>WOAB01000163.1:4800000-6158762 GCA_027886185.1 Rheum nobile
CCTTTGCAAGTTTCTGGTAAGCCTCTTGGTTTCTCTTGCCATAGCTTTCTGATTTCTCTTAGTCGTAGCTCTTCGATTCTCCTCTTTTCCCATTCTCGAAATGGTTTCTCTCGAGGCTTCTGAGTCGTCGAAGACTCTCTCCGATTCTCGTGAAGGCGAAGCTCCTCCTCGTTTTATTTTGAAGGAGTCGGATGCGTTGGTTAGCACTATGTCCCAGGCGGAACTGGATCAGGTGCTCCAAGTCGGAGGTTTTCCGCCGGAGACGGTTGCCAGGTTGCCTCACCTAGACGAGAGGGCTGATGCTCGCTATGAGGGATGGGTTTGCTTCTACTCTTACCCGTTTAGAATAGGGCATATGTTTCCTTTTTCCCCCCTTGTCAGGGACTTCTTAGCTATGTTGGCGCTGGCGCCATGTCAGGTAATGCCTCAGGCGTGGAGAGTACTTAGGGTTTTAGACCTTGTGAATGTTCAAACTAGGGCTGATTTTGACTTTGACGCCCTGTGGTACAACTACTTCATAGGATCGAAGAGTTCCTGTCGCGTTCAGTTGCGTGTCCGACCTGGTCGGAAGCCCTTGGTGCAGAGCCCTGATGTTAACAACCGCGGACGGGGGTCGAAGTTCTTTTTCGTCGAACGCTCTTCTCTGGAGAAGGAGGGAGAATGTCCGTTTTTGTTGACGGAGTGGCGAGTCGATAGTATGTACTTGTCTTTTCTTTCGTGTATTTGTGTGTCTTAACTCTTGCTTTAACTTTTTTTTTGTAGTCCCCGAACCAGAGGGTCTAGAAGTGAGTAGCCGATCAGAGGGCTTGTCAAAGATTGTGCTTGAGATTCCCGCGTCTGAAAGGAAATTTGTGAACGTCAACTTGCCGGCGACGACTCCTGCCTCACAAGAAGATATGTCGAATGTTTCTTCATCTCGTGCGAAAGGTAGACTTTCGGCTTTAGGAGTCTTTTTATTTTTTTTCACTTTGTCGTGTACTTTAGGATTTCTCCTTTTTTGTTGTCCTATCGTGTCAGGTTCCCCTGGTGGTCGGTCGAGTGCTCGCCTGAGGGTGGCGTCGGGAAAAAGCTTGATTGAGCAAAGGAAAGCAGCAGCCAAGGCGGCGTCGAGCAAACCGGCTCTGATTGACCCGACGACTACGGTTAAAGCTGGCTCTAAGAGGAAAGTGAGCGCTCGTCTTGATGATGTCAAGGCGGAGGACGTCCCTAAGAAGAAAGGCACGACCGTCGAAGGGGTCGGCAAGATCGGTGCCGCAGGGCCATCGATCGTTGATCTTTTTCGCGCTCAAGACCCGACTTTGAAGTCAGAAGTTAAGGACGTCTCCCCTTTGGACTGCATTGGTGAAGCGGGCAGTTCCGCGTGGAGGGTGTGTTGCCCTTTGTTTTGTGCATTTTTGTATTTCTTTTGTTCGACTGTGTTTTCTGATTCGCGTATTTGTGTTGTCGTATGCCTTTTTTTCAGGCTTTTCAATACTTCTTGGGAGCTTACTCCGGTGTCCAGGCGATGTTTGTCAAGGCTGAGGACAGGGCTGCTAGGTCAGAGTCCGACCTTGCCTCTTTAAGGACCAAGCTAGAGGGAGCGGAGAGTCGCTGTCGTGAGACTGAGCGTCGTCTCACCAGGGAGCTGAAGAGCTGTCAAGGGGAGTTGGTCGCATGTCAGAGGGAGTTTGAAGAGTGCAGGGCAGGCATTGAGGAGGAAGTGAAGCGGGCTCGGATTGCCGACGGTCGGATTGCTGGCGAGGTTGGGGCCTTCTACGCGGTGAAATCGCGCATCGAGATGATTGAAGAGTTCAACGAGGGCAAGCATGAGCTCTGGGACCTGAAGGCGGAGAAGGAGACTTTGGACTCCATGTTTCCAAAGGGCGATCCTGGTCAGGAGTTGTTCTGCTTAGCCGGCGTCGGAGAAGAGGCTGTGGATGAAGATGCCGATGAGGACGAAGCTCATTCTGGCGATGCTAAGCCGACCGATGAGATAGCCCCATTGGAGCCAACCCTTGCCGAAGGTAACGTTGTTGTTCCCGATGCTTGACTTTGTTTGTCCCACTTGTGTGTGGGTTTAGACATTTGGTGCCTTTGGATAATGTATGTTTTGGCGACCCGTCCACCATCGCGGGTCGTAGAATATTTCTGTTTGATGAAGTCCTATAGATGTGTAGGCAGACAATGTGGTTTGGCGACCCGTCTGCCATCACGGGTCGCGTATTTATAAAAATGCTTTTTATTTTGCTGCAAATGCGTTTTTACATGTAGAATTGCATGCTAGTTTGTTTCGTACATGTTCGTCGAACTTTCGAGGAAGTTGTCGACGACGTTTAGTATGTCGTGTATGTCGGTTTCACCCGTGTGCTCCGTCGAGTGGGGTTTCACCGTGTGTATGTATGTAGAGCAGGCCTGCGATGTGTTTGTGTATGTGTTAGTCATGACATTATGCCGGGGAGGTAAGCAATATATAATAAGGTGTTTGTTCCTTATGTTTAATTGCGTGAATGTAATAAGGTGTTGTACCTTATGTTTTGTATAAGGCAGGCGGTGTGCCGACGTACCTGTGTTGTCATCTCCCCGTAATCCGATCGATCATGTAATATAAGCGCTATATGCGGATGACATGATCCATTTGCGGACGACTGGGTCCATTTGCGGACGATGGGGTCCAATGTAAATGTTGTTCTGCATTTGTGTTTTTGTAAGGAGGAAATCCTCGCTTAGTGTCAGATGATGACATATAAAAGAAAGTAGCGATGTATATGCGATGGCATGCGATATGTATGCGACGGATGGCAATATATATGCGATAGCATGCGATATATATACGACATATGGCAATGTATATATGATAGCATGCAATAGGTAGCCATGTATATGCGATGTATAGAGTTTTGCGTGATGTTCTTACCTTATCGGTTCAGAAATGGTATAGCTTGAGATGTGATGTGTTCCAACTCCTCGAGATTGGTTGTCCGTCTTTGTCTTCTAACTGATACGCTCCTTGTCCGACCACTTCGGTGATCAAGTATGGTCCTTTCCATTGTGGTGCTAGCTTTCCGTCGGATGGGTTTTTGGTGTTCTGGAATGTCTTCCTTAGGACCCAGTCTCCGACCTTGAACGCCTTGATTCAGACGTTCTTGTTGTAACTCCTTGCGACTTGTTGTTGGAACCTGACCATCCTGATTCGAGCTCTCTCTCTG
The DNA here is from genome assembly GCA_027886185.1 of Rheum nobile. Taxonomy (NCBI): domain Eukaryota; kingdom Viridiplantae; phylum Streptophyta; class Magnoliopsida; order Caryophyllales; family Polygonaceae; genus Rheum; species Rheum nobile. The sequence goes on from WOAB01000163.1 coordinate 4,803,186, forward strand.
ATTTCGTCCGCTGTGTCGAGATTGTGTGTTAGTTCGATGTCGTTATGTTCACTTGTCTGAAGGTTGCAGCGAGCGGTCGGAACCAGTAACTCAGCCGGGATGACCGCTTCACTCCCGTAGACGAGAGAGAAAGGCGATTGCCCGGTCGCATTCTTTGGAGTAGTCCTGTCGGACCAGAGAATAAGTGGGAGTTCGTCTGCCCATTTGCCTTTAGCCCCTGTGAGGCGTTTCTTGAGGTTGTTGATAATGATCTTGTTGCTGGATTCGGCTTGTCCATTGGATTGCGGATATCGAGGTGTGGATGTGACCAATTTGATGTTTCATTGGTCGCAGAAGGCTCGAGTCTTATGACTGATGAATTGGGAACCGTTGTCGCACACGATTTCTGATGGGACGCCAAATCTGCACAAGATATTGCATTTTATGAATGAAATGACGTGTTGATCTTTTACCTCTCTGTAGGCTTCGGATTCGATCCATTTAGAGAAGTAGTCCGTCATGGCAAGGAAGAAAACTCTTTGACCCGACGCGGGGGAAGCTTTCCGACGATGTCCATTCCCCATCGCATGAAGGGCCATGGAGCCAGGGTCGGATGAAGGAGCTCTGAAGGCTGATGATGGACGGGTGCGTGCCACTGGCAAGCGTCGCACTTCTTGGTTCATTGTTGGCCAATAGTACCCATTTCGGAGGGCTTTTCCTGAGAGGCTTCGTCCGCCGGTGTGGTTGCCACACTCTCCTTCGTGTAATGATTGTAAGATACGTCCGACTTCTGGAGTCTTAAGGCATCGTAGGAGTAGCCCTGTAACAGATCTTTTGTACAAGATATTGTCAATGATATCGTAAGAGAGTGCTTGTACCTTGAGCCTTTTTGCTTCTATCTTGTCGTCGGGTAGAATGCCGTCTTTTAACCACCTGATGTAAGGTAGCGTCCAGTCGTTATTGGTGTCAATGATGTCTTCTTCTGGTCGGTCGCCTATTTCCATAGCGACGAGTTCTTCGAGTGGTGTTGTTAACTCGACGGATGTCCTTGGGACGGCTGGCGTCATGATGTGGGCCAATGGTATGTGTGGAAACTCTTTCGGGTCTAGGACGGATCCTAGATTGGCGAGTACGTCAGCTTGGGAGTTAAGATCCCTGGGCACTTGTCGGATGTTGAATGTCTGGAATTGTCCGATCAGTTTCTTGGCTACCTCCAGGTAGGCTATCATTCTGGTATCTTTGGCACTGTACGACCCCTGTATTTGGTTTACGACCAACAAGGAATCGCAAATGACTTCGATCTCTCGGACCCCTAGGTCGCGAGCCAGGATGAGTCTGAATATGAGTGCTTCGTATTCAGCTTCGTTGTTGGTCGCATCCCACTCACATCTGACAGCTTGAGCTATCTTGTCCCCCTGTGGCGATTTCAGTACGACCCCAAGCCCCGATCCTCTGGCGTTCGATGCCCCATCTGTGTGGAGCTCCCATGTACCTATCTCGTCTGTCGCGAGTAGTTGTGTCGCTTCTTTTGCGGCTTCTTGCTCTAGGGTCGGACTGAAATCAGCCACAAAGTCGGCTAAGGCTTGCGACTTGATCGCTGTCCTAGGCTCATACTCGATGTTGTAACCACTGAGGTGTATGGCCCATTTGGTCATTCGTCCTGTGAACTCAGGTTTCCTCATGATAGCTCTCATGGGATGATTAGTGCGAACAGTAATAGTATGGGATTCAAAATATGGTTTGAGTTTGTTCGAAGCCATTACCAATGATAGTACGAGCTTTTCAAGTGACGAATACCTCGTTTCGGCTGGTAACAACATCCGACTGACGTAGTATATTGGCGACTGTTTGCCGTCTTCCTCTCTGACCAGTACAGCGCTTACGGCCGACTCTAACACTGCAAGATAAAGAAATAAGGGCTCGTCGCCTTTAGGTTTGGTCAGTAACATGGGACTGGCCAGGTATTCTTTGAGGTTCTGAAATGCTGTTTCGTGTTCTTCCGTCCATTGAAAGGATTTGTTCTTCTTGAGTGCGCCGTGGAAGGGTTTGCACTTGTCGGATGATTTGGAGATGAATCTGTTCAGAGCTGTTATCCGACCTGTGAGCTTCTGTACGTCTTTGACACATCGGGGGGATCGAAGGTTGATGAGAGCGTTGATCTGTTCTGGGATGGCTTCTACTCCTCTTTGTGTCACCATGTAACCTAAGAACTTCCCTGACGACACTCCAAAGGAGCATTTAGTAGGGTTTAGTTTCATGTTGTACCTTTTGAGCACCTCAAAGCTGTCGCGTAGGTGGTCTATGTGATCTTCTTTCTTTTTGGATTTGACCAACATGTCGTCTATGTAGACTTCCATCGTGTCACCGATTTGGTCTTTGAACATTTTGTTGACTAGTCGTTGATACGTAGCCCCTGCATTGTTTTAGACCAAAGGGCATTACTTTGTAACAATAGATACCTTGACTGGTGATGAACGCTGTTTTTTCTTGATCGTCGGGATCCATCAGGATCTAATTGTAGCCGCTGAAAGCGTCCATGAAAGTGAGCATTTCGTGCCCTGCTGTGGCGTCGACCATGGCGTCGATATGGGGTAGAGGAAACGAGTCCTTGGGACAAGCCTTGTTGAGGTCTGTGAAGTCGATGCAGACTTTCCACTTGCCGTTCTTCTTCTGGACTACGACCACATTGGCTAGCCATTCGGGATAGTGGACTTCTCTGATTTTTCCTGTTTCCAGTAAGCTTTTGACTTCGTCGTCGACTATTTTGTTCCACTCGGGGGCGAACTTCCTGCGTTTTTGCTTGATAGGGGGATGAGATGGGTCTACATTTAATTTATGAGTAATAACGTTTGGAGATATTCTGATCATATCCTCATGCGACCATGCGAAACAGTCGGCATTGACCCTGAGGAAGTCAATTAGTTGTCGTCTGGTCGAGTCGTCCAAGTCTGACCCGACCCTTACCGTTTGGTTTGGCTTTGAAGGATCTAGTGCGATCTCGTCGAGTTTTTCCATTTCTGGTTCGACGTATCGACTAGGTCCTTTGCCGTTCTGTGATTGCTATGCGGTCTTGTGTTCGACTGCATTCTTCATGGAAGCGACGTAGCATTCCTTTACGGTCCTTTGATCTCCTCTGATCTCTTGGACCCCCCATTCAGTAGGGAACTTGATGACCTGGTGATATGTTGAAGGTACTGCCTTCATAGCGTGTATCCACGGCCTGCCAAGGATACAATTATAGGGAGACGGACAGTCTAGGACTAAGAATTTAACCTGTTGGTTGATTCCTCCAGCGTATGTGGTCAGAATGATTTCACCAGTCGTGTGTTTAACCTCACCACTGAACCCGACCAGTGGGATCGACTTCTTGATTAGGTCGTTCTCGGTCAGACCCATTTCTTTGAGAGCATCGAGGGTCAAGAGGTTTGTCGAACTCCCTGTATCGATTAGTACTCTCCGTATTAAGCAATTACCAATGGACAAAGAGATTACCAGTCCGTCATGGTGGCTTTCCGACCCGTCGGAGTCGGACTCGTCGAATGTGACCGTCGGAAGGTTAGATGTCCTCCTTGGTTTGAGTTTCGATGCCTCGGGCTTGTCGCCTTTGCTTTCCTTGGCGTGTCGTTTGGCCACGGAGTATGTGTTCCCACATATGTCGGACCCACCTGAAATGGTATTGACAACTTTTGTATGGACAGGAGATGGGGGTTTGTTCTGTTTTACCTGATCTCGGCGTTCCATGGTGGCTTTTGCCCGTTCCGAGATGATGTCGCGTAGGAGCCCCTGTGAGAGCAGCCTAGCGACCTCCTTTCGTAGGGCGATGCACTCATCGGTCGAATGACCGTGGTCGCCGTGGAATTCGCACCATCGACTCATGTCCTTCTTGACGTCCGGTCGGTCGCTCTTTCGGGGCCATCTTACGTCTTTTCCATACTTGTCGAAACTCTTGACGAGCTCCGACACGGAAACGTTGAAGTTATAAGACTGGACCCTAGGAGGCAACGCAGAGCCGTCTCTCCATTCCTGTGACCTGTCTTGGAAAGAATTTACTTGATTTGGTTCATTTCGATTACGAGAATAGGGATGTGGACGTCTGTCTCGACGGTTATCGGAGGAATGTTTACGATCGGATGGATCGGGTCCGCGGGAGGCTTTACGCGACTCACGGTCCTCTTCCAGTCTTACCTCGGCCATAGTTTTGGCCTGAACATCTTCAAAACTTTTGCACGGGTACTTGGTAATCTCGTCGTAGAGATTGCTATCTTTGACCAAGCCTTGTCGGAAGGCTTCGATAGACGTTGTGACGTCGCAGTGGGGGATTCCCACTTTCTCTTTGTTGTACCTGTTGAGATAATTCCGGAGAGGTTCATTGTACCTTTGTGTGACTCAGTAGAGGTCACTCGATTATTTCTCATGCTTCCGACTACTGGCGAACTGACTCTTAAAAGAGTTAACCAGATCCGCGAATGATGCGATCGTTCCCTGAGGCAAACGCATAAACCAAGTTAGTGCGGGGCCCACGAGGGTCGTGCCAAAGCTTTTGCACATGACAGCCTCACGGCTCTCCCTTAAAACAGATGCAGCCATTAGTTTTTGTTTATAGAGAGAGATATGGTCATCTGGATTGGTGGTGCCGTCGAATGTCGCCATGTTGGGGAGATGGAACTTCTTGGGGATCTCGACCCTTGCGATTTCTTTGACGAACGGGGATTCTTCGAATCCGCCGGATGCTTCTCTCTCGATCGGTTGTAGGACTCCTAGGATCCTGTTGAAGTGATCATCTTCATGTGTCGATCGAGCGTTTGCTGGAAAAGAGCCATGACATCTGGCGGATTGGCAACCTGTGTTTTGTCGATTCGGGCGCCGGCAGACCCGATCGGTGTAGAGAAGGTGACATGGTTAGTCGAAAATGGACTAGCGAAAGGAGTTTGAGACGTACCCTCAGTGTGTCCGGGACGTCGTACGCTTGGAGGCATTGGTTCGATACTGTCCATGTCGAGGCGTGTTCGGATGCCGCCGTGGATGGGCGCATTCCTAGATCCTGAAGCCACTGATTGTACCTGCGACTTAAGAGACTCACTCTCACGGGTTAGTTGCGCAATCTCGGCTTCGGATTGGGTTGACAAAGCGGCTAGGGCTTCGGTTTTCTGACGTTGCTGGGCTAGTTCCTCTTGAAGGGCGGCCATTTTTTGAGAGAGTTCTTGGAACTGGGTTGGGGTAGGATATTCGGTTGGGTTTTCTGTAGTTTGGGTTTCGTCTTCGAGACGTAGTTCTTGATTGTCAGTAGGAGGGTCAATAGTCATGGTTGGAAGGTTTCGGAAGGGTGATCGACAAGTTGCCCCACGGTGGGCGCCAAATTGTTTTGGGGCGAAAAGATCGGACGACCTAAATCGCCTTAGACGGGGTAACTAGTCGATCGGGTGATAGAAAACAATCCAAACCAAGCCAAAAATAGATAAACACAGAATAAATGTATAATAGCGTGATGATCTTATTAGATGTCGTGTGAATCAGACTGAATCGTGATACAACTTATCGTAATAAAACCAGAGATCGAGTGGGACTCGACCGGCGACTTGTGAGTGGCGACCGGCAGAGATCTAGCATAAGCAGCCGTTAGAGAGCTAGGTGGAGAGCGAGAGTGCTATTCTGGTGAGTTGTTTTTTTTCCGAACGCTTGTCCTATGTGTAATTGTGTAGTCTTCTTCTTATCTTCCTCGTCGTCCTGATATGGTAAGTCTTTTACTCTTGTGACCGTTTATGCTTCGGCCGAATATTCCATCTTCAATGCTCGGAGTGATGGTGAAGATTGCGCCATTAAATCTCTGTGTTTATGGTGGTTTGAAGGCAGTGGCCGTTGCATGATCTAGCATTTAATGCTTGGCGAGATCCTCGCGATCCTGTCGGAAGGCATTCGACCAGAGACGTCTCGTCGGATCCTCTGGGCTTTCATCTTCGATCTTCCGATTGGCAATGGGCTTGGGCTCGACCGATTTGACCCATCTTCTCTGGAGAATCCAGGCCCAATAGGGTGTCGTCAGGAAAATTCTTGGGGTACATGGTGACACAAAGAGGAATAGAATCTAGTCCGGAACAGGTCAAGGCCCTCATCAACCTCCGATCACCTCGATGCGTCAAGGACGTACAAAAGCTGACAGGTCGGATAGCAGCTCTGAATAGATTCATCTCGAAGTCGTCCGACAAGTGCAAACCCTTTCACGACGCTCTCAAGAAGAACAAGTCCTTTCAATGGACAGAAGAACATGAAGTCGCGTTCCAAGATTTGAAGAAATACCTGGCCAGTCCCCTGTTGTTAACCAAACCCAAAGACGATGAGCCATTATTGCTATACCTTGCAGTATCAGAGTCCGCTGTGAGCGCAGTACTGGTCAGAGAAGAAGATGGCAAGCAATCTCCAATCTACCACGTCAGTCGAACGTTACTGCCAGCGGAGACAAGGTACTCGTCATTGGAAAAACTTGTCCTATCACTGGTAATGGCATCGAATAAACTCAAACCATATTTTGAATCTCATACTATAATTGTTCGCACTAACCATCCCATGAGAGCAATCATGAGCAAACCCGAGTTCATAGGACAAATGGCCAAATGGGCCATACACCTCAGCGGCTACGACATCGAATACGAGCCCAGGATGGCGATCAAGTCGCAAGCCTTGGCTGACTTTGTGGCAGACTTCAGCCCGACCCTAGAACAAGAAGCCGCCAAATAAGCAACACAGTTACTCGCGACGGAGGAAACGGGTAAATGGGAGCTCCACACTGATGGTGCGTCGAACGCTAGAGGATCGGGGCTAGGGGTCGTGCTGAAATCGCCATAAGGGGACAAGATAGCCCAGGCTGTAAGATGCGAATGGGACATGACCAACAACGAAGCTGAATACAAATCACTCATATTTGTGCTCATTCTGGCACGCGACCTAGGAGTCCGAGAAATCAAAGTCATATGCGACTCCCTTTTGGTCATAAATCAAATACAAGGGTCATATAACGCCAAGGACGACAGAATGATAGCTTATCTGGACGTGGCCAAGAAGCTAATCGACCAATTCCAAACGTTCGACATCATGCAAGTTCCCAGAGATCTCAACGCTCAGGCTGACGCACTACCCAACTTGGGGTCCGTCTTGGACCCAACGGAATTCCCAAACATCCCACTGGCGCACATCACAACACCAGCTGTTCCAAGAACACCCAAGGATGTAAGTACACCATTGGAAGAACTTGTCATGTTAGATATAGGCGACCGACCAGAAGAAGACATCGTCAACGATCATAACGACTGGACGTTACCTTACGTCAAACGGCTAAAAGATGGCATCCTACCCAACGACAAAACGGAAGCAAAAAGGCTAAAGGTATGATCTCTTTCCTTCGATATTATAAGTGACGTCTTGTTCAAAAGATCTGTCACATGGATACTCCTCCGATGCCTCAAGACTCCAGAAGTCAGACACATCTTACAATCATTACATGAAAGAGAATGTGGAAACCACACCGGAGGACAAAGCCTTTCAGGGAAAGCCTTGCGAACCGGATACTACTGGCCCACAATGAATAGAGACGCGATGGAGTACACGAAGAAGTGCGATGCCTGCCAACGACACGCACCCGTTCCTCATCAACCCTCGGAACTCCTACATCCGACTCTGGCACCATGGCCCTTCATGAGATGGGGGATGGACATCGTCGGAAAACTCCCACCTGTGTCGGGTCAACGAGTCTTCTTCCTTGCCATGACAGACTATTTTTCCAAACGGGTCAAAGCTGAAGCCTACCGAGAGGTAAAAGATCAACACATCATTTCGTTTATAAAACGCAATATCTTGTGCAGATTTGGCGTCCCATCGGAAATCGTGTGCGACAATGGCTCCCAATTCATCAGTCATAAGACTCGAGCCTTTTGCGACCAGTGGATCATCAGACTGGTCACATCCACTCCTCGATATCCATAATATAACGGACAAGCCGAGTCTAGCAACAAAATCATCGTCAACAATCTCAAGAAACGCCTCACAGGGGCTAAAGGAAAATGGGCAGACGAACTCCCTCTCATCCTCTGGTCTGACAGGACCACCCCAAAGAATGCGACTGGACAATCACCATTCTCACTCGTCTACGGAAGTGAAGCGGTCATTCCCGCTGAATTACTGGTTCCGACAACCCGTTACAGTCTCCAGACGAATGAACAAAACGACGTCGAGCTAGCGCACAACTTGGACACGGTGGATGAGACTAGGGAAAGAGCCAGAATTAGAATGGTCAAGTTCCAACAACAGGTCGCAAGAAGTTACAACAAAAATGTTCGAGCCAAAGTCTTCAAAGTTGGCGACTGGGTCCTTCGAAAAACATTCCAGTACACCAAGAATCCGACCGACGGAAAGCTCGCGCCTCAGTGGGAAGGACCCTATCTCATCAAGGAAGTGGTCGGACATGGAGCGTACCAACTGGAGGATAAAGACGGACGATCGATCCCAAGAAGTTGGAACGCAACACGTCTGAAGCTATATCACTTCTAGACTAGCAAAGTAAGGCACTAACATTCTTTCACTTGTCATGTGCTATTCGATGTTACAAACTCAATTCTATTTCATAAACCTGAGCACTCACATCTAGTAAGGACATTTTCCTTGCAAACCTAAGTACAGGACAACATCAACATACATGCTGGATCCAGTCATAAACAAAAAGCTCTTACACTACATTTACACGATCGATCCGAACACGGGGAGATGAATACCAAAGGCACATCGGCACACCGCCTGCCTTATACAATACATAAGGTCAAAACACCTTATTACATCTACACAATAAAGACATTGCTTACCTCCTCGGCCTAACACTAAGTCATGACTAAACATAAACAAATACACTTGCAGGCCTCCTTCTTTACACAATGCGGCAAGCCCTACTCGACGGAGCACACGGGCAAACCTGACACACAAATCAAAGGCGTCAACGACTAACTTCTTTAGAAGAATCCGACAAAACACACGAACACGAAACAAGTTCGACCCTTTGTAAACAGATTACGTCAATAAAAGTCTAACCTTTTTTACATCCATGCGAACCGTGATGGTGGACGGGTCGCCAAAACATATTGTCTTCCTACACACACGTAGGACTTCAATTATCCATAAACACATTCTGCGACCCACGATGGTGGACGGGTCGCCAAATCGGAAAACATTCTACCCACACGCATGTGGGATCACAAGTCATTTACGAAAGAAAGTCAAGAGTCAGGGTTCGCAGTGTTACCTTTAGCAGGGGCCAGGTCGGAGAAAGGCTGGGGCTCGATCGGTATGGTGTCGCCAGAATGGACCTCGTCTTCACCGGCACTTCCGTCTAGAGATTCTTCTCCGACGCCAGCCAACTGGAACAGATCCGAACCAGGATTCCCCTTCGGAAATAGGGTATCCATGGCCTCCTTCTCCACCTTCAAATCCCAGGTCTCCTGCTTGCCCTCTTCAAACTCCTCGATCATCTCGACACGCGACTTCAACGCGTAAAAAGCGCCTACGTCGCCTGCGACCCGACCAACCTCGATCCTAGCCTGCTTCACCTTCTCTTCAACACTTGTCTGGCTCTCACTTAGCTATGTCCGACAAACATCTAAGTCATCTTGGCAACTCTTCAGCTCCCTAGCGAAGCGGCGTTCAGCGTCCCTAAAGCGGCTCTCGGCTCCTTCCACCTTGGTCTTCAAAGACGCCAAGTCGGACTCTGACCTAGCAGCCTTGTCCTCGGCCTTAGCGACCATCTCTTTGACTCTAGAATACGTGCCCAAGAGAAACTAAAAAGTCTGGAAAAAGAAAGACAAGATCGAAACAATCAAAAACCAACCAGATTATGAGGAAGAAAACATATAAACTTGAGATCCGACAAGACGATTTACCTTCCACGCAGAGCACCCTGCTTCGCCACTACAATCCAAGGGAGATATGCCATCGACTTTAGACTTCAAAGTCGGGTCCTGAGCATGAAAAAGATCGGCGATCGATTGACCGACCGAGTCGATCTTCTCGACTCCATGAGCGACCGTTGCCTTCTTCTTTGAAGTATCCACAACCTTCACATCGCCAGAAGAAACACCTGCCTTCCTTTATGAGCCAACTTTGGCTGGAAGCGACGACTCCGCCGGCGTCGATTTACTGGACGAGGCCCTGGCCGTCGCCAGCCTTTGCTCTATCAGACATTTCTCGGACACTCCCTTCAAACGGGCACTTGACCGACCAGCTGGGGACGCTGACACGACAGACAAAACGTAAGACATAAGCACACGATGGAAAAAATACATAAGTCGAATAAAAACTTACACTTGACCCGAGATGACAAAACAGTCGACATAACGTCCTGAGTAGTGGGGGAGACCGACAACAGGTTGACGTTTATGAATTTCCGCTCCGACGCGGGGATGCTAAGGATAATTTTTGACAGACCTTCCGACTGAGCATCCACTTCCAACTCTTCAGCTTCAGGGACTACAAAAAAGAAGAGTTAAGCAAAGGGTTAAAACACATAAAAATGGGCAAAGAGAAGTCGAATACGTACTCTCAACTCGCCACTCCGACAGTAGAAACGAACAGTCACCCCCCTTCTCCAGAGACGAATGCTCGACAAAGAAGAACTTCGACCCCCATCCACGGTCATTTACATCTAGGCTAAACACCAAGGGCTTTCGACCCGGACGGATACGCAACTGGACACGAGAAGAACTCTTCGACCCTAGAGAGTAATTGTACCACAGGGCGTCGAAGTTAAAACCGGCCCCAGACTGAAGATTCAACAGATCTAAAACCCTAAGGATTCGCCACGCATGCGGCATGACCTGACACGGCACAAGCGCGAAAGTTGCTAAAAAATCCCTAACAAGAGAGGAAAACGGAAATGTATGACCTATCCGAAATGGGTAGGCATAGAAACAAACCCATCCCTCATAGCGAGCGTCAGCTCTCTCATCCGGATGCGGCAACCTCGTGACTACCTCAGGAGGAAAGCCTCCGACTTGGAGGATCTGCTCCAACTCCGCCTCCGTCAGCGTCCCCGTAAGAGCGTCAGCCTCCTTCAAAGAGAAAAGGGGGAGGGCTCATTCTTGCTCGAGTTCGAGTGAGTGGCCGATGACTTGGAAGACTCGCTGGAAACCATTTCCGGAACAAAAAGAGGAGGAAATCGAAAAGCAAGTTTTTGGAGTCAACCTAAAGAAGCCTACCAAATCAAAGAGCAAGGGAAGAAGATGAAACCAAACCGTCAAAACTTAATTCAGATTTATGGAGGGAATCGGCAGGTCACAGAGACGTCCCATCGTGCAGCGGGATTATCGCCACGTAGCCCTCGCCTGTCGCGCCCAGATCGGAGGGTGGAGATTGTGTGGAAGGAAAGTTGTTTGGACTCCATCTCGCAGCTACCTTGAGCCCAAAACAACTTGGGGATATTGTTGGGCCCAACATACTCTAATGGGATCGGTGCAAGCAAATTGGGCCAAGATCCAAGCAAAGTCGAAGGCCATAAGAAACTAGAAGGAAGCGTCGGACACTCCTCAAACGCGTGGGATCCGACCAACTCCGAAGATTTCGCCCAGGGCATTAATTGCCTGATCAGCGGTAAACGATAACAAAATTAAACACGAAGATTACGATAACATTCAAGAGGGATCCTGGAGATCACGCATGGAATGAATGGAGGATATTACGAAGATAAGTAACGGACGAAAGAGGAAGATACCATAAATAGATCACAAAGAAACGATCAACTGACAACACGTCTACAAGAAGTATTCACTCACTTAGCTCTCAAAAAAGCTTACCAGCATATCCGCTCTCACTCAAGCCCCCTAGGATACTACCCGATCATAGTCGGTCGAATCATCGAAACCGTCTGTCGAACAGGACTCGATCCCTTACTCTTCAAGGATAAGTTGTACATCGATTTGATTCTATCATCAATTGATCAATATACCGTACTACTATTTTGCATCTATTCTTTACGTGGTTGATTGTCTATTTGGTTTGGATTTGTTTTGTATTATTCGATCGACTCGTTACCCCGTCTAAGGCGATATAGGTCGACTGATCTTTTCGCCCCAAAACAGTGTCCATGATCTCCATGGAACTCGCACCACCGGTTCATGTCTTTCTTGGTGTCTGGTTTGTCGCTCTTTCGTGGCCATCTTACTTCCTTTCCATACTTGTCGAAGCTTTTTACGAGCTCCGATATGGATATGTTGAAGTTGTAAGAGTGAAACTTTGGGGGGAGAGCGGGGTTATTTCGCCAATCCTGGTTCCTGTCATAAAAGTTGTTTACCTAATTGTAGTCGTTTCGTCCCTTTGGGTATGGTTGGTACCTCCGATCACGCCGATTGTCCGAGGATGTCTTTCGGTCAGCTCGGTCGGGACTCTTGTTTGTCTTGGAGGGTTCCTCGTCTTCTTCGAGTCTGACTTGTGCCATGGTCTTAGCTTGAACGTCTTCGAAACTTCGGTATGGATAATTGGTCAACTCGCGGTAGAGTTCGCTGCCCCTGACCAGTCCTCGGCGAAATGCTTCGATCGACGTTGGGACGTCGTAGTGTGGGATCGCGACTTTCTCCTTGTTGTACCTGTTAAGGTAGTCCCTCAGGGGTTCGTTACATCTCTGCACGATCCTGTACAGGTCGCTTGACTGTTTTTCTAATCGCCGACTGCTGGCGAACTGAATTTTGAATGAATTGACCAGGTCGGCAAAGGAAGCGATGGAACCCTATGGTAAATGCATGAGCCAGGTTAGTGTGGGTCCTACGAGAGTCGTGCCAAAGCTTTTTCACATGACTGCTTTGCGGTTCCCTCTAGGGATCGAAATAGTCATTAATTTTTGCTTGTAAATTGAAACGTGATCATCTGGATCCCTGGTCCCGTCGTAGTTGGACATGTTGGGGACGTGGAACTTTTTCGGAATCTCGACGCATGCAATCGCCTCTGTGAAAGGCGAGTCTTCGTATCCATCGATTGCCTCTCTCTCGATCGGCTGGGGAACTCCCGGGTCGTCTAGAGTCCTCATGTGCTCGTTGACGGCTTGCTATATGAGGGCTTGGAGATCGACTGGTCCTGTTACCTATGGATGGGCCGCTCAAGTCTCGAGGGGCTCGGCTGTAGTGTTTGGCACGTTAGTCGTAACAAGGGTGACCGGAGGGGTCTGAAACATACCAATGTGCTGGGAAGCATTGGTCTCTACTGCGGGTGCTACGTCTGCTCCATCTAGATCGAGTCGAGTGGACAGTCCTTCTGTGTTGACTATATGTCTTAATCCCTTGGGAATCGATGAGGACGTTTGTACCTGTGATCTTAGAAATTTGTTTTCACGGGTTAGTCGAGCAATCTCTGATTCAGATTGAGTACTTAGCGTTTCGGTCCTGGTCCGTTGCTGGGCCAGTTCTTTTTGAAGGACGCTCATGGCTTTTGCAAGCTCTTGTATCTACGATTCCGCGACAGGTTGGGCGTCGACGTTCTCTTCTTGATTCTCGATTTGAACGTTGCTCTGGGTTGGATCTTCGTTGGGGATCACGGCGTTCTCTAAGCCAGTCATGATGGGACGAGCTTTGGTTTTGATGATTGGATCACTGATTGGCTAGATGCCCCATGGTGGGCGCCAAATTGTTTTGGGCAAAAAAGATCGAACCGACCTCAATCGCTTAAAGAAGGGCAACTAGACAACAATTAGATTGATAATATCTAGATAATCCAAATCAACTAGAAATTAGAACGTAATGATTTAGAAATAACGTGGAGACTGGCTTATTCCGAGCCGATGAACTTAGATGAGTATAGAAATGAGAGCGTTGTTGTTTGTATTATGTCTGAGAGTACTTGTGTCCTGTACAATGATTCCTAGAACCCTTTATATACATTTAATCTTTGGAAATATCTAGCCATTTCCTTGTCCGTGATCTTCGCTTGTCAACTTTAATTGCTGGATTTTCCATAATCTTATGGCATTTATGTCTTGATCTTACAGGCTTGTAGCCATTGTATGGGATCTGAATTTTTCGTAACGCTTCCGATCGTGGTGTCTTCATGACCTTGGCTTTTATTGTCTGGGTTTGGTTGTTTTGTCGTTTGGTCGCTTCCTCGGTTGGTCGCTTCGAAGGAAAAGAAAACGACTTCGCGTACTGGGCCGCCTCTTTCCGAAGGTCCACTAAGATCATGGCCCAACACTAACCATCCCATGAAAGTCGTCATGAGGAAACCAGAATTTACAGGACGAATGGCTATGTGGGCTATACACCTTAGCCGATTCGACATTGAGTACGAACCAAGGACGACGATCAAATCTCAAGCTTTTGCCGACTTTGTGGCCGATTCCAGCCCTACACTGGAACAAGAAGCCACGAAGGAGGTCGAACAGCTGAAAGTTGAGGAGGATAGGGGCACATGGAAACTCCATACAGACGGAGCATCGAACGTAAGAGGAGTCGGCCTAGGTGTCGTACTAAAATCGCCACAAAGGGACCACATAGCCCAAGCTGTGAGATGCGACCAACAATGAAACAGAATATGAAGCCCTCGTATTTGGGTTAACACTCACACACGATCTTGCAATCCAAAGCATAGAGGTGACATGCGATTCACTCCTGATCGTCAACCAAGTGCAAGGTTCGTATGCCGCTAAAGACGACAGGATGATGGCATATCTGGATATCGTCAAAAAATTGGCAAGCAAATTCCAGAACTTCACCATCCGATAAGTCCCGCACGACCTCAACACATAAGCCGATGCTCTAGCAAATCTTGGCTCCGACCTACATCCCAACGACTTCCACAACATCCCGTTGGCACATATCACCACGCCGGCTGTCCCCAAAATCTTCAAAACAGCTAATCCATACGACATTCAAACGATGGATGAATTACCCTTAGAAAAAGTTGTCTCAGCAGAAGTAGGCGACCATACAGAAGAAGACTTGGTAGGCGACCAAGATGATTAGACTACGCCCTATATCAAGTGGCTCAAAGATGGAATACTCCCAACAGACAAGACATAAGCCAAAAGACTTAAGGTACAAGCCGTAACTTTTGATCTAACAGATAATGTTCTATTCAAACGATCTGTCACAGGCTTATACCTACGCTGCCTCAAAAAAGTCGAAGTACAATGCGTCCTATAATCCTTACACGACAGAGAATGTGGAAATCACATCGGAGGACGCAGCATGTCCGAGAAAGCTCTTAGGACGGGTTACTATTGGCCTACGATGAACAAGGACGCGATCGACTACGTCAGAAAATGCGACGCCTGCCAAAGGCACGCGCCCATCACTCACCAGCCATCAGAGATGCTTCATCCAACTCTAGCACCCTGGCCTTTCATGCGATGGGGAATGGACATCGTCGGGAAACTACCACCAGCATCAGGAGAACGCGTCTTCTTCTTAGCCATGACCAATTATTTTTCTAAATGGATAGAAGCCGAAGCATATCGAGAGGTAAAATAAAAGCACGTCATCTCATTCATAAAACGTAATATTCTATGTAGATTTGGCGTCCCTTCAAAAATCGTATGCGACAATGACTCCCAATTCATCGGTAGCAAGACGCGATCCTTCTGCAAATAATGGAACATCACACTAGTCACGTCCACGCCAAGATACCCACAATCCAATGGTCAAGCAGAATCCAGCAATAAAATCATCATCAATAATCTCAAAAAACGTCTCACAAGGGCAAAAGGCAAGTGGGCAGACGAACTCCCCTTGATACTATGGTCTGACAGGACGACACCAAAAAATGCAACAGGATAGAGCCCCTTCTCACTAGTCTATGGGAGCGAGGCAGTCATCCCCACTGAACTACTTGTCCCAACTATCAGATATGGACTTCAAACTCCAAAACAAAACGATATCGAATTAGCTCACAATCTCGACACCATAAACGAGACCAGAGAAAGAGCCAGAATTCGAATGGTCCAATACCAGCAACAAGTTGCCTGGAGCTATAACAAAAATGTCTGAGCTAAAGTCTTCAAGTTAGGAGACTGGGTCCTAAGGAAAACATTCCAGAACACCAGAAATCCAACTGACGAGAAACTGGCACCTTAATGGGAAGGGCCTTACCTCATCAAAGAAGTCGTCGGACAAGGAGCATACCGACTAGAAACCAAAGACGGACAGCCAATCCCTAGAAGTTGGAATGCAACCCACTTAAAGTTGTATCATTTCTAAACCTTTCTTTCCTTCACATTTTCTATACATCTATTCGATTACATTTGTTTGAATGACGTCATTGACTTAAGCATCGGAGGGCCGTTGGGTCATGATGCGTTCTTGCCACCGATGATGGTCAATCGTTGAAGGCGGCGATGGATCTAGTCTTGGTTGGGAAGTCACGTCTCTCGTTGTCAAGCCTGCCGTGGAAACCTTGGGTGAAACCCTTGTTGAATTACACGAAAGGTTGACAAGGTGATGTGCGAGCGTGAACAATAACTTTTGAGGTTTACTGACACGGTGGAGGAGCGAACCCGGTGGCAGTGGAGTAGGAGTCACGATAGTGATGGCGGTGGCGATGGCGAGGGCGATGGCACTAGCGATGGAGTGGGTGCGAGAGCGGGTGCGACTGCGACAGCGAAGGTAACGGCGATGGTGGTGGTGCGAGCGATAGCGCTAGCGATGGAGTGGGTTTGCCGGTGGGTGCGATAGCGACTGTGATGGTGGACTGGGTGCGATAGTGGGTTCGATAAGCGACGCGAGCGGATGCGAAGCAAAGCGAACGGTGACTTGTAGCCTCAGGACTAGGCACGATGGTTGGATAGGTTGCTTGATGGGTCAAGCGTTGCCATAGCGTCGGCGGCGGAGTGAAGGGAGATGTGAAGGCAGAAATAGGGTTAACGTCCAATCAAAGGAAGGAGGCAATTGGCACTCAAACTTAAGCTTTGATTAATTTAGACGTAAGGAAATACAAGAGGCCAAGTTGGCCTTCAATAGTAAACGCAAGACTCGGATGGGCCGAGTCTTGCCTAACGGGCTAGCCCATGCGACACACATGGAGCACACGCCCAAAAATAGAAAGAACTATAAATGGAAACTACTAAAACGAGAAAGTACCAAAAATAGAAATGTCTCAAAATAGCAATGTCTAATACTTGGCAAAATAACCTCTAAATGCTAAAGGTACGCGCCGTTGTGGCGGCGAGGCATTGGACGCGGACACTGGGGGCAGCTACCACGTCTAGCCTTGACTGGGCTTGTTAGTGGGCGCATCCATTTCCGAATGCGATAGGCCTTCTTCTGCGATGCCGATGGTGAAGAGGACCTTGAGCGCGGGCTCTGTCTCGGGTATGCCTTGGACAGCGATGACGCGTGCGATGAGTGATTGCACGGCAGCGGCGATGGCCTTGGCTCTCGATTGTGTCACTGGATATTTGGAGCGTAGGCTCATGGCTTCCTCTTCATCTGTGGCCGTCATGGAGGGCAGGGTCGCATCACCCTCCCCCACTTGGCTGTGAAGCGTCCCCGCTTCACCATCATCAAACTCGGGCTCCACATAGGGTGTCATGTCAGCGACGTTGAAGGTCGCGTGGACTCCATAGTCTGCAGGGAGCTCAAGTTGGTAACCATTATCTCTAATGGCCTTTATCACGCAGAATGGTCCATCTCCACGAGGGGCCAACTTGTGCTTATGCCGCGAGGGGAATCTTTCTTTTCGCAAGTGTAACCAAACGAGGTCTCCGGGTGCGAACATGACGCGGCGGCGGCCATGGTTGTGTTGTGAGGCGTACTGCGAAGCTCGACGCTCTAGCTGCTCGCGCGTCCTCCTGTGTAGCTCTTGGATCTGCTCGGCGCGGTTGGCCACGGTGATGTGCTCTGAGTCCTACAGTGGGCGCGGCAGCATGTCTAGCGGCGTCAATGGGTTCCGGCCGTAGAAAATCTCAAAGGGGGTGAGCTTGGTCGCCGAGTGCCTGCACCTGTTATAAGAAAACTCGACAATAGATAGTAAGTCCTCCCAACGCCTAGGGTTGGCCTTGAGCATGGTGCGAAGGAGGGCTCCTAGGGTTCGATTAGTCACCTCAGTTTGGCCATCGGTTTGGGGGTGGTAGCTAGTGGAGAATAAGAGTTTCGTACCTAGCTTGCCCCAAAGTGTTCTCCAAAAATGGCCAACAAACTTAGAATCCCTATCACTCATAATAGTTCGAGGGACTCCATGTAGACGCACCACATGCTCAAAGAATAAATCGGCTATCTCACTAGCACTATGGGTCGTCTTACAAGCTACAAAATGGGCCATCTTAGAAAACCTATCCACAATCACAAAGATAGAGTCTTTACCTCGACGCAAGAGGGGAAAACCCATAATGAAATCCATGGAAAGGTCTTCCCAAGGGCAGGCAGGGATAGGTAGGGGGGTGTAGAGGCCGTGTGGACTAGCTTTGGCTTTGGCTCGCTGGCAAGTCACACAACTCCTACAGTAGCGGGTCACTTGGTGGGTCATACGTGGCCAGAAGAAGTGTTCCCTAAGGGCGGCTAGGGTTTTGGCAACTCCGAAGTGGCCACGGCCATCATGGGCTTCTTGTATAAGCAAGTGCCTAATGGATGATCTAGGGATGCATAGGCGGCCTGCTTTGTACAAGTAACCCTCACATAGAAAGTAGGTCTCAAACTCACGATCCTTAAGGCAATGCTCAAATATAGGGATAAAGAAACGATCAAGCACATATAATTCCTCTATCAAAGCAAAACCAAGAACCTTAGTTTGAAGATGAGTCAAGAGAACGTACCTATGAGAAAGGGCGTCGGCAACCACATTCTCCTTTCCCTTCTTGTGGACCACGACGTAGGGGAACGTCTCAAGGAACTCCACCCAACGAGCATGCCTTCGGTTGAGGTGGGCCTGGCTCTTCAAGTAGCTCAGCGCGGTGTGGTCACTGTGAATCACGAACTCTTGTGGCCAAAGATAGTGTTGCCATGTCTTGAGCACACAAACGAGTGCATAAAGCTCCTTGTCGTAGGTGGGGTAATTCAAGGTGGCCCTTGTGAGCTTCTCACTGAAAAAGGCAATGGGCCGCCTCTCCTGGTGTAAGACGCCTCCAATGCCGACGTCAGACGCGTCACACTCCACCTCGAAGTGCTTGGCAAAGTCAGGGAGCTGGAGTAGAGGCGCATGGCATAAGGCATCCTTCAAGGCCGTGAAGGCCTTCTCGTGGGCCTCAAGCCAGGTCACTGTGGCTCCCTTCTTTGTGAGCTCATGCAGCGGCGTGGCGATGGAGCTAAAGTCTCTCACAAAGCGCCTATAAAAGCCTGCTAGGCCAAGGAAGCTGCAAACCATGGTAGGCGTCATCGGTGTAGGCCATTCCCTAATGGCCTTGACCTTGTCTTCATCCACTCGCAGGCCGTCCTTGGACACCACATAGCCTAGGAAATTAGTAGTGTCCGAGCAAAAGCGACACTTGCCAAGATTGGCATACAAGCTCTCACGTCTTAAGCACTCTAACACAAGCCTAAGGTGCTCGACGTGGTCATCAAGGCTACGTGAATAAATCAAAATATCATCAAAGTAAACCATAACAAACTTCCCCAAAAATGCTCTCAAGACGTGGTTCATCAATCTCATGAATGTGCTTGGGGCATTTGTGAGCCCAAAAGGCATGACGAGCCACTCATAGAGCCCATACTTCGTCTTGAAGGCGGTCTTCCATTCATCACCTTCCTTCATACGAATCTGGTGATAGCCGCTCTTCAAGTCAATCTTGGAGATAAGGATCGCACCGTGGAGTTCATCAAGCATGTCGTCTAGGCGCGGTATTGGGTGCATGTACTTCACGGTGATTTGATTGATGGCACGGCAGTCGACACACATGCGCCATGATCCATATTTCTTGGGCACAAGGATCACAGGCACAACGCAAGGGCTTAGGGATTCCCTCACGTAGCCGCGATCCAAGAGCTCTTGAACTTGGCACTACAACTCCTTGGTCTCCTCAAGGCCGGCGCGGTAGGCGGCGCGGTTGGGCAGGGAGGCACCAGGCACCAAGTCGATTTGGTGCTCAATGCCTCGCAAAGGAGGGAGGCCATATGGAAGCTCCTCTGGAAACACATCGTCGAAGTCGGCGAGCAAAGCGGCGACGGCATGCGGCAATGGCTCGACAATGGGTGTCTCAGGGATGCATGGAGTGGGCACCAACAGAAAGCAAGGCGCCTTGCCACTCAAGGTGGCAGTGAGGTCGCTGGGCCTAGTGAGAAGCAGTTTGTGCTCACAGCGGCCTTGCAATGGGGGCGTCTGCGGCGATCGAACGGCCAACTGTGAAGGCAGCGAGGCATTGGGCGATTTTTGTGAGGCACTGGGGTTGGGGACACCAGTGCTCGAGTCAGTTGATGTGTGGAGGCGCTATCATGATTCAGGGAGGCACTGGGTGGTCCACTTGAAGCGTTGGACTCTTTTGATGCAGTGCCTGAGGGAGACGAAAAATTGCCAGAATTGGTGTTGTTTTGCTTCGGCATGGCCTCTAGCGTCTCTTCTGCTCTTGTAGCGGCAGCCTCGATGGCTTTCTGGCAATCTCTCTCAACCTGGTCCTACAAGATCTCATGGGGAGACATTGGTAATAATGTGACGCACTTCCCGTGGTAAGTAAACACATATGTGTTTAAATAGCCATCATGGAGCACGCGCCTGTCGAATTGCCATGGGCGCCCAAGCAAGAGATGTGATGTGACCATGCCTCCCATGACGGCCTAAGACAAGGAAGAAGCCATGAGCCTACGCTCAGAGGGCCCAGTGACAAGGTCTAGGTCCAAAGCCATCGCACTCGCCGTCGCGTCACTTGTCGCACGCGTCGTCGCTAGCCAAGGAAGCCCTGACGCCAACCCAAGACTCGTCGTCCTCGCCACCATCGGCATCGAAACATCGCGATCTTCGCAGCCGGCATCGCGTGCACCCACTCGCGAGGCCATCGACCCTTCGTCGCCTTTCCTCGCGGTGTTTGCATCCATGCCTTTCGCCGCGTTCTTTTTGAGACACTTTCTATATTTGTTATTATTGCTTATTTTAGATAGTTTTCTTTTATAGTCATTTCTATTTTAGGGTTTGTGCCTTTTGCATGCTTGCATGGGCTAGCCCACTAGGCTCGACTCGGCCCATCCGATGTCTCTCCCTAATATTTAAGTCAAACTATGTTATTGGTTTTAGTACATTCAATTTTAATCAAGGTTTCAAGTAGAGTGTTTATCCTCCTTCCCTTGATCGGACGTCACCCTCTATCTTCGCATCCACATTCCCTCCGCCGTCGACGCTACGGCAATTGCTTGAACCTTCAAGCCAAGTCTTCCTTCTCATCTCCCTTCCTCCGCAGTGGACGCTACGACACCAAAGACTTGTCTTTTCAAGTCATCTACCCCTCATCAAATCGCTTCCTCCATCGCTATCCAGTCGCCCCATCCATCTCTTCCATCGCGTCCATCATCGCCACCAATTCCATCGCATTCGCCATCGCCTTTGACATCGATGTCGTCTTCGATGTTGTGACACTCAACGTGACACTCTGCCTCATCGACACTGCGATCTTCCAGACCACCTCCACCGGGTTCGCTTCGCAGCACCACCGTGTCCATCTTGTCAACCTTTCGTGCAAGACAACGTGACTTCTCGCCCAAGACTAGATCCAAAGGTGTCGCCTTTGACAATTGGCTTGTCATCGGAGGCAAGAACACATCAACTGGCATTAGAGCCCAGCAGTCTTGTAAGTCACGAACTCAAGTTTGCATCTTGTTCACACAAAAATTTCTTGACCCACATCGTTTGATTTCGTAAGATCTTGAGAAAAACCAAAGTTTCCATATTTGCATCACCTAATCAGTTTCTCCAAGATACTATCTTGGCCGAATTTTTTTTTTCCTTGTTCCCTAAGTTTTGGTGTGTTAGGTAATTTGTTATCTTGTATGCTAGAATATTTTGTTTTCTTGTTTCACGCGTGGATAGAGTTTCCCTGTTTGCTAGATTTTTCTTTTTAGTTAAGTTAGCCGAATTTCCTTATAAGATATCAAATCAAATCTTATCTTCTCTCTCCTATCTCTAAAGATCACACTTGTGATATTCTTGTTACTTAGACCGATTTTTCTTTTGTTTCCTTTTGCAAATCCGAAAAGATCAAAATATAAGATCTCGGATATTAAAAAAAGATATCAAAAAGATATTCAAAAAAAAAGTTTCCAAAGTTAGGTAAATCCAAAATAAGGCAACCCTAACCCACTCTCGGTCTAAGCTCATCTTCTCAACCCCTCCGCCATCTAGGTCAAGCTTTCTAGAAGATGATTTCTTGCTAATTAGGTTACTTTGTTTACGTTTGTTTTAGGGCTTCAATTTGTTCTTGTTTGTTTGATTGCAACTTGCTTGATACACCATCACTTGTGCAAGCCAAACCGCCCTCACGGCAAGCCAAACTAGCCCTACCTACGTGAACTTTGTGACTTGACTAGTGATTTTCTTGGTTGTTGTTCTTTGTTGTCTTTTGGTTCGTTTTTACTCCCATGTCTGGCCATATTTTTATAGGTAGCATGCCGGTTGGACACAGTGAAGACCAACTTGGAGTCGACAACACCAACCCAAATCCACCACCGTTGGGTCTACCCCAAGCCCAACCACCGATTGACCCCCCACAACAAGACCCCCTCATGGAGTTGTCCGAGGAGCAACGAGAGATCCAAGCTCTTCGTCAACGCGTTGCTCAATTTCAATCCAGAGAATGCGTGGCACAACTCGTGCCCACTCCAACTCCATTAAGTGCTATGGACGCGCCAACTCAACCACGAGCCACCGACGCCGGTCCATCGAAGACAAGAGTTGACAAAGGCAAAGGAATCATGCCTTCTACATCTCATCATCAACCACAACTCAATCGTATGCAAAGTGTCATCGAGAGTCACCAAGGCTTCGTTTCGCACACGGACCACTACGTGCCCAGAGCCACACTCGCTGGCTTCGACACCGGCTCCGACAACGACCACGACGCCGAAGACACTCAAGGTGAGTTTTCTGATCCATACAACTTTGATGATCGCTATGCCTCTAGGAGAACCCAGAGACGAGTACGGGGCTCAGCGCCACGCGAAGGCCGCCCTCGCCGAGCCGAGCAAGCCGACGCGACGCCAAGGAGACCCAGTCGCCGACCAAGTGGGCATACGCGACGCGATGATCACTTGAGGACCCCAACTACCCAGCCACGGAGCCATGATGTACGCGATCATCTTTGACACCAATGTGTTCGGACGCCGTGTTACGGATCTGATGGCTACGCGTCGATCACACCCAATGTCCACGATGACTTCGACGAGTATGACGACGAGGAGATCGAGGACTCAAGTATGGTCAACCCTAACTTTTTTCACCCCCCTCTTGGAGATCCACTTGAATTGCAGGATCACCCATTGGATTGGATACCTCCACCGCGTTTCCAGCCCCAAGGAGAACGCGTTCGTGACATTGGCGGCGAGCACCGCGATGTCATGCCAAGGGATAGTCGCCAAGCCGACTACGACGCCCAGCCGCGAAGACGCCAACGCGATGACGCCTACGCGCCAAGGGATGAGTTTGCTCGTGGTGAAGATCACCAAGACCGCGATAGACACCAGGTTGGACGCGATAGACCCCATGGTGTGCACGCCTACGAGAATCCTCTCTATGCCGCCGCGCCAAACAACGCGTTCAACCACGCACCTGCCAGCCTCGATACCAACGACACGAAGTCAAGGTAAAGATCGAGCATTTTTTTGGTGAATGCAATCCATCTATTTTTCTTGAATGGGTGCAGGCTACGGAGTACACCCTACGCTATTGCCGCATTCCTCTTGAGGAGCATGTTTACGCCGCGACACTTCACTTTCGAGGAGCAGCCCGAGTGTGGTGGCATCGCTTCGAGGATGACTGTGTGCGTCGTCACAGAACACGAGTCACTGAATGGCATCAACTAGTCTACGTAATGACCAAGAAATATGTGCCTCCAGACTATAGGAATCAAATGAGAATGGAAATTGTCATGGCTTGCCAAGGGTCAATGACTCCAGTCGAGTTCTTTTCCAAGCTTGAAGACATGTATTATAAGGCCAATATCTTCGTTGCACCATCGACCTTGAGGACGAAATTCTTGAGTGGCTTGAACACCAACATCCGTGATCAACTCGAGATTTTTCCCATCAAATACTTGACAACCCTCACACATACGGCGATGCAAATTCATGCACAAATCTCTCGCCGAAAGTCTTACACTTTTCCAAGTGGCCAACAAAGGTATTCTTCTAACCCCAGTGGTTTATCGTCTACTAATGTTCGCCCTAGTGTCTCTACCACAGCCGCGTCGAGCCAAGCACCCAACGTGAAGCCGTCGACGCCTAGCACCGCGTCGCGCCAGAACGCGCCCGGACAAGCTCCAGTAGGCACAGATCGCGCGTGCGACCTTGAGTGTTACAAGTGTGGTGGAAGAGGCCACTATAAGAAAGATTGCCCAAACACTCGAAAGGTTTTGTTCTCCATGACCGTCGTCGGCTACGAGTCTTGCGACGACGAGGACCAAACCCTAGAGGCCATCGATGAAGGCATCGAAGAGGAGGAAGACGCCTACGACTACGAACCCGATTCTCTGCACGCGGGCACACCATTGAGTTTGGTAACGCGTCGTCTCCTCATAGTCAAGGAAGCGAGCCTCCGCGACCAACGCAAGAACTTGTTCCACACAAGGGTTCTCGTCCAGACGGCTTCCTCGAGTGTCATAGTTGATGGAGGATCATGTGCTAACATTGTCAATGAGAAGGTCGTGACACACTTCAAGTTGCCTACGACGCCTCATCCACAACCTTATGCCCTCCAATGGATATCTTCAAGTCCAGGTAACACAGCATCTCGCCAATGCTTAGTTTCTTTTTCCATAGGCCAATACTATGATTATATACTTTGTGATGTCATTGCAATGGACACCACCCATATTTTGCTTGGGCGCCCATGGCAATTCGACAGACGCGTGCTCCATGATGGCTATTTGAACACTTATTTGTTCAATTCCCACGGGAAGCGTGTCACCTTGCATCCAATGTCTCTCCATGAGATCTTGTAGGACCAGGTTGAGCGTGATCGCCATAAGGCCATTGAGACCGCGTTTCAGAGGTCAAACGAGTGCCCAGAGGCACTCCAGAGGCAACACTCCTCCAATTCTAGCAAAATTTTGTCTCCACCGGGCACTGACAATAAGAGGACCAACGCGATAGGTGGGACACCAAATTCCCATCTGGATCATCATGGCGCCACTGCTGGTGCCGCTGGGAAGGCCAAGAACAACACTCTAGAGGCTTGGCCAGGTTTTTCCAATTCTGGAATGAGCACTAGTCCACATATGCCCAGTGCCCAACAAAAATCAACCAGCACCTCGCCATCGACAAAGTTGGCCGCGCCGTTGCCGCAGACGCCTCCGTTGCAAGGCAAATGTGAGTGTCGCTTGCTTTTGGCCAGGCTCAGTGACCTCACTGCGTGTTTGTCTGGCAAAGCACCCTACTTTCTGCTTGTGCCAACTCCGTGCATTCCAGAGTCATCGCACACCGCGCTAGTGCCGCCTGCCATCGCTGCCTTGCTCGCCGCGTTCGCCGACGTCTTCCCCGATGAGTTACCACAAGGATTACCTCCACAGTTTTGTTACAATAGATGCAGGCACACGGCGACCAAGTTGACACCTTTCGAAGTGGTGTATGGCATGAACCCATTGACGCTGCTTGATTTGTTGCCGTGACCACAACGAGACCCAGTGCATGTCTCTACCGCCAATCGCGCAGAGCAAGTACAAGAGCTCCATCGACGAACCAGGGACCAATTAGATAAAAGGGCCGTGCAGTATGCCTCACAGAAGGACAATGGCCGATGCCGCGTCGTTTTTGCACCCGTGGACTTTGTCTGGGTGCACTTGCGAAAAGAAAGGTACCCCTCGCGGCGCAAGCACAAATTGGCACCGTGTGGAGATGGTCCATTCCGCGTGAAAAAGGCCATTGGGGACAATGCTTATCAACTCGAGCTCCCACCAGATTTTGGAGTCCACGCGTCCTTCAACGTGGCGGACTTGACACCATATGTCTCAAAATAGCAATGTCTAATACTTAGCAAAATAACCTCTAAATGCTAAAGATAGGCGCCGTTGTGGCGGCGAGGCATTGGATGCGGACACTAGGAGCAGCGGCCACGTCTATCCTTGACTGGGCTCGTCAGTGGGCGAGTCCGTGTCCGAATGCGATGGGCCTTCTTCTGCGATGTCGATGGTGGCGAGGACCTTGAGTGCGAGCTCTGTCTCGGGTGTGCCTTGGCCAGCGATGACGCATGCGATGAGTGATTGCACGGTGGCGGTGATGGCCTTGGCTCTCGATCGTGTCACTGGACCTTGGGAGCGTAGGCTCATGGCTTCCTCTTCTTCTATGATTGTCATGGAGGGCAGGGTCACATCAGGTCACCCCCCAACAGTCTCCCCAAGACCTTTCCTATTTGAACTCTTAACACAATTTGAACAAGAACGAGAGGCCTCGAAGACAAACATGGCATTCAAACTCGAAAGGATATCCTTACTATATACAAAACAGCGCTTACAACACACAAATCGATCGACACACGGGGAGTAGAGAAACGACATACTACAAACTATTTACAAGACTTGTCCTGTCAAAGGTACTCGTCTTTACCCTACATTACATACGACTCCTCCCTTGATAGACAAAGCATGCTACATTAGCATTTATAATTACAGGTCATCACGACTGAACATTTCGCGTTAACGGCCAAGGCGCGATTGACAAAGTCCACCTGCAAAAAAGCACACAAGAAAAACACAAGGTACGCAACAAATACTAAAGTGTTTACAAAATATGCGACCCGCGATGGTGGACGGGTCGCCAAAACATTATCCATCCCATCGCCACGATGGGGCACAACACACTGTCTAAACATTTACAGCAAAAGGTTCACGACAGCAAAAGAAACATTGTCGTTTATCAAACAAAGCTAGGACTCGCCTGACCTCTGATTAACTTCCGCAGGAATAGCATCTTGACCCTCGGTCGCCTCAGGAAGTTCCTTAGATACATCCCCGATGTCTCCTTCAACCGCCTCAGTGTCAGCCTCTTCCCCCTGTTCGCCTTCTCCAAGGCCTATCAACTTGAACAGCTCATTGCCAGGATTACCACAGGGGTACAAAACGTCCATATTTTCCCTCGCGTCCTCAATCTTCCAAGTCGAATGAGCCCCCGCGGCATACTCCTCCATCATTTCAATGCGAGACTTGAGGTAGAAATACGTCCCGACATCGGTGGCAACATGGGCATCCTTCACACGAACCTCTTCAACATTACCCTCGAGCTCTAAGAGCCGGGCTTGTGCCTCCCCCAGCTTCTTCTCGGCCAGTGCCTGCTTGCTCTCGGCGGCCTTGACGCGCCCACTGGCAACCATTAGTTGACCCTTAACCTAGGCTACCCGCATATCGGCTCGGTCGCTCAAGTCTTGCACGTTGGAAAACGCGACGATTGAGTATTGGAGAGTCTGCAAACAACAAACAATGTAAAGAGACATAAGTAATAAAACAAGAACGCGTGTATTAGCAGAAAACTTCATATGAGATCTCTCTTTACTTACTCGCCAAGCGGACGCTCCGGCCTTGTCGATACAATCAATAGGGTGCAAGTCACCGATCTCCTTCTTGGCCTCCGGGTCCAAAGTATGGAGAAACTCTTCCAAATCTCTACCCCTCATCATGCACATTGGAAGCCCTGGAGCACCAGTCGCTTTCCTTTTCGCCCCTGAAGTTTTAGACGATGGCGAATCTAAGGCGATGACCATAATTGATGAAAGGGCTTTAGCTTCAACTTTCGCCAACGAAAAGGCTTTTGCCGCCAACAACTTTTGATCCAAGAGACTCTTTCCGGACAAGCGAGCGCTCGACCTCGCGCCCCGAGATACTGTCAGGCAAGCACAAACATATAAACATATGGTCACTCCAAAGACCACCCACACGCATACCTCAAGGAACGAACAACTGCCTTTGGTGACGGAAGTGGACGGAGTCGCCATGCGCAGAGGGCTAAGGGTTAGACAATTCACATTCTTGAACGACTTGTCGTCCTCCGAAAAAGCAAGCAAAACTTCAGTAACCGCGGCAAAATTGGAATCCGTCTTCTCCTCTGGACTCGGCACTGAAAATAGACACATGTGAGCATAAGTTAACAAGACATCAAAACACAAAGCCTCAAAGGCTAATATGGTACCTGATGTCCTCCAGACGTCACGCAAGAAAGAACAATTGAATCCCCCCTCAAGCGACTTCCTCTCAATAAAGAAAAATCGCGACCTCCATACGCGATCATTAACGTTGAGATTCAGAGCGATCGGTTCTCTGTCTGGCCTAAGGCACAACTGAAAGCGGGAAGAACCTCGACTACTTAAGTCATACGAATACCAGAGAGCATCGATGTCGAAATCAACCTCGACACTGGATACCAAAAGATCGACTACCCTAAGGAGACGTCACACATGTGGCATCACCTGACATGGGGCAAGATTAAGAACAGACAAGAAGTTCCTCACCAAGCTCGAAAAAGGGAAAGAGTGACCTATTCTGAAGGGATACTAAAAAAAGCAAACCCATCCGTCGCGACACCAATCGGCACGTTCTTGGGGCAAAGGGAGGCGAGCAACCGTTTTGAGAGGGAACTGGTCTACTTCTAGAATCGTATCCAACTCCGACTGAGTCAAGGTCCCGGCTAAAGAATCCTCCGGGCTAAGAAGGTTCGAGGGGGAGAAATCGCTATCTTTCTCGCCGACACCAGAAGATGAAGCTTTGGACTTCTTTGATCTCGGAAACGACATTGTTCAAGAAGAAACGGTAAGAAATTCGAAAAAGC
Organism: Rheum nobile; assembly: GCA_027886185.1. NCBI lineage: Eukaryota > Viridiplantae > Streptophyta > Magnoliopsida > Caryophyllales > Polygonaceae > Rheum > Rheum nobile. Next base: position 4,832,048 of record WOAB01000163.1, read on the forward strand.
TTTTACCTTTGAACCAAAAACCCTTCATGAGCAAAAAGAGAATGGTGAAAAGAAAGGGACGTGACTGCCATTTATGGGGAAACTGCCCGCCCGCAGTCAAACATGTCGACCAATGGTAAAGCACCACGTCATCGATCCATTATAGCAGAATCGGCAAGAGGGAGATCGCGTTCAGAGGAGGCTTTAGAAAAAATCCAACCGTCCCTCAACAACTGCTTCCGGCCTAGTTCGATTTTTTTGGGCTATTGTTGGGCCTCATTCTTAACGGATCTCCACCAGAGCGGCCCATTACATCGAAGAAGCATTTCCTGCTAGAAGGATCATCTGATTGAACGACGAACGAAGATCTCGGCCTCAACGAATAGGAGGAGTTATTGAGCCCCAGATTGTATGGATTAACATGCCGGCCCACACGGTAGTTACAACCAACTTTATTTGCTCATAAATATCGTAGGATTGTGGCCATCTAGTAAAAAAATCCGACGAACTCCGAAGATCATGGACGACAACGGCTAGTCTAGCTAATCTTTGGAAATTAAGTGTGTATATATTAGATGATTTAGGATCATTGTGAGGGGATTACAATCCTTACTGAATACAAACTACTATCTACTACTCTCTTGCTTACTCTCACCATTGTTCTCTAGCTCGGATCTTCATTTTAGTATTGAAGCGACCGACGATTAGATCATTTGATACGACCAGTCTCTTATTCGAAGGAGATAAGCTTACCTTTACATCTATTTAATCTTATTTCGTCTAGATATTTGTTTGATTTGGATCATTCAGATATAATCGATATTATTATTGTCTAGTTGTCCTTCTCTAGGCGATTCAGGTCGGTTCGATCTTTTCGCCCCAAAACAGGTATTAGGAGGATTATTGCCCTAATATTTTTGGTCATGATCTGATGTGACCCTGCCTCCCATGACGGCCCAAGACGAGGAAGAATCCATGAGCCTACGCTCAGAGGGCCCAGTGACAAGTTCTAGGTCCAAAGCCATCTACACCGTCGTCGCGTCACTTGTCGCACGCGTCGTCGCTGGCCAAGGAAGCCCAGACGCCAATCCAAGACTCGTCGTCCTCGCCACCATCGGCAATTAACACTTTGTTAATCTTAACTCAAATAATCTAGGTTAAAAGTCGAGTGTTTATCCTCCTTCCCTTAATTAAAACTTATCAATTTTAACCTAGATTATTTGAGTTAAGATTAACAAAGTGTTAATCAAGATTTAAATATGGTTAATTTTATAAGAAGATGAGACATAAGCTTAATTTTAACCTAAATTAATTTTCCTACATCTTAATTTTGGGTTAAAATAATTATATAAGCTTAGTATAATAATATAAATAAGTTTGGGTAATTTTTTGTATTTTTGAAAAGTGAAATAAAGGCTTTTAAAGTTGGGCAAAATAATGCAAATAAGCCAAAATTGCGAGAGGCAGTGCATAATAAAGCCTTCATCTTCAACCTCCAGCCACCAAATATGGAAGCTCTCTTCCATGGCGGAATTCAATCCAAATTTGAGCTTGATTTTTAAAATTCAAACTTGGGTTTTTATTGTAAGATCAAGACGCGTCTAATCCCACAAGAATCGGGAATCAAATCCCCCCATATTGTCCCAATTTTCCACGGAAAGGCAAGCCATGTCACGCATTGCGTCGATCGTGTGTTTGATGAAATTCGATCCGATTCGGGATCAATTTGCGCCGGATTTAACGTGATTGTAAATATCTCTTCATGTACAATCCAACCACCATAAAAGGAGCCTTACCCATAGTCATTTCGGCATCCAATTTCAACCGAAAATCTCACGAACCCAAGAATTAGGTCGCGGTTGTTCATCGTTGAATTTCGGCCACCACCGAGCTCCACCGTTGCAATTGTTTCCACCACTAGCACCACTCATAAGTCCTCTTTAAAAGCCCCTTGACCCCGACATCGGTGAAGCTCCGACGAGTCCAAATTTTACCAGTTTCCGGCCGGTGCCCCGCGAACCTCCGGTGAAGAATTTTACCCCATTTCGGTTTTGATTTTTATTTTGTTTTAATTAATCGTGATTAATTAGATTAATCTGGGTTACTTAGAATTTTTATTAGATTAATTTAATTTTATTGTTATTAAAATTAAATTAATTATATTTTTTTGGATATTATCTTATATTATGAATTGTTAATTTATAACATTTCATTAGACAATAAATTGGGTAATAAATTTATTGGATTTGTCAGTAAATAAATAAATTTATTTATTTATGTTATGATTATTTAGAATATACGACTAAATGATTTTTAGTATCGTATAAATAATCGTTTTATTGTTAAGCCTTGAAAAGTGATTTATTTAGAGTTAAATAAATTCAATTAGAAACCGATACATTATATCCTTCAAATTTCGATATTGAATAAATTATCTAAATTATAATTTATTTATTGTGTGTGATTTGGGTACGTCTCTGAATTGCTTTTGGAACGGAATTAAAGCAGTAAGTCAATTTGTTACTCGGAAGCAACTATTCCCGTTATACCGTTCACCTTCTACGTGATTCAAGGTAAGTGGCGGTTCGCTCTTACAATTTATGCCATATTCATCTTAATTGACAATGAATCTATTGTGCTATTAAGTTGGGATAAATATTCTTAATTTTCATTTGAGAACTAGTGTGTTAAATTGGTGTGTAAATGAACCTTATTTATTAGGTTGTATATTTGCTAGCAATGACCCTAATATTTATATACATTATAACTGTAGGGTGCTAGATGAACTTTGGTGTGGATTTGTTGTGGATTTATATGCTAGTTAGCACGAGTATTTGTAGGAAACCTATTTATCGTGCGAGGTTTAGCTGTTTCTTTACAACTTGGTATTAGGAGGATTATTGCCCTAATACTTTTGGTCATGACCTACCCTTATTCGAATATAAGTGGTGGTGTACTTAGCTAGTGCCAATATTCGAGATTTGTCTCATTCTATATCTCATTGCGAGATCGGTTGTGGATTTAAAAGCCTTAACGTTAATGCACGTTTTGAAATTAAATAAGATAAATGCTTATTTGCACATAACTAATATACTTCGGGCGAGAAGTACAACGTGGAACCCGCTCGGGCTTCTGTCTGTGAAGGTCCTCTTATCAATCTGAATTCGCACAACACGTATGCGGTGAGGTTGGTTAAGGACCCGATTATTCAAAGAAGTCATTTTTAAAACTTTGTGTGATAATTATGAATGTTCCAAAACAAACATACATATTCCTATAAGGCTCAATCCCTTTGGAGTATTCTTTTTTCGCATGTCTCTTTCTTTCGTTTCAGTGAGGATATCCGAGTTATGTATCGTCTATCGACTATTATTCGAGAGACAATGATAGTAATTGGATACAATCACAAGAACCACTTTGTTTGAGCCCTTGTTTAGTCTTTCATTAGACTAACCGACCTTTCTTTTTTCTTGCATGGTTGACTGGTGTCATCCGTCCTATACGACACGTCAGATAAAGCTTCCCAAGTTGAAGACGTGGGAAGACGACGTTGAAGGCAACTGTGTTTTTCTTTTGATATTTTGTTATTTGTTTTGAACAAGGTTAAGATCATGTTTTGGAGTTTATTAATTATTAAGTCTTTCGCTGATACTTTGATATATTATTGAGTTCCCATTTTTAGCAACATTGTTTGTAAGACAATTTTGGATTTAATATATTATAATTCATGTTATTTTTTATTTGCGATCAATATTGTAAAGTCTTGGGTGATTTTGGACATGTGGTCCGAGGTCACTAGTGATACTGTTCGTAAGGTAATTTAGGGGTGTTACAACATATTGCTTGATACAGAAGTAGAGATATAGATGCTAAACATGTAGAAAGAGAAACAGAGAACTAGACTCCAATGAGAGGAAGAACTGGAGAAGGAGGCCCAAAAAAACATAGGCATATCGCTATAAGCTACACCGCGAAGCCACTGGATCGCATTTGAAGCACCGCGAAGCCATTGGATCGCCTTTGCAACACCGTGAAGCCACCAAACTCCGTCGTATTCTTCCTTTCGTGTCTCCTACAAACTCTCAAAGCCACCAGACTCAGACTCCTCTCCTAGAATTATGTGTGAGTTGCTTGCTTGAAAGAAGTATGATGTGGAAATGAAGCCATCCCTTGGATTGGGCCTAACAAGGTGGGCCTCAACATTCAGCTCATTCAACAACCGAACAAAGAAATTAAGATACTTATCATGGAGATGAAATTTGAGGTTCAATTCAATATAATTCATTTCTTTCATCAAAGGATATGGTGGACTAGAGAATGCAAACAATTAGAAGTTCATAAGATAAACAACTATTACTAATCTGTCACTGTAACACCCCCAAAACTTAACCCTTTTGGAAAGGTATTACCGCCAGTGACCCCAGTGTTCCTTACCGAGGTCACCCAAGGCTTTACCAAATAAATACAATTTATGAAATGCAATTGATACACAAAGATCAAGCAATAAATTCCAAAACATAACATTGTCGAGGAAACAAGAGTTACGGGATTACAACTCAATCCCGAAGGCCAAACACAGAGTTCAAACAAAGTACAGCGGAAGACAAATAAAAGATTTTACAAACGGGGTTGTGATCGTGATGATCACATGTCCAAGGATCTCAACCTGATTAAAAGCAATTATTAAAACATCCAAAAACAACCGTCGTCTTCATAGTCAATCTAGTCTCCTCAAATCTTCACTCTATCTGATGTGCCGAATCGAACGGATGACACCAGCCCACATGCGGAGAACAAAGTTCGTGGGTTAGTCTACTTGAATAGACTAGCAAGGGTAAAAAGCAGAATGGTTCGAGTGATCGTAACCGTTTACTATCATTGTCCCTCGAATAATAACCGAAGGGACGATACATAACCCGGCACTTTCACGGAATAACAACAAGAGGTATGCATGAGAGAAGATTCTGGAAGACTTCATCTTCACAGAAATCGACTCGAAAAGAGACTCCAAGAGATTGAGTCTGTAAGGAAATAATGACAAATCTGGAATGATTACAGGATCATACAACAATGATTTAAAACTGACTGAGATGCTTCGGTTCACGACCAACCTCATCGCCTACAGCGAATCCAGATTGGAAAGAGAACGTACTACATTCAAGTCAAGACGAGTTTTCCTAGCTGCACTGAGCTTAGCTGCACTACTCGCCCAAGGTATATTAATCATGTGCACTCGGGCACTTATCTTATTTAATTCCAAAACGAGCATTACGTTATAAGTTTTTACATCTCCACACAAGAGATATCGGATCTCCTCACAAGAGATATCAGATCTCCTCACAAGAGTTATAGAAGGGATGAACCCTGAAAGATTTGACACTAGCGAAGTGCGCCTACCCTGTGAAAGGGTATGGTCATGACCAAAGAGAAAGTACTGGGGATGAACCACCAAGTACCAGTTATAAAGAAACAGCTAAACCCCCTCAAGGTACATAGCGTTCCTAGCCACTAGTGCTAACTAAACAGTATAGCACAACAACAGTTACTGGATAAATCCACATAAAGGCCCGAAAGGCGATCACAGATAATAGCGTTGTTCTAACAGATATACAACCTATTATATGATTTTCAAAATAGTTTAACAAAACCGTTTCCAGACAAACAGAATATTCATTCCAAATTAATTACTCAGATAAACTACTGATAATTAATGTAAATATGGAACGAATGAGCAAGAGTGAACCGCCACTTGCCTTAATCCGCAGAATAGTCTAACGACGTCAACTGGATTCCGGGCTCGACACGGTATAGTTCCGACAGCACAACAACCTTCGAGTCGACCCATAAAAGGAACCCTAAGTTAGATCTGACATAAACAGTACGAATCTAAACACGGCGAAAGAATACGAAAGGAAAGACGCCACGACGACAACCAACCAAGCCAAAGCCACGAAGGCGTTCTGGGCTCTGGCGGCGGTCGCCGTTCTTGGCGGCGGTCGCCGTGAAGAACACGGCGGTCGCCGTGAAGAACACGGCGGTCGCCGTGAAGAACACGGCGGTCGTCGTGAAGAATACGGTGGTCGCCGTTAAGAACACGGCCGACTGAAATGAGAGAAAACTCACCCCAAAACACGAGTGGTTCGGCCTCCTTCGACTTGCTTTGGCTTCTAACCTCCAAGGCTAACCAAAAGCTTCACAAAGGCACTCTGGAAACACACCACGACACCTCCGGCGAGCACAAGAAAACCGATGAAAACACAACTCACTTTGAGGGAGAGTTTTGGCAGTGATTCGGGGTTGTAGATGACCCAAAACCCATGCCCAAGCTCGTCTATTTATAGGCAAACCCCAAGGAGTGTTCTGCAAACCCTCAGACGCGGCAACCGACGCAACGGCGCGCCTCGAACGACGCCGGCGACCGGCGGGCAATGCCCACTGGACAATCACGACGGTCGCCGTAATTTTGCATGCGGCGGGCACGCGGCGGTCGCCGTAAATGCGGCGGTCGCCGTCACTAGGCATGTCGCAGCCAGCTAGAAGCTGACACGTTGACCTCTCGGGCCCAACCACGGCGGTCGCCGTTTCCCCCATTTCCCGCCCATTCAGCTTTGAACGAACCAGACGTTAAACCGGGATAAAAATTATCGTACGTGAATGACAATTTAAAATTCAAGGCACCTTGTCTGTATATTATTTCACTGAGAAAAATATTACAGATACAGAGCACATTACAGAATGTCTCAAGCTACCTGAATTAAATCCGACGTACACAACCGGTACTCGGGAAAATTCCATAATTCCCAAAATAACCTTACAAAATTACGGGGTATCACAGTCACTGATGAATAAGCCTATAGAGATAGGATATTCATAAATAGAATATTTCTCGTGTTGAGTCAAAACGAAGAAAGTCAATGTCACAAGGTGAGGAATGTATCAATTTGCATATCAAAACATTACAAGAGGATGGTGATTTCCATGAGCATACACTAGAATCAAATAGAAACATTTTGTATATTGACTTAGAATCAAAGAGAGAGGAAGTACGTAATTTGCCTATCAAAAGACTAGAAGATAAAATAATGGTCATAGTATCCAAGAACAAGGAGCTTTCGGTCATAATTTCACATGTTTAGTAAAAAAAAAATATCACAAGATGCGGAGAGGCTCAATTTACATCTCAAAACAAGGCAAGAGAAATTGGATGTCAAATTATTCAAGTAAAAGGAGCTTTCGGGTAAAAAGGAAGTACTTTAGATTAAGCTCAAAGCAGATGGAAGTATAGTCATTTGTATTTAATGTCAAAAAGTTTTAGGAGATTCTTATACAAAGAAATTAACATGTTGATTTGGAGACAAAGAGAGTCCATGTAATTTGCACATCAAAACATTGGAAAAGAAATTAGAGGGCATAAGATGTAAGAACAAGGAGATTCAGGCAAAAAAAAGTATTTCTGAATCTTAACATTGAAATTGAGAGCTCAAAAGGACATGGAATAACTAGAGGGAGAATAATTCCCCTCACTAATCTAGAACTTCCACATTTAAAATTCGATTTCCCGTGCGAAGCACGGGGACCCATTATGAAGCTGATGGATCTTTGCTTCCATTTCATATCATTTTCAATGAACGGTGAAGCCCCTTGTAAAGCTTGTAACTTCAACAGGATGTGGAATAAAAAAGTTTCTCGTGTCTTCTATGAAGATGATTCTTTTTATGCGCTTTTACGACTCCATCAGGTTAGCCTTGCCAAAATCATGTTTTTGTTGAATATTTACGTTTCCTACTTTAAATTGACAAGTTCCTATTTTTATGACATATACTTTATCAAAGGATACAATCAACAAAGAAGAACTATTCTTCTGCTGAGAGGGATGGAGATTGTGGAATGAAACTGTTTCAAGTGATTGTTATTCATGGTGATTTCATTTATTCTTTTTCCACTTTACTACTTAATCTGAATTAGCAACAAAGATCGGAAATATAAACAGAAGACAAAAGTGAATTACTTGCCTGAAACAAAAGCTGGAAAATGTGTGCAGAATGTGAAGATGATTGTGGCAGTTTCATTAGTACCCAATTGCATTTTATTTTCACTCTAGACAAATTGATATATAAGCTTCTCAAACAGGTAAAAACAATCTTTAAAACAGATCTGCCATTAAACTTCTCTCATCTCTACCCAACACAATTACAATATGCCAAACATATACTTTATTTTTAAAATTTCAGATTCTGATGAAGCAACATGTTGAAACAGATAGAAAGCTTCTCCAACAGTATGCATATGAAAATTGTCGGAAACCTTGGAGATTCTCGGATGTGGTTTATTGTGAAAATGTGTGTGTTCTTCTCCATGATGACAACATATATCGAATAGAATGTGTATGCTTCCCTTATCTATACAAAATTTGCGTAACAAATAGCTATTTGCATTGAAATTTCTTTCTGGGAAGAATACAAATGATTTTTTATGGTTGGGTTTTGGCTAGCATCTTTTGAGCACCCTGACTCGGTTGTCCATCCAGCTAATGGAGAACATCCAAGACAAGCCTAAAGTCACAACAGTCTCAATGGAACCAACCTTCTCATCTTATCTACAAAACGATTTTTTGATTAGTGTCCCAAACAAAATAGAAAATTCAGTATGAAGCGATACGAGCTTACTAAGAGTTGTTTGTAATTTCTAGTCATTATGTGACCTTGATCTTTTCTAGCTTCTGGTGTACTAACACGAGCGACACTAACATGTCAAGGGGAATACAGAACATTGATGCCTTCACTTTTTATGTATGGCGTCAAATGCAAAAGTTAATTGTTAGTTGGAATATGGATCATCTGGTAAGAGCGAATGTAGAGCTATTAGCAGTTACGTTGGTTTTACACTCTTTAGAATATGCCTTCCTTGATATATATGGTATTTTTATCCGGTAGAATATGTAAATTAATAATAGTGATGAGTGTATTGATTCATTTTAAATGAATTGCAGTTTTCAAATGTAGGACTGATGTTGGTGTCATTTTGAAAGTGCAGGTATAATGACTTGAAGGTGGTCCATTTACTTGCAAAAATGAACTTAAGTTGTCATGATATTTGAACCATTGAGTTGTGGATATGTTTATCCTTGAGCGGGTCGATTTAAGGATTTAAAATCGGCAACAAAGAAGGCATTAGTCACTTGATACACTACATATACGAAGGGATCACTAATACGTCTTACAATGTGGGCTTAATAGTAATAACAAGAGAAGCCCACTCTCTTGATCATAGTAGTATAATAGTTTCTTTGCGTTGATTTATGAAACTTGATTATTGATATCATGCATCTTATACATTTTAAAAACACAATTCAAAAGAGGACACATCAAATGAGAACGACTGCTTATATTCGAAACGTGAGATTGGTCGTTATATGATGACTTGCATGCTTCGTGCTTTCCTGGCTTGCTCTGGCATATAAAGACGATAGCAACCTGTGTCGTGGCCTATGGCTTATCAATTGACAACAACCCGTGTTGTGGCCTATGGCTTATCATTTGGCAGCAACCTATGTTGTGGCCTATGACTTATCATTTGACAACAACCCATGTTGTGGCCTATGGCTTATCATTTGACAGCAACCTGTGTTGTGGCCTATGGCTTATCATTTGACAACAACCTGTAATGTGGCATTTGGCTTATCATTTGGCAGCAACCTGTGTTGTGGCCTATGGCTTATCATTTGACAACAACCTGTGTTATGGCATATGGCTTATCATTTAACAACAACCTATGTTGTGGCCTATGGCTTATAGAATATGGTGACAGCTTGTGCCCTTACGACCCGTAGGCTAATAGAAATAAGACGGAAGCTCGTGCCCCTGCTGCCCATGGGCTAATAGAATGAATATAATGGCAGCTCGTGGCCCTGCGGCCCGTATGCTAATAAAATAAGACGACAGCTTGTGCCCCTACTGCATGAAGATGATGGAGGCTAGTTGATATGACCATGGGTCCCATCAAGGCTCAAGACCCATCACACGGCCCCAAGCTAGCTCCCAAGTCCAGCGCGTGTCGCCTGGCGGCACTCAAGAGGAGCTTTCTTCAGTTCTGCACGCCAACTTCATCTCCACTAGGCGCACGTGGTGCCAAACTTCAAGATTTGCCAAATGAGGAGATCATGCCGAGTTTCATGTCAATTGGAGGGGAATGGCTTGGTGAAGGCCATGGCGTCACCCCGGCGTCGGGCACCCGATTAGGGTTTTCAGCTTGGCCCGGGTCAACCACAAAGAATCCAAGTTCTGCCTCAAGCCTTCTTCAACAAATGCCTAAAGAAGATCTCTTGTCAAATTTGGGGTCAATGGAAGCACAAATGCCTAGAGATCTCCAAGTCCTCACCAAGAGCGTCGAGCACACCAAGGTGGCTAGTTCACATCACCTGGCTCGAGCCAGTTGTTAGCGCACATATGGGGGTCCAATCGGCTCATCTGGACCTAAGGAAGGTTTGGACCAAGTTTGGCTTGAAAGGCACGAGCGAGTCTCTCAATGGCTCTACGACTCCACTGGCGCCGCACACCTTGACATCAAGACACTCAAGGCTGGCATAAAGGCTAGGCGTGTGGGCTCCTACTTCTGATTTTTGTCTGGGCTTTGGTCCATTTTGTGAGGCCCATTTAAGTAGTTTGCTGCCTATAAAAACCAACTCATCCCACTTGTTCAAGGGTTGGCTAAACTTGAGATCAGAATCTCTCTTTTTGTTGTCGTTAAAGTTTCAAGCAATTTCTAGAATTTCTTTCGTCTTTCTTGCTTTGTTCTTGTGGCCATATCAAGAACTCGATTGATTCCTTTGGTGGACATATTCGAAGGCTTCATTCAAACCGAATCCAAGGAGGTGTTGGTGGACATATCCAACATCAACCCGATTCAACCTCTTCTCGTCTTGGTGGACATATCCAAGCCTAGGAGAGTCTTTCCAGATTCAAGTGTGGATTCATTTGGATTGTGGATTGCTTATCTTGCTCGTGCTTCATCCATTCCAAGGAGGTTCAAACGCTTCATCTCTTTGTCCGCAGATTCAACACCAAAACCACGCCAAAGAAGGTGTTGTCGTCCAAGCTTCTTCATTCTCTAGCGACGATCTCGACTTCACTTCAAGAACCAACGAACAAGGATCCGAGGGGACACATCAGGTGGTATCAGAGCCCTCTTGAAGTAAGTTTCTCAAGGATCTGAGGGGATACATCACTCGTGCTCCTGCTGCCCGTAGGCTAATTGCTTCAGGCATCCTGTGCCATGCTTTCAACATAATCATAGAGAAATTAGTTTAATGGCCTTACTCGTGGTCACTTGAAATTAAGCACTTCACAAAAATTAATATGTATCAATGAAAGTAATTTTCGTAAAATGTAATTATCACGAACTCAGAAGGAATGGTAGAAAACTTAGCTGGCGGGTAAAGGCTTGAGAATCCGAAAAACAAGTACTCCAGATAGGGTCCAAGATCCATGGCCCACTTGCAAGCCCAACATAATCAAATTCCATCGCTTGCAGCATGTCGCACCCACCACACGGCCGTGCATTCTGGCAAATTTTTTTTCTGTCGTAGCCACCACACAGCCCATGCGCTGGACCTTAATTTCAGCGTCATGATTATTAGTGTTTTATAGTAAGCATTTGGATCCCACTATTAAGAGATTTTCATCAATCGAGTTGAACGTGGGTTGAACCCATTGTGGGGAATAGAATACCAGCTCTTGTGCCAGCCACGCTAGCCGTGTGTTCTTCTATGAATTTGGTCATGTCTTTGGCGGAGTCGTTCTTGTTGTATAGAAGTCATAAGAAAGTGATTCCAAAGTCCACCGAAACCTGGAAGAGTCTAGTTTTATCCCTCAAAATTTCACGCAAAACTGACGAGCGAATCGAATGTTGTACTGATTCGAAAATTTTGTCACAGGATTTTTCTCTGAATTTGACCCCGACTTTGAAGAAGTCTTTCTTGTTGCACAGATATCGTAATGGAGTGATTCCAAATCCCACAGAAACTTTAAAGAGTCTAGTTTGAGCCCTCCAAGTTTCACGCAAAAATGGACAAGAGAATCTATTGTTGTACTGATTCGAAAATTCTGTCACATGATTTTTCTCTGAATTTGACCCCAACTTTGAAGAAGTCGTTCTTGTTGCATTGATGTTGTAATGGAGTGATTCCAAAGCCCACAGAAAATTTGAGGAGTCTAGTTTGATCCCTCCAAATTTCTCGCAGAATGGACAAGCGAATAGAACGTTGTACTGATTCGAAAATTCTGTCGCTGGATTTTTCTTTGAATTTGACCCCAACTTTGGAGAAGTCTTTCTTGTTGCACGGATGTCGGAATGGAGTGATTTCAAAGTCCACAGAAACTTTGAAAAGTCTAATGTGATCCCTACAAATTTCACGCAAAATGGACGAGTGAATCGAAAGTTATACTAATTCGAGAAGGAATCCATCTTTTCGGGTGCGTTCCCGGCGATTCATCATCGCCTTCGTTTCCCACAGACGGTGCCAAATGTGGTATCATATTTTTGTACCATTTAGATTAATAGAACCAACGACGATAGATCTCTCTGGAACCTGGTTGGTGAACTGGATCTGCAAGAAAAAACGATCGTAGGGAGGGTCAGGATCTCCTGATATGTAGAAAACTCCACTCATATATGGTGGCTAGGGTTTTTTTGAAAGAGAGAGTGAATGAGATGAAGGCTCATTGAAACTTGAGTTAATTAGGGTATCTTTAGATATTAATTACCTTGCCCACATGGACCATGGGTTGCTTCTTAATGGGTTTCTAATGATAAAACTCATTATTCTTTTCTTGAATTGTTGTTTGACTTTTCAACTAATAGAAATTAATGAATAAATAAAAAATAAGTTTAGGAGATATATTTTTACCTCCACATTCCACACTATTAATATATGTCAAATAAAAAAAATCCCAATTAAACATGTTAGTAGTATTTTAATTGTAATACCGACGACCTAGTATATATAAACTCCGTTGAATCTCTATATCTTTGCTATCACTAGAAATAAATTAGCTCATTACACAAGTTGTAGTGTCCTAAGTGTCAATTTTTAGGAAAGTATGATTTTACAAAAATAATAAAATAATCACTCATGCACTGTTATGATTATAACGCGTAATTTGGGATGGTAAAATATCGCATTATTGGTCGAAGCAAATTTCCCTATCTTTAAAATATCTATCTATTTAATCAATTATCTGAATCTGAGCTTGAAATATCAAAACTATACAACGTGGAGGAAAATAAGTAAAATCATCGACCGAGATTCTTCCTTGAAAAGGAAATCTTACCTTTGTAATTTCCTTCTCTTGTGGCCTAAGTTTCCCAATCTCCCAATCATCACTATATAAGAAAACTTAGATTCACATTCTGTCAGGCAATCTTACCTTTGTAATTTCCTTCTCTATTTTTCCTGCGCTTTTGGGTTTGGGATTTGAAGAGTTGTTCTGGTGCGGAGGTGCTGTCGATCATGGATATTATGTCAAGCGAAGAACAAGGTTTGGGGAATTACAGCTCTTGGAGGCAAACTTCATGCCGCCTTAATCTTGGTAGGTTCATATGTTTCTTCATATTTTATACAACTTGTATGTTTGAAGCACATATGTTGTTGATTTCATTCCAGTTTGATGAGTTGTTGACCAAATTTCGCGTTTGGATACTTATATGTACACTTTGTTGTTGATGGTTTCAGGCGGACTAAGTAGTGTTCCAGCATGGGAAAAGAGATTCTGCGCGACAATCGGCTTAGTTCCATGGAGAAAGCTCTTGGCGGCGAAGAAGTACATGGACATCTATCCAGACGTGGTGGGGTGGAATGACGCGGCTGCGGAGGAGGCGTTCCAGAATGCGAAGACCCGCTACTGGACACAAATCAATGGCCTTGACTGCGACATAGAGCTGCCTGATCCCGACATCTACATAGACAAGCTTGATTGGGATGCTGAGATCGAGCCTGACGACCTCTCGTTGGACCCGGTAAGTGACTCGGAGAGTGCAGAGAGCCGTACAGCGGTTCAGGAAGAGCCGTCCTCCGTACTGGACAGCCAACCCGTCTTCTGTTGCAACTACGGATGTGATAGCATTGAGGAGGAAGCTGACGATGCAAACTCGCAAAGATGGAGGAATCCGAAGCATTTAAACAAGGCATTTGACTGTAACGCTGGAGCGGATGATTGGGGAGCTTTCAAGGCTGAACAAGACTTGGATGGATCCAGAGGTTGGTACGGCTTGGATACCACGGACGCAGGATGTGCAGCCTAGGATCCTTGACACATGCAATTTTGTAGACTTTACATACGAGGAATCAATTTCTTTCTAACTTAGAGACAAAATTAATGTCTACAACTCTAGATCATCGATTAGAATGTGATTCTTGTAGAGCTTTACACTAATCTATATATAAATCATGCAATTTTTATCCGCTTTTTTTGACAAAATATTTGGGATTGTTGTTGGGTCACAGCAGAATGCAATTGAATTGCACAATTCCTCCACATCACTTGAGCATTATTCACATAAAAAAAGCTGGCGAAGTTGCATAGAAATATATCCATTTCAAGTACAACCCAGCACTTAAGAGAATAAGGGAGATAAAGAAATAATGAATTTGGCTAAACAAGAAGACGGATGCTTATTTTCCCCTATATTATGCAGAAACACTGCCTTTAATAAGAAATTGCAGGAACACGGAGTAGAGAAAATTGTAATTTTAGTCATAATTTGAGTGTCTCATATTAGCATGGGCGGCAATAAGCAGTTCAATGTTTCCATCCAAGACAGAATTTAGATCGCCCAATTGAAAGCCAGTTTTGAGATCAAGCACCAACTTGGAGGGATAAAGCGTGTACCTCCGAGTCTCTTGTTTCCAAGGGTCGATGATGGCGTCTCTCATGATACTTTGAACAGTAGAGAGTCCTTGCTCCCAGAGGATCACCAGGAGTTTCGCCTTCAACCTATTCAGTGCCTTCATCTTGTTTGCAAACTGACTCCTTTCGCCTGCATACACAATTTTCATCACCATTCAACAATGGGAGAAAATGAACAATAGGACTTAGGACGTACAGATCGAAACCTGATGCAAAATTGTAAGACAAAAATTTCACTTAGTTTTGCATAAGTTGAGGCTATTAGCAGTTACCACAAGATTGCACAGATATGCCAGTGGGAAGATGCTGAATGGAAACAGAAGCTTCAACTCTCCCATGCTCATGTGCTCTCGAGGATTCAGACGAGATTCTTATATCTTCTTCATCCAGTGCCAAGTCAGGGAATGATTCAAGGAACAAGGGGACAACATCAACAGCTGCTAGGCTTGGCTGCACACTTAACGATCTCACAATCCGAGTCAATAGCACTAAATGAAGGAAACTCATATACTATGTAGGGATGGTTTACCTCGCGGGAGCCAAGCATTTGGTGAACGCCTCTTTCTCCAAGAAGATAGCCATATGCATATCCAAACTCAAATTCAATGGAAGCCAAGCTGATACCGCCACTTCTCGAAATACATTTTTCGATGATCCTTCCTCTATGGCCTTGCTTTTCTGCCCATTTCAGATACATGTTTAAGAGACATTTTGCCCAAATCTGCATTTTCAGAGACCATTTTGTCATTTAAAGGTTTGACTTTGGTAACACAAACATCCCTGCAAACTGACTGCAAGAAAAGAAGAGCCCAAGGAAACTTGATGAACAGTTTGTAGAGATAAACCTGAGAAGACGAATCTTGATCTTGAGCCTTGATTACAAGCGAAGCACCATGCATGTCGAATGGACCCCTGAGAATCTTTGACATCTCGTACTGATCCAAGAGCTTGCTCACATCAACAGAGACGCTATAAGCATGCCTGAATAGATGGTGATTCACTGCATCGGTTTCTACCAGTTCTGCTATTAGCTTTGCTTCCTCAGCCTGCATCAATTACTGTTCATTCGGTTATGAAGTTTGCACATCTCTCACTTTCAATTCTCCAGTAGCCAAACAAAGTAATCCTGATTTCTCAGTTTCTCATGATGCTGATTTACCTTTGAATGTTCAAGAGTTGATTTACATGGAACATAATGCATCATTTTGACGACATAATCTAGCACACAAATAAACCGGCTCATTAGGGTAGACTTTAAATTGGACATGAAAATGACATGACAACCTCAAGACAATCACTTGCAATTTTGGAAATTTGTGAATGCAAAAGGAGATGACCTTGTACTTGAGATCTTTGAGAGAATCAACAACTTTTGCACTATGAGCAAACTCTAGAAGGACTTCACTGGATTGAGCAGGATCATCCCAGAGGTGACACTCACGAACTACTTCTTCTCTGCGAATTCGCTGCGCTTCCTCCAGCTCAATAGCTGTTGGCGCCAACGCCTCCGCACGATGAACCGCATCTTCAATTTTCTTCCTCAGTGCAAACAGTCCTAGGAATTGAATACCCATCTCAAATTAATGGTGACCCAAGAACAAACAAGCAGAAAGAGATTGAGATAGGGGACATACCCAGCTCCTTGAAAACCTTGCTCTTGTCGTCCGTGGACAGAGAAGCTCGGATTCCCGGATAGAGAAACCGGGTTCGAGGGATGTGCTGTAATTGGGAGCTGAACCGGGACGAGTTGGAGTTCGCGCCTGCTGCGGTCGTCGGCAAGGGCTTCACCGCCATTTTTCCTCGGCGACGCTGGAGCCAACGGCTAGAAAGCGGCCACGTCAAACGTGCAAGATACAGCAGCTGCTGGGGATTGGGATATTTTCAATCCAACAGATTCAGCTCTGCCATATCTCTCGCCTGTTGAGATTAATTGCCATTTGTTAGTTACTAGGGCTATTTGGCCCACAATGACAATGGAAATCAAAGTCCATTGTTCTAATATTACGTGGACTGAGCTCATGATACGATCACCTGACCTAACCTTAACCTATTGATTAGGACTTTTCAATTTGAATGCTAGACGTGGAGGTACAATTAATACATTTATTTTATTGTGTATTATTATTAATTATTTTGATTATTATAATAGGTAAAGGCCTATTAAGGCTCATCATAGATAATTAATTGTTTTTTAAGAAAAAAGTAGGCTATTTAAAGTTATTTATTAATCCTAGCATAGGGAGATTCATTCAATCCCCTCTAAAAAAAAACCCTAGCCTCCATCAAACTTATTCGTTTTCTTCTATTTGAAGAAAATCTTAGTCATTATGGGTGAAATTCTCTACATATGAGATCTGACTTAAGCGTCGGATAAGCCTTAGAGAAGATCTCAACCATCCCTTTTGATCATTTTCCTTGCAAATCCAGTTCACTAATCAGGTTCCATGGAGATCTATCGTCGTCAGTTCTTTTAATCTTTATGGTACAAAAATATGCTATCACATTTGGTGCCGTTGTTGGAACCGATGGCGGCGACAAATGAATCCCAAGGGACCGCCGGTCTGATGAAAGTGGAAAGTGAGGCCGGCGAGCCCGGTTCGGACCGGCGGCGGCCTAGAGGGGACACCGTCGCACGGGGAGTGAAGGGCACAAGGTGCCCGACCTTGACGGAGCGCAGTTGGAGCAACATAGCACGGTCGGAGCACAAATGAGCGCCAACAGAGCCCCGAGGTCGGAGCGAACGGAGCGCCGCGGTCGGAGCAAATGGAGCGCGAACGCAGCGCAGCGGAGCGCGGTCGAAGCGCAGCCAAACGCGGATGGGGCACGAGCTAGCTGAGCGTAGACGGGGCACTCACTAAGCTCTACGGAGTTTTTTCAAAGAGTTTGCATATCACGACGAATTAATGAGCTCAACCCAAGCACAAACAGAATCTAGAGCTTACTCGCCAGCTAAGTTCTCTATCATTCCTTCCAAGTACATGATGAAGCATTACATTTTTCAAAAATTATTTTTTATTGATATATTGTTGTGATGTGCGAAATTGCGACTAACCGTGAGTAAGGTCATTAAACTATCGATTTAATATCTCTATGATTATATTGAAAGCATGGCATATGATGGCTGAAGCAACCAGTCTACGGGCCACAGGGGCAAGAGCTGTCATCTTATTCTATTAGCCTACGAGCCGCAGGGGCACGAGCTGCCATCTTACACTCTATTAGCCAATGGGCCGCAAGGGCACGAGCTGCCATTTTATTCTATTAGCCTACGGGCCACATTGGCGCGAGCTGCCATCTTCTTTCTATTAGCATTCGGGCCGCAGGAGCATGAGTTGTCATCTTATTCTATTAGCGTGCGGGCCGTAGGGGCATGAGCTGCCATCATATTTTATTAGCTTACAGGACGCAAGGGAACAAGCTGCTATGTATGCTAGAGCATGGGCTGCTAGGAAATCAAAATAGCACAGGTTGCTACTTCTTTCCCTCTATAACGAGGTCCTATGGCACATGTTGTTACGTCTTTCCCTCAACAATGAGGTCCTATAGCACATGTTGTTATGTCTTTCCCTCAACAATGGGGTCATATAGCACGGATTGCTACGTCTTTCCCTCAACAATGAGGTCTAATAGCACATGTTGCTACGTCTTTTCCTCTACAATGAGGTCATATAGCACAGAGGTTGCCACATCTTTCCCTCAACAATGAGGTACAATAGCATAGGTTGCTATGTCTTTCCCTCTACAATAAGGTCCTATAACACAAGTTGCTACGTCTTTCCCTCAACAATGAGTTCAAATAACACGGGTTGCCATCATCTCTCCTCAATCACGAGGCCAAAAAGCACTAGTTGCTAGTTCCCAAGTAAGGATGGGCATCCGGTCCGGACCGGACATGTACGGTCCGGACCGGCGGACCGTAAAACTTCAAAGGTCCGGACCGGACCGTTACGGTCCGGTCCACGGTACGGACCGGAAAGACCGGATTGCATATATATCGCATTTTAATTGGTTGCTTAAGGACCGGACCGGAATTAAAAAAAATGCATGATGAGTTTACAAATTACAACCAAAGTCCAAAATTCCATAGTCACATTCACATAGAACAAAAATACTGAAAGTATTCAAATTCAACTAAACAAAAAACAACAATAGTGTCTTCATTTTTAGTAATGTCCATAAAAGTGATAAAAATTCATGACTTCAGGGGTGACTTGTTTGATAACTAGCTTAGCTCTTTCAATCCCATGCATATGTGTCCCGCCTACAATTGACAAAGTAGTAAAGTACAAATGAAGTTAATAAATAAACTCATTCAATTACTAAGAAGTACAAGTCAAATATGATCATTTTAAACAAAAATTGTGTATCAAAAGTCTCATACCTATATGGCTATACATCAAGCAAAGAATGTGGCCTCATCAAGCATAGAATGTTTGTTGTGAGGAGCCCCCACAAGGCTGCTCTTTAATTTCGTCAACATTGACTTCTTCAAAATTTTCTGGAGAATCATGTCTTTGTTCAGTTTCCTCTTCCGTAGGGGCAGGACCTCTAGTTGATCTAGTGCGTGTCATAATCTATACGTTAATGATCAAATAAAAGAAACGTTACTTTTATCACAAAGACAAATAATCATTTATTACATATAACAACATGCGGAAAAAAACCTCCACCAACTTACGTTGCAAGAAAGTTTCGTAGACAATTCTATGGATAGTTCTTTACTCATAATTCTGTTTGCAAAATCATTCAATTTAATTAATCAATTAATTGAATTCAGAGTTCAAATATAAAAAGACTAATTGAATACTTGAAACCAAAACTATATATTATATAATGAGTGTTTCAAAACTACCTATACACTGTTTATAATTTTAAATAGATCTAACTTAGCTTTACAATTTTAAATATATGTCAAATTCGAACAATAGGTTTACAATTTAATGAGGGTTTCAAAACTAATGAGGGTTAGGTACTTAGGTTTACAATTTTAAGTATATGTCAAATTCGAACAATACCCATTGATTCCATTCCAAATCTACTTATACACTGTTTATACAGTATATAGTCATACTATATACATATTACATAATATACAATATACATTACACTGTTTAAAGTTGAACTCAAACAAAAGTTACAAAACTACTTATACACGGTTTTTGAACTACTTATAATCTAATACTCTTATACAGTATATACTATATACATAATAACTATACACATAATATATATACATAGATTTAACTTAGTTAATAGTGTATATACAATATACAATTATACATTACATGAAAAACATGAAAAAAACATGAGAAAACTATACCGGATTACCGGAAGGCGGACGCTGCCGAGTCGACCGGACGGAGGAGAGTAGGAGTAGGACTGTAGCTGGAGACGACCGAACGGAGGAGACGACTGGACGCCGGAAGGACTGAAGGAGGACTGGAGGAGACCGGACGCCGGACGGAGAACTGGAGGAGACGACCGACGGACCGGATGGAAGAGACGCCGGAGAACTGGGTGGAATAGACGACCGGAAGGAATCACCGGTGGAGAAGAGACGACCGTCGTGACCGGGAGGAATCACCGGTGGAGAAGGAGAGGTGAGTGGTGACTACGTGTGAGATGGAGGAGTGAGACACTGAGACAGAGGGAGCCTGAGAGAGTGAGAGACTTCGTTACGGCGGTGTGAGAGAGAGTGAGAAATGAGAATTAGGGTAAACTTTACCCAGTACTCTAGTAGGCCAATAACGAAGTAAGTTTTTTTTAAAAAAACGGTCCGGCCGGTCTGGACCGTAAAAATAACGGTCCAGACCGGAACCAGACCGTAAACCGGAATTCATAAATTTTCGGACCGTGGACCGGACCGTAAATTTACGGTCCGGTCCGGTCTTACGGTCCGGTCTAATTTTGCCCATCCCTATTCCCAAGTGATCTGAAATTGAAAAGACATCGGTTGTCAACAAATAAGAGATTTAAAGTGCAATCTAACCCAAGGCATAAAACCTCGGGGAAAGCCAAAACAAGCCAAGAAAGCACGAAGCGTGCGTGTCGTTATGCAAAGTAATGATAGGCTACATCTAGGCTCAATCCGGATGAGATATTAATGCAATCAGCTTCCTTAGCCACAATTGGTGCTTAAGGAACCTGATGGACATTTGTGGAGGTAAAAATATGTCTATCAATTTATATTTAATCGTTGATATTATTTAAGGTGTTGGGCCAAAAGGGAAAATCCCATTAGGGCAAAAGGCTCATCGAGAGGTTTCGAAGTATAAAAGAGGCATAAGAGGTAACCTAAAACCCTAGCCTCCATAAAGCTCATTCATTCTCTTCTCTTTGAAGAAAACCCTAGCCACCATGGGTGAAGTTCTCTACATATTATATCTGACTTGAGCGTCGGAGGGGCCTTAGGGGAGATCTCGGCCCTCCCTTTGATCGTTTTTCCATGCACATCCAGTTCACTGATCGGTTCCAGGGAGATCTATCATCGTCGGTTTTCTTAATCTTTATGGTACAAAATATTTCTAATAGCCTACAGCCAAAGTGCAAGACGCACCCTGAATAGACCACGAGCATTGTGCAAGAACGCACCCTGAATAGCCTACGGGCAAAGTGCAAGAACGCACCCTGAATAGCCTACGAGAAAAGTGCAAGACGCACCCTAAATAGCCTACGGGCATTGTGCAAGAATGCACCCTGAATAGCCTACGGGCAAAGTGCAAGAATGCACCCCAGAATAGCCTACGTGAAAAGTGCAAGAACGCACCCTGAATAGCCTACGGGCAAAGTGCAAGAATGCACCCCAGAATAGCCTACGTGAAAAGTGCAAGAACGCACCCTGAATAGCCTTCGGGCAAAGTGCAAGAACGCACCCCATAATAGCATTCATACATTGTGCAAGAATGCACCCTTCAAGAAAAGCAAGGTGCACAAACCAAGTCATAGACCGTGCAAGCCATTCAGACTCTCAACAAGCTATTATTTGAATCCTCTAATCTTTACTCAACTTAGAGGATCCAAGGGGCATCTATGGAGGTAAAAAATATGGTATTTATTTTTAACAATATTATTCAATTAATGGTATTAAAGAGGGAAGAAGCCCATTAAAGCCCGTTAGGGTTAACTAATTGTCTCAAAAGAAAGAGATAGGCTATATATAACTGCTAGAAACACGTGAAATAGCCCCAAAATTAACCTCGAAAATACCCTCTAATTTAGCCACGAATTTACACAAGAACATATATTCGGAGCAAAAAAGCCGTGGTTAAATTTGGCCACAAATTTTTAGCCTCGAATTTAATTTTCGAGGTTAATTACCATCGAATTCTCTTCGGGGGTAATATCGACCCCATTACCCTCGAATATATTGGGCCAATTTCGTTGTTACTTGGCCACAAATATAACCTCGAATTTTCAATCAATGCTAGAATAAGGGCAAGGATTTCGTAGGTAAATGAGATTCTATTTAATCACCAACTGTTTTGGAGGGTATATTCGAGGGTGTTTACCCTCCAGTTTAGCCTCGAATACTCACGACTATATTCAATACATAATTTACATTTTAACCTCGAAAAGATATTTATTCCTAAATTCGTGGCTATTTACCCTCCAATTTAGCCTCTAAAAAAGTCATAAGCATTTTCGTATTCTTTCCCACAAATTCATATTAAAATAACCACGATAAAACATTAAATGATATATTGCACTGCTTTTACATATACCAAAGTGGAACACATACATAAATATCTCAAATAGATAATATAAAGTAATATCATGTCCATAAGAGTTTAGACACATTATATGACCATATACAACTAGTGGTGGCAAACGGGTGGATCAGGCAGATTTCGGGTCACTTCGGGTTCAAATCAATGTCGTGCATGATTTAACATCGGGTCAAGACGGGTCGGATCGGGTCGGTTCAGATCGTCCTAAAGAAGTAAAGTTGAGTTTGGAAGGGGAAAAGAAGGCTAAAGAAGTAAAGTTGAGTTTGGAAGAGTTGTTCAAGGAATATCAGGATGTCGTTGGAATTGGAAATTCAACTCGTACAAGACAACTTAGAGTACAAACACAATTTCAGTATAATAACATTGAGGTATGTAGTGTAAACTTCTTTCTTTGTCTTATAAATGTATATTTGTTTTTGTTATTTGTTTAAATTCTAATATTAAGCTTATTTGAATTTTACTCTTATGTAGGAATTTGAATATTTTGATCAACGTGACATTTCGAAAAGCGAGTTGGACAAGTATTTGGATGATAATCGCTTGCTGGTTTCGAAAGAATTTGATGTGCTTAATCATTGGCGTGTCCATTCTGCTGAGTACCCAGTACTATATGCTATGGTGAGGGATATATTAGCCATTTCAATTACTTCAGTTGCTTCTGAGTCAACATTTAGCATGGGTGGAAGAATTATTAGTAAAAGTAGAAGTGCTCTTGCTGACAAAAATATTGAAGTATTGGTGACTTCCAAAAATTGGTTAACTGGATATGATGGTAATATCCTAAATATAGTAGTGTTTTTTTCCTTTTTAGTTTCTAAATTTTCTTGTTATGTGTTATTTCTTATCTTGACTAATACTTTTTATTGAACTATTTTTTTTAGATTTCACCTTAGAAGGGGCTTTAGTACAAGATTCGCACTTGTCATCAGATGGAGAGTCAGAGAAGGTTTAGGACTTTAGGTGGTCAAGTTCAGTACGAGGTGGTCAAGTAAAGTATGCATGTTATTTTCTTTGATTACTGCTATTTATTTGATGGTTGAATTTGGAGTGTTGAAATCGCGTCACCTATGAATGTTTATTTGTTGATTTAAATGTTAGAAAAAAGGTCTTGAATTAGCTTAATTTCAAATGATGTAAAAATGAAATAGTAAGGCAAGGGAACCATTTTGATACAAGTTTAGACTTGTATTATTCAAGTTTAATCCGCATGTTAACTATTAAGCATGTTTTGTTGTGGGCGTAGGAAATAGAGTGGAGATGGATTGGAAAGACCATGTTGGTGTAGCTCAATGTCATGATATCTAGACGTTCTTAAGGTTGTTTTTTGCTATAATATGTGGTGCAACTGGTGTAAGACGCTTTTGTTTGCCTTTTGAAAACACATTTTTTATAGTAGATCAAGTATTATACTAAACTTCTTTTAAATGTTTTTAAAAATCTTTTCATTTAATTTCTTTATTTGACAAATATGATTATTAGGATTCATTATTTTTAAAATTACCTATTATTCATTATTGCTATTTGTTCAGTTTGTGCAACTATTTGTTATCAAGATTACATTAGCTCCAAATCAATTCGATATATATTTGCAAAAAAAGTCATACTATGATATATAAACATATATTTCAACAAGTGGAACAACTTATAAATTATTTAAAGTCAGGTTTAATTGAGTTCGGATATTTTGGGTGTCGAGTATAATAGGGTTGTTATGGGTTCGGGTATAATCGGGTTCATGTTGTCCCGGGTTTGGGTTATTTCGGGTTCGGATTGTTTCGGGTTCGGGTTGTTTCGGGTTCGATTTGTTTCGGGTTGTTTCAAGTTCGGGTTGTTTCAGGTTCGAGTTGTTTCGAGTGTCGGGTATATTCGATTTCGGGTTGCTCGAGTTTCGGGTTGACAATGGAGTAGTCTATTCGGATATAAGCGAGTTCAATATGTTTTTAAATCGGGTTGTTTTTATATTCGGGTCAAATCGTGTCGGATCGGGTTGGTTTTAGATATTGATTTTTTTTTCTTTTTCGGATATCAGTCGGGTCTTTAGTCGGGCGGTCCGAGCAGTTTTCTCGGATCGGGTCAGATTTTGCCACGTCTATATACAACAGACATAATCATAGTTCAAAAGGATTTATCTAGTCATTTGCAAGACGATCATAATCGAAAAAATAATTATTTCTTGCAAGGTCAGCCAAAAAGAATTTCAGAGTCTAAAGCATAGATTACTAATTAGAGGAGTTGGGGGTTAGAGCGGAGTTGCGAACTTCAGAAGTTGTTGAAGAATAATGGATTGGAACTCATGCTGATATTGTTGTCGTTTTTGTTGTTCCACGAGGTCAATAAAGGTGGTTCAAAGCTCTTGAATCTCCTCGTTGAAGGGATGAACTTGAGTCTCTTAATACGCTTGTGAGAATTGAGGTTTACTCACGGAAGTGGCAAATGCTCTAGTGCATACGAGGGTTGTACCTTGGTCTCCCAAAGCGAATATAGTTCATAAACAAATTAACATGAAATCTGAGAATGATTATCCTAGATGAGTAGGGCCTACAACAATATAGAAAAAAACTATAAGCAAATTTAGCAATGAAGTGAAACTTAATTATAAAGGTTGTAGTAGCACCAAGAGTGGCTCCAATTGAATCCCAAGCAAAAAACTTACTGTTCTGTCAGAATGCTTGCATCATTGAGATACAGAAAAATATCACAATTTCCAAGCAAAAAACTTAATTAGTTGAATAAAAGGTCATCAACCTGTAAACTACTAATCAACCAACTACTAGTTCTTACATTAAGAATGTTTTAACTCACTATATTTTATTTAATTACTTCCTAGTACAGTGATGCATAAACAATTAGGAATTTGAGCAATTCTAAGCAAGAGGGCTTGCTACACCAGTACCTCTCTACTTCATCTTATTTTCTTCTATACATCCAATGAACAACACACACACATGTCAAGATCATTGCTTCATTCAAAATAAATTGATATATCATCTGATTCTTGGTTGATGAGCAATTAAATTTTTATGTTTTTAGGCAAGAAATTGACTTTCAGTTGGATGATTTCAATGTTTGTTCTTTCCAGCAAAGTTATGAAAACAAATGAGCAGCTTCAGATTTAGACACTACAAACACTTTTTTTTATGGTCTCTTGTGTTTTCCTACACATGAAATCTGATCAATCTGGGTTTCAGTGGGACAAGGACAAGCATTATAGCTTATTATTACAAGCATCTTATACTAGCAAGTACATAAATACCGGTCACTTCTAAATGGGTTTGGGTTGGACTAAATGGGTAGTAGAGAACTTATTAACCTTTCATTTTCAAGTGGTTATGAGCTATAGCCAAGAGCTATTACATCAATCATAACTCTTTTTTTTTCTATCAGCCCTTTTACTCCTGTAAATTTAAATTTTTGCACATGAATCATCTCGTGCCTTCTACATACAACATATTCATGATAGCTTTGTACCAGGAAAAAAAATCCTCTGTTTTAATATATCAATATAATGTGGAGCTGATGCTATCCTGCCTTTGAAGACTAAATATATGCCTCATTATAATCAAGGTAGATCAACAACAACTCTAAAAAACAAGGAAAATATCCTTTTTAGCTTAGAAAATTCTTCAAATATAAAAATTCACAATTTTTATCCTTAAGACTTCTCTAAACAATCTAAGTTGATTGATCTCATACTGTAGTAGTGGGAAGACTATTGATCATATTAGGCCCTCTAACCAGTCTAATCATATGCTTTAATCAAGAGTTGGCACATGCCAAGTTGTTCATCTACTTAATTATGATGACACCCACAACTCCAAAGCTTATGTATGTCAATGTCATCCATGTAGACAACTAATTACTCAGAAAATCCCCATCCGTTTTTCATGTATTATCCGATGTCCATCACCTTGCTGACTAATTATATTTGCTCATAGAATCTCCTCCTTTTCTTTTCTTTTGGCTTAAAACAACAGTCTTTCTAATCAAGCAACAAGGATTATTTTTTCTTAATTATGAATGCTTTAGTTTAGTTTCATTCTTTGTCCAACACTTGAAACCCAACAAACACACTAATACAAAAATACCCACATACACAAAACATCACTACATTTTCCACTTTTGTTATTTGTGAATTTAGCTACTGGCCTTGTCCTTACAGTAATAGAAAGCCATGTCAGGAAAGCTGAAAAAAGAATAGCAGATTGATTTTATGCATATATCATCTGATTCATCACAAGGAGTATTTTCACGTAACAAAGATCTTAAAAGGATTAGAACTTATAAGATAAAACATCCATTCAGTTTTGTAAATAAAAAACCATATAATCTAACCTAGAAAAATCCTAACAAATTGAAGGCATCTGAATAACTCCATAGAGCGAACAAAATCCACCTCATATGTCAATCCAACCAGACACGCAAGGGGCACCCAATTTAAAGCAAGAATACCAAGATAAAAGGAAATTGACCTGAACATGAATTTACCTTAAATTGCTTGTAACGGAAGGATGGGACTCGAGAACTACTTCCAAGTAGGAATTCTTGAAGAATCGGGGCCAACGGTGGCGAAGAGGTGGCGTAGAGGAATGGGGACAGTGGTGGAGCCGTGGAGGATGAAGGTACGAGAAGAGAGGCGGAGAGGAATGATGACAGTGGCGGAGAGGTAGCAAAAAGTGGCAGAGGTGGCGGAGGAGGAAGGTAGGAGAAGAGAGGTCGGAGAGGAGTTAGATCGCGAGAAGAGGCAACCTGGTCAAGAGAAGAGGCAGATGCAATCAATCTAGGGTTTTGTATTTATATGATATATGGGAACGAATTTAGGAGCAACGATTATTCGTGGTTATATTCGAGACTAGGAGTGCGGTTCCGGTGCGGAACACTTTTCCCGTGCGGACGTGTGGATATGCATTATAGGGTCTTATTTGTGTATTTTATGGCCTTATTTGTGCACTTTTACAAAAAAAAAATTGAAAAATATTTTGAAAAAAAGTTGAAAAAGATTTTTTTTTTTTTTTTTTTGAAAAAGTGCACAAATAAGACGTTAAAGTGCACAAA
Organism: Rheum nobile; assembly: GCA_027886185.1. Classification (NCBI taxonomy): domain Eukaryota; kingdom Viridiplantae; phylum Streptophyta; class Magnoliopsida; order Caryophyllales; family Polygonaceae; genus Rheum; species Rheum nobile. Next base: position 4,859,709 of record WOAB01000163.1, read on the forward strand.
TAAGGCCCTAAAGTGCATGCTCCGCACGTCCGCACGGGAAGAGTGCTCCGCATATGATCCAAACTCTCGAGACTAGAGTTTGCGAACCCGGGAAAATTGTACAATTAATCCCGCCATGTAAATATAATCCCGCCAATACGTAATTGGGGCAAAATTTGTTTCAATTCTTATTATAGCATTGTTAAACATTTTAACTAAAAGCATTAATCATTTTAAAATAAAATTTTCAAAGATATAAATATTACATATATAATTTTCAAACATATTATTACATAGATAATTGTCAAATTTTGTTTTAATTCCTATTACAACATTAATGTTAAATCATTCAATTAAAAACATTATAATTATTTTAAAATAAATTTGTTAAACATGTAAATTTTACGTAGAGAATTTGTCAAGATTAGAAACAATTCCTATTACAACATTGTTAAATCATTCACTTAAAGCATTATATTCGTTTTGAAATAAATTTATCAAACATATAAGAATTACATACATAATTGTTATAAAATTGGAGCCTAATTAGGAAAAACCCATACCATCGGGAGCAGGAGCGACTCCGCCCCCCAGACCCCCAGGGTAGGGAGCGCATGCGCCCCCTTCGACCCCTAGACTCGCTGACCGGTCAACGAGACCCCCGACTAATCAGTGAAGTGTGAAATTCAAAGCATCCCAACAATAAAAATAGTTCAATCATCATCCTTATTTTCAAGCTCTTCTTCTCTGTCGATATCATTCTCATCTTCTATTTCGGTGTCTATGTCGAAAGGAAAATCATCCTCTTCATTATCAGTTTCATGTTCATTGCTTTCTTCAGTGCTATCTAAATCATATTCTCCTCTGTCGTCTACACCACTTGGATCTAATAGATTTATGGGTAACTAACCAATTGATGCTCCAGTAAATTGAGCTCCTTGAAGCTCATCTTGTTGTAATGGCTCATGATTGGCTTCCTTCTCTATCCATTTTCCACTATTATACATCGAGGTTTTGTCTTACACAAGGCTTTCCAATCTGCATGAGTACGACTTGCTCCAAGGTGGTCTGTATAGTAAATTTGGGTGCATTGCTGAGCTAGGACAAAAGGCTCGTAGTTGTTGTATCACTTTTTCACATTAATCTCTTGTAACTAGTATTGAGGGTGAACATTTGTCCCTCTTCTTCTAGTGGGACATACCACAAACACTTAAATAATACAATCTTCTTGCACGGCAGACCGGTGAACTCAAACTCTAAAAAATGATCTATCATCCCGAAGAAGTCTGGTTGAGATTCACCAAATAAAGCTTTGACACAAACACCACTATTCATGATAATTTGCAATGACCACTCTCTCGAGTTTTGAATTTATATCCATTTATGTAGTACGATGGTCATGACAACACTTTTCTACCTGGTCCCCAAGCTAGACAATGTATGAGAGGTGTAATATCAAGTCGGGTTTGATTTAAGACCAACATTAATAATATTTCATATATGTAAGGCCCATATTTGTTTCTTTTGAAAAAACTATAAATCAAAACATAATATGACATAAAAACATAAATCAATATATGTATGACTACTTACATCATTTTTGAACCATGGTAGAAAGTGTTTAGCAAGAGCGTTTTCACCACATCTGACCTCTGATTGTTGAAATCGCCTGCATATGACAATTACATGCACTATATATATACATATACAAATGTAATATCTAGCCATGTGGTATTTACAGTTACTTACCCGATATATGAGTCAATCTCTGAGCAATTGAGCAAGATGTTTGTGTGTAATACATGCAGATCTCTTTCATCATTCATCCATAAACCTTAGATTTTCCGCTAGGACGACCCAAATAATTAAAGATAGAAATTTGAGGATAATTAGCATCGAGTCCTTCAAACTCATTCCTAGCAAGCTTTCTTCTCTTACACAAGTCTTCAGAACTAGGATAATGCTTAGTGAAATTTGTGGTCTCCTCTAGTAAATTTACACTTTGTGGCATCAGCATCTTCCTTCTAGAATAACATGCACCCTTCTGGACATAAATGTATCTTCTACATTGGCAATCCCAAAGATCGAATCAACTCATAGAAGTTCTTGTCGAGGTTGTTGTTTGGTGGTAAGAGCTCCCCAACATCATGAAGACGTCGATCAAACCCAGCTTGTGACAAGTGACAGTTGGACTTAAACGACATGAAATTGCTAAATGCAGACAATAATGTAATGGCACAACCTAGATACACTGGATCAATTGCTTCCTTTAAAATAATGAATGTTTTATTTATTATGTTAAATAGCCTCGATTTTAGCCTCAAATAGAACTCGAGGGTAACTTCGAGGGTATTAACCTCGAAATTGACAACGAATAAAATTTTAAGGCTATTTAACCTCGAAAAATGCCCTCCAATTTAGCTTGGAATGGACTTTGAAAGGCATTTTAGCATCAAAATTGGCCATGAATTTAGCCTTTGACATGTTTTGTGCCTAACTGACCCCAAATATGCCCCCAAAATACTTTTTCGTGGCTATCTAGCAATGACTATTGCCCACGAATATTATCCGTGGTTATATACTCTCGAATATTTACTTCGAGGGTAAATTCGTGGGTATTTAGGCACAAATTTAACCTCGAAAAATTTTGTAGGTATGTTTTCGTGGTAATTTAGCGTGTTTCTAGCACTGATAAAGCCCTTTTTGCAAGCAGTTTTTATGATGACTACGTTATTCTTTGACCCGGACACCATGCGGGCGCTAAATCTGTATGAATGCACGCAGCAACTATTTATTAAGTGCAGGTTGGGTGGTTTCTACCACCTTGGAGCACCCATCTTTCCCGCCTGGACGGTAGAGTTCCTAGCTAGTTTTGAGCATGTGTGCGTTGAGGGCAGGATTACGTTCAGTTTGGTTGGCAGTAGGTACTCTATGTCGTATGAGGACATCGACACGGCGCTTGGGATTACCAAGCCACCCTCTTTCGAGAAGGAGTGGGAGGACGCCACTGGGTATTTCAATTTTTGGTATCACTCCACAGGGACTACTCTCTATGACCCTCAGGCAGGAGAGTATAACTACAAGTGGTCGCATCCGGGTTTGAGACTCGCGCATAAGGTAGTCCCCGGCAACGGCGCCAATTTGATAACAGGTTTTTAGTCGTGTAAAAACTGCTATGCAAAATATCCAAACAAACCCTAAACCGTAGTCCTAGGTAAGTAAAGGTAGAGTCCACAGGAAGATAGATTCTATCTTTATATGTAAATTATGTGTCAATCCAAAGTAACCACAGGGGGGTTTTGTTTGTTTTAAAAGATCTAAGCATGCAAAAGATAAGTAAACTAAAAGTTGTGAAGTCAGTGGTGGAAAAAACACTTAGTCAAACAACATTCACTATTCGTATGACAAGTTGATCATAGATACTCATTCAAAATCTCATGCAATGGAAATTCCAATTCCTTTTCAGATATAACTAATAGCACAACCAGATACTATTAGCACTAACTAATTAAACAACCCCGAAACTATCAAGATTCAGTTTAACAACAGCCTTACGGATATGAATATAGTTGGATATAATTCTAGCATAAAACAACCAGCTTTTACCCTAGAATGTAAATCAGTTCTCTTCTGCATAAGATTAGCACAACCAGTTACTAATACGATACAGTTGCTACTCTGAAATAGATATGCTCAACCAGTAACAATCTAGATCTAGCAATAGATCAATAACAACAAACCCTAGTTGATCAGACTGGAGAAAATCAATATCAATCATAAGCAATCAAACAAGAGAATAGATAAAATCCATGCAATAGATTAAGAACGAGAATCTCACAACTGAATCCAAACGAAAGCTTCAGCGTCTGACTAAGCAAGAGAGGCTTAGTTCTTCATAACGTAGAACGTAGAAAGGAGAAGTAGAATTAGGGTTCCGAGATAATGGAAACAAGTCTCTCTCTACCCTTAAATACTAAAGGAAATAATTCTGAAATTAACCTAAAACGAAATAATAAAACGTAATAAAATAATCCAAAAAAATAAAACATAAAAGGAAAATCGGCTCGGCGGACTTCAGACGTTCACGGCGGCCGTTGCAACCTTCACGGCGGGCGCCGTCTTTCCACGGCGGTCGCCGTGGCTTTGTCGTAGCTAAGGCTTCTGGAATGGATTTGGCGGCGATCGCCGCCTCTTCTGCGGCGGTCGCCGTGACTCCGTATCTTCAGCTTTTGTCTCTTCAGCTCCTAAAGCCTCTAAAATGTGTCTTTCGCGCCTCCTCGCCAACACTCCAAATCTCCTCCAAAACATCCTAAAACACCACTAAAATCATGCTAAAACTCTGTCAATACACACAACATAATCGTGTGTATCACTCATCCATTCTCTTCTCTTTGAAGAAAATCCTAGCCACCATGGGTGAAATTCTCTACATATCATATCTGACTTGAGCATCGGAGGGGCCTTATAGGAGATCCCAGCCCTCCCTTTGATCATTTTTCCTTGCAGATCCAGTTCACTGATCAGGTTCTAGGGAGATCTATCGTCATCGGTTCTCTTAATCTTTATGATACAAAAATATGCTACCACACTAGTTAACACAAATTTCTCACATTTTCCTTTCATTCAGAAAAAATCTAGCATTGGAAACACAAACATTCTTGAACGACTAGATCGTGTTCTTATCCAACTATATTTTATCAAAAAATTTACCAATTTATTACTACATCACCACCCATCTACAACATCTGATCACTGCTTTATAACTTTCAAACTTGATGTAACATATGACTTTTGAAAAAGACCATTTAGATTTGAAAATGCATGGACTTCTAACCGAGAGTACTTGCTTCTAGTTAAGAAAGTCTAGAATTTGTTTCCATACTAGATCCTTCATGCTTAAATTATATTGAATGTAACACCCCTAAATTACCTTAGGAATATTGTCGCCAGTGACCTCGTAACATATCTGAAATCACCCGAGACTTACAGTATTGATCGCAAATATATAAAATAATACGAACAATTACATATTAAACCAAAACTGTCTTACAAACGACGTCTCTAAAGATTGACAACTTAATAATGTATCAAAAGTAACAGCGGAAGACTTATAGAAATATCAAAGCTCCATAAACTGGATCTCAAACCTTATTGTCAAAACAAATATCCAATATTAAAAACACAACTGCGTTCAATGTCGATGTCCCGCGTCTTCAACTTGGGAAGCTATACCTGATGTGCCATATAGGACGGATGACACCGACCAACCATATATGCAAGAAAAGAGAAAGGTTGGTTAGTTTAATGAAAGACTAAACAAGGGCACAAACAGAATGGTTCTATGGATTGTATCCAGTTACTATCATTGTCTCTCGAATAATAGTCGGTAGACGATACATAACTCGGATACTCTCACTGAAACTATAGAAAGAGGTATGCACCAAGATAAGACTCCAAAAGATTGAGTCTTATAGGAAGTATGTATGTTTGTTTGGGAACATTTTATTTATCACACAAAGTTTGAAAAACGACTACTTGAATTTTTGCGCCCTCGACGAACCTCACCGCATAATGTAAATCCTTATTGGAAAGGGGACTTACTTTAAACAAAAGTCCGGGCGGGTTCTGCATTGTACTTCTCGCCCGAGGGTATATTATCTATGTACAAAATGACACTTATCTTATTTAACTTCAAAACGTGCATTATCGTTAAGGCTTTTAATTCCACAACCAATCTCGATACAAGATATAGAATGGGATGAATCCTGAATATTGGCACTAGCTAAGTTGATGCGTCCCGGGCTCGAACCAAGCCAGGCTACGATGAGCCCTAGACGACCAAGACCGTGGCGTCCCCCTTGGCATAGGACTTAGTCTTATTTAGCCTATTTTATGTTATTTCCCATTTTAGCAAGTTTCCCTTTTTAGCATTTCTATTTCTGCAGTTTCTATTTCGGGCGTGTGCCTTTCTCTTGCTAGAGAAGGCTAGCCCACTAGTGTGCACACGGCCCAAGCCCATTAGGGTTCTTGGCCGTGCCCTTTGCCTTTAAATACCCTTCATTGTACTTTGTTTCAATCACGTTCAAATTAAATCCAACTCAAGTATTGAGTCGAGTTTATCCTCCTTCTTGGATCCGGGCGTCAACCCTCTTTATCCTCTCATCACCTTCATCCGCCGCGGATGCTACCGCACCGTAGCTCGTCGCTTCGAGCACTCTCGCCCTGCCCTCGCCCAAAGCGAGCACAAGAGAGCCGTGAACCATCACTTCGGTAGTTCTGATGCGACCCTGCCCTCTAGGAAGACCGCGTTCTTCCATGACAAACTTGCATCGAGCTTAGAGCACGCGATCAATAAGATACATCTATCTTTTGGCTCAGAGATCGCGATCTCATCCAACTTCCTTCATCCAAGCATGAGATCGCGTTCTTCATCAGAAACTTGGCCATCTCCTTCGAACGCGTTCCTCGCGTTCTTCAGTCGAGACACTCGTCAACATCAACAACGCGTTCTACCTGAAGATCCACCCAATAATCTGGCGAACGCATTCTATTTGAATCGACTAAGATCTTCAGCATTGAAGAGCATTAATTGCGAGATATTCGGCCTTGAATGCAAGATCCATTTGAATTGGATCATGATCCTTGTAATTAAATGTAATTATCTTAGCATTTATTTCATAGATTTGGGTCATTAAGACCCACCTTAGAGTAGTATAAATAGAGGCCTTTGGCCATTGTATCAAGTCACGTTTTAATCTAAATTCAGAGCAAGAGTTTGAGCATTTGTCTCCTCCCCTTTGAATCTGAAACATCACCGTCTACGTCTCATCTCCTTCACCGCTTGTTCATCAAGCAAGTCTATCTTCTCAACTCCTTCCTCCGTTGTCGACGCTACGACACCCAACTCGATTCCATCGAGTATATCCTCCGTGCCGACGCTACGGCAACCCATCTCGATCTCATCGAGAATATCTCCGCGCCGACGCTATGACCACCAACTCGATCTCTTTCTAGTTCAACCCCTCCGCTGCTGACGCTATGGCTCAAGCTCGACCACTTTCGAGCCATTTCATCCGCTGCCACCTCCATGTCATCGCGTTAATCATCCAAACCACCGCGTTCCTTCATCATTCCACCATTCGAAGACCGCGCGACTCATATTACAAGATCGAGATCCTTTCGTCCCAAGCAGGAACGCATCAACCGGTATCAGAGCCTTGATCTTGTAAGTCGCTCTCAAGTACTTTTGTTCACGAATTTTTTTTTCTCATCCACCATACTTGCTTCCGCCACCGCCATCATAAAAAAAAAACACCAAAATTTTTTCTTTTACCCCACCTTCGGTTTCTACAAGAGCAATCTTGGCTGAATCACTATCCCCTGCAAACTTGTGTGTTTTGCTTGTTTGAATTTTACGTAACTATCTGTTTGATTTTCTTAATTGATTGCAAAAACAACGCGGTGAATACTTGACATATTCAATGCGTTGACCAAAAAAATCTACATCAATTTCCTTTCCCCTATCACGACATCAAAAACGTGATTTCTTTCTCTAGTTACTTAGCCGTTATTTTTCTTTTCATTTATTTCAGATCGGATCTTCAACAACTATAAGATCTCCGATTTGAATTCAAAAAAAAAAAAGTTCAAGTCGCATCAACAAAAAAGATCGCGACGATTACAAAAATAAAACAGGAGGTAAAGCCAAAATAAGGCAACCCTCTTTTCCACTAACGGCTAGGCTCATCTTCTCAACTTCCCCACAGTCTCGTGTCTCGCGTGGTTTTGTGTCTTGTTTTTAACGCGTTCTTTATGCAAGAAATTAAGACTTCATTCTTTTGGTTACGTGGTTTTCTTGCTTGCATTTCACACTTGTTTTGCTAGCCTGTTAGCCGCCTTCACGGCCAAAAGAACGCGCTAAACCACGTGAACATTTGTTACTTGCTAGTGCTTGCTTGCTCTTGGTTGTGTTGCTTTTTGTTCGTTTTTACGCGGGATGTTTGGTTATCGTGTCTTAGGTATGGAGAACGTGCGAACAACGCGATCAAATTACTACACCGAGGAACCACACTTCCGGCCACCAGACAACAGATCACGATACCACGCGCCAGAAGCAACTCCAACCAGACGATCCCATCGTCATCACCAACGCGATGAATATCGCGTGAGTTCACCACTCACACCACCCACCCAGTATAATGTTCGTGACAACATTGGCCACCAGAGTACGCGCACTTCGCATAATGCCTACTATGGCTATGGCTACACGACGCCAACAAGCTATCATACCAATGAGGAATACGATGATGAAGAAATTGAAGACTCAGGTATGACACATTCTGCCCCTGCTAACCGATCTTTTCGAAATCCACTGTATGTGCAGGACCACCATGCGGATTGGATTCCTCCACCACTTTTACAAGGACGAAGAGATCGCGTTCACGGCATTGGCGGCGAGCGCCGCGATGTCAGGCCCACAACGGATATCCGACAGGGTTACAGAACCCAAAGGAGACAACTTCACCGCAGTGACTCCAACGCGCCAAGGGAATGTTTTGCTCAAAGCGAATCCCAGCTTGCACGCGAGAGGCGCCACTATGATCGCGTTGAAGAGCAACAAGCTCGACATGTCAACCATGAAGTGCAGGATCATCCAACTCCCCACCTCCCAGACAAGGATCCATTCGTGGCGTTGACTGACAAACAACAGTTGATCATAGCTCTTCAACAGGAACTTGCAGCTTGCGAAGCAAGACAACGAGCAAGGGAACGCGATGCACAAATCGCGCTCACTAAACCTCCACCGTGCCAGGTAAGGTATGATCCCCCCGTTTGTCCTTCCATTATTTCTGATGTGCGTGTCCTAGCTTCAGGAGCCAATACGTACAACCAAGGCAATGCCGCTCCGCTTGCGATGCTGCCAACAACGGTTTCTCTCGCAACCGCGCAACAGGCCACATCCCAGTCTGGAGGACAAGATCAACAGAGGGATTCGCCTCAACAGAAGCAGATCCACTTCTCCACTATGGACGCAAGCAATGAATCTTCCAAGGAGGATACCCCGCGTAAGTCAGTGGTCGGATTCCAAGGTGCTACCTTTGATGTAGACGCGCCCAGAAATGGGTTTGTTCACGGAGAAGATGAGGAGCACCCCCAGCTCAACCAAAGCACGCACTCATCTGAGCAACTTCATAGCCAACAAGGGTATGTTTCTAACCTTAGTCCATTTCTTGTTACTAAAGTGTGTGTTCCAGTGTCCGGGTTCACAGAGAAAGACCAGGCCCAAGACGCCACCATCGCGACGCTTACTTCTACAACGTCTCAAGACCAGGTCGCGATGATCACTTCACCGGCCTATCCAACGATCGCGCCAAAGATCACATACCAGGGATCATATCCCACAGATGACGATGAATTCATCAACGCTGGTGATCGCGATCTTTCCCACATGGATTGTCAAGAGAAGGAACAAGACCCCTTCTACACTATTGGCATGGAAGATGTGTCTAAAACGGAGGAGACTCCGCTGCCGACACTTACAGAAGCCTCCCCTGATGCTACTAAGGATGCCGAGACATCTGAGGTTGCCGCGATCTATGATGGCAGCTACTTTGAGGTCCAAATTGGCACCATGATCATACCTATCAAGCAGCCAACACGACTTCACCACCACCCATGTGACCAACATGAGATATCCCCCATCTCAGGTAACACTGTGTCACCAAAGTGCACTATTCCCTTTCCTTTTGGTCAATACAATACAAACTTTTTGAGTAGTTTGGTTGCAATGGACGTCAACAATCTCTTCCTTGGGTGTCCATGGCAGTCCATTCATCGCGTTCTTCTCGATGCGTATATAAACACTTCTGTGTTTATATACCCCAGGAAGCACGTGGATTTCTTACCTTTGCCAATTTGTGAGGATTCCCAGGATCAGGTAACGCGTACTATAGCAAAGGGAATCAACGCGTTCAACAACGCGTTAACACCAAAAGAACAAACCTTTGATCCCGGAGATTCTCCCTCGAGGCACCAAGTAGGCTCAGCAAACAGCACGAACACTATTATCACGCGTTGCAACATGCCTGCAAACACCGCGTTGCAGGAACATTGTCATCAAAAGGAGCTTCATCAGCAAAATGAGGACGCCTTCAATCAACAGGTGCTTTTCGATCTGACTCATCTGCAGGAGCTTCTAGCCTATGAAGCAGACAACTGTGACACTGCCGCGCTCCATGCTGGCACAACATTGAGCCTTAGCACACGGCACATTCTCAACGACAAGGACGACAAGTTCATCGATCAACGCGTGCATAGTTGTGTCCCGCGTTGCATGTCTCAGACCACATCGCTGAGTTTCTTACATAATGGAGGACGCTATTGCAACATCTTCCCTGAGAAGGCAGTCAACTATATCAGCCTTAAGACAAGGCCTCTTCCACAGCCCAACGGACTCTAAAGGATAACTTCCACAGGTAACATTGTCTCGCGACAATGTCTCTTTCCTTTTTCCTTTGAGTCTTCCACGGATTACACTTCTTTTCATGAGATGACATTGGGTGCAATCACCATCTTGCTTGGGCGTCCATTGCCATCAAGTCACGTACTTCACGCAGTGTATCTAAACACAATTGTGTTTACCTACCACGTGAAGCATGTGATTGTGTTATTACCCTATTTCCGTGAGAGATTGCAGACACAGGTGGAGCATCTTCACCACAAGGCTTGGCCTTCAGACAAGGTCGCGTTCATAGCACCGCGCCACCTTAAATCTGGCGCGACATTCACAAAGCCAAGCCCAGGCGACCATAGAACGCGTCCTCCGTCAGAACACCACAGCGCTTCACAGTTCAGTGCGCTGAAGGATGCCATGCGTTGTCCAACCACAGATAGTACAGTGCTAGAGAGCACTACGTTGCAGGGTCATGGTGACAACAAGGCGACGGTCAACGAGAGTGTGCCAACGCACATAAAGCCAAAGGCAATTCAAGGCCTCGACGCTGCGTCCTTAAAGGAGGCCATCAAACGCGTCCTACCCAAACCACCTGATCCACGGAAATGTGATCTACCAAGGCTATCTTCCAACTCAGGTAACACTGTCCAACGACAGTGTCTCTTTACCTTGTCCTTTGGTCATATTCATGCGACACTTTTCTATGCTATGATTGGCATGGACGCCATCCCTCTCTTACTTGGGCGTCCATGGTTGTCTGATCGTCGCGTTCTTCCTGATTGTTATCTAAACACCGCTGTGTTTACCTACCACAGGGAGAGCGTGACATTCTCATCTATGCCTTTCTCTGAGAGCTTACAGGAACAGGCTGAGTTTGCTCAAGCACAAATTGTGCCTACCGGAACAACCGCGTCAAAATCAACGCGATGCAGTTCAAAACATGGATGTGCTTCCAAGACAAGCAAATACAGTAGAATGCCAACGCGTTCTTTTCCAAGGCAGGATGACGCCTACAAAGATGACGCGCATAAGGCTAGCACCACTGGCACATACAATGCAAGCACAGTGCCAATTCCCAGAGTGCAGCGCGAATACATCACTGAGCCTTTGCCACTACAGGCGCCTCCAACCACTGGGCCACCCTTGTGTAGTCTTACACAGCCACTCAACTAGGTGCCTGGCACCTATCTGCCCCAACACGGATGTCCTCGCTTCGTGTTCGATACTGGCGATCTAGCATGGGCGTACTTACACATGGAGGAAAGCGCATCGCAGCAGCAACACCCTTTGACTCCACGCGGAGAGTAGCAATTCCGTGAAGTGCAGGCCATGGCATATTTGGCTAACCATATTGAGCTATCCAGAAGACATAGCGTGCAAGTGGCCTTCCAGATCCCATCTTTGCACAAGTATGAGGAACTGTTGTTCAACAAAGGTGAAGCGGGGACACTTCACAGCCAAGTGGGGGAGGGTGATGCGACCCTGCCCTCTAGGAAGACCGCGTTCTTCCATGACAGACTTGCATCGAGCATAGAGCACGCGATCAACAAGATACATCTATCTTTTGGCCCAGAGATCGCGATCTCATCCAACTTCCTTCATCCAAGCATGAGATCGCGTTCTTCATCAGAAACTTGGCCATCTCCTTCGAACGCGTTCCTCGCGTTCTTCAGTCGAGACACTCGTCAACATCAACAACGCGTTCTACCTGAAGATCCACCAAATAATCTGGCGAACGCGTTCTATTTGAATCGACTAAGATCTTCAGCATTGAAGAGCATTAATTGCGAGATATTCGGCCTTGAATGCAAGATCCATTTGAATTGGATCATGATCCTTGTAATTAAATGTAATTATCTTAGCATTTATTTCATAGATTTGGGTCATTAAGACCCACCTTAGAGTAGTATAAATAGAGGCCTTTGGCCATTGTATCAAGTCACGTTTTAATCTAAATTCAGAGCAAGAGTTTGAGCATTTGTCTCCTCCCCTTTGAATCCGAAACATCACCGTCTACGTCTCATCTCCTTCACCGCTTGTTCATCAAGCAAGTCTATCTTCTCAACTCCTTCCTCCGTTGTCGACGCTACGACACCCAACTCGATTCCATCGAGTATATCCTCCGCGCCGACGCTAGGGCAACCCATCTCGATCTCATCGAGAATATCTCCGCGCCGACGCTACGACCACCAACTCGATCTCTTTCTAGTTCAACCCCTCCGCTGCTGACGCTATGGCTCAAGCTCGACCACTTTCGAGCCATTTCATCCGCTGCCACCTCCATGTCATCGCGTTAATCATCCAAACCACCGCGTTCCTTCATCATTCCACCATTCGAAGACCGCGCGACTCATATTACAAGATCGAGATCCTTTCGTCCCAAGCAGGAACGCATCAGGTTCGTATCTATCCCGGTTACCCACGAGAAGGATCATAGGCCGCTTCCTGCCTAGATCGGGCCGCCCACGTGTTTCGAGCCACCTCGGGACGCATCATAAGTGCACCACCACTTATATTCGAATAAGGGTAGGTCATGACCAAAAAGTATTAGGGTAATAATCCTCCTAATACCAAGTTATAACGAAACAGCTAAGCCTCGTAAGGTAAATAGCGTTTCTATGAATACTCGTGCTAACTAAGCAAACAAGTCCACACCAAAATTCATCTATAACCCTACAATTATATAAATATGACGGTAGTTGCTAGCAAATATACAACCTAATAAATAAGGTTCATTTACACACCAATTGAATACACAAGTTCCTAAACGAAATTATCAATGATATTTATCCCAACTTAATAGCACAATCGATTCATTGTCGATTAAGATGAAAATGGAATAAATTGCAAGAGCTAACCAGCACTTGCCGTGAGTAACGAAGAATTTGGACGACGTAACGGGGATGGTTGCTTCGAATAACAAATTGGCTCCCTACTTTATTTCCGTTCCAAAAGCAATTCCGAGATGTACCTAAATCACACAAAATAAATAAATCATTATTAGATAATTTATTCAATATTGAAATTTGAATGATACAAGTCTCGGTTTTTAACTGAAATTATTTAACTCGAAATAAATCAATTTCAAGGCTTTTCCATAAAATGATCATTTATATGATACTAAAAATCGATTAGTCGTATATTCTAAATAATCATAACATAAATAAATTGATCCAATTATTTATTTATGACCCTGATAATTTCTATCCCAACATATTATCTAGATGAAGTGTTATAATTTAACAATTCATAATGCAAGATAATACCCAAAAGTTCTATTTTAATTTTATTTAATACAAATAAAACTAATTTAGCCTAACAAATTTTTTAACTAATCCAGATTAATGTAATTAATGAAGATTAATAAAAAACAAAACAAATCAAAATCACAAATCGGCCGAACACCCTACCATAATTCGCAGATGGACACTCGCCATAAAAGAGGGAAATTCGCCTTCATCGGAGCACCACCGGGGCTAGGGTTAGAGGGCTTCTGAAGAGGAATCCTTGGTGGATTTAGGGATGGAACCAATTCCAAAAACGAAACAAGGAAGTGGACGGATTTTCTTGATGAACAGTCGTGTCATTTTCTCTAGGGTTTGGCTTCAAAATTGGATAAATCTAATCCCTGGGTGAAACTCTATTTATAGGGCATCAATAGATCTATCAAAACCCTACAGATTGATATAAAATTTAGCCCAAAACAATCGCGAATCAGATCAAATTTGCCAAAGAAATCCACTTGCCTTTCAGGTGAAATCCGATCTTGTTTGGGGATAAATCTACCCAATTTTAGCGTGTATGTGAATGATTTAGTGTTGCCTAAATTGCCCAAGTTTCAATTACCAAAAACGCACCAAAATTGTACCCAAAATCCTCCATGGAAGGTAAGTTACCATGTATGGAGCTTGGAGGTTGAAGACAATCCCACTTTTCCCATATTTGCGCACGACCCCTATATTTTGGCCTAATTGCACATTTTTGCCAAACTTTAAAAAGTTATTGCAAAAGTGCCCTTATTTCACTTTTTAAAAATTCCAAAAGTTACCCAAACTTACTTACTTTATTTTACTAAGCTTATATAATTATTTTAACCCAAAATTAAGATGTAGGAAAATTATTTTAGGTTAAAATTAAGCTTAAGTCGCACTTTCTTATAAAATTAACCATATTTAAATCTTGATTAGCACTTTGCTACTCTTAATTCAAAGAATCTAGGTTAAAATTGATAAGTTTGTTTAAATTTAAATTAACACAATGTTGGAATAAATTTAAATAACCCATAACTCAAAATTGTAACAACTTAGGGTAAGAATCACTATTCTATTTCCGTTTTTGGAATAATGAAATCAATACCAAAATTCCTTTATTAGAAATAGAGTTGGAAAATACATAAATACCCTTACTTAAATATGAGGGATATTACATTACTTCCCAATTAAAAAAAAAGTATCGACCCCGAAACCAGGCCGAAAATAGATCAGGGAAACGACTACGCATATCAACTTCGGTCTCCCAGGTTTCCCAAGTAACTATCCTCGGTTCTGGACTTTGACCAAAGGATCCTCACCAATGACACCACTTTGTTCCGCAAGTGTTCCCCTCAACGCTCTAAGATACGAATGGGTCGCTCCTCGTATGTCCCATTTGGTTGAATCTCAATGTCGTCATAACTCAAAACATGAGACTCGTCTGGTACATACTTTCTCAACAATGAGACATAAAACACATTGTGTACTGGATGTGTTGAGTGTGGCAATGCTAAATGATATGCCAAGGATATAATTTTGTCAAGAATCTCAAATAGCCCAACATAGCGAAGATTGAGCTTCCCAGGCTTTCCGAACCTAAACACATCCTTGGTTGGCGACACCTTGACAAACACCTTATCCCCAACGTCGAACTCAACATTCCTTCGCTTCAAGTCAGCATAGGACTTCTGTCGGCTTTGAGTTGTAAGCATCCTTTGTCTAATCAAAGCAATATCGGACACAGTCCTTTTGATTGAATGCCAACTATTGTTGTAAATGAACTCTATCAGGCTCAAACTGTTCTCCCAACTCGTTGGTCGATCTAACACATAAGCTCTCAACTTATCCTTAAGTGTTTGGATAGTCCTCTCCGACTGCCCATCCGTATGAGGATGAAATGCGGTACTGAATCTCAACTCAGTCCCCATGGGCTTATGTAATTCCTTCCAGAATCTTGACATAAATCGACCATCGCGATTTGATACGATGGTTTTGGGCATGCCATGCAGACGAACTATCTCATGTAAGAACACTTCAGATAGTTTCTGGGTTCCCCAAGTTGACTTGATGGCCACAAAATGAGCACTTTTGGTGAGCCGATCAATGATCACCTATATAGCATCCTTCTGGCCCTGAGTTTTGGGTAAGTGATAAGTGCTATTTTGTACCACTTATCTAAGGATTATTACCAGGTTTGAGGCACCATTTGGTTGGATTTAGAGCACAATTGGAGATTATGGAGTTAGAGTGGAGAAGTGTGGTTTTGGTGGTCTGGAGGAGCTAATTGAAGACATCCAGAGAAAGAGGAGTTGACCACTTGAGAAGACGTTGAAAATCCATGAAGAAACCACAATGAAGAGAGAAGAATGGCACCCCGCGTCAGAGCCACCGCGACCCGGCGATGGGTCTCAGAGAAGGATGCCGCCCCGCGGTGGGAGCTGGCGCCTCGCGGCCGAATGAGGCGAAGCAGGGAAATATATTGAACACGCCGCGCGCTAATGCTGGAATTAAAGAGAAGCTGGGCCGTGAAGATGAATTAAGCCCAAATGGAATAAAGGCCCACGTGAAGGATGAAGAATTGAAGCGCGCGTGAAATTGAAGCAGCGAAGAAACGCTGAAGCGCGGATTGAAGCGGAGTGATGATGCGGGTGATGACATCAGCGCTGAGGTAGGTATTGATGTGGGCCGCTGCTGCTTGTTGGAGAAGTGGGCCGTTGCTGAGATGGGCCGAGAGAGCTGCAATGTTGTTGGGGCTGCCGAGATGCCAAACGAGAGGAGAATCCGAGAGTTTTGCTGTTGACCGCGAGGGTGAGCTGTTGGCTTCGTTCGGATGGGATTAATTTCCATGTTCCATTTATTTACTTTCCTATTATTTTATTGTTGTTATTTCCTTTTATTATCTTTTAGATTTAGGTTAAATACTCTTTAGTTTTCCTAGTTTTGATACATCAAGTTTTACTAGTTTTGCTAGTTCGTTATGTTTTGCCTCCGGGGTTTTCAACCCATGGAGAACTAAACACCTTGTTCTACTAGACGTTTGAAGCAATACAGTTGATTATGTTGTGAGATTTCTATTCCTTGTTCTTATTCTTATGTGTGTTGGTTTGATTCTCTTGGTTATATTGATTATTGATTTATCGTTATTCTTCATAGTCTGGCCAGCTAGGTTGAATACTTTTTATCAATTGCTAGGATTGCATATAGGGGTTCCGAGTGTATATCTAGTGGCAAACACAATTGTGCGTATAGGGGTTCCGAGCGTACAATTGTGAGTGAGAATCATTGCATGTTAAGTAGGGGAGTGAGCACTTGTACGTCTTTCTACTTACATGTATCCTATATCCTTGTATGCATTGCTATTGCTGTGTTGGTGCTAAAGTACGCTGACAACTGTGAGAATCAGTGGTACTTTATCATTGGCATGGTAATAAGTCTATCGACAACTGTGAGAATCGGTAGTACTTAAGATCAGGGTGGGAACAACCATAAGAATAGTTAAAGAACTTGGATTTATAAGATTTCAATGATCGACTTATCTCTGTATTGTGGATCTCGTTCTAGTAGAACTACTTTCCTCATTCATATTTTCTCATCAATCACACTTGTTTGCTTTGTTTTGCTTGATAACCAAAAACCCCTTTGCTTGTTACTTTGCATGCTTACTAACACATGAATTGATCACTTCCTCCCTGTGGATTCGATCATTGCTTGCCTCTACTACTTGTTTAGGTTTGTTAGGATTATTTTATTTGTTTAGGTGTCACGACGACAATGCCTATCAAATTGGCGCCGTTGCCGGGGAGGCAAGATTTGATTTTTCTGTGTGTTTGTTTGTGTGTTTGTTACTTTGGTGTGGACCTATCTTACGGTCCACACCTGTGCTACTGACTTTTGTTTTTCCTTTTTGATTTTTTGTCATAGATATGGATTTCTGGGGAGAGCCGCGCGATAACTCATACCCTTGCTCTTTCTCTCCAGAGAGGGGATACGACCCAACTCCCAATGCAGCAAGGCCAGCTAATGCCTGCAGAATCTGTCGCGATGCGCTGCACACCACTGACGATTGTCCAGGACTTCCCGCATTCAGAGCAGCAGTAAATGCACGTCGAGGTGTGAACTCGCAGGGACCGAGGCAGGAGCCATATCCGGACACTTACAGCTCAGGGTGGAGGGAGCACTATAACCCAGTTCCATATGGAAATCAACCACAGTGTTCGCCTGTACCCAATGCTGATGTACTCAGGACCCTAATGCAAAGTATAGCAACTGTGGCCCAGAACGTGATCTCAATGCATACAACCATGGCCCAGAACGTGTCCTCATTGCAAGCAACCATGGCTCAGAGTATCCAACAACAACAAGAGGCGATTTCCAGTCTCCAAAGCCAAGTTGACCAACTGAGTCAAGCGTTGATTGAGTCGAAGTCTGCTAAAAAGGAGAGCGACCGTGAGATGGAGAACATCACCCACCGCCCCGCGTCACCCGTCACCGCGACCCGGCGTGAACCGAAGGCCAGTTGTCCAGAGTTCCCTATGGAGATGGTGTGCATCATGTTGTCAAGGAGGATACATTGACCCCATGCATTATTTGACAACGATGATGGCCCTACAATTGACAGCTGGAGATGAGGAACACTAGAGCTACCACCATGATTACATCTGGGCTCCACCATGTGTTCCTATAAGGCTGTGCAACCCCGACTTCTATGCTATACCACTACTCACCAAAGTGGTTTCCTATGGTTGCACGGTAGGAGAAGATTATAGAGTTGATGAAGACACCCGCCCAACACCAGAGACATGGGCATTTATTGAGAAGACCGCCAGCGATCACCTATAGTGTCCAAGCAGCTTGGCAACGTTTGTGAGTTATTTTTTTGCTTTTCCCTCTGCTTCTATTCTTTTGTCTTTCATTACATTGAGGACAATGCAATGTTTAAGCATGGGGGAGGGTTCTATACTTGCTACGTCGTTGAGGAGAAAAATGAATATAAAGAGAAAAAGCCAAAAATTTGAAAAAAGGCATACATTTGAAATCCTGGGATAGGTCGAAAACCCGAAAGGGCGGCCTAGGTAATAAGCAGGTGGCTTGGACCAACATTAGGCTGGGGTAATATGAGGTCAAGAGTGGCGTGAGCTTATGTGAGTACATCTATTGGAAAATGAAATGAGTGGCTTGGTGAAAACCCGAAAGGGCGCCTTGGCAAAATGAGCGAAAAAGAAGAAGAGTGATTCTAGGATTTCTTGTCGGGTAGGTCACTCTGGAGGGATAAGAAGATAGATGGGAGATAGGATTAGAATTTCTTCACTCTATGGTGTTTGGGATAAGCTTGGGGGAAGTACTCTGCTTTCCTTTTAGCTTGGATGTGTGGGGTGTTGAGATTTATTGATTTTGGTGTTGTGTTGTGCTGAGCTTATTTTGTATGGTTGCCTGGAGTTTATTGTTGGGTGTGATTCTTGGATGATTGAGTTTTCTATGCTTCCTGAAACCTTGGGGATTGATTGGAGGAGTAGGTGGACTTTGGCTTACTCGAGGACGAGCAAGGTTTAAGCATGGGGGATTTGATAAGTGCTATTTTGTACCACTTATCTAAGGATTATTACCAGGTTTAAGGCGCCATTTGGTTGGATTTAGAGCACAATTGGAGATTATGGAGTTAGAGTGGAGAAGTGTGGTTTTGGTGGTCTGGAGGAGCTAATTGAAGACATCCAGAGAAAGAGGAGTTGACCACTTGAGAAGACGTTGAAAATCCATGAAGAAACCACAATGAAGAGAGAAGAATGGCACCCTGCGTCAGAGCCACCGCGACCCGACGATGGGTCTCAGAGAAGGATGCCGCCCCGCGGTGGAAATCACCGCCCCGCGGTGGGAGCTGGCGCCTCGCGGCCGAATGAGGCGAAGCAGGGAAATATATTGAACACGCCGCGCGCTAATGCTGGAATTAAAGAGAAGTTGGGCCGTGAAGATGAATTAAGCCCAAATGGAATAAAGGCCCACGTGAAGGATGAAGAATTGAAGCGCGCGTGAAATTAAAGCAGCGAAGAAACGCTGAAGCGCGGATTGAAGCGGGGTGATGATGCGGGTGATGACGTCAGCGCTGAGGCATGTATTGATGTGGGCCGCTGCTGCTTGTTGGAGAAGTGGGCCGTTGCTGAGATGGGCCGAGAGAGCTGCAATGTTGTTGGGGCTGCCGAGATGCCAAACGAGAGGAGAATCCGAGAGTTTTGCTGTTGACCGCGAGGGTGAGCTGTTGGCTTCGTTCGGATGGGATTAATTTCCATGTTCCGTTTATTTACTTTCCTATTATTTTATTGTTGTTATTTCCTTTTATTATCTTTTAGATTTAGGTTAAATACTCTTTAGTTTTCCTAGTTTTGATACATCAAGTTTTACTAGTTTTGCTAGTTCGTTATGTTTTGCCTCCGGGGGTTTCAACCCATGGAGAATTAAACACCTTGTTCTACTAGACGTTTGAAGCAATACAGTTGATTATGTTGTGAGATTTCTATTCCTTGTTCTTATTCTTATGTGTGTTGGTTTGATTCTCTTGGTTATATTGATTATTGATTTATCGTTATTCTTCATAGTCTGGCCAGCTAGGTTGAATACTTTTTATCAATTGCTAGGATTGCATATAGGGGTTCCGAGTGCATATCTAGTGGCAAACACAATTGTGCGTATAGGGGTTCCGAGCGTACAATTGTGAGTGAGAATCATTGCATGTTAAGTAGGGGAGTGAGTACTTGTACATCTTTCTACTTGCATGTATCCTATATCCTTGTGTGCATTGCTATTGCTGTGTTGGTGCTAAAGTACGCTGACAACTGTGAGAATCAGTGGTACTTTATCATTGACATGGTAATAAGTCTATCGACAACTGTGAGAATCGGTAGTACTTAAGATCAGGGTGGGAACAACCATAAGAATAGTTAAAGAACTTGGATTTATAAGATTTCAATGATCGACTTATCTCTGTATTGTGGATCTCGTTCTAGTAGAACTACTTTCCCCATTCATATTTTCTCATCAACCACACTTGTTTGCTTTGTTTTGCTTGATAACCAAAAACCCCTTTGCTTGTTACTTTACATGCTTACTAACACATGAATTGATCACTTCCTCCCTGTGGATTCGACCCTTGCTTACCTCTACTACTTGTTTAGGTTTGTTAGGATTATTTTATTTGTTTAGGTGTCACGACGACAACGCCTATCAGTAAGCCCGTAACAAAATCCATTTTAATATCTTCCCATAAAACGAAAGGAAGAGCCATTGGGCTAACAAACTAGCACGAAGAAAACGACATTGGAATTTGTAAAAGTCCAGAGAAAAGGATCCAATACCAAGACAGAGAACTATCGATTTCGAAATGCTATTTTTTACATTTTTACAGAAAGCGCCCTAAGCAGAAACGTGTCGGGCCTCTCGAACGAACCTATTGGTCATGTCTTAAGGAGAGCAATCATAGACCATAGTTGAACTATAACAAGCCAAAGGAAATTAGGGGCCCTCACTCCTACTTTTCCTTTATTGTCCTTGATCCTTTTGACATTAAATTCTCGACCGCTCACTACACCGAATATTTCTCCTTTTTATTGAATGCAATATCTTTTTTTTAAATCGAAGAGTGATTCTTGATTTCCTTAGGTTGCAATTCTCCCCTGGCCTTTGATGTTCAATCTTCACTTTCTAGCAAGTCAAGCATTTTTCCATGAACTCTGCTATGTCCCACTTCATATTAGGCCACCAAAAGTTCTTTCTCAAATCCTTGTACATCTTGCTAGATATGAGATGTACAGAATATGTAGAAGAATGAGCATCTCTCATTACCAATTGTCGTATGTCGTCAATGTCAGGCACACATACTCGGTTTGAAACCAAAGTGATCCATCCTCCTGATCACAAATCCTGGAGCTTTCCCATCCAGAACTTTGCTACACAACTTCACTAAGACCAAGTCGTCAACTTTTCTCTCCTTGATATGATCAAGCAATGTAGCCCGAATCTCGAGCATACTCAGGCGTCCATGTCGGTGATGAAATAAAACTTCAATTTTGCTCCTTAGCAGTTCTTGTTGAAACTTTGTCTGAGTAGTGAGTAATGCTACCACCGTTTCATGAGTCGTGTTTTGGCTCAATGCGTCTGCTACCACATTAGCCTTTACTGGGTGGTAAAGCAACTCAATATTGTAGTCCTTGAGCAACTCCATCCAGCGTCATTGCCTCATGTTCATCTCTTTCTATGTAAAGACATACTTCAAACTCTTGTGGTCGGTGAAGATTTGACACTTGATACTGTAAAGGTAGTGCCTCCAAATCTTCAACGCAAAAACCATAGCAAGGTAATATCAAATCATGGGTCAAGTAATTTCCCTTTATAAGATTTCGGCTATCGAGATGCGTATGCAATAACCTTCCCCTTCTGCATCAGTGCGCACTCCAAACCTTGCTTCAAAGCATCACTATAAACCACATAACCCTCAGTTCCTTCTAGTAGTGCCAGCACTGGTGCTGGCGTAAGGCACTCTTTCAACTTCTGAAAGTTGGCCTCGCACTTCTCATCCCATACAAACATCGAGGGTTTTGGGCCCATTGGCCCTTTAAGAGTTTTCAATTAACAAAATTACCCCCTACTAGTTTTTATGTATTTTTCCTACCCCCTATTAGCTTATTTTATTATTTTTTTCCCTCCCTCTTCTTTGTTTTTTTTCTCTAAAATATTGTTTTTTTGGGGTTTAGGGTGTAGGGTGTAGGGTTTAGGGTTTAGGGGGAGGGAGAGGGGGTTAGTTTCCTAGGGGGTTAGTTTCTTAATAAAAACGTCGCACATGGGTCATTTACCCAACTCATCCCACAAACATCTTGTGGACATTGTGATGTAGTGCGGTGATAGGTAGAGCGATCTTCGAAAACCCCTCTATGAACTGTCGATAATATCCAGCAAGTCCAAAGAAAATACGCACCTCCTTCACATTCTGAGGTTGCTTCCAATCAGTTACTGCTTCAATCTTCTGGGGGTCAACCATCACCCTTTTCTCGTTGACCATATGCCCCAAAAATGCCACTTCCTTCAACCAAAAATCACACTTAGACAGCTTAGCATAAATCTGATTCTGTCTAAGGATTGATAGTACAATACAAATGTGTTCCTCATGAGCTCCTTCATTTGGCAAATATAGGAAAATATCGTCAATAAACACCACCACAAACTTATCTATGTATCAATTCCATGAAAACTACTGGAGCATTTTTAAGTCCGAAGGGCATGACTACAAACTCCTAGTGGCCATATCTCGTCTGGAATGCAGTCCTCAAAATATATTCATCACAAATCCGAAGCTGATGATATCCAGACCTCAGATCGATCCTGGAAAAGACTTTAGCTCCCTGCTGCTGGTCTAAAAGATCATATATCCTTGGTAAAGGATATCTATTCTTGATCATAACCTTGTTCAATTCCAGATAATCAATGCAAAGCCTGAACGAACCGTCCTTCTTCTTGACAAACAAGACCGGGGCTCCCCAAGGCGACGCACTCGGTATTATGTATCCTTCGTCAAGCAACTCTTCAAGTTGATTCTTCAACTCCTTCATCTCTACTAGAGCCATACAAAAGGGTGCCTTGGAAATCGGCGTCGTAGCAAGTTCCAAGTCAATAGTAAGCTCCACGTCACAATTCAGGGGCAACCCTAGAATTTCCTCCGGAAATACGTCGACAAATTCAAGTACGATAGGAATTTCGTGAACAAAGACGTCATCCTTCTTCGGTTCATCCAGATAACACCAGTACCCGACACAACTTTGTCGAAGTAACTTAAACGCGGACATCGTATTTATGAACTTTCTGTTATTGTAGTCATTACGATCCTTAAGCTTACACATAGATTGGCCCCCTAATGAAACTGTCACGATCCTCGTATTGAAGTCGATCACCGCCCCATGACGCGTTAAACAGTCCATCCCGAGAATAATGTCGTATGGAGCCATGGCTATGCAGATCAAGTCATCCTCAAATTTCCGACCCTGAATGGTCACTGGAAATTCCTACAACTGCTTGGTTCCTACTAAATGTTCCCCATTGGGAAGATTTACCACAAACGGTTCGTAATCCTCATTGCATTCTAACCCTAACTTATTCACACAATTCTCCGAAACAAAAGAATGTGTAGCAGCAGAAACAAATAATATGCAGACTGATGTAGAATGTAGGTATAAAGTACCTTTAACAACAAGAGCGTTTGGTCCATCGGCTTCACACATCTCATAGAGTCGTTGACCTTGACTTCCTGACACAATCAGAGCTTTCCCCTTATTATGAACAGTAGACTGCGTAGCAGTGTTAGAAGTCCATGCAAGCCTTTGCTGAGGTCAGTTGTTATGGCTAACCGACCCTTGTTGAGACTCAGCCTCTTGATGTCTTCGCTTGGGGAAAAAAGTTTGCAAATACCCCTCCTTCCCACAAGTGAATCATGTTCTCTTCCCCTTCGTGCACTCATTGCTCTTATGTCCAGGTGTCCCATAGTTGTAACACTAAACAAAGCCCTTACTCTGACCCGAACGCAGCGTAGAACCCAACTAGGTCGTCTCAGTCTCTGGGCGACTAGACTCAGAGCAGTTTGATAGTGGAGCTGACCGCTTGAACCCACCATTTTGCTGGTTGTTACACCGACCTCTGTCAGTTACCCTTCTTAGTTGACTCCTCCAGAGTCACTTCCAGCTTATAAGTAACGTCAACATACTGTTACAGAGTCGTACAACTATGACGCACCATCAATGGCTTAATATATGGGTTCATCCACTCATGGAAATGTCAGAACTTCTATTCCTCAGTAGCCATCTCACTCCCTGCATAATGCAGTAGGTGGTTGAACTTCGCAGCCAGAGAAGTCACCTTAAACCCATCAGTCTTCGGGTAAAGGAATTCCTTGTGCTTTTCCTCCCTCATAGCCCTAGAGAAGAAACGGTAAGTCATAATGGTCTTGAACTCAGACCAAGTCAGCTAGGGATGATCATCTAATCCCGTGCTTTCCCACCATTCGCTTGCTACATCCTTCAGTTGTAACGAGGCAATGTGCACCTTCTTAGCTTCATTGCACACTATGTTCCTAAACAGACATTCCATGTGCAGGAACTAGTAAGCCACTTTGACAGGTTGATCATTTCAACGCACGACCATAGCTTCCTCCATCTCTCTGAGTAGGCATAGGATGCGTGATATTCATCAGTTCCTCCATATTAGGAATAACCTGAGGAGTCGGATTCTCCTGAGCTTGCGGAATCCCTGGACACACATTTATGTGACCGCTTGCATCACAATCTTCTTGATTGCTTCGACAACAGCAACGTCGAAGACAACTGGAGCATCAGGAGGTATCTGCACCCCTTCCCCTTCTACTTGAGGATTAGACTGAGGTGGAACACCACCGGGGCTGGGGTTAGAGGGATTTTGAAGAGGACTCCTTGGTGGATCTAGGGATGGCACGAATTGCAAAAACGAAGCAAAGAAGTGGACAAATTGTCTTGATGAACAGTCGTGTCGTTTGGTCTAGGGTTCGGGATCTTTGGCTTCAAAATTGAATAAATCTAATCCATGGATGAAGTTCTATTTATAGGGCTTCATTAGATCTCTCAAAATTCTATAGATTGATATTAAATTTGGCCTAAAACGATCCCGAATCGGACCGAATTTGCCAAAGAAATCAATAGACGCGTTTGTGAATATACACTTGCCTTTCGGGTGAAATCCGATCTTATTTAAGGATGAATTTACCGAATATTAGAGTGTATGTGAATGGATTAGTGTTACCTAAATTTCCCAAGCTTCAATTACCAAAAACACACCAAAATTGTACCCAAAATCCTCCATGGAAGGTTAGTTACCATGTACGGAGCTTAGAGGTTGAAGACAATCCCACTTTTCCCAAAAACGCACCAAAAGTGTACCCAAAATCCTCCATGGAAGGTAAATTACCATGTATGGAGCTTGGAGGTTGAAGACAATCCCACTTTTCCCATATTTGCACATGGC
Source organism: Rheum nobile (assembly GCA_027886185.1). NCBI lineage: Eukaryota > Viridiplantae > Streptophyta > Magnoliopsida > Caryophyllales > Polygonaceae > Rheum > Rheum nobile. Next base: position 4,885,416 of record WOAB01000163.1, read on the forward strand.
CCCCTATATGTTGGCCTAATTGCACATTTTTCCCAACTTTATAAAGTTGTGGCAAAAGTGCCCTTATTTCACTTATTAAAAATTCCAAAATTTACCCAAACATATTTATTTTATTATACTAAGCTTATATATTTATTGTAACCCAAAATTAAGATGTAGGAAAATTAATTTAGGTTAAAATTAAGCCTAAGTCACACTTTCTTAAAAACATAACCATATTTAAATCTTGATTAGCATTAATTCAAACAGGGGCGGACACAGGTGGGGCCCAGTGGGAGTTGTAGCCCCCACTGGAATTTAAAAAAAATCAAATAAAATGTATACAGGATTTTTTTTCCTCACCCAAAGTTTGCAGCCGACCCTAATTTATTTATTTTCTTAGTTTTCTCGGTCTCCTTCCAAGTTCCATCTCTTGGTCTCCTTCCACAGTTCCACCTCTTTCTCCTCTCAATTTTCATCTTCTCTGGTGCGGGCCGTGCGGCGGTGCACCTTGTTGTTGGGAGGAACAAGGCGACGGAGTGACGAGCGGTGGTGCGGTATGTGGTTCCTAGCGGTGGGAGGAACAAGGTTTTCATGGTGCCCAGCGGTGGGAGGAACAACCGAACAAGGTTTGCTGTTGGGACTTGGGAGGACCGGTGCCCAGCGGTCCTGACTGACTCATGAGTGCTACTGTGGTGGTGCACTAGTGCGGTCTGCGGTGCACATCGGTGGGAGCCTGGGAGGAACAAGGTTTGTTGGCGGTGGTGGCGTGGTGCTACTGCGCGCTTGCTGAGTTGCTGCCTTGCTGGTGTGGTGCCCAGCGGTGGTGCGGTGGTGTGACTGCCGTGAGTGTGACTGGTGTCTGTTGGGAGGATCAGTGCCCAACGGTGGTGCGGTGGCGCAGTGCTCAAATTGCTGAGTTGCTGGGGTCACGAAGGTGATATCTAGATGGTGGAGCTGTGCCGTGGAGGATTAAGGTGAATATGTTGTAAGTTTTAAATGATTTCACTACAATACCTATTGGAATTGTTGGTTGGCTCAAGTTAGAGATCTGATAAATGTGTGAGCTAATTTTTTTAAGGTCTGATTTGTGAGGTAATAATGGATGTTTAGCAGTTTAGGCTTTAGCAATGAAGTAAGATAGTTTAATTTCTACTTAATTTCAATTTCAATGGGAGATCAGTTTTTTTTAACGGTTTGATTAGGCAGATTAGCAATGCAAGAAATCCTCTTAACATTCTCTTGTTTGATTGTATTGCTATATGTTAATGTAATTTATAATTTAATTATTTCAGAAAATGAAGAGATTTTTTCCAAGTATTGGTGGTTCACAAAAGACGAAATCATCAAATATAGGATCTAGTTCTAATCCTAATCCACCAAGTGTTCCGAATTTGTCTAGTATTGATGTTGATGTTGATGTTGGTGTTGGTGTTGGTGTTGGTGTTGGTGTTGGTGTTGGTGTTGGTGTTGGTGTTGGTGTTGGTGTTGGTGTTGGTGTTGGTGTTGGTGTTGGTGTTGGTGTTGGTGTTGGTGTTGGTGTTGGTGTTGGTGTTGGTGTTGGTGTTGGTGTTGGTGTTGGTGTTGGTGTTGGTGTTGGTGTTGGTGTTGGTGTTGGTGTTGGTGTTGGTGTTGGTGTTGGTGTTGGTGTTGGTGTTGGTGTTGGTGTTGATGAGTTGCCTGCTGACCCAGGGTTAAGGAAATAAATATTTGATTATGCTGTTAATGCTAGAGAAAAGGTTAGACGAGCATATTTGCAAAAAGGGCCTTGTCAACCTAGAAATCATGTTTTTCCTGTGACTATATTTGGATTTCAAAAGCGTAGGTTTGTTTCCGAGTGGTTTAAAGATTACAGTGGTTGGTTGGAATATAGTATATCAAAAGATGCTGCATTTTGCTTACCATGCTATCTTTTCAAACCTGATCATGGTAACCAAGGAGGTGGTGATTCATTTGTCGGGGAAGGGTTTAGAAACTGGAAGAAGAAAGATAGATTTGATATCCATGTTGGTGATTGTAACAGTGTTCATAACAGATGTGTGCATGCTTGTGAAGATTTGATGCGTAAAAAACAACATATAGAAGTTTGTCTGTCTAATCACTCTGAGCAAAGTCGGATAGATTATCGTTCTAGATTGACTGCATCAATTGATTGCATTAGATTTCTTTTGCTTCAAGGATTAGCTTTTCGTGGACATGATGAATCTGATGAGTCAAGTAATCAAGGAAACTTTCTTGGAATCTTTCACTTCCTTGCTAACCATAATGATGAAATTAAGAGAGTTGCGTTGGAAAATGCACCTGAGAATTTGAAGTTGACCTCACCTAGAATTCAGAAAGATATTATCAATGCAATTGCAGTCGAGACAACAAATGCAATCATTAGAGATATGGGTGATGATTTGTTTTCTATTTTGGTTGATGAAGCTCGTGATATATCTGTGAAAGAACAAATGGCTGTCGTTCTGCGTTTTGTGGATGCTAGAGGGTGTGTTGTTGAGCGTTTTCTTGGGATTATTCATGTTGGTGACACCATTGCTTTGTCATTGAAAATGAATATTGAGGCTCTTTTTTGTAAGCATGGTTTGAGTATTTCAAGTTTACGTGGACAAGGTTATGATGGAGCTAGCAATATGCGAGGTGAATTTAATGGTCTAAAAAGTTTGATAGTGATGGAGAATCAATCTGCTTATTACATTCATTGTTTCGCTCATCAATTGCAATTGGCACTTAGTGTAGCTGAAAGTCACCCAAAAAGAAAGTAAGTTTTTTGATGTCATCTCTATGTTGACTAATATTGTTGGTGCATCATGCAAAAGGAAAGACATGCTTCGAGAGAAATCATTTGCGAAAGTAATTGAAGGGCTTCGTGAAGGAGAAATCTTGTCTGGAAGGGGATAAAATCAAGAAGTATCCACTGCTACAATATTGAACTAATGCAACGGTTAGGTGCATCGGTTTAGGAAAATGAAGCGGTTTTGGAAGCGGTTTCACAGTTGCAGCGGTTTTTGCTGCGGTTTTCTAGCTGTTTAGCTTAAAGCAATGGTTTTTGCAACGGTTCATCTATACACAATCAAATGCAACGGTTGATAATACCTATTGCAGCGGTTGTTGAAGTGGAGATTTTTATTTAGCGCACTTCTAAATTTTCCGGCGCCATATTATTCTTTTCTTGAACCCCCGCGCTTGAACCTTCCCGCAAGAGCAGCCATGGGTTGCCCTCTCCACACCGTCCTCTTCCTTGCGAGCCTTCAGCTCCCGTCGCCGAAGAAGGCCGCCACCTCACGCACACCTGCTCCCCACCGGTCCTCCTAGTCGAGCCACCCTACAGCCAGTCACGCAGCACGCTTCTCTGTGCAGCGGCCAGCAGCTGGCCACCCGTACAGCAGCTCCGGCCTCCTCCCCAGCTGGTCGTGGTCGGGAAGCATCCCTTGGACCTCCACCATCCCTTTTGTGAACCCAATTCACTCCATTAAGGCTTGTGTGAGTTTTTCCCAATTTTCTTAAACCCTAGCTTGATAATTTAGGTGTTTATGTTCAATTGATGAAGTTAGGTGTAATTGGTTCTTAATTAGAGGTTAATGGATGCTTTGGATGCATTAGGTTGATTTGATTTGAAGCTTGAAATGGTTAGATTGAGATTTGGGGCATTTCATATACTTGCTGAAAAATTCTGGGCACATTTCGTAAATTCTGGGAATTTGTGGCTGAGATTATAAGATGAGGAATTCTATCACGAGTACGAGGAACTTTACGGATCTTGATTCCGATATATATATATAAAGTTATAGCCAATTTCGTATTGTAAAGATCTATGCTTATGTCTCCTCAGACTCACCACATTGTATGTTGTCTTCCTTGGTTTTGGGCCTTGCAAGATTGTTCGTTCCTACTTGCTACATTATGGCTATGAAGAGACACTTAATTCATTTGACTTGGCTAATAAAAATTATGTACCTCCTGTCACCATAGCCCAAGAAAATGGGTTTGCTGAGCAAGATAGCTTGTATGCTTTAAGGCAGAGAAAGACTCTTCGGCAGGTAGTTATTTATCTTTGGCTATTTTTCAAAGATATTATTTATACCAGTGTGACAAGGATCGCGCTTTAATTCTTGAATCATAAAAATGGAGACCCATATTTATTCTACTGTGTACAATCTATCAAGTGAACTGAATTTCGTATATGGTTTCGGGAAGCTTTATCCCTTCTCCCATAGTACAAACCAGCGTTCTTCTAGCTTATAGTGCACTCCACGATTCAAGCATCCTGCTATCTGCATTTCCTGTGATTATGGTTTATGCTTTTAGATATTTTAATACTAGGTTACAGTTTTCAGTTTCATTTATAATTAGATCTTATATCCATATGTTCCTTGACATAGAACCTCTTACTTTCTTGTGTTTGCACTTTCAGTTTCACATATATAACGTGAGAAATATGTTTGCATTATACCTCTCCTTTTTATGGTTATCATTTCCTTTTTTTGTGTACTAACTTTTTCCCCTTCAATATCTCTTTGATTTTATCCAACCGTGAAGCTAATCAGGAGTGGAAACATTGATAGTGCATTTGACAAACCCTGTCAATGGTATCCTCAGATTGTTCAGGTGTGCCTTTTATGCCGTGTTAGTGTTAGTTCGGTCACTGTTGATGTCTATATAATGCATGTTGTCTATATAATGCATGGGATCATTTGATTTTGGAATTAGTCCTTTACTGAAGTGTTTCTTACTTGGAAATATCAGTCTAGCAGAATAGTTTAGTTCAGACATAGTGTCATAGCTACGAAGTATGCATGTTGCTTTCATTATACATTATAGATGGCTTGCATCTCTTTTACCTTAATTTGCTCATGCAACTGTCATGGGATTCAGCATTTCTGATGACATTATCTTGTGCAAAATTTAGCTCAAGGAGCTTGAGAAGTTGGGGCCTAAGAAAGGTGTGATTAGTCAATCAGTGAAAGATATTATTCAGAGTCTAGTTGATGATTACCTTCTCTTGAAAGATAAAGTAGGAAGTTCGGTAAGCATCTCTTTGTATGAAGAAATAATGTAATTGTTGCTTGATTTACTATGAAAAACTAATCTAGCTTTTTTTTTTTGGTTTTGCGCATCCGGTACTGTGTATATTTTGCACTAAATTTGAACTCGGTTTTGGTGGTTGTTTGAGCTATGTACTTGTGTATATATATATAGTTACTGTTTGTTGGAAAGTTATAGTTATATTGATCAACCTTAGTGCAGAGCCCAGTAGAAAAGAGGTAGCTGACTTTGGCATGGCCCGACTCTTCCTTGAGGATGCATCACTTGTAAACACACGTGTTGTTGGCACCAAGTACGTCTTTTTCCCTGTTTCTATCCTATTTATTATCTCACTTTTCTTTTCTTGGGTTTTTTATATGATATTATTTGATAAAGAACATTTACAGTGGATATATGGCTCCTGAATATGTAATATATGGAGATCTATCAATGAAGGTTGATGTTTATAGCTTTGGAGTTTTGATGTTGGAGTTGGTTAACGGTCAAAGGAATTCTATATTCAACAACCTTGATGCTAAATATCTACTTGATTTGGTAAGGTATTCTTTTCTTCTTCTTTTTCCCGTCCTCATACTTCCCAAGTCAGTGTCACACTCCCCGTGTTTAAAGTGTACAAATTTTATAGCTATACATAAGTTGTTTGATATTGATAGACTATCATGAGCCTTTAAGGGATTTTATTTTACAGATTTAGGCAATTTTTTGCATGACAATGATGCGTTATAAGGGCATCCTTATTACCGTGCTATCACCCTATGAATTACCTTAACATGACTTATCAACTAGCTTATTATAAGACCTAGTCAACAAAAACTACTTAATTCATGCCTTACCTTAAACACCCTTAGATTGATGTCATTTCACCCAAAATGCAAATTGACTCCTTTCTTATATGAAGTTTCCTTCTTTTCCTTAACAAGTTGTTCTGCAGTGCACGGTCAATTGTTACAAGTAGGAACCATTTTTTACTGTTAAGATGTGAACACCCACAAGAGCAATTGAGTTATATTCACTGTCATACTCAATAGATGATGACACAAGTTGGGTTCGGATTATGAAAGTTGGTTTTGTTTGTGAGATTTCCCATGTTATGAGTAGTATTTGTTTTTGCTCGCTAGTACACTATTGTTACTTCCTTTTGCATTGTTTGAATTAATTTAACATTAGTTTTTTTTGTAGGGTTTTGATTTCAGTGGACAATCAAGAAGATATGAGCATTAGTTATATAGGATTGAATGCTCTATATTTACAGCCCTAGCTAGCACTTAGGTATGTTAGAACAATAAGACTTGGTATTAAGTATAACAAACAATTGGGCAAGCTATGAACTTGGAATTTTGTTAGCATAAGTTTCTTGTTTAATGAATGAAGATTATCACTTGATGGCATTATTTATTTCTTCTTTGTGAACAAGAAATTTATATATATATATATATATATATATAGATCTATGCTCTAGTAAAACAACTCCTTATAGTGAAACGAGTGTACAAATATAAAACGTTAGATTAGTTTAAGATGGATGACTGAGATTTAATCTAGGAAGGTTCAAAATTAGAGGGTAGATTTACCCACACCCGATTACCACACCTTCCTAATTTTATGGGATCTGATTTCTACCCTTTCCTATTTCCACGACTTTTCAACTTCCATTTCGATTCACCTCTCTCGAAGACCCCTCTCTCTCGCAGATCTGCCTCACCATCTCTCCCTCATCTCTCTCCCGCCGGCGACCCACACCGGCAACGCACACCGATGACCCCCCACAAACCCAGATCCGTGCCCATCTCTCTTGGCGCGTAACACGCCGTGCCGCTGAACCCACAACCACCACCGGACCGCGTCCCGGCTCGTCCAACCGCTTCGCGATCTACTCTTCTCTCTCTCGCAGATCTGCCTCACCATCTCTCCCTCATCACTCTCCCGCCGGCGACCCACACCAGCAACCCCCCACAAACCCAGATTTGTGCCCGTCCTCAAATCTTCCGAGATGTCCTCGACTTAAATCGACTTGAATCGTATTCGTCTATCGGTGCATACTTTTTTTTTCCTCCTTTTTGATCGTATTTTACAGCTTGATTCATGATTGAGAAAAAATGAGACATTATCATATGAATACGATCAAAAAATGATTATATTATAGACTATGCAAATTGAAGAACAGTTCCGTATTGTAGTTGTGAATTGTAGTTGCAAATTGAAGAACAGTGCCGTGGTGCTGTGCTGTGCCGGTGATGCCGTGCAGTGGTGTTGTTTTGATTAATTTTTTTTTCTTTTGTTATTTTTTTTCCCTTTTTTTATTTTGTTTGGATTAAACTTGTATGATATGCAATTTGTTATGCAGATAATACTTGTATGATATGCAATTTGTTATTATAGATTATTTCACTGGCCGTGATTGTGATATTCATTTGTGTGGATGTGATATGCATTTTACATGCATTGATATGCAGAATATACTTGTATGCTATGCAATTTGTTATTATAGATTATTTCACTGGCCGTGATTGTGATATTCATTTGTGTGGATGTAATATGCATTTTCCATACATTGATATGCAGAATATACTTGTATGATATGCAATTTTTTATGATAGATTATTTCATTGGCCGTGAATGTGATATTCATTTGTGTGGATGACTTTTGCATTTTCTATACATTGATATGCAGAATAAGCCGCGAGCGCGGCCAAGGAAGATCTCGCTGAGTGCTAGGAAAGAACAAGTCGCGGGCGCGGTTCAAGGGCAGCGATTGTGGCCATGCAATTATGTGGATGGGATATGCATTTTTTATACAGTGATATGCAGAATTTACTTGTATGATATGCAACTTATAATTATGAATTATTTCCTTGACCATGACTATGATATTCATTTGTGTGGATGAGATATGTATGATACCGAATAACAGATATTCAGAAATACTTGAACGATATTCAAATAATGTGTTTTGATATGCACATTTTTTTTTTCAATTCAGTGGATGCATTATATACATAATGAATAAGCACTCACCATACTTGAATATCAGACATAAGACAATGAATATCAGCATGAATACGATGGAACATGAACAAAATAAACAAATATGCAAAGAACATTAAACGATATTCACAATTTTCGTGTCGATATGCATATTTTTTGTATCGATATGCAAAATGGTTTAGAAATTTCTGGACCGAATCCACATTTTCTCTCTCCAATCTTTCTCTCTCCAATCTCCTTCTAACTGCCTATTTTGGTGGTGATATTTATTCCATGATTCACACCCCCACTACACCCTATTTTCTCTCTCCTAATCTAGCCATTTGTCATCCTCAATCCAACACTCCAAAATTGTCCACTCGTTTCACCACAAGACTCGTTTTACCTGAGCATCCCTATATATATATATATATATTTCACAAAAAACAATTACAGATATATATATCCACAAATATAGAAAACCTCTCCAAAAACAATTCTAAAAATGTACGAAGACCGCTGCAATAGGCATCAAAACCGCTTCAAAAGATAAGTAAGAGTAAAAAATAGAAATTGTAAACCGCTGCAATAGATTTAAAACCGCTGCAATTTATTTATAAATCCGTTGTAATAGGTAAAATATCGCTGCAATAGAGGTGGTAGTAAACCGCTTTTCCAAGTCAGCGGTTTTTTGTTCCTAATGAAGCGGTTTATCATCAATAGCTTAAACCGCTGCATTAACTCATAAAAAACGCTTCATTAGACCTAATGCAATGCGAGAAGATGAAGCGGTCAAAACCGTTGCAATAGATAATATGAAACGGTTTTTAGACTAAATGTAGCGGTTGTTGACCGCTTCCTTTGCCCTTTATTGTAGTAGTGATCATTGGGTCGAGCAGGAGCAACATGTTGGGGTTCTCACTACAGAAGATTGGTGAGTTTGATTTGTTTATTTGACCCAACAATTGAGGTGCTTATGGCTATTGAGAATGATTCAAATATTTCAAAGAAAAGAGCTCAAGCAGATTCTCTTATGGACTTCATTCAGTGCTTTGAATTTATATTCTGCTTATTCTTGATGAAGAATATTTTGAGAGTTTCAAATGATTTGTCACAAGCCTTACAGAGAAAAGATCAAGATATTGTTAATGCAATAAGTCTTGTCAAAGTCACCAAACATCTACTCTAGCAAATGAGAGATGTAGGATGGGAATCATTGTGGGAGGAAGTTGCTTCATTTTGTACCAAGCGCAATATCATTGTCCCAGATAAGGAAGACTTGTATGTCATTCAAGGAAGACCTCATCGGAATGCTGAAGAAGCTACCATTCTACATTTCTACCGTGTCGGGTTGTTCTACAATGTAATTGATATGCAGCTTCAGGAGTTGAACAATCGCTTTACTGAGGTGAATATCGAGCTACTGTTGTGCATGTCATGTCTTGATCCAAGTGATGCATTCTCGGCATTCGACAAGAGAAAGTTGGTTCGGTTGCAGAATTGTACCCAAATGACTATTCAGTTGTTGATATAATGACACTTGAACAACAACTTGACTGTTATATTATTGATGTGCGCTCAGATGATCGGTTTGCCAACCTTACAGGTATTAGTGAGCTCTCAAAAAAAATGGTTCAGTTGAAGAAGCATCGTGTCTATCCTTTGATATATCTTCTGGTGTAGTTAGCTTTGCTTTTACCTGTTGCAAAATCTACCGTAGAGAGAGTGTTTTCTGCTATGAAGCTTGTCAAAAGTTCGTTACGCAATCGACTTGGAGATGAGTTGATGAATGATTGTCTGGTTACGTATATTGAGAAAGATGTAGTAAGATGTATTGAGACTGAATATATTATTGTACGATTTCAGGACATGGCACCTCGAAGAATGTTATTGTAATAAACAAATTAATGTGATTTTTAGTATTTTATGTATTTAATTGATTTTAGCTAAGTAGGATTTTAACCCCCACTAGGCTAAAATCATGTGTCCGCCCCTGCTTATTACCAAACAAACTAACCCCACAACTAATAATCTCTCATGGTTGTGGAAACTGGATACCTACCCAAAAGTCAAAAATTTCTTATAGAAATTATGCCATGACGGTCTACCCACTAAAGCTAGATTAGCCCAAAAACATGTTACGGTTCCCCTTGCATGTGATTCTTGCAATAACCCTCATGAAGATCTAAACCATTTCCTTTTCAGGTGTCCTAATACACTAAAACAAATCAAAAACCAAAGTCAACCTATTGAAAACTACATTAAAAGCTTATATTCTAACAATAAAAAACCAATCGAACTAATTTGGAAACTTCAGTCCTTACTTACCAAAAGTGAATGGATCTGTCTTGCTACCACTTGGTGGGGCACCTGGATAAATAGAAACCAAATAATTTTCCAAACACTAAACCCGGACAAAATAAAAGATCTTACCTTATACATCAAAACCCTTATTCAGAATTGGAACAAAACTAAACAACTAGAAACAGAAGAAACTAAACAACAAAGACCCAATCCAGCTCAAAGGCGTAAAGTCAAAAACATCAAATGGGATAAACCTCGCCCAAGATTCTGTAAAATAAACTCTGACGGTTCTAAAATACCAAATGGAAAAGCAAGAATGAGATTTAATATCATAAATGAAAATGCTGAGATAATCCATATGTCCAACCAACAATATGGATGCCTTTCTGTGCTAATGGCGGAGACCATGGCCTTAAAAAACAGTATCAAAAAAGCCATATCACTAAACCTCAACAAAATCGAATTTGAAGGAAATAACCTATGCCTTATAAACTCTATTTTAGGCATTTGGACTTTACCTTGGAAAATTGAAATGATCATCGCTGATATTCTTATCGATCTCCGTTCTTTTCAGGAAGTCCTCATCAGGTACTTTTTTCGGGAGGTGAACCGTTCTGCTGACCAAATTGCTAAACTCAGCTTTTTACCTTCGAGATTTACCTTAAATTCCAATCCAGAACTCTGTATTCTCATCTGCTAGGATGCTCTAGGCCGGACCTTGCACCGTTGCTAGGTCTCGTCTAATTCTTTTCTCATTAAATAATTTTTTTTATTATGAACATGAAATGCGGGAAACCCGACAAATACGAAACCAATCTACAATTCATTGTAATTCATTCACGCAAGTCTGATAAGATATAATATCATTATCATGCAAATACAGGGTTTTGATTTGCACAGGAAATCAATGCAACAGAAGCACTAAGAAAACGGTTATATAATTATGTTCTCGGTTCATCCGATATGGGTAAAATACATAAGTCTAAACCCGCAATAATACCAATTCACTACCACAACAATGCTCTTTTAACTCGTGATATAATAATTCGGATATCAGTTATTTGGTATAATAGTGGGTCAAAACAATAGAAAAGTAATTTTTTTTTAAAATTTATTGATAAAATAATCAAATAACCTAGATATAAGATAACATGCCCGGGTTATTTGAGTACGCATCTCTTTGAGCCATGTACAAGAATAACCCGGGCGTTTTTTTATTGATATTTCCGGGTTATTTAGTCTTGAATTTTAGAATATATCTCGGAGTATTTGAGAGACGCCCGGGTTATATAGTCTGTGTTACTTCTAAATGCAATCACAATATAACCCGGATATTTGACGTCCGGGATATATAATACATTTTCTGAAAGTATAGATCCCGAATTTAAAGGAATCCGGGTTATTTAATAAAATAAAAATACTAATTCAAAAGATAAGCCTTTACCTGCTACACACGATGTTCTAAACCCTAACTTCATTTGCGTCTGGTGGAACTCTCAATTCAACGATTGTTTCATCTAGTGCCTCGAACCCAGATATCTGACGTTCGTGCTACTTGAAAATGGACTGAACCTCTGTCTCCCTTAGTTGCTTGCAGTGCTCTCGTCGTCGCAGCATTGTTTCTCGGTTTCGATCCTTTGCCTCGACTTCTTTCTGGTAGGTAATCGACGCCTTTCTCAATTACGCTTCATTAGCGATTTTGTTCTCTTTCCTTGTTCAAATCTGTGCAATTGAATCCGTGAGTGATTCAATTGAGCCGATAATTTTCAAAAATTTCATGCCTTTGTAGTTTCTGTTTGGGATTTTTCGATCCTTTAACTGTTTAAGCTGGCGTTTTTTTTGCTTGAATTTGGTTAGGGTTTAGAATTCATGATGTTGTTGATTATATGTTGATTTTAGGTTTCCTTGTGATAGGTTTGTTCGTTGTGATTATTGGAATGATTTTAGGTTTACTTGTGATAGCGTAATGAATATGAGGTAAGAATTACTTATGTTCTGAATTTAGTTGTGATAGAGTCACGGGGTTAAGCAAGGCGAGACATGGTGGCACGGAAAGTAGTGGAACCAGACATGGGGCGAGCAACATAATGGCTCGGGATGGGTGCACAAGTATGGAAAGAGCAACTGCGGTCAACATTGGGACGACCACGCCTTTGAGGATACGTGGTATGAGAAATACCACTACGGTTTAATGCACTGCTTCGACAACACTGTCCAGTTGAGGCAAGTCAAGAGACCGTCTCAGATGGAATGACCATGTAAGTCTTGTTATTTTCCTCCATCTTTCTTTTGTAGACTGTTATGTTAGTTACTATGTACAACTAGTAAAATTTCATGAATTCCCCTCCACCAACTTAGGTGATGAAAGTTCACTTATGAAAGCCAGATGGCCTCTGTGTTTTCTGAACTAGGCAATAAAAAATAAAGTTGAATATTATTCTAATAATGCATAGCTAGACTGATTGCAATCCCTGAATATTTCTTTGCATTTCTCATGCTTATATACTGAATTTGGTACATAGGCTTTCTACTGGCTGGAGCTTAGTCAGGGTGCAAGTTGAAGACTAATGCATTTGAGCGAAGGCGTACTAATTTTAGGTGAGATTTTGATTAGATTGTTTCCACTTCACACGGCCTGTTTTAGGTTAATCCATCACAGTATGTGCATAGAAGAATTCTTAGGTGAGATTTTGTGGCTTCTTGATTGCCATCCTGATTTCTTGACTCTTGGACTGATGGAATTTGTGTAACATGTTTAACCAAATTTGTCCACTTGTCCAGTCACTGAACTTGTAGAATCATAATATGATAAAAATAATCTAATTTTTTGTTACTATGTTGCATTTCTACTTTGGCACTATGACTTACTAAATCTGAATTTCATAATATAATTTTCAAACTTGTTTTGACAATCTTTTGATTCTGTAAATTAATGTTAGGATTGAGTGTGGGAATATACTTTATTGTGGAAGTATGTACATGTATAATCTAATGAATAATAGCTTGATTTGCTAATTCTAGTGGCTCTATAGGTCCCAATGGTATAATGCACTGAGACATTTATACTAGTAAAGCCTAGCATGCTTGATCAGCTCATAACAAATATCCCAATACTTCTCTATATTAATGCAGTAATAATACTTTTCTACATTGTTATCTATGCTAGTTCTCCTTTCTCTTTTCAGTCAAGACATGCAACAGTGAGTGTGGATGCAATGCTTAAGGCTTTAAATCACAGTGCTGTAGATGAGGTAATTCTAGCTAGTTAACTGGAGATGTTTCTATATATACATGTTTGAACCATACTAGTTAATTGGAGATGTTTCTATATATACATGTTTGCATCTGTTCTTGAAAATGAATCTTTGTATACCGAAAATGTTTATTTTACTCTCGAAATAAATCTTCACACTATGATCAAGCCTAGGCATAAGTTAGATGATACACAGTGTGTTGCCTCAGCCGAATTTTTAAAATTGGAATCAATTCCCCTACAATTACAGAGTCACAAAGTTAATGATTTCAGGTAAGAAGCACTGGTGTTGTGCCAGCGGTGATGTTGTAAGGCAGACAATAGATGAGATCGTCATCTTAATGAAAGCGATAAGCTGTTGTTATTGCTTGCAGTTAATGGTAATGCTTGTGGCTTGCCAAATTTCTCCTAGGTATCTCGCTAATATAATTGCTCTTTTTCATTGCTTGTCCTTTTAGGTGGAGTTTCCAAAAAAAAGTTAATGACAATTCGGTTGTTCATATTTCATTTTAAGTTGTTGTTTTACTCACCTGGCTAAACTCTGGACAGTATCTTTGCCCATGTATGTTTCTCTTTGCAGGATATAATGCAACATAAACTTGTGTTTTTTGAAACTCAAGATGTGGTGGAAACTACTTTGACCTTCGACAATTACTGGCGGGTGCTGTATTTTTCTCAGTTGCAAGGTATCACCTTCATGGAATGTCATGCTAAGTGTTGCTTCGTTGATTTTCATGTTTTTGCGAAGTAATTTGTGGTTGCTCTATTTGAGTTTGTTTAGAAACAAAAAACTTCTGAAACAAAGCCGTGTTCTCACCCTTTGCAGGAGTTTTAAATGCTTAAAAGGCTAAAAATGTAACATGTTTGAGGGTTATCAATTTGTTTTCTCAAGATTTGAGTGTGTTTGTTGGCCGAAGACTGATTTTCAATGTCATCAATATACATCATTCTAGTTTTAACTCTATGTGCTTGGAGATATTTTCAACAATCACCATATAGTTTCATTTGTTTGTTGGCTCCTAATGGCATACGAAGGTGTATTTTTTTTTTTTATATATATATGTACAATGGGAGTTTTAGCATGGACCTGTAAAGGTCCGGGTTAAAGAGTTCCATTTTTTTAAAACCATATACACTTTATAACCCGGATATGTAAAGATCTGGGTTAAAAAGTCTGCCTTTTTGTAAAAATCTACTACATTTTACAACCCGGATGTGTAAAGGTCCGGGTTAACACGTCACCCTTATGTAACTCGGACATGTTTTTTATGTCCGGGTTATTTGATCTATTTCCCCCTCAAGATGATACCCGAACCTATTTTGTCATAAATTCGGATTATATTTATAAAAACACATGGGTTAAATGGCATATTTTGTAGTAGTGATTGAAAGCAAATTTAACGATTTCTAGTCATGAAATCGATTCCAAATGGATCTAGATTTGATGTAATTCAACCCAAAACAATACCGCAAGAAGGCAGATTCACTAACCTTGATCCATGTTTGTTAGTTTCTTCAAAGAATAATTTCCCAATTGATTCTCTTCTCCTTAATTGTCTCTTGATAGATAGAAGCCTCTTTTAATCTCTTTCTCTCTTAATCTTTAATTAGAAGAGTTCAACATTCTTTTTGTTTGCCTTTCTGCAGAACACCATACTATCAATAACTACCAATTGCTAGTTATATTCATTATATAGTTCAACAAAAAAGGAGTAACTAACTCTCTTTTTTTGTTTATTTCTTTTAATATATCTATTATGAGAAAGAGACCTATATAATATGTATAGGCAAGAAGAGAGGGAGATTAATAACTATAATAAAACTCCCGGATTCTAACGCCATTAACCGATACCAATTCATCACGGTGTCCTCTTTTATGTTAAAATCTCAACATATAATATGAACTTAATCCTTCATAATTAAACTGAAAGACACATAGGCCACATCACATGAACGTAAAGGAAATTTGTATGAATTTAATCTCGGATTCTAACGACATTAACTGATACCAATCCATCACGATGTCATCTCCCCCTTAATTAGTTAGACATCTTGAGTTAAAATTTGTATAATTACGTATACAATGTTGTAGGATCTAAGATGTGTTAGAATAAAAAGAAATTGCATCTTTGCAAGGCTTAGTTCTCAATGTAAAGGAAATAAAGTATATTATATTAATAAAATTAAGGTTTCTTAGTTTGTGAACATTCTATAATCAATTAGTTTTGAACTTGATAAAAAAATTATATATAAGGGTGTTTACAAAATTTAGAGTACCAAACAACGGGTAGTCTCACAAAATAGAAAATGCCCAAAGAGGAGGCCTATCGGTCTCAATATCTTCTAATCACAGTGCCCAACGGCCAACCATATACAATCTCAAAATACCTTTCCAAATCCCATCTTTCTTATTGCCCAACTCACACTGAATAGCAATACGCGTCTTGCTAATCACAGTGCCCAACGGCCAACCATATACACTGAATATCTTCTAATAACCTGGCAATGCACACGACGCATTAGGATATAGGAATAAGCCCACTAAAGACAACATCATTTCTATGAGTCCATATGACATAATAAAGGCATTAAAAGACAACAGGTTTGATTAAAATATGGTAGAAGATTGTTTGTTGGAATTAGCAAACTAGTGACGCCACTGCTTCAAGGAACTGTGCTGTACCTTGACTTGGACAAAGTTCAGCACACCGTTGGCCACTTCCGAAATCAAGGGCAAGTAATTCACAATAATACACAATACTCGTTTCTCGGGGGATTTTTTAAGGAAGCGGAAGGGAGTTTTTGCATCCTTGTGATTCGCTTCGCTGAGAAACTTTTCTCCGGGGTTTTCACAAACCTCCGAAAAATATTGCACACGGTCGGGGTTTTTTGTTCAGGACACTACAAAAGTAAAGCAAAAAAATTCAACTCACCACATGCATAGAACATTATATAAAGAATTTGTGAAATAAAATACAAATCAAGAATGAAACCTATATTAATAGACTTACTAAAATATTCAACCAACGTGTCTTCCTCCTATTGATTCTGTTTTTTTGCACTAAAAAGACAGTAATGGTACTACAAAATATATAGTAGCAAGTTAAATATATATATGATTGATTAAAGAATAAAAAATTAAGATGACTTACGTATCAACCATAGCTCTGAATTTATTAGGTGCACCCTTCCTTAATGGATCTAGCCAATAAACAATATTGTCCCATGGATTTATAACATCAAGCATCCAATGAAATCTATAAAAAAGAGTGCGAATATAAATTATTAATTGCCGATTTCATATATTATATTATATACCATGCATTAACAAATGTGTTGCACTTACCCTTGGTTATAAGCGGTAAACCATATCCGGTTTGTCATCTCTAGTTCAGACATTGAATCCACCATATACCTCTCCTTTTTTTCCTCCGAATCCTTGTAACCATCAGCAATATATGTTGGACAGAAAAATGCATAAATATTGGAAGAATGACTTTCATACAAATACCTATCAAAAGAAATATACGCAATCACTAGACAAATTATAATATACTTTGGTAAAAAATAATATAGAAGTATACTTTAATCTCTAAACTTACTTCATGTATAGAGCAACATGAGCATTATCCATTGCATCCTTTTGTAAACACACCCTAATATGCTCTTTCCCAACATGTAGTTGTTGTGTGTAGTTTAAAATATCCTTTGCAATATCGATGGTGATCAAAAATAACTTGGCAAAGAAGGATAGGTTATACGGTATTTCTCCACTGCGGTCGCATATTGTTGGTGTCGGTGTATATCTTTATCCATTTTCTTTTGTCTAGGGGTTGGGTTCTTTGTACACTCGAAGTTTTGATTCTGAGCCTAAGATAAAGAGTTATATGTCATGATACAAACATTGAGAATTAAAGTAATTTGAACAAAAATCCTACTAAATCCATGAAAGTAAGAAATTACTTGTAAAATGGCTACTAGTCCCTTGGGCCATACCACAGGAGTGTCCTTAGCTTGTAAAACTGAAGTGACCTCTTTAGTGGGAATGGGCACAACAACATTTGGCATTAACGCATCCTCAACTATAATTTTGAGTTTATCTGATCCTAGCGGTTGGCAATGATGCATTAAAACTTTTTCCGTTGGAGGAACAAGAACCCTCCCTTTAGCCACTTTAGAGCTTAGATCAGGCCAAAATAAGTCACATTCTTTCCAAGTCTCCTGCAATAAACATACTATCAGTAACATTAAATTATTTTATTTTCTGGTCAAAATCCAATTTGCTATACATACCATTGGTTCATGTGATGATGGAGACTTTGTTTTCGGAATAGCTGACATTGTCAGCCTATGTAAT
This sequence comes from Rheum nobile, assembly GCA_027886185.1. Classification (NCBI taxonomy): domain Eukaryota; kingdom Viridiplantae; phylum Streptophyta; class Magnoliopsida; order Caryophyllales; family Polygonaceae; genus Rheum; species Rheum nobile. The sequence continues at coordinate 4,903,319 of WOAB01000163.1, forward strand.
TTCTAATAACCCAATCAACCACTGTAATTTCACTCTCAATTTTCTAGTAATTTCAACTCAAATTATATCTACATTAGAGTTCAAATTTCGGTTTTCAGCCTATGTAATTTCACTAATTAATTAACAGTATACAAAATATACTAATTAACAGTATACAAAATATATAGTAGCAAGTGTAATTTCATTAACAAGTTGACACTTACAAAATATATAGTAACAAGTATACAAAATATATAATAGCAAGTATACAAAATATACTAATCAATTTCGGTTGTTAGCCTATAATTTCACTAATTAATTGCTGCAATGTCTCAATTAGTAATAATATACAAAATATATAGTAGCAAAATATTGAGCAAGTTTGAAGTGTTGCCAGTGTTGCCATTAGTGAAATTATAGGCTGACAAGCAGGGAACGAAGATGCATGCTGACGAGCAGGGAACTTCAGCAAAATATTGAGCAAAATTGAGCAGAGAAATTGAAGCGGACAAGCAGGGAACTTCAGCAATTTGAAGCGGACAGATAATGGTTAAACGATAAGGACACTTACGGTTAATTAGATAAAAACTTGAGCAAGTTTGAACAGGACAAGCAGGGAACTTCAGAAATTGAAGCGGACAACAGACAATCCACAAAGAGGACACCGATGGCAGCTTCGAGCAATGGAAGACTGAGCAGTTGGGCGAGGACAATGAGGATGGGCTTGAGGACGGTGAGGATGGGCGAGAACGGTGACGATGGGCGACCGACCGCTGGATGGGCGAAACCGGTGACCGCGCAGGCTCGCGCGCGGCAGCGAGAAGGCTTAGGAGGCAGGAGCTGTGTGCAGAGAAAAGTGAATCGATAAGAAAAAGAAAAGTAAATCGACATAATTAATTACTAGGTCATGTGTTCTTGGGTGTTTTTGAGAAAAACACCATATAAGAATTTTTTTGGGTAAATCAATTTACTGAGTAAAATGGCAGGTGATATATTTCTTTGGATTTTATTAATAAAAATCTCTAGATCAATAAATTTTTCTAAGGAGGTTAAGCTAAAACTCCAAACTCCCGAGAGTTTGAAAACAAAATTACTAAACTTTAACTCTTAAGTTTTTTTTTTATAAAAACCCTTGACCGTTGATTATTTCACACGGGTTTCAAAAAACCCTGAAAATTATTTTCCGAGAAACAACAATTATGTACTAGTGTCACTAGTGTGCCACCTCGTCTCGGCCTCCTTGACAGAAAACGCACAAATGTGTGTCAATCAGTCCCCAAGCATGTAACTTTGCCCTAGCTGACAACCTATTCAACAAGGCAAGCCACACTGTAATACACCATTTCATGCACTGAATACCTTTCTAGACCGTGGGACCCCACGCAAGTGGGGGCTTCTCGGGCTTCAGCGAAATGTCAGATCCACATAATTACAATAAGCATGCTCATGCTGAATATGGAGTGCATCCTTCACTTTGTCTCGGACTTGCATGGAACTTATCCAGATCCATGAATCTCTCTCATCTTTCTACACTTGCCAAAAATCGTCTTGCTAGGTTCACTGAAACCACATTGTCCATAAGTTCTCTTTGACAAAATGGATAATCAACTAATTCTCTAGGATAAAATCCACTACATTTCTTTTAGAAACAAGGTCTACTTATCTTATTAATGATCCAATTACAAGTAGAACAATCTTGATGTCACCTAAAAATGTTTCTAAATAGTCTTTAGAACGTCCACCATCCTAATCAAAATATGTAAACAATCACAAATATTAAGATAGACTTAATCGATTGCTTGATCGATCTTCGGTAAATACTCTAAAGAAGATCAAGAAATATCTTCTCAATTCTCACTGCTCTCGTCAGTACTCGTGCAAGCACCAAGTTATGAAATAATATTAATAGAACTATTTATAAGCAAAAAAGAGTGTTGAAGAAGCTAAATATTTTAATGATAGTATCAAAGATTTCATTCTTACAACAATAGCAGATCACTAACAAATCTGTTGTAGACAAGGTGTAACGTTGATCAAACTTCGGTTCGTCTTGGATAGTGATTGAATCGTGCTAATGGACTTTTCAAAACCAATATTTTGACCCTACTCTTGTAGGCTTAGGGCTACACAAAATTTGATTCGGTGAATGACAAAGCAAACCTCTATCGATCGAGGCAAGATAAAATAGAGAAGCACTTGGTGTTTTTGGTTTTGTTCGATACACAAGAGATAGTTCTCTTCGGATATCCCAAGACTTTCCCCAACCTCACCCTTATATAGGGCATAGGTAGGTAGGCGGTTACATGGCAGTTGGGAAGTTGCATGGCGGTTGGGTGGTTGCATGGCGATTGGACGGTTGCATGGCGGTTGGGCGGATGTATGGCGGTTGAAAAACGGTAAAAAACCCCAAGCTACTCAACCGCAACCTACGAGCTGAAATTTACACTGCAAGGACCTCAAAGATATATGACTTCTCGGTGTCTGCCTCTCGAATCCCAACACGTTCCAAAACCCCAAGTCCTAATCCACGCACACGAGTGTGCACTCCGCACCCCCGAAACTCGTTATGCGTTGAACGAACTCCATAAGTCTTGAGCGAATCTCGACTAAACCAAATTGCCGATGACACTAAAATCACCAACATTCCTCCCCCATTTTAGTGTAATCCATGATTCACGTAAATAACATACATCATACACAAACTCATGCATAAATGAAAATGTCCTTAGGATTGAATTTTCACATTAGTGTAGCACACATTCAAAATAATCGAGAATTAGGGTGTCTTATGGATTGAACTCTTCAACCCATCTGAATACTTGAAGATACAACACACATAAGTTTCACACTACTCCAAATGCTAACTTGACACTATTATTGTCATGTGTCCTTATCCATTCATGAGCGTATACAAAGCCAAGCCCGGGCTAGTTGAAGCAGTACCACTTCACACTCATATAGGTGGACTCTTTTGAATCACGCGTCTGCAAATGCATTTTTTCTAAAGAACCTTTAAGAAGATAAATTTCATCCTAACTTTTCTTGTAAGTCCGAGCACATACCTTGGGATGTTATTGAACACGTGCTCCAATCTCTATGTGTAGGCTTTCCACATTCTCGAACGTCGTATTAGAGGGGAATTGGGTATTAATCCCACCATTAGAGATTTCAAACAAGCTTTAAACCCATCCCGATAGACGACTTGATCACCAAGTCCCTAGCTAACCCCTTCGTTAAGTGGTCCGCCAAATTTTGTTGAGACCGAACAAACTCAATAGTTATCACCCCATGAGTGATCAACTCATGTACAACGCTATGTATAACGCCCAGGTGTCATGACTTACCATTATACACTTGGCTATAAACCTTAGCCAAAGTAGCATTATGATGTTATCTTTAAGTTAAGTGCCACACATGGTTGTGTATAATTTAAGCTAGTAATTTTTGTGCTAGTTATTAACTGTTTTAAACACTAGTTTCTAGACATGGATGGATGAGATAAAAATTGGTGGATGTTTCCTCGATAGACTGATGAGTATAAAAATGGGCTAGATAAGTATGTGGAAAATGCATTTGCATTTGAAGCTCAATGAGATAAAATTCAGCTCCCATAGTAAAAAGTTTTGTTATCGTTATTGGTTTAAGGGAAATGTAGTGAAAGATCATGTTATTTCAAAGGGTTTATTCCGCTTTAAAAAACCAGTTAGATTCTAGGGGGAATGCTGAAGTGAGTGATTGTGATGCAAATATGTGTATTAATGATGACATGGATGGTTTACTACGAGATGCTTCAAAAAAAGGTCTTGACCAAGAAGCAACAAAGTTTTACAAATTAGTCAATGAGGGCCAACAAGAATTGTATCCTGGATGCAAGAATTTCATGAAACTCTCCTTTATTATTGGACTTTTTTGTTTACAAGTGTGATAATAAGTTAAGCAAAGTTGCATTTACTAAACTACTAAGGCTTTTAATGGCCATGCAACCTGATGCCAAGCTACCTTCGTCATTTAGTGAAGCCAAGAATACATTGAAAGTACTATGTCTTGACTATACTAAGATCGATGCTTGCCCAAATGATTTTATGTTGTATTAGGAGGATAATGTGGATGGAACTAGTTGTCATGTTTGTAAAGCATCTAGGCGGAAAACAAGCGACAAGAACAAAAAAATAACGCAAAATTCTTGCAAAGGTTCTAAGGTACTTTCCGATCAGGAAATGGTTGCAAAGGTTATTCATGTGCTAAAAAACAGCTCAACTCATGTCATGTCATGTCATTCAAGTGATCGCCTAAAGGATGGGCTACTAAGGCATCTTGCCGATGGTCACTCATGGAAGAACTTTGATATATTATTCCCGTAATTTGCTAACGACCCTCAAAATGTGAGGTTGGGATTATGAACCGATGGGTTTAATCCATTTAGTACAATGAGTATTGTTCACAATATGTGGCCAGTTATTGTCATTAATTATAATTTGCCACCGTGGTTATGTATGAAGCGTGAGTTTATTATGTTAACTCTACTAATACCAGGTCTTCTTTTTCTCGACAATGACATTGATGTCTACTTGCAACCATTAATCCAAGATTTGAAAGAGATGTGGGAAATTGGAGTAGAAACTTACGACTCTTCAAGTAACCAAATGTTTGATATGCACGTTGCTTTGCTGTCTACCATTAGTGATTTACATGCTTATGTTATGTTGTCCGGGTGGAGTACCAAAGGGAAGATGACATGCCCTCGTTGTTATTATGAAACACGCTCTTGATATTTGACACAAAAGTAGAAAAATGTGTTACATGGGACATCCTAGATTTTTGTCAATGAATTATCCTATTAGAAATCTTGAAAGGCGTATTGATTTTAAGGAGGATGAAACTGCACCAATTCCATTGTCTGGGTTGAAGTTGCTGACTTATTGTCTCATTATCAGAATGAATTTGGAAAAGAGCGGACAAAGAATAAAGAGGACATAAATGATAACCCATGGAGAAAAAAATCTATATTATTTGGTCACCCGTACTAATATAAGATCCAGATAATCAAACCATGTAAAGTTACCAAATAAGAAGTAGGATTGTAGGGAACATTTACCTGGATCACGACTTAAGCTCGACTTGAAAACCAACCATCATTTCGTCATGTCATGAAGGTTTAAAAGATCAGGTTGGTTGTATATGGCTTAAAGAACATATTATCATGCTTTTCTACAAAATTTATGATTAACAATATCACTTTATAATTCATGATTAAGAGTAACAAAAAGCATATGAGAGATCATCATAAATTAAACTTTGTCAATTAATAAGCGACTAAGGTATTGTTCCCTCGATTCTTGAAAATGTTAATAGAACTAGTATTATTACACATAAAGTGAACAATGCTAATAGACATACCAAAATCCTCTAGTTGTTGCTTAATCCATAAAACATGGGAACAACACGATTCAACGGCCACGTACTCAACTTTGATGGTTGAGAGAGCAACTAAAATTTTGTTTCTTTGATCCTCAAGAAACTAAACAAGGGTCAAGGAACTGTGCCATCCTAGACGTGATTTTTTTGTCCACTCAATGGCTATCAAAATCAGTGACACCATGAGCCTGAGGCGGATTGTGATTACCTCAAAGCGCGATTGGTAAGATGAGTAAATTTGCCATCAACCATGGCAAAGTTGTAATAGTCTCATTTTGTTTGGAAATGGTGACCTTCTTGAAGATCAGGACTACCCATGTACATGTGCTCCAAAGCAGCTCACATGGGTTTTGCAATGGTGCATGACATGAGCTTGGTGCCATCTTCATGGCCAAGGGCATTGTTAATCGGCATGGATGCCTTGATGTTCTTTTCCATGCCCTTGTAGTTGTCTGGACTCCTTTAATTAGTGACATCAATGCCTTCTTTGGAAACCACATTGTCACTCTTTTCAATGTCCAACAAAACTAGGTAGTCATTATTCTTCAGCCAAACTGTAAAAAGAGTCTTCTAGTGTTGGTACATTATAGGAAGAAGAAGTGGAGGATTGTTGTTCCAAAGTCTTGCCTCATGGATACGGGAAGAAGACATTGTTACATGTTACTGAAATAAACACACAATCTAGAGCAACTTGCTCGGATACCAATTGTTGAATCACAGTTTGTTAGTCAGGGAACAATAGACTGTTCCCTGGGCAGTGAAATAATACTAAATCATTTAAAGTAAAAATACAGAGTTCCTTATATAGGAAGCCTAATCAACCAAGAAGTTGATAAAGAAAAAGTTATATATGTAGGTCGTTAACCTAGTAGGATTTCAATAGTCTAATTGTGTTATTAGTTTTGTTTACAACAATCAAGCAAGTCAATGACTCAAATCCAGTCACACCAAGTTCCTAGATAACCTAGACTTCTAAGCAAGTGTAATAACCAAATAACCCAAGCAAACCAATACCGCAATGCAAAGTACCCACAAAGTTTGTACCTTGTTCTTCCTCTTACGTATGCCTTATGATATCTGAACTACGGTACCGGTTAGGGCCCTTGGATCCCGTCCGCTTGGAGCGATCTGAGGCATCAAGACGCGTTTCCACAAATTGACATAAAAGATGACAGAATGGAGATGACAATCAAGGAACACAATGAGGAAGAATTGTCGAATGACGCGTCTAGGAATGATATTGTTGCCATAAATAGAGCCGCATAATCATAGGAAGATATGGGACCCATCAAGCTCAAATATAAGGAAATATCCTAAGATATAAGATCGAAAATATCTTATCTTATCCGAATTATCTTGCTTATGCTCCAAGTAAATATTTTATCTTGTATTTATGGTACTTCTATCTTTACTATGATTAGCCATGGACCTCTATATAAAGAGGGTATCCAAATCTTGTAACATACACATCCTACTTCTATTTAATACATACTATTCCTACAAGAAGCTTGCTTTCGTTCCCGATTGTGTAATCTTTGGCCCTATTCCCCACAATCAAAGCGGATCGCGTCTTAATACGAAATCCACCCAAAACAATTGGCGCCCACCGTGAGGCTGGGAGTCAAAAAGATTATACATTTTCTTCTAACCACAAATAATACAACCTTTACACCATGTCCACCGGAGGACGTACCAACGACGTTACTAGATCCAAAGATGTTGCCGTCACCACCAAGACGACACCATCTAAATATTTTCTCGGCTGGGCTAGTCCTAGCGGTCTTGGGGCCAAACACACCACCGACATGGCGGAACTCCGCGAAAAGATGAAGGATTTATGGGAGTCGCTCGCTATTTAAAGATCCCAGTCTAAAGCACGACACCAAGAGGTGCTAAAAGAGAACGATACGTTGCATTCTGTAATTATGTCCATGCTACCACAAGCATCTCGTTCTCAAGTCCAATAAGTTCGTGGCGACAACAAGGTTAGGTGTATCGATCTTGAATTTGCCTCTATCAACCCATCCTTTTCCACTCCGTCCTTGATGCCATCCATGGGTGCAGGAGGATCTCGCCACCCGCCTATGGAGACGATTGGTCAATTCGTCCATAATCCATTAACAACCAATCTGATGGAGGCGCTACCCATCGAGTCGTTCCATGATGTCATTGAGAGAAAGTGGCGTTAGAAGCTTAAAAATTTGGATGAAAGATTTTCTCAAAATACCAGTGGTACCCAGACCCATTAATATGCTCTACTTTATAGTGCATAACTCGGAGTTGTTACTATGCTATTAGGTTCCATCTGAGTGGGCTTAGGAGATAATTTAGGATGATGGAGCAGTAGAGAAGAAGTGGAGAAAGTGATGATTTAAGTGAGTTTTGGAGCGTCAGAAGCTGAGGAAGGCAAAGCCGCGGGCATGGATTGGAGGCAGCGGGCGCGGTCTTGGAAGAGTTCGTCAGGAAGCAGAGAAGTGTATGCCGCGGGCGCGGCTAGGAATACCGCGGTCGCGGCCGTGAAAATCCATGAAGACGCGGAAGATTTCACACGCAGATTTCCTTTGTTATCTTATTTCCTTTGTTTTATATTTTTATATTCTCGGTTTGTTATTTTTAGAAGGTTGTTAACTAGGTTAAAAAGACTAAATTTTCATTAGGTTTGATTCATTCATCATTATTCAGAATGGCAGTTACGTTTTTTCATTGAGAGCTTTTGTATTTTGCAAGACTATGAAGAACTGAGTTCCTTTGCTTAGTCAGACAATTAAAGCCTTTGTTTGAGTTTTACTAATTTTACTAGTCTGATCAACTAGTGGTTATTGGTATTATTCTGGTGCTAGAGTTGGATTGTTTATGGTTGAAGTATCTGATTCAGAGTAGCAACGACGATATTCTGGAACTAGTTGTGATAGTTTATTGTAGAAGAGAATTGATTTGCATGCTAAGTAAAACTGGTTGTTTTATGTTGCATGTATCTGCTGAAATTCATGCAACTTACTGCTACTATTGAATTGAATCTCGATAGTTTCTTGATTGTTTAGTAGTTAGTGTTATCAGGGCCTGGTTGTCCTGTTAGTAACTTAAGAAAAAGAATTGGAACATTCATTGGGTTAAAGAACTAGAGATAATCGATGATCAACCAATTAAACTGAAGTGTGGATATCTGTCTGGCTGAGTTCTTTCGTCAATATCTGTTTACATCTTTGTTATTCTGTTAGTTAGTTACGTAGTTTAGAACAAAAAGCCAAAACCCTCCTTTGTTACTATTGATAAACGATTTCTGCAAACAGGATAGATAACTTGATTCTCCGTGGGTTCGTCCCTTACTTGCCAGACTACATTAGTTGGGTTTTAAAAGGTTTCTTTGATAGCTACATACGACAAAAGCCCTGTCAAATTTGGTGCCGTTGCCGGGGAATCAAAAGTTTTAATCTTTTCGTGTTTGTGTGTGATTGTTTACCAACTGTTGTGTGAACCTGTCTTATGGTTCACACCCGTGCTACTAATTCTTCAATTTTAGATCTTGATCCAGAAATTGATCGAACACTTTCCAAGAACCGCAGAGAAGTTTGTGAGCAACTCGAGATGGCTGAACAACAGACTTTGAGGCAGTTAACTACACCGAATTTAGAGCAGCAACCGCTGGCTGTGCAATTTCCTGAGTTGGCTGATGGTGTCAATTTTGAGTTGAAGTCTGGATTGATTCATTTGCTACCGCAATTCCATGGGATGAATGGCGAAGACCCCAACAAGCACTTATCTGAGTTTCACACAGTCTGCACCAGCATGAAACCGAGGGGAGTGACAGAGGACCAAATCAAGTTGAGGTACTTTCCTTTCTCTTTGAGGGATTCGGCGAATGACTGGTTCTACTATCTAGCTCCAGGAAGCATTGGTACCTGGGCAAAGATGAAGAAAGCCTTTCTAGAGAAGTACTTTCTTGCAACAAAGCTCAATAGCCTGAAGAAGAACATCAACAACATTGAACAACATGCTACTGAGGTTTTGTATGAGTACTATGAGAGATTCAAACGGATAATATCAAGATGTCCATACCATGGTTATTCTGATCAAGATCTCATTCTATATCTGTATGGAGGACTTTTGGATGATGAGCGCAGAATGGTGAACACAGCCTGTAGAGATAACATTCTGAATAAAACACCAGCTGTAGCTTTTGAGATGTTTTCTGAGCTATCTGAGGGCTCAAGGCAATTCAGCAAAAGAGCAAGCTCTCATGCATCCAAAGCAGCCGACTCTCATCCACCATCTTCATTGCAATCTGATGTGAACGAGTTAAAGGAGATGATGAAGCGTTTTATGGTGAAAGGAAGTCCGCAACAAGTTAAGGCCTGTGGCATCTGTTATGATACGCAACATCCTACTGATGCGTGTCCGACACTACAAGAGCCTGCAGCTGAAGTGAATGCTGTGGGAGGTTTCGGACCTCCTAGACCAAGATATGATCCATACTATAACACCTACAATCCTGGGTGGAGTGAATGCTGTGGGAGGTTTCAGGTAGGTCACTCTGGAGCTATAAGGAGATAGACTGGAGCTAGGATTAGAAATTATCATTCACATATGGAGTTCGGGTTAAGCTTGGGGGAAATACTATGTTTCCCTTAACGCTGGTGTGCTGCGTTTCTGTGTTGGTGTTGTTGGGGATTCATGAGTAGGTACGGTTCTTAGTGGAGAATTTTGCTGTGCTTCCTGAGACCTTGGGTATTTCATTAGAGGAGTAGGTTTCCATTAGCTTACTCGAGGACGAGCAAGGTCTAAGCATGGGGGAATTTGATATGCTCTACTTTGTAGTGCGTAACTAGGAGTTATTACTATGCTATTAGGTGCCATCTGAGTGGGCTTAGGAGATAATTTAGGATGATGGAGCAGTAGAGAAGAAGTGGAGAAAGTGATGATTTAAGTGAGTTTTGGAGCGTCTGAAGCTGAGGAAGGCAAAACTGCGAGCGCAGATTGGAGGCAGTGGGCGCGGTTTTGGAAGAGTTCATCAGGAAGCAGAGAAGTGTATGCCACGGGCGTGGCTAGGAATACCGCGGTCGCGGCCGTGAAAATCCATGAAGACGCGGAAGATTTCACACGCAGATTTCCTTTGTTTTATATTTTTATAATCTCGGTTTGTTATTTTTAGAAGGTTGTTAACTAGGTTAAAAAGACTAAATTTTCATTAGGTTTGATTCATTCATCATTATTCAGAACGGCAGTTACATTTTTTCATTGAGAGCTTTTGTATTTTGCAAGACTATGAAGAACTAAGTTCCTTTGCTTAGTCAGACAATTGAAGCCTTTGTTTGATTTGGTTGTAAGATTATAACTCTTGTTCTATTCCTTTGAATGTTATTGATTCTCTTGTGCTTAATCTCTTTTGAGTTTTACTGATTTTACTAGTCTGATCAACTAGTGGTTATTGGTATTATTCTTGTGCTAGAGTTGGATTGTTTCTAGTTGAAGTATCTGATTCAGAGTAGCAACTACAATATTCTGGAACTAGTTGTGATAGTTTATTGTAGAAGAGAATTGATTTGCATGCTAAGTAAAACTGGTTGTTTTATGTTGCATGTATCTGCTGAAATTCATGCAACTTACTGCTGCTATTGAATTGAATCTCGATAGTTTCTTGATTGTTTAGTAGTTAGTGTTATCAGGGTTTGGTTGTCCTGTTAGTAACTTAAGAAAAAGAATTGGAACATTCATTGGGTTAAAGAACTAGAGATAATCGATGATCAACCAATTAAACTGAAGTGTGGATATCTTTCTGGCTGAGTTCTTTCGTCAATATCTGTTTACATCTTTGTTATTCTGTTAGTTAGTTACGTAGTTTAGAACAAAAAGCCAAAACCCCCCTTTGTTACTGTTGATAAACGATTTCTGCAAACATGATAGATAACTTGATTCTCTGTGGGTTCGACCCTTACTTGCCAGACTACATTAGTTGGGTTTTTAAGGTTTCTTTGATAGGTACATACGACAAAAGCCCTATCAAATTTGGCGTCGTTGCCAGGGAATCAAAAGTTTTAATCTTTTCGTGTTTGTGTGTGATTGTTTACCAACTGTTGTATGAACCTGTCTTATGGTTCACACCCGTGCTACTAATTCTTCAATTTTAGATCTTGATCCAGAAATTGATCGAACACTTTCCAAGAACCGCAGAGAAGTTTGTGAGAAACTCGAGATGGCTGAACAACAGACTTTGAGGCAGTTAACTACACCGAATTTAGAGCAGCAACAACTGGCTATGCAATTTCCTGAGTTGGCTGATGGTGTCAATTTTGAGTTGAAGTCTGGATTGATTCATTTGCTACCGCACTTCCATGGGATGAATGGCGAAGACCCCAACAAGCACTTATCTGAGTTTCACGCAGTCTGCAGCAGCATGAAACCGAGGGGAGTGACAGATGACCAAATCAAGTTGAGGTACTTTCCTTTCTCTTTGAAGGATTCGGCGAATGACTGGTTCTACTATCTAGCTCCAGGAAGCATTGGTACATGGGCAAAGATGAAGAAAGCCTTTCTAGAGAAGTACTTTCTTGCAACAAAGCTCAATAGCCTGAAGAAGAACATCAACAACATTGAACAACATGCTACTGAGATTTTGTATGAGTACTATGAGAGATTCAAACGGATAATATCAAGCTGTCCATACCATGGTTATTCTGATCAAGATCTCATTCTATATCTGTATGGAGGACTTCTTGATGATGAGCACAAAATGGTGAACGCAGCCTGTAGAGGTAACATTCTGAATAAAACACCAGCTGCAGCTTTTGAGATGTTTTCTGAGCTATCTGAGGGCTCAAGGCAATTCAGCAAAAGAGCAAGCTCTCACGCAACCAAAGCAGCCGACTCTCATCCATCATCTTTATTGCAATTTGTTGTGAACGAGTTGAAGGAGATGATGAAGCGTTTTATGGTGAAAGGAAGTCCGCAACAAGTTAAGGCCTGTGACATCTGTTATGACACGCAACATCCTACTGATGCGTGTCCGACACTACAAGAGCCTGCAGCTGAAGTGAATGCTATGGGAGGTTTCAGACCTCCTAGACCAAGATATGATCCATACTCTAACACCTACAATCCTGGGTGGAGAGATCACCCCAATTTGAGATATGGGAACCCACAAAACCAGCAATTCTAGCAGCATCAACAGAAGCAACAATTTCAGCAGCCTGGAGGTGAACAACAACAACAATTCAGACCACCATATGATCCTAGACCTCAGGGGCAGAATTCGAGTTCATCTATGTCTACAGAGGATATGATCAAGGCCCTTGCACAAAACATGACCACCATGTAGAGCAATCTAGTGGAATTTCAACATGAGACCAAGTCTAGCATGCAGAATCCGGAGAATCAGGTTGGGCAGATCTCCCTAGCAGTAAGAAGATTAGAGGCTAAGGAGGCGAGTAAGCTACCGTCGCAAACGGAGTTGAACCTGAGACAGAATGTGAGTGCAATTATGTTGAGGAGTGGGAAGCAGCTGGATGACAGAGCGGGCATCAGAGTTCCCTTAACTGAAAGGGACGAAACTGATGACATTGAAGAAGCCGTGAGCGCGGTAAAGGAGTCGCGGGCGCGACTGAACACTGCAGCAGAAGGCGACATTCAGGCAAAGCCGCGGGCGCGGCCACAAAACCGCAATCGCGGCCTTGCCTCAGAAGCTGCAAATTCATATGTGAGGCCGGATTTTTTTCCGCTCGGTTCCCAGAAGCCAGTTCTGCCATTTCCTGAAGCGCTGAAAGACACAAGGAGGCTGGAGAATGACAAAGAGATTTTTGAAACCTTCAGTAAGTGTGAGGTAAACATTCCCTTGCTTAAATTGATTAAAATTGTTCCTCGCTATGCAAAATTTCTTAAAGAATTGTGTACAATTAAGAGGAATCAAAAAGTGAAAAGCAAGAAAAAGGTTAAAGTAAGTGAGCATGTGTCTGCTGTGCTTCAAAGGCGATTGCCTAAGAAGTGTGATGACCCTGGCATGTTTAGCATTCCTTTTATGATAGGTAACACCAAGTTTAAAAGAGCCATGTTAGATTTGGGTGCATCTATTAATGTGTTGCCTTACTCTTTATATGAATCTTTGGGGCTTGGACCATTGCAAGAAACTGGGACAGTGATTCAATTGGCTGATTTGTCTAATTTTTATCCGAAAGGAGTAGTTGAGGACGTCCTTGTGAAGGTTGACAATTTGATTTTTTCCTACTGGTTTCTTTGTGATGGATATGGGACACGACAAGCATACATGCCCTATTATGTTAGGTAGGCCGTTTCTTAAGACCGCCAACACAAAAATTGATGTGATTAAGTTTGTTCTTGTCACTTTCTCATCTCTTTCTGTTATTATTTTTCCTTGTCTCATTTTCTAGACTCACTTGCAGGTCAGGTGTTTTTGAAGGCAAAGCCGCGACCACTGCCTTAAAATCGCGACCGCGGCCTTGCCCTGTACGAGAAGAATGCAATCGCCCCGCTGCCTTTGATTCTTTTGAAAAACTAAAATTCAATTTTTTTTCCAAGTACAAGCCGCGACCGCGGCCTTGCACTCGTTTGCTTTCATTTGTTTTGGAGTTCTCTTTGCTTCACGTCGCGGCCGACCATCTCTTCTTTCCTTCAAGCCGCGACCACCGACCACCTATTTCTCTCATCCCGCCATCAGATCTAAGTCGTTCTCCTCGCTGCTTCTTCTCTTCTGAGAACCGCGACCATCATCACCAGTACCTGAGAGTTTTGTTTCCGGTTAGTCTCCGTTCTGCCTTTGGAGAATTGTGATTCCAATAATACATAGGACCTACAGAAGATATGCTGCACAACATTGTCTCCCGCCATCACACCAGCGACTCTTGTTTCAATGTTTTTCCACCGCCACGCCAGCCCCGACATCCGAGACGAGGACCACCTCGGCAACCCTAGTGGGTATTTTTCTTTCTTCCCCAGAGTTTCATTTTCGTCTTTCATTACATTGAGGATAATGCAATATTTAAGCATGGGGGGGGGGGGAGATTTATACTTGATGGTGGTTGTAAATAAAAAAAAAGAAAAGAAAAAAAGAGTAGAAAATCCTAGCTAAGTTGAAAACCCGAAAGGGGGGCTTAGGCAAAATTCAAGGGCCCAGACCGGCATTAGGCTGGGGTAATAAGAGGATAAGGAGTGTTGTGAGGTTGGTGAGCCCATCTAAGAAAAATGAAATGAGTGGCTAGGTGAAAACCCGAAAGGGCGCCTAGGCAGAATGTGTGAAAAGAAAAGAGCGACTATTAGGATTCATTCATTTTGGCGTGGCGACATAAGTGGTGGAGCTATAAGGAGGTTTCGGGTAGGTCACTTTGGATCTATAAGGAGATAGACTGAAGCTAGGATTAGAAATTATCATTCACATCTGGAGTTCGGGTTAAGCTTGGGGGAAATACTCTGTTTCCCTTAAGGCTGGTGTGCTGCGTTTCTGTGTTGGTGTTGTTGGGGATTCATGATTAGGTATGGTTCTTAGTGGAGAATTTTGCTGTGCTTCCTGAGACCTTGGGTATTTCATTGGAGGAGTAGGTTTCCATTAGCTTACTCGAGGACGAGCAAGGTCTAAGCATGGGGGAATTTGATACGCTCTACTTTGTAGTGCGTAACTAGGAGTTGTTACTATGCTATTAGGTGCCATCTGAGTGGGCTTAGGAGATAATTTAGGATGATGAAGCAATAGAGAAGAAGTGGAGAAAGTGATGATTTAAGTGAGTTTTGGAGCGTCAGAAGCTGAGGAAGGCAAAGCCACGGGCGCGGATTGGAGGCAGAGGGCGCGGTCTTGGAAGAGTTCATCAGGAAGCAATGAAGTGTATGTCGCGGGCGTGGCTAGGAATACCGCGGTCGCGGCCGTGAAAATCCATGAAGACGCGGAAGATTTCACACGCAGATTTCCTTTGCTATCTTATTTCCTTTGTTTTATATTTTTATATTCTCGGTTTGTTATTTTTAGAAGGTTGTTAACTAGGTTAAAAATACTAAATTTTCATTAGGTTTGATTCATTCATCATTATTCAGAATGACAGTTACGTTTTTTCATTGAGAGCTTTTATATTTTGCAAGACTATGAAGAACTAAGTTCCTTTGCTTAGTCAGACAATTGAAGCCTTTGTTTGATTTGGCTGTAAGATTATAACTCTTGTTCTTTTCCTTTGAATGTTATTGATTCTCTTGTGCTTAATCTCTTTGAGTTTTACTGATTTTACTAGTCTGATCAACTAGTGGTTACTGGTATTATTCTTGTGCTAGAGTTGGATTATTTCTGGTTGAAGTATCTGATTCAAAGTAGCAACTGCAATATTCTGGAACTAGTTGTGATAGTTTATTGTAGAAGAGAATTGATTTGCATGCTAAGTAAAACTGGTTGTTTTATGTTGCATGTATCTGCTGAAATTCCTGCAACTTACTGCTGCTATTGAATTGAATCTCGATAGTTTCTTGATTGTTTAGTAGTTAGTGTTATCAGCGTCTGGTTGTCCTGTTAGTAACTTAAGAAAAAGAATTGGAACATTCATTGGGTTAAAGAACTAGAGATAATCGATGATCAACCAATTAAACTGAAGTGTGGATATCTGTATGACTGAGTTCTTTCATCAATATCTGTTTACATCTTTGTTATTCTGTTAGTTAGTTACGTAGTTTAGAACAAAAATCCAAAACCCCCTTTGTTACTGTTGATAAACGATTTCTGCAAACATGATAGACAACTTGATTCTCTGTGGGTTCGACCCTTACTTGCCAGACTACATTAGTTGGGTTTGTAAGGTTTCTTTGATAGGTACATATGACAAAAGCCCTGTCAAATTTGGCGCCATTAACGGGGAATCGAAAGTTTTAATCATTTCGTGTTTGTGTGTGATTGTTTACCAATTGTTGTGTGAACCTGTATTACGGTTCACATCCGTGCTACTAATTCTTAAATTTTAGATCTTGATCCAGAAATTGAGCGAACACTTTCCAAGAACCGCAGAGAAGTTTGTGAGTAACTCGAGATGGCTGAACAACGGACTTTGAGGCAGTTAACTGCACCGAATTTAGAGCAACAACCACTGGCTATGCAATTTCTTGAGTTGGCTGATGGTGTCAATTTTGAGTTGAAGTCTGGATTGATTCATTTGCTACCCCATTTCCATGGGATAAATGGCGAAGACCCCAACAAGCACTTATTTGAGTTTCACGCTGTCTGCACCAGCATGAAACCGAGGGGCGTGACAGAGGACCAAATCAAGTTGAGGGCCTTTCCTTTCTCTTTGAAGGATTCGGCCAATGACTGGTTCTACTATCTAGCCCCAGGAAGCATTGATACATGGGCAAAGATGAAGAAAGCCTGTCTGGAGAAGTACTTTCTTGCAACAAAGCTCAATAGCCTGAAGAAGAACATCAGCAACATTGAACAACATGCTACTGAGACTTATTATGAGTACTATGAGAGATTCAAACGGCTAATATCAAGCTGTCCATACCATGGTTATTCTGATCAAGATCTCATTCTATATCTGTATGGAGGACTTCTTGATGATGAGCGCAAAATGGTGAATGCAGCTTGTAGAGGTAACATTCTGAATAAAATACCAGTTGTAGGTTTTGAGATGTTTTTTGAGCTATCTGAGGGCTCAAGGCAATTCAGCAAAAGAGCAAGCTCTCACACAGCCAAAGCAGATGACTTTCATCCATCATCTTCATTGCAATCTGATGTGAATGAGTTGAAGGAGATGATGAAGCGTTTTATGGTGAATGGAAGTCCGCAACAAGTTAAGGCCTGTGGCATCTGTTATGACACGCAACATCCTACTGATGCATGTCCGACGCTGCAAGAGCCTGTAGCTGAAGTGAATGTTGTGAGGGTTTCAGACCTCATAGACCAAGATATGATCCATACTCTAACACCTACAATCCCGGGTGGAAAGATCACCCCAATTTGAGAAATGGGAACCCACAAAACCAGCAATTCCAGCAGCAACAAAAGCAATAAATTCAGCAGTTTGGAGGTCAACAACAACAGCAATTCAGACCACCATATGATCCTAGACCTCAGGGGCAGAATTCGAGTTCATCTATGTCTACATAGGATATGATCAAGGCCCTTGCACAGAACATGACCACCATGCAGAGCAATCTAGTGCAATTTCAACATGAGACCAAGTCTAGCATTCAGAATCCGGAGAATCAGGTTGGGCAGATCTCCCTAGCAGTAAGCAGATTGGAGGCTAAGGAGGCGAGTAAGCTACCGTCGCAAACAGAGTTGAACCTGAGGCAGAATGTGAGTGCAATTATGTTGAGGAGTGGGAAGCAGCTGGATGACAGAGCATACAATAGAGTTCCCTTAGCTGAAAGGGACGAAACTGATGACATTGAAGAAGCCGCATGCGCGGTAAAGGAGCCGCGGGCGCAACCAATGAACACTGCAGCAGAAGGCGACATTCAGGCAAAGCCGCGGGCGCGGCCAGAAAACCGTGATCACGGCCTTGCCTCAGAAGCTGCAAATTCATATGTGAGGCCGGATTTTCTTCCGCTCGGTTCCCAGAAGCCAGTTCCGCCATTTCCTGAAGCGCTGAAAGACACAAGGAGGCTGGAGAATGACAAAGAGATTTTCGAAACCTTCAGTAAGTGTGAGGTAAACATTCCCTTGCTTAAATTGATTAAAAGTGTTCCTTGCTATGCAAAATTTCTTAAAGAATTGTGTACAATTAAGAGGAATCAAAAAGTGAAAAGCAAGAAAAAGGTTAAAGTAAGTGGGCATGTGTCTGTTGTGCTTCAAAGGCGATTGCCTAAGAAGTGTGACAACCCTGGCATGTTTAGCATTCCTTGTATGATAGGTAACACCAAGTTTAAAAGAGCTATGTTAGATTTGGGTGCATCTATTAATGTGTTGCCTTACTCTTTATATGAATCTTTGGGGCTTGGACCATTGCAAGAAACTGGGACAGTGATTCAATTGGCTGATTTGTCTAATGTTTATCCGAAAGGAGTAGTAGAGGACGTCCTTGTGAAGGTTGACAATTTGATTTTTCCTGTTGATTTCTTTGTGATGGATATGGGACACGACAAGCATGCAGGCCCTATTATGTTAGGTAGGCCATTTCTTAAGACCGCCAACACAAAAATTGATGTGATTAGTGGTTCACTGAATATGGAATTTGATGGGGAAAGGGTAGAGTATAACATTTATGATGCTAAGAAACACCCTCCTGATGATGATTCTATGTGTTCTATTGATGTGAGTAACTCATTTTGATCACCATGGCACTATGTCGAGCCAACGACATTAACCAAGGCGCTTCTCGGAAGGCAACCTGAGGTATAAAGTTTGTTCTTGTCACTTTCTTATCTCTTTCTGTTATTATTTTTCCTTGTCTCGTTTTCTAGACTCACTTTTAGGTCAGGTGTTTTCTATGGCAAAGCCACGACCACGGCCTTAAAACCGCAATCGCGGCCTTGCCCTGTACGAGAAGGATGCAATCGCCCCGCTGCCTTTGATTCTTTTGAAAAAAAAATCCGGTTTTTTTTCAAGTAAAAGCCGCGACTGTGGCCTAAAAACGGCGATCGCGGCCTTGCACTCGTCTGCTGTCATTTGTTTTGGAGTTCTCTTTGCTTCACGTCGTGGCCGGCCATCTCTTCTTTCCTTTAAGCCGCGACCACTGACCACCTATTTTTCTCATCCCGCCATCAGATCTGAGTCGTTCTCCTCGCTGCTTCTTCTCTTCTGAGAACCGCGACCATCATCACCAGTACCTGAGAGTTTTGTTTCCGGTTAGTCTTCGTTCTGCCTTTGGAGGATTGTGGTTCCAATCATACATAGGACCTATAGAAGATATGCTGCACAACATTGTCTCCCGCCATCACACCAGCGACTCTTGTTTCAATGTTTTTCCAACGCCACGCCAACCCCGACTTCCGAGACGAGGACCACCTCGGCATCCCTAGTGGGTATTTTTCTTTCTTCCCCAGAGTTTCATTTTCTTCTTTCATTACATTGAGGTCAATGCAATATTTAGGCATGGGGGAGGGATTTATACTTGCTGGTGGTTGTAAATAAAAAAAAAGAAAAGAAAAAAAGAGTAGAAAATCCTAGCTAAGCTGAAAACCGGAAAGGGCGGCTTAGGCAAAATTCAGGGGCCCAGACCGACATTAGGCTGGGGTAATAAGAGGCTAAGGAGTGTTGTGAGGTTGGTGAGCCCATCTAAGAAAAATGAAATGAGTGGCTAGGTGAAAACCCGAAAGGGCGTCTAGGCAGAATGAGTGAAAAGAATAGAGCGACTATTAGGATTCATTCATTTTGGCATGGCGACATAAGTGGTGGAGCTATAGGGAGGTTTCGGGTAGGTCACTCTGGAGCTATAAGGAGATAGACTGGAGCTAGGAATAGAAATTATCATTCACATCTGGAGTTCGGGTTAAGCTTGGGGGAAATACTTTGTTTCCCTTAAGGCTAGTGTACTGCGTTTCTGTGTTGGTGTTGTTGGGGATTCATGAGTAGGTACGGTTCTTAGTGGAGAATTTTGCTATGCTTCATGAGACCTTGGGTATTTCATTGGAGGAGTAGGTTTCCATTAGCTTACTCGAGGACGAGCAAGGTCTAAGCATGGAGGAATTTGATACGCGCTACTTTGTAGTGCGTATGTTAGGATCAAGGATCGCAAGGCAACGGTGCAAGTCCAAGCTCTCTAGGTGCCAGATCTCCAATTGGCGCAGCCCGGAAAGAGCCACGACGTTGGGGACGATCGAGGCACCTTTGGTAGGCATTCTTGTTGTGGAATGGTGGCTCACGAATAGCTCTTCAAGGGAAGGGAAGACTCGACGCAGACTTGGTTGAGAAAGAAGTTGTGTTGGAGAGATGAACTCACTCAGCAACAAAGGAATTTGACGCAAGAATGTTAGGGCAAAAGAGAGAGAGTTTGAGAAAGTTTTTGATTCAATTCAAGCGTGCATTCATCAGGCCTTGAAAGAGCCTTTAAATAGGCTTACAAAATAGTAAAAACCCCTGTGGAAAATACTAAGAGTCGGTGCAAATTCAAGCCACTTTAATCACTAACATAATGGCCTATTTTAGGGAATGTAAGTACTAAAATGCAATAACCACCAGGCAAAGTGGTGACCCTCTCGGCCATGGGCTTGGCCCATAAGAGTAGACATCTTGAGACAACCCATGGTGAAGGAAGCACCGGTCAAAGAGGTCCAAAAGAGGCGGCGCCTCCCATTGAAATCTCACATGCCGCTAGCGCCGAGCATCTTGGAGCTTGTTTGAAGGCAGTTGACGAAGGTGGCCTCGGCGTGGTTTAGGGTGGCTTGGCATGCCAAACCCTTGTGGAGGTCTTGGAGAAGCTTCCTGGCCCTAGACCTTATGATGGCACCAGGGATTGCCTTGTCATCTTGGTCGTTGGCCTTGGTGACGCTTGCGGCCGGCGTGGCCGGCGCCTTGGCATTGCTTTGGCCAACGCCTGGCGTTGGCGTGGCTTTGGCTCCTCCGTGTACACCCTGGTTGGCTCCAACTCCAAGGATGTCATTGTTATGGTCCGTGCCTTGGTCCAGCTCCGGGGCCTCCTTGGCGCCTATGTCCTCGCCTATGTCTTGGCCTTGATGTGGCAGGGTCACATCATCCTCCCTCTCTTGAAAGGGATTTGACCCCGAATCCAGCTCATCATGGTCTTCTTCATCCTGCACACAAAAAGGCATCAAGTCAGAGACATTAAAAACATCATGTATGCCAAAGTTAGGAGGAAGGTCAAGCTTATAGGCGTTGTCATTGATCCTCTCAAGCACTTGAAAGGGTCCGTCGCCTCTTGGCTTGAGTTTGGAGTTACGGAGAAATAGGAAGCGCTCCTTCCTTAGGTGCAACCACACTAGGTCACCCGGTTCAAAGATTACTTCCTTTCGCCCCTTGTCCACATGCTTCTTGTATTGGCCCGTCCTCCTCTCAAGTTGCAACCTTGTATCCTTGTGCAACTTCCTAATCCTTGCAGCCTCATCCGCACCCTCTTTGCTTTCTCGCTCCTTGATAGCATAGGGCAAGAGCTCTAGTGGTGTTGTGGGATTGCGCCCATAGACCACTTCAAAGGGTGTCTT
Source organism: Rheum nobile (assembly GCA_027886185.1). Taxonomy (NCBI): domain Eukaryota; kingdom Viridiplantae; phylum Streptophyta; class Magnoliopsida; order Caryophyllales; family Polygonaceae; genus Rheum; species Rheum nobile. The sequence goes on from WOAB01000163.1 coordinate 4,924,787, forward strand.
CCTTGTTGACGAATGGACCGTTCTATTGTAGGCGAATTCAATGAAGGACAAGCTATCCTCCCACCTGCGCAAGTTAGTCCTCAATATAGTTCTAAGCAAGACACCAAGGGTACGGTTGACCACATCGGTTTGGCCATCTGTTTGAGGATGACAAGTAGTAGAGAAAAGAACTTAGTTCCAAGCTTAGCCCAAAGAGTCTTCCAAAAATAGCTTAGGAACTTAACATCTCGGTCCGACACAATGGACCTAGGAACTCCATGCAATCTCACAACATGATCAAAGAAAAGGTTAGCCACATGAGATGCATCATCGGTCTTATGGCATGCAATGAAATGTGCCATTTTGGTGAACCTATCTACTACTACAAAAATGGAGTCTCTTCCTCTCTTAGACCGAGGTAACCCCAAAACAAAGTCCATGGAAATGTCTTCCCAAGGCAGCTTAGGGATTGGCAAGGGAGAGTAGAGACCATGGGGTTGCATTTTGGCCTTAGCACGCATACAAGTAGTATAAGAAGCACAAAGCTTCTCAACCACTCTTAGCATCTTAGGCCAAAAGAAATGCTCTTTAAGCACATGTAAGGTCTTAAGAACACCAAAGTGTCCCATCAACCCACCCCCATGCACTTCTTGCACAAGTATACCTCTAATGGAGCCCTTAGGAATGCACAACCTATGACCTTTGAACAAAAATCCATCATGCAAGTAAAATTAACCCTCACTTCCCTTAGACTTACATGCGGCTACTATAGCACTAAAATCAGAATCAAGAGCATATAAGTCTTTCATGAAAGTGAAACCAAGCAACTTAGCATCTAATATGGTCAATAGAGTGTACCTCCTTGATAGGGCATCCGCCACCACATTGTCCTTTCCCTTCTTGTGTTTTATCACGTAGGGGAAAGACTCAATGAACTCCACCCATTTAGCATGCCTCTTGTTGAGCTTGCTTTGGCCCTTCAAGAATTTCAAGGCCTCATGGTCGGAGTGTATGACAAATTCCTTAGGCAATAAGTAGTGTTGCCAAACCCTTAGCACACGTACTAAAGCGAGAAGTTCTTTGTCATAGGTTTGGTACTTGAGCTCGGCGCCCCCAAGCTTCTCACTATAATAAGCAATGGGTTTGCCCTCTTGTATGAGGACACCTCCAAGGCCTATTCCCGAAGAATCACACTCTATCTCAAAGATTTTGTCAAAATTAGGCAATGATAAGAGTGGGGCTTGGGTGAGTTTGGCTTTAAGGCTAGCAAAGGCTGCCTCTTGTGTGGCGCCCCATGAGAACGTCACACCTTTCTTGGTAAGCTCCGTGAGGGGCGCAACCAAGGTGCTAAAGTTCCTCACAAAGCGGCGGTAAAAGCCAGCCAAGCCTAAGAAGCTTCGGACTTGAGTCATAGTAGTAGGTGTAGGCCATTCATGAATAGCTTTCACCTTCTCCTCATCAACTCTCAAGCCCTCCTTACATACCACAAATCCAAGAAATACAACATGATCCGAGAAAAAGTGGCACTTCTTGAAGTTGGCATATAGCTTCTCCTTTCTAAGGACCTCAAGAACTTGTCTAAGGTGGTCAACATGTTCATCAAGATTATGGCTATATACTAGAATATCATCAAAGTACACAACCACAAACTTGCCAATGAAGTGCCTTAGAACATGGTTCATGAGCCTCATGAATGTACTAGGGGCGTTGGTGAGGCCAAAAGGCATAACCAACCACTCGTATAATCCATGCTTTGTCTTAAAAGCAGTTTTCCATTCATCGCCTTCTTTCATGCGAATTTGGTGGTAACCACTCTTAAGATCAACCATGGAAAACACACTCGCCCCATGCAGCTCATCAAGCATATCATCCAATCTTGGTATAGGATGGCGGTACTTAATGGTTATGTTGTTGATCGCTCGACAATCAACACACATCCGCCAAGTACCATCCTTCTTTGGTACCAAGATGACCGAAACGGCACAAGGGCTAAGGCTCTCCCTCACGTAGCCCTTGTCAAGCAATTCTTGTACTTGGTGTTGCAATTCTTTTGTTTCTGCGGGATTAGCCCGGTACGCAACCCTATTAGGTAATGTTGCCCCCGGTATGAAGTCAATTTGATGCTCAATACCTCTTATCGGAGGCAACCCCTTAGGCACTTCCTCTTGAAAGAGATCATCGAACTCTAACAAAAGGTGAGTGATGGGCTGCGTGAGTCCTTCAAGATCATTCAAGTTGAGGAGTATGTCATTGCGAATGAACAAGAGACAAGACTCTCCACGCTTGAAGGCTTGGATGACCTCCTTGGGTCGAGCTAAGAGCATATGATTAGAGGCACCTCCTTTGCCCCCAATCGCCATTTTCTTACCTTTGGCTAGCTCCTTAGCTTGGGCCCTACGTTGTTCTTTAGCCACATGGTCGGCCATGATTTCATGAGGAGCTAAGGGATGAAGAGTAATCCTTTTCTCACGTAAATGGAAGGAATACTCATTGCTCACCCCTTGGTGTATGACGCCCCTATCAAACTGCCATGGCCTCCCCAAAAGAAGGTGACAAGCAGTCATAGGCAACACATCACACAAGACCTCATCTTCATAGCCACCAATGGTGAACTTGATTATGACTTGCTCCTTAACCTTTAGAGGGGTGTCGGAATTCAACCAACAAAGGGTGTAGGGTTGTGGGTAAGGAGTAGTGCTTAGGTTGAACCTAGACACTACTTCTTGGTCAATGATATTACAACATGACCCCCATCAATTATCATGCTACACACCTTTCCATTGATAGTGCACCTAGTATGGAAGATGGTCTCCCTTTGGCTAGGTACACTAGGTCCCTCCGAGGCTATGAGCACTTTCTTAGCCACAAAACAGTCCCCTTGGGCTGCAACAACATGCATCTCTTCCTCGGCCTCCTCATTCTCAACAACCTCTACTTCATACTCATCCTCAGATTCATATTCTCCTAGAGTATTAAGTAGAACTTGCCTTTTTGAGGGGCAATCCCGGGCAAAGTGCCCTCTTCTTAGACACTTGTAACACTTGATGTCCCTTGCTCGGTTCTCACCCTCCCTTCGTTGGGGTTGAACTTGGCTAGGGGGTTCTCATCTAGGGTGACTAGGATTATCACCCCTAGTTGGTTCCAAGCGTTTAGGTGTAGGTGGTGCTCCTTTGGAGCTTTTCCAAGGGCATGAGCTATTCCCTTGGGGGCGTCTTGAAGACAATGCTTTATACATACAATTAGTATAATGAAGCACTTCTTCCATAGGCGTCCCACGAGGAAAATGTTGCTTACTCACGACCGCTTTGAGTTCATTATTGAGATGGTTAATGAACTTGGAAATAAGATATCCTTCGGGAACTCTAAGTCCGGACCTAAAGACCAAGGTCCTTAGCTCCATATAGAACTCATCCGGGGTTTTATTCCCTTGTTCAAGTTGTTCCAATCTCTCATGAACCCTCTCGGCATAGTCATCCGGAACAAACCTATCTCTAAGAGCCCGTTTGAGTTCTTGCCATATGGTCACTTGAGGGTGTCCAAAGTTCTCTCGTTCCTCTTTGTCCCCAAGCCACCATTGATAGACAAAGCCTTCAAACTTGATTGTAGCTATAGCTACTCGTTGAGCTCCCGAGTAGTTATAGTACTGGAATATTTGATCGGTTTTTTGTTCCCAATCAAGATATACCTCAGGCTCACAATTTAAACCAAAAGATTATACCTCTAACTTTACCCCATGTGGTCGAGTTTGATCAACTTGGGCCGGGTAGTAGTTGCCATAGTCACGTTGCTCATGAGGCACATAGCCGCCTTGTGCGCCTTGGCCTGGCCCGGCTCTGCCTCTGCTTGGCGCATTCCTTAAGGGCTGCAGCAAGGGTCCTTGAGACCTAGGAAAGTCATTGGGCTGCATCCTTGATTGCTCCCCAAGCCTTAGTCCGAAATCTGCATGGTTAGTTCTAAAAGGCATGGTAGTAGAAGCAAAAGGTAAGGAGAAGTTAGAAGAGGCATATTCTTCCCTTATAGTACTCATGTTAGGGACTTGCCCTTGGAAGCCCTCGGCCATGGTGAGGTTTGCCACTCCTGGAGTTGGCAATGGCAAAGTTACCATAGGCACCGTGAGTTGGCCGCCCGGCGGCGCAAGGCCTAGCACGAATGAGGCGCCGGCGCTTGCTTGCAGCTGTGGCCCTCCTTGGCCTCGAATGGATGAAGCGCCCGGCATGGCCCTCCATTTCTCCTCCATGGCATGCATAAAGGCGGCTTGCTCTTCCCTCATGGCACTCAAGTGCGCGCGTGCCCGCTCATCGGCCTCCTCCTTTGAGGCTTGGATTGCTTGGAGGAGTGTCTCCATGGTGATGGAAGACACCTCCTTAGGGTCTTCCTTGTCCTTGGCGGCTTGCTTATCTTTGTTCACCATTGTACCTTCAAGAGAGTCACAAACACGGCAGCCAATGCACCTCCAACCTGAATTTAATCCTTATAGTTTGATTCACAATTCAAGGTAAGATGTAAGTACTTGTATTTTTGTATCCTTTGCGGCTTACAATAGATTTTCAATGCTTTGAAGTACTTCAAAACCTTATGATGCACCAATCTTTCTATGGCTTTCTCTTTTGTATATAGCCGAGTCTTTCTAGGGTATCCAATTTTTCAAGGTTTAATTACAATTGACTTGTCTTCTTTTCTTTTCTTTTTTTGACACTAAAGATGAAATGCAATCGGATACAACAAGACGAGAAGAAAGATAGAAAACGGCCTAGATACTCAACGTTCCTCCATAACTTATGCTTGATTGTTTAGGCAAAGTTTTAAGGAATTAAATCAGGCCATAAATGAAATTAAAAGAAAGAAATAAAGACTCAATGGACATCCAAATGGAGTGCTAAAATAGGAAGGTAAAGTGGCTGGTCAACAACTAAATTCAAAGCAAAAAAAAAGTTACAAAACCAAGCACTTAAGACTTTCCTAATTTAGAGCGGCTAGCAACTAATGCAAAGGAGTTAACAACCTGGTTTTTTTTTGACGTTTTTGGACTCAACAATGGACGTTCAAACAGCTAAGATGCAGGACTCAACAAAGCAACAAAGACGCAACAATTCCAAACAAACGGCAAGATAAGAAGACACAACAATAACAATGCAAGGGCACAAAAGTGTTGAACTTGTAAACTGCAATTTTAATGGAAGAAACTCGTTAAATTTGAGCAAAGGACTTACGTGCTCTGATACCAAATATTAGGATCAAGGATCGCAAGGCAACGCTGCAAGTCCAAGCTCTCTAGGCGCCGAATCTCCAATTGGCGCAGCCCGGAAAGAGCCACGGCGTTGGGGATGATGGAGGCACCTTTGGTAGGCATTCTTGTTGTGGAATGGTGGATCACGAATAGCTCTTCAGGGGAAGGGAAGAATCAACGCAGACTTGGTTGAGAAAGAAGTTGTGTTGGAGAGATGAACTCACTCGGCAACAAAGAAATTTGACGCAAGAATGTTAGGGCAAAAGAGAGAGAGTTTGAGAAAGTTTTTGATTCAATTCAAGCGTGCCTTCATCAGGCCTTGAAAGAGCCTTTAAATAGGCTTACAAAATAGTAAAAACGCCTGTGGAAAATACTAAGAGTTGGTGCAAATTCAAGCCACTATAATCACTAACATAATGGCCTATTTTAGGGAATGTAAGTACTAAAATGCAATAACCACCAGGCAAAGTGATGACCCTCTCGGCCATGGGCTTGGCCCATAAGAGTAGACATCTTGAGACAACCCATGGTGAAGGAAGCGCCGGTCAAAGAGGTCCAGAAGAGGCGGCGCCTCCCATTGAAATCTCACATGCCGCTAGCGCCGAGCTTCCCGGCGCTTGTTTGAAGGCAGTTGGCGAAGGTGGTCTTGGCATGGCTTAGGGTGGCTTGGCATGCCAAACCCTTGTGGAGGTCTTGGAGAAGCTTCCTGGCCCTAGACCTTGTGATTGCACCAGGGATTGCCTTGTCATCTTGGTCGTTGGCCTTGGTGACGCTTGCGGCCGGCGTGGCCGGCGCCTTGGCATTGCTTTGGCCAACTCCTGGCATTGGCGTGGCTTTGGCTCCTCCGTCCACACCCTGGTTGGCTCCAGCTCCAAGGATGTCATTGTTATGGTCTGCGCCTTGGTCCAGCTCCGGGGCCTCCTTGGCGCCTATGTCCTCGCCTATGTCTTGGCCTTGATGTGGCAAGGTCACATCAGCGTAACTAGGAGTTGTTACTATGCTATTAGGTGTCATCTGAGTGGGTTTATGAGATAATTTAGGATGATGGAGCAATAGAGAAGAAGTGGAGAAGGTGATGATTTAAGTGAGTTTTAGAGCGTCAGAAGCTGAGGAAGGCAAAGCCACGGGCGCGGATTGGAGGCAGCATGCGCGGTCTTGGAAGAGTTCGTCAGGAAGCAGAGAAGTGTATGCCGTGGGTGCGGCTAGGAATACCGCGGTCGCGGCCGTGCAAATCCATGAAGACGCGGAAGATTTCACACGCAGATTTCCTTTGTTATCTTATTTCCTTTGTTTTTTATTTTTATATTCTCGGTTTGTTATTTTTAGAAGGTTGTTAACTAGGTTAAAAAGACTAAATTTTCATTAGGTTTGATTCATTCATCATTATTCAGAACGACAGTTATGTTTTTTCATTGAGAGCTTTTGTATTTTGCATGACTATGAAGAACTAAGTTCCTTTGCTTAGTCAGACAATTGAAGCCTTCGTTTGATTTGGTTGTAAGATTATAACTCTTGTTCTTTTCCTTTGAATGTTATTGATTCTCTTGTGCTTAATATCTTTGAGTTTTACTAATTTTACTAGTCTGATCAACTAGTGGTTATTAGTATTATTCTTGTGCTAGAGTTGGATTGTTTCTGGTTGAAATATCTGATTCAGAGTAGCAACTGCGATATTTTGGAACTAGTTGTGATAGTTTATTGTAGAAGAGAATTGATTTTCATGCTAAGTAAAACTGGTTGTTTTATGTTGCATGTATCTGCTGAAATTCCTGCAACTTACTGCTGCTATTGAATTGAATCTCGATAGTTTCTTGATTGTTTAGTAGTTAGTGTTATCAGGGTCTGGTTGTCCTGTTAATAACTTAAGAAAGGAATTGGAACATTCATTGGGTTAAAGAACTAGAGAAAATCGATGATCAACCAATTAAACTGAAGTGTGGATATCTATCTGGCTGAGTTCTTTCGTCAATATCTGTTTACATCTTTGTTATTCTATTAGTTAGTTACGTAGTTTAGAACAAAAGGCCAAAAACTCCCTTTGTTACTGTTGATAAACAATTTCTGTAAACAGGATAGATAACTTGATTCTCTGTGGGTTCGACCCTTACTTGCCCGACTACATTAGTTGGGTTTTTAAGGTTTCTTTGATAGGTACATACGACTAACGCCTTGTCCAATTTGGCGACGTTGCCGGGGATCGAACCCGGGTCACCCGTGTGATAGGCGGGAATACTTACCACTATCAAATTTGACAAAAGCCCTGTCAAATTCGGGTAGGTCACTATGGAGTTATAAGGATATAGATTGGAGCTAGGATTAGAAAGAATCATTCAGATCTGGAGTTCGGGTTCAACTTGGGGGAAATACTCTATTTCCCTTAAGGCTGGTGTGATGCGTTTTTGTGTTGGTGTTGCTGGGGATTCATGAGTAGGTAGGGTTCTTAGTGGAGAATTTTGCTGTGCTTCCTGAGACCTTGGGTATTACATTGGAGGAGTAGGTTTCCATTAGCTTACTCGAGGACGAGCAAGGTCTAAGCATGGGGGAATTTGATACACTCTACTTTGTAGTGCATAACTAGGAGTTGTTACTATGCTATTAGGTACCATTTGTATGGGTTTAGGAGATAATTTAGGATGATGGAGCTATAGAGAAGAAGTGGAGAAAGTGTTGATTTTATTGAGTTTTGGAGCTTAGAGGTGCAGAGAAGTGTAAACCGCGGGCGCGGAAGGGAAACCGCGGGCGCGGCCAAGAAGAGTTTGCTGGAGTGCCATGAAGAGAAAGTCGTGGGCACGGCAAGGAATGCAGCGGTCGTGACTTTGCAAGTCAAGCCAGACGCGGAGGATCTTCACAAGCGATCCACTTTTATCTTGTTTCCTTTATTTTATATTTTTTATATTTCGATTATTGTTATTTTTAGAAGATTTCACTTAGGTTAAAAAGACTAAATTTTCATTAGGTTTTATTCATCATTCTTTGAAGAACGGCTGTTACGTTTTTCTTAGAGAGCTTTTGTGTTTTACAAGACTATGACGTGACATTTTCACCGGTTGTAATGATCAAGTCCATTAGGATACTCCTAGCTATTGCCGCTTATTATGATTATGAGATTTGGCAAATGGATGTCAATACCTCTTTTCTAAATGGATATTTGGAAGAGGATGTGTACATGACACAACCAGAGGGTTTTGAAGATCCAACAGACCCTAGGAAAGTATGCAAGCTTAAGAAGTCCATTTATGGACTTAAGCAAGCATCCAGGAGTTGGAACATTCGATTTGATGAAGCTATCAAAGTGTTTGACTTCATCAGATGCGAAGAAGAGCCTTGTGTTTACAAGAAGATTAGTGGGGGCAAAGTGGTCTTCTTGGTTTTGTATGTGGATGACATACTGCTCATTGGAAATGACATTCCGATGCTAGAGTCCGTTAAGGGATGGCTGAAGAAATGTTTTTCAATAAAGGACCTAGGAGAAGCAGAATACATATTGGGTATCAAGATCTATAGAGATAGATCCAAGAGATTGCTTGGATTAAGTCAAGGAACTTATATAGATAAGGTTCTTGACAGGTTCAAAATGCAGGAGTCCAAGAAAGGATTTCTACCCATGCAACATGGCATATACCCCAGCAAGAAGCAGTGTCCTAAGACACCTATTGAGCTAGAGAAGATGAGCAAGATACCTTATGCTTCTGCTATAGGATCTATCATGTATGCCATGATATGTACACGCCTTGATGTTGCATTTGCTCTCAGCATGTGTAGCATATACCAACCAAATCCCGGAGATGCACATTGGTGTGCAGCTAAGAACATCATGAAGTACTTGAGAAGAACCAAGGATGAATTCTTGGTATTTGGGAGTGATAACGAGTTAGTCGTTCAAGGATATTGTTGAAAGAGGAAATGTAAGGATGTGCAAAGTGCACACAGATGACAACATTACAGATCCACTTACCAAGCCTATGCCTAGGCCCAAGAATGAGAGTCATACTAGGGCCAAGGGCCTCAAGCACATTGGAGAATGGCTTTGAGATTGCATTGTCTTACATTATGAACTTTGTTTTATGTATGTCAGACACGTTTTATGCTTGATTATATGATACAATTTTCATTCTTATTTAATCATTGCTTGGAATTACATAAAATGTCCAAATAATTTATAATTCGCAAATGGGCTCATCATAAGGGTTTTGGTGAATGAAACCTCATTAAGTGAACAGAAGTTATGAATTATTCAAAGTCCATGGTCTAAGTCATTAACTTGGACATAAGTGACTTTATTTAAGACTGTATTGTAAGTTGACTGATAGCGCCAGGTTTCATGGGCTATAGGGACATAGAGATGTCTAGTCAATTACATAGATATGTATGGATGATACATATAGGACTGACCCACCTTAAGACTCTCCAAAAGGGATTGAAGAGTTTTAAGTCAAACCATAATTGGTGGATTCCTCAGACATGAGTATCATATGGTTTTGTCTTGATGATTGGTATGTCTTTGACGCTGTCAAACGTTGACCGTAATAGGCAGTTATAAAGGCAGTGATTGGGATTGCCAAAAGTTGAGTGGGAGCTATAGTCATACAAGCCTGGAGAAGTCCTCCTCATTCATGTATACTGTGATACATGGACAAGAATGGTGTCTCGGCCACTTGAAGAACGAGAACTGAAAAATGCATGGCCGTGCTCGGATGGATTATCTGTAATCATCCGTTATTTGACAGTTTAAACTTAGGAGTTCAAGAAACGCATTTGATAAGAGATATGGATATCATCATATCATCAAATAAGACATTAAGAGACAAAGGGATTTAACAATGCACACTTGGTTTAAGGACAAGTGGGAGATTGAAGGAATTGTGTCCTTTAATCAAAGGTGCAATTACCGAACATGGAACATGACTATTAATGGAGATTTACAATCCAGATATTTTAGGGATCATAGTGCTTTGCTAGAAGCCAACTACGATTAATGGACTTAATTGGGTTAGGTCCATGGCTATAATAACCGGGTCCTATGAGGTCACACACATAGAGTAATCGGACTGTATCAAACCGAACCGAAAGCCCATGTTGGACATGGGAGTTTGGCCCATTGGCTTTAATTGGGAGATTGGCTTTTATTATTGATGGATAAGAGTTATCATTAATAATTACTAGATAAGGAGATATCTTATTAGAAGATATATAGATACAATATAAGGATATTATATCTATTACTAAAGATAAGATACGATCTTATAAGTAATCGTTTCCAAAAGGACACGAAGATACTTCCTCTCCTCCTAAATCCTACATGGCCGAACTACTCCAAGACAAGCTAAGTTTGTTTCCTTTGTTCGTTATTCTAGCAGACGAGACCAAAGGCGATCCAGATTCCAGACTCGTGTGGACCAATTAGAGGAGCCACACTTGGGGCTTTTTATCTCCGCTGAAATCCTGTAGGAACGTTTCAGACTCGCACCAAACGATATATAACTCTACTTCTAATTGATTCCTATTGATTCATGCATGAGATCCTTGTTAGATGCTAGAAAATAGTTTTATGAAATTCCTCTTATACGCATCTAATCCCAACAAACAGGCCACACGAGACAAATTTAGTGCCGTTGCCGAGAAGGAAGGAGACGACTGCTATGTCGACTCACCTTTCAGCAACGCCATCGATCATGTTGAAATGCCTAAGAAATACACGATCACTGACGTGCCGTTGAAGAATGAGAAACCTGATCTTGATGAGCATGTCTCGTTATATAAACAGGGGGTGATGATGAGCACGGTGCCTAAACACCTGAAAGAAGCCGTGATTTGCAAGGTGTTCGAGTCCACCCTGAAAGGCTCCACCTTGACCTGGTTCATACACCAGCCCGACGTGAGCATCTCTTCTTTCGTAAGGCTAATCAACATGTTCAAATCCTAGTTCACGGGTAGCCAAACACTTTAGAAGCAATACAACGACCTCTACTATGTCCCCCAACGCCTAGGAGATACATTGAGAAAGTTCCTCAACAAGTTCAATGATGAGAAGGTGTCTATACCTCGCTAAGACACCACCAATGCCATAGAGGCATTTCGAAGAGGACGATACGAGAAATCAGAGCTTTATCGCGATCTGACTACATACCCATGTCAGACCTTCGGAGATGTCCAAGCCAAGGCTATGTGATGTGACCTCGGTCATGACATTCCTCGACACTACGAGTACCATTTGAGTTACTTTGGTATTATGACACTCACATGCCAATTTCGAGACATTTGGAGACACTTTCTATTTTTAGTAGTTTTTCGTATTTATCAGTTTCTCTTATTAACAGTTTCCATTCTTAGAATGTTTCTAAGTTTGGAAAGCTATCGTTTTTAGTATTTACTATTTTAGATGTTGCCGTTTTTAGCAAGTTTCTATTTTTGGATGTCGGGCCTCTCTTGTGCCAAGAGGGCTGATCCATTTATGTTTTTAGGCCCATTAGGGCAAGAACCTTGTTTTGACTACTATATAAGGCAACCTTAACCTAACTAATAAACAAGTTGAATTGAGAGTTAAAGCCTAGCGCTGCCGTTGAGCCAAGCTCCCGCCCCCTAGGTCTAGCTCCTTCAACTAAGCCTTCACCGAACCACCCTAATTGGCCCCCTAACCCACGATCAAGTCCACCGAACCCACACCACTGAATACGAACCCCACTCACCAAACGTGGCTCTCGGCCCTAACTGAGATCCCCTTTGTCAAACCACAACTCGACTCACACACGCAACAACTGCAGAGATTTCCGCACCCGCGGAAAGCCAATCGGTGCCCGTGGATTTACCTCGCAACAACTCTAGTTCTTCGCGACGATCCGATCTTCAGCGAGCAAGAGAATTTCGTCCGCCTTTCTACCTAGATCCGCTCTGACTTGTGTTTTGGGCGACCAGAACACATCAAATGGTATAAGATTTTAGGGGTACAAGGTTGGTCTTTTCTTTCTCGCTTTGTTCTCACGTTAAAATTTCAGTCTTTCCCTTGCTTCCGCTTTCGTTTGTGTGGCTTGTCGCCATTGTTCTTACTTCATTTGTTTTAGTTTTTGTTGTTGGTTGCCACAACAATCCCCTACCCTAGGTTGAATTTGTGGCTTCCTAAGTCCTTGTTCAAAGACTGAGAGAATTAAAACAAAAACGAAGAGATTAATGTGAGAAACCCTAACCCTAGTCGTGGACTTTCCTTGCCCTAAATCATATTAATTTTGCATATTTGGTTTGCTAAAGTCGTGATTATTGTTCGAATTTTTTGCATTGTTATCTCCTAGTTTTCATACAAGAATTCCTTCTTTCAAATCTCTGCAACAATTGCTCATCGTCTACACAAAAAACTTGTGTCAATTCAAAAAAAAAAAGGCATTCAGTTATTTACAAAAAAAATAAAAAAAATCAGCCACCGAATTAGAAAAACAAAAGCCTCAGGCGATCTCGGCGAAGCCGATTCACTATTGACACAGGTCCATTAAGCTTATCTCCCCGTATTCTTTCTCCCTGGATTCTAGGATTTGCATGATGGAATACTTCTTGCGTAGTCACTATATTTTGGCTTCTGAATTGTGAGGTTTTTGTGGTTTTTGTGTTGGTTTAGTCCACGCTAAGTCAGCCTAGCCACTCTGCCCTCACGGCTTTACCCAGATTAGTGACCTACGTGAGACTTTGTGGGTTTGATTTGATCTATTTTGTCCTTTGTTTTCGTTACCTTTTGTGTTTGTTTCTGCTCTTTCTGCGTTTGTCATGGTGTCTATAGGGATAGATACGGACGAAACACTCTCCCCTCGCCATGCCGCTGACGATGCTCAAGTCAGAATGATGGCGGCGATCCTTTCGAAGCTCGACAAATTACAGAAGGACGTTGCCTCCAACCGAGCCGCCATTGAGGCCTTGGCCGCGACCGCGGCTGCCACAATTGCGATCGCGAAAAAGCAAACCGCACCCGCGAAAATGCACACCGCGCCCGCGATTCTTCTTGTTCCTGCAGATACCGCAACGATTGATCCCCTGTTGGCTCCCGCGCTCACTACCGACACCACGCGGTGCCTCGACAAGGGAAAGGGCATGATGCCCTCCAGTTCGCAGTTCCAGTCGGGTCTTCGACGCTTGGACTCCATCATTGAGTCCCAGCAAGAGGACCATGGCTTCAACAGATACAAGCCCCTATGCTCGCCAGCGGACGACTTCGCCTACGACTCCGCCGAGCACGAATCACCCGCCACAGACTTGGGTCTCTACCCCTACGTCGACACCACTGATCGACGTCAGCGTTTTGCGACCATGTAGCGAGACGAGGCACACCAAGATGCCTTTTTTGAGAGCCGATGAGACGAAGCTCGCGGCCACACCAGCGGAAGGGCACCACAGACGACGTCGACCGGTCCTACCACCAGCCGTGAATTGGGCACTGTTCCCCGTACTACACCGCGACCCATGTACGTACCCCCTATTGCTTTTACTGAGTATGATGAGGAGGGTTTTGAGGTTGTAGGTGTTCCCAACCCGGGAAACTTTCATCCACCTTTGGGTGACCTAGTGGAGAGCCATCTCTACCCGATGGATTACATCCCGCCGCGGATTCCGACGCCTCCGAGGCAACCCGTGCGTGAGAGACCGCAGCCCCGCGCCGACGATCATGACCGCCGTTGCCAGCGTCGCCCGCGCCCCGTCCAGGACAACTTTGATGATTACGATGACGAGCTGGATGAGCCTTACCATGAGTTGGATCCTATAGCTCGACGTTTCCCTCACTGCAGACACGCGCCCAACCACTACGCCAATCGTCGCGAGATCAAGGTAACTATCGAGCATTTCCATGGTGATTATGATCCTGCTGTGTTTTTAGATTGGTTGCAGGATACAGAGCACATCCTGCGACACTGTCAGTATGAGGAGTTCGAGAAGGTAGATGTAGCCACTCTATAGTTCCGTGGCGCCGCTCGCTCTTGGTGGCATCGGTTCTGTACTGACAGGGAACGACGAGGCCTGAAACAAATTGATCAATGGCACCAGCTGACGTTCATTATGTGCCACAAATATGTTCCAGATGACTTCCAGAACCACGAGACGGATACATGGACAGGCAGACTGTGTTGGACCTGGGAGGAGCGCAACAGCACTGGATGGGTACACGAGGGCTAACGCACCACAGCTGACCATGTACCGGCCTTGCTTCACTTTAGACCCCGATGGCTCGCGGCCTCACGAGCCCCCGGACAGCGACATTCGCGAAACGGGGACGTTTCGCAATCAAGTGGGGGAGAGTGATGTGACCCCGGTCATGACATTCCTCGGCACTACGAGTGCCATTTGAGTTACTTTGGTATTGTGACACTCATATGCCAATTTCGAGACATTTGGAGACACTTTCTATTTTTAGTAGTTTTTCGTATTTATCAGTTTCTCTTATTAGCAGTTTCCATTCTTAGAATGTTTCTAAGTTTGGAAAGCTATCGTTTTTAGTATTTACTATTTTGAGATGTTGCCATTTTTAGCAAGTTTCTATTTTTGGATGTCGGGCCTCTCTTGTGCCAAGAGGGCTGATCCATTTATGTTTTTAGGCCCATTAGGGCAAGAACCTTGTTTTGGCTGCTATATAAGCCAGCCTTAACCTAACTAATAAACAAGTTGAATTGAGAGTTAAAGCCTAGCGCTGTCGTTGAGCCAAGCTCCCGCCCCCTAGGTCTAGCTCCTTCAACTAAGCCTTCACCGACCGCCCTAACCAGCCCCCCTAACCCACGATCAAGTCCACCAAACCCACACCACTGAATACGAACCCCACTCACCAAACGTGGCTCTCGGCCCTAGCCGAGATCCCCTTCGTCAAACCACAACTCGACTCGCACACGCAGCAACTGCAGAGATTTTTGCGCCAGCGGAAAGCCAATCCGTGCCCGCGGATTTACCCCACAACAGCTCCAGTTCTTCGCGACGATCCGATATTCAGCGAGAAAGAGAATTTTGTCCGCCTTTCTACCTAGATCCGCTCTGACTTGTGTTTTGGGAGACCGGAACACATCACTATGGATTATATTCGCCTGGAAGATGACGATCTCATACAAGGAGAGTTATAGAGGTGACATGAACCAACAAAAGCGTCAAAAAGGCAAAACACGTTATAAGCCCTATCCTCGTCCAAAGCCATCAAAACCACACTATTAACAACGTCCACAACAACAACTATGAGTGGCAACGTGACTAGGGGACCAATGTGCCTTTGTACTAACACTCTTTCACTATCGGCGCAACCGACATGGTGAGGGCCATAAACAAATTAGGCAATGCCATTAGGTGGCCCCGAAAGCCATATAATCCCATGACAAGAAGTTCTCCGAAAGGTGATGTGACTTACATCAAGACAGAGGACATAGCACTGAAGAATGCATCTCTTTTAGGAAGGAAGTGGCACAACTGCTCTAGAAGGGTGATGCGTTGCTGCTTGTGAAGGCCGGATCGATGATCTTGGTGGGAAGTCGCGCGGGTTGTTTTTGTGGTGGGATGAGTGGAACGCGGTGTTTGGGGCATGGCGTGAGTGGGAGAACGCGATGATTGATGGTGGTGTTGCGATGGCGGAAGCGATTGTTGGAGGGGATAGATGACTTGAAAAGACAAGTCTTGGGCCGTAGCATTGGCAGCAAAGTGAAGGGAGTTGCGAAGGAAGACTTGGCTTGAAGAATCAAGCGATTGCCGTAGCGTCGGCGGCGGAGTGAAGAAGATGAGAAGACAGAGATGTGTTTGACGTCCAATCAGAGGAAGGAGGCGATAGGCTCTCAACTTAAGTTTTGATTCAAATTAGACGTAACCTAATACAGAAGGTCGAGATGACCTTTTATAGGAGATAGTGGGACTCGGATGGGCCGAGTCTCGCCTAATGGGCTGGCCCACGTGACACGCGTGGAACACACCCCCCAAAGAAAAACACAGAAAATAATAATGTTCAATAAATACAAAATAATTCAAAGAACGCGTTCATCATTGAATGCGAGGATCTTGAGATAGAACGCGATCTCTGGGCTTGGCTAGAGACGCTTGAAGGAGATCGCGGTCGCTGTAACAGATGCGAGAAGTATGACGAAGATCGCGGTCTCTGTGCTCGATGCGAGTAGTGGGAGGAAGATCGCGGTCTTCGTACTTGGCCCTTCTGAGCTCACAGTCATGGCTTCTTCTTCTATGGCCGTCATGGAGGGCAGGGTCGCATCACTCTCCCCCACTTGGCTGTGAAGCATCCCCGCTTCACCGTCATCGAACTTGTGCTCCTCATACTCTTGCAATTTCGCGACATCAGATGTTGCGTGCACGCCATAGTCTCTGGGCAGCTCAAGCTTGTAAGCTTTATCGTAGATGGCTTTCACTACGCGGAATGGCCCTTCTCCGCGTGGAGCCAATTGGTGCTTGCGCCGCGATTGGAGTTGATCATTGTGCAAGTGCACCCAATGGAGGTCTCCGGTGTCGAACATGAATTGACAGCGGCCGCGTTTGTGCAGAGAGGCAACAGTCATCCAGTCGATTGTGTGTTGAATGCCACGCAAGGGTGGTTGAGCTTGGGGAGGCGCTTCTGGCAAAGCTTCCCTCATGGGGGTCTCTGGAGTGCAACGCGTTGGCACCAACAGGAAACAAGGCGCGTTGCCGTGCAAGGTAGCATGGAGGTCGCGAGGAGGGCCAAGAAGCAAGCTGTGCTCTAAGGTTCCTTTTAACACGGTCTTTGCCCCGTCCTGGCCTCTAGATCGCGCTTTGGGCTCTTGGTCATTGCAAACGACTTCATGTCCTTTGGAAGAACGCGTTGTCCGACTACTTGGGTCTGCGGTGTTGGAAGCATCTCCAGGATCTGAGTAGCATCGCGTTGATCTTGACGCGGGCTTTGCTGCTTCCATAGTCTTTTCTCGATCACGCTCGACCTGATCCTGTAAAATCTCATGAAGAGACATAGGTAAGAAAGTCACGCGCTTCCCGTGGTAGGTAAACACATAGGTGTTTAGATACCGATCAAGAAGTATGCGACGATCGGACTGCCATGGACGCCCAAGCAAGAGATGGGTGGCGTCCATTGCAATCACATCACATAAAATGGGGTCATGGTAGCGACCAATGGAAAAGGGTATAAGACACTGCCGTAAGACAGTGTTACCTGAGCTTGAAGATATCCCTTGTAGGTCATATGGTTGTGGGTAAAGTGTGGTTGGCAGGCTGAGAGGGTTGACCACCTTCTCATTGTTGATGTTTAAGAAGCTGCCACCATCGATGATGACACTTATCGACGCGGTATTAACCAAGCAACGCGTGTGGGAGAGATTCTCGCGTTGGTCGACAAGGTTGCCTTCCTTGACGGTTAGAATGCGCCGTATGACGAGGATCAATGATGTGCCTGCATGGAGCACGATAACCTCGTCGTTGAATCCTTAAATTGTCTCAAGTGGGGTCTCCTCCTCGTAAGACTCATCTTCCGCGACAACAGTGGAGAAGAGGACCTGCTTCTTTTTTGTACAATCCCTTTGGTAGTGACCGCGTCCTCCACACTTGATGCATTCACTGTCATGTGCGGGGTCATTGCCCTGGGCCGGGGCTTTTGGCGCGGTCGTGCGAGACGCCGTGGAAGTGGGCGTCGCGATTTTGGCGTCCTGGCCTTGGTTGTAAACGGTGGATCCTGAGACTGGAACACGCATATCAGTAGTAAGGGAGGGACTAGTGTTAGGATCATACATGCATTGGCCTTGATGTTGCCAAGATGAGTGCGTGCGGCGGTTGAGCTGGTGGGGCACCTCTACTTCATGGCGTTGGTAGCGGTGCGCGATCGGAGCTGGTTGGTGCGCGTTGGAATCGGTGCGGTGTTGCTGTCGTGGCTGGGCATCTCCCTCGCCGCGTTGACGATAGTCGCACGTCCTTTCTTCTCAGTGGGGGCCGCATGTGCCATGTTCCATGTTGCCCTGGAATGACTGGTTGGGTCAGACCTGGAGCCGCGGTGGCGGAATCCAGTCCGCGGGCCGATCTTGCAACTCAAAAGGATCACCAAGATAGGGGTGATAATAGCCAGAATTGATCATACCTGAGTCCTCAAATTCCTCATCGTCGAACTCCTGAAAGGCATGATGGATCGTTGGCATCGTGTAGCCATAGCCATAGGAGTCATAGCGCGGTGTGCGCGCACTCTGGTGGCCAAGGTGGTCACGAACGTCGAACGTGATGGGTGTTATGGCAGGTGTCCTCACGCGATGTTCTTCGCGCCGTGGGTGTCCACTTGGGCGTCGCAGTGTAGTAGCTTGTCGCGCGTTGTGGCGCGATCTGTTGTCTCGCGACGTGGAGGGTGGTTCATCGCGTTGAACTTGGCGCTGTAACTCCTGTATGGCTTGGAGTTGAGCAACTTGGCGCCGTAACTCTTGTATCTCGCATTGTGGCGCGGAGAGCTCCAGACTGGGGGCTTCATTTTGTTGATCTTGTTGTGGTACCAAGGGTGGGTTTGGCGCGTTCTCATTTCCTAAGACAATATAACCAGACATCGCGAGTAAAAACGAACAAAAGACAACACAACCAAAGATCAAGCAAGCAACGAGCAAGTAACAAGTGCTCACGTAGGAGGGCGCGTTCTTTTGGCCGTGAGGGCGGCTTAAGGCAAGCAAAACAAATGTGATATGCAAGCACAAATCCAAACGAAACCAATTCAATAAAGTCTTAACCTCTTATGTAAACAACACAAACACACAAGAACCAACCTTCAAGGTGTTAACCTAGACGGTGGAGAGATGAAGAAGATGAGCCTAGCCGAGAGGGGGAAAGAAGGTTGCCTTTATTTGGCTTTCCTTCTTCTCTCTTTTTTTTTAAAATAGTCGCGTTCCATTTGTTTTTGTTTGAAATGCGACTTTGACTTTTTTTTTTGAATTTGAAATTCAAATCCGAGATCTTGTTTTGACTTTTGATTGAAGATTGGATAAGAATTAAATGAAACAAAATAAAATCGGCTAAGTAACTAATATAGAAAGAAATCGCGAGATTGACGCGATATGAGAGAGAAGAATATTCAGATTTATGGCGGTCAATCAACAAGAAGACATGGCATTTATGGCATGCGAAATTCACGGAATTAATTAAGCAAATTAAGCAATTAATTTCAGAAGATTTCATGCGAGCAAATCACACAAATTTCGCGAGGGGATCAAGCAATTATCGGCCAAGAGATTCTCTTGTAGAAACTGAAAGGACTAGCACGTGTTTGAAGAAAAAAAATTATGACAATGGCGGAAGCAAGATGATGGAGAAGAAAAAACTGTGAACAAATGAGACTTGACAAACGACTTACAAGATCAAAGGCTCTGATGCCAGTTGATGCGTTCCTACTTGTGAAGGCCGGATCGATGAGCTTGGTGGGAAGTCGTGCAGGTTGTTTCTGTGGTAGGATGTGTAGAACGCGGTGTTTGGGGCGTCGCGTGAGTGGGAGAATGCGATGATTGATGGTGGTGTTGCGATGGCGGAAGCGATTGTTGGAGGGGATAGATGACTTGAAAAGACAAGTCTTAGGCCGTAGCGTCGGTAGCGGAGTGAAGGGAGATGCGAAGGAAGACTTGGCTTGAAGAATCAAGTGATTACCGTAGCATCGACGGCGGAATGAAGGAGATGAGAAGACAGAGATGTGTTTGACGTCCAATCAACGGAAGGAGGCGATAAGCTCTCAACTTAAGCTTTGATTCAAATTAGACGTAACCTAATACAGAAGGTCGAGATGACCTTTTATAGGAGATAGCGGGACTCGGATGGGCCGAGTCTCGCCTAATGGGCTGGCCCACGCGACACGCGTGGAACACACACCCCAAAGAAAAACACAGAAAATAATAATGTTCAATAAATAGAAAACAATTCAAAGAACGCGTTCATCATTGAATGTGAGGATCTTGAGATAGAACGCGATCTCTGGGCTTGGTTGGAGACACTTAAAGGAGATCGCGGTCACTCTAACAGATGCGAGAAGTATGACGAAGATCGTGGTCTCTGTGCTCGATGCGAGTAGTGGGAGGAAGATCGCTGTCTTCGTACTTGGCCCTTATGAGCTCACGGTCATGGCTTCTTCTTCTATGGCCATCATGGAGGGCAGGGTCGCATCAAAGGGCTACCTTAGAGATCTGATCCCGGGCAAAGCACGAGCAACCCTGGATCAAAACAAGCGACAAAGGGTGCCACCACCTCCACCTCCTCATGTTAAGACCGTGAACAATATCTCAAGAGGCTCCGTGATATGCGTAACATCCGTATCCGCCGTCAAACATCATGCCAAAGACATTGTCTTCAACAAGCCGTTGGCCGTCTCCAAGAAGGAGTCTGACAAAACACTTATCACGTTCGACGAGCCTGACGACACTCTAGCCGAACATCATGACGGTCTCGACATATCTCTCACTATTGGCAATTGATTGGTGAGACACGTTCCGATAGACAATGGCATCTCAGCAATGCTAATGATGATTGAATCCTTACACAACCTTGGTTTGAGCCAAGAGGATATTATCAAGAAATCAATTCCCTTGTTGAGCAACTCATTGGGGAAGATCATGCTGACCACCTACGTGAGTGGGGTAAGACTCCATGTCATGTTCTTGATCATGGATTGCCCGTCAGCATTCAATGTCATCATGGGTCGTCCTTGGATACATGGCATGAAGGCAGTCTCGTTCACATACCATCATACCGTCAAGTTCACAACCAAGTGCGGGTACATGAAATCAAAGGTGACTAGAGAGTAGCAAATAAGTGTTATAGAATTTCATTAAAACTGATGGTAACAAAGAAGCAACAGAAAGGGAAAAAAACATAGCAATTTAAGGACTGCAAGAAGATGACACATTACATGAAGTCAGAGCCCCCTCAGCTCGACGAGGTGATCTTAGATCCTAACAAGCCAGCCACATTGTGAAGATATGCTCAAATATGCCTGACGAAGTCAAAACTCAACTAGTCAATTTCTTACGGTCCCATTTTGAGTGCTTTGAATGGACACACGAGGACATGACTAGAATCAGTCTAAAGTTGATCGTGTACAAGCTCAACATCGATCCCAAACACCCACCAGTCAAGCAGAAGCGATGAAATTTAACACTAGAAAAGAACAACGTGATAAACGAGGAAGTACGATCTTTGTTGGAGACCGGCAAGATCAGAGAAGCTCATTATTCTGAGTGGTTAGCCAACATGGTGGTGGTAGTAAAGAAGAAGAATAGAGAGTGGAAAGTCTGCATCGACCTCACCAACCTGAATAAGGCGTGTCCTACCGAGTCTTTCCCACTCCATCACATCTATGGCACAGTCGACGCCTCTGTCGGTCATGCGATTCTTATCATCATTTATGCCTTCAGAAGATATCACCAAATCCAGATGAGTCCAGAAGATCATGAGAAGACCGCCTTCATCACTAACCAAGGGATCTATTGCTAGAAGGTGATGCCTTTGGTCTTAAGAATTCCGAAGCTACGTATCAACGGTTAGTTAACAAGATGTTCGAGAACCAGATTGACGACACAATGGAAGTCTACATCGATGACATCCTGGTCAATTCAAAGAAGGCAATCAACCACTCCGAACACGTGAGAACAACATTTGAGATCATGGAGAAGTACGACATGAAACTTAACCCAACCAAATGTTCCTTTGGGGTCTCGTCCGGAAAATTCTTAGGCTACATGGTGACGCAACGGGGAATCAAAGCCATTCCCGACAAGATCAAATCAATCCTCGACTTGCAGTCTCCCTGATGCTTCTAAGATGTCCAGAAGCTGATAGGTAGAGTCGTCGCTCTAATCAAGTTCATATCAAAGAAGTCAAATAGAAATTGATTGTTCTATGACGTCCTAAAGAAGAACAACTCATTCGAGTGGACAAGCGAACAATGCCGTCTTGGTGAGAGAAGAAGATGACGAGCAACTCCCCGTCTACTATGTAAGTGAGAAAGTTCTAGATGTGGAGACGAGATACTTGCCAATGGAAAAGTTCACTATGGCCCTCATCATGGTGTCCATTAAGCTACGACCGTACTTTGAGGCCCATAACATCAAAGTAATAAAAAACTACCCCATCAAGAATGTAATGTGCAAGCTGTAACATTTTGATAGAATTTAAAAGTGATTACTCCACCTAAGTGGCTAAGACATACAATACCAGACGCGCACAACAATCAAGTCAAAGGCTTTGGTAGATTTTTTGGCGAATTTCATCCCGACATACGAAGAACATGTTGTCGAGGAACTGCTACAAGTCAATAGTGGTACTTGTAATCAAAATGGAATAGGACTAGGGGTAGTCCTAAAATCGCCACGGAGAGGCCAAGCCATGCGAAGTGAATTTAAAGCAACAAACAACGAGACAGAGTAAGAAGCACTCATAACGGGAATCACGATTGCCAAGAAGACAGGTGTGAAGAACTTGGAAGTAATTTGTGACTCCATGTTGATCATGAACCAGATCAACAAGGCATATGCGGCTCCATATTCAAAGATGATAGCTTACTTAGAAGTTGTATGTGACATCATCAAACACTTTGACACATTCAACATCAAGCAAGTCCAGAGACGCCAACACAGAAGATGACGTTTTAGCCAACCTCGGCTTAGTTATCGATACAAGAGAATATCAAAAGATCTCATTCTTGCACGTGGAAATTCCTGCCGTAAACAAATTGGCCAACATGTCACCCCCTATGTAGGTCAGTTACTCTAACGAATCTACTTCCTTGATTACACCACTTTATAATTGGATCAAACATGGCAAATTACCCCCCTACGACTTCGTTCTAAGGCATCTTCCTTTGCTCTTAAGGACGACATGGTACTTAAGTGGTGAGCTTCAGGCTTGTATCTATGATGTCTCAGAGAATAAGAGGTTTAGAATGCGCTACAAGAGCTCCATGAAAGAGAGTGCGGAAATCATTTCGGGGGAAGAAACCTGGCGTTGCGTGCTCACATGACTTGATACTACTGGCCCACTATGAAGAGATACTTTGTTGACTATGCCATAAAATGCAACACTTGTCGAAGACACGGCCTAATGTCTCACGAACCATTGGAATAATTACATCCCATCTCGTCCCGGTGGCCTTTCTTGAAGTGGGGGATGGACATTAGTGGGAAGCTACCAGTAGCCCCGGGTCAACGTGTCTTCATGCTTGATCTGATGGACTATTCTATAAGTGGATCGAAGCAAAGGCGTTCAAGGAAATAAAAGACACACATGTGATCTCCTTCATTAAGAGAAACATCCTATGGAGATTTCGTGTCCCCGACCATCGTTTGCGACAATGGATTGCAATTCATCAGCATGTATGAGTTCTGTCAAGAGTTAGGCATAAAGCTGGTCATGTCGACACCTCGATACCCTGAGGCTAACTGTCAAGATGATCCCTATAACAAATTTATCATCAACAACCTGAAGAAAGACTCAAGAAAGCAGAGGGCTTGTGGGCATACAAGTTCACATCCATTCTATGGTCAGATTGCACGATTTCGAAAAACTGCAATAGGTAAAACTCCTTTCTATCTAGTTTTTGGTAGTGAAGCCACCTTTCCAGTCGAAGTTCAAATCCCTACAGGTTATTACCGTTTGTTCACCGAGGAAAGGGACACGTCACTCATGATTTTCATGTTGGATACAATTGACAAGTTGCGTGATGATGTCACCACACGGAATGTACCAGCAAGGGGTCACTAGAAGGTACAATTACAATGTGAGGATGAAAGCATTCTAAGTTGGTGACTCGGTTCTATAAAAGGTGGTCAAGAACACAAGGAAAGAGAATGCTGGAAAGCTGGAAACTCCATGGGAAGTCCTATATCAAATCACCAAGGTAGTAGGTCAAGGCGCCTACAAGCTAGCCACACCAGACGATGTGCCCGTCATCCGAAGATGGAATGCGACGCATATTAAGAACTACTATTTCTAATATAGTTTCCATTCATGCATGTTACTTATTGAAATTCAATTAATTCAATATTAGAAAATTTATTTGTTTCACTATCTTGCTATTATACTTCGCCCCTAAGACAACGCCTGGTCGAGCTACATCGTACCTTTTAGCTAAATCCACATTGTTCAATGTGAGCTTTGTCGTGACGCTATCTGTGTCCTCGCTGACGCGACCTTAATGGGCACTTACTTCCCCGCGACGTGATCCTTGAGATCATCTGCGTCCTCATTGACGCGATCTCTACGGTCACTTACGTTATCACGACGTGATCCTGGCAATCATATGCGTCCCGGTTGACGCGACCTATACGATCACTTACGTCCCCATGACGTGATCCCCGCTATCATATGTGTCCTCATTGACGCGACCTCTATGGTCACTAATGTCCTTACGACATGATCCTCGTGATCATATGTGTCCCTATTGACGTGACCTCAACGGTCCCTTACGTCTCTGTGACGTGATTACTGCGATCATCTGCTTCCCCATTGATGCAATCTTTATGGTCATTTACGTTCCCGTGATGTGATCCCTGTGATCATATGCGTCCCTGTTGACACTACCTCGACAGTCACTTACGTCCCCGTGATATGATCCATGCGATCATCTGCGTCCCCGTTGACACGACCTCTACGATCATTTACCGTCCATGTGAAGGATCCATACAATCATTTGCGTTCCCATTGACGGGACCTCTATGGTCACTTATGTCACCGTGATGTGATCCCAACTATCATCTGTAATGCGACCTCTATGGTCATTTACATTCTCACGACATGATCCCTATAATCATCTATGTCCCCTTTGATGCATTCTTTATGGTCACATACGTCCCCGCGACGTGATCCGTACCCTTATTTGCATCCCCGTTGATACAACCTCGACAATCACATATGTCCCCGCGATATGATACTTGCGATCATGTGCATCCCTATTGACGCGACCTCTATGGTCATTTATGTTCCCACGACCTGATTTATGTGATCATATGCGTCCTCGTTGACGCAACCTCTACGGTCATTTACGTTCTCGCGACGTGATCCGTGTGACCATCTGCATCCCCGTTGACGTGAACTCTACGATCATTTGCGTCCCTACGACGGATCCATCTGATCATCTACATCCCCGTGGACGCAACCTCTACGGCCACTTACGTCCTGGCGACATGATCCCTGCGATCATCTGCGTCCCCGTCGATGCAACCTCTACGGTCACTATTATCTTCATTATTCTGATCATCTCAATCACCTATGTCCACATTATATTTGCTATGATTACCTTCCTGGATACTAGATCTCGAACCGATATCATTGTCACTATTATCGTCTCCGTCGAAATTGCCGTTACAATCTTCCTCCTTTTTATTTGATGCAGCTACAATTACCCAGGTAACACGTCATGTTCATTATTTCGTTAAAATAAAAGAGTTCATGTTATTCTCATTGTATTTTAAGGTAATTGTCTCATTGATAAACAAGTTTCATTCCAAGCGAGACGTACGCCTTTGCAGTGTCTATAAGAAGGCCCTTGGCATATAGATACTGTAATTTATAATCGATGCAGTATGCTAAGTAGCTGAGAAGTTGTTATCTGGCTCAAACGATACATTATGGGATCTTATTAAGAAGATGCGGAAATAATGCGATAATTTCAATGAATGGCACTACTTCTTTTTTCATCATTAGGAGTATACATCTATCTATTTTATTCAACACATGTCTTAAATGGCATAACACTCTATTACACTTACTACTTCCGCCATGCACGGCGTTGACATCTTTATCATCTTCGTCGCATTCGCCTCTCCATCATCGACACGTCACTGAGTTGTCACCTAGACCATCACCGTGATCTTCAAAATGCGACCATGCCATGCTTCTTTCTGTCCAAGATGTTCCTTTGTTGATTTACCTATACAAGCGCAGAGAAATTATGCATAACATGAGCAAGAGCAAGGTATACAAAAATCATGCATTTAAACCTGTTCCGTTGAACGGGACAAAATAATGTTAAACCTTCACGAAGGGTGGGCCCAAATGAAAACGTCTTACCTGTCATTGCATGGCGAGGGTCTCCCTAAACAAGTCTTACATGGCAAAACATTCTATTACACTTATTACTTTTGCCCTGTATGGCGTTGACATCTGTATCATATTCTTTGCGTTGGCCTCTCCATCATCGATGCATCGCTGAGATGTCACCCACACCATCACCGTGATCTTTAGAACGCGACCATCTCATGCTTCTTTCTAGCCAAGCTACTCTATTCTTGCTCTATCTGTACAATCATAGAGTCATTATACACAACATGTGCAAGAGCAAGGTATACAAAAATCATGCATTTAAACCCGTTCCCTTGAACGGGGAAAAATAATGTCAAAACACCATGAAGGCTGGGCCCAAATGAACATGTCTTACTTGCCATTGCATGGCTATGGTCTCTCCTAACATCTACAATGTGTTGACCCCTTATAGTTCTCCTTCACTAGAGGCAACCATACACTGTACACCATTTCGAGGGCTCATTCCTGGAAGATCCTCCTAGAGGCAAGCATTCCAAGAAGCTCCACACTAGCCAAGCTGCTCCATTATTGATCTACCTATACAAGCATAAAGACATTAGACACAACATGTGCCAGAGCAAGGTATTAAAAAATCATGCATTTAAACCCGTTCCCTTGAACGAGGCAAAATAATGTTAAACCACCATGAAGGGTGGGCCCAAATGAACACGTCTTACTTACCATTGCATGGCGAGGGTCTCTCCTAACATCTACATTGTCTTGACCCCCCTTGTAGTTCTCCTTCGTTAGGGGTGAGCAGACGCTCTCCACCATTTTGTGGGCTCATTCTTGGAAGATCATCGTAGAGGCAAGCATTCCAAGAAGCTCCACACATTCGAAGAAGGTGACACGTTCTCTGTGATCGCCTCTTGTTTCTTCTTCATAAAGGGGTGGCCTTGGGTGCCTTTGGAAGTTCCTTCGGGGTCACAACCGACATAATAGAAGAGGAGCCCTCTCCTACCAACTTCCTCTTCTTTGCGGTGATCTTGTCAATTGTGGACTCAACACGTCTCGCCTTGGATGCAAAAAGAACATGAAAGAATGATACGAGTTAGATGTGTTATGAAATTTGAACGCGTCGAGAAAGCAGAACTTCAATAAAGTTACACTTATTTTGAGAAGGCATCGTTTCAACTTCTTCAGCGAGGGGTTCTACAAACGGGATCTCGAAGAAAGTCCTCTCCGATGTCGGCAAAGCAAGTATCTGCATTGTGACCTCCTACAAATCCTCCCTAGAGTGAATAGCTTCATGGTTCACTTCCATTAAGAATGAGTGAGAACATAGTTAAAAGACAATGAATATGTGAAGAAAAATAAAAACCAAAGTTACCCTCTTTACGCGACGCATGGCGTAAAATTTTGCTGTACGGCTCTAGAGAAGTGAAGAAGAAGCGATCAGACCAACCTTTGCTGTACTTGGGCGAGTCAATCACTAGACAAGGTCTCCCCCACCTAGATTTCCACGTAATCATTCCTTGGCCATACAGACCCAAGAAGTAGGAGTAGAAACGATCATGGATTGTGAAGGGGATGTTGTAGGCTTGGATGATTCGATCAAGGGTGAGGAAGATTCTCACATTTGCATAAGAACCCGACTCACATTGATGTGAAATATAGACAAAAAGGAGCGGACCAGAGGAAAGAAGGAAATACGATGCCCGATCTTGAAGGGATACTCACACATCAAGATCTATCCCCTGCAGAAGAAGTCGGCAAAGACGAGTTCGTCTGTCAACATCATGACGTCACTCTATAAAGCAAACGACATTGACAAAGGGGCGAGGATCGATAATGGAGGATCTTTGGTAATGCGGGGTTAGGTTATAGGAAGGAAGGGAAATGAGTTGATCATCGTCGGAAGTTTGAGAGCACCAATGTTTTCAACGACCATTGAAAAAAAAATGAAGTACAAAAGAGAAATAAGAGAAATGGAGACGAAGATTAGAAGAATCTACATAATGAAGAAGCAAAGATGCAGTTGTGGGAAGAAGAGAATGGTAACCCAGTCTAAATTAGAGCGATTTGATGGCTTTGCAAAAGATCTCAAACGGATTTCAAAATTCAAAAAGGAGAGTGGTGCTTCGGTTTCCAAGGAGGCATGTTGAAGGAGAGCTCTGAGACGTCATGACGCATTGCCACAGACCGACATTAAAGGGAGGCTATGGAGATGTCAATCAAGGAACACAACTGATGTGTCCAAAACTCCAAGCCAATTCCTCCTCGGTGCCGGTGGTTGACTCGCTTGACAAGCAAAGTTGGCCGAACGTTTGGAAGTGTTTAAAGGCAATTTTGTGATGGAATAAATTACTAGGAATCCTTGGATAAATGCACCAAAAATAACCAGGAGGATCGTATATTGGATCGATGATGAACACACCTAAAACTCTTCGACTAGGTTCAGATGAACACACCAATAAATGACGCCCCTTGGCTTTTTGTGCTCAAAAGCTCAAGATATATTCAAGTTTTAACGTGAGAAACAATGTAGCTGCAAGCCAGCTGATAGACACAAAAATTACATAAATTGTCTTAAAACACATTTACGGGAAAAAAACATAAAGTAGTG
Source organism: Rheum nobile (assembly GCA_027886185.1). Classification (NCBI taxonomy): domain Eukaryota; kingdom Viridiplantae; phylum Streptophyta; class Magnoliopsida; order Caryophyllales; family Polygonaceae; genus Rheum; species Rheum nobile. The sequence goes on from WOAB01000163.1 coordinate 4,953,559, forward strand.
ATCTAAATGGCATGGTCAAATCTCAACGCCATTTGCCTTCAATTTTGGAGATAAATGGAAGCATCCAATGTGCCACATCATCAGCAAACTTGAGGGCAAAGGCACGATCCAATTGGGAGATGGCCTTGCTTCAGTGCCTTGATAACGCCGACGTCGGGGACTCCTTGACATCCAATGCCATCACCGGGAAAACCTTCAATTGGTGCTCCGTGGCCTGATGAATTCCAATGTTTCCCTTCTTGGCCAATGCCCAGCGTCGGGGAGCTTTCCTGGACGAGTTCCATCACCGAGCCATTTGGCACTTGGCTCGGCGCTCCAAGGCTCATAAGGACCATTTGGATGCCTTCTTGGAGTTTCCTAGCTTGGGCTCTCGTGATGACGCCTTCGGCTTGTGAATTGCCGAGGTGGCCTTGATTAACCCTAGCCAATGCAAGGGCGCTCGAACGTGTGAGCGGCGCTGTAGGAGTTGGATAGCTTTGTGCTGGCATTCTTGCGCTCTTTTGGGCATGCACCTCCACTTGATCATCCTCCTCCAAGGTGGCCCCCTTTGGTGACAGTTGGCCGTGGTTTCCATTCTCCCCTAGCTTTGGCGTCGGCGGTATCGGTAAGACATTCTTCGCGGCTTTGTCTTGGGCCTTCACTTCTGGCACGTCCTTGGCGCTTGCTGGAGTGGTGGCTTCATGAGGTGAAGCAGCTTGATTAACATCATCCTTCCTCTCTTGAAAAGGATTCGACCCCGAATCTCCTTGCTCATCCTCGTCTCGTTCATGGTCCACCACAAAAGCCTTCAAATCTGCAACATATAAGACATCATGCAGACCATAATCATTAAGCAAATCAAGTTGGTATGCATTGTTGTTGATCCTTTTGACCACTTGGACAGGTTCGTCGCCTCTTGGCTTGAGCTTAGAGTTCCTAAGCGTAGGAAATCTCTCTTTTCTTAGATGAATCCACACCAAGTCGCCAGGCTCAAAGATGACTTCCTTTATTAGCTTGCTTCACATATTGCATCGTGCGCTCCTTAAGCTTCTCCTTGGTGGCCTTATGCAGCTCTTGCACAAATTTGGCATGGATCTTGCCATCTTCATCTTCCTTGTCCTTAAGCGTGTAAGGAACCATGTCAAGATGAGTGATTGGATTGCGTCCATACACAACCTCAAAAGGAGTTTTCTTGGTGGCCAAATGAACTGAGCGGTTGTAGGCAAATTCAATGAAGGCTAAGTACTCTTCCCACCTGCGCAGGTTAGTACTCAACAATGCACGTAATAAAGCTCCTAAAGTCCAATTGACAACCTCAGCTTGGCCATTGGATTGTGGATGACTCGAAGTAGAGAAGAGTAGCTTAGTTCCTAGCCTAAACCATATTGTTTCCCAGAAATAGCTAAGGAATTTAGCATCTCTATCCGACACTATTGTCCTTGGAACTCCGTGTAATCTAACTTCTTCACAAAAGAACAAGTCAACCACATGTGATGCATTGTCGGTTTTATTGCATGCTATGAAATGTGCCATTTTCGAAAACCGATCAACCACCACAAAAATTGAGTCCCTCCCTCTTTTAGTCCTAGGTAAACCCATAACAAAGGAAGGGGAGTGTATAGGCCATTATGGTGGTTTAGCTTGGACTTGGCCTTAACACATGTGGTACATGAAGCACAAAATTTGTCAACATCCTCGGCCAATATAAATGCTCCCTCAATGTGCCTAAGGTCTTAGCCACCCCAAAGTGCCCCATTAGTCCACCGTACCCCCATGTGCTTCATGAATGAAAAGCCTACGAAGGGAACCACTAGGAACACATAGCCTATCTCTTCTAAGCAAGTAATCATCATGCAAATATAATATGCCTTGGCTACCCTTACCCTCACTTGCTCAAATTGTTTCATAAAATTAAGGTCATCAAAATAAAAAGATTTCATGCAAGCAAACCCTAGAACTCTAGCATCCAAAGAAGTGAGAAGAGTGTACCTCCTTGATAGGGCATTAGCCACTATGTTGTCTTTTCCCTTCTTGTGCTTGATCACGTAACGGAAAGGACTCTATAAACTCCACCCACTTGGCATGCCTTCTATTTATCTTGCTTTGGCCCTTAAGATACTTCAATGCCTCATGGTCCGAATGGATGACGAACTCCTTGGGCATAAGGCAGTGTTGCCAAGTCTTGAGCACTCGGACAAGAGCAAACAACTCTTTATCATAGGTGGGATAGTTGAGCTCGGCGCCACTCATTTTTTCACTAAAATAGGCTATTGGCCGGCCTCCTTGCGTCAACACCCCTCCAAGGCCAATTTCCGAGGCATCACACCCTATCTCAAAGGTTCTTGTAAAGTCCGGGAGTGCAAGTAGTGGCGCATGGGTTAGCTTGTCTTTGAGCATTTCAAATGCAGCCTCTTGCCCTCACCCCAATGGAACACCACATTTTTCTTGGTGAGCTTGGTCATTGGCGTGGCTATTATGCTAAAATCTTTCACAAACCTCCTATAGAACTCCACCAAGCCTAAGAAGCTCCTCACTTGTGTCATGGTGGTAGGTGTCGGTCATTCTCTTATGGCTTTCACCTTTTCCTCATCAACCTTCAATTCTGTCTTACTCTTAACAAAGCCAAGAAAGACAACATATCCGAACAAAAATGGCATTTCTGTAAGTTGGCATATAACTTTTCCTTTCTAAGGACATCTAGTACTTGTTTTATATGATGAGCATGCTCTTGTAAGTTCTTGCTATAAATCAATATGTCATCAAAATAAACAACTACAAATTTCCCTAAGAAAGGCCTAAGAACATGATTCATCAATCTCATAAAAGTGCTAGGAGCATTAGTGAGTCCAGAAGGCATTACTAACCATTCATTCAAGCCATACTTGGTCTTGAAAGCAGTTTTCCACTCATCTCCTTCTTTCATCCGAATTTGGTGGTACCCACTTTTGAGATCTATCTTGGAGAAAACTTGGGGGCCATGTAACTCATCAAACATGTCATCCAGCCGAGGGATGGGATGTCTATACTTGATGTTGATGTTGTTGATGGCTCGACAATCCACACACATTCTCCAACTTCCATCCTTCCTAAGCACAAGTATGACTGGCACGACACAAAGACTTAAGCTTTCCTTCACATAGCCCTTGTCAAGTAGCTCATGTACTTGCTTCTATAGCTCCTTGGTTTCCTTTGGATTGGTACTATAGGCTACCGTATTTGGCAATGTGGCGCCAACCACAAAGTCAATTTGGTGTTCTATCCCACGAATGGGTGGCAAGCCAAGGAATTTCCTCTTGAAATAGGTCTTCATAATCCTACATAAGAGATGTAATAGGCAAAGGTAGATAACTCATTTCTTGTAAAGAAAACAAGTTAGTCAAGGGCACAAAAAGGAAACAAACTCTTCTTCCCTGAATGGTCTTGTCAACTTCTTTAGCCTTGGCCAACAACATGTGATTGCTAGCCCTGGAGTTGATGCATATGGCCAGCTTCTTGTTGCCTTCTTTGCCGTGGCACCTTTGGTTTTGTCTTTGCTCATTGGCCATGTAGTTGGCCATGATCTCATGAGACGCCATTGGATGAAGAGTAATCTTCTATCCAACCATGTGGAAGGAATACTCATTGGTGACCCCTTGGTGGATCACCCCTCGGTCATATTGCCATGGCCTCCCAAGTAGTAAGTGGCACACAGTCATGGGCATCATATCACAAAGCACCTCATCCTTGTAAGCTCCAATGGAAAACCGAATTAAAGCTTGAGTTTGTACCTTTAGAGGAGTGGATGAATTGAGCCAATTGAGCGTGTAGGGTTGATGGTGAGGTGTGGTCTTGAGGTTGAATCTCTTAACCACCTCTTGGTCTATGATTTTGCAGCACGAGCCTCCATCAACATTCACAGTACACACATTCCCTTATGTGACACCTTGTGTGAAAAATGGTTTCATGTTGAGAAGACAAGGGTGGCGCGTCACTAGCCTCCAAGGTCCTCTTGACTACAAAGCAATCTCCTATGGCCGCCATGACATGGACCTCTTTTTATTCATTTTGGGTGTCATCCTCCTCTTCTAGGACTTCCTTTTCATCCTCCGACAGATAGTTACCATGCTCATTTAAGAGCACTTGCTTCCTTGTAGGGCAGTCCCTAGCATAATGGCCGCATTCCAAGCACTTGTAGAACTTGACATCTCTAGTGCGAGAGTTGTCTTCTTTTTTGGGGCCTTGGCTAGGCGGCTGGCCTTCTCTTAGGTGGGGCCTTGGTTAGGTCCGACTTGTTCTCTTGGGCCCTAGGAGCAGTTGGCAAGGTGTTAGAGCTTGAAGTGGACCCCCATGTGCGAGAACTTGTGAAACTCTTCCTCTGTTGCAAATTTTGGTAAACATGGGTGGCATAGTTGAGCACCTCCTCAATTTGCACATGAGCTCCAAACCTTTGCATCTCCACCACTTGACCAGCGTCAGGATTCAAGCCCGTGGTGAACTTGGACACTAGATATCCCTCGAGGAAATTAACATTGGAGCGAAACACCAAGTGTTTTAGCTCCTATTAGAATTCTTCCGGCTTTCGGTTCCCTTGCTTCACTCGCTCCAATTTGACTTGGATTCGGTATTGGAAGTCTTGAGGCACAAATCGAAACCTCATTGCCTCTTTGAGCTCCTCCCACATGGTGATGGGTGTGTAGTTGTGGTAGGCTCTCTCCTCTTTGTCTTCAAGCTACCAAGAGTAGGCAAAGTCGTAAATGTGGGTAGTGGCAATGGCCACCCTTTGCACATCGGTGTAGCCGTAGTAGTAAAAAATGGCGTCAGTTTTGGCATCCCATCCAAGCCTCTAAGGCTTTTATCTCATTTCTATTTTGGTTATTTAGTTTCATAATTCTAGCCTTGCCTTAGTGAGTGTGAAGAGCCATTTGCATATGGGCTTTAACTCACTAAGGCCCATTAGAGTTTCCTTTTATTTGTGGGCGTGTGGACCCATTTGCATATGGGCTCCTAGTCCACCAAAACCCTAGAACTATATAAGCCACTCCTTGGCTTCCTTGTTCATTTAGTTGAAGATATAGAATTGGAATATTACCTTGGGTAGAGGAATCCTCCCCTAAGGCATCCAATTAATTCTATCAACTGAAACTCTCTCAAACACTCTTCTCTTCTCAATCTCTCATTCTTCCACGATTCACCATCAAATCCACAAGCATCAAATCGGTTCAAGTTACATCTCGGTCAAGGAACCTCCAAGGGAGGTTCCCTTGGTCTCACGCTGGCGCCGCCGCCCTTTCTAGCTCCGGCCAGTCCAACCTCAGTCCAACGACTTTCCCCTTGGTTTCCGGCAGTCCAACACCTCATTCAAGCATCATTTGCAAGGTTCCCACATCAAGGAAGGAGAAGGAGGCTCCCTTGGTCTAGATCTAGCTTCTAGAGGAACAAAGCCTCACCTTTGAAGGGTTGTTTCTCATCAATTGGTATCAAGAGCCAAGTGCCCAAGCTAAGTCCTCTTCTCCCTTTCAAAATTTCGTTTTTATGGTTCATTTCCATAGCTAGGATGTTCTCTTGTGTTGTTTCCATGTGTTTTGCTCTTTATCTCCCTTGCTAGCTAGAATTTTTTTTCTTGTTTCTTCTTGCTTTGTGTTGAAATTGCATGCTCAGTTTTTCTTTGGTTTCTATGTCTTTTTTGCTATTTTTCATGCTATTTTCGTGCTTAGCTTAGTGTTTCTAGCTGCCCCTCCAAAAAACAGCCAAAAAAACCCACAAAAATCACTTTTCGGCGACCGGACCACCACCTTCGGCGACCGGACCACCGCGTCTACCGCCTTACTGCCACCACCACCACCCCTACAGCCCCCACCTTGCTGCCATGGCCGAAACCTAGCCCTTGCTTGTGCTTGCTCCATTTTTGAATTGTTGTCCTTGTGTGTACCTTGTCCTTGATGTACTTTGTCCTTTTAGGGGAGAGGCCTTTCCCACCTTCTCTTGGTCCCCTTGTCCCCTTAGTCTATTTAGGGTAAAAACCAAATTGTACCTATACGATGATGGGTTAGTGGATGATGGGCAAGAAGCTTCTTAGTGGGTGCCACATGGGCCGAATTTGCTAGTGGTTGGGCACCTCTCTCTCACCTTCATCCTAGCCTTGTCACACCCTTCAATTGGTGACTTGGCACGTCTAATCATCAAAAAAACTGAATACCCTTGTTGTCACTCTCTACAAAAAAGTGTTGTGGTCCATTCCTTGAATTCAAACACCATCACCTTAGGCTTGCTTCCCTTTGCACTAGAAAAAGCCAAGCTTATTACAAGAGGTCCCAACAAAAGGCAAAGGACCCAATCAAAAAAAAAAAAAAAACAGAAAAAGAAAGGAACGAAAACGAAGCAAAGCAAAGGATGGGTCACACTTCTCACCTCACATTGGGCCACAACCCTTGGCGGGCTCTCTCGCCCTCACTTGGCAACTTGTGCCACTAAGCCCTTCTCTACGTATTCCTCTCGCCTTTGCCATTGTCAATTCGTGCCTTTGGGGCCCATAGGGTGGTCGTTTTGCCTTCACCTTGACCTTGTCTTCCTATGTTGCACTTTGGCCGTTTATCCACTTAGCCTAAGGAATACAAGTTTGCTTGGTTTGAAGGTGCATTGGTCACACTCCCAATTGGCAAGTTACATATCATGCTTTTCCCTTGTCACCCCTTTCTTGAGCCATTGACTTTGTTTTTGCCCATGTCTTAGTCTCTTTTCCTTTGTTTGTCCTTTATAAGTTACTTTCCTTGTGCCTTGTGAATTGTTTACTTGGTTTGCTTGTGGCCCTCTTGTAGGTGAGTCTACAAATGGAGGACCCCATGGATGTCGACGGCCGCCGCTTTGGGTATCCTTACCGCCGCTCCATCCATAGGCCCACGGTCAGCTATGAGTTCCGCCGCCACCATGACGAGGACGCGGCTTGGGCGGATGTGGGCCACCGGGGTTATGATCGCCATCACCCGGATTGGCTACCGCATCCCCGTGGCCGCACCACCCGCCGCGCCGAAGGCCATGATGCAGGGTGGCTGCCGCCCACATATGACACCGAGTCGGTGACCGCGCGGCTTGCCGAGGAGAACCGCGCCAAGGAGGCTGACGCCCGCCATAAGGCAGCCGCCGTGGCCTTGCGCGCGGCCCACGTCGAATTGGCTGCGCTCCGCCGCGAGAGGGAGGTCGCCGCTGCCGTCAACGCCCGCATGGCTGCCCTCGAGCTTAGCTTGGCCACCATTGTCGTCGGCCCCTTATTGGCCCCTCCCAGGGCCAATAATTCATATATGTTATTGGCTAGTTTAAATCTATTGAATATGTCTTCAATTATGTTTGGCTAAATTCCTAGTTCTAAGGTTGGGGTGATCTCGACGATGCGTATCTAATTAGAATTCTTTATTTGCCTGAATTTAAATAATATTTGATTCATCCCTAAATGCTTTATGCCCATATTAGCATATGCGAAATGGATCCTATTAGGGTTTGAGACTAAAAGGTGATAACTTTAATAGGTATTCGGGTAGGGTTTGAGACTGAGAGGTGATAACTTCTACTGGAATCCTAGGAATTGAACATGAGTGTTATTTGTGTGACATCAACTTAATTGCTCTTGAGGATTAATAGGCTATCATAGATGTTCTAGGTTTGAGTTGGATTAGCAGAGCGCGACAACGAATGTTATTTCAGTTTATCCCTAGACTCTAAGTGCGTTAAAGGGTTTGGATGAGATTAGCTCTGCGCGACAGCGATTGTTAGTTTAGTCCAGGCACATTTACTATCGTTTGAAAGGAGTTAGTAGATTACCATAGATAGCTTACCTTCAAATAATTTGGACTAGATTTAGGTGAAGTGTAATTTTATTTACTGTTGCATCGTTGCGGTGATCATTAACCTTAAACACATTTATCCCATTGATTTTATCGTTTTTATTTATTTTTATTAGTTAACTTAGTTATACAATTTCTCAAGTCCTTATTTTCCTAGCCTAGTTCATTGGTAGTGTTTCAATTAATATTACATTGGTCTCTGTGGGATCGACACTTGACTACTATAGCTGATCCCGTACACTTACGGGTAGGTTTTAGCCACATCAAAACACATATCCAAAATCACCCAAAGCTTACAGTATTGATCGCAAATACAAAATAATATATAAAACTTTCATAATTGCATAATAATGTTTTACAAATAACGTTGCGGATTATATAATGGATGAGATCAAATATCATATTATATAAAATGTCGTAACGAAAGACTAAACAGAAAATACCAAAAATTATATAATAGGTCTTAAACCTATAATCTCACTCCAGGATCCTCAACCTTACTAAACGGAAATATAAAAAACAACAATTGCCTCCAATGTCGGAATTATGTTTCTTCACACTTGTGAATAATTACCTTATGTGCAGTAAGGGACGAATGACAACAGCCAACCATGCAAGGAAAATGAAAGGATGGTTAGTCTAATGAAAGACTAAACAATGGTATTTATGAGAGGTATCGTGTGGTTGTATCCAGTTACTATCATTGTTTCTCGAATAAAAGCTGAAAGACGATATATAACTAAAATACTTCCACTGAAATGTATGAAAAGACATGATTCAAGAAAAGACTCCAATGGAATTGAGTCGTATAGGAATTTTATATATTTGTTTGGGAACATTAATAACTGTTACACACCAATAGATTTCAAATGAATCATTGGACTAATTGGGTCCTCAACCAACGTCACCGCGTGCGTGTTGTGCAAATTCAGATGGGAAAGAGGACGTACTTAGACAGGATCCCGAGCGTTTCCACACTGTACTTCTCGCTCGAAGTATATTAATTATGTGCATAAAAGCACTTATCTTATTTAATTCCAAAACGTGCATTTACGCTAAAACTTTTAATCCACCCCATCTCGATACGAGAATTTATCATGGGACGAATCCCAAATAATGGCACTAGCTAAGTGCACTACGACTTATATTTGAATAAGGGTACTACATGACCAAAAGTACTAGGTCAAAATCCTCCTACGAATACTTGTTCTAACTACGCATACAAGTCCACATAAAATTTAAACCAAAGTCCAACTATCACCCTACGACAATATTTACAAACGTAGTCTCTAGCAATATATATGACGGACGAGTTTTTAGTCGTCCTAAACCCAGTCAAAATAAAACCTAACAAACCTAAACAAGTAGTAGAGGCAAGCAAGGGTCGAATCCCACATGGAGGAAGTGATCTTTCTGAGTGTTGATTAGCATGCAAAAGACGTGTAACCGACAAGTAACAAGGTTTTTTTTTAGTATGATCGCAGAGTAACAATGATGCAAGCTTTAGAGAAAGAATAAGTATGATGTGTGGAAGTATTCCACTAGACAAATATCCACACTGCAGATAAAACTGGTTGATCACTGATAACTATTGTTCCAAGTTCTTTTCACAATCTTATAGTCGTTCCCATCCTGATCGTAATTAACTACCAATTCAGACAATTGTTGATAGTACTTACCACAATATCAATAGAAGAAAACCTTACTATCAATAAAGCAATATCATTCAAACAAGGATATAGGATACATGCAAATAGAAGAAAACCTTACTACTTAACATGCAAATAAATCTCTCTCACAATTGCACACTCGTATTCCACTATATGTAACAATTGTGTTTGCTACTAGATATGCACTCGCATTCCGCTATATGAAAATCCTAGCACTATGATAAATATCGATAAACCTAGTTAGCAACTCTAGATAAATCAACACAAACCAATAGACAATATGCTCAAGAGAATTAAACCAACTTAATAAGACATAGAACAAGGAATAGAAATCTCACAACCAATCCATTGCAATGCTTCAATTGTCTAGCGAAACAAACGTGTTTAGTTCTCCATGGGTTAAAACCCTAGAGGCAGAAAGAAAACGAGTCTGAAGATCCTCCAACTAGGTTAACTAAAAGTGTTTTTAACCTAATTCTAAAATGTTAAAAATAATAAAAGAAAATAACAATAAAATAATAACCAAAAATAAACAATGAAATTCGGGGACAAATTAATCCCGTTCAGCAGCTGCTTCTTCGTCTCGTTTAGCAGCTCGATCCAACTCGTGAAATCAGCTTCTCGGCCCCACACCAATGCAGCGACCCACTCCAGCAGGAACTTCTCTCTCGCTGACGTCATGGCCCGCATCATCTTACAATTCTCCTTCCAGCTTCAATTTCACGCGCCCGAACTCCCGCTTCAATTCACGCGGCCGATTCTTTTTGGGCTTTTCTTCTATTGGGCCCTATTTCCTCCACTTTGGCCCATCATCAGCATCAACACGCGGGCTTGTATTAATTTAAGTTGCTTTGCCTCGCGTGATGGCCGCGGTCGCGGTTTGCTCTCGAATTGGCCTAATTAATTTCCGACCGCGGCCCTCTTCTCTTCCGCGTCGTTTTCTTCAGAAATTAGCCATCTCCTCAGGTGGTCAGCTCCTTTTCCTCTGGATGTCTCCAATTAGCTCCTCCAGACCACCAAAATCACACTTCTCCGCTTTAACTCCATAATCTCCAATTGTTCTCTAAATTCAACCAAATGGCGCCTTAAACCTGGTAACAACTCCTAGATATGCACTACAAAATAGCACTGATCAATATACAACCTGGTATATGATTCATATTTTTATCACACCATTATAACACATAAGTTCTAAAACACAATATGACAATATTTATCCCAACTTAATTACAACAATGAATTAATTGTCAATTAAGAAAAATATGGAATAAATGCAAGAGTGAACCACCGATTGCCTTAGTTCGGAATAACGTCGAGTTGATGTAAGACGGGATTCGGTTCTAGTCAATGGTCTCAACTTCTACTCTAGTGTCGTTCCAAAAGGAGTTCTGAGATGCACCCGCTCAGAGGGCCCAGTGACAAGGTCTAGGTCCAAAGCCATCTCCACCGTCGTCGCGTCACTTGTCGCACGCGTCGTCGCTGGCCAAGGAAGCCCAGACGCCAACCCAAGACTCGTCGTCCTCGCCACCATCGGCAATGAAACAACGCGTTCTTCACAGCCAACATCGCGTGCACCCACTCGTGAGGCCATCGACCCTTAATCATTGTTCCTCGCTGTGTTTGTACCCATTCAACGCGTCGTTTTCATAGTTTCGAGACATTTTCTATATTTGGTATTATTGCTTATTTTATATAGTTTCCTTTTATAGTCTTTTCTATTTTTCGGTTTGCGCCTTTTGCATGCTTGCATGGGCTAGCCCATAGGTTCGTCTCGGTCCAAGCCCATTAGGTCTTGGCCGACTTCTTTGGCTATTTTAAAGCCTCCTTTGTTATTGTTATTTCCTTACGTTCAATTTAATTCAAGGTTTCAAGTCGAGTGTTTATCCTCCTTTCCTTGATCGGACGTCAAAACCCTCTATCTTCGCATCCCCTTCACTCCGTCGCCGACGCTACAACAATTGCTTGAACCTTCAAGCTAGTCTTCCTTCGCATCTCCCTTCACCCACAGTCGACGCTACGATACCCGCAGTCGACGCTACGACACCAACGACTTGTCTCTTCAAGTCACCTATCCCTCATCAAACCGCTTCCGCCACCGCTATCCAGTCGCTCCATCAGCCACGTTCACCATCGCGTTCACCACCACCTTCACTGTCGAGATGTTCATCACGTGACTTCTCACCCAAGACTAGATCCAAAGGTGTCGCCTTTGACAATTGACTTGTCATCGGAGGCAAGAACACATCAACTGGTATCAGAGCCCAGCAGTCTTGTAAGTCACGAACTCAAGTTTGCATTTTGTTCATAATTTTTCTTGACCCCCATCGTTTGCTTTCATAAAGATCTCGCGAGAAAAAAAGAGAAAAACCAAAATTTCCATCTTTGCAACACCTTCGGTTTCTACAAGATACTATCTTGGCCGATTTTTTTTTCTTGTTCCCTAAGTTTTGGTGTGTTAGGTAATTTGTTATCTTGCATGCTAGAATATTTTGTTTTCTTATTTCACGCGTGGATAGAGTTTCCTTGTTTGCTAGATTTTGCTTTTTAGTTAAGTTAATTGAATTTCCTTATAAGATATCATATCATATCAAATCTTATCTTCTCTCTCCTATCTCTAAGTCACACTTATGATATTCTTGTTACTTAGACCGATTTTATTTTTGTTTTCTTTTGCAAATCCGAAAAGATCAAAAGATAAGATCTCGGATATTAAAAAAAATTTTTTTATCGAAAATATATTCAAAATAAAATAAAATCCAAAGTTAGGTAAAACCAAAATAAGGCAACCCTAACCCACTCTCGGTCTAAGCTCATCTTCTATCTCTCTCCATCGTCTAGATAAAGCTTCCTAGAAGGTACTTTCTTGCTTATTAGGTTGCTTTGTTTACGTTTGTTTTAGGGTTTCAATTTGTTCTTGTGTGTTTGATTGCAACTTGCTTGATACACCATCTCTTGTGCAAGCCAAGCTGCCCTCACAACAAGCCAAACTAACCTTACATATGTGAACTTTGTGACTTGACTAGTGATTTGCTTGGTTGTTGTTCTTCGTTGTCTTTTGGTTCGTTTTTACTCCCATCTCTAGCTTTGGTCAAAGTCTGGGACCGAGGAAGTTACGTGGGAAACTTGGGGAGACCGAGACTGATATGCGTAGTCATTTCCCTGAGTTGTTTTCGTCCTTGTTTCGGGGTCGAAACTTTTTCTTAAGTGGGTAGTAATGTAATATCCCTCATTTTTAACTAAGGGTATTTATGTAATTTCCAACTCTATTTCTAATAAAGGAATTTTGGTGTTTATGTCATTATTCAAAAAAGGGAAGTAGATTACAGATTATTAACTTAAGTTGTTACAACTTTATGTTATCGGTCATTTAAATATTATTTTAACATTGTGTTAATTTAAATTTAATTAAAACTTATCAATTTTAACCTAGATTATTTGAGTTAAGATTAACAAAGTGTTAATCAAGATTTAAATATGGTTAATTTTATAAGAAGATGAGACATAAGCTTAATTTTAACCTAAATTAATTTTCCTACATCTTAATTTTGGGTTAAAATAATTATATAAGCTTAGTATAATAATATAAATAAGTTTGGGTAATTTTTTGTATTTTTGAAAAGTGAAATAAAGGCTTTTAAAGTTGGGAAAAATAATGCAAATAAGCCAAAATTGCGGGAGGCAGTGCATAATAAAGCCTTCATCTTCAACCTCCAGCCACCAAAAATGGAAGCTCTCTTCCATGGCGGAATTCAACCCAAATTTGGCTTGATTTTTAAAATTCAAACTTGGGTTTTTATTGTAAGATCAAGACGCGTCTAATCCCACAAGAATCGGGAATCAAATCCCCCCATATTGTCCCAATTTTCCACGGAAAGGCAAGCCATGTCACCCATTGCGTCGATCGTGTGTTTGATGAAATTCGATCCGATTCGGGATCAATTTGCGCCGGATTTAACGTGATTGTAAATATATCTTCATGGAAAATCCAACCACCATAAAAGGAGCCTTACCCATAGTCATTTCGGCATCCAATTTCAACCGAAAATCTCACGAACCCAAGAATTAGGTCGCGGTTGTTCATCGTTGAATTTCGGCCACCACCGAGCTCCACCGTTGCAATTGTCGCCACCACTAGCACCACTCATAAGTCCTCTTTAAAAGCCCCTTGACCCCCCGATATCGGTGAAGCTCCGACGAGTCCAAATTTTACCAGTTTCCGGCAGGTGCCCCGCGAACCTCCGGTGAAGAATTTTACCCCATTTCGGTTTTGATTTTTATTTTGTTTTAATTAATCGTGATTAATTAGATTAATCTGGGTTACTTAGAATTTTTATTAGATTAATTTAATTTTATTGTTATTAAAACTAAATTAATTATATTTTTTTGGATATTATCTTATATTATGAATTGTTAATTTATAACATTTCATTAGACAATAAATTGGGTAATAAATTTATTGGATTTGTCAGTAAATAAATAAATTTATTTATTTATGTTATGATTATTTAGAATATACGACTAAATGATTTTTAGTATCATATAAATAATCGTTTTATTGTTAAGCGTTGAAAAGTGATTTATTTAGAGTTAAATAAATTCAATTAGAAACCGAGACATTATATCCTTCAAATTTTGATATTGAATAAATTTTCTAAATTATAATTTATTTATTGTGTGTGATTTGGGTACATCTTTGAATTGCTTTTGGAACGGAATTAAAGCAGTAAGTCAATTTGTTACTCGGAAGCAACTGTTCCTGTTATACCGTTCACCTTCTACGTGATTCAAGGCAAGTGGAGGTTCGCTCTTGCAATTTATGCCATATTCATATTAATTGACAATGAATCGATTGTGCTATTAAGTTGGGATAAATATTCTTAATTTTCATTTGAGAACTAGTGTGTTAAATTGGTGTGTAAATGAACCTTATTTATTAGGTTGTATATTTGCTAGCAATGACCCTAATATTTATATACATTATAACTGTAGGGTGCTAGATGAACTTTGGTGTGGATTTGTTGTGGACTTATATGCTAGTTAGCATGAGTATTCGTAGGAAACCTATTTAACGTGCGAGGTTTAGCTGTTTCTTTACAACTTGGTATTAGGAGGATTATTGCCCTAATACTTTTGGTCATGACCTACCCTTATTCGAATATAAGTGGTGGTGTACTTAGCTAGTGCCAATATTCGAGATTTGTCCCATTCTATATCTCATTGCGAGATCGGTTGTGGATTTAAAAGCCTTAACGTTAATGCACGTTTTGAAATTAAATAAGATAAATGCTTATTTGCACATAATTAATATACTTTGAGGGAGAAGTACAACGTGGAACCCGCTCGGGCTTCTGTCTGTGAAGGTCCTCTTATCAATCTGAATTCGCACAACACGTATGCGGTGAGGTTGGTTAAGGACCCGATTATTCAAAGAAGTCATTTTTAAAACTTTGTGTGATAATTATAAATGTTCCAAAACAAAAATACATATTCCTATAAGGCTCAATCCCTTTGGAGTATTCTTTTTTCGCATGTCTCTTTCTTTCGTTTCAGTGAGGATATCCAAGTTATGTATCGTCTATCGACTATTATTCGAGAGACAATGATAGTAATTGGATACAATCACAAGAACCACTTTGTTTGAGCCCTTATTTAGTCTTTCATTAGACTAACCGACCTTTCTTTTTCCTTGCATGGTTGGCCGGTGTCATCCGTCCTATACGACACGTCAGATAAAGCTTCCCAAGTTGAAGACGTGGGAAGACGACGTTGAAGGCAACTGTGTTTTTCTTTTGATATTTTGTTATTTGTTTTGAACAAGGTTAAGATCATGTTTTGGAGTTTATTAATTATTAAGTCTTTCGCTGATACTTTGATATATTATTGAGTTCCCATTTTTAGCAACATTGTTTGTAAGACAATTTTGGATTTAATATATTATAATTCATGTTATTTTTTATTTGCGATCAATATTGTAAAGTCTTGGGTGATTTTGGACATGTGGTCCGAGGTCACTAGTGATACTATTCGTAAGGTAATTTAGGGGTGTTACAACATATAGCTTGATACAGAAGTAGAGATATAGATGCTAAACATGTGAACCACCGATTGCCTTAGTTCGGAATAACGTCGAGTTTACGTAAGACGGGATTCAGTTCTAGTCAACGGTCTCAACTTCTACTCTAGTGTCGTTCCAAAAGGAGTTCTGAGATGCACCCAAACAAAAATATTAACATAAGTCAAATTATTTTAATAAATTTCATGAACCATTTCAACAAAATTTATGAATTGAATTTATAACATTAATTGTTGAATCTCTCTACCTAATCCCATAAAAATCTTAATTTAAATAACTTAAGATCAGTTAATTTATTTTATTATCACAAAAGTACCCAACCAACAATCTTTATAAATAACAATTATAAAGTCTAATTGTTGTTTTTTCTATTTAAAATAATGTAATATTATTTGTTTTTTAACACAAATAAATAATACATATTATGATAATCTAATTTTTCTTTAATCATGACTTAATCAAGAATTAAGTAATATGTTTTACAATGTAGCAGTACATGTTCAGCATTGCAACAAAACACGTACATCACATTGCAAGTAACAACACACCACGCAACTCCACTTATAGTGGATCGAAGGCGGTTCAAGGAGGCTTGACGGTGGTTCGACGGCACAAGCACGGCATCAGGGTTATAACATGGCTATTCTGCGGCGGGGAGAAGCTGCTTTCGCAGTAACTGGATGGACTGGTGGCCTCGGAAACAGACAACACAAGCCAAAACATTGGTGGCGCGACCGAGGGTTCGGTGGGCTCGTACGGGCTCGTACGGGCTCGTTCGGGGTCCAAACAAAGCGGGGTATGGACTCGTGGCGACATGGGCAATCACCGAGGATGATTGATGGCGGCAGAGGAACACCAATAGCGTCGAAAAACAGCCTGCATAGAATGCTCGAGAAAACAGAGGACGAGGGTTCTTCGATTGGTTTTGGATGCCAAATTCGACTCGTTTTGAGTCCAATTTATAGGGGAAAAGGATGGCTTGGGGTCCAATGTTTCGATTATGCAATTACCATGCTTAAAAGGATTCGAATTGGATCAAATTTTTGAGAATTCGATCCATTGAAGCTCAAAAAACGTCCTTTTTAGTTTTGGGAAGATTCACCTCATTTATGGTTAAAACATGTTAATTACCGCGGAAATTTGAGGGATATAGTAGCTAGTTACTTGGGTTAAAGTTTAGATTTGTCGAACGAACATATTAGTTAACAATTCGGTCGAATTTTGGAAGATTTGGGAGAACCCTAACCAAGGTTCTAAAACATGGGAACAATTGCTGGGATTTTAATCCATTTCCCACTACTTAAATGCCCCCTAATACTGTTATAAATCCTCGTAATACTGTTATAAGGAAACAACTAAACCTCGCAAGGTATATAGCGTTTCTACGAATACTTGTTCTAACTACGTATACAAGTCCATATCAAATTTAAACCAAAGTCCAACTATCACCCTACGACAATATTTACAAACGTAGTGTCTAGCAATATATACAACCTGGTATATGATTCATATTTTTATCACACCATTATAACACATAAGTTCCCAAACATAATATGACAATATTTATCCCAACTTAATTACAACAATTAATTAATTGTCAATTAAGAAAAATACGGAATAAATGCAAGAGTGAACCACCGATTGCCTTAGTTTGGAATAACGTCGAGTTGACGTAAGACGGGATTCAATTCTAGTCAACGGTCTCAACTTCTACTCTAGTGTCGTTCCAAAAAGGAGTTCTGAGATGCACCCAAACAAAAATATTAACATAAGTCAAATTATTTTAATAAATTTCATGAACCATTTGAACAAAATTTATGAATTGAATTTATAACATTAATTGTTAAATCTCTCTACCTAATCCCATAAAAATCTTAATTTAAATAAAGTAAGATCAGTTAATTTATTTTATTATCACAAAAGTACCCATCCAACAATCTTTATAAATAATAATTATAAAGTCTAATTGTTGTTTTTTCTATTTAAAATAATGTAATATTATTTGTTTTTTAACACAAATAAATAATACACATTATTATAATCTATATTTTCTTTAATCATGATTTAATCAAGAATTAAGTAATATGTTTTACAATGTAGCAATACATGTTCAGCATTGCAACAAAACACGTACATCACATTGCAAGTAACAACACACCACGCAACTCCACTTATAGTGGATCGAAGACGGTTCAAGGAGGCTTGACGGTGGTTCGACGGCACAAGCACGGCATCAGGGCTATAACGTGGCTATTCTGCAACGGGGAGAAGCTGCTTTTGCAGTAACTGGCTGGACTGGTGGCCTCGAAAACATACAACACAAGCCAAAACAGTGGTGGCGCGACCGAGGGTTCGGTGGGCTCGTTCAGGGTCCAAACGGAGCGGGGTATGGACTCGTGGCGACATGGGCAATCACCGAGGATGCTTGGTGGCGGCAGAGGAACACCAATAGCGTCGAAAAACAGCCTGCATAGAATGCTCGAGAAAACAGAGGACGAGGGTACTTCGATTGGTTTTGGATGCCAAATTCGACTCGTTTTGAGTCCAATTTATAGGGGAAAGGTTGGCTTGGGGTGCAATGTTCCGATTATGCAATTACCATGCTTAAAACGATTCGAATTGGATCAAATTTTTGAGAATTCGATCCATTGAATCTCAAAAAACGTCCTTTTTAGTTTTGGGAAGATTCACCTCATTTATGGTTAAAACACTGTTAATTACCGCGGAAATTTGAGGGTTATAGTAGCTAGTTACTTGGGTTAAAGTTTAGATTTGTCGAACGAACAAATTAGTTAACAATTCGGTCGAATTTTGGAAGATTTGGGAGAACCCTAACCAAGGTTCTAAAACAGGGGAACAATTGTTGGGATTTTAATCCATTTCCCACTACTTAAATGCCCCCTAATACTGTTATAAATCCTCGTAATACTGTTATAAGGAAACAACTAAACCTCGCAAGGTATATAGCTTTTCTACGAATACTTGTTCTAACTACGCATACAAGTCCACATCAAATTTAAATCAAAGTCCAACTATCACCCTACGACAATATTTACAAACGTAGTCTCTAGCAATATATACAACCTGGTATATGATTCATATTTTTATGACACCATTATAGCACATAAGTTCCCAAACACAATATGACAATATTTATCCCAACTTAATTACAACAATTAATTAATTGTCAATTAAGAAAAATATGGAATAAATGCAAGAGTGAACCACCGATTGCCTTAGTTTGGAATAACGTCGAGTTGACGTAAGACTGGATTCAGTTCTAGTCAACCGTCTCAACTTCTACTCTAGTGTCGTTCCAAAAGGATTTCTGAGATGCACCCAAACAAAAATATTAACATAAGTCAAATTATTTTAATAAATTTCATGAACCATTTGAACAAAATTTATGAATTGAATTTATAACATTAATTGTTGAATCTCTCTATCTAATCCCATAAAAATCTTAATTTAAATAAATTAAGATCAGTTAATTTATTTTATTATCACAAAAGTACCCATCCAACAATCTTTATAAATAATATTTATAAAGTCTAATTGTTGTTTTTTCTATTTAAAATAATGTAATATTATTTATTTTTTAACACAAATAAATAATACACATTATTATAATCTATATTATCTTTAATCATGATTTAATCAAGAATTAAGTAATATGTTTTACAATGTAGCAGTACATGTTCAACATTGCAGTAAAACACGTACATCACATTGCAAGTAACAACACACCACGCAACTCCACTTATAGTGGATCGAAGGCGGTTCAAGGAGGCTTGACGGTGGTTCGACGGCACAAGCACGGCATCAGGGTTATAACGTGGCAATTCTGCGGCGGGGGGAAGCTGCTTTGGCAGTAACTGGCTGGACTGGTGGTCTCAAAAACACACAACACAAGCCAAAACAGTGGTGGCGCGACCGAGGGTTCGGTGGGCTCGTATGGGCTCGTTCGGGGTCCAAACGGAGCGGGGTATGGACTCGTGGCGACATGGGCAATCACCGAGGATGCTTGGTGGCGGCAGAAGAACACCAATAGCGTCAAAAAATAGCCTCCATAGAATGCTCGAGAAAACAGAGGATGAGGGTACTTCGATTGGTTTTGGATGCCAAATTCGACTCGTTTTGAGTCCCATTTATAGGGGAAAGGTTGGCTTAGGGTCCAATGTTTCGATTATGCAATTACCATGCTTAAAACGTTTTGAATTGGATCAAATTTTTGAGAATTCGATCCATTGAAGCTCAAAAAATGTCCTTTTTAATTTTGGGAAGATTCACCTCAATTATGGTTAAAACACTGTTAATTACCGCGGAAATTTGAGGGTTATACTAGCTAGTTACTTGGGTTAAAGTTTAGATTTGTCGAACGAACAGATTAGTTAACATTTCGGTCGAATTTTGGAAGATTTGGGAGAACCCTAACCAAGGTTCTAAAACAGGGGAACAATTGTTGGGATTTTAATCCATTTCCCACTACTTAAACGCCCCCTAATACTGTTATAAATCCTCCTAATACTGTTACAAAGAAACAACTAAACCTTACAAGGTATATAGCATTCCTACGAATACTTGTTCTAACTACGCATACAAGTCCACATCAAATTTAAACCAAAGTCCAACTATCACCCTACGACAATATTTACAAACGTAGTCTCTAGCAATATATACAACCTGGTATATGTAATACCCCTAATTTTTTTAGTAAGGGTAATTGGGTAATTTCCCAAACCCTCGTCAATTATTCGAGACGTGTTTGGCAAAATTCAGAATTTCTTTATCGTGTATGATCTCTGTAAAATTCCCTGAACCTTGGAATAGACATTCGACGTATTTTCGGGGCTTAGAATATTCGTTCGGGTACAAGCATATTTAACCCGGGGTTTAGAACCCATGCCCATACCTTCTCCCGGCCAAAAGGCGCGAAAACGGGAATTTCCGCGACCGCGGTAGAGCCACCGCGATTGCGGAATAAGCGTGCACTGGAGAGCCGGGAAAAGGAATTTTCCACGACTGCGGAAAAGTCACCGCGATCGCGGAAAACGCACAGCGTCGCCCTTCGTCTTTCTTTCGCGTGGCGTCGATGCACTGGCTGGGTTGTCAGTTGATGGAGCCTTCTTTCCCTATAAAAGGAGGGGAGGAGAGCCTCCATCTTCACTCACATCCCGACCTCTCTCTCTCTCCCAAGGTGCTTGTCACCGGAGTTCGAGCTTTCGCCGGAGATTTCGAAGTCGTCACCGGAGCCTTCGCCAAGGGTTATAGCAGCCCCGGAGTAGTGCATTGGAGGCGCAAGGTGGCCAGAAGTCGAAGCCACCGCGAATCGAGCGCCAAGGAGTCGTCGCCAGTGAGTTCCTCGTCATTTTGGGTCGCCGGAGTTCATGTCCGCGACCGCGGACATGAACTACCGCGACCGCGGTAGTGACAAGGTCGGCCGCGTCCGTGGCCGCTGCCTTTGTCACTCGCGGGCATTCGTCCTCGACGATCGCGGCAGTGCCCACCGCGATCGCGGATTGCCTGGGCAATCGCGATCATGGATTTGGGCATGCCGGTCTCGGGCGGGACTTTCGTCCTTTCGTTTTCGTTCAATCTTTCTTAGATTCGTACATTTTATTGTCGAATCTAACCTAGGGTTTCGTTGTGGGTCATTTCCGTAGGAATCTGTAATCCGACTTCCGTTCCCGTTCCGGACCCAGAAACCCATCGTTGATCAATCGTTCGTCTAATCTAAGGCAAGTGACGGTTCGCTCTTGCTTATCATTCCATGTTTCCATTAATTATCAATTGTTTAATTGTTAATTAAATTGGGATGAACTATTGTTTTCTTTTGGGAACAGATTTTATGAATAATACGATTAAAACATGATATTATAATAGGTTGTATATTTTGCTGAAGAAAACGCTATTATATCTGTTATTACCATGATGGTATTGATGTGGACTATTGTGTGATCTGAACTGTTTAGTTAGAACGAGTATTCGTAGGAACGCTATGTACCTTGCGAGGTCTAGTTGTTTCTTTATAACTGGTGCTAGGAGGATTTTTCCCTAGTACTCTCTCTGGTCATGACCGTACCCTTACTCAGGGTAGGTGCACACAGCTGGTGCCGACACTCGGGATTTATTCCCTTCGATATCTCTCGCGATGAGATGATATCTTAAAAGCTTATAATGTAAATGTACGCTTTGTCACTAAGATAAGATAAGTGCCGCTATGCACATAATTAATGAACCTTCGGGCGAGAAGTACAACTTGGAACCTCGCTCGGACTTCGACTAAAGTAAGTCCTCCTTCCATATCTGAATTTGCATTGCGCGGTGAGGTTGGTCGTGGACCCAAATGGTAAAGTCTTTTAAACGCTTGTGTGAAATTATAACGTTCCCAAACATTTGTCATACGTTTCCGTAAGACTCAATCTATTGGAGTCTTCTCTTCATATACTTTCCCGTAAGACTCAATCTTTTGGAGTCTTCTCTTCATACGTTTCCCATAAGGCTCAGTTCCTTTTTAGTGCATGTCTAAACTTTAATCATTCCATGAGAGTTCCGGGTTATATATCGTTCCTTCAGTTGTTATTCAAGGGACAATGATAGTAACGGTTACGATCACTAGAACCATATGTTTTCACCCTTGCATAGTCTTTCACTAGACTAACCAACCGGGTTTTATTCCTTGCATGATTGGCTGGTGTCATCCGTCCTATACGGCACATCAGTGGTTGGTTCCCGAAGACTTGAAGTAACCAATTGAAGAAGAGACTTGCAGTTGAAGGTTCAAGTGTTAGTATTTTAGGATTGTCAAATATTATTTTAATATATTCTTATCACTAAGTCATGTAATAGATTTATTCTTAAAGTCTTCCGCTGTGTAATTTATAAGTTTTCCGCTGTATTATCACTCTGTTGTAAAATCATCTCCTCGTTTGACGAGAGATCTTTTAATATAAATGGTTGAGTTTCACTTATACATTGTCTTCCGCTGTTTAACCTTTCGTTAATTATTATGTTTATTTAAGATTAATTGTTCCGATTAAAGCTTTGGGTGACATCGGACAACAACTTCTGAGGTCACTGGTGCGTGGCACTATCGACAATAAGTCGGGGTGTTACAATTATGGTATCAGAGCAACGGTTTTAAAATTTATGGCCTATTGTTAGGTTTGAGAATTTTCGAAAATTCATTTCGAAACTATTTTCAACCTATTTTCTATTTGAAATAAATTTCGAGAGTTTTAACCTATTGGTTTATAAAATGTCATGTTATAAAATGTCGTGTTATAAGCGATTAAACTAAGTTTATGGTTGTAACTTTAAAAGTATGATTTGGGTCTTAGAAGAGTTTTGTGATAATTATATCACTAGTTTGAGGAACTAACTTTATAAATAACTATTTTTATAAAAGATTTAAAGGTATAAAGTATGAAGTTATAAGATTTAAGTGGTTTTCTAACTTCTGCAAGATTCAAGTTGTTACTTATTCCTTAGATCCATTCTTAGGAATATCATTTCCCCTTAGATGGAATGTCATTTAAAGGTTGACGTTTCTCCTAGAGTTTCCACTTCCCAAGTAAGTCAGAGAAGAAGTCGTTTCTGCGGTTAATGGTGGTGGGCCAGTCAGACTGATATAGAGTTATTAGTTTGGACCCTTATAAATCGTATCATAACGTAATTGACTCAGTGTCAAGTACCAATTGGAAAAGTTCTAAACTAACGTTATGGTTCATCAATAGATGATGGACACCCGATCCACCAACCGAGAAGCTAACGAAAGTCCTAGCAACGATTCTCGAATTCGGTTGAGATGTGCTACTCCACCAGGGGAAGACGCGGGATCTGGATCACGTAGTAGTGACCCGACCCTGCGACAGGATGTTCATCAGGGACAAGTGGACCCCTAAGCTGCAAGGGGATTTCCACATCCTGCCCCGATCGTGCTAAATGCGGCGACCATTGGACAGATAGTAGGGCTAGTAGTCGAAGTATTAATGGGCCAGGTGATATCGCAAGCTCAAGCGGCCCCCATACCTCAAGTCGCAGCTAGTATGGAGGCACATATTAAGACACAGAATGGGCAACATAATCGCAGGGCTGGCTCGTTCAAGCGCCCGACGTCGCCCACCAAGTTCAAGAAGTCTGGTCATACTAGGACCAAGGCAACTCCGTCTGATTCCGCCAAGGGCTCAGGCTGGAATAGCGGCGTGATTCAATGCCACAACTGTGGTAAGGCCGGGCACAAGAGTCCTAGTTGCCAAAAGGATAATAGGGTATGCTACTATTGTGGAAGGGAAGACCACATGAAGGCATACTGTAGGAAGAAGGGCCTAAGGCCAACTCAAGATAATCAGGCCTCAAAAGTTGGCAGTGGACAAAACCCACGGGCGGAAGTATCTGCTCCGGAGCAATCTGTTGCTCGTGATAAAGGCAAGGCACCTATGGAATTTTCGGGTCAAGAGCAGCGACTCTTTGTGATACGTCATCCCGATGGGAGGGAAGCTTTGTACAAGTGGTAGTATTTTGTAAGGCTTTTTAGAATAAGGGGCGATGACTTGTGTCGTTAGTCTCCATAGTTTAGTAATCTGTCTATTCGACTTTCTATCAGTTGTTTTATGTAATGTTTCGAACAATAAAGAAGTATTTCCTTGTTCCAGAAATTTCTAAATTCATTACTATTGCAAATTGTTCGTTCATACGAGACTCTGTGAGTGCCAAAAACAGTTATGTCACAGATGGATAAGGGCTGTCAGGACTCACAAAGGAGGGGTAACGTAGGGAACCGAGGTGTTCGTTCCCTACATGGTTAACACCAGGGGCGACTCCATTACTGAATTCTTAGATCCATTACTAGGAATCTCTCTTTGTTCTTGGAGTAATGTCACAACGGTATGACATTAATTACTCCCTTCGTTGAGTTAACAAGCGTTATCTCGTAAGCTGAGTTTTCCAAAATTTCTTAGGGTGTAGGAACAAATGTAAGTGGTTAATGCTCTAAGGGATGATTTTTTTTTTCTCTCATATGTGTACCCTGAACATTTGTTCAGGTCAAAGCACATAGGAATGAACTACATGAAGTTCAGAATGCCTAGCTGTGAGGTCATCCTGTGGACATATAAGAGGATAGATTGTGGAGAAGAGAATAAATGAATATAAGAGATAGTTCATAGGGAATTCAGTTTCTCTAGGCAGATCGTACTCTGTTACGACCTTGATTAGAACTTTAGAACTCAAGGGATTTTGGTTATGGAAGTTGTAAGTGAGTATGTTCATTGTGAACCAGAGGATTAGACTTTCGGAAAGGCTAAGGGTGTGAAGTCATATGTATTGTCTTGGAAGAATTATCTGAGGTTCGTTATGAGGTTTTCTTAAGAGAAACGACATAAGGATTGGATAGAGAGTGATCGATGTCTGTTAAGGTAATTTGATGTCATGTTTAGGAAAATAACGTGATTAGCCGCAATCGTGCTAATTGATTTATCACGATCTTGTTTTGAGGAAACTAGAGGTTTTGAGTTGGAAGTGAGCTTTTGGGCCAATTTTAATGGGGCCAAAGAACTGAATCAATGAATTGTACCTTCAAGGGATATATAGATATGATATCTGGAGATTTACAAGGTTTGATACTTGGATTTTAAGAGAGTGTGTCGTCTATAAAGCTTATGGTATAACACTTTTTGGAAGAATTAAGTTGTGAACGATTGTATTGGGAGAAAGACACTTGAAATTGAAAGGTTATGGTGTAGGGCCTAGTTATTCAGAGGATATCGATACCAAAGGGTGTAGCATGGGAAATTGTTGTATCTACGTTTAAGGAGTAAAGTGACAGTGTTACTTGTATGTACTCATTGAGGGATTAGGACGTAAAGTGATTGATTTTGATGGCAAGGCATCGTTCATCAATATGGTATTTTGAGTAAATAAATTGAGGAACCTTAAAGATTTAAGTTAGAGACTGAACAATGGAATACGTTAGGGTAATCTTGGATAAATGGTAAATATCCGTAAAGCAAAAGAGTGCTTGATTTGGGATAATAAATCGTATAAGGACAACTAGTTACTAAAGGATTTTTGAGTGAATAGCAAACTCGACCGGTAACAGTTTCCTACGATTTTGAAGGTTGAATAGTGTGGCATAATGTAAGAATGTGGATGATGTCAAGTGGACTTGATGAAAAGGTGACCTATGTCTATTAAGGTGATCGTATGACGCATTGAGGTAAAACGAGAGTATAATCTTGTGGAATGGATTATTAGATCATGTTGAGATAATCAGATATAGGTTGTGATGTGATTAAGTCTTGGAGGGATAGTAAGTATCCGTAACACAAAAAGGGGTTGCTTTAATTGGGATAGTAGATTGTATGAGGAGTATAAGGATCTTAAGTTAGAGATAAGTTATTTGAGTCAGTTAAACAAACCTTTGGGATGTGAGTCAGGAAAAGGGCGGTTGAGCCAAATCTAAGTGGACCAAATGATTGAAATTGGTAGGTTGTACGATCAGGGAATAAGGAGTTATGATACTTGTAAGGTTGTAAGGTTTGATGTTTGGATTTTATGTAAGTTTGTCGGTTAGAAGGCTTATGGTGCAATTCTTTGAAGAAGACTAAGTTGTGAAGTTACTGTGTTAGAAGGAGGCCACTTAAATGGAAAGATTACAATTTAAGGATAGGTTATGTTGATGATTCCGATAAATTAAAGGATTTAGTGGAGAGAATTGTCTATGTGCGCCTAAGGAGTAAGGTAGCAAGCGTTAATCGTATAAAGCTATTAAAGGATTCTGATAGAAGTGACTGATGCGGTTGGTAATGAATCATTTATCAGGATAATACCTTAAGGAAATAGGAGTAATATCTCATGGGATTCGTTTTAAGGAACGTAGGAATAAAGGTGTTGTGATTATGTTTGGAGAAAGTCTGGGAATCTTAAAAGTTTAGGTCACAGAATGATTTAAGGGATAGGCTAAATCATTACCGAAAGGATACCAAGTTAGATATGGCATAAGGGCCAAATGTAATTAAGGTAGCCAATGAAGTAGGTGAGCCATGTATGTAAGAAGTAAGGTCTATATGACAAGGGGAAGTACTAAGTTGAGGTATAGTTGAATTCTATGTATGTACTTGAGGATTGGATTGTCGTAGGAAAGTTAGTAGAAAAATGTTGTATTCTTCTGTTTGAAGACATCAAGGTCTTTATGAGGAATGGGGCAATATAGCGAGGTTATATTGGAGAGTATAATGGATACTCTGATCAAGGCAATGGTAAAATTGTGGACGATCACATCAATTCTAGTAAGAGAAAAGAATGTAGGCAGTATGTTGCGAGAAGAATCATGATCGAGAAATAGTCGATTTTGGTGATATAGGTTACGAAGACCAAATTTATTTAAGGATGTCAACTTAAGAAAGATAAGGTATGTACTTTGAGAGAGGCTTAGAGAAAGGTGAAAGAGGAATGTATAATCTTATGCTTAAGGTATAGCGAGACTAGTGCGATGATTTTAGGAGACGATTATCCTAAGATAATTATGACCTTGAGGATGGTCATGAGTTAGTACAAGGATAGTAAGTGGAAGTAGGCTATGCGAGATAGTGGTATGGTTGAGGGAACAGATCGTTTTTCCAGGAACAAGCATATGGATGCAATGATTAAGGATATTGAATTCAGATGGTAAGATTATGGTGAAACCGGTCCCTTTAGTTTAGTGATGCTAGTTTCGGGGTCGAAACTTCTCTTAAGGGGGTAGTGATGTAATACCCCTCATTTTTTTAGTAAGGGTAATTGGATAATTTCCCAAACCCTCGTCAATTATTCGAGACGCGTTTGGCAAAATTCGGAATTTCTGTATCGTGTATGATCTCTGTAAAATTCCCTGAACCTTGGAATAAACATTCGACGTATTTTCGGGGCTTAGAATATTCGTTCGGGTATAAGCATATTTAACCCGGGGTTTAGAACCCATGCCCATACCTCCTCTCGGGCAAAAGGCGCGAAAAAGGGAATTTCCGCGACCGCGGTAGAGCCACTGCGATCGCGGAATAAGCGTGCACTGTAGAGCTGGGAAAAGGAATTTTTCGCGACCGCGGAAAAGTCACCGCGATCGCGGAAAATGCCCAACGTCGCCCTCCTTCTTTCTTCTGCGTGGCGTCGATGCACTGGCTGGGTTGTCGGTTGGTGAAGCCTTCTTTCCCTATAAAAGGAGGGGAGGAGAGCCTCCATCTTCACTCACATCCCGACCTCTCTCTCTCTCCCAAGGTGCTTGTCGCCGGAGTTCGAGCTTTCGCCGGAGATTTCGAAGTCGTCGCCGGAGCCTTCGCCAAGGGTTGTAGCAGCCCCAAAGTAGTGCATTGGAGGCGCAAGGTGGCCAGAAGTCGAAGCCATCGCGAATCGAGCGCCAAGGAGTCGTCGCCGGTGAGTTCCTCATCATTTTGGGTTGCCGGAGTTCATGTCCGCGACCGCGTACATGAACTACCGTGACCGCGGCAGTGACAAGGTCGGCCGCGTCCGCGGCCACTGCCTTTGTCACTCGCGGACATTCGTCCTCGACGACCGCGACCGCGGCAGTGCCCACCGCGATCGCGGATTGCCTGGGCAATCGCGATCGTGGATTTGGGCATGCCGGTCTTGGGTGGGACTTTCGTCCTTTCGTTTTCGTTCGTTCTTTCTTAGATTCGTACATTTTATTGTCGAATCTAACCTAGGGTTTCGTTGTGGTTCATTTCCGTAGGAATCTGTAATCTGACTTCCGTTCCCGTTCCGGACCCAGAAACTCGTCGTTGATCAATCGTTCGTCTAATCTAAGGCAAGTGGCGGTTCGCTCTTGCTTATCATTCCATGTGTCCATTAATTATCAATTGTTTAATTGTTAATTAAATTGGGATGAACTATTGTTTTCTTTTGGGAACAGATTTTATGAATAATACGATTAAAACATGATATTATAATAGGTTGTATATATTGCTAGAAACAACGCTATTATATCTGTTATTACCATGATGGTATTGATGTGGACTTATGTGTGATCTGAACTGTTTAGTTAGAACGAGTATTCGTAGGAACGCTATGTACCTTGCGAGGTCTAGTTGTTTCTTTATAACTGGTGCTAGGAGGATTTTTCCCTAGTACTCTCTCTGGTCATGACCGTACCCTTACTCAAGGTAGGTGCACACAGCTGGTGCCGACACTCGGGATTTATTCCCTTCGATATCTCTCGCGATGAGATGATATCTTAAAAGCTTATAACGTAAATGTACGCTTTGTCACTAAGATAAGATAAGTGCCGCTATGTACATAATTAATGAACCTTCGGGCGAGAAGTACAACTTGGAACCTCGCTCGGACTTCGACTAAAGTAAGTCCTCCTTCCATATCTGAATTCACATTGCGCGTGAGGTTGGTCGTGGACCCAAATGGTCAAGTCTTTTAAACGCTTGTGTGAAATTATAACGTTCCCAAATATTTGTCATACGTTTCCGTAAGACTCAATCTATTAGAGTCTTCTCTTCATATACTTTCCCGTAAGACTCAATCTTTTGGAGTCTTCTCTTCATATGTTTCCCATGAGGATCAGTTCCTTTTTAGTGCATGTCTAAACTTTAATCATTCCGTGAGAGTTCCGGGTTATATATCGTTCCTTCGGTTGTTATTCGAGGGACAATGATAGTAACGGCTACGATCACTAGAACCATATGTTTTCACCCTTGCATAGTCTTTCACTAGACTAACCAACCGGGTTTTATTCCTTGCATGATTGGATGGTGTCATCCGTCCTATACGGCACATCAGTGGTTGGTTCCCGAAGACTTGAAGTAACCAATTGAAGAACAGACTTGCAGTTGAAGGTTCAAGTGTTAGTATTTTAGGATTGTCAAATATTATTTTAATATATTCTTATCACTAAGTCATGTAATAAGTTTATTCTTAAAGTCTTCCGCTGTGTAATTTATAAGTTTTCCGCCGTGTTATCACTCTGTTGTAAAAACATCTCCTCGTTTGACGAGAGATCTTTTAATATAAATGGTTGAGTTTCACTTATACATTGTCTTTCGCTGTTTAACCTTTCGTTAATTATTATGTTTATTTAAGATTAATTGTTCCGATTAAAGCCTTGGGTGACATCGGACAACAACGTCTGAGGTCACTGGCGTGTGGCACTACCGACAATAAGTCGGGGGTGTTACAGTATATGATTCATATTTTTATCACACCATTATAACACATAAGTTCTCAAACACAATATGACAATATTTATCCCAACTTAATTACAACAATTAATTAATTGTCAATTAAGAAAAATATGGAATAAATGCAAGAGTGAACCACTAATTGCCTTAGTTCGGAATAACGTCGAGTTGGTGTAAAACGGGATTCGGTTGTAGTCAACGGTCTCAACTTCTACTCTAGTGTCGTTCCAAAAGGAGTTCTGAGATGCACCCAAACGAAAATATTAACATAAGTCAAATTATTTTAATAAATTTCATGAACCATTTCAACAAATTTTATGAATTGAATTTATAACATTAATTGTTGAATCTCTCTACCTAATCCCATAAAAATCTTAATTTATATAAATTAAGATCAACTAATTTATTTTATTATCACAAAAGTACCCATCCAACAATCTTTATAAATAACAATTATAAAGTCTAATTGTTGTTTTTTCTATTTAAAATAATGTAATATTATTTATTTGTTAACACAAATAAATAATACACATTATTATAATCTAACTTTTCTTTAATCATGATTTAATCAAGAATTAAGTAATATGTTTTACAATGTAGCAGTACATGTTCAACATTGCAACAAAACACGTACATCACATTGCAAGTAACAACACACCACGCAACTCCACTTATAGTGGATCGAAGGCGGTTCAAGGAGGCTTGACGGTGGTTCGACGACATAAGCAAGGCGTCAGGGTTATAACGTGGCTATTCTGCGGCGGGGAGAAGCTGATTTGGCAGTAACTGGCTGGACTGGTGGCCTCGAAAATAGACAACACAAGCCAAAACAGTGGTGGCGCGACCGAGGGTTCGATGGGCTCGTACAAGCTCGTTCGGGGTCCAAACGGAGCGGGGTATGGACTTGTGGCGACATGGGCAATCACCGAGGATGCTTGGTGGCGGCAGAGGAACACCAATAGAGTCGAAAAACAGCCGCCATAGAATGCTCGAGAAAACAGAGGACGAGGTGATGTGACCCTGCCTCCCATGATGGCCCAAGACGGGGAAGAAGCCATGAGCCATCGCTCAGAGGGCCCAGTAACAAGGTCTAGGTCCAAAGCAATCGCCTCCGCCATCGCGTCACTTGTCACACGCGTCGTCGCTGGCCAAGGAAGCCCAGATGCCAACCCAAGACTCGTGGTCCTCGCAACCATCGGCATCGGAACAACGCGTTCTTCTCAGTCAGCATCGCGTGCACACACTCGCGAGTCGATCGCCCCTTCGTCGTTATCTATCGCGATGTTTGACTGCATGCCTTCACCGCGTTAGGATTTTAACGCGTTCTTTTGATACATTTTCTATATTTGGTATTTCCTGCGTGTTTTAGATAGTTTCTAATTATAGAGTTTCTATCTTTTAGGGTTTGTGCGTTTTGCATGCTTGCATGGGCTATCCCACTTGGCTCGACTCGGCCCATCCGATGTCTCACCTCTAGTATTTATACCCAACTTTGTTATTGTTATTTCCTTACGTTCAATTTAATTCAAGGTTTCAAGTCGAGTGTTTATCTTCCTTCCCTTGATCGGACGTTGACGGTGGCTAAAAGATGCACAAGCAAATGTCATTGATTAGCCTTATCAAAGTAAATTATCCTAACAAACCCACTAAACAGAAGTATAGCAGACAAGTAAGGGTCGATCCCACAGAGAAGGTTTGATGTAGTATGCAACCGTGAATGACAAGTAACACAAACGGGGGGTTTTGTTATCAAGAGAACAAAGAAAACAAAGCAAATGAATTGAGTTGAGTTTAGAGAATATAATGAGGGAAAAATAGTTCCACTAGAGCGAAATCCACAGTACATAGATAAAGTTCGATCACTGAAATCTATTTCGTCAAAGTTCTTTAATTATCCTTATAGTCGTTCCCACCCTGATCTTAAGTACTACCGATTCTCACAGTTGTCGATAGACTTATTACTATGCCAATGATAAAGTACCACTGATTCTCACAGTTGTCAGCGTACCTTAGCACCAACACAGCAATAGCAATGCGCACAAGGATATAGGATACATGCAAGTAGAAAGACGTACCCTACTTAACATGCAACTGATTCTCACTCACAATTGTACGCTCGAAACCCCTATACGCACAATTGTGTTTGCCACTAGATATGCACTCGGAACCCCTATATGCAATCCTAGCAATTGATGAAAAGCATTCAACCTAGTTGATCAGGCTAAGAAGAACAACAAGAAATCAATATCAATATAACCAAGAGAATCAATCCAACACTTATAAGGATAAGAACAAGGAATAGAAATCTCACAAACACATCAACTATACTGCTTCAATCGTCTAGCAGAACAAGGGTGAAGTTAGTTCTCCATCAAAGGGGATGAAAAACTCTATAGAAAATAACGTCTGAAAACGGAAGCAATCAAGTGATGATAAGTCTCCCTTCTCTTAACCTAGAAAAGAGGAGTCTTAACAAACTAGGTTAAACTAAAGCTGAAATTAAAGGAAACAGAATAATAATAAAATAAAGTCTCAAACATAAAAGGAAATTAAATCGTCTCTGGTGCGAGGTCATTAAGCACAGCCACCGCGGGGCGGTGAATTCCACCGCGAGGCGTCGAACTTCCACCGCTGGGCGGTGGCATCCTCTGGCGCGGGCTTCATCTTCACTGAGAGTCACCGCCGGGCCGCGGTACTTCTGACGCGGGGCGGTGAGCTCATTTCTCTAGCTCTCTTCTTCTCTGCTTCTGCTGCTCTTCAATCCTACCAAGTGTTGGTAGTCTTCTCCATAGATGTTCTAGCAGCTCCATCCATCCTCATGCTCCATCTAAGCTGCAAAACCTTGGATTTCTTCACTTCTCTCCAAAACATCTGGATTGCAGACTTAGCACCAAAACTCATCCAAAACCTCTCCAAATCATGCTAATAATTGCTAGTAAAGGTGTATGAAATAGCACCTATCAAATTCCCCCATACTTAGACCTTTACTCGTCCTGAGTAAACTAAAGAAAAGCTCACTCTCTCAATCAACACCAAGGCCTCAGGAAGTATAAGACAATATGACACTAGCAACTACAGCATATCAACAATAAGCTCCAGACAACCAAAACAAGTGATGCAAAGATAACCTAATCCTAACTCCAATCTAACTCCTTATCGCTCCAAGAGTGGCCTACCCGAGTCCTCCTTATGACTCCCCTTCTTATGACGCCTCGCCAAGAATTATAGAGAAATCCTAGAATCACTCTTCTTCTTTTACGCTCATCTTGCCTAGGTGCCCTTTCGGGTTTTCACCTAGCCACTCATTTCATTTTGCTAGATATCTCACATATACTCGCATCACTCCAGTCCAATTTTTCCCTGGTCTATACCAGCCGGACTACCTGCTTTTTACCTGAACTGCCCTTTCGGGTTTTCAGTCCATCCCAGGATTTTGGTTGCCTTTTTACCTCTTTTTGGCTTTTTCAATTTATTTTTAAAAAATAAAATAAAATCAAATCCGAATGCAAAATTACAAAACAGAAATGCAGAAAACAAAAATGCAGAAACGAAACTATATGTATACTAGCTAGATAGAAAGCAAGATAGCAAGTCTATATCCCTCCCCCATACTTAAACCGAACATTGTCCTCAATGTAGAAAAGAGAACATCAAATGATATAGGGGAAGAAGTGATAAACTCACTGTGGATCCGATGGTGGTGGTGGGTACATCCCAAAATAGTTTCTCATATGAGCGTCCATGGTGTCCAGACGCTCATCTACATCAGCACGGAACTGGGTCTGCCAAGTCTGCAAAAATGGTCTCTAACTAGGAGTTCCACTGATCCTGGCGCACTGAGAACGTGTCCCATCTAGAATACAACTCATGCCAGGGTGCGACAGGACCGTATGAAGACAAAGGCGCCTCAAACTGGGTAGACATGGGGTCGTCCCCACCCACAGAATCAGCAGCAACAACATCAAAACCACCACTAGGGCCCTCCCCAAACGGACCTGAAGGAGCAACAGCAGGGGCATCATTGGTCGGCATCCGGCTATCACTGGGAATCCACCAACCCGCATAAGAAGGCGAATAAGCAAATTCCAGGGGAACAATCAGAATGTGGCCCTCATAGGATGACCAGACCAAATCACCATCCTTCCCCAGTGGCTTCAGTATCGAGCACACCTTCATGTGTGCTAAATCATACACCGCGTAGGCAACATGCCGAGGAATCTGATCGCAATCAATCACTCCAGCACAAAGAAGGGTAATCAGACCACCCCCACAAATATCACGTGGTTCGCCATCACGAATCCTCACCAAGGAACCCAAGAAAAGGGTAGCCCAACACGGCGTATACTCAACAGTCCCCAAGATGCTCATAAACCACTAGAAGTCCTTCATAGGCACCTTCCCATTGTCCGCATGGCCAAAGAAATCCCTCATCATCACCTTGTGGATCAACTGCAGACACAGGTTCACCAACTTGGAATTCACCTCCTGACCCTTCCTGAAACTCCTGCCCGTAGCAGCCCGCAAGAACTCCATCATCTCGGAATCGTGAATACCACCAGACCACCCATCAGTTGGGTCCTTTGTAATACCCAGGGCATCATGCACCAACTTTAGAGATAAGGAGTAATCACGCCCATTGTAGGTGAACATGATCTTGTGCAGATGCCTATCGTCCGAGTCATTGGTGAGCCTCCTGAAAGAGGCAATAAACTGGTAGCACAACTCTGGATACGCAGGGGCAGCCTTTTCCAGAAACTTCCCTAACCCACACTGTGTCAAGCACATGGACACACATGCCAACATTCCCAATTGCTCCAAAGTCGGCGTATGGAAAAACTTCGAAGCCAATACCTTCCTCTCCTTCACCACATTATAAACCTCACTCCCATCCCTAGTCGACACTTTCTTCTTGCCTCTAAATGCCATAAGTAGGGAATTGAAGTGCTCAAAGCAAGGCAATCTAGAGAACTTACAAGCAAACAAACATGCAGCCTGGAGAGTCTCAGCGCGGGGCGGTAGGGTCGCGGTGAGAAACTGGGAGCTATGGCCGGGTCACGGCGAAGTCGGCACGGGGCGGTGGCAGCAGCGACACGGTAGGGTTGTGTTTGGGCTTGTTTGTGAGGCTAGACTCCAAATTGGGATTTGGGGCTAGATTTGGCTCAAGGTCGACAGGGATTTGGGGGAGATAGAGGGAAATAGATGTGGGAGCTTGAGGGGGGCGTTGGAATGGGAGGTAAGAGATAGTGGGGCTAGGTCAGGGAAAGGGAAAGGAAAAAGGGATGATGGGCCGGTCATGTACCATGGCCCAAAAGAGAAATCTTGGCCCACCAGAGGGAACCCAATCCGTCAAAACCTTAGTTACCACTTAAGAAATAAGCTTTTACTCACCCGTTTAAGGTTTTTTCGGGGCCCAT
Organism: Rheum nobile; assembly: GCA_027886185.1. Lineage (NCBI taxonomy): Eukaryota > Viridiplantae > Streptophyta > Magnoliopsida > Caryophyllales > Polygonaceae > Rheum > Rheum nobile. Next base: position 4,988,689 of record WOAB01000163.1, read on the forward strand.
TATTCTTGCTTTTTTTTTAAAAAAGTCGAGAGGTTATACCTGACCTTCACCGCGGGGCGGTAGGGAGCGCCGCGGGGGGTGAAACTGGCTGGGTACCACATCTCTTCTCGGTTTTACTTTCGTACCTGAAATGTGAGTAACAGGCGAACGAAACAAAGCAAAATAAACTATGAAAATAATCTAATGAAAGGAAAAATCAAAGAAGGACTAACACGGGTTGCCTCCCGGACAGCGCCTTGGTTATCGTCGTTGGCTCGACGTAGTACAGATCCGTCACCCTTTAGAGTAGGATCCCCTTGGAATCCTCCTACTCGTCTTTTCCTGTGGAGACCTCTCATGGAAAGGTTTAAATCTTAGACCATGTTCCCTCTTTGCCATTGACTCCATCTGTACTTCCTTTGGAGTGTCTCCCCCATACTTAGAATGATGTGAGGGCTGATATGGCTTAACCTGAATATGCTGCACGTCACTAGATAAAGGCTTACAGCCTTGTATGGTTAGTGCAGGGGGGCTAGTGCCCAAAGTAGAGGGAATAGCACTTCCTACATCATCTAGCAGGACATCACCAACACGCACTTCATGCAACTCAATAGGTCCTTCATTAGTGGAACACTCAACTACGGTCTCCACTGCATCAGTTTTAACATTTTCATGCACAGAATTATCAATATCACTAATACAGAGAGGGGTGGACAATTCAATGGAGTTGGCTTTATGAATATTATGTTCAAATATAATTCCATCAAATTCCATAGTCAAAGTTCCACTATCTACATCAATCTTTGTCATGGAAATTTTCATAAAAGGTCGTCCTAGCATAACAGGAGCAACTTGTTCATCATAATCCATGTCCATAACAAAGAAATCAGCAGGAAAAATCAAAGAACCTATCCTAACAAGAACATCTTCCACTATAACCTTAGGGGGCACACATGATCCATCAGCAAGTTGTATGACAATGTTAGAATCATGCAAGGGTCCTAATTCCAATTTTTCAATCAATGAATAGGGTAGAACATTAATTGAGGCACCCAAGTCTAGCAGTGCTTTCTCAAAGAGATGCCCACCTATAGTGATAGGAATAGTAAAAGTACCTGGATCCTTGCATTTTGCGGGCAAACGCTTCTGAACTACCGCTGAAACTTGTGCACCCACTGGACTCTTCTTTTGGGTCTTATGCTTTTGAGTCCTTTTCACCGTGCATAGCTCCTTTAGGAACTTGGCATATCTCGGTATAACCTTTATAAGCTTGAGCAGGGGAATGTTCACCTCACAGTTCTGAAATGTCTCGAACAAGTCACTGTCGTCGACAACTCTCTTTGCCTTTAGCGCCTCGGGAAAAGGTGATGGGGGCTTCTTCGAACCTAGAAGAGGGAACGCGGGGCGAACGTAATCATCATAGGTCTCTTCAGCGGAGACAGAGTTTTGTGGACCAGGTTGTGGCAAGCCCACCGCGGGGCGTGAGTCAGCGCCGCGGGGCGGTGGGTTTGCGGTGTCTTTACTGGGTTCAGGCGCCGGGTCGCGGCGAGGGTCGCCGCGGGGCGGTGTCAATGAAACTCCTTTACTGGCTCCTCCCCTAGTTTCTGGCCGGGCCGCGGTGGGGTCTGCCGCGGGGCGGTCGGTGATCTCTTCCTTCTCGAACTCGTTCTCCTCTTCAGCATTAGGAGCAACGATCAACTTCTTACCACTTCTGAGTATGATAGCACTCACGTTCTCTCTGGGATTCACAGTGGTCTGGGATGGTAGGGAATTTGATTCCCTTTAGTTAATCTTGGTCACCTCATCGGCTAACTGACCAATCTGCCTTTCCATGTTCTTGATACTCGACTCAGTAGCATGCACATGTGAGGCAAAGTGCTGAGTCAGAGTCTTTATCATATCCTCAGTAGAAGCTCCAGATGTTTGGCCCTGGGGCCTCTGTTGATAAGGGGCTCTCTGCTGGTACTGTTGTTGCGCCGGCTGGTATTGCTGTTGCTGCACTGGATGTTGACCACCTTGAGGGTCACTCCATCTAAATCCTGGGTGGTCACGCCCTCTCTGATTGTAATTAGGTTGTCCACCATATTATGGTCTAGGGGGTCCGTAACCTCCTACAACGTTTACTTTAGCAACACCTTCCTCTTACAGCTGGGGATCGCCATCCTTAGCACCAACTCTTTCAGCTCGGCCAACTCAGTCAACACCGGGCTTGGTCCTGCAGGGGTCACAGCATTGACCGCCTTTCTCTGGTACGTCTTTCTGAAGCTCCTGGTACTCTCACTCATCTCCTGGAGTCTCTCCATAGCCTCATCCGGTTTCAGGTTCAGAATACTTCCACCGCATGCAGCATCAACCATTCTCCTCTCTTGGTCCAGCAGACCGTTGTGCAGATAAAGGACAAGGTGATGTGACTACGTCGCATCATGAACAAGACTCAAGCCATTCAAGCCATGAAGTGTTAAGCGTCATCGCCGCCGCGCCTAGGGCATCCGAGCTAGGGCATGGAAGTTGGCCCGGCAATTCTCACAACCCTCCGAGCCATCTTTTGGGGGATGATCCCACTGGCCCTCTAGGAGATATGGAGCACAAGAATGCCTATGAAATTGGCGTGGAAGCAAGGAAGTGCCGCACACCTATGGTAGGCACAAGGGAGGCCGGCACTCGGGTCATTCCGGGTCGAATCACTCGGGCTCGGGCTCGGGCTCAAGCCTTGCAAGAGGGACTCCAAGCTGGATTGATGACCATGGGATCTCCGAGCCTAATGGAAGAGAAGGCCATGTGTGCTTTGGTGCAACAACCGGACCAAGGCGCAAGGATTCCTTAAACCATGTGGGGCTTGTTTTGAAGAGGCATTCAATGCCGAATTTGTGTGGGTCTTCATGACATTTTCTACCTTAGTTATTGGCTATGTGATGGTTAAACTCGAGCATTAGGGGTTGGGTTTATAAGAGGGTAGCCGGCCCTTGTTTTCAAGATGCAAAACTTGAACCAAAACCTTGTCTTTTTCACTCTCTTTTTCAATGGAGTTTCTGCAGCCTTTTAGGGTTTAATTTCATCATCTAGATAGCTTGAAAACCCAGGTTGTGAGTCATATCAACCTTCGTGCAAGGCCTCCTTTGGTGCGTCATATCCAAGGCGAGTTCTTCACTAGTTCTTACAAGGTGCGGTGCGTCATATCCAACCCTTGTAAGTCCATATCCCTTCAACTTTTACCCTATCTCTCCGCCTCAAATCTTGCCCTCAAAACCACCCTTGAATCACCCCAAGATCATACAAAGAACCAGCCCAAGACGTTCTTCCAATCTGCCCTCAAACTTCCTCTCGCCGGAGCCAAGTTCCTTGCGGAAACCATCTGCGACACCTCAGTAGATTCGCTATATCTTCTGATTCCTAGATCTGTTCACTCTCAAATTTTGAGGCATTTATCTAGACTTCCGGATCTACCACTGGGATTTGGAATCGCTCAATTCGGAGCCCGGAACAGAGAGAACCATCCATCTGAATACAGACGATTCCCCTTGCCGGTTTGGTGTTGTCTCGCCTAACTCCTTTGGCTCTTGTGGACTTCCTCGCACCGAAGGCTTCATCCCGATCCTCACGCATCATGTGGTATCAGAGCCACGCGAGGTATGTCCTAAACTTGGCTTAGAATTTCAAGTTACAATAGTGCAAGTGAAGTTCTAGCCGGGTTGTTGTTTAGCCTTGTTGTCCATGCGTATTGTGTCTTGTTCTTGGACATTTTTCTGCAAATTTTTGGGTTCGATTTCTGCATATTTCTGAGTGGAGATGAAGGGTTAATGCAGCCATAAAAGATTAGGAGTTGTGGTTTGATGAAAGGTCTTGTGCATTGAATTGTTCGGTTTCCTTGTGCACTTTCACTTGCCCGAATTTAGTGCATTTGTGACTGACCTTTGGCTGATTTAAAACACATTAAAACATAACATTTTGAGCCCATAAACCGAGCCTTGTATCCCCTGGACCACCCTTGCAGTTTATGCAATCTTGACTAGTAATGCTTGCCTAGTCTTGTGTTTAGGATACGGGAACGGTTGCCTTGGTTGAATCTCTTTGTTTTGTTTTGTTGCATGCTCATGGTGACTTGCCTTTTCTTGTCTATACTTGTTTTAAAAAAAAAGCTCAAGAAAAACCCGGTCTAAACAGGAGAGACCATAGAAAAAGTGAGCTCATTCGGCTTGTTGTTTGCTCTTGAAAAAAGAAGGTGCTCAAGAAAAACCCGGCCTAAATAGGAGAGGCCATAGAAAAAAGTGAGCCAACCTAAGAGCTAATTCAGTTTTTAAGTGAAAAAAAAAGAGTTTTCAAAATCAAGTGCGTACTTAGTAGCTTCCTAGACATAGGTCCGGGCAAGCTAGCTAGTCTTTGTTCACCTAGCCAAACCCTTTCCTAGCCGTGACCTACATTCACTTGCATCTTGTTGTGATTTGAGTTTTAGGTCAGTTTTGGGGCTATCTTGTTTGGCTTGGTATACTATATCTTGCTTGGTTTTGTGTTGTTGCTTTTGGTGCTTGGTTGTTTGCTTTGTCTAGGATGGTGGACGATCACCGATCCGGGAAGGACCTTGACACATCTACACAAGGGCGTGTATCTCCACCCCCGGAAGTGACCTTGCAAGACATTCAACAAGCCTTGCTCGGCAATCAACAAGCCTTGCTCGGCAATCAACAAGCCTTGCTAGGTATTAATGCACGGCTGGAAAGTGTGGAGCGCAAACAAGAGGATACCGCCGAGCAATTGCAATAATTGAGTGTTAACCGTCCTCCAAGCCATGGCCATGTTGTGACACCAGTTTCAAGAGAATTCATTGGGTCCGCGACTAATAATGTGGACCATGTACAAGTGCGGGAGGACGCGTCCTCTTCTCATGCGCCGAGAGTGTCTTTGGCGCCACAAGGAGGATATGCGGCGTACGAAGCGCCACCATTTGTAGCAACCTCGGGGGTAAGTATGTTCAATGAGTTTGCTTCATTTCCTAATAATATCCCTATTGGTGCTACTAACCTTCCAGGTTATGGAGTTGGAGGCTATGACTCATATGAGCAATCTCAAGTTACACCTACGCCCACCGCCAATCTTTTCCCTCCACAAATGGCGATGATGGGACCTCAAGCCCGTGCACATATGCGGCCTCCAATGTTTCCCCAATGACATGTTCCCCCGACCTACCATGAAGAAATGCCACAAGGGAGGGAACAACACCATGGTGTTAAGCTCCATGTGCAACCATTTGCAGGATCTTCCAATGGGGGTGAATGCTTGGATTGGATGGCCAAAACTGAATCCATGAGAATTCAGCCAAAGGTTCAAGCTTCCTATGTTGAGTTTTCAAGGCCAGCTGAAGTGAGGCAAGTCGCTCCACCCACACCTATGGTTCCTAGGAGTCTTTGTGTTTAACCCTTGCAAGTTATGAAGTCATCCTTTGGTGATGGGGAGTTGAAGGAAGAACCTCCACTTATAGCCGAATCATGTCAGCCTTCTTTGCTCATTGAAGATGAGCTAAAGCCAAAAGAAAAGGAGAAGGAAGTTGAAGAACCATCTCTTTTATCTACGAAAGGCTAACGTTTACCCATCATTGCCCGTAGTTCACTCAACTCTTTGGGTACTCCATGGATGGATGCAACATCTATGGTTCCTTCATGTTTGCCGTTCCTATTCCAAGAAGAGGTTAACGACAAGGATGATAAGCCTTCTGAACTCAAGAACACTTGTGACCATGAGAAGAAGGATGTGCATTCCAAGGCTCATTGTAGGGGAGTATCACTTGACTCTACTCAGTTTATTCTTTTCCCTTTGCTTCAAACTGAATTCTTTTCAAGGGTTAGAGAATCCCTAGTTCATGAATATGTTTTTGTAGGTGAAATTAGATATTCATGCATACATCATAGTTCTCTTGTTCTATTCATGACTTGTTGGATACCTTTAGTTTGTGATCAACATGTATACAAGTCCTTACATTCAGTTTTTGCATGTAGAACTAGACATTCATGTGTGCATCATTGTTCTCATTCGCAATTCTTGTTTCATGATAAAAAATGGTCCTATGCGTTGCATTTGTTGCAAAGTATGTCATGTGCATCTCATGTTCTATACTTAAGCACATCTTTAGGCTGAAGTGGGGAAATACTTGTGCATGGAAATTCATCCATGGATACTCAATGAAACTAATCATGGTCGCTTACACATACCCTGCTTTCCCTGACGACGTATTGGTCCCTCATTTCCTTGTTTTTCTTTGTGCAGTTTTGTGTGCTCTAAACCTATTTCTTGAAGTGCACTCAGATTTGAGGGCGAATCCTTTTCAAGAAGGGGAGGATGATGTGACTACATCGCATCATGAACAAGACTCAAGCCATGAAGAGTTAAGCGTCGTCGCCGCCGCGCCTAGGGCATCCGAGCTAGGGCATGGAAGTTGGCCCGACAATTCTCACAACCCTCTGAGCCATCTTTTGGGGGATGATCCCACTGGCCCTCTAGGAGATATGGAGCACAAGAATGCCTATGAAATTGGCATGGAAGCAAGGAAGTGCCGCACACCTATGGTAGGCACAAGGGAGGCCGGCACTCGGGTCTTTCCGGGTCGAATCACTCGGGCTCGGGCTCAAGCCTTGCAAGAGGGACTCCAAGCTGGCTTGATGACCATGGGATCTCCGAGCCTAATGGAAGAGAAGGCCATGTGTGCTTTGGTGCAACAACCGGACCAAGGCGCAAGGATTCCTTAAGCCATGTGGGGCTTGTTTTGAAGAGGCATTCAATGCCGAATTTGTGTGGGTCTTCATGACATTTTCTACCTTAGTTATTGGCTATGTGATGGTTAAACTCGAGCATTAGGGGTTGGGTTTATAAGGGGGTAGCCGGCCCTTGTTTTCAAGATGCAAAACTTGAACCAAAACCTTGTCTTTTTCACTCTCTTTTTCAATGGAGTTTCTGCAGCCTTTTAGGGTTTAATTTCATCATCTAGATAGCTTGAAAACCCAGGTTGTGAGTCATATCAACCTTCGTGCAAGTCCTCCTTTGGTGCGTCATATCCAAGGCGAGTTCTTCACTAGTTCTTACAAGGTGCGGTGCGTCATATCCAACCCTTGTAAGTCCATATCCCTTTGACTTTTACCCTATCTCTCCGCCTCAAATCTTGCCCTCAAAACCACCCTTGAATCACCCCAAGATCATACAAAGAACCAGCCCAAGACGTGCTTCCAATCTGCCCTCAAACTTCCTCTCGCCGGAGCCAAGTTCCTTGCGGAAACCATCTGCGACACCTCAGTAGATTCGCTATATCTTCTGATTCCTAGATCGGTTCACTCTCAAAGTTTGAGGCTTTCATCTAGACTTCCGGATCTACCACTGGGATTTGGAATCGCTCAATTAGGAGCCCGGAACAGAGAGAACCATCCATCTGAATACAGACGATTCCCCTTGCCGGTTTGGTGTTGTCTCGCCTAACTCCTTTGGCTCTTGTGGACTTCCTCGCACCAAAGGCTTCATCCCGATCCTCACGCATCACAAGGTCCTGCTTGGCATATCCGTGGAATGGGTAGCTAGAACAGAGCCTCTTGTAACTCTCCATATAATCATACAGCGTCTCATCACCAGCCTGCTCAATGTTGGCAATTGCCTTTTTCAAAGCATTCGCCTTCTTTGTGGGAAAGTACTTGTCCAGGAACGCTTTGTGCAGTTTAGTCCATGTATCTATGGTTCCTGGCGACAGGTGGTAGTACCAATCGCTCACAGAATCGAGTAGGGAGAAACCAAAAGCTCTCATCTTGATCTGGTCTTCCGTCACATTCCTGGGCTTCATCGTCATACAGACATTGTGGAACTTGCCCAGGTGAGAGATCGGATCCTCTCCACTCAGCCTGTGGAATTTAGGGAGATAAGCAACAACTCCCGACTTCAATTCAAAGTTCACCCCTTCTCCTAGCGCAGGGATGATGACAGCTAGGGGCTGTGCCCCTATATTCGGCTCAGTAAGCTCTCTCAGGGTTCCAGTTCCAGCCATTGCAACGGCTGGGGTATTGGCAGTCTCAACGGTTTGTGTCTCGATGGTTTCGACTGTCTCTATTCCTTCTTCTCCGTCTTCCCTTTGATTGCGCAGGTTCCTAAGGAAAGATCTGTCAACCTCTGGATCGAAAGGAGCTAGAATAGGGTCAGTACTACGGGTGTCGACCATAAGATAGGTCTCCACCAAAAATCAATCATGAAAACACACAACAAACAAAAGCCGTCCCCGGCAACGGCGCCAAATTTGACGGTGGCTAAAAGATGCACAAGCAAATGTCGTTGATTAGCCTTATCAAAGTAAATTATCCTACCAAACTCACTAAACAGAAGTATAGCAGACAAGTAAGGGTCGATCCCACAGAGAAGGTTTGATGTAGTATGCAACCGTGAATGACAAGTAACACAAACGGGGGTTTTTTTTATCAAGAGAACAAAGCAAACAAAGCAAATGAATTGAATTGAGTTGAGTTTAGAAAATATAATGAGGGAAAAATAGTTCCACTAGAGCGAAATCCACAGTATAGAGATAAAGTTCGATCACTGAAATCTATTTCGTCCAAGTTCTTTAATTATCCTTATAGTCGTTCCCACCCTGATCTTAAGTACTACCGATTCTCACAGTTGTCGATAGACTTATTACTATGCCAATGATAAAGTACCACTGATTCTCACAATTGTCAGCATACCTTAGCACCAACACAGCAATAGCAATGCGTACAAGGATATAGGATACATGCAAGTAGAAAGACATACCCTACTTAACATGCAACTGATTCTCACTCACAATTGTACGCTCGGAACCTCTATACGCACAATTGTGTTTGCCACTAGATATGCACTCGGAACCCCTATATGCAATCCTAGCAATTGATGAAAAGCATTCAACCTAGTTGATCAGGCTAACAAGAACAACAAGAAATCAATATCAATATAACCAAGAGAATCAATCCAACACTTATAAGGATAAGAACAAGGAATAGAAATCTCACAAACACATCAATTGTACTACTTCAATCGTCTAGCAGAACAAGGGTGAAGTTAGTTCTCTATCAAAGGGGATGAAAAACTCTATAGAAAATAACGTCTGAAAACGGAAGCAATCAAGTGATGATAAGTCTCCCTTCTCTTAACCTAGAAAAGAGGCTTAAATCGTCTTAACAAACTAGGTTAAACTAAAGCTGAAATTAAAGGAAACAGAATAATAATAAAATAAAGTCTCAAACATAAAAGGAAATTAAATCGTCTCTGGCGCGAGGTCATTAAGCACAGCCACCGCGGGGCGGTGAATTCCACCGCGAGGCATCGAACTTCCACCGCTGGGCGGTGGCATCCTCTAGCGCGGGCTTCATCTTCACTGAGAGTCACCGCCGGGCCGCGGTACTTCTGACGCGGGGCGGTGAGCTCATTTCTCCAGCTCTCTTCTTCTCTGCTTCTGCTGCTCTTCAATCCTACCAAGTGTTGGTAGTCTTCTCCATAGATGTTCCAGCAGCTCCATCCATCCTCATGCTCCATCTAAGCTGCAAAACCTTAGATTTCTTCACTTCTCTCCAAAACATCTGGATTGCAGACTTAGCACCAAAACTCATCCAAAACCTCTCCAAATCATGCTAATAATTGCTAGTAAAGGTGTATGAAATAGAACCTATCAAATTCCCCCATACTTAGACCTTTACTCGTCCCGAGTAAACTAAAGAAAATCTCACTCTCTCAATCAACACTAAGGCCTCAGGAAGTATAAGACAATATGACACTAGCAACTACAACATATCAACAATAAGCTCCAGACAACCAAAACAAGTGATGCAAAGATAACCTAATCCTAACTCCAATCTAGCTCCTTATCGCTCCAAGAGTGGCCTACCCGAGTCCTCCTTATGACTCCCCTTCTTATGACGCCTTGCCAAGAATTATAGAGAAATCCTAGAATCACTCTTCTTCTTTTATGCTCATCTTGCCTAGGCGCCCTTTCGGGTTTTCACCTAGCCACTCATTTCATTTTGCTAGATATCACGTGGCTCGCCATCACGAATCCTCACCAAGGAACCCAAGAAAAGGGTAGCCCAACACGGCGTATACTCAACAGTCCCCAAGATGCTCATAAACCACTAGAAGTCCTTCATAGGCACCTTCTCATCGTCCGCATGGCCAAAGAAATCCCTCATCATCACCTTGTGGATCAACCGTAGACACGGGTTCACCAACTTGGAATTCACCTCCTGACCCTTCCTGAAACTCCTGCCCGTAGCAGCCCGCCAAAACTCCATCATCTCGGAATCGTGAATACCACCAGACCACCCATCAGTTAGGTCCTTTGTAATACCCAGGGCATCATGCACCAACTTCAGAGATAAGGAGTAATCACGCCCATTGTAGGTGAACATGATCTTGTGCAGATGCCTATCGTCCGAGTCATTGGTGAGCCTCCTAAAAGAGGCAATAAACTGGTAGCACAGCTCTGGATACGCAGGGGCAGCCTTTTCCAGAAACTTTCCTAACCCACACTGTGTCAAGCACATGGACACACATGCCAACATTCTCAATTGCTCCAAAGTCGGCGTATGGAAAAACTTCGAAGCCAATACCTTCATCTCCTTCACCACATTATAAACCTCACTCCCATCCCTAGTCGACACTTTCTTCTTGCCTCTAAATGCCATAAGTAGGGAATTGAAGTGCTCAAAGCAAGGCAATCTAGAGAACTTACAAGCAAACAAACACGCAGCCTGGAGAGTCTCAGCGCAGGGCGGTAGGGTCGCGGTGAGAAACTGGGAGCTATGGCCGGGTCGCGGCGAAATCGGTGCGGGGCGGTGGCAGCAGCGACGCGGTGGGGTTGTGTTTGGGCTTGTTTGTGAGGCTAGACTCCAAATTGGGGATTTGGGGCTAGATTTGGCTCAAGGTCGACAGGGATTTGGGGGTGATAGAGGGAAATAGATGTGGGAGCTTGAGGGGGGCGTTGGAATGGGAGGTAAGAGATAGTGGGGCTAGGTCAGGGAAAGGGAAAGGAAAAAGGGATGATGGGCCGGTCATGTACCATGGCCCAAATCTTGGCCCACCAGAGGGAACCCAATCTGTCAAAACCTTAGTTACCACTTAAGAAATAAGCTTTTACTCACCCGTTTAAGGTTTTTTTAGGGCCCATTATTCTTGCTTTTTTTTTTTTTTAAAGTCGAGAGGTTATACCTGACTTTCACCGCGGGACGGTGAGCTCCACCGCGGGGCGGTAGGGAGCGCCACGGGGGGTGAAACTGGCTGGGTACCACATCTCTTCTTGGTTTTACTTTCGTACCTGAAATGTGAGTAACAGGCGAACGAAACAAAGCAAGATAAACTATGAAAATAATCTAATGAAAGGAAAAATCAAAGAAGGACTAACACGGGTTGCGTCCCGGACAGCGCCTTGGTTATCGTCGTTGGCTCGACGTAGTGCAGATCCGTCACCCTTTAGAGTAGGATCCCCTTGGAATCCTCCTACTTGTCTTTTCCTGTGGAGACCTCTCATGAAAAAGTTTAAACCTTAGACCATGTTCCCTCTTTGCCATTGACTCCATCTGTACTTCCTTTGGAGTATCTCCCCCATACTTAGAATGATGTGGGGGCTGATATGGCTTAACCTGAATATGCTGCACGTCACTAGATAAAGGCTTACAACCTTGTATGGTTAGTGCAGGGGGGCTAGTGCCCAAAGTAGAGGGAATAGAACTTCCTACATCATCTAGCAGGACATCACCAACACGCACTTCATGCAACTCAATAGGTCCTTCATTAGTGGAACACTCAACTACGGTCTCCACTGCATCAGTTTTAACATTTTCATGCACAGAATTATCAATATCACTAATGCAGAGAGGGGTGGACAATTCAATGGAGTTGGCTTTATGAATATTATGTTCAAATATAATTCCATCAAATTTCATAGTCAAAGTTCCACTATCTACATCAATCTTTGTCATGGAAGTTTTCATAAAAGGTCATCCTAGCATAACAGGAGCAACTTGTTCATCATAATCCATGTCCATAACAAAGAAATCAGTAGGGAAAATCAAAGAACCTATCCTAACAAGAACATCTTCCACTATACCCTTAGGGGGCACACATGATCCATCAGCAAATTGTATGACAATGTTAGAATCATGCAAGGGTCCTAATTCCAATTTTTCAATCAATGAATAGGGTAGAACATTAATTGAGGCACCCAACACCTGCCCAGCCTCGATTCCAACGCCACCAAGTCAAGGTAAAAATTGAGCATTTTTATGGTGAATACAACCCCTCTATTTTTCTTGAATGGGTGCAGGCTATAGAGTACACACTTCGATATTGTCGAGTACCCCCCGAGGAGCATATCGACGCCGCAACACTTAATTTCCGAGGAGCCGCGAGAGTGTGATGGCATCGCTTCGAGGATGACTGCGTCTGATGCCAAAGGACACGGGTCACGGAGTGGCACCAACTCGTGTACGTGATGACAAGGAAATATATGCCTCCAGACTATAGGAATCAAATGCGAATGGAGATAGCCATGGCTCGCCAAGGGTCGATGTCTCCACTTGAGTTCTTTTCCAAGCTTGAAGACATGTATTACAAAGCCAACATCTCCATTGCACCATCGACATTGAGGACGAAATTCTTGAGTGGCTTAAACACCAACATCCGTGATCAACTCGAGATTTTGCCCATCAAAGATTTGAACACCCTCACACATACGGCGATACAAATTCATGCACAAATCTCTCACCGGAAGTCTTACACTTATCCAAGTGGCCAACAAAGGTATTCTTCTAACCCTAGTGGATTACCTTCTACTAATGTTCGCCCTAGTGCCTCTACCACAACCGCATCCAGCCAAGCCCCCAAGGCAAAGTCACTGCCGCCAAGCACCACGTCGCGCCAGAACACACCACGACAAGCTCCAGTGAGCACAGATCGCGCGTGCGACGTCGAGTGTTACAAATGTGGTGGTGGAAGAGGCCACTATAAGAAAGATTGCCCAAATGCTCGAAAGGTTTTGTTCTCCACAACCACTGTCGGCTACGAGTCTTGTGACGACGAGGAGCAAACCCTAGAGGCCATCGATGAAGGCATCGACGAAGAGGAAGACGCCTACGACTGTGAACCAGCTTCACTGCACGCAGGCACACCATTGAGCTTGGTGATGCATCGTCGCCTCACAGTCAAGGAAGCAAGCTTACGCGATCAACGCGAGAACTTGATCCACACAAGAGCTCTCGTCCAGACGGCTTCCTTGAGTGTTATTGTTGATGAAGGATCATGTGCTAATAATGTGAATGAGAAGGTCGTCACACACTTCAAGTTGCCTATGACTCCTTATCCCCAACCTTATGCCCTCCAATGGATTTCTTCAAGTTCAGGTAACACAGTATCTCGCCAATGCTTAATTTCTTTTTCCATAGGGCAATAATGTGATTCTATACTTTGTGATGTCATTGCAATGGACGCCACCCATATTTTTCTTAGGCGCCCATGGCAATTCTATAGGCGCGTGGTCCATGATGGCTATTTGAACACTTATGTGTTCAATTACCATGGGAAGCACGTCACTTTGCATCCAATGTCTCCCCATGAGATCTTGCAGGACCAGGTTGAACGTGATCGCCAGAAAGCCATAGAGACCGCGTCTACTAGGTCAAAAGAGTGTCCAGAGGCACTCCAAAGGCAAAACTTCTCCAAATCTGGCAACACTTCGTCTCCTCCAGGAACTGGCAAGAAGATGCACAATGCCACAGCTAGGACACCAAGTGCCCCACAGAATTCGAGAAGCGCCTCGCCATCGACAAAGTTTGTCGTGCCATTGCCGAAGACGACTCCTTTGCAAGGAAAGTGTGAGCAACGTGTGCTTTTAGCCAGGCCCAGTGACCTCACTAAGTGTTTGACTGGAAAAGCTCCATGTTTTCTGCTTGTGCCCACTCCATGCACCCTTGAGTCGTCGAACACCGCGTTCGAGCCACCAGTCATCGCGACCTTGCTCGCCGCGTTCGACGATGTATTTCCTGATGAGTTGCCAAAAGGTTTACCTCCACTGAGAGGCATTGAGCACCAGATTGACCTTGTTCCAGGTGCTTCCTTGCCCAAAAGTGCTGCATATAGAGCTGGCCCAGAAGAGACCAAAGAGCTACAACGCCAAGTGCAAGAGTTGTTGGATCGCGGCTACGTAAGGGAATCTCTCTCCCCTTGTGCTGTGCCTATGATCCTTGTGACCAAGAAAGATGGCACATGGAGAATGTGTGTTGATTGTTGCGCAATAAACCAGATCACCGTCAAGTATAGGCATCCTATTCCACGCCTCGACGATATGCTTGATGAACTTCATGGCGCCATACTTTTCTCCAAGATAGATTTGAAGAGTGGTTATCACCAGATCAGGATGAAAGAAGGTGATGAGTGGAAGACCGCGTTCAAGATGAAGTACGGGCTCTACGAGTGGCTTGTCATGCCATTTGGGCTCACGAACGCGCCCAACACCTTCATGCGCGTGATGAACCACGTCTTGAGAACATTCCTTGGCAAGTTTGTCGTCATATATTTCGATGACATCCTTGTGTATTCACGGAGTCTGGAAGAGCACGTCGATCACCTTCGACTTGTGCTCGAATGCCTTCGACGCGAGAGCCAGTTTGCCAATCTAGCCAAGTGCAGTTTTTGCTCCGCGTCCACAAATTTTCTGGGCTACGTCGTGAGTAGTGATGGTCTATGCGTCGACGAGGTAAAGATCGCGGCCATCAAAGAGTTGCCAACTCCGACGACGCCGACACAAGTGCGAGGCTTTCTAGGCCTCGCAGGATTTTATAGGCGCTTTGTTCGAGACTTTTCCTCCATTGCCGTGCCATTGCATGAATTGACAAAGAAGGGAAGCACTGTCTTATGGCTTAAGTCCCACGATAAAGCCTTCTCGGCTTTGAAGAGGGCCTTGTGCCAGGCACCATTGCTCTAGCTTCCCGACTTCCCCAAACACTTCGAGGTGGAGTGTGATGCCTCAGACATAGGCATTGGTGGTGTGCTACACCAGAAGAAGAGGCCCATTGCATATTTCAGTGAGAAGCTCACAGGGGCCACACTAAATTACCCCACCTACGACAAAGAGTTGTATCCACTCATACGCGTGCTAAAGACATGGCAACATTACCTTTGGCCATGTGAATTTGTCATCCACAGTGACCACGCAGCCTTGAGCTATTTGAAGAGCCAATCCCACCTCAATCGACGCCATGCTCGTTGGGTGGAATTTCTAGAGACATTTCCTTATGTCGTGGTCCACAAGAAAGGAAAGGAGAACATTGTCACAGACGCGTTATCTAGAAGGTATGTTCTCTTGACTCATGTGCAAACTAAAGTTTTGGGTTTTGCTTTGATTAAAGAATTGTATGCTACTGATCCTTTCTTTGCACCTATTTTAGAGCATTGCCTGAGATCGCGTGAGTTTGAGTCCTATTTCCTTTCTGAGGGTTATTTATACAAGGCTAGTCGCCTTTGCATCCCTAGGTCTTCCATTAGGCTCCTTTTGATTCAGGAAGCACACGAAAGTCGTGGACACTTTGGGATTAGTAAGACATTGGCCGCGTTAAGAGAACATTTCTTTTGGCCTAAGATGACACACCAAGTGACTAGGTTTTGTAGAAGTTGTGTGACTTGCCAGAGAGCCAAAGCTAGGTCTAGTCCTCACGGCCTCTACACTCCTTTGCCCATTCCGAGTGCCCCCTGGGAAGATTTGTCTATGGATTTCATCACGGGTTTACCCGTCTCTAGATAAGGTAAAGACTCCATTTTTGTGGTCGTAGATAGATTTTCTAAGATGGCACATTTTATTGCTTGTAAGACAACCCATAGTGCTAGTGAGATTGCCGATCAATTCTTTGAGCATATGGTGCGTCTTCATAGAGTCCCGCGTACTATAGTGAGTGATAGGGATTCTAAGTTCGTTGGTCATTTTTGGAGAACTCTTTGGGGTAAGCTAGGCACCAAACTCTTATTCTCTACTAGCTACCACCCCCAGACCGATGGCCAAACAGAGGTCATGAATAGAACCCTAGGAGCCCTCCTTCACGCGATGCTTAAATCCAACCCTAGGCGTTGGGAGGACTTACTATCACTTGTCGAGTTTTGTTACAATAGATGCAGGCACACAGCGACCAAGTTGACACCGTTCGAAGTGGTGTATGGCATGAACCCCATGACACCACTTGATTTGTTGCCGCGACCACTGCGAGACACAGCGCATGTCTCTGCCACCAACCGCGCCGAGCAAGTGCAGGAGCTTCATCGATGCACCAGGGAGCAACTGGAGAGGAGGGCCGCGCAGTATGCCTCACAGAAGAATTTTGGCCGCCGCCGCGTCATCTTCGCACCAGGAGACCTTGTCTTGGTACATATGCGAAAAGAAAGGTTCCCCTCGTGGCGCAAGCACAAATTGGCACCACGTGGAGATGGACCCTTCCGCGTGATCAAGGCCTTAGGGGAAAATGCCTATCAACTCGAGCTCCCACCAGATTTTGGAGTCCACGCGTCCTTCAACGTCGCGGACTTGACACCATATGTTGAGCCTGAGTTTGATGATGGTGAAGCGGGGACGCTTCACAGACAAGTGGGGGAGGGTGATGTGACCCTGCCTCCCATGACGGCCCAAGACAAGGAAAAAGCCATGAGCCATCGCTCAGACGGCCCAGTAACAAGGTCTAGGTCCAAAGCAATTGCCTCCGCCGTCGCGTCACTTATCGCACACGTCGTTGCTGGCCAATGAAGCCCAGACGCCAACCCAAGACTCATCGTCCTCGCAACCATCGGCATCGGAACAACACGTTCTTCTCAGTCAGCATCGCGTGCACACACTCGCGAGTCGATCGCCCCTTCGTCGTCATCTATCGCGATGTTTGACTACATGCCTTCACCGCGTTAGGATTTTAACGCGTTCTTTTGATACACTTTCTATATTTGGTATTTCCTGCGTGTTTTAGGTAGTTTCTAATTATAGCATTTCTATCTTTTAGGGTTTGTGCCTTTTGCATGCTTGCATGGGCTATCCCACTGGGCTCGACTCGGCCCATCCGATATCTCGCCTCTAGTATTTATACCCAACTTTGTTATTGTTATTTCCTTATGTTCAATTTAATTCAAGGTTTCAAGTCGAGTGTTTATCCTCCTTCCCTTGATCGGACGTCAAAAGCCTCTATCTTCGTATCCCCTTCACTCCGCCGCCGACGCTATGGCAAATGGTTGAACCTTTAAGCCAGTCTTCCTTCACATCTCCCTTCAACTGCAGTAGACACTATGACACCCGCAGTCGACGCTATGACACCAACGACTTATCTCTTCAAGTCATATAGCCCTCATCAAATCGCTTCCGCCAATGCCTTTCGCCCCAACAACCGCTTCCACTGCGTTCACCACCGCACCAACACCGTGTTCACCACCATGTTCATCATCGCGTACGTCAACGCGTTCGTCATCTTCTTCACTGCTGTGACGTTCAAACGTCACTTCTCACCCAAGACTAGATCCCCAAGCGCCACCTTTTGAAAATTGGCTTGTCATCGGAGGCAAGAACACATCACGAGGGTACTTCGATTTGTTTTGGATGCCAAATTCGACTCGTTTTAAGTCCAATTTATAGGGGAAAGGTTGGCTTGGGGTCCAATGTTCCGATTATGCAATTACCATGCTTAAAACGATTCGAATCAGATCAAATTTTTGAGAATTCGATCCATTGAAGCTCAAAAAACGTCATTTTTAATTTTGGTAAGATTCACCTCCATTATGGTTAAAACACTGTTAATTACCGTGGAATTTGACGGTTACAGTAGCTAGTTGCTTGGGTTAAAGTATAGATTTGTCGAACGAACAAATTAGTTAACGATTCGGTCGAATTTTGGAACATTTGTAAGAACCCTAACCAAGGTTCTAAAACAGGGGAACAATTGTTGGGATTTTAATCATTTCCCACTACTTAAACGCCCCCTAATACTGTTATAAATCCTCCTAATACTGTTATAAAGAAACAACTAAACCTCGCAAGGTATATAGCGTTCCTACGAATATTTGTTCTAACTACGCATACAAGTCCACATCAAATTTAAACCAAAGTCCAACTATCACCCTACGATAATATTTACAAACGTAGTCTCTAGCAATATATACAACCTGGTATATGATTCATAATTTTATCATACCATTATAACACATAAGTTCTCAAACACAATATGAAAATATTTATCCCAAGTTAATTACAAAAATTAATTAATTGTCAATTAAGAAAAGTATGGAATAAATGCAAGAGTGAACCACCGATTGCCTTAGTTCGGAATAACGTCGAGTTGACGTAAGACGGGATTCTGTTCTAGTCAACGGTCTCAACTTCTACTCTAGTGTCGTTGCACAAGGAGTTCTGAGGTGCACCCAAACAAAAATATTAACATAAGTCAAATTATTTTAATAAATTTCATGAACCATTTCAACAAAATTTATGAATTGAATTTATAACATTAATTGTTGAATCTCTCTACCTAATCCCATAAAAATCTTAATTTAAATAAATTAAGATCAGTTAATTTATTTTATTTTCACAAAAGTTCCCATCCAACAATCTTATAATCAACAATTATAAAGTCTAATTCTTGTTTTTTCTATTTAAAATAATGTAATATTATTTGTTTTTTAACAAAAATAAATAATACACATTTTTATAATCTAATTTTTCTTTAGTCATGATTTAATCAAGAATTAAGTAATATGTTTTACAATGTAGCAGTACATGTTCAGCATTGCAACAAAACACATACATCACATTGCAAGTAACAACACACCACGCAACTCCACTTATAGTGGATCGAAGGCGGTTCAAGGAGGCTTGATGGTGGTTCGACGGTACAAGCACGGCATCAGGGTTATAACGTGGCTATTCTGCGGCGGGGAGAAGCTGCTTTGGCAATAACTGGCTGGACTGGTGGCCTCGAAAACAGACAACACAAGCCAAAACAGTGGTGGCGCGACCGAGGGTTCGGTGGGCTCGTACGGGCTCGTTCGGGGTCCAAACGGAGTGGGGTATGGACTCGTGGCGACGTGGGCAATCACCGAGGATGCTTGGTGGCGGCAGAGGAACACCAATAGCGTCGAAAAACAGCCGCCATAGAATGCTCGAGAAAACAGAGGATGAGGGTACTTCGATTGGTTTTGGATGCCAAATTCGACTCGTTTTGAGTCCAATTTATAGGGGAAAGGTTGGCTTGGGGTCCAATGTTCCGATTATGCAATTACCATGCTTAAAACGATTCTAATCAGACCAAATTTTTGAGAATTCGATCCATTGAAGCTCAAAAAACATCCTTTTTAATTTTGGGAAGATTCACCTAACATATGGTTAAAACACTGTTAATTACCGTGGAAATTTGAGGGTTATATTAGCTAGTTACTTGGGTTAAAGTTTAGATTTGTCGAACGAACAGATTAGTTAACAATTCGGTCGAATTTTGGAAGATTTGGGAGAACCCTAACCAAGGTTCTAAAATAGGGGAACAATTGCTGGGATTTTAATCCATTTCCCACTACTTAAACGCCCCCTAATACTGTTATAAATCCTCCTAATACTGTTATAAGGAAACAACTAAACCTCGTAAGGTATATAGCGTTCCTACGAATACTTGTTCTAACTACGCATACAAGTCCACATCAAATTGAAACCAAAGTCCAACTATCACCCTACGACAATATTTACAAACGTAGTCTCTAGCAATATATACAACCTAGTATATGATTCATATTTTTATCATACCATTATAACACATAAGTTCCCAAACACAATATGAAAATATTTATCCCAACTTAACTACAACAATTAATTAATTGTCAATTAAAAAAAATATGGAATAAATGCAAGAGTGAACCACCGATTGCCTTAGTTCGGAATAATGTCGAGTTGACGTAAGACGAGATTCTATTCTAGTCAACGGTCTCAACTTCTACTCTAGTGTCGTTCCAAAAGGAGTTCTGAGGTGCACCCAAACAAAAATATTAACATAAGTCAAATTATTTTAATAACTTTCAAGAACCATTTCAACAAAATTTATGAATTGAGTTTATAACTTTAATTGTTGAATCTCTCTGCCTAATCCCATAAAAATCTTAATTTAAATAAATTAAGATCAGTTAATTTATTTTATTTTCACAAAAGTTCCCATCCAACAATCTTAAAATCAACAATTATAAAGTCTAATTCTTGTTTTTTCTATTTAAAATAATGTAATATTATTTGTTTTTTAACACAAATAAATAATACACATTATTATAATCTATTTTTTCTTTAATCATGATTTAATCAAGAATTAAGTAATATGTTTTACAATGTAGCAATACATGTTCAACATTGCAACAAAACACGCACATCACATTGCAAGTAACAACACACCACGCAACTCCACTTATAGTGGATCGAAGGCGGTTCAAGGAGGCTTGACGGTGGTTCGACGGCACAAGCACGGCGTCAGGGTTATAACGTGCCTATTCTGCGGTAGGGAGAAGCTGCTTTGGCAGTAACTGGCTAGACTGGTGGCCTTGGAAACAGACAACACAAGCCAAAACAGTGGTGGCGCGACCGAGGGTTCGGTGGTCTTGTACGGGCTCGTTCGGGGTCCAAACGGAGCGAGCTATGGATTTGTGGCGACATGGGCAATCACCCAGGATGCTTGGTGGTGGCAGAGGAACACCAATAGCGTCGAAAAACAGCCTCCATAGAATGCTCGAGAAATAGAGGATGAGGGTACTTCAATTTGTTTTGGATGCCAAATTCGACTCGATTTAAGTCCAATTTATAGGGTAAAGGTTGGCTTGGTGTCCAATGTTCCGATTATACAATTACCATGCTTAAAACGATTCGAATCAGATCAAATTTTTGAGAATTCGATCCATTGAAGTTCAAAAAACATAATTTATAATTTTGGTAACATTCACCTTAATTATGGTTAAAACACTGTTAATTACCTCGAAAATTTGAGGGTTATAGTAGCTAGTTACTTGGGTTAAAGTTTAGATTTGTCGAACGAACAGATTAGTTAACGATTCGGTCGAATTTTGGAAGATTTGGGACAACCCTAACCAAGGTTCTAAAACAAGGGAACAATTGTTGGGATTTTAATCCATTTCCCACTACTTAAACGCCCCCTAATACTGTTATAAATCCTCCTAATACTGTTATAAAGAAACAACTAAACTTCGCAAGGTATATAGCGTTCCTACGAATACTTGTTCTAACTACGCATACAAGTCCACATCAAATTTAATCCAAAGTCCAACTATCACCCTACGACAATATTTACAAACGTAGTCTCTACCAATATATACAACCTGGTATATGATTCATATTTTTATCATACCATTATAACACATAAGTTCCCAAACGCAATATGAAAATATTTATCCCAACTTAATTACAACAATTAATTAATTGTCAATTAATAAAAATATGGACGAAATGCAAGAGTGAACCACCGATTGCCTTAGTTCGGAATAACGTCGAGTTGACGTAAGACGGGATTCTGTTCTAGTCAACGGTCTTAACTTCTACTCTAGTGTCGTTCCAAAAGGAGTTCTGAGGTGCACCCAAACAAAAATATTAACATAAGTCAAATTATTTTAATAAATTTCATGAACCATTTAAACAAAATTTATGAATTGAATTTATAACATTAATTGTTGAATCTCTCTACCTAATCCTATAAAAATCTTAATTTAAATAAATTATGATCAGTTAATTTATTTTATTATCACAAAAGTACCCATCCAACAATCTTTATAAATAACAATTATAAAGTCTAATAGTTGTTTTTTCTATTTAAAATAATGTAATATTATTTGTTTTTTAACACAAATAAATAATACATAATCTAATTTTTCTTTAATCATGATTTAGTCAAGAATTAAGTAATATGTTTTACAATGTAGCAGTACATGTTCAGCATTGCAACAAAACACGTACATCACATTGCAAGTAACAACACACCATGTAACTCCACTTATAGTGGATCGAAGGCGGTTCAAAGAGGCTTGACGGTGGTTCGACGGCACAAGCACGGCATCAAGATTGTAACGTGGCAATTCTGTGGTGGGGAGAAGCTTCTTTGGCAGTAACTGGCTGGACTAGTGGCCTCGGAAACAGACAACACAAGACAAAACAGTGGTGGAATGACTGAGGGTTCGGTGGGCTCGTACGGGCTCGTTCGGCATCCAAACAGAGAGGGGTATAGACTCGTGGCGACATGGGCAATCACCGAGGATGCTTGGTGGCGGCAGAGGAACACCAATAGCGTCGAAAAACAGCCGCCATAGAATGCTCGAGAAAACAGAGGACGAGGGTACTTCGTTTGGTTTTCGATGCCAAATTCGACTCGTTTTGAGTCCAATTTATAGGGGAAAGATTGGCTTGGAGTCCAGTGTTCCGATTATGCAATTACCATGCTTAAAACGATTCGAATCGGATCAAATTTTTGAGAATTCGATCCATTGAAGCTCAAAAAACGTCCTTTTTAATTTTGGTAAGATTCACCTCAATTATGGTTAAAATAGTGTTAATTACCGCGGAAATTTGAGGGTTATAGTAGCTAGTTACTTGGGTTAAAGTTTAGATTTGTCGAATGAACAGATTAGTTAACAATTCGGTTGAATTTTGGAAGATTTGGGAGAACCCTAACCAAGGTTCTAAAATAGGGGAACAATTGTCGGGATTTTAATCCATCTCCCACTACTTAAACGCCACCTAATACTGTTATAAATCCTCCTAATACTGAGATAAAGAAACAACTAAACCTCGCAAGGTATATAGCGTTCCGACGAAGACTTGTTCTAACTACGCATACAAGTCCACATCAAATTTAAACCAAAGTCCAACTATCACCCTACGACAATATTTACAAACGTAGTCTCTAGCAATATATACAACCTGGTATATGATTCATATTTTTATCATACCATTATAACACATAAGTTCCCAAACACAATATGATAATATTTATCCCAACTTAATTAAAACAATTAATTAATTGTCAATTAATAAAAATACGGAATAAATACAAGAGTGAACCACCAATTGCCTTAGTTCGGAATAACGTCGAGTTGACGTAAGACAGGATTCGGTTCTAGTCAACGGTCTCAACTTCTACTCTAGTGTCGTTCCAAAAGGAGTTCTGAGATGGACCCAAACAAAAATACTAACATAATTCAAATTATTTTAATAAATTTCATGAACCATTTCAACAAAATTTATGTATTGAATTTATAACATTAATTGTTGAATCTCTCTACCTAATCCCATAAAAATCTTATTTTAAATAAATTAAGATCAGTTAATTTATTTTATTATCAGAAAAGTACCCATCCAATAATCTTTATAAATAACAATTATAAAGTCTAATTGTTATTTTTTCTTTATAAAATAATGTAATATTATTTGTTTTTTAACACAAATAAACAATACACATTATTATAATCTAATTTTTCTTTAATCATGATTTAGTCAAGAATTAAGTAATATGTTTTACAATGTAGCAGTACATGTTCAGCATTGCAACAAAACACGTACATCACATTGCAAGTAACAACACACCACGCAACTCCACTTATAGTGGATCGAAGGGGGTTCAAGGAGTCTTGACGGTGGTTCGACGGCACAATCAAAGCGTCAGGGTTATAACGTGGCTATTCTACGGCGGGGAGAAGCTGCTTTGGCAGTAACTGGCGGGACTGGTGGCCTCGAAAACAGACAACACAAGCCAAAACAGTGATGGTGCGACCGAGGGTTCGATGGGCTCGTACGGGCTCGTTCGGGGTCCAAACGGAGTGGGGTATGGACTCGTGGCGACATGGGCAATCACCGAGGATGCTTGGTGGTGGCAGAGGAACACCAATAGCGTCGAAAAACAGCCTCCATAGAATGCTCGAGAAAACAGAGGACGAGGGTACTTCGATTTGTTTTGGATGCCAAATTCGACTCGTTTTAAGTTCAATTTATAGGGGAAAGGTTGGCTTGGGGTCCAATGTTCCGATTATGCAATTACCATTTTTAAAACGATTCGAATCAGATCAAATTTTTGAGAATTCGATCCATTGAAGCTCAAAAAATGTCCTTTTTAATTTTGGGAAGATTCATCTCAATTGTGGTTAAAACACTCTTAATTACTGCGGAAATTTGAGGGTTATAGTAGCTAGTTACTTGGGTTAAAGTTTAGATTTGTCGAACAAACATATTAGTTAACAATTCGGTTGAATTTTGTAAGATTTGGGAGAACCCTAACCAAGGTTCTAAAACAGGGGAACAATTGTTGGGATTTTAATCCATTTCCCACTACTTAAACGCCCCCTAATACTGTTATAAATCCTCCTAATATTGTTATAAAGAAACAACTAAACCTCGCAAGGTATATAGCGTTCCTACGAATACTTGTTCTAACTACGCATACAAGTCCACATCAAATTTAAACCAAAGTCCAACTATTATCCTACGACAATATTTACAAACGTAGTCTCTAGCAATATATACAACCTGGTATATGATTTAATTTTTATCACACCATTATAACACATAAGTTCCCAAACGCAATATGACAATATTTATCCCAACTTAATTACAACAATTAATTAATTGTCAATTAAGAAAAATATGGAATAAATGCAAGAGTGAACCACCGATTGCCTTAGTTCGGAATAACGTCGAGTTGACGTAAAACGGGATTCGGTACTAGTCAACGGTCTCAACTTCTACTCTAGTGTCGTTCCAAAAGGAGTTCTGAGATGCACCCAAACAAAAATAGTAACATAAGTCAAATTATTTTAATAAATTTCATGAACCATTTCAACAAAATTTATGAATTGAATTTATAACATTAATTGTTAAATCTCTCTACCTAATCCCATAAAAATCTTAATTTAAATAAATTAAGATCAGCTACTTTATTTTATTATCACAAAAGTACCCATCCAACAATCTTTATAAATAACAATTATAAAGTCTAATTGTTGTTT
This sequence comes from Rheum nobile, assembly GCA_027886185.1. Taxonomy (NCBI): domain Eukaryota; kingdom Viridiplantae; phylum Streptophyta; class Magnoliopsida; order Caryophyllales; family Polygonaceae; genus Rheum; species Rheum nobile. The sequence continues at coordinate 5,013,694 of WOAB01000163.1, forward strand.
TTTCTATTTAAAATAATGTAAAATTATTTGTTTTTTAACACAAATAAATAATACACATTATTATAATCTAATTTTTATTTAATCATGATTTAGTCAAGAATTAAGTAATATGTTTTACAATGTAGCAGTACATGTTCAGCATTGCAACAAAACACGTACATCACATTGCAAGTAACAACACACCACGCAACTCCACTTATAGTGGATCGAAGGCGGTTCAAAGAGGCTTGACGGTGGTTCGATGGCACAAGCACGTCGTCAGGGTTATAACGTGGCTATTCTGCGGCAGGGAGAAGCGGCTTTGGAAGTAACTGGCTGGACTGGTGGCCTCGGAAACAGACAACACAAGCCAAAACAGTGGTGGCGCGACCGAGGGTTTGGTGGGCTCGTACGGGCTCGTTCGGGGTCCAAATGGAGCGGGGTATGGACTCGTGGCGACATGGGCAATCACCGAGGATGCTTGGTGGCGGTAGAGGAACACCAATAGCGTCGAAAAACAGCCGCCATAGAATGCTCGAGAAAACAGAGGACGAGGGTACTTCGATTGGTTTTGGATGCCAAATTCGACTCGTTTTGAGTCCAATTTATAGGGGAAAGGTTGGCTTGGGGTCCAATGTTCCGATTATGCAATTACCATGCTTAAAACGATTCGAATCGGATCGAATTTTTGAGAATTCGATCCATTGAAGCTCAAAAAACGTCCTTTTTAATTTTGGGAAGATTCACCTAAATTATGGTTAAATCACTGTTAATTACCGCAGAAATTTGAGGGTTATAGTAGCTAGTTACTTGGGTTAAAGTTTAGATTTGTCGAACGAACAGATTAGTTAACAATTCGGTCGAATTTTGGAAGATTTGGGAGAACCCTAACCAAGGTTCTAAAACAGGGGAACAATTGTTGGGATTTTAATCCATTTCCCACTAATTAAACGCCCCCTAATACTGTTATAAATCCTCCTAATACTGTTATAAGGAAACAACTAAACCTCGCAAAGTATATAGCGTTCATACAAATACTTTTTCTAACTACTCATACAAGTCCACATCAAATTTATACCAAAGTCCAACTATCACCCTACGACAATATTTACAAACGTAGTCTCTAGCAATATATACAACCTGGTATATGATTCATATTTTTATCATACCATTATAACACATAAGTTCCCAAACACAATATGAAAATATTTATCCCAACGTAATTACAACAATTAATTAATTGTCAATTAAGAAAAATATGGAATAAATGCAAGAGTGAACCACCGATTGCCTTAGTTCGGAATAACTCCGAGTTGACGTAAGACGGGTGATAGGGGCTAAAGTCGTATCGCCTTATCAAAATAATCCTAAACAAACCTAACTCAGTAGAATAGGCAAGCAAGGGTCGAATCCCATAGGGAGGAGTTGTCTTTCTTTATGTCAATTTGCATGCAATAGTAACAATGGGTGGATTTTCGTTGATTGTTTGTAAACAAGTAAACAAAGGAAACAAAAGCAAAGGTTTGTAATCAAATTGGGAAAAAAACACTTAGCCAAACAAATATCCACCTCTAGTTTGGTTGATTGATCATTGATTATTCCTAGTCCTCAATCCTCATGAATGTCCTAATCCTGTTCTGAAATAGTTACCAGTCTTACCAGTCCTGATAACCCTAACTATTAAACAATCATGAAACCATCAAGATAAATCTAATAGCAGCAGTATGTTCAGGAATAAATAGGCTCATGCAATACTTAACAACCCATCAGTACTCGACATGCAATTAATTCTCTTCACAATAAACATTCACAACCCGTTCCTGTAAATCGTGTTTGCTACTTGATAGCATCAATTTCATACATGTTTAGGGCATGCATTTAGGCATAGTTTAGGTCGTTTGCATTTGCATATTTCCCGTATTTAGTTTATTTTGTAGTTTTCTTGGATTTCGATGTCTACACGAGTTTCTGCGGTATTTCAGGTGATTTACCGGGTTCTGCGGATGCGCTACATGATGTGGAGTCCATAGGAGGATGTACCGGAGCAAAAGGGAGCTTAAGAGATGAATGGAGCGATGTCATAAGTGGAAGAGAAGTGCAAAAAGGACCTGCACGGTTAGCAAACCGTACAGGATATTCGAGAGCGAATGAACCAATTTCTGAAGTTTGGCACGGTTAGCCTAATCCGTGCGGCTAACCGTGCCGGACCCGCGGAGGTTGTTTCGTGTATTTTGGGATTTATTTTTGGAAACTTTTTATCTTAGGTATAAAAACGTTATTTTAGAATTAGGTTAAGTACCTTTTGTTCAGCAGTTGCCTCTCATCATTCGTTCATTCCAGTTTTGGAGTTTTTGCTACAAACCTATGGAGAACTAATTTCCATTTCTTAGTCCGACGATTGAAGCCTTCAATTGATATACGGTTGTGAGATTCTAATTATATTTCTTTTCCTTTGAATGTATTGATTCTCTTGTGCTTCATCTCATTGATTATTATTGATTTCGCTTGTTGGACGCAACTAGTTGTTATTGGTAATTGTCTATTGCTAGGGTTTGGTAATTACTGTTTGAGTTACCTAATTCATGTGTAGCAACTGCAATACTCTAAGAACTGTTTGGGACTAGTTTATTGTAGAGAGAATTAATTGCATGCAATAGTATGACAGTTTGCTACTCTTGCATGTATCTATCTAAATTCCTTTGCTCATTGCTGTTGTTGAATTGAATTGTGAGGTTTTCATGGTTATTTAATAGTTAGTATTCTCAGGGTTTGTTTGTCTTGTTTATAACTCACGAAAAGGAATAGGAACATTCATAGAAAGGAATTAGAGAGAATCTAGGATCAACCAATCAAATGAATGGTGGATATTTGTTTGGCTAAGTGTTTTTCCCTAATTGATTACAAACTCTTTGCTTTTGTTTCCTTTGTTTATTTGTTTACAACCAATCAACTCAAAACCCCCCTTTGTTACCTTTGACATACGACTTTGCACTCTGAAAGATTACTTCCTCCCTGTGGGATTCGACCCTTGCTTGCCTTTGCTACTAGTTTAGGTTTGTTTAGGATTATTTTGTTTAGGTGTTACGACAACGCCTATCAAATTGGCGCCGTTGCCGGGGAGGCAAGTTTTATTTTTTCTCTATGTGTGTTTGTGTGCTAATCTTTGTGTGGACCTATCTTATGGTCCACACCCGTGCTACTGACTCTCCACTCTTAGCTTTGGATCCAGAAATTGAGAGAACGCTCTCCCATAGCCGCAGAGTAAACAGATCTTTGGTTTTTGACAACCCAATTTTTGAGATGGCAGACGAAGCACGCACGTTGAGACAACTGACTGCCCCTAATCTGCAATAGCCACCACTGGCTGTACAGTTTCCTGAGCTGGCTGATGGCATAAACTTCAAGCTCAAGTCAGGGTTGATCCAGTTACTCCCTCACTTCCATGGGATGAGTGGTGAAGACCCTAATAAGCACATGTCGGAGTTCCATGTAGTCTGCACTAGCATGAAGCCCAGAGGAGTAACTGAAGACCAGATCAAGCTGAGGGCCTTTCCTTTCTCTCTAAAGGATTCGGCTAATGACTGGTTCTATTACTTAGCACCAGGGAGCATTGATACATGGGCCAAGATGAAGAAGGCCTTTCTAGAGAAGTACTTTCCTGCTACAAAGCTCAACAGCCTAAAGAGGAGCATTAGCAACATTGAACAACAGGCTGACGAAACTTTGTATGAGTACTACGAGAGATTCAAGAGGATGTGCTCGAGTTGTCCATATCATGGTTATTCTGATCAAGATCTCATTCTATACATGTATGGAGGACTTCTGGATGATGAGCGCAGAATGGTGAATGCACCCTGTAGCGGTAATATCCTCAATCTGACTACGCAGGCTGCGTTTGAAATGTTGTCTGAGCTGTCTGAGGGCTCAAGACAATTCAGCAGGAAATCATCAACTCGCTCAGTACACGCTGTAGAGTCACCATCACCTTCTCTGCGGTCTGAAGTGAAAGAATTGAAGGAGATGATGGTCATGATGATGAAAGGCAAGCAAGAGCCTGCAGCGGAAGTGAATGCAGTTGGAGACTATGGGCCTCAACGACAAAGATATGATCCCTACTCCAACACTTATAATCCTGGGTGGAGAGACCATCCCAACTTGAGGTGGGGGAATCAGCAAAATCAACATCTTCCACCGCAGCATCAGCAACAAATCTCTAGACCTGAGGAGCAACCTTCAAACTCTGCTACGTCTAACGAAGCCATGATCAATGCCCTTGCACAGAACATGAGCACCCTTGCATAAGGTGTGACCACACTACAGAATAATTTGATGTAATTCCAGCAAGATACCAGGTCGAGTATTCAAAATCTGGAGAAGCATGTTGGACAGATCTCTGAAGCAGTGAGCAAATTGGCGGCTAGGGATTCAGGTAAACTTCCATCACAAACGGAGTTGAAATCGAAGGCTAATGTGAGCGCCATCATGACAAGAGATCGGGAGGATGCATATGTTCGTCCGAACTTTCCTCCATTGAGTTCATACAAGCCTGTCCCACCCTTTCCAAATGCGCTGAAGGACACAAGGGAGCTCGAGTGCGACACAGAGGTATTTGAGACTTTCAAAAACTGTGAGGTAAATATCCCCATGCTTAATTCAATTAAAAGTGTTCCTCGATATAATAAGTTTCTCCAAGAATTAGATACAATTAAGAGGAATCAAAAAGAGAAAAGCAAGAAGCATGTTAAAGAAACTGAGCATGTGTCTGTTGTGCTTCAAAAGCAAATGCCTAAGAAGTGTAGTGACCCTGGCATGTTTAGCATACCTTGTGAGATAGGTGACACCATGTTTGATAATGCTATGCTAGATTTAGGTGCATCTATTAATGTGTTGTCTTTTTCTGTGTATGAATCTCTAGGACTTGGGCCATTGCAGGAGACTCAGATCGTTGTTCAACTAGCTAATAATTCTTCTGTTACCCCGAGAGGGGTTGTTGAGGATGTGTTGGTTAAAGTTGATAAATTGATTTTCCCTGCTGATTTCTTTGTGTTGGATATACCACCTGCTAAGCATGCAACCCCTATTATGTTAGACAGAACATTTATGAAAACATCCAGCACAAAGATAGATATGAGTAGTAATTCACTGACCATGGAATTTGAGGGGGACAAGGTAGAATATCGCATTAATGATACTAAGAAGCACCCTCCTGATAATTCTATGCATTTTATTGATGTTGATCATTCCTTATGCTATATTGATAAGATCGCACATCTGGTGCGAGATACGCTTGATTAAGATTGATCACAGGCATTCTGTCGAGCCAAGGACAGTAACCAAGGCGTTGCTCGGGAGGCAACCCGAGGTAAGTTGTTCTTCCTTAAAAAAAAAAAGATAAAAAAAACCCAATAAAAACGGGTTCCGGAGTTGTGCACGGTAAGCAGCCCGGTCTGTAAACCGTACAAGACTCTAGAAAAGCATTCGAAAGAGTCGCACGGTTACCGACACGGTTTGCAAACCGTGCCTAACCTCCGAATTTGCTCTCGAAAAAATGGCACGGTTAATGGCACGGTTTGCAAACCGTGCCACTAACCGGAAAAAAAACAAAAAAAAAAACGAGCAAGTCTTCGTTTTTCTTTCTCTTCTTTTCCCTTCGTTCTCTTTTATGTTTCCCTTTGCCCTACCCCGAACAGCAGCTACTCCACTCCGCCTCCACCTCCATCTCTCCAATTCGTCTCGTTCTCACCCCGCCTCCATTTTCCCCTCCACTTCGTCTTTCCATCTTCATCTCTCTCCCTCCACCTTCGTCTCCCTCCATTTCCCCTCCGATGCAAGCCCACCGCCGGCGAGAAGAGCCCAGTGTCGCGCAATCCAGTAGCCGGTGTTGCCCCGCTCGCACACCACCCTCCTTCCGGTGAGACACCCTCAGGCGACGAAACTCTGACCGCGCATCTCCGGAACCCAGATCCGCGCCTCACCACCACGTCTCTGCTGCTCACAAGCCACACGCCACTACGCCAGTGCCCCGACCTGTTCGCTGAAGGACGCCGTCTTGTGTTTTGGGGTTTTGTTTTGTCTTTGTTGTGTGCAATGCCATTTGTGGGAGGATGCTGCTGAAAATCTTCTGCACTAGTACTAATTTTCACAACCCCAGAGCATAGAATGCAGATGCCTGAATGCCTGACTTGTTCGGTGAGTTTCGTTTCCTCTTTCTTCTATGTCTACATTGGGGACAATGTAGAATTTAAGCTTGGGGGAGAAATTCACATGTAGACTTGCATGTTCATATTAGTTCATCCTAGGTTTAGTTGCATTTTTATTTGATTTTTCATTGTTTTTGCATTTGTTTGCATCTCTAGGTTATTGTTAGTTTCCCTTAAGTTCATTTTGCATTGCATTGTCACATTATGGATGCTTGATATGATGCCATGTTTAATCTTTTGTGGGTTCTTTATAATGGTATATGATTCATGAATCCTCTTAATATGTTTTGGCTGTTGAAATTGCAATTACATTATGAGCATGATATGATTATTCAAACTTATGACAATGGACTTGATATGTGGACTTGGATTAAGATGTGTTAGGACCAATACTCTAGACAAAAAATGTCCTAGTGAGCTTGTTAGCTTTTCTTGGGACTACAATTGCATAAGTCCTCTGTTTTTCTTGTGTGAATCTCCTTGTTTGTTATCTCTAGAACTTGCATGAATATCTCTTCGAGGCTGCATTTTAAGACTTTTATGCATGACATTTTGATTGAGACATTGTCTTTCTTTGTGAGCCCATATTTTCCTTGACTACCTTTTACATATTTTCCCTTTGCTTGAAGCCAATCTGAGCCTTAAAGCCCTTTCTTTGGAAGCTCCATAAAAGCAATCCGAGCCTATATTTATCTTACCTATCCAGGGAATTGAAATGGATTTTGCTAGTGTGGAAATGAGCTAAGCTTGGGGGAATTGCATAATATGCATATGTTGTTGGTTGATGGTTTGTATGTGGATTGTAGAGATCTCATCATTCTGATTATTATGTTGTTTCCTTCTTCTTATAAAAAAAAACAATTTAAAAAGAAAAAAATAGAAAAAAGAAAAGAAAAAAAGAATAAGAAAAGAAGAAGGAAAGATTTGTTCAAGTTAAGAATGAGAAGTTGTAATGTGGATTGAGGCGTGAACTGAATCTGTGAGTATTTATGTTTGATATTATTCTTTGTGAAATTCTTTTCCCTGGATTAGCACCACATGGCCTAAATACTTCCATGCCCTTTGATTTTACCTTGGCCCTATTACAACCTTATATGCATGTCTCTTGATTGTGTTATGTGTATAGTCTCTAGCAGTGGAGATCTAGATATTGATGCAAGCTTATGGTAGTTAACATTCAAGGATGATAATTGAGAGAAACACATACCCGAAACACATGAGCGGAGCGACTTTATTATCTTGGTGAGGTCTAGAGTGGAGGAACTAATTGCATTCTTGTCTTTGATTGAGAAGCATGCTATGATAGGACTTGTCATTTGTTTGGGTTCATGGTCATTGATCATTTGTTCTTGGATTGAAACAGCCGTTACATTTTCTGTAGACTCATTAGTTGTGTACTTGCTTGGGACAAGCAAGGATTAAGCTTGGGGGAATTTGATAGCATCCATTTCATACATGTTTAGGGAATGCATTAAGCATAGTTTAGGTCGTTTGCATTTGCATATTTCCCGTATTTAGTTTGTTTTGTAGTTTTCTTGGATTTCGATGTCTACACAAGTTTCTGCGGTATTTCAGGTGATTTACCGGGTTCTGCGGATGCGCTACATGATGTGGAGTCCATAGGAGGATGTACCGGAGCAAAAGGGAGCTTAAGAGATTAATGGAGCGATGTCAGAAGTGGAAGAGAAGTGCAAAAAGGACCTGCACGGTTAGCAAACCGTGCAGGATATTTGAGAGAGAAGGAACCAATTTCTGAAGTTTGGCACGGTTATCCTTATCCGTGCCGCTAACCGTGCCGGACCCGCGGAGGTTGTTTCGTGTATTTTGGGATTTATTTTTGGAAACTTTTTATCTGAGGTATAAAAACGTTATTTTAGAATTAGGTTAAGTACCTTTTGTTCAGCAGTTGCCTCTCATCATTCGTTCATTCTAGTTTTGGAGTTTTTGCTACAAACCTATAGAGAACTAATTTCCATTGCTTAGTCCGACGATTGAAGCCTTCAATTGATATACGGTTGTGAGATTCTAATTATATTTCTTTTTCTTTGAATGTATTGATTCTCTTGTGCTTCATCCCATTGATTATTATTGATTTCGCTTGTTGGACGCAACTAGTTGTTATTGGTAATTGTCTATTTCTAGGGTTTGGTAATTACTATTTGAGTTACCTAATTCATGTGTAGCAACTGCAATACTCTAAGAACTGTTTGAGACTAGTTTATTGTAGAGAGAATTAAATGCATGCAATAGTATGACAGTTTGCTACTCTTGCATGTATCTATCTAAATTCCTGTGCTCATTGCTGCTGTTGAATTGAATTGTGAGGTTTTCATGGTTATTTAATAGTTAGTATTCTCAGGGTCTGTTTGTCCTGTTTATAACTCACAAAAAGGAATAGGAACATTCATAGAAAGGAATTAGAGAGAATCTAGGATCAACCAATCAAATGAATGGTGGATGTTTGTTTGGCTAAGTGTTTTTTCCCTAATTGATTACAAACTCTTTGCTTTTGTTTCCTTTGTTTATTTGTTTACAACCAATCAACTCAAAACCCCCCTTTGTTACCTTTGACATACGACTTTGCACTCTGAAAGATTACTTCCTCCCTGTGGGATTCGACCTTTGCTTGCCTTTGCTACTAGTTTAGGTTTGTTTAGGATTATTTTGTTTAGGTGTTACGACAATGCCTATCACTACTCTGAATTAGGTATGAACAATATTTAATCTCAACAAGTTGACCAGATTAAGGTAACTAGCACTATAGATAATACCAATCTCAACTAGTTTGTCGGGCTAGGGAAACTAATATTAAAAATACTAATCACAACAACTGATGAACTAGATCAACCAATAATATTCCGGATCCTAAGCCTGCAATATGAATAATATCAATAAAACTAGGTAGATAATCTAGAGAAATCAATATAACTCAATGAGATGAAGCATAAGAGAATCAATAACATTCAAAGATAGAGTAAAGGAATAATCTCACAATCAAATTCAAACCAAGGCTTCAATTGTCGGACTAAGCAAAGGGTGCTTAGTTCTTCATTACTCAAAGGAAAAAAACAATACATAAAACTGAATCTGAATAATGATTGAAAGTGGCTGGGAAATTTAGGTTAAATTACCTAACCCAAAACCTAAAACTAAAAGATAACAAACAAACTCTAAAAGGAAATAAAATAATGGAACGAAATGAAGAAATAAAATAAAATAGGAAACTAAAATAAAGTAAAACTTCAGAACTCCTCGGACGTGCTGAAGACACAGATTTCCTCGATCGCGGCTACAGCTTCCGCGATCGCGGAAAATACATGTTAAACCTCGGAGCTCTCGACTTTTCCGCGACCAAGGCCTTGGAATTCCGCGATCGCGGATCTTTGCGTTCTTCACTTCTCGCCTTTCGTTGATTCCCGCGACCGCGGCCATGGCCTCCGCGACCGCGGTTTGGCTGTTGTTGCTCCACTTGGCTTCTTTCTTCAGCCTTCCTTCGTCTTCTATGTGGTTTCTTCTCTTCATCTTATAAATCTTCATTTAAGCTTCTCCAAACCACCATATCTACACTTCTACTTATCAACTTCAATCTCTACAATTGTGCTCTAAACATCTCCAAATGGTACCCAAAACACCGGTAACAACTCCTAGTTAAACCCTACAAAGTAGCGTTGATCAAACTCCCCCATGCTTAAACCTTGCTCGTCCTCGAGTAAGCTAATATAAACCTACTCTTACAATCAAGTCCCTAAGGTCTCAGGAAGCACAAAAAAACCATCTCCACTAAGAATTGCACCTAAACATGAACCTCCAAGGCACCAACACAATAAATATAACACACAACCAAGCTTAAAGGAAAGCAGAGTACTTCCCCCAAGCTTAACCCGAACACCATAGAGTGAATAAAAATCTAATCCTAATCTCCATCTATCTTCTTATGCCTCCCAGAGTGACCTATCTGAATCCTCCTTATATCACCTCTTCTTATGTCACCATGCCAGGTAAAATGATGATTCCTAATAATCACTCTTCTTCTTTTCACTCATTTTGCCAAGGCGCCCTTTCGGGTTTTCACCAAGCCACTCATTTCATTTTTCAATAGATGGGCTCACATAAACTCACATCATTCTTGACCAATTATTACCCCAGCCTAATGCTGGTCCAAGCCACCTGCTTATTACCTAAGCCGCCCTTTCGGGTTTTCGACTTATCCCAGGATTTCTATTTTTGCCTTTTTTCAAATTTTTGGCTTTTTCATTTTATTTTTCTTTCTCTTTCTCCTCAGCGACTAGCAAGTATAGAACACTCCCCCATGCTTAAACATTGCATTGTCTTCAATGTAACGAAAGACAAAATGATGAAGCACAAGGAAAAGCAGAAAAGTACTCACAGCCGTCGTCGAGTTGGCTTGGACACGAAAGTTGTTGCTGGCGGTAAATCAATAAAGCACATGTCCATGGTGTGGCGCAGGTCTTCAAACAATCTCCACCGGGCAACCAAAAGGAAACCACTATAAGGTGTAGTGGTATATCACGGAATTGGGGTTGCACGGCCTTCAACGAACACATGGTGGAGCCCAGATGTAATCGTGTTGTGGGCTCTAGTGTTCCTCCTCCTCCACAGCTGTCAAATGACGGGCCATCATCGGTGCCAAATAAAAATGTGGAGCGAATGTCTCCTCCTTGGCAGCATGATGCGCACCGTCTCTCAAAATAAAATGCCGACAGTTGGGCCGCGATCAAGGAAAAACGCCGAACTTTTTTTTTCAAGAAAGGGGGCTTACAGTAACTTTTCCGCGACCGCAGAAAAGACTCTGGTGTGTAGTTCACCGTCTTCAATGTGGCTTCGGGTCTCCTTCCTGTAGGTTAGTCTAATGCAGAAGCAAAAGCAAAACAAAATAACACAAGATAAAAACAAAAAATAATTAAAGACATGGTATGAAAAGATAAGAAAAACATACCTCGGGTTGCCTCTCGAGCAGCGCCTTAGTTATTGTTGTGGCTCAACCTAGTACTCTTCCACTCAACTCGGGTTGCTCACAGCAACTGAACTCCTTGGGTCAAGATCAGGAGGATGCCTCTTTCTATGCTCTATGTTGAGCTTTTCCCCTATTCTCCTACACTTCATGGTGAGTGGACCGCTGTTCATATCAATGATTGCACTTACCATTTTCAAAAACGGCCTACCCAGCATCTCAGGGGCTGCATGCTTGTCCTGCCCCATATCCAGCATGTAGAAATCCGCCCTTTTTATCACGGTTTCCTTCTTGTGCTTCCCCTTTGGCTTCTTTTTGATCTTGCGCAGCGCCTTTAAAAATTCTGCGCAGCGAGGGATGTTGTTTGCCAGTTTGACCAAAGGAACGTTTGCCTCACAGTTACTGAAGGTTTCAAATAAATCCTTATCGTTCTCCACCTTCTGGTGTCCTTCAGAGCCTCGGGAAAGGGTGTGGGAGGTTTCAATGAACTGAGCAGAGGAAAGTTGGGGCGCACATATGCGTCGTAGGCAGCTTCGAGAGGGTCTTGGGCACCAGGGGGTTTTCCGCGGTCGCGGACATTCTCTCCTCAGTCACGGACATTCTCTCTGCGGTCGCGGAATTCTTCTAGTAGATCCTCTTCAGCAAAGACTTTTCCGCGATCGCGGAAATCTGTCCGCGGTCGCGGAAAAATGTCGATTTTCTCTTTGTCTTCAGAAACAATTTCGCGGTCGCAGACTTCTTCTCCGTAGTCGCGGAATTCTTCCTGTTCCCAGAAATAATCTTCTTCAGAGAGCACATCACGGTTACGGGTATCGTCTGGAATGCCCAACTCCTCAATGAGTAAACCGCGGTCGAGGTACACCTCCCGCGGTCTCGGGTTTTCTTATGCAGACATCTCGATGTATTCTGCACCTGTCTTACTAATTTGTTCTTCTCATTCATCTAAGGGAGCGACATGCAGCTGCTCAGTACTTCTAAGGGTCATTGAAAAGACATCCTCTCTCTGGTGCACTACTGGGTGAGATAGTAGTTTCGCCGACGCCATGGCCTCCATTCTGCTCACTACTTGAACCATTTGCCCAATCTGACTCACCAAGTCCTGGATACTGGACTTCGTCTCTTGTTCTTGTTGGATTATGCTTTGCGTAAGAGATCGAAGTAACTCCTCAGTAGACATGTGGAAACTTGGATCGGACACTGGTGGGCTATGCTCGTAGGCTGGATAGTATTGTTGTGGAGTACCCTATTGATAGAACGATTGTGGCCCCGGGTAGAACTCCCGGTAGTCATGACCATATAGAGGGTATTACTGGTTCCCATAACTCGAATTGGGGTGATCTCTCCACCCTGGAGTACCATCCATGGAAGTACCAGATCTTCTGCTCTTCGGTTGACACCTCAGGTCCCGCGTACTGTAACAAGTGATTAAACTTAGCTGCAAGCTCAGTTACCTTTAACCCATCAGTCTTCGGGTATATAAATTCCTTATGCTTCTCCTCCCTCATAGCACGGGAAACGAAACGGTCAGTCATCTTCGTTTTGAACATGCTCCAATTCAGCTCGGGATGATCTGCCAGACCGGTGCTCTCCCACCATTCGCTAGCCACATCCTTGAGTTGAAGGGAGGCGATGTGCACTTTCTCAGCCTTAGTGCAATGAACGTTCCGGAGCAATCTTTCCATATGCGAGAACCAATATGTCACCCTGACGGGTTCTCCAATACCGTCGTAGCTGTCAGGCCTCATTGAACTCACGGCTTTTAACGCTTGACAGTAAGTTCCTCTATTCCTGACAACATTGATCTGAGGTACTTGCTCCACTGACTCCTCAACTTCAGGAATAGCCTGAGGAACTGGACCACCTTGTGCTTGTTGTACGACTGGTCGCATAACATCTGCGATTGCTTGCATGACAATTCCTCGAATTGCCTCAACTGATGCAGCATCAAACATTATCGGTGCGTTGGGCTGATCTTGGTCATTGCCTCTTGGATTATTATTGAAGATAGACTCACGCTCTCCTGTTGGGTCTGCATCATTCCTCGCATTTGGTCTGGGGTCATTACTCGGCCCAACACCAGCACGGATAACGTTCCTTGTGTTCACCATCTGTTTACCGATCAAATCCCAAGGATTTTATCATATTAATGACATTCTGATATACTTATTGTAATAAAATCAACTTAGAATAGATCAACCTGGTAATTTCTATTGATGAACTCAAACCGAGTTACTAGATTCTACAATCTTAACTCAAAACGAGGGAACTGGGAATTCAAGCCTTATTGGGTATGGAGAAACCACCTTGGCTTCTCCCGGGTTCCTCTGAAGAGAACAGAATGCACCCATATCTAGCGGGGCAACGAGAAATGAATTAGTCTTTCTAGACATAGAAGCAAGCTTACTATATCAGACTATACAGAAGACATGACTATGAACGGTTGAAAATGAAAACACCGTTTTTATTTTTAAACTCAGAGTCTTTTGAAAATACCTTTCAATCAAAAATGAGTAAATGGTTTTCAAATACCCAATCCGTTTAAAAAAAAACTTTTGGCTCTGATACCACAACTGTAACACCCCCAAATCTTAACCCATTTGGAAAGGTATTACCGCCAGTGACCTCAGTATTTCTTACCGAGATCACCCAAGGCTTTACCGTTTAAATACAATGATGAGATACAAAGGATACAAAATGATAACTTTATTCATATAAAACATGAGTCCCGGGATTACATCCCAATCCCGAATAGGACAAATACAGAGTTTAAACAAAGTACAGCGGAAGTCTTTTTAAATATATAACAGAGTAAATAAGTTACAGCGGAAGTCTTTCTTGAAATATTACAAACAGGGTTATGATCGTAATGATCATCCTCCCAAGGATCTCAACCTGATTAAAAGATAATTATTAAAACATCCAAAAATAACCGTCGTCTTCATAGTCAATCTAGTCTCCTCATATCTTCTCTCTATCTAATGTGCCGAATCGAACGGATGACACCAGCCAACCATGCAGAGAACAATTGCGGTTGGTTAGTCTACTGAATAGACTATGCAAGGGTACAAAGCAGAAGGTTCAAAGTAGTCGTATTAGGTTAGACTCCTCGTCTTTCGAATAAAAGTCGACTACGTTAGTCAACTACCATACTATACTTGAATATGACAAAAGGCATGCATAAGAGAAGATTCTGGAAGACTGAATCTTCACAGAAATCGACCCGAAAGAAGACTCCAACGGAAGTGAGTCTTAAGGAAATATGACAATTCTGGAACGTTTAAAGAATCAGACAACAGATTTAAAAGATGACTTAGATGTTTCGGTTCACAACCAACCTCACCGCATACAGCGAATCTATATTGGAAAGAGAACGTACTCTGATCAAAAGTCAAGACGAGCTTTCCTAGCTGCACTATTTACTTAGTTGCACTACTCGCCAAAGGTATATTAATCTTGTGCACTCGGGCACATTATCTTATTAAATTATAAAACACACATCACTGAAATATATTAATATTATTAAGCGCGGTAACAAAGCTTAAATCTCAGGGTGACAATTATGTCGACCCAAACTAAAACAACACACAAACACATACACACGAGGCTTAATATTATTCTGAGAACAACGAAAGTTATTATTACACAGGGCGATCTTACGTTCACCCAGATTACACTGCCACAATGCTTACACTTTAATTTACAGGGTGACAGTTACGTCCACCCCAATTGCACTAGCTAGGTGCTTAATACACAAGGTGACAATTATGTTCACCCAATTGCGCTAGCAAGGCGCTTAAACACTTCAGATCCTTAAAGGTGGATAGGAAGCATAGGTCATGACCCTTAAATTATTATTCGGAAATTAACCCGAGGAGTATTATGATTTAAAGAAACGACAAATCCTTACTTTGATTAGCGTTCCTACAAACATTAAGTTATAAAGAAACGACTAATCCTTACTTGGATTAGCGTTCCTATGAACACTCGTGCTAACTAAATAGTCTAACACAACAATTATTCACATTAAAGCCATCCAGGCAAACGACTTAAACATAGAGATAACAGAAACGGCTAATCCTTACTTGAATTAGCTTTCCTATTAATCCACATGCTATTCTAGCATTAAGATTAAATTCACAACAATACCATCACGGTAATTATCACATATAATTGCGTTGTTCTAACAGATATACAACCTATGATAATGTCATTATTACAGTTTCCAAAACAGTTTATAAAACCATTTCTAGACAAACACAATAATCATTCCAAATTAATTACTCAGATAAACAACTAATAATTAATGTAAATATGGAACGATGAGCAACAGCGAACCGCCACTTGCCTTAATCCGCTGAATTGGAACAAGCCTAACGACGACGGGATTCCGGGCTCGACACGGGTATAGCTTCGACAGCACAACAACCTTTGAGTCGACCCATAAAGAAACCCTAAGTTAGATCTGACATAACAAGAGTACAAATCTAAAGGAAGACGAAAGGATACGAAGGGAACGACGCCCGAAAGACGACCACCAAGGCCGAGGCCAAAAGAAGCCACGACCTTCTGGCGGCGGTCGCCGGGTTAATCGCGGTGGGCGCCGCGGTTCATCACGACGGTCGCCGTGAAGAGTCCCGAAACAGAACGTCGAGAAAAACTCACCAAATGATACGCGACTTGGCCTCCTTTCGACTTGCTTTGGGTTCTAACCTTCAAAGGCTACCCAAAAGCTTCGCTTGGCAACTGGAAACAACACCAATGTGGGCTCCGGCGAGCAACTTCAGAACTCCGACGAGGGCACATTTTTCCGGCGAGAAGAATTTGGAGGATTTAAGCTTCTGTTTTTGCTCCAATCTGATCCCCAAACCTTCCAATTTATAGCCCAAGCTCCAGGAAACACAAACATGGCTAGAACGCGACGTGGAGGGCTAGAATCGGCGTCGTCAGACGTCGCCGACGACCACAGGGCTACGCCCCCGCTAGCTTGCGGCGGTCGCCGTGATTCTCCCCAGGTCACCGCTTCACAAAACCACTACGGCGGGCAACTTACGGCGGTCACCGCCCTTAATGCGGCGGTCACCGTTTTCTGGTCTTCGCGCCCAACTAGAAGACGAGGACACTGTTGCCTCGAGCCCTTTGCGGCGGTCGCCGCCTTAATTGCGGCGGTCGCCGCCACCGTGGCTTTGCCCTTCTCAGCTTTTGGACGATATCGACTTAACTCGGGATAAAAATAATCGTACACGAACGAGTATTAACATCCAAAGTATGTCGTCTGTATTTTATTTCACTTAGAAAAATATTACAGATATTGAGCACATTACAGAATGTCTCAAACTTCCTGAATTAAATCCGACGTACAAAACGGGTGTTCGGGAAAATTCCCAAAATAACCTTACAGAAATACGGGGTATCACATCACCTCCCCCTTAAAAGAAGTTTCGACCCTGAAACTTGCATTAAGCCAATGAGGGTCCTGCCTCAACACCAATCTTACCACCTGGATCCAATATCCTTGTTCACTTCATCCTTGAAATGGATCACGTACAAGAGATATTACTCTTGATTCCTTAGGATATCATTCTGAAAATGATTCGCTCGTCTCGATGCTTATAACACAACTCACTTATGAGAGATAGCTCTTAGTCTCTCCGAACATAACTCACAAGTTCATCCTTTATATCTTAAGAAATCTTGGAAGAACTCAGCGTATGGGATACCGCTTACCAATTTATTCCTTAGATGTATATAGACAATTCTCTTTACTGGATCTTTAATACATCTAGATCATTAACATATCCCGGTCTTCAACTGAAACCTTTCTTCTTAACACAACAACTCTTACAACTTATTATTCCTCAAAGAGTTACACCCAGCCTTATAGATGACATACTCTATGTATGAAGAAGAATCTTAGGAATGGATTTAGATTTAAACAGTAGAGTCGACCCTGTGATTAATCATATAGGGGACGAACATCTAAGTTGCCCACAATACTCCACCACCATAAGTCCGACAGTCTTTATCCTTACTTGGCATAAGCTGTTCTCAACACTTACGAGGTTTCGTATGAACAACTAATTCGTAATGACAACGCATTTATATTTTGAAATTTCCAAAATGAGGAAACACTTCATTATCATTCAAACCTTACATTACTGACAAAGGTTGAACAACCAGATCACAACACCACGAAGATTATCGACACACGTCGCTACTCCTTAATCTTAAAGAAAGACTTAACATAAATACAACTTAATGGATCAGGGTTCTTCTTCGTTGGCTTGGCTCATTACAAAGTGTCTTTGCCCTTGGCCTGAAGACCCCATAGGCGCATTGCCTTTATTACGAGCCATAGACTGCTCAGGAGCAGATGCCTCTGGCCTTGGGTTCTGTCCACCGCCAACATTTGACGCCTGATAAGACTGCATTGGTCCCTGACCCTTCAGTCTGCAGTATGATTTTATGTGGCCTTCTCTCCCACAATTATGACATACTCTCTTGTCCTTTTGGCAATTAAAATTTTTATGCCCAACTTCACCACAGTTGTGGCACTGAATTACTCCACTGCTCCAACCTGAGCCTCTGGATGAGTCAGACTGAGTTGTCTCGGTCTTAGCACGACCAGACTTCTCAAACTTGGTAGGCGATTCCGGTCGTTTGAATGAACCAACCTGGCGATCTTGTTGCCCACCCTTTCCCTTAACTTGCTTCTCCCGCTTATGGGTAGACTCCTCCAATGTGACCTCTGTCTTGTAGGCTGCATCCACATATTGTTCTAACATAGAACAACCGTGACACAACATTAGAGGCTTGATCTCTGGATTCATCCATCCAGGTCCCGTGTACTGTAACAAGTGATTAAACTTAGTTGCTGTGATACCCCGTATTTTTGTAAGGTTATTTTGGGAATTATGGAATTTTCTCGGGTACCCGTTGTGTACGTCGGATTTAATTCAGGTAGCCTGAGACATTTTGTAATATGCTCTGTATCTGTAATATTTTTCTCAGTGAAATAATATACAGACAAGGTGCCTTGGAGTTTAATTGTCGTTCGCGTACGATAATTTTTATCCCGGTTTATCGTCAAGCTTGTTCAAAGCCGAATGGGCGGGAAAAGGGGGAAACGGCGACCGCCGTGGTTGGGCCCGAGATGTCAGCGTGTCAGCTTCTAGCTGGCCGCGACAGGCCTAACGACGGCGACCGCCGCATTTACGGCGACCGCCGCGTGCCCGCCGCAGGCAAAATCACGACGACCGCCGTGATTGTCCAGTGGGCATTGCCCGCCGGTCGTCGGCGTCGTTCGAGGCGCGCCGTTGCGTCGTTTGCCGCGTCTTAGGTTTGCTGGGTACTCCTTGGGGTTTGCCTATAAATAGACGAGCTTGGGCATGGGTTTTGGGTCATCTACAACCCCGAATCGCTGCCAAAACTCTCCCTCAAAGTGAGTTGTGTTTTCGTCGGTTTTCTTGTGCTCGCCGGAGGTGTCGTGGTGTGTTTCCAGAGTGCCTTTGTGAATCTTTTGGTTAGCCTTGGAGGTTAGAAGCCAAAGCAAGTCGAAGGAGGCCGAACCGCTCATGTTTTGGGGTGAGTTTTCTCTCGTTTCAGTCGGCCGTGTTCTTCACGGCGACCGCCGCCAAGAACGACGACCGCCGCCAGTGCCCAGAATGCCTTTGTGGCTTTGGCTTGGTCGGTTGTCATCGTGGCGTCTTTCCTTTCGTGTTCTTTCACCGTGTTTAGATTCGTACTGTTTATGTCGGATCTAACTTAGGGTTCCTTTTATGGGTCGACTCGAAGGTTGTTGTGCTGTCGGAACTATACCGTGTCGAGCCCGGAATCCAGTTGACGTCTTTAGACTATTCTGTGGAGTAAGGCAAGTGGCGGTTCGCTCTTGCTCTTTCGTTCCATATTTACATTAATTATCAGTAGTTTATCTGAGTAATTAATTTGGAATGAATATTTTGTTTGTCTGGGAACGATTTTGATAAACTGTTTTGAAAATCATATAATAGGTTGTATATCTGTTAGAACAACGCTGTTATCTATGATCGCCTTTCGGGCCTTTATGTGGATGTATCCTATAAATGTTATGGTGATGTAACTGTTTAGTTAGCACTGTTAAATAGGAACGTTACTCGGACTCTGTCCAGTCGTTTCTTTATAATCTGGTATCGGGGTGGCTCGTCCCCATCTGGTACTATTCTAAGATCATGATCGGTCTCTTACACATGTGTGTAGAGACAGGACACTTAGCTGGTGTCACAAACCTTTCGGTATACGTCACTCTCGACGAAACGTATACTAAGATGTGTCGTCCCATTGGTGGGGTACACATGTAAAAGTCTATAACGTGATGTGTGTTTTTGAAACATAAATCAGATAAGTGCTACCTTGACGCACATAATTAATACACCTTGGGCGAGTAGTGCAGCTAAGTTCAGTGCAGCTAGGAAAACTCGTCTTGACTTGAATGTAGTACGTTCTCTTTCCAATCTGGATTCGCTGTAGGCGATGAGGTTGGTCGTGAACCGAAGCATCTCAGTCAGTTTTAAATCATTGTTGTATGATTCTGTAACTTTCCAGATTTGTCATACTTCCTTAAAGACTCATTTCCGTTGGAGTCTTCTTTCGAGTCGATTTCTGTGAAGATTCAGTCTTCCAGAATCTTCTCCTGTGCATATCTCTTGTTTATTCCAGTAGGAATATGATGGTTGACTACCGTTATCGGTTATTATCCGAGAAGCGATGAGTCTAACCTAATATGACTGCTTCGAACCAGTCTGCTTTATACCCTTGCTAGTCTATTCATTTAGACTAACCAACCAATATTTTTCCCTTGCATGGTTGGATGGTGTCATCCGTTTGATTCGGCACATCAGTTAAGAAGTAGCTCAGAAGATTAGAAGGACTATGGAGTCGGCGGTGGTTTTTGAATGTTTTAATTATTTCTTCAATCAGGTTATGATCCTTTGGACAATAACTCCGATTGTAACTTACTTTCTTAGTCTTCCGCTGTGTTTGGTTTAAACTATGTTTTGACCTATTCGGGATTGGGTTGTAATCCCGTAACTCTTGTTTCCTCAACAATGTTATGTTTTGGAATTTAATGCTTGATCTTTGTGTATCAATTGCATTTCATAAATTGTATCAATTGCACTGGGGTCACTAGCGGTAATACCTTTCCAAAAGGATTAAGTTTTGGGGGTGTTACAGTTGTGGTATCAGAGCAAAAAGTTTTTTAAAACGGGTTTGGGATTTTATAAATCATTTATCCGTTTTCGAAATGCTTTAAAGAGGGCTCTGAATTTTCAAAGTGAAAAGAATTTTAAAAACACCGTTCATAGTCGTGTCTTCTTTATAGTCTGATATAGTAAGCTTGCTTCTATGTCTAGAAAGGCTAATTCCTTCCTTATTGTTCGATAGGATGGGTGTCTGCTTTTCTATTGGTAGGGGGTTGGAAGATGCCAAGTCGGATCAGCCGAGGCTAGATTTTCCGTTACCTCAGCGATGTTTCGAGGTTGGAGGCCCGAGTAGCCCACCCGAAGACGTCAAGCACGTTCTCCCCGAGTCAGTTGTCCTTGTAGCCAGGAATGCTATGGTCCCTAGACCTGCACCTGTGCCGCCACCAAGGGTGGAGGGAGTACAGGAATGGGAGCAGGAAGACGAGTTGTCAAGGTATGAACAAGGGGTTTACCAAGACGACTTTCTGGTGGGACCAATTCCCGAGGAGATCGAGTACGAGGACGAGGAAGAGGAGATGCTTGAGCAAGATCCTGTCGAGGACGAGGAGATGATCGAGGATGATTCCGAGGATGAGGATCCCATCGAGGATGATCCCGAGGATGAGGATCCCATCGAGGATGATCCCGAGGAAGTGGATCCCATAGAGGATGATCCAGAAGAGGATCCAGAGTTGGACCTTGGAGGGCAGAATCAGGAGCCCGGTACAGGATTGTCACCAGTGCCAGAGTACGCACCCATGTCAGAAGCTGATTGGGAGGCACTGTATACCGAGTACGGTATTGGGAGAAGTGACAGGGAATCTCAGCCTATCCCTACTCCAAAAAGATGGAGGTCGGAATCCGAGCTGCAGGAGATTCTCTGCCAGAGCGAGGTAATCTCCGCAGAATAGCAGCGTCAGAGGGATGAGCTGACCGCCAGTACCCAGAGGAGGGCTGGAATAGGAGGACCAGTCATGGACGACCCATACTTTACCATGACTGAGCTAGGACTATGTGCTTCAGGGTCAAGCAGGGTGCAAAACCCATCGCCAGAGCTCGATGGTGAGCCTAGCCCGAAGAGACCATGCACGAGTAGCCAGTCGTATGGGAGACATTTTGGAACGCCTTGAGGAGGAGTGGCGTTGCCTATCGTAGTAGTTTCGTTTCTTAGTATTCCAAGTTGTACTTTGTGTAATATTTCAGTATTGCGGCAAGTACTCTGAGAAACACTTATATCTTCGAGCAATGTTGTCCTAACGCTCGAATGATAAACTTATGCGTAACTTGTGCAAGAATTCGAAGGTTCATCTATAAAATACCAAGTTGATCTATTCTGAGTAATTTATTTACGTTGGTATATTGCATAAGTATATTGCATAATATTAATGTATTGAATGCTTGGAATTTGATCGGTAAATAGATGGTGAACCCAAGAAGCACGAGGAATTCGACTCGAGCCGGTGCTGGGACTAGCCAAAACCCCAGACCAGCAGGAAGAAGTGTTCAGGATGAACACGAGTCTGAGTCTCGCGTCCAGCAGAGGCGTGAAGGTCAGGATCACACCCAGGCGCCGACGCTGTTTGACGCCACAGCTGTTGAGGCAATCCGTGGGATCGTGATGCAGGCTATTACAGATGTCTTGAGACCAAGTGCACCTCAAGCACAAGAAGTGCCTATTCACGCAGCGGTTCCTGATGTTGTGGAACCCAGAAACCCTGTGATTCAGGAGACTGC
This sequence comes from Rheum nobile, assembly GCA_027886185.1. Taxonomy (NCBI): domain Eukaryota; kingdom Viridiplantae; phylum Streptophyta; class Magnoliopsida; order Caryophyllales; family Polygonaceae; genus Rheum; species Rheum nobile. Next base: position 5,035,794 of record WOAB01000163.1, read on the forward strand.
CGTTAGGGCAAGGGACAGCTATGGTCGCGCTCTTAAGACCATTACTTCCATGAGACCCGACTACTATAACGGGAAAGGGGAGCCAGTGGCAGTGACTCATTGGTTCTCCCATATGGAGAGGTTGTTCAGGAACGTGGAGTGTACGGAGGCCGAGAAGGTCCATATCGCGTCTCTTCAGCTGAAGGAGGAGGCTAGCGAGTGGTGGGAGAGCACTGGTTTGGCTGAGAGCCCAGTGTTGACTTGGTCGATGTTCAAGACCAAGATGGTTGATCGCTTTTTCTCTCGTGCTATGAGAGAGGAGAAGCATAAAGAGTTCTTGTACCCTCAGACTGATGGTCTGAGAGTGACCGAGTTGGCATCTAAGTTCAACCATCTTCTACAGTATGCCACTGCCGAGATCACCAGCGAGGCTCAAAAGATCTGGTACTTCCACGAGTGGATGAACCCGGATATCAAGCCATTAATGGTGCACCACACATGCTCTACCTTGGAGCAGTATGTGGATTGTGCCTATAAGCTGGAGGTAACTCTCGAGGAGTCGACCAAGAGGCGCAACCGACAGAAGTCGATGCAGAATCAGAACCAGGGAGGTGGTTTTAAGCGCCCTGCGCCACCGTCTAACTTCGCCAAGTCCGGCCGAGCTAAGACGGAGATGACGCAAGGGGGATCGACTCAGCAGTCAGGGCATACCAGGAGTTCAGTTCAGTGTTATAACTGCGGTACTGCTGGGCACAAGAGCACTGAGTGTCGAAAGGAGAGGAGGCCATGCTTTGGGTGTGGACGTGATGGTCATCTGCAAAAGTTCTGCAAGCAGGGGAAGCAGAAGGGAGTAGAGTCACAGCAAGGGTCAGTTCATCAGAGCAACCGACCTAGGTTTAAGTCTGCCGAGACTCCTAGCCCTTCAGTGCAGACGACTGCTCAGAACATGGGAAAGGCCCCAGCTGCTTCTGGAAGTCAGGGCCAACGCTTGTACGAGATGCGTGAGGCAGATGGACCCAACGCTCCAATTGCTCAAAGTACTCTATACCTTCACTCTACTTCAGTGTGCATTCTGTTTGATTCTGGTGCTACGCATTCCTTTATTTTGGATAGATGTGTTAGCAAGTTAGACTTAGTGTGCAATGATTCGTGCGACCCTTTCATCGTTAATCTTCCTAATGGAGAACGTTTGGTGGGAACCAAGCATTTGTCTGACTTTCCGATTACCATTCAGGGTAAGGAATTCGAGGCAGATTTAATCTGCATAGCCATGGCTCCATACGACATTATTCTCGGTATGGATTGGCTGACGCGTCACAAGGCAGTGATCGACTTCAGTTCAAGAACGGTGACGGTGTCATCCGGGGGCCAATTCGTGTGCAAGTTCAAAGGTCGAAATGACGCTGATAACGGCAAGCTGATCAATGCGATGGCTGCGTTTAAGCTACTACGACAAGGATGTGTCGGGTACCTTTGCTACTTGGATTCGCCCGAGGGGGATGGACCTGAGGTTCTTGATATTCCTGTAGTTAGGGAATTTTCGGATGTCTTTCCGGAAGAAATTCTTGGATTACCCCCGAACCGCGACGTAGAGTTTTCAATTGATCTCGAGCCTGGTACGGCGCCGATTTCCAAATCACCATATCGGATGGCTCCGGCTGAGATGCAAGAATTGAAGAGTCAACTTGAAGATCTTCTTGATAAAGGTTATGTCAGGCCGAGTGCATCGTCGTGGGGTGCCCCGGTTTTATTCGTCAAAAAGAAGGACGGATCGTTCCGACTTTGTATCGACTACCGAGAGTTGAACAAGGTGACGATCAAGAACAAGTATCCTTTGCCTAGGATTGATTACTTGTTGGACCAATTGCAGGGAGCAAAGGTTTTCTCCAAGATCGACTTAAGATCTGGATATCATCAACTCAGGATTCGGGAGCAGGACATTCCTAGAACTGCGTTTAGGACCAGATATGGTCATTACGAGTTCGTAGTGATGCCTTTTGGGCTTACAAATGCTCCAGCTGTCTTTATGGACTTGATGAACCGATGTTTTCACCAGTACTTGGATAAGTTCGTGGTGGTCTTCATAGACGACATCTTGATCTATTCTCCGAATGAAGAAGTCCACGAGGAACATCTACGGATTTCCTTGTCGATCCTTAGACAACATCAGCTTTATGCTAAATTGTCTAAATGTGAATTCTGGATGAAGGAAGTGGCTTTCTTAGGCCACGTGATCAATAAAAATGGGGTTATGGTTGATCCCCAAAAAATTGAAGCGGTGGCTAAATGGACACAGCCCCAGAGCGTGAAAGAGGTGCGCAGTTTTCTTGGACTTGCCGGGTATTATAGAAGGTTCGTAGAAGGATTTTCAAAGATCGCTCTACCTATGACCAATCTACTCCGCAAAGCCCACAAGAAGTTTGTCTGGAATGACAAGTGCGAGGTCAGTTTCCAGGAGTTGAAGCGACGGTTGACCTCGGCACCCGTGTTAGCACTCCCAGAGGGGAATGTCGATTATGTGGTCTATAGTGATGCTTCAAAGTGTGGTCTTGGTTGTGTTTTGATGCAAAGGGGCAGAGTCATTGCTTACGCATCTAGACAACTCAAGACTTACGAAGAAAACTATCTGACCCACGATCTTGAGTTAGCAACGGTTGTCTTTGCGCTGAAGATTTGGAGGCATTACCTCTACGGTATAAGATGCCAAGTCTTCACCGACCAAAAAAGTCTCAAGTATATATTTACTCAGAAGGAGTTAAATATGAGACAACGCCGCTGGCTAGAGTTGCTCAAGGACTACGACATGGAGTTGTTGTATCATCCGGGCAAGGCTAATGTAGTAGCTGATGCGCTAAGCCGGAAGACAACGCACGAGACTGTGGTTGCGTTGCTTACTGCTCAGACCAAGCTAAACCAAGAGTCATGCGAAATTGAAGTCTTGTATGACCAGCGTAGAGGGTACCTGAGTATGATGGAAATTCAGGATACACTGCTGGATCAAATCAAAGAAAAGCAAGTCGATGACATCATCTTGGTAAAGTTAAGCAGTGAAGTGATGGATGGGAAAGCTCCCAGTTTTGTGGTTCAGGATGATGGATCACTTTGGTTTCAAGATCGGATCTGTGTGCCTGACACAGAAGGTCTTCGTCAGTTGGTGATGAGAGAAGCTCATTCATCTGCTTATTCTGTGCATCCTGGCTCTAGCAAGATGTACAAGGATCTCAGGAAGAAGTTTTGGTGGCCAAACATGAAGTGGGACGTAGCAGACTTTGTGGCAAAGTGCTTAACTTGCCAAAAAGTCAAGATCGAACACCGCAGACCAGGTGGTGAGATGCTACCTCTCCCCGTGCCAGAATGGAAATGGGAGGACATTTCCATGGAATTCGTCACTGGGCTACCCAAGACTCGAAGTCAGAGAGATGCTATCTGGGTAATTGTGGATAGGCTTACGAAGAGTGCTCATTTCATAGCCATCAAGACCACATGGGAAACCCAGAAGCTAGCCGAAGTTTAGCAGAAGGAGATTGTCCGCTTACATGGCATTCCTAAGACCATTGTATCAGACCGAGATGGCCGTTTCATGTCAAGATTCTGGAAGGAACTTCATAAGGCTATGGGAACCGAGTTGAGGTTCAGTACAGCGTTTCATCCTCAGACAGATGGCCAGTCTGAAAGGACCATCCAGACTCTGGAGGATATGCTTAGAGCTTGTGTGCTCGATCGTCCGACTAGCTGGGAGGACAGCTTGAGTCTGATTGAGTTCACGTACAACAATAGCTCGCATGCTACAATCAAGATGGCTCCGTTTGAAGCTTTGTATGGTCACAGATGCAGATCTCTGATTTGTTGGGACGATAATGCCGACAAAATTCTGCTTGGACCAGAGTTGGTCGAAAGGACGGCTTCAGACATTGCTTTGATTAGACAAAGAATGTTGACCGCTCAGAGTCGACAGAAGTCCTACGCAGATCGGAAGCGCAGGACTGTCGAGTTCGAGGTCGGTGACAAGGTTTTTGTCAAGGTATCGCCATCCAAAGGAGTTTTCAGGTTTGGTAAGCGTGGGAAGCTTAACCCTCGCTACGTGGGACCATTCGAGATTCTGGATAGAGTGGGATCTCTAGCGTACCGTTTGGCGTTGCCACCATCGGCTCACCCGGTGCATAATGTGTTCCACGTGTCTTTACTCAGAAAGTATGTACCAGATGAGTCTCATGTACTTAGCTACGAGGACATCGAGATTCAAGCTAATGGTACTTATGAAGAGTTGCCCGTGCGCATTTTGGAGCGTCGGGAGAAGCATTTGTGCAACAAGATCGTACCTTTGGTACGAGTGATGTGGTCCAAGTCAGGGACCAAAGAAGTTACTTGGGAGACGTGGGAAACCGAGTCAGATATGCTCAGGCGTTTTCCCGAGTTATTCTCGACCTAAGTTTCGGGGTCGAAACTTCTTTTAAGGGGGAGGAGATGTGATACCCCGTATTTTTGTAAGGTTATTTTGGGAATTATGGAATTTTCCCGGGTACCCGTTGTGTATGTCGGATTTAATTCAGGTAGCTTGAGACATTCTGTAATGTGCTCTGTATCTGTAATATTTTTCTCAGTGAAAAAATATACAGACAAGGTGCCTTGGAGTTTAGTTGTCGTTCGCGTACGATAATTTTTATCCCGGTTTATCGTCAAGCTCGTTCAAAGCCGAATGGGCAGGAAAAGGGGGAAACGGCGACCGCCGTTCAGAAACAGCGACCACCGTGGTTGGGCCCGAGATGTCAGCGTGTCAGCTTCTAGCTGGCCGCGACAGGCCTAATGACGGCGACCGCCGCATTTACGGCGACCGCCGCATGCCCGCTGCAGGCAAAATCACGGCGACCGCCGTGATTGTCCAGTGGGCATTGCCCGCCGGTCGCCGGTGTCGTTCGAGGCGCGCCGTTGCGTCGTTTGCCGCGTCTTAGGGTTTGTTGGGTACTCCTTGGGGTTTGCCTATAAATAGACGAGCTTGGGCATGGGTTTTGGGTCATCTACAACCCCGAATCGCTGCCAAAACTCTCCCTCAAAGTGAGTTGTGTTTTCGTCGGTTTTCTTGTGCTCGCCGGAGGTGTCGTGGTGTGTTTCCAGAGTGCCTTTGTGAAGCTTTTGGTTAGCCTTGGAGGTTAGAAGCCAAAGCAAGTCGAAGAAGGCCGAACATCTCGTGTTTTGGGGTGAGTTTTCTCTCGTTTCAGTCGGCCGTGTTCTTCACGGCGACCGCCGCCAAGAACGGCGACCGCCGCCAGTGCCCAAAATGCCTTTATGGCTTTGGCTTGGTCGGTTGTCGTCGTGGCGTCTTTCCTTTCGTGTTCTTTCGCCGTGTTTAGATTCGTACTGTTTATGTCGGATCTAACTTAGGGTTCCTTTTATGGGTCGACTCGAAGGTTGTTGTGCTGTCGGAACTATACCGTGTCGAGCCCGGAATCCAGTTGACGTCTTTAGACTATTCTACGGAGTAAGGCAAGTGGCGGTTCGCTCTTGCTCTTTCGTTCCATATTTACATTAATTATCAGTAGTTTATCTGAGTAATTAATTTGGAATGAATATTCTGTTTGTCTGGGAACAGTTTTGATAAACTGTTTTGAAAATCATATAATAGGTTGTATATCTGTTAGAACAACGCTATTATCTGTGATCGCCTTTCGGGCCTTTATGTGGATTTATCCTGTAAATGTTGTGGTGCTGTAACTGTTTAGTTAGCACTGTTAAATAGGAACGTTACTCGGACTCTGTCCAGTCGTTTTTTTATAATCTGGTATTGGGGTGGCTCGTCCCCATCTGGTACTATTCTAAGATCATGATCGGTCTCTTACACATGTGTGTAGAGACAGGACACTTAGCTGGTGTCACAAACCTTTCGGTATACGTCACTCTCGACGAAACGTATACTAAGATGTGCCGTCCCATTGGTGGGGTACACATGTAAAAGTCTATAACGTGATGTGTGTTTTTGAAACATAAATCAGATAAGTGCTACCTTAACGCACATAATTAATACACCTTGGGCGAGTAGTGCAGCTAAGTTCAGTGCAGCTAGGAAAACTCGTCTTGACTTGAATGTAGTACGTTCTCTTTCCAATATGGATTCGCTGTAGGCGATGAGGTTGGTCGTGAACCGAAGCATCTCAGTCAGTTTTAAATCATTGTTGTATGATTCTGTAACTTTCCAGATTTGTCATACTTCCTTAAAGACTCATTTCCGTTGGAGTCTTCTTTCGAGTCAATTTCTGTGAAGATTCAGTCTTCCAGAATCTTCTCCTGTGCATATCTCTTGTTTATTCCAGTAGGAATATGATGGTTGACTACCGTTATCGGTTATTATCCGAGAAGCGATGAGTCTAACCTAATATGACTACTTCGAACCAGTCTGCTTTATACCCTTGCTAGTCTATTCATTTAGACTAACCAACCAATATTTTTCCCTTGCATGGTTGGCTGGTGTCATCCGTTTGATTCGGCACATCAGTTAAGAAGTAGCTCAGAAGATTAGAAGGACTATGGAGTCGGCGGTGGTTTTTGAATGTTTTAATTATTTCTTTAATCAGGTTATGATCCTTTGGACAATAACTCCGATTGTAACTTACTTTCTTAGTCTTCCGCTGTGTTTGGTTTAAACTATGTTTTGACCTATTCGGGATTGGGTTGTAATCCCGTAACTCTTGTTTCCTCAACAATGTTATGTTTTGGAATTTAATGCTTGATCTTTGTGTATCAATTGCATTTCATAAATTGTATTTATTTGGTAAAGCCTTGGGTGATCTCGGTAAGGAACACTGGGGTCACTGGCGGTAATACCTTTCCAAAAGGGTTAAGTTTTGGGGGTGTTACAGCTGCGAGCTCAGTTACCTTTAACCCATCAGTCTTCGGGTACAAAAACTCCTTATACTTCTCCTCCCTCATAGCACGGGAAAAGAAACGGTCAGTCATCTTTGTTTTGAACATGCTCCAATTCAGCTCGGGATGATCTTCCAGACCGGTGCTCTCCCACCATTCGCTAGTCACATCCTTGAGTTGAAGGGAGGCGATGTGCACTTTCTCAGCCTCAGTGCAATGAACGTTCCGGAGCAATCTTTCCATATGCGAGAACCAATATGTCACCCTGACAGGTTCTCCAGTACCGTCGTAGCTGTCAGGCCTCATTGAACTCACGGCTTTTAACGCTTGACCGTAAGTTCCTCTATTCCTGACAACATTGATCTGAGGTACTTGCTCCACTGACTCCTCAACTTCAGGAATAGCCTGAGGAACTGGACCACCTTGTGCTTGTTGTACGACTGGTCGCATAACATCTGCGATTGCTTGCATGACAATTCATCGAATTGCTTTAACTGCTGCAGCATCAAACATTATCGGTGCGTTGGGCTGATCTTGGTCATTGCCTCTTGGATTATTGTTGAAGACAGACTCATGCTCTCCTGTTGGGTCTGCAGCATTCCTCGCATTTGGTCTGGGGTCATTACTCGGCCCAGCACCAGCACGGATAACGTTCCTTGTGTTCACCATCTGTTTACCGATCAAATCCCAAGGATTTTATCATATTAATATCATTCTGATATACTTATTGTAATAAAATCAACTTAGAATAGATCAACCTGGTAATTTCTATTGATGAACTCAAACCGAGTTACTAGATTCTACAATCTTAACTCAAAACGAGGGAACTGGGAATTCAAGCCTTATTGGGTATGGCGAAACCACCTTGGCTTCTCCCGGGTTCCTCTGAAGAGAACAGAATGCACCCATATCTAGCGGGGCAACGGGAAATGAATTAGTCTTTCTAGACATAGAAGCAAGCTTACTATATCAGACTATACAGAAGACATGACTATGAACGGTTGAAAATGAAAACACCATTTTTATTTTTAAACTCAGAGTCTTTTGAAAATACCTTTCAATCGAAAACGAGTAAATGGTTTTCAAATACCCAATCCATTTAAAAAAAACTTTTGGCTCTGATACCACAACTGTAACACCCCCAAATCTTAACCCATTTGGAAAGGTATTACCGCCAGTGACCTCAGTGTTCCTTAACGAGATCACCCAAGGCTTTATCGTTTAAATACAATGATGAGATACAAAGGATACAAAATGATAACTTTATTCATATAAAACATGAGTCCCGGGATTACATCCCAATCCCGAATAGGACAAATACAGAGTTTAAACAAAGTACAACGGAAGTCTTTTTAAATATATAACATAGTAAATAAGTTACAGCGGAAGTCTTTCTTGAAATATTACAAAAAGGGTTATGATCGTAATGATCATCCGCCCAAGGATCTCAACCTGATTAAAAGATAATTATTAAAACATCCAAAAATAACCGTCATCTTCATAGTCAATCTAGTCTCCTCATATCTTCTCTCTATCTAATGTGCCGAATCGAACGGATGACACCAGCCAACCATGCAGAGAACAATTGCGGTTGGTTAGTCTACTGAATAGACTATGCAAGGGTACAAAGCAGAAGGTTCAAAGTAGTCGTATTAGGTTAGACTCCTCGTCTTTCGAATAAAAGTCGACTACGTTAGTCAACTACCATACTATACTTGAATATGACAAAAGGCATGCATAAGAGAAGATTCTGGAAGACTGAATCTTCACAGAAATCGACCCGAAAGAAGACTCCAACGGAAGTGAGTCTTAAGGAAATATGACAATTCTGGAACGTTTAAAGAATCAGACAACAGATTTAAAAGCTGACTTAGATGTTTCGGTTCACAACCAACCTCACCGCATACAGCGAATCTAGATTGGAAAGAGAACGTACTCTCATCAAAAGTCAAGACGAGCTTTCCTAGCTGCACTATTTACTTAGTTGCACTACTCGCCAAAGGTATATTAATCTTGTGCACTCGGGCACATTATCTTATTAAATTATAAAACACACATCACTGAAATATATTAATATTATTAAGCGCGGTAACAAAGCTTAAATCTCAGGGTGACAATTATGTCGACCCAAACTAAAACAACACACAAACACATACACACGAGGCTTAATATTATTCCGAGAACAACGGAAGTTATTATTACACAGGGCGATCTTACGTTCACCCAGATTACACTGCCACAGTGCTTACACTTTAATTTACAGGGTGACAGTTACATCCACCCCAATTGCACTAGCTAGGTGCTTAATACACAGGGTGACAATTAGGTTCACCCAATTGCGCTAGCAAGGCGCTTAAACACTTCAGATCCTTAAAGGTGGATAGGAAGCATAGGTCATGACCCTTAAATTATTATTCGGAAATTAACCCGATGAGTATTACGATTTAAAGAAACGACAAATCCTTACTTGGATTAGCGTTCCTACGAACATTAAGTTATAAAGAAACGACTAATCCTTACTTGGATTAGAGTTCCTACGAACACTCATGCTAACTAAACAGTCTAACACAGCAATTATTCACATTAAAGCCATCCAGGAAAACGACTTAAACATAGAGATAACAGAAACGTCTAATCCTTACTTGGATTAGCTTTCCTATTAATCCACATGCTATTCTAGCATTAAGATTAAATTCACAATAATACCATCACGGTAATTATCACATATAATTGCGTTGTTCTAACAGATATACAACCTATGATAATGTCATTATTACAGTTTCCAAAACAGTTTATAAAACCATTTCCAGACAAACAAAATAATCATTCCAAATTAATTACTCAGATAAACAACTGATAATTAATGTAAATATGGAACGATGAGCAAGAGCGAACCGCCACTTGCCTTAATCCGCTGAATTGGAACAAGCCTAACGATGACGGGATTCCGGGCTCGACACGGGTATAGCTTCGACAGCACAACAACCTTCGAGTCGACCCATAAAGAAATCCTAAGTTAGATCCGACATAACAACAGTACGAATCTAAAGGAAGACGAAAGGATACGAAGGGAACGACGCCCGAAAGACGACCACCAAGGCCGAGGCCAAAAGAAGCCACGACCTTCTAGCGGCGGTCGTCGGGTTAATCGCGGCGGGCGCCGCGGTTCATCACGGCGATCGCCGCCATGAACACGACGGTTGCCGTGAAGAGTCCCGAAACAGAACGGTGAGAAAAACTCACCAAATGGTATGCAACTTGGCCTCCTTTCGACTTGCTTTGGATTCTAACCTTCAAAGGCTACCCAAAAGCTTCACTTGGCAACTGGAAACAACACCAATGTGGGCTACGGTGAGCAACTTCAGAACTCTGGCGAGGGCACGTTTTTCCGGAGAGAAGAATTTGGAGGATTTAAGCTTCTGTTTTTGCTCCAATCTGATCCCCAAACCTTCCAATTTATAGCCTAAGCTCCAGGAAACACAATGATGGCTAGAACGCGATGTGGAGGGCTAGAATCGGCGTCGTCAGACGTCGCCGACGACCATAGGGCTACGCCCCGGCTAGCTTGCAGCGGTTGCCGTGATTCTCCCCAGGTCGCCGCTTCACAAAACCACTACGGCGGGCAACTTACGGCGGTCGTCATTTTCTGGTCTTCGCATCCAGCTAGAAGACGAGGGCACTGTTGCCTCGAGCCCTTCGCGGCGGTCGCCGCCTTAATTGCAGCGGTCGCCGCCACCGTGGCTTTGCCCTTCTCAGCTTTTGGACGATATCGACTTAACTCGGGATAAAAATAATCGTACACAAACGAGTATTAACATCCAAAGTACGTCGTCTGTATTTTATTTCACTTAGAAAAATATTACAGATATTGAGCACATTACAGAATGTCTCAAACTTCCTGAATTAAATCCGACGTACAAAACGGGTGTTCGGGAAAATTCCCAAAATAACCTTACAGAAATACGGGGTATGACAGTTTGTAAACAAGTAAACAAAGGAAACAAAAGCAAAGGTTTGTAATCAAATTGGGAAAAAAACACTTAGCCAAACAAATATCCACCTCTAGTTTGGTTGATTGATCATTGATTATTCCTAGTTCTCAATCCTCATGAATGTCCTAATCCCTGTTCTGAAATAGTTACCAGTCCTACCAGTCCTGATAACCCTAACTATTAAACAATCATGAAACCATCAAGATAAATCTAACAACAGCAGTAAGTTCAGGAATAAATAGGCTCATGCAATACTTAACAACCCGTCAGTACTCGACATGCAATTAATTCTCTTCATAATAAACATTCACAACCCGTTCTTGTAAATCGTGTTTGCTACTCTGAATTAGGTATGAACAATATTAATCTCAACAAGTTGACCAGATTAAGGTAACTAGCACTATAGATAATACCAATCTCAACTAGTTTGTCGGGCTAGGGAAACTAATATTAATAATACTAATCACAACAACTGATGAACTAGATCAACCAATAATATTCAGGATCCTAAGCCTGCAATATGAATAATATCAATAAAACTAGGTAACTAATCTAGAGAAATCAATATAACTCAATGGGATAAAGAATAAGACAATCAATAACATTCAAAGATAGAGTAAAGGAATAATCTCACAATCAAATTCAAACCAAGGCTTCAATTGTCGGACTAAGCAAAGGGTGCTTAGTTCTTCATTACTCAAAGGAAAAAACCAATACATAAAACTGAATCTGAATAATGATTGAAAGTGGTTGGGAAAATTAGGCTAAATAACCTAACCCAAAACCTAAAACTAAAAGATAACAAACAAACTGTAAAAGGAAATAAAATAATGGAACGAAATAAAGAAATAAAATAAAATAGGAAAATAAAATAAAGTAAAACTTTGGAACTCCTCGGACGCGCTGAAGACACAGATTTTCACGATCGCGGCTACAGCTTCCGCGATCGTGGAAAATACAATTTAAACCTCCGAGCTCTCGACTTTTCCGCGGCCAAGGCCTTGGAATTCCGCGATCGCGGATCTTCGCGTTCTTCACTTCTCGCCTTACGTTGATTCACGCGACCGCGGCCATGGCCTTCGCGACCGCGGTTTGGCTGTTGTTGCTCCACTTGGCTTCTTTCTTCATCCTTCCTTCGTCTTCTATGTGGTTTCTTCTCTTCATCTTCTAAATCTTCATTTAAGCTTCTCCAAACCACCATATCTACACTTCTACTTCTCAACTCCAATCTCTACAATTGTGCTCTAAACATCTCCAAATGGTACCCAAAATACCAATAACAACTCCTAGTTAAACCCTACAAAGTAGCGCTGATCAACGGGATTCTGTTCTAGTCAACGGTCTCAACTTCTACTCTAGTGTCGTTCCAAAAGGAGTTCTGAGGTGCGCCCAAACAAAAATATTAACATAATTCAAATTATTTTAATAAATTTCATGAACCATTTCAACAAAATTTATGAATTGAGTTTATAACATTAATTGTTGAATCTCTCTACCTAATCCCATAAAAATCTTAATTTAAATAAATTAAGATCAGTTAATTTATTTTATTATCACAAATGTACCCATCCAACAATCTTTATAAATAACAATTATAAAGTCTAATTGTTGTTTTTTCTATTTAAAATAATGTAATATTATTTGTTTTTTAACACAAATAAATAATACACATTATTATAATCTAATTTTTCTTTAATCATGATTTAATCAAGAATTAAGTAATATGTTTTACAATGTAGCAGTACATGTTCAACATTGCAACAAAACACGTACATCACATTGCAAGTAACAACACACCACACAACTCTACTTATAGTGGATCGAAGGCGGTTCAAGGAGGCTTGACGGTGGTTCAACGGCACAAGCACGGCGTCAGGGTTATAACGTGCCTATTCTGCGGCGGGGAGAAGTTGCTTTGGCAGTAACTGGCTGGACTGTTGGCCTCGGAAATAGACAACACAAGCCAAAACAGTGGTGGCGCAACTGAGGGTTCGGTGGTCTCGTACGGGCTCGTTCGGGGTCCAAACGGAGTGGGGTATGGACTCGTGGCGACATGGGCAATCACCGAGGATGCTTGGTGGTCGCAGAGGAACACCAATAGCGTCGAAAAACAGCCGCCATAGAATGCTCGAGAAAACAGAGGACGAGGGTACTTCGATTTGTTTTGGATGCCAAATTCGACTCATTTTAAGTCCAATTTATAGGGGAAAGGTTGGCTTGGGGTCCAATGTTTCGATTATGCAATTACCATGCTTAAAATGATTCGAATCAGATCAATTTTTTGAGAATTCGATCCATTGAAGCTCAAAAAACGTCATTTTTAATTTTGGTAAGATTCACCTCAATTATGGTTAAAACACTTTTAATTATCGCGGAAATTTGAGGGTTATAGTACCTAGTTACTTGGGTTAAAGTTTAGATTTGTCGAACGAACAGATTAGTTAACGATTCGGTCGAATTTTGGAAGATTTGGGAGAACCCTAACCAAGGTTCTAAAACAGGGGAACAATTGTTGGGATTTTAATCCATTTCCCACTACTGAAACGCCCCCTAATACTGTTATAAATCCTCCTAATACTGTTATAAAGAAACAACTAAACCTCACAAGGTATATAACGTTCCTACAAATACTTGTTCTAACTATGCATACAAGTCCACATCAAATTTAAACCAAAGTCCAACTATCATCACCCTACGACAATATTTACAAACGTAGTCTCTAGCAATATATACAACCTGGTATATGATTCATATTTTTATCACACCATTATAACACATAAGTTCCCAAACACAATATGACAATATTTATCCCAACTTAATTACAACAATTAATTAATTGTCAATTAATAAAAAATATGGAATAAATGCAAGAGTGAACCACCGATTGCCTTAGTTCGGAATAACGTCGAGTTGACGTAAGACGGGATTCTGTTCTAGTCAACGGTCTCAACTTCTACTCTAGTGTCGTTCCAAAAGGAGTTCTGAGGTGCACCCAAACAAAAATATTAACATAAGTCAAATTATTTTAATAAATTTCATGAACCATTTCAACAAAATTTATGAATTGAATTTATAACATTAATTGTTGAATCTCTCTACCTAATCCCATAAAAATCTTAATTTAAATAAATTAAGATCAGTTAATTTATTTTATTATCACAAAAGTACCCATCCACCAATCTTTATAAATAACAATTATAAAGTCTAATTGTTGTTTTTTCTATTTAAAATAATGTAATATTATTTGTTTTTTAACACAAATAAATAATACATATTATTATAATCTAATTTTTCTTTAATCAAGAATACAATAATATGTTTTACAATGTAGCAGTACATGTTCAGCATTGCAACAAAACACGTATATCACATTGCAAGTAACAACACACCACGCAACTCCACTTATAGTGGATCGAAGGCGGTTCTAGGAGGCTTGACGGTGGTTCTACGGAACAAGCACGGCGTCAGGGTTATAACGTGGCTATTCTGCGGCGGGGAGAAGCTGCTTTGGCAGTAACTGGTTGGACTGGTGGCCTCGGAAACAGACAACACAAGCCAAAACAGTGGTGGCGCGACCGAGGGTTCGGTGGGCTCGTATGGGCTCGTTCGGGGTCCAAACAAAGAGGGGTATGGACTCATGGCGACATGGGCAATCACTGAGGATGCTTGGTGGCGGCAGAGGAACACCAATAGCGTCGAAAAACAGCCGCCATAGAATGCTCGAGAAAACAGAGGACGAGGGTACTTCGATTGGTTTTGGATGCCAAATTCGACTTGTTTTGAGTCCAATTTATAGGGGAAAGGTTGGCTTGGGGTCCAATGTTCCGATTATGCAATTACCATGCTTAAAAAGATTCGAATCGGATCAAATTTTTGAGAATTCGATCCATTGAAGCGCAAAAAACGTCCTTTTTAATTTTGGGAAGATTCACCTCAATTATGGTTAAAACACTCTTAATTACCGCAGAAATTTGAGGGTTATAGTAGCTCGTTACTTGGGTTAAAGTTTAGATTTGTCGAACGAACATATTAGTTAACGATTCGGTCGAATTTTGGAAGATTTGGGACAACCCTAACCAAGGTTCTAAAACAGGGGAACAATTGCTAGGATTTTAATCCATTTCCCACTACTTAAACGCCGCCACCCCCCCCCCCCCCCCCCCCCCCCCCCCCCCCTCCCCCCTCCCCCCTCCCCCCTCCCCCCATGTTTTGTGGTTATTGGCAATTTTGTCCCCAACATTCCACTTTGTGGCACATTCTCCATTAATTAATTACAAAATTATAATAAAGTTCCCAAGCTTTGTTTTTAAAAATTAATCCTATTTGTTTAACACTTCTCTACTATATTAATGTAACCTAATTATAATTTGTACAAAAATAAATCAAAAAATAAAATTTGACTTAAGTTAAGGTTGATTTAAATTCTTATTCTTTGAAATAAATAAAATAAATTCTAAAAACTTTATTATTATCCTCAAAATAGGAATTACATTAATACCCTTATGATAAAATGAGGGTTATTAAACATATACTCCATAATCAAAGCGGATCGCGTCCTAATATGAAAGTCGCCCAAAAGTAGACCTTAGCAAACGCGGGCCGGCCGGCCCGCCCGCTAAACAATACTGGCCTGGACAAGGGTTTCAGGCCGAATAGACCGGTTGGCCCAACCCATTCGGGCTGGCGGGCCAGGCCCAGTAACATAGCCAAGCCCGTACGGGCCGCTCGGCCCGGATAAAATTTTAATTATATAAAAATATATTTAAAAAATACATTAAAAAATAAATCTAACCTAAAAATATACATTAAAATAATAATTTAACGGGCCGGGAATACAAAAAAAAACTAAAAAAATACATTAAAAAATTAATTTAAAATAGGTTGTATGCCTTGCGGGCTACCCGCGGGCCGGCCCGGACTTCCGAGCGGGCACGGTTACCACCTTGGGCCCGACAAACGTGCCCAGCCCGGGCCCGCAAAAACGGGCTCAAAAAATGACATGGGCCCGTGTTTGATCAGGTCTACCCAAAACGGTACCTTGCATAAGGTTCATCTAAGTGTATATAGAGTCCTCAATTAAGTCCATTTACTTACCCTAGCAAGACCCATCATGTTCAAGCTACAAGATAAGTAACCTTACTTAAATCTATTTCCATAGATACATAATCTCTTATGTACTTCGAAACATAATATTTGTAAGCTAATGAGTTGGTCAAATCTTCATCATATCTTGAGACTTGCGGCCCAAGTGATCTTCAACATCTTCTTTCTGTATTTACTGAATCTCATCCGATGTTCCCAGTGCACCGTCGCAACATCAACACTTTGTTGCTTAGCGTTGTTCCAATCTCTTTTTTATTCATAGAAGGTGACCACTGCTTTCACTCTGTTTTGCTCAGCGCTTATGTTTCCTTGTTGACTATTTGTTCCTCTAATCCTCTGTTTCGCTTCTCTTCATTTCCAATGTTCCCAAATTCGTTCAAGCAACCCGAAACTCATAGGAATATATAAACCATAGGGGTGCTAGATAATAATTGGTTTGGTTATGCTTTGGTGTGGATATAATTGCTAGTAACACAAGTATTCGTAGGAACGCTATTTACCTTAAAAGGTTTAGCTATTTCTTTAAAACTTGGTATTAGGAGGATAATTGCCCTAATACTTTTGGTCATGACCTACCCTTAGTTTATATAAGTGGTAAAGCACTTAGCTAGTGCCGAAATTCGGGATTCGTCTCATTCTAAATCTCATTGCGAGATCGGTTGTGCATAATAAAAGTTGTAACATTAATGTACATTTTAAAAATTAAATAAGATAAGTGCCGTGTGACACATAATTAGACCCTCGGGCGAGAAGTACAACATGGAACTTGTCCGGTCTCTTGTCTAAAGTAAGTCCCCTTTCCAATCTGTATTCGCATTATGCGGTGAGGTTGGTCGAGGACTCGAATATTCAACGAGATGTTTTGAAAACTTTGTGTGATAATATAATATTCCCAAACAAATTCATTTAATTTCCCATAAGACTCAATTCATTGGAGTCTTCTCTTTAAGCATACCTCTTCATTCTTTTTCGATAGAAGTCTATAGTCATATACCGTTTACTGGGTTTTATTCGGGAAACAAGGGTAGTGATTATTTACGATTGCAAGAAACAATCTGTTTTCACCCTTGCATAGTCTTTCATTATACTAATCAACCGTTTCTATTCCTTGCATGGTTGGTTGGTGTCATATGTCCTATACGGAAATTCAGAGGTTGGTTCCCGGCGATTTAAAGTAACCAATCGAAGACGAAGGCTTGCATTTGATGGTTGCGTCTTAAGTAATAGTATTTTAAATGTGTGTGTGATTTGAAATAAATGAAACTCTTATATAAACTAGTCACGTGTTTAGGATTTCTTTAAAAAGTCTTATGTTATAATTTAAAAAGTCTTCCGCTGTAATTTCACTTTGTTTGTATTACCGTTCTTCTCAATTTACGAGAGGAAAGTTTAAAAAGTAATGAGTTCTTACTACAAAAGTCTTCCGTTACTCTGTAATTATTTAATACATTTTTTATTTAAGTGTAATTGTTCCGATTAAAGCCTAGGGTGACGTTGGACTCTACAACCTGAGGTCACTGGTGTGTGGCACTACTGACATAAGTCGGGGGTGTTACATCGAATCGTCCTCGATTCGACAAGTAAGGAAGAAAAGAAGGAAGAAATTATAGATATGGGTGTAAATATTATAATCACGTTTGGCACGTGGAGATGGTAATCATAGGCCCTTATCCTCTTCACTCCATGCCATGAACTTGTTGCACCAGGATCAAGCTTGCGTTTCGTAGCCTTGGGTGTGTGAGTTGTGTGTGGTAGCGTCTTAGTCTTCAAGAGGAAAGGAACAAAGTCACGCAACTCCTTATCCTCAAAAGTCTCTTTCCATGGCAATTTCAGGGGAACAAGGTCTCCTTCTTCAAGTGAAGATATGCCATGTCTCTTGTAAGCAAGGGCGCACGAGGATAACACTTGGTTGTGCAAGGGATGGACCTACAAGACACAAAGCGCACACAAGGCAAGATATCTTCCCATAACTTGGGGTAAGTGGTTAATGGAAACTTGTCATAAATATGTAACGAAAAATCGTTATGAAAGAGTAAAAGAAAGAATTTGCTCCCTTTGATTGTGTGAGGTACATGGCGAGAATGGCCAAGAGGAGTGCATCTCTCATAATTTCCCTCGAACGGGACCAAGGCGCTCTGGTGTTGGGGTCTCTTAGAACCCAAATGAGGTTCCTTAGGCCCCTTTGCAGCATCCTTGGTCAAAGTGGGTGGCTTGCCCAAGGTGGTCTCCTTATTGCGCTCGACTAGTGGCGCCGGAATGGCGTGTGCAGTGCACGCGGCTGCAGCCTCGTGTGGATCCTTCACGGGCTAGATATGGTCATCTCGGGAACCATTTGGTGCGTCCATGAGGCTGCAAGGGATAGCCATGGGCTCCATGTGGTCGGTGTCCGGTGTGAGCTCATCATCGCCTACCGAAGTGGTCATCGTGTGCGCCAATTGCGCAGACACTTACTTGGCCTCTTGGACCTTCTTCTCAGATAAGTCCCTCTCACGGTACTCACGGTCCGCCTGCACTTCTTGTGGCATGAGTAGGATGAGAGAGCGCCTCTTTCCATTGTGCTTGAAGATGTACCGATTCTTAAAGCAATCATGGCTGGCCCAACGATCGAATTGACATGGGCGACCAAGGACCATATGTGTATACGCCATGGAGACAACATCACATAATACTTCATCATGGTAGTCACCTAGGCTAAATTTGATCATGCATTGAGTTGTGACAAAGTTTCCGTCGTTGCCATTTGAAATCCTTTGCATCGAGTAATTAAGGCCTCGGGTGTGGTATAGTAGGTAGCTTGAGATGTTCAACTACTCATGTGCTAACCAGATTAGCACAACTCCCGCCGTCAATGACCAAGCCAATGGTTACATCATCCACGGCACACCTAGAATGGAACAAATGCTCCCGTTGAACCACGGCTGATGTTGCTTGTGTGGTAAGGGCATGGCGAGACATAAGAAGAGACTTATGCATGGCCATGTGAACTGAACGAAATCAGCCAAGAAATGTACCAATAGATTACCTCAAGTGTCAAGACAAGGGCATGTTAACTATTCAAAACCTCAAAATTTTCAGTAAGGGTGAGGTAGGATAACAAGGTAAGTAATGGCACTCAAGGGAATCTAAGATAGTAAGGAATTTGATGCAAGAATTCAAGTTCAAGAAACAAGAAGGGTGTTGCAAGAAATTCCTAAAAAAGATCAACTCTGCAAACAAGAAAGAATTACCCTAATCAAGAATAATCAAGAAAAACAACCTATATGCTAGCTAATCAAGAGATAACACATGATTTTATTGAGCAAGAAATCACATAGGGCAACAAAGTGCAATAAGGAAACCAATTTTCATCAAAGAAACCCTATGTGCACGACTAGAATAAGAAGGGTCTATGTGTGCAAGCTCAAGTCGTTGCCTTGCTTGCAAGTCACACAATCAATGGACAAGTTAATTGCAAGAAAACTTACTCAATCACCCTAGTCAATCTTGTCTGAGCCTTTTCTTGAACGTTTCTTGGCCTTTTGGCCATGTTCTTGATGAATCTTGATAATGATTGTTGAGCAAGAAAGCAACAAGCAAGCAATCTGATTTTGGTTTTTGTTTTTTTTACATGACCTCAGATTAGGTGAATCCAAGAGCAAGAAATCAAGCAAATAACAATAGGAAAAAACGGTTGCAAAGAGAAGATAAAATAGGGTAGAAACGCAAGTTGTCAAGCAAGAAAATTCAATACTTAGCATGCAAGAATCGAACTAAAGCAAGAATAATCATGCAAGGAAACAACTTGATTGGAGAACAAGAAAACTAAGCAATCAATATACAAACTAACTCCTAAAAGGATGATCTTGGGGCACAAGACAACCTAGAGGAAAACTAGGGTTTTGACGGCGATGTAGGTGAAGGCGTGGCAAAGGGGTGGCCTTTAGGTCATAGTGTGTGTGGTTTGGTGGCAGAACGGTGGTGTGGTGGTGGGAAGGTAGTGGTCCAGGGGGTGGTAGAGTGGTGGTGGTGCGGTGGTTGTGGGTTTTGGTCAAGAAAACGCAAGGAAAATCAAAATCTAGTTGCGGTTGGGTGATGGATCGAGCAAGAAAGGATGTAAAAGCTGAAAATTTTGAAGAATTGAATGAGCATCAATAAGAAATACTTGCCTCAACCTAGAAATCTGATACCACTTGATGTGAAATCACTTGGTTGTGTTGTTCTTGAATGAAAAGAACTTGCCATGAAGCGGAAGATATCTCTGTTTTTTATTCCGTCTTTGACAAAGTATAACTTTTTGTACGAAACTCCGAATCGGATGATTCCAAATCCAGATTGACGATCAGGAAGTGTACTTAAACTCCTCCAGAATTCAGTACGTTTCGACCAGGGAAACGAAAGTTATAGCGATTCCAAAATCCTATCGCATGTGCTGCCGCGAATTAGGGTTTCAGTTGATGTTGGCTCCGATTGTTGTTGTGATTGAACACGATTGGTTTGATGGTTTGAATGTTTGATTGTTAGTAAGATATGATTCTTTTGGACTGAATAACTCGAGAATAACTTAGTCAAGTTACTCTCAAATTCAATCTATCATTCTTTAAGATAAGACAAGAGTATAAATAAGCAAAACAAGATAACAAGGAAGATGAATGGCACACATCCAAGGATGTTGGACCTAATCTTCCCTAAGCTATTTCCTAAGTCTAAAAATAATTAAAGAAGGTAAAGATTAAGTCTAGCTAAGAAATACCAAAAATAGCAAAGTAGAAACTTTCCTTCTCACAGACTGCCACTAATAGAAAGTTCTAAAATTAAAACTAAGGATAAACATGCACATCCCTTGCATGTGAGTACGTCTAAATGCAATTGTGGTGGCTCCTTTGGTTCTTGAAACACTTCCTTTAAGACCCTCCAAGTCAAGGTTGGCCATGAGTCATCAGTTGGTTGGTAGCATAAAGCTTTGCATTATGAAATTTGGCATTGTAGCAAGGTTTGATTTGATTAATGTTGTTTTACCTGCTTGTGATAGAAAGTTAACTTTCCATTTGATCAGTTGTGTCTTAGATTATGTTACAACATCCTCAAAGGTGTTGGGCCTGGAATTTACACCAGCATCAATAATATGGCATCTAAGGTAATTCTCTAGAGAGCTCATGTTTGTTATTGTAAGAATTATTTGAATTTGTTGTTTTTGTCCGTTTGGTACTTTTTTTGTGACCTGGAAAATTGATTTGTGGAAGTTTACCTTTTGTCCAGAGATTTGGTAATATTCATCAATAATTTGTTTTATTTCCTTGCAATTGTCGTGGTTTGCTTTTGAAAAGTTCGTAATGTCATCTGCAAAGGCTATATAGGAGATTCTCGTCCCATTGCGGGTGATTTGGAAACCTAAAGGTTTTTATTGTCGTTCGGATGCTTGTTGTAGTTTCTTGTCAAGGATATCTGCTCCCGGTATAAAAAGAAACGGGGAGAGTTGGTCGCCTTGGAGTAATCCTCTTTCGGGTCTGAAAATTTATGTTGGTCCATTATTTACGAGGATAATGACACAACTTAGATACATTCCTTAATCCAATTTATAAATGTTGTACTGAATCAACAATTTAGGAGAATGTCAAGTATGAATTTCCATTCAATTGGGTTGTAATCTTTTTCCATATCCAATTTAATCGCAATGTGACATTCAACACCTTTTCTAGATTTAAATGAGTGGAATATTTCATGTGTAATGAGGATGTTGTCTTGATTTGCTCTATTTGCAACAAATGCACCCTATAATGGGTGAATTAGCTTTTCCATTGTTTTCTTGTGTCTTTCTGTTAGGATCTTGGATATGATTTTATGTATTGTCGAGCAAAGACTAATCGATCAGTAATGATTTTTTTTAATTTGGGTTGTCATATTTTGGTATAAGAGTAATAAATGTGTGGTTAATCTATTACAAATGTTTTCAGGAAAAGAAGAAACTTCTCACTGCTTGTATTTCGGAGGGGATTATTATATCTCAATACTTTTGGTAAAATTCAGCTGTCATTCCATCTGGAGCAGGCGATTTGTCCTGGCCAATGACAAAGGCCACATTCCTAATTTCTTCGTTGGTTACTTGTTTAGGTAGCTCCATATTATCTTCGTGTGATATTTATGTCTGTATTAGGTAAAGATGTTTTCGTAGGGTGTTTTCATTTTTTGTGTACTTTTAAATCTTTTAACAAAGTCATTTCGACTTTCATTTCTGATGTTTTGTTCCCAATTATGGTAGTTTCATCTTGTGTTCGAATTTCTTTGTTATTTTCTTATATCTCTTTCGCATTGCTATTTTGTGAAAATAGCTTGTGTCGGTGTCATTGAATTTGATATGTTTTGTCTTTGCTCGTTGGCTCCAAAATATTTTTTTGGAAATTTAGTAGGTGTTCTTTCTTGGAAATGAGTCTTGTTTGTTTTTCTATTTAGGCTCTATTTGTAGAGTTACATATGATCTTTTGAATTGTTGTCAGTTCTTCCTCAATTTTGGATAGTTTTGTGAACATATTTCCAAAGGTAATTTTGTTCTACTCTTTTCTTGTCTTTTGTGTAGTTGTGTTTTCTTTCGACGTCATACATTCTGGATCCATGGTATCTTGCTCTCCACGCTTGATTGACAACATTGGTAAAGTCATTTTGTGTCATGCAAACCTTTTCAAATGTAAAAGCTTGGTTTTTTTTGAAGGTGTTGAATTTATCAGCTCAAAAGAGATAGGACAGTGATCTAAGGTTGTAAACGCATAGTTACTTCTTGTTATTTCTGGATACCATTGTAAAATCTGGTGGTGAACTAAGGTTTTATCCAATTTTTCATACAAATTATCTATTTATGTTTTTATTAAGGATTATCCATTAGTTTCCACTTATTTTTCACATGTAGTGGTCTATTGTATCGACTTGTGTGGGGTTGATGTCTAGTTGTCCACCACTATTTTCTGATGAGTCTTGAATTTCATTTAAGTATCCCATCAAGATGTGTGGGAGAGAGCAGAGTTTTATGAATCAAATCATTTCCTTCTAGAAACCTACTGACAGGGGAAAAACAATTGGTCAAATCCCACTTTTTTCCAAATTCGTTCATTTGGTGCTTTTTTCTATTCGTGTCTCAAATAAGGCTAACAATTGTATTCATTTGATCTTGCAAAATGATTCAGTATCAATCCATAGATTCTTCTTTCCAATTCTCACAATTCCAAGTTGTGATCTTCATAAAAAAAACATGTTAGGGAAGTGGACATTCTAGTCAAGTCCGGGTCTTTGGTGTCTATTTTGGTCTCATGAATCTTAGTATAGCGTATTCTAGTGATTTTCATTTGGTTCATAATTTCTTTGGATCCAGAGTAAGATTATTGTTCATAACATAGTTAAGTATAGCTTGTTTGTTTCCCTTTATCCACATAGAAAGGCACACTAAGTACATGGAAACAAAAAAACGAAGGTCCACATAAATAGGCAAGTGCTAGAGGATCCATTAGAATGCTAGTTGTAGTCTATTCATTTGAATCATTTGATTTCAGTGGTTCATTCAGTTGAGGGACAAAACCTTTCTCATAGCATAAAAACACTGGTTGCTTCTCCTTATCCATTGAAAGAGATTCAAGAGACACAAAATCGTTAGAGATAAGATGATTGAAGGTAGAGAAGCAATAACTAAATAAGTTGAGTTGACAAAATGATTCAGTGTCAGATTTCAATTTTACATGTAGTGTGGCAACACGTCAAAGTGTCCAAAAAATAATCATGCCATATTTGAGTTAGGTCATAATAACAACTTCTAGTGGAGAAAAAGAAGGATAATACATGATTTCTAGTTTTTTACAGGGATTGGGTCGTTTGCAAGGATCTTCAATAAGGAGTTTTTAGTGGCTTCAGCAAGACATTCATGACGCTAACAAAGACACCCTACCTCCATGTTTCACGCATCCCCAACAAGAAAAGCCACCTACAGCACTCACCAAAAGGCAGTTTAAATATTTTTCCATAAGCTCCAAAATGATTTATGAGGAAGGCACATAAATACATTAGTTGTCTAGCCAAGTTCATCTTTTCTGATTATGCTTGTCTATTCCGTTTATCAATATTATATAGTTCACGGGCATACTCCAATAAAAGAATATGTAATAATTAGTCTGGTTATAAACTTGCATTCTCCAATTCATCCAACAGTAGATCAGGTCCTGGTCGATACAATATCCAAATTATATCAAGGCGTAATGCACAAATACCAGAAAAAAAGGCGGCTGGAAAAAATGTCAAGGTTTTGAAACAATGGCAACACTGTGATTTTTGTATATTTTTGGTATTCTTGCTATAAATGAGACTTGATTTTTTCTTTTCTTTTAAATAAAAAAATCTGTAAAATGTGTCAAATCTTTGCTGGAAAAAGGTAAAATAAAATCCTAAGATCTACAGTAATCTCCTGGCTTCCTTAATCACCATCGTTTTATCGTCCCCTA
Organism: Rheum nobile; assembly: GCA_027886185.1. Taxonomy (NCBI): domain Eukaryota; kingdom Viridiplantae; phylum Streptophyta; class Magnoliopsida; order Caryophyllales; family Polygonaceae; genus Rheum; species Rheum nobile. The sequence continues at coordinate 5,060,176 of WOAB01000163.1, forward strand.
ACAGTTATCACCTGTTATGACCTGCTATTGTACGGAAAAAAAATTGGCGGGCAAGGAGCTTCTTTTTCCATCCAAAGCTTTGACCTCCAGTACAAGAAAAAGTTAGAGATAATCACACTTTTCACAATATCCTTCTTCGTAAGAAATCACTGACAAGGTTTGCACCTCATCCCTGAAGAGGAAGTAACTTGTCTTGACAAAGTTCGTTCTTTACTTCCAAATTTTTTAAGTTTGCACCTGATAATTGCCATTAATGCTTCAATGGGTAAGTAACTCCTCCTGACAAAGCTTCATTCTTTTTGCCTCTGTTTTTTACTTAGGGTTATGCCTCTGTTTTTTACTTAGGTTATGCCTCGGTTTTTTCGATAGAACATTGAGAGTTTCGATAGAACATTGAGAGATTATCTCAAAATTAGTTCCAAGGTTTTATTTAGGGTTATGCTCTGTCTATTATTCATCTTTTCATATCCTTGCTTATTTGTAGGTACAAAGTTAGTCTACGTAAAGTTCATAAGCTGTGGACAATGGAAACTTATTGGGAAAAGTTGGTTGTATGATGGTGATAGAACAGTAAAAGCCATGGTGATAGAACATGACATCAACTTGGCTACACTGAAGAGGAAATGGATTGAGAAGAACCCATTTGATCAAGAGAGGTACTTAGTCCAGATAAAATACCTTTATTCAAAGAAACCTGACCTTCCTCCCATCTCTATAATAATGACGACGATCTGGAAGCGTACAAGTTCTTGAATATGAGTGGAAAATATGCAGTAGAGTGGGAGATTGAGTTGTATATCAACCTCGTAATGAAGGAAGGATTCCAACTGAAGGTGTTGTACATCATACTCTCATTTTTCCAATAGCTCCACCAGTGACGCAGAGCCAAGAAAATAAGGAGTATATCATGTCATTTTTTCAGAATGTTAGTCCGCATAACACTGAAGTCAGGTCAGTAGATGAAATCATTGAAGCTTACAACGAAGCAGAGTTAAGAAGATTAAATAGGGACGAAGTCAGGGCAAAAAACAAAAGAAAGTGTCCCATTTCAGTGGAAGACATTATATCATTAAGCAGCGATGATGAGGACATTGAAACTACTTCATCAAGAAATAGAGGAAAGGAGCAAATTATAGATGATGGGAATATTGATATAGATTATAGATATGATGGAGATTTTTTGGAGGATGACTTAGCAAATGGTCTTGATTATGGTGGCGACTATGATCCAGGTGATAATGTATGTAATTATGGTCACGATGATGGTGGCGACTATGCTTCAGGAGATGATGTATGTAATTATGGTCTTGATGATGTTTAGGATGAAATAAATGGAAATCACTAAACATACAACGAGGAGCAAATGGATATAGAGGAGGATCAACAAGACTTTGATGTTGATGAAGACATGCTTAGAGAAATTGAACAGAGGTACTATCCATCAGAAAGAGACATGCAAGCAATGTTGTTTGAAGATGATGATACAGTTGATAACAATGATAAGAAATAAGTGAAGGTTGGACAGTACTTCAATTCTAATGAGGAGTTGAAAAGTGCATTTTCTATGATGCCAATGGAAAACTGCTTTGAGATACGTGTGAAGAGGTCTGCCAAGTCAACATATGAGGTTACATGTATTGGTGACACTTGCACCTTCATTTGTCATGGCTCAATCTCTCGCAAAACTTCCTTGTTTGCAGTGCGAGAATTTGTGCCGGATCATAGTTGTGGCATGAGAGTAATGCACAATCATCACAGAGGAGCAACTTTACGGGTGATTGCAGATAAAATACTCCACAAGTAATATTTCTTGTCTTTGAGCACTTGTTCTTATCAAAAGCCAATATCACTTGGTAATACATTGACTTAATGTTATGTCAGGTTTTTAAACGGACGTAAAGGCCTCCGTGCTTCTAAGATACAAGATTTCATGTTAGAGTTGGGAATAAGGACAAGCTACTACAAGACCAATCGAGCGCGGCTCAAAGCCCAGGATATGGCACATGGTAAAGCTGAGAAAAGCTATACAACTATGTACTCTTACATGCACATGTCAGAGAAGTCAAATTTGGGAACATGCACGAGAATAGTAAGAGATGCTGACCATCGATTCAAGTATGTTTTTTGGGCTTTAGCTCCATGGATAAGGACATCGCCACATCTGAAAAAGGTCAGACTATACGTTCGGGTCAAATAACTATATGATTGCAAGTGTGAAAAATAGATCAAAGGAATATATCAGACCATATTAGTCTTTGTCAGGAAACCTATGTAGATTGTCAAGACAAATCATTAACAACATAGTTTTGCATATATATGTAGGTAATCTTAATTGATGGCAATCACTTGACTGCCTTGTTCAAGGGCATACTTCTCCTAGCGACGGCTCAAGATGGAAACAGAAAAATATATCCAGTTGGTGTTGCCATTGTTAACAGTGAGAACGATGATGCGTGGTCATTTTTCTTTAGTGAATTGAAGGTTGTTGTTTCAGATCATCCTGAGGTGTATTTTTCTCCAAGCATGGGTTTTGCATTTATTACATCTACCAAAACTTCAAGAGGAAGTATGGCAGGTCAAACCTATTTGGCCTCTTCAAAGAAGCTGCAAAGGCTTACACTATGGTTAAGTGCAATCATCAGTTTGCTCAACTCACAACTGCCTCTCCAAGGATTGATCAATATTTCAAAGAAGTTAGAGTTAACAACTGGGTGAGGGTGCATTTTCATGGGAACATATTTAACATCATGACGAGCAACAACGCTGAGTGTCTTAATGGCCTTTGGAAAACCCAGCGTCAGTGGCCTATTCTTGCCCTGTTTGATGCCATTCTAGGGACCATTTCTAAATGGTTTTGTGAAAGAAGGGAAAAACAAGAAAAATGGGACCATGTTTTTCCACCCTGTGTGTAAATCTTTGATCTGTAATATAGTCTGAGCGATTGCCTGATTAAAATTAAACATGGTATGAAAATCTACAAACAAGTCTGAAAATTTAAATCTTAAAATTTGGTACCACATGGAATATTTTAACTAAAATAAAATAAAATCATATTGTGAATATTTAGATTGGTAATCAATTCAATTAGAATCAAATATAATAAGTGTAAAATCGATGTTTTCATGGTGGTTGAGAGCATTTAAGTGTATTATATTGTAACAAACCGTGCCAACTTGTCTCTAACCGTGCGGAGCAGAAAACACAAGAAAGCCGCCTCTGTAAAGCGGAACAGTTTGTGACACAAACCGTGCTGATACCCTACTAGCCGTTGTAAACTTGCATGGTTTGTGACAAACTGTGCGGTTTTCTCACAAACCGTGCAAGTTTGTCACAAACCGTCAGAGACATGCAAGTCTACATGTGTCACACAAATAATGGATTGGTAGACTTGTGCATGATATTTGCCTGAATTGAAATCTGGAACCTTGTTTGATTCAATCCTAGAGTTCTTAATGCAATTGATGAATGTTGATTAGATTTATACTAGGTTTGAGTCTAAAAGGAGATAACCTTAATAGATAACTTAGATAGGGTATGAGTCTGAAAGGAGATTACTTAATCAGATTACTAGGTATTGAACCTGAGTGTTATTTGTGCGACAACAACCTAACTACTCTTGTGGAATCTGAAGCTATCATAGAAACCCTAGGTTTTCCTGGACATAGCGGAGCGCAACAGCGAATGTTAACCCAATTTGATCCTAGATTCTAAGTGCCCAAAGGGTCTAGATTTGATTAGCTCTGCGCGACAGCGATTGTTAGTTATAATTTAGACACATATAGTATCGTCTGAAAGGAGTTAGTAGAGACTTTAGATAGCTTACCTTCAGACAGGTTCATACTAATGCCAGGCATATATCTATAAGTTTACCAAGACATTGTTGTGGGGATCCCTGGTCCTAGGATCTTCTCCCTAATCGTTTACAGCCATCTTTGCAATTCTTGCTTCTTGTTTTCTTATTTTCTTAGTTATTAGACAAACTGATTTTCCCTTTTAAGACTTAGATTACCAGTTTAAGTTTACGAAAGATACTACATAGTCCTCGTTGGGAACGACACTTGAAAAGCTACAACTGAACTCATACGCTTATGGGTAGGTTTTTATCCTATCAAGAGTCTTAATGGCTGGTAGTTAGGAAGTAAGGGTTAATGGTCAATCCAAATTTAGTGAAAAAACAGAGGGGTCAAATCGGATGCAATGGGCAAAGATCACTTGCTTGAAAATCTTCCATATCTTTACTAGAAAATGACTTGACAAAATTTAGATGTCATAGGAATATTTTAGTTTGTTACAAAAAACATAACATGTGTGTACTAAGGAGAGATGGGAGTAATTTTTTTTAAATAAGTTTTGATGAGTGTTTGTAAACATCATATATTCCACGCAATGGATATACTTTTGTTAAAAACATCAGTGGTATAAAAACATGAGATTCTACATTAAAATAATACCATGTCTTCCTATACTATTGGGCCCAACAAACACTTAAATTAGTTGTCCCAATTGTTTTCTTAAACAAACTACATTAATCAAATCAAACTACAGTCTTTCAAACACTATCCCAAGAACATCTAAAAATACTATGACCGATTTGGTTTCTGTGGTCATCTATGAACTTGTCAAACGCAAGATTGAGGTTTGTCATCCCAAGCATCAACAATTCAATGTGCTTGAGTGTGTACACCCTACAATCTCCTCTGTAAGATGAACAAAAGAAGTTAGAATGTATATCAAATGTAGTGATAGAGAAATTTTCATTACATGTATGCACATATACTTACCCGCGCTTGTTTTGGTTAAGGTTGTCTCGACGAGTCACAGACAGTGGCTTGTCAAAACATTCTTCACATCTCTTGGCTAGTGGCTCATACAGCTTGATATACCTTGGAACAGTCACTGGCTAAATGAACTCAAAAATCTCCTTATTTGAGTACAAATCTACATTGCAGTCGTACACGGTCAATCACCAGTCAAATAGTTCAATCTCTAAGGTAAACCAGTGGTATTATGTGATGTTAAAGGGCACATATATGCGTTTGACATCATCTCATCTCTTGCCAAAATCTATCGGACTTTCACCTTTCATGTACTTCATCAGTACATCCTCACCTACAAGTGGGTAGCCGTTCTCAAAATGATTGTACTCAGCGATGACAAAAGGTGTCTAGAAGGTGTCAAGCACTAACACCTTTGAGAATTGCATTAGATCCTCTGAAATGCCTTAAAGATAAAGGAACATCATTTGCTCCAGATGCTGAAATGGTGCAACAAAGTTAATGTATCCAATGAAAAGGATGTTACAATTGCGAAATATTTTCAAAGATGCATTGGAATATTACCTCACTCTGCAACCATTGTTTGGGGGAAAACTTTTTTTAGTGAGTTCTTTATCCAATTCATGCCTAGTCGGTCCAATTCGGGGTTCAGCATTACGTGATATACGTAGAAATATTCAAATCTACATTCATTTGAATAAAAAAATAAGGCAAATAGGTTTTCAATAAATTTTAGACGTTTTCAGGCCACAATGCAAATTTTCAAGTCAGTATGATACATATACAAGAGAAATTGCACAAAAACTTATTTCAAGCAGACTAAAATATTTTCAGGTCATTATTTTGTTACTCAGGTCACATATTAGTTTTTCAGTCCACAGAGAAGCCTTTTCAGGTCATTATTAACGACTTCATAGCAAATATTAAGTAGATTGGTTTAGCTTACTAACCTCTCACTATACAACCATTTCAGTAGGTCTGTCATCTCTTCCACCTTGTTGTTTTTGGTAATCCTTTTCGCTAATTTTTGCTCTTCCAAATTGCGGAAATGTGATTTTGCCACCATAGCTACCTCGCGAGTGTGAGTTGGATATTTCCTCTTCTGTTCTTGAGTACCTTTGACCTTTCCCCCTTCCTCGGTCTTTTCCCTTTATTTGTAGCCACGATTGTATTAATCACTTGTGATGACTCCTCGTCCTTTTTCCTGACTTTCTTCCTCATCACCTACCTCCTCACAATTTGCTTTTTGAAGAGAAGCAGACTTTGCCTATGATACCCAGCTTGTAACTCAATTCCACCCTTCACACCTCCCTGATCAACCTTGCTTCCTCCCTCCACCATCTTCATGTGTTACCTTCTCAACTTGTACCTCACTTATACCATGTGGTTGTGTCACCACCTCAGGTTGTACCTTATCCACACCCTTCTCAGTTGCTTTTGTCACCACCTCAGGTTGTGTCACCACCTCAGGTGTTACCTCATTCACACCCTCCTCATTTGCTTTTGTCACCATCTCAGGTTGTGTCACCACCTCAGGTGTTACTTCATTCATACCCTCCTCATTTGCTTTTGTCACCACCTCAAGTTGTGTTACCACCTCAGGTGTTACCTCCTCAACTTGTAAATCCTCACAGCCTCCTTTTGCATATGTCCTTCCAATTTCCTTAATATGTTGCAAGATTTAGATCAGCTTTACGCTCCCCATGTAGTATTATAGTCGTCTCAATAAGAATTGACAGTGCATTGTCTTGCTCTGTTGTATCCCCTTCTTTGAAGTGGACAATGTGTGCCACTTCCAGCGTCTGTTGATCTTCCTCTACAACTTGTTGCTCATCTGAAACCACATTATTCTTTTCAGAAGAGACCATTGTAACATCTTCATCCGCCTTCTCCTAACAACCAAGATCATCTTGAACATCCTCATTGTCCATTGTTCCTCTCGATGGTGATGTAACCATCTTCATCAACCATTGTCCACCTTTGTCCAACATTTCACCAACTTCTTGATCTTCATCATTAGTGTCCTGAAAACGATGAAATATGGTATGAAATGTTCATATATGGACTGAAATGTGTATTTATGGACTGAAATTTGTTGGACCATCTTTTGCAAAAAATTTAATTTATACTAAAGGATATACGTATGCAGACTCTCCCTCTTGTGACTCTTCCTCTTTGTCATCTTCATTAACATCGTCCTGGAAAACATAACATGTGGTCTGAAATGAGTAAATGTGGACTGAATTGTGTTTCACCATCTGTGCAAAAACTTTAGTTTATATTGAAGGACATACCTCTTCAGATCCTACCTCTTCATACTCTGACTCACCACCCTCATCTTTTGACTTCATCTTCATCATCAAACCCTTATGGTGTTCTTGAATGTTTGGTTCATCATCACTCTCCACACTTTCATCCTCCTCATCCTCTTTATTATCCTCATCATCACTGGATAAAGAGACCCCTTTTGTATCAACTTTGCCTCTGATGGTTTTCTTTAACCCGTGGAAATCCTCCCTTAATTGATCGTACTTTTCATCCATTCAACCAATTCATTCAAACAACACATGACTATCCTTGGGTCCAAACCCTCAATGTTTGCATCTTGTCCTTTACAACCTCCCTTTTTCCTTTTTACCACCCCTCTTTCTTTTTGGCTTCAGCTGCTTCACAATGTCATCAAAGAATTTGTCTCCTTCCTCCTCTGGGAAGTAACAGCTTTCTCCCAACTCATCTTCTTCCTCCTCAACAAGGATCAGTTTAGCAGCATACGTCCCCTCTAAGGCATCCCTAACCGAATCCAAGGTCGGTCTAGTTCTTTGTGCAAACATGTAGCCAATGTGGGGCACTGCCTCATATAACCAAATCTGAAACAAACAAAATTCAAAATAAGCCACAATTATGACCAATAAATTATCCTCAAAATTTACAGATTTAACTACTAACACATTACTTGAAACATTATTGGGAAACCCCTTATGGTGTAACCTGCTCTAGCTTTGGGAGAAACTACAAGTGCATCCTCAAATGACTCCAATCCTGAGTCCAAAAAAAGTAGCTAGACTTTTGATGGAAGTCAATATAAGCACTTCTACCCCATGGGAAATTATTGAAATGATCCAAGTCTTGGATCAACTTCACATGTACAGGTCTGATCTTCCTCTTCTTATCACCTCCCAGTACAAAACCATATAGTATTAGCAACAAAGTCATCTTCAGCTTGAATACATTGTCCTCCCGACATGAGATGAACTTGGTTAAAAGATTACAGATTGTAAAACTCTTCACACCAAAAAAATCAAACACTGCTCTATTGTCCTCTACTGTGTCCTCCTTATCCGGGATGACACAATTCAATCATGTTATAAGTCTAAACTCCTCTATTGAAAAGTGACATGGTTTCCCCCCCAGATCATATCATGTCTCCCACTTCTTGTTTGTCTCTAGTTGCCTAAACAACACATCGTGAATCAGTTGTGCCGACAGCTTCAAGTTCTTCATTATCTTTACAATTGGGCCAAAGGGCCCTTGTAGAACGGTTTGCCAGTCTGTACCAGTTAGTGTGTTCTCAATACATTGAAGATAATGAAACCTTGAATTTTGATTGATCCGACCGAAAAACAATTCCTCCCTATCCAACTTGTACTTCATCTGTAATGAATGACACTCACAAATACATGACATTATAATCACATAAAGAAAATAAAACTTTTTCAGGCTATAGTTGAATATGTCATGTGAAATAGTGATTTTTCATGTCAAAAAACTTATACATAACAACACTTTCTTGGGTCATTCAGGCTACTATGATATCTACACTGTCACAATCTTTAAATGCATCGTAAAACGTTCAATTATCTCTTCAAGATGGATGCATTCACAAATACATGACATTCTAATCACATCAAGAAAATAAAACTTTTCTAGACTATAGGTGGATTTGTCAGGTGAAATGGATGTTTTTCAGGTCATAAGACTTAACATAACAACACTTTCTAAGGTCATTCAGGCTACTATGCTATCTACATTGTCACAATCTTTATAAATGCACCATAAAACGTTCAATTACATCTTCAAGATGGATGCATTCACAAATACATGATATTCTAATCACATAAAGAAAATAAAACTTTTTCATACTACATTTGGTTTTGTCAGGTGAAATGAATGTTTTCAGGTCATAAGACTTAACATAACAACACTTTATCATGTCATTTAGGCTACTATGATATCTACATTGTCACAATCTTATTAAATGCACCATAAAATGTTCAATTACCTCTTCAACATGGATGCATTCACAAATGTGACATTCTAATCACATAAAGAAAATAAATGTTTTTTAGAGTATTTGTCAGGTGACATAGACGTTTTTTAGGTCAAGTAGTGTGTATGTAACCACACTTTCTCAGGTCATAAGAACAATTTCTCCACAACACTTTTCTCAAGTCATTCACGATAAGATATCTAAAATTCAATTATAGCCTAACGAATAATACCCTAAAACTCATCTTGAACACATTTGAACCAAACATCTAAACTCTTAGGACATTCTAATCACACAAAACAAATATGTTTTTCAGACATATGTTGAATTTGTCAGGATATTATGACATTTTTCATACATAATTTGTCAGGCAGTTGCACAAATTTACAGAGTAATTCATGCTTTGTTTTTCATTACCAGCAACGATTTCAGGCATAAACCTAGCATGCACTTTCTCCAGACATAAACCTAGCATGCATCAACAATTTCAGGCAAGTTAAGACATCTTTCAGGCAATAAAGGCTTATTTCAAGAGATCTAACCTCGCCAACTGCTTTCGATGGCTTCCTCATCGACCTCTTTGATTTGGGTTCTTCATCCACCGACCGCGGTATTTTCTTCTTCTGTATCAGAACGACTGGACTAGGTGAATTTTCTTCCTCTTTAGAGTTGTAGCTCTCTTCATTCTTGCCCTATTGACTTTCGAGGGTTCTGGACGGGGTTTTTCTTCTGGGTCATCAACCCTTTGTCTCTTCGCATATCTCGCCGCCTTCGTCGTCTCTTCTTTGGCCTTCGCCGACTTCAATCCTCTTGTCTTCACCATGGTCATCCTCTTGTCTTCACCATGGTCGATTTGGGGATTTAGGTTTAGGGTGTTGTCGCTCGATTTAGGGTTTGTGGAAACAGAGGTTTGCTCCAAAAAATGGAACTCGTGTGTTCTTGAGAAATCAAACAGATTTGGGAAAGAAAGGGAAAAAGGATGCATTGGAGGGAAGTTATGGAGGCTTGTCAACTGTTGAGCAGGTAAGATAATTATGGGGTTATTTAGAACCGTTTTTTTTCTTAACTGTATTTAGTAACCTCCATTAACAAGCTTTTTAATTTTGAAAAAGTTTTACTCAAATTTATTTTACATTTTTATTTTTTCAGTTTTTTGGTATTTTTATAATATTTTGAAAGTGGCGGTACTTTAGCAAAGACACATGGAAAAGGCGGTAGTTTTTGCAATTCTGCATTATATCAATGACATCTAGATTAAGAATCATTGTCACTCACAAAAAAGATTTACAAGAACATCCAAAATCTAAACATGAGAAAAAATCAGATCAAGTAACACAAAAAAATAATGCCATAACAAGAATGAATGAGAATTGAAGAGGCTAGATTTCTTAAGAAGATTAATTATCTATCTTCTTTTTGGAAGTAATTGATGGCCCGTATCTTTTATTGCGCTTTATTCTTTAGTTGACTAATTTAAATAAAAATAATAGATAATAAATATATAATATATTTATCATTTTTACCTCCATAAAAGGCATTTCAGGTTGACAACCTGACCGACCAGTACCCCAACTCAATGGTCAATGAGATCTATCCAAGTCCAATACTCCAGCTCTTTACAACTCGATCCAACCAGGCGGATCATCCCATTGTTTTCAAGGGAAGTCTTAGGAATTCTTCCCTTTTAATAAAACACGCAATCTAAGACGTCAATTTCTCATGATATGACGACCGTGATACATTTTCATCCCCTCCTAAACCATCATCCTCACCATATCTTTTCTCTAGAGGAAATAGATATTTTGCGTTGTGATCTAGGGTTTGTATATAATTTTAGGATATATTCGGGAACATAAGGTTTTTAAAGGTTTTTGGCTACGTGTAGGTTTTTTAGTAGGTGTTTGAATTATTATTTAAAACGTCCTAAAATCTAGTTAGGTGTTTGGTATTATAAGGTTTTTTCGTAGGTTTTACACTTGAAACCACAAAATAGGTTATTAATTAATATAAATTTAAATTAATATTGTGAGTCAAAATTCTCTAACCCAAGTTTTAGAAGATTTTTGTAGGTTTGTAGATTTATAACCTACTCAAATTGAGTGTTTGGTAAATCAGGGTTATTCATGAGATGGATGTTTTAGTAGGTTTTTGAGGGGATTAAATACTAAAAATTAGAAACCTATGAATACAAATGTTATTATGAATAGAAAGGTTATTGGAGGTTTTAGAAAATTATAGAAATTTAGCTTACAATACTATTGTAAATTTATATTAATTAATATCATTTTTCATAACTTTTAAAGATAAAACCTATCAAAAAACCTTATAATATCAAACACGCAACTAGGTTTTGGAAGGTTTTAAATAATAAATCAAACACCTACCAAAAAGCCTACACTTGCTCAACAACCTTCTAAAAAAACTTCACCTTCCAAAATTTCTTGTTTTACCGAACATAGCCAAAAACCTCCAAAAACCTTTATATCCATAGGTTTTAAATGGGGGTTCGGTTTTGCACCGACTTTTTTAGTTTTCGCACCAGGTGAAAATGCCACCTGGTAGCGCTTAATTTTTTTTTTTTAAACGCCACATTGTGGCGTTTATTTTTTTTGTATTTTTTAGGAATTATTGAGATTTAACCAAAAAAAATCATAGCGTTTAAAATGGACCCGGTTTAATCGAACCTATGGGAATTGTAAACGCTGCGTAGTAGCGTTTAAAAGTGCCCCTTTTTTCGAACGGTCGAATTCCCCAATGGTCGAATTCCCCACACTTGTATATATTTGTTTCTTCCATATGCCTTCTTCACATGTACACAATTTCAAAGCACACTAGTAAGAGAGAGAATGTCGTTCTCAAGCATAGTCGATGGGCCCGGTCTTGAATCGATTAGTGAAAATAATGTACTGGTACGTATACTATGGATTTAATATTATTATGTTAGTGTAGTAGTTGTACATTATATTTTGTAGATATTATATGTATGTTAGTGCACATTATTAGTGGTAAGTTATATGTTAACATATTCTTATTAGTAATAATTCTATGCCAGAGATATTGTATGTATATTAGTATAGAATATCAGTAATAAATTATATTGACTATGTTATTATAGAATATAAGTATAGGTTTTTACATTAGAACATCATGTTACTATAGAAATGTGATGAATTATGTAATTAGCGTAGAATTGGAAAGTATTTATTTAAATTTAGGTAAATGAGAAGAACGGAAAAATGTTTAAATTTTCTACGTGTATCATATTTGCACCATGATTTTTAGGGTAGAACATTAGGTTAGGTATAGAACACTTTGTTGGTGTAGAATATGAGTATTTATCTTAGTTTTTATTTACGTAATATGATAGATTCTAGAACCTAAACATACCCGAGATGCATCCAAAGCCGGAACAGCATGGCGTTTGGGACGAGGTATCTCGGTCGCGTCATGTCTGACATATGGATGTGAAATGGGAAGGAACCAATCGAGATACTCCTCATCCATATCATAATCAGCAACAACCAACGGACTAGCTAAGAGCTCAGCGCAAAGATGCTCATCCAAGCGATCCCAACCATCCCAGTGGGCATCAATCTCCAGCTTGTAAGCATCCTTCCCTTTTAGACTTGCAGGGCGTTCAACTGTATATCCCAATATCGGGTCCAGAGGCCTGCTCTGGCTCCGTCCAAACTGGCGTGCCACGCGGGCGGTTAGGCATGTACGGCTCTACTATTGTTTGGAAGAATATCGTGCCTCGATATGTAGAAGCTCTATACCGCGAATGGAAATCCAGCTGACCGTGTGGCATCCACCGCACCTACAACCATAAAAAACATCAATATTACGAGTAATCATTATACGCTAATAAAAAAAAATAGAATCATGTACTTATATCCTCACGCCGATACTCATCAAGGACGTGGCGGTAACTCCGAATCCGAGATGGATCCCGTGAAGGGGGGCGTAATACCCAATACCATGTCGCTCGTCGGTCATCGTCGGCTCTCCTAACCTGGGGATGCGGATGTCCGGGAAATCAAGGAAAGTACGCCCATATCCACATCTACAATCGTCACAAAATAAATTTAAACCCTAATTTTTTTAAATGGTAGTTTTAAAGTTTGGTGCATTATACAAAGATTAAAAGATTAGCGACGTTTTACCTAGAGTAGCAAACAACAACCGGCTATGCTCTTGGCTTTCCCACGTGAAGCCTCACCTAGGTTCCTGTACAGGAAGGCGAGAACTCCGGCTCCCCAGGCCGTCCAATGGGTACGCTCATGATCCACGCACAACGGCAACAACTGACACTTGAGCTTGTTCGTGGACTTGTTCACGAACAAGCTGGACCCCAGCAAGTGGAATAAATACCCTGCTGCACAAGACATGGGGTCCTCGCCCAGCAAAATCATCCAACGCATGTCGAACATGACGTCCCATGCATCAACCCCAGTTGTCGCGACCCACTTCTTCACCTCCTTTGGGTTGTAGTCAAAAACCTCATGCCATAAATCGGACAACGCCCCGTCATCTAGTACTGCACTAACGGCGTGTCCCTCGATAGGCAGCCCCATGATCCTCTCGACGTCATGAAGTGTGACGGTAATCTCGCCCCACGGAAAATGAAAGTTGTTGGTCTCTGGATGCCACATCTCCACAAAAGCAGAAATGAGGACGTGGTCCACACTTCCAAACTAAAATGTGTGGAGTCCGGTCAACCCGCTCAGTGAAGCGTAATGCCACCAGCTACCCTCAACCACCTCCCCTCTGGGAATAAGGCGGTGCCGTCTCCAGAAATCGAGATAGCGTGGACGTGTATGAACCTTCAGACGGCGAGGGGTCTCCCTGGGATGATGCCATATCCGATGCGCAATGTGTTGGTCGAAAGACGACAAAAGCTCACCGTTTCCCACACCGTAAAGAGGTTCGGGACGAGCATCACGGACGGGCTGGGGAGCGGGAATGGGGTCGGGTATAGGGTCGGGAATAGGGTCGGGTATAGGGTCGGGAATGGGGTCGAGAATGGGGTCGGGAATGGGGTCGCGAATCGGGTCGAGAATGGGGTCGGGAATAGGGTCGGGAACATGCTCCTGCTGGGGCGGGTCCTCCATGACAATATCACGTCCTCCAATCCGGGGACGGGATCATCGCTATGGACGGGACGTCGAGGCTTCTTCTTCTTCTTCTTCTGCCCGGAAACATCTGCCCCCGTTCGCTTGCGGGCAGAAGCATTAACGCGGCGGTGCTCCGTATCCCGTCCATACGAGCAAAAACCGTCGTCAAAAACCATCCAATATATCCTGTTTAATCAAAATTTTATTTCTTTTGAGTTAAATTGGTTTATACATTCAATGTGAAGTTTATATATACTTTTACGGGGAATAATTTACTTAATATATCAATTTTCGGGTTTTTTCATTCAAATTATAATACATATATATTTCTAATCTTTAATATTAAAACTGAGATAAATTATCAATTAAGATAAGATAAATTTAGTTATGTTTTTTTAATTAATTTAATAAAGCTAATTTTTTCCTCTAATTTAAATTATTATTTTTCTTTGATTTATATATTTTGTTTCATTAATTTTTTTTCTTTGATTTTAATTATAATAAATATATATTTCCAACTTTAATATTTTAAAATGTATAAATTATCAATTAACATAAATTTATTATGAAATTTTAATTAATCTTTCATTTATTTTTTGCTTGTTTGTATCATTTCTTACATTCATAAGCAATTTATACCTAAAATCCTTCTAATATTTAGACGTAAAATTTTATTTTCCTATTATAATTTAATTATGAGTGCATTTCAATTATCATATATAAACAAATAATTAATATATTACAAATATTTAAATGATATCTAAACATAAATAATTATTAATTCATAAAATACCTCATAAGTACGTTGTTTTGGCTTTAGAACCACCGAAACACTTTTCAATCCGCTCGCCTCAATCATAGACACCACCGACTCATCCCACGTCGACGACTGCGCCACCGCTGCCGCTCCGACTGCCGCCGCCACAGAGAGAGTGTTTTCCGACCCCACATCGACACCCCACCCACTCGCCTCGTCTCCTCTAGCCGGCCTCGACACGGGTCCGGTCTGACCCAAACCAACTTCCTCCACCGAACCGGGCCCGACCCGGCTCGACCTCCTCCATCAGATTTGGCTCCGAACCCACCTCCTCCGGCGTCGTCGTCTCCGGACCCAAATCCTTCCACCGGCGTCTCTCCTCCCGCCTCCTCCACCAGATTTGGGTACACCACCGCCATCTCTCCTCTCGCCTCCACCACCTTACCGATGTCCTCCACAGTTTCGTCGTCGTCGTCGTTAGTCATTTTTAGGGTTTATAAAATCTGGAAAGGGAAAGAAGAAGAGGGAGGAAGGAGGCAAAACGCATTTTAATAGCGTTTTTTAACGCTAATTTTTTTCCAGATTTTAATTTCATTTTTTTATTTTATTCAAGACAAAAAACGTAAACGCTATATGGTAGCGTTTAACTTGACCCGATTCAATAAATTGAACCGGGTTTACTCAAACGCTACCATATAGTGTTTACGTTTTTTTATTTTTATTTTGAACGCTACCATGTAGCGTTCAAAAAAACGGTACGAAAACCATAAATTTCCGGTGCAAACAAGACCCCCGTTTTAAATTTTCAATAATTAGCTTCCTAAAAAACCTACTAAAACTTCGACCTCGAAAAACATTCCTTTACCAAATAGTTAATTTAGATAGGTTTTAAATCTATAAACCTACAAAAACCTCTTAAAACACACCTTTGCCTCCCTTCAAATACCCAAAGTATAAGAAAACAAACTTACAGAAGAAAAAATAATTTGAGGGATGAACATAACTTTCTATATACTGAAATTTTGCCTGGTAATCTTGAGTTTTTCACTTTTTCGTGAAATACCCTAAGTTTTTGACAATTTTGCCGGGTAACCCTGAGTTTTTAACAATTTCGTCTGATAACCCTGAGTTTTTGACTTTTTCACGAAATACCCTCAAGTTTTGACAATTTCGGGTGGCAATCCTGAGTTTTTTTATTTTTTCGCCAGATACCCTTCCATCCATTTCACTTACAAAAACATTAACTTTAATTTTTTTCACGAAATACCTAAATCGTTAAATACAAACGATTTATTTTAAAAAAAATAAACCATGCATAAACCCTAAAAAAGCTTTTAGGGTTAAGGGATTAGGGATTTAGGGTTTAGGTGTAGGGTTTAGGGTTTATGTTTAGGACTTAGGGGTTTATGGTTTGGGGTTTAAGGTTTAGATTTAGGGTTTTGGGTTAGGGTTTATATTTTCGCACTTAAAATAAATATAAACCTTAAACCCCAAAATCCTAAATATAAACCCTAAACCCTAGACCTAAACATAAACCCTAAATCCTATACCTAAACCCTAAATCCTAAACCTAAACCCTAAACCTACACCCTAAACCCCAAGTCGTAAAAATTTAAAGTTAACGTTTTTTTTAAGTGAATGGATAGAGGGATATCCGACGAAAAAATTAAAAACTCGGGATAATCACACGAAATTTTCAAAACTTGAGGGGATTTAGCAAAAAAGTAAAAAACTCAGGATTACCAGACGAAATTGCCAAAAACTCAAGGTTACCAGACGAAATTGTCAATATCTTTGGGTATTTCGCAAAAAAATCAAAAACTCAGTATTACCAGGCGAAATTTACGTTCTATACATTTACAAAAATATAAAGACCCAATTTATCTTGTATACCGAACCTCAACTAATTTTGAACAGACCATAGGAAGACAAAAAATAACCCATAAACTCACAGGCAGTATTGAAATTAAGTTTACATGATATACACAAACAATAACAAGTCTTGACATTAGAACTGGACTTTCTTAGATGAGAAACTGCAAAACAAATAGTCATATACTATTAGTACTACGCTAACCTACTCAAACTGGAAAGGGAGGAACTTTCAAGTTTCCATCACATAGATATATTTGCACGGAAAACTCACAGCAGAGGAAATATAGCATCAAACCTAAAAAAACTCACAGCAGAGGAAAACTCACAGCATTGAAATTTAGGATTTATGGTTTATTTAAAAAAAAAAACATAAACCCTAAAAAAGTTTTTCGATTTAGGATTAAGGGATTAGGGATTTAGGGTTTAGGTGTAGGGTTTATGTTTAGGAATTAGGGGTTTATGGTTTGGGGTTTAGGGTTTAGATTTAGGGTTTTGGGTTAGGGTTTATATTTCGCACTTAAAATAAATATAAACCTTAAACCCCAAAACCCTAAATATAAACCCTAAATCCCTAAGTCCTAAACATAAACCCTAAACCCTACACCTAAACCCTAAATCCTAAACCTAGACCCTAAACCCCAAACCCCTAAGTCCTAAAAAATTAAAGTTAACGTTTTTTTAAGTGAATGGATAGAGGGATATCCGACGAAAAAATTAAAAACTCGGGATTATTACACGAAATTGTCAAAACTTGAGGGAATTTCGCGAAAAAGTAAAAAACTCAGGATTACCAAGCGAAATTGCCAAAAACTCAAGGTTACCAGGCGAAATTGTCAATATCTTTGGGTATTTCGCAAAAAAATCAAAAACTCAGGATTACCAAGCGAAATTTCCGTTCTATATATTTACAAAAATATAAAGACTCAATTTATCTTGCATACCAAACCTAAACTAATTTTGAACAGACCATAGGAAGACAAAAAATAACCCATAAACTCACAGACAACATTGAAATTAAGTTTACATGATATACACAAACAAAAACAAGTCTTGACATTAGAACTGAACTTTCTTAGAAGAGAAACTGCAAAACAAATAGTCACATACTATTAGTACTACACTAACCTACTCAAACCGGAAAGGGAGGAACTTTCAAGTTTCCATCACAGAGAGATATTTGCAAGGAAAACTCACAGCAGAGGAAATATAGCATCAAACCTAAAAAAACTCACAGCAGAGGACAACTCACAGCATTGAAATTTAGGATTTATGGTTTATTTTTAAAAAAATAAATCATAAACCCTAAAAAAGCTTTTAGGATTTATGGTTAAGGGATTTAGGGTTTAGGTGTAGGGTTTATGATTTATATTTAAGACTTAGGGGTTTATGGTTTAAGATTTAGGGTTTAGATTTAGGGTTTTGGATTAAGGTTTATATTTTTCGCACTTAAAATAAATATAAACCTTAAATCCCAAAACCCTAAATATAAACCCTAAATCCCTAAGTCCTAAACATAAACCCTAAACCCTATACCTAAATCCTAAATCCTATACCTAAATCCTAAATCCTAAACCTAAACCCTAAACCTAGACCATAAACCCCTAAGTCCTAAAAAATTAAAGTTAACGTTTTTTTTTAAGTGAATGGATAGAGGGATATCCGCCGAAAAAATTAAAACCTCGGGATTATCACACGAAATTGTCAAAACTTGAGAAAATTTCGCGAAAAAGTAAAAAACTCAGGATTACCAAGCAAAATTGCCAAAAACTCAAGATTACCAGGCGAAATTGTCAATACCTTTGGGTATTTCGCAAAAAAATAAAAAACTCAAGATTACCGGACGAAATTTCCGTTCTTTATATTTACAAAAATATAAAGACCCAATTTATCTTGCATACCGAACCTAAACTAATTTTGAACAGACCATAGGAAGACAAAAAATAACCCATAAACTCACAGGCAGCATTGAAATTAAGTTTACATGATATACACAAACAATAACAAGTCTTGACATTAGAACTGAACTTTCTTAGATGAGAAACTGCAAAACAAATAGTCATATACTATTAGTACTACGCTAACCTACTCAAACTGGAAAGGGAGGAACTTTCAAGTTTCCATCACAGAGAGATATTTGCACGGAAAACTCACAGCAGAGGAAATATAGCATCAAACCTAAAAAAACTCACAGCAGATGAAAACTCAAAGCATTGAAATTTAGGATTTATGGTTTATTTTAAAAAAATAAACCATAAACCCTAAAAAAAATTGGATTTAGGGTTAAAAGATTAGGGATTTAGGGTTTAGGTGTAGGGTTTATGTTTAGGACTTAGGGGTTTATGGTTTGGGATTTAGGGTTTAGATTTAGGGTTTTGGGTTAGGGTTTATATTTCGCACTTAAAATAAATATAAACCTTAAACCCCAAAACGCTAAATATAAACCCTAAACCCCTAAGTCTTAAACATAAACCCTAAACCATACACCTAAACCCTAAATCCTAAACCTAAACCTAGACCCTAAACCCCAAACCCCTAAGTCCTAAAAAATTAAAGTTAACGTTTTTTTTAAGTGAATGGATAGAGGGATATCCGACGAAAAAATTAAAAACTCGGGATTATCACACGAAATTGTCAAAACTTGAGGGGATTTCGCGAAAAAGTAAAAAAACTCAGGATTACCAAGCGAAATTGCCAAAAACTCAAGGTTACCGGGCGAAATTGTCAATACCTTTGGTTATTTCGCAAAAATATCAAAAACTCAGGATTATCAGGCGAAATTTCCGTTCTATATATTTACAAAAATATAAAGACCCAATTTATCTTGCATACCGAACCTAAACTAATCTTGAACAGACCATAGGAAGACAAAAAATAACCCATAAACTCACAGACAACATTGAAATTAAGTTTACATGATATACACAAACAATAACAAGTCTTGACATTAGAACTGAACTTTCTTAGATGAGAAACTGCAAAACAAATAGTCACATACTATTAGTACTACACTAACCTACTCAAATCGGAAAGGGAGGAACTTTCAAGTTTCCATCACACAGAGATATTTGCAAGGAAAACTCACAGCAGAGGAAATATAGCATCAAACCTAAAAAAACTCACAGCAGAGGAAAACTCACAACATTGAAATTTAGGATTTATGGCTTATTTTTTAAAAAATAAACCATAAACCCTAAAAAAGCTTTTAGGATTTATGATTAAGAGATTTAGGGTTTAAGTGTAGGGTTTAGAGTTTAGGATTTATATTTAAGACTTAGGGGTTTATGGTTTAAGATTTAGGATTTAGATTTAGGGTTTTGGATTAAGGTTTATATTTTCGCATTTAAAATAAATATAAACCTTAAACCCCAAAACCCTAAATATAAACCTTAAATCCCTAAGTCCAAAACATAAACCCTAAATCCTATACCTAAATCCTAAATCCTAAATCCTAAACCTAAACCCTAAACCTAGACCCTAAACCCCTAAGTCCTAAAAAATTAAAGTTAACGTTTTTTTTAAGTGAATGCATAGAGGGATATCCGACGAAAAAATTAAAACCTCAGGATTATCACACGAAATTGTCAAAACTTGAGGAAATTTCGCGAAAAAGTAAAAAACTCAGAATTACAAACAAAATTGCCAAAAACTCAAGATTACCAGGCGAAATTTCCGTTCTATATATTTACAAAAATATAAAGACCCAATTTATCTTGCATACCGAACCTAAACTAATTTTGAACAGACCATAAGAAGACAAAAAATAACCCATAAACTCACAGGCAGCATTGAAATTAAGTTTACATGATATACACAAACAATAACAAGTCTTGACATTAGAACTGAACTTTCTTAGATGAGAAACTGCAAAACAAATAGTCACATACTATTAGTACTACACTAACCTACTCAAACCGGAAAGGGAGTAACTTTCAAGTTTCCGTCACAGAGAGATATTTGAACGGAAAACTCACAGCAGAGGAAATATGAGATATGAGAACCACAGGGGAAACTAGGCAAGTGGTGACAGTTTAACCAAAGAGAATTCCAGTAGAGAAGCAACCAAGAAGGCGTCCCGATCAACCCCACACACAGCGATAGGTTACGTGTGATTGGGTCAGGTCACCACTGTATGCTACTTTGACAACTTGCCCTTTTTCCAGTCCGTAGTACTTAGCAACTGCATCTTTCTGAGACATCCTTGGCAGCTGAAAGAAGAAAAAAAATGTGAGGAGACTGTAACATATAATCTTGACGAGGATTTAAATAGGAACTACTGGCCTTAGTTTTAAAAGGCACAAAGGGTCCGTGGAGCCTAGGCGCAAGGCGCAGGCCCGCGCCTTTCGTAGGTGAGGCGCACCTTTTTTCCAAAAAGACTCGTAGAACAATTCTAAACTATATATTGTACTCAAATTCAGGAAAAAAAAAACAAATTCAACACTGCAAAGAGAAATAAAGAGGAAAGGAGAAATGAAAAAAAAAAAAAAAAGAGAGAAAAATATCAAATTCTCACTGAGAGACTGAGCGAGAAGTAAACATACCTAGAGGAATTGAGAATTTGGGAAGTGGAACCCTAGTTTTTCAATGGTCTTTTTTTAAATGTTGTATTTCTCTCTCTCTTAAGTCCTTCAATTGACAACTAAAACACCTCTTTTTCCTTTTTATTTTGAAAGAAGACCCTCAGAGGCGCCTCCCCCCAAAAGCCCTAAGGCGCCAGCGCCTTGCGCCTTGTGGAAGGCGGTCAAGGCGCGCGCCTCTCGTATTGCGCTGCGCCCAGCCTGTAAGAGGCGCCAAGCCCTGCGCCTCGGGTGCACCTATTAAAACTAAGCTACTGGCTCATCATCTTCGGCGCTGAACCAGAGAGATGCAATCTCATAATGCAGTTATAAGAATCAAACATTGAAAACAGTGGCTAGCATGCAGGGGGGGGAGAAACCTGAATTGATCAGACAAAGTAGCTGTGGCAACTGATGACTTTTCATTTTTCAAAAGATGTTACTCGTTATCAAGGATTTGTGCCCTATAAAACTCCTCAACTAGTTCTCTGATGTGTACTAAAGCATTTAAAAAGAATAAATTTTCAACTTCTCTCTTTTGACGCATGACTGGCTTTAATGAAAACAATGGCTATCAATAGCAGGTAGTGGTGCAAATGATACTATCAGTTGGAGAGAAAGGCAGGTAGAGTGTAGTAAACCAGAAACACTAGTTACCCTAGAAGCATCTATCTGATGTTAGCTGAAAACAAATTGGAAAAAAGGCATAAAGAACGCAAAGGTGCATTGCAATCACTTAATATAGCAATCTCAGTAATGAATAGAATTTAACCTGCTTTTCATCCAAATTGTACTGCTTCAGTAGCTTTTGCTTCTCGTTCTCGGTCAGTACGCGATGTTTTGGCTTCAAGACATGCTTAGTGATATTGACAAGCAAGTCCGTAATCTGAAGAATGTCCAGCAAGGGCATAGTTAAAGAGTTAAATCAGAAACCACGAAATGAAAAACAAAAGTAAGATTACCTAAACACACCTTAGTGCTCTGGGAAATTGAGAAAAGATATATAACAAGAGAAGAAGCTCATTCGTTTATGGAGCTATAAGTGAAAGGCTAGTCTAATTCATACTGTGTGATATAAGAGAGCTCACCTGGAAAACCTCTACTTTAAAAGGTTGGAGATCAAGGGACTTCATGGCCTGGTTAGTAATCTGGTTTTGCACCACCAATATCAGCCCAGTCAAACTCTCTCTGTTGACAATTTGACTTAAAATACCACGAATTGTAGACACTTTAATGACCATAGGACCACAGAAAACCCCCAGCGTCTGCAATTTTCATTTGAAACCTCGCTTAGTAAGATGTAAAAAGGCCAAAGGAGCTTCAATCAATCAACAATAAACTCGACCGTAACACCAGGATTCCACCTCTAAACAAGTAAACCTTCATCAAACCTCTACTAGAAGAAAGTAACTAAGTTTCAGCAATTTCAAGAGGGCATTCATTAACCATTCCAACAAGCATTTGGGGGATACTAATAGCTAATTTGAACAAATTACAAAAACAATAAACCCTCGCCCCTATTTTTGCGAGAATTCTACCAAAATCAAATAAACACAGTGAAGATAACCTAATAAAACCTAATCCTGAACATGTAAACGAAGCAAAAACAATAGCTTTATAAATTAAACACAATGAAGAGAAAGAAAGGAGGAAATGAAACCCTAACCTTCTTATTGGTGTCGGATCGGAGGGAGGTGGAGACACGGAGGCGGTCCGGGTCGGGTCGGGGCCCGTAAAGGGAGCGGAATTCGTGAAGAGGAAGGTCGATTTCGGAAGAAGGGATGATGAAGCCTCGGTCCCTAAGCATCTCCAGCATGGTACGGCGAGCAAGGTAGTAACGGTGGGACTCCACCGTGCCGTCGTCGACGTAGCTACTCAGGCACGTACCCACCGTCTCGCCGTTAATCTCTCCGTCCAATCCGTCGATATCCATCTTCCTCTCTACGCAGCGATGGAAACAAGGGCGTTCAGGGTTTGGGTTTTGGAATCCTGACTGTTTGCTGACTCTTGCTGATTATTTTATAGAAAACTAGTGTGTCAATTTATTTATTTTTTAACAGAGAAAAAAATTCGAAGTATCCGACGTAACAACGTTGGTAGATTGATATGTCGATAAATTTGCGTCGGTCAAAAGCATGAAAATTACAACAAAGTAAATATAAAGTAAAAACGACCTAGAGCGAATGGTGAGCAAAGCACGATCAGATGGAGTCGCCATTAGAAGACGAGTCAGACCGGAGAAATCTTGTGAAAATGCTGAACGAACTACCATGACGTTGCCCTCTCTACTAGGAGGGATCTTCAGGAGCCTCAATCATGATGTTGTCCCCGTACAAGATGGATCATCATTGAGACACACACACGACCACAACTACGACCGGACACTCAAGCATCATCCTAGATCAGCTCTACAAATGCAACGAAGAATTTAACACCCATACTCAAAAGAAACGAAATGGCAAAAGATAAACAAGGTTGAAAATTAATATGAAATAATACATCAATTAATCTTGATATTTGGTAATAGGAATTAAAAAAGAGTTAAATTCGGTTGGGGAGTATGGTAAAAAAAAAATATTATTTTTTTGGAGAAAAAATCCTTATTCCGATTATGACAAATTGATAATAGGGTGGGTTTGAATGGGAATCTATTGGATACGTACATAGAGGCCAGGAAAAGGAGAACCTTTAAATGGCCTAAAGTAAAATATCCAGCTGAGTGCTTGATTCGATTAGACTCACATTGAGGGGTGAGATATTTATTTTTGTAATTGGTTCTCAGAGAAAGAGAGAAATACCCAAAATTCATATGGTCATGGCTTATGTTTTTGCTAATTATAACAATAAGATATTTCGAAAGAGGAAACGCCCTGTATGAAAAAAAAACCCATTGTCTGCATATGAGCATAAAATGGCAGAGGGGGCACGCAAAGGGGGTGTAGACTCCAATTTAAAATAGGTATTATTGAGTTTTTTTTTTTTATAAATAATTTATTTTTACATGGAACCTGTGTTAACAGATACATGGTTTTTGTTGTGTTGGGTGAACAACTAGATTTTCTCTTAGGAACAGAGATGAACATTGTATTGTGATTTTTGATACTTTTATAGAGCTTCCCTTGAGAGCTTTCAAGATAAGCAGGATAACTTGGGCGCAGAGTATTAAGAAGTCTCTGCAAAGATTCTTTGAGAGTATATACAATAAATACTTGGGAGTTTTCTTGGGTAATACAGATTGAACATGGTCTAGAGATCAAATACTTGTTCCTAGTATTGTAAGGTAAGCAACAAGATATGCTCTTAACAGCATAGGTACACCTTAAAGTGTCATGGTTGGGGATGGTGTTAACAATCCTCTGAAAGTCATCAGTAAGTATGGTAGTTGTTGTCCGCATTAATCCAAAGAATTCCTGCAAATATTCAGTCACTAAAGTGAAGAAATACTTGTAGCATAAAGTATGAGAGTTGTAGAGTGAGTATGATCTATTGCAGAGGGTTAAGTTGCAATTGGAAGAGTAAGGGTTGCAAGATATACAACCAGATTTATTTACTGCTATAGATAATTAAATCAGACAACACTAATAAATAGTGCAGGAGAACAATAATGATAACATTACAAATTTTAGAGAGATGAGATTTACATAAGCTCTTAAGAAAAAGATGAGATTGAATCTTGATAACCAACCAGAATTGAGAGAATGTAATGGGTAAATGATGAAATTTCTTTCTAGTGGAAATGAATAAGTTAAATTTTCTTAGGGAACTAGTATTCAAATGAGTCCTATTAAGGATAACAGAGGGGTTAGATCCCTTAGTTTTTTTAGCAGTACCCTCATCCACAAATGAGGAGCTATTGGTTGTGTTGGTAACAACATGAGGTGATACCAGTGTTACAACAATTAAATCCCAGTTGAAGAAGCAACAAAGAAAATACAGTTCTTGCAAAGGTAATTCATGGTCAGCATTCAAGGATTTCGTTGTTCATAATTAATTTGACTTGTGAAGCCATCAAGATAACAGATTCAGCAGCATGTTACAATGCTTTATTCTTAAAATTGGAAAAGCACACCTGGGATTTAGAAGAGATGTCATCCTGAGAATGGAGAACGACTTTGCATCACTAGGTTTGGCACGCCTAGATCCAAGTTCACCGAACGCCGGAGTGCAAAAGCAGAGCCTGTAGTCGACGGAGACTGCGATGGCATTGGGTAGATGAGTGATAGACGTTGTCGAGGCGCCTAAACAAAATAATCTTAAACAAACCTAAACAAATAGCAAAGGCAAGCAAGGGTCGAATCCCACAAAGAATCAAGTCATATATCATATTTGCAAAATCATTCACCAATCGATAACAAAGACAAAGGGGGGGTTTTGTATGAATCTAACTAAGAAAACGATAAATAAAACATAGAAAGCTTGGCAAACAAATATCCACCTTTAGTTTGGTTGATCAATCATTGATTATTCCTAATTCTCAATCCTCATGGATGTCCTAATCCCTGTTCTAAATTAGTTACTAGTCCAACTAGTCCTAATAACCCTAACTATTAAATAATCAAGAAACTATCAAGATAAATCTAACAGCAACAATGAATTCAGGAATAGATAGGTACATGCAAGTGTAGCAAACAGTCATACAATTGCATGCAATTAATTCTCTACACAAACTAAGGGATCAAGATTCTCAAACAGTCTCCTCCAATCCTTAATAGTATGATCAATAACAATCTCAACAAGTTGTATAGAAAAGGGGAACCAATAGCATAATATTAATCTTCTCTAGGTTGTCAAGCTAGAGGAAACTACTATTAACAATCTATTTGATATCCTAATCAACAAATCAAGGGGAATCGATATACGATCAATGAGATTAAGCACGAGAGAGAATTAAAACAATCATAGAAAGAGTAAAGGAATAATGTCAATATCAAATTCAAACCAAGGCTTCAATTGTCTAGCCAAAAACAAAACAAAGAACTAAACTAAGAAAAGGGAAAAGATGAAGAAAAGTCAAACCCAACTTACCAAAACTAATGTTCTAAAGGAAGAATATAAAGACTTTTCTAAACCTAATTTCCATAAGATAGGAAATAATATTTAAAAGGAAATAAACGGAAATAAAAGAAATAAAAGAGAAAATAAATAAATAAAATAAAATAAACTCCGGACGAAAAATCCAGAGTGAGACTCCGGGCGAAAAATCCGGTGTGAGACTCCGGATTCGCTGCCGCGCTATTCCACGGTCGCGGAAATGTGATTCTTGCTCTCGAACGGCTTCAGCGATGGGATTTTCCGCGGGCGCGGAATTATTTTCGCTTCTTTCGGCTTCGCGCTCTCGCCTTCGCTGCGGTCTCTTCAATTCTCCTCCGCGGTCGCGGCTCTTGTCTTCTTTCCTTCGTGTGGCTTATCCTTCTATTTTCCTTGGTCTCCTCAAGTGGTCTACTCCTCGTCTTCTGGATATCTTCGTTTACACTTCTCCAAACCACCATATCCACACCCCTTCTACTCAACTCCATACTCATCAGTTGTGCTCTAAACCCATACAAATGGCACCCTAAACACCGGTAACAACTCATAGATAAGCACTATAAAGTAGAGCTGATCAAGAAGGTTGGAGGGAGATGTGATTGATGGAGGGACTACAAAAGCAGAGCCCGTGGTTGATGGAGACAACGATGGCACCGGCGTCGGCGGCGAGCTACTGGACTTAGGAGTGGTACTGAGGGTGGAAGGGGTAGAGCATGAGAAGCCGCCGCCGTGGAAATAGAAGAGGACGGGGAGCTTGGAGTTGGAGCCCGGGTCGGGTCGGCGGGTCGAGAGGAAAACGACGACATCCTTGGAGAAGGCGCTAGAGACGGTAAGAGAAGCGACCGCTAGAGACGGTATCCCCAGATCTGGATTGTTTCTCTTAGGCCGAGATGGATCGGAGTTGGGGATTGAGGGGGATGGTGGTAGCGTTCTTTAGGGTTTGGAAAAGGGGGTGAAGTTTGGTGATTTTGGAAGTTTTTAGAGAGAAGGCAGATGCCTTCTCAGACAGGGATATCTCTCATTCAACAGGGAGCTAACTAATGTGTCAAATTGTTTTTGCTCAGCATAATAAGGGTTAGGCTTTAATTTTATTTTTAAATATTATTTTCAATAAAGAACAAGTTATATAGAATCTGGTTATATAGGATTGGGTTTTGGTGAGAACCAAATTCCATGAGAAAATTGAGAACACACTAGAGGCGTTCCCGCTCTCGCGCGCGTATCTGTTCTCAGTTAACACGGATGTTCACTGTTCATCGCAGTATACAACGATGTTCACCACTTTACACTAAATTATAGTGAATTTGCTAGTGTTTTTATTCTTCTTTTTTCCTTTCTAAACTCTCTTTTTTTATATAAAAATGATTATTTAATATTCATTGCATGTTTATATGACGCAGTATTGGTAATCTTTAATATAAAATCAAGTTTAAATATATAAAAGGTATTTCTTTCTTGTATGTGTTTTGTGATGCACATGTATGCTTAAAACAAGTGATGGACATTGAAAAAATGTTCACAACCCCTCAGTGAGCACGGATGTTCATTGATTTGTTCGTAAATGTTTATCGCACTATAGTGAACAATTGGAATAAAAGTGGTGAATATTTATGGGCAAAGTGATGAATATCGAAAATTTGTTCACAACCCCTTAGTGAACACATATGTTCACTGTTTTGTTCGTAGATGTTCATCACAGTGTACTAGTATAGAACATCTTGAATGAAAGTGGTGAACATTTATGGACAAAGTGATGAACATCGAAAATATGATTACAGCGAGTGAAAACGTATTTTTCCAAAAAAAAGCATATAATACGGGAAAAATTCTAGTAAAATTATGGGAAAATACGGGAAAAATTCAACTGGACTAGTGAACATCTTGTATGAAAGTGGTGAACGTTTATGAGAAAAGTGATAAACATCAAAAATATGTCCAAAAAAACGCGTATAATACGGGAAAAACTCGGGTAAAATTGAAGGAAATACGGGTAAAATTCGGCTAGAATAGTGAACATCTTGTATTAAAGTGGTGAACATTTATGGGAAAAAGTGATGAACATCAAAAATATGTTTACGGCGAGTGAAAACGAATTTTTCCAATAAAACGCGTATAATACGCGAAAAATTCGGCAAAAATACTGCATCAAATCCGTAGCTCGTTGCTTCGAGTGTCTCGCCCCACCCTCGCCCTAAAGCGAGCATAAGAGACCCGCGAATCACCCTCCAGGTGGTTCATACTTATCCAGGTTACCAACAAGAAGGAACATCTAGCCGTTGCCTGTCTAGATCGGGCAAATCGTGAGTCGACCCCAGTCGGATCACATCAATTGGTATCAGAGCAGCCAGCCGGCACGCAGCGCACGCTCCTTCTTCATCGCCTCCAGCAAACGCACCTGCGAGCACCCCAGCGGGCACCCACTTGCCCTTGCTCGCCGGCGCGTCGACGACCCACTCACTCGGCCGCCGCCACCATACCCAAACCCTAACCCAAAATTTTTTTTCTTCCCCTTTCCGCTGCATACCCATCCGAAACCACCACCACAACAAAACCGACGAGCCTTCTGCCCAGATTTCGTCCAAAAAAATCGTCCTTTCCGCAATTTTCTGCCATATTCCTGTAGATCATCTCGATACGAGTTTGGGCATATAAAATTCGCTCAAAACGGACATCGTTTGACCCCTCAAAAGGCCAAAATACGAATCGTCCGCTGCCGAAACCCTAGCCTCCGCGACCGTGGTTTTCTACACTGCCGTTTCCGAAACCCTTTTTCTTATCCGAAACCCTAGCCTATGCCTTCCCTCACAACCCTAGTTCGACCTAACCCACACCCGAATCCATGACCCACCCTTAGCCACCCTAATCCATGGCCCGTTTGTACCCTTACTTCGAGTCCGACGAGTGGGACCGCGACACATGGTTTGGTGGCGTGAACCTACACGCGCACCCGGATTGGATCCCACCACCACGACTACATGCACCTCCGCGCCCACGCACCCACGCGACCCAGCTGTGACGCTGCGCCCACTACCGCGACGTTGACCCCGACTGGATTCCCCCCCTCGGCTCCGACCACAGGTTCGCTCGCACGACCACGCCCGCGAACGGACCCAGTCTCACACCCACTTTGACGCGCGAACCGCTGCCTCCGACGTCGACCGATGACCCACTGCCACCGTCCAGGCGCTCACACCGGCGCAACGCGAAATCTGGAAGCTACGGCGCGAGAGGGACCGCCTTCTAGCCGAGTTGGCCGCGTCACCCCCTGCCGTCGAGCCATCCTGCGCGTCCCATGACGAACCAACTGCCGCGTCAGCGAGTCCGATCTTCCGCGAACCCACTGCCGTGATTGCTGAGCCGCCTCCACCGACCCCCTGTGAAACCGCGCTGGCACTTCCGACACCGACTGAGGAGCCCGTTGCCGTGCCTCCGAGCCCGAAGACGATTGCACCCGTGCCCATGGATGCAGGTCCGTGTCCGATCACACCTGCGGCCGTGCACATGGTTGCGATTTTCTGCCTTGCGCACCCGCCCCAGCCCTCGAGCCCGCCCCTGGACCCAAGTCTTCCTTGGTGTTCATAGAGGTTGCACGAACCGGACTCAAGACTGACTTCGTTTTGCTGCTGCCAGACAACCGTGTCTTCTCCTTGGCCCCACCCAGTTCAAAGCGAGGACGCTTCGATTCTAAGGGGAGGAGAATGATGCGATCTTGCATCGACCCAAGCCGGGCTCAAGCGAGCCCCACGCGTCCAAGACCTTGGAGACCACCTTGGTTCAAGACTTAGTCTAGTTTAGCTTCATATTTCTGATTTAGCAACTTTCCTATTTTAGCAGCTTTCTATTTTTAGTATTGCTATTTTTGGAACTTACTATGTTTAGTAAGTTTCCATCTTTGGCACTTTCTATTTTTAAGACTTACTATGTTTAGGAGTTTCTATTTATAACAGTTTCTATTTCGGGCGTTGCTCCACTATTGCATAGTGGGCTAGCCGATAGGCTCGTTTCGGCCCAAGCCCATCAGGGTTGTGGCCGAGTTCTTTGGCTATTTAAAGCCCTCTTGGTTGTTCTTGTTTCTTACGTTCAAACAAGTAATCTAAGTCTTAAAGTTGAGAGTGAATCCTCCTTATTCTTAGATCCGAGCGTCAAACACATATATCCCTCGCATGCCCCTTCACTCCGCTGCAGACGCTACGACAAACGCTTGATCTTCTCAAGCAAAGTCTATCTTCGCATCTCCTTCATCCGCAGTCGACGCTACGACACCCCAAAGACTTGTCTTTTTAAGCCTTATATCCTTCACCAAATCGCTTCCGCCACCGCTAACTCTTCTCCCATCAAATCACTTCCATCACCACCGAGTCCTTGTTGTCGCCATTGTCTTCCCAGTCGCCGACATCAACAACTCCATTCATCGCGTCCTTCCACTCGCAATCATCCCCAGCATCGTGTTCCACAACAGAAGCACAACATCGAGTGACTTCCTAACCAAGACTAGATCCAAAGGCTTCACCTTTGACAATTTGGCTTGTCATCAGAGGCAAGGACACATCAACTGGTATCAGAGCCCAGCAGTCTTGTAAGTCACGAACTCAAGTTTGCGTTTTATTCACAACGTTTTTCTTGACCCCCATTGTTCCTTTACTGAGATATCGCGAGAAAAACCATAAATTTCACATCTTTGCTCACCTTCGGTTTCTACAAGGTAATACCTTGGCCAAATTTTTTTTTCCTTGTTCCCCAAGTTTTGGTGTGTTCGGTAATTTTGTTATCTTGCACGCTAGAATATTTTGTTTCCTTATTTCTTGCGTGGATAGAGTTTCCTTGTTTGCTAGATATTACTTTTTAGGTTGTTAACCGAATTTCTTTATATAAGATATCATCAAAATCTTATCTTCTCTCTCCTATCTCTAACATCAAACTTGTGATATTCTTGTTACTTGGCACGCAGCGCACGCTCCTTCTTCATCGCCTCCAGCAAACGCACCTGCGAGCACCCCAGCGGGCACCCACTTGCCCTTGCTCGCCGGCGCGTCGACGACCCACTCACTCGGCCGCCGCCACCATACCCAAACCCTAACCCAAAATTTTTTTTCTTCCCCTTTCCGCTGCATACCCATCCGAAACCACCACCACAACAAAACCGACGAGCCTTCTGCCCAGATTTCGTCCAAAAAAATCGTCCTTTCCGCAATTTTCTGCCATATTCCTGTAGATCATCTCGATACGAGTTTGGGCATATAAAATTCGCTCAAAACGGACATCGTTTGACCCCTCAAAAGGCCAAAATACGAATCGTCCGCTGCCGAAACCCTAGCCTCCGCGACCGTGGTTTTCTACACTGCCGTTTCCGAAACCCTTTTTCTTATCCGAAACCCTAGCCTATGCCTTCCCTCACAACCCTAGTTCGACCTAACCCACACCCGAATCCATGACCCACCCTTAGCCACCCTAATCCATGGCCCGTTTGTACCCTTACTTCGAGTCCGACGAGTGGGACCGCGACACATGGTTTGGTGGCGTGAACCTACACGCGCACCCGGATTGGATCCCACCACCACGACTACATGCACCTCCGCGCCCACGCACCCACGCGACCCAGCTGTGACGCTGCGCCCACTACCGCGACGTTGACCCCGACTGGATTCCCCCCCTCGGCTCCGACCACAGGTTCGCTCGCACGACCACGCCCGCGAACGGACCCAGTCTCACACCCACTTTGACACGCGAACCGCTGCCTCCGACGTCGACCGATGACCCACTGCCACCGTCCAGGCGCTCACACCGGCGCAACGCGAAATCTGGAAGCTACGGCGCGAGAGGGACCGCCTTCTAGCCGAGTTGGCCGCGTCACCCCCTGCCGTCGAGCCATCCTGCGCGTCCCATGACGAACCAACTGCCGCGTCAGCGAGTCCGATCTTCCGCGAACCCACTGCCGTGATTGCTGAGCCGCCTCCACCGACCCCCTGTGAAACCGCGCTGGCACTTCCGACACCGACTGAGGAGCCCGTTGCCGTGCCTCCGAGCCCGAAGACGATTGCACCCGTGCCCATGGATGCAGGTCCGTGTCCGATCACACCTGCGGCCGTGCACATGGTTGCGATTTTCTGCCTTGCGCACCCGCCCCAGCCCTCGAGCCCGCCCCTGGACCCAAGTCTTCCTTGGTGTTCATAGAGGTTGCACGAACCGGACTCAAGACCGACTTCGTTTTGCTGCTGCCAGACAACCGTGTCTTCTCCTTGGCCCCACCCAGTTCAAAGCGAGGACGCTTCGATTCTAAGGGGAGGAGAATGATGCGATCTTGCATCGACCCAAGCCGGGCTCAAGCGAGCCCCACGCGTCCAAGACCTTGGAGACCACCTTGGTTCAAGACTTAGTCTAGTTTAGCTTCATATTTCTGATTTAGCAACTTTCCTATTTTAGCAGCTTTCTATTTTTAGTATTGCTATTTTTGGAACTTACTATGTTTAGTAAGTTTCCATCTTTGGCACTTTCTATTTTTAAGACTTACTATGTTTAGGAGTTTCTATTTATAACAGTTTCTATTTCGGGCGTTGCTCCACTATTGCATAGTGGGCTAGCCAATAGGCTCGTTTCGGCCCAAGCCCATCAGGGTTGTGGCCGAGTTCTTTGGCTATTTAAAGCCCTCTTGGTTGTTCTTGTTTCTTACGTTCAAACAAGTAATCTAAGTCTTAAAGTTGAGAGTGAATCCTCCTTATTCTTAGATCCGAGCGTCAAACACATATATCCCTCGCATGCCCCTTCACTCCGCTGCAGACGCTACGACAAACGCTTGATCTTCTCAAGCAAAGTCTATCTTCGCATCTCCTTCATCCGCAGTCGACGCTACGACACCCCAAAGACTTGTCTTTTTAAGCCTTATATCCTTCACCAAATCGCTTCCGCCACCGCTAACTCTTCTCCCATCAAATCACTTCCATCACCACCGAGTCCTTGTTGTCGCCATTGTCTTCCCAGTCGCCGACATCAACAACTCCATTCATCGCGTCCTTCCACTCGCAATCATCCCCAGCATCGTGTTCCACAACAGAAGCACAACATCGAGTGACTTCCTAACCAAGACTAGATCCAAAGGCTTCACCTTTGACAATTTGGCTTGTCATCGGAGGCAAGGACACATCAACTGGTATCAGAGCCCAGCAGTCTTGTAAGTCACGAACTCAAGTTTGCGTTTTATTCACAACGTTTTTCTTGACCCCCATTGTTCCTTTACTGAGATATCGCGAGAAAAACCATAAATTTCACATCTTTGCTCACCTTCGGTTTCTACAAGGTAATACCTTGGCCAAATTTTTTTTTCCTTGTTCCCCAAGTTTTGGTGTGTTCGGTAATTTTGTTATCTTGCATGCTAGAATATTTTGTTTCCTTATTTCTTGCGTGGATAGAGTTTCCTTGTTTGCTAGATATTACTTTTTAGGTTGTTAACCGAATTTCTTTATATAAGATATCATCAAAATCTTATCTTCTCTCTCCTATCTCTAACATCAAACTTGTGATATTCTTGTTACTTAGACCTTTTTATTTTGTTTCCTTTTGCAAATCCGAAAAGATCAAAAGATAAGATCTCAGATATTAAAAAAAAAGATATCTAAAGGATATTAAAAAAAAAACTTTCCAAAGTTAGGTAAAGCCAAAATAAGGCAACCCTAACCCACTCTCGGTCTAAGCTCATCTTATCAACCTCTCCACCGTCTAGGTCAAGCTTCCTAGAAGGTACTTTCTTGCTAATTAGGTTGCTTTGTTTACGTTTGTTTTAGGGTTTCAATTTGTTCTTATTTGTTTGATTGCAACCTGCTTGATACACCATCTCTTGTGCAAGCCAAGCCGCTCTCACGGCAAGCCAAACAAGCCTTACCTACGTGAACGTTGTGACTTGACTAATGATTTGCTTGGTTGTTGTTCTTCGTTGTCTTTTGGTTCGTTTTTACTCCCATGTCTGGCCGTCTTGTTATAGGTTCCATGCCGATTGGACACAATAACGACGAACGCGACGTCGACAACACAACCCAGGAACAACCACCGTTGGCTCTACCCCAGGACCAACGCGTTCAAGACCCCCCACAACACGATAACATCTTGGAGTTGACGGAAGATCAAATCTTGATACAAGCTCTTCGACAAGAGGTCATAGCATTGAGAGCTCAACAACCAGTGGTACCCACCACGCCAACTCCAACACCACTGAGTGCTATGGACGCGCCGCCTCCACCTGGAGCCACCGACGCGGGTCCATCCAAGACGAGAGTAGACAAAGGCAAAGGAATTATGCCATCTTCGTCTCAACATCAACCACAACTCAACAGAATGCAGAGTGTCATCGAGAGTCGCCAAGGCTTTGTTCCCCAAGCGGACCGCTATGTTCCCAGAGCCACAACTGCTGGCTTCGACAATGGCTTCGACTACGACCGCGACGCCGGGGACACTCAAGGTGAGTATTCTGAACCATACAACTTCGATGATCACTATGCCTCTAGGAGAACCCAGAGACGCATACCGGTCTCAGCGCCACGCGAGGGCCGCCCTCGCCGAGCCAAGCAAGCCGACGCGACACCAAGGAGACCTAGTCGCAGGCCAAGTGGACATACGCGACGCGATGATCAATTGATGACCCCCCCTACCCAGCCCCGGAGCCATGATGTCCGCGATCACCTTTAACACTAGAGTGTTCGAACACCGCGTTACAGATCTGATGGCTACGCGTCGATCATACCCAACGTCCAAGACGACTTTGACGAATATGACGATGAAGAAATCGAGGACTCAGGTATGGTCAACCCTAATTTTTTTCACCCCCCTCTTGGAGATCCACTTGAATTGCAGGATGACGTGGCCAAAATATGCAATGCAAATATCGTTGAATGGCCTAGTCAAAGTAAATATCCTAACAAACCAACTAAATGGATGTATAGTAAGCAAGTAAGGGTCGAACCCACAGGGAAGATCTGATGAAGTATG
This sequence comes from Rheum nobile, assembly GCA_027886185.1. Taxonomy (NCBI): domain Eukaryota; kingdom Viridiplantae; phylum Streptophyta; class Magnoliopsida; order Caryophyllales; family Polygonaceae; genus Rheum; species Rheum nobile. The sequence goes on from WOAB01000163.1 coordinate 5,095,518, forward strand.
CAATTATGATTGACAAGTAACAAGGAAGGGGGATTTTAGTTATCAAGGAGAATAAAGCAAACAAGTTTGATTGAGTTGAGAATATGATTGGGGAAAAAAGAGTTCCACTTGAATGAGATCCACAATACAGAGATATAATTTGATCACTGAAATCTATTCAATCCAAGTTCTTTCACTATTCTTATGGTTGTTTCCACCTTGATCTTAAGTACTACCAATTCTCACAGTTGTTGATAGACTTATCACAATATCAATGGAAGAAAACCTTACCACTAATAAAGCAATAGCAATGCACACAAGGATATATGATACATGCAAATAGAAGAAAACCTTACTACTTAACATGCAAATGATTCTCACTCACGATTGCGCACTCGTATTCCACTAGCTATATGCAACAATCGTGTATGCTACTAGATATGCACTCGTATTCCACTATATGCAAATCCTAGCAATTGATACATAGTATTCAACCTAGTTGATCAGGCTATGAGGAATAACAATAAATCAATATTCAATATAACCAAGAGAATCAAACCAACACTTATAAGAATAGGAACAAGGAATGGAAATCTCACAAACACATCAACTGTATTGCTTCAAACGTCTAGTAGAACAAAGGGAAGTTAGTGCTCCATTCAGAGGTGAATGAAACCCTAATGAAAAGTAAAACTGCATGATATCAGAGTAGTGTCTTCTTAACCTAGAAAAGGGTCTTAAATAGGTTTTGGAAAATAAAGTTAACCTAATGCAAATAACAAAGGAAATAAAATAATAGCAATAAAGAAATCCGAAAATGCATAAAAGGAAGTAAGTCTGTGCTGGCCGCGGGGCGTTACGTGCCTCACCGCGGGGCGGTGATATCCTTCTGGCCGCGGGGTGTTACGTGACTCACCGCGGGGCGTCAGTCTTCTAGTTTCCTTCTCTGAGATCCACCGCCGGGTCGCGGTGGCTTCTGGCGCGGGGCGGTGAAATCGCCCACTCCTTCTTCAGCTCCTCTTCTTCTCTTCAGCTCTTCATTACCAAGTGTTGGTAGCCTTCTCCAATAAACTCTAGCAGAACCTCATCCATCTTCATCATCTCCATCTCTGTCTAAGCTGTAAATCCCTGGATATCTTCACTTTTCTCCACAACTTCTGGATCACAGACTTAGCCTCAAATCTCATCCTAAACTCCTCCAAATGATGCTAATAATTGCTAGTAAAGGTGCAGGAAATGAAACCTATCACAGGATCACCCTTCAGATTGGATACCTCCACCGCGTCTCCAGCCCCAAGGAGCACGCGTTCGTGACATTGGCGGCGAGCACCGCGATGTTATACAAAGGGACACTCGACGCGATAACTACGACGCCCATCCGCGAAGACGTCAACGCGATGACGCCTACGCGCCAATGGATGAGTACGTCCGCAAAGATCGCCAACAACGCGATAGACACCAGGTTGGACGCGAAAGACCACAAGGATTGCGCGCCTTTGAGAACCCTCTCTACGACGACGCACCAAACAACGCATTCAACCGAGCACCTGGCCATCCTCGATATCAGCGACACCAAGTCAAGGTAAAAATCGAGCATTTTCATGGTGAATACAACCCCTCTGTTTTTCTTGAATGGGTGCAGGCTACAGAGTACACCCTTCGATATTGTCGAGTGCCACCTGAGGAGCATGTCGACGCCGCGACGCTTAACTTCCGAGGAGCCACTCGCATTTGGTGGCATCGATTCGAAGATGATTGCGTTCGTCGCCACAGGACCCGAGTCACAGAATGGCATCAACTAGTCTACGTGATGACCAAGGCTCGCCAAGGATCGATGACTCCACTCGAGTTCTTTTCCAAGCTTGAAGATATGTATTACAAGGCCAACATCTCCGTTGCACCATCAACTTTAAGGACCAAGTTCTTGAGTGGCTTGAACACAAATATTCGTGATCAACTAGAGATCTTGCCCATCAAGGATTTGAACACACTCACACATACGGCGATGCAAATTCATGCACAAATCTCTCGCCGAAAGTCTTACACATATTCCAGTGGCTAGCAAAGGTATTCTTCTAACCCTGATGGATTACCTTATACTAATGTTCGCCCTAGTGCCTCTACCACAGCCGTGTCTAGCCAAGCCTTTAAGGCGAAGCCCGCGACGCCGACCACCGCGCCGCGCCAGAACGTGCCAAGACAGGCTCCAGTCAGCACAGATCACGCGCGTGATCTTGAGTATTACAAATGTGGTGGAAGAGGCCACTATAAGAAAGATTGCCCCAATGCTCGCAAGGTGTTGTTCTCCATAGCCGCCGCCGGCTACGAGTCTTGTGAAGACGAGGAGGCCACACTTGACGCGATTGATGAAGGCACCGAAGAAGAGGATGAAGACGCTTATGACTGCGAACCCGCTTCTCTGCACGCGGGCACACCATTGAGCTTGGTGACACATCGTCTCCTCACAGTCAAGGAAGCCAGCTTACGCGATCAACGAGAGAACTTGTTCCACACAAGGGCTCTAGTCCAAACAACTTCCTTGAGTGTCATTATTGATGGAGGATCATGTGCGAATATTGTCAATGAGAAGGTCGTGACACACTTCAAGCTCCCCACGACGCCTCATCCCCAGCCTTATGTCCTCTAATGGATATCATCTAGTCCAGGTAACACAGTATCTCGCCAATGCTTAATTTCTTTCTCCATAGGCCAATAATGTGATTCAGTTTTATGTGATGTCATTGCAATGGACGCCACCCATATTTTTCTTGGGCGCCCATGGCAATTTGACAGGCGCGTGCTCCATGATGGCTATTTGAACACTTATGTGTTCAATTACCACGGGAAGTGTGTCACTTTGCATCCAATGTCTCCCCATGAGATCTTGCAGGACCAGGTTGAACGCGATCGCCAGAAAGCCATTGAAGTCGCGCCTACTAGGTCCAACGAGTGTCCAGAGGCACTCCCGAGGCCAAACTCCTCCAGGTCTGGCAACACTTCGTGTCCTCCAGGCACTGGCAAGAAGAAACACAATGCCACCGCTGGGATACCAAGTGCCCCACAGAATTCGAGCAGTGCCTTCCCATCGACAAAGTTCGCCGATCCGTTGCGACCACCGCGTCCTTTGCAAGGCACCTGTGAGCACTGCGTTCTTTTAGACAGGCCTAGTGACCTCACTGCATGTTTGACTAGGAAGACTCTATGCTTTCTACTTGTGCCAACACCATGCATCCCAGAATCATCGACGAACGCGCCCTTTCCACCAGCGATCGCAAAGTTGCTTGCCGCGTTCACCGACGTATTCCCAGACGAGTTTCCACAAGGATTACCTCCCCTGAGAGGCATTGAGCACCGGATTGACCTTGTGCCCGGTGCTTCTTTGCCCAACCGCGCTGCGTATAGAGCTGGTCCAGAAGAGACAAAAGAGTTACAGTGCCAAGTCCAAGAGTTGTTGGATCGCGGGTACATAAGAGAATCTCTTTCCCCTTGCGCTGTGCCTGTGATCCTTGTGCCCAAAAAGGATGGAACATGGAGAATGTGTGTTGACTGTCGCGCGATAAACCAGATCACCGTCAAGTATAGGCATCCTATTCCGCGCCTCGACGATATGCTTGATGAACTTCATGGCACGACACTCTTCTCCAAGATTGATTTGAAGAGTGGTTATCACCAGATCAGAATGAAAGAAGGTGATGAGTGGAAGACCGCGTTCAAGACAAAGTATGGGCTCTACGAGTGGCTTGTCATGCCCTTTGGGCTCACGAATGCGCCCAACACCTTCATGCGCGTGATGAACCACGTGTTGAGATCTTTCCTTGGCAAGTTTGTTGTCGTTTACTTCGATGACATCCTTGTGTATTCACGGAGCCTAGAAGAGCATGTCGACCACCTTCGACTTGTGCTAGAATGCCTTCGACGCGAGAGCCTATTCGCCAATCTGGCCAAGTGCTCCTTTTGCTCCACGTCAACCAACTTTCTGGGCTACATTGTGAGTAGTGATGGGTTACGCGTTGACGAAGAGAAGATCGCGGCCATCAAAGATTGGCCAACACCGACGACACCGACACAGGTACGAAGCTTTCTAGGCCTCATAGGATTTTATAGGCGTTTTGTTCGCAACTTCTCCTCTATTTCCGCATCCCTACATGAGCTGACAAAGAAGGGCAGCACAGTTGTGTGGCTTGAGTCCCATGCAAAAGCCTTCTCGACTTTGAAGAAAGCCTTGTGCCAAGCCCCCTTGCTCCAGCTTCCAAACTTCAACAAACACTTCGAGGTGGAGTGTGATGCCTCAGACATAGGCATTGGTGGTGTGCTACACCAAGAGAAGAGTCCTATTGCATATTTCAGCGAGAAGCTCACAGGGGCTACACTGAATTACCCCACCTACGACAAAGAGTTATATGCCTTAGTATGCGTCCTGAAGACATGACAACATTACCTTTGGCCGCGTGAATTTGTCATCCACAGCGATCACGCCGCATTGAGCTACTTGAAGAGCCAAGCTCACCTCAATCGACGCCATGCTCGCTGGGTGGAGTTTTTGGAGACATTTCCTTATGTCGTTGTTCACAAGAAAGGAAAAGAGAACATTGTAGCTGACGCGTTATCTTGCAGGTATGTTCTCTTGACTCATGTGCAAACTAGTGATCCTTTCTTTGCCCCTATTTTAGAGCATTGCCTAAGATCGCGTGAGTTTGAGACTTATTTTTTGTCTGAGGGTTATTTATACAAGGCTAGTCGCCTTTGCATTCCTAGATCCTCCATTAGGCTCCTATTGATTGAGGAAGCACACGCGAGTCGTGGACATTTTGGGATTAGGAAGACCTTAGACGCGCTTAGAGAACATTTATTATGGCCTAGGATGACCCACCAAGTGACTAGGTTTTGTAGAAGTTGTATGACTTGCCAGAGAGCCAAAGCTAAGTCTAGTCCTCACGGCCTCTACACTCCTTTGCCCATTCCTAGTGCCCCCTAGGAAGATTTGTCTATGGATTTCATCACGGGTTTGCCCCTCTCTAGACGAGGTAAAGACTCCATTTTTGTGGTTGTAGATAGATTTTCTAAGATGGCACATTTTATTGCTTGTAAGACAACCCATAGTGCAAGTGAGATTGCCGATCTATTCTTTGAGCATGTGGTGCGTCTTCATGGAGTCCCGCGTACCATAGTGAGTGATAGGGATTCTAAGTTCGTTGGTCATTTTTGGAGAACTCTTTGGGGTAAGCTAGGAACCAAACTCCTATTTTCCACTAGCTACCACCCCCAGACCGATGGCCAAACGGAGGTCACGAAGAGAACCCTAGGAGCCCTCCTTCGCGCGATGCTCAAAGCCAACCCTAGGCGTTAGAAGGACTTACTATCACTTGTCGAGTTTTGTTACAATAGATGCAGGCACACGGCGACCAAGCTGACCCCGTTCGAAGTGGTGTATGGAATGAACCCCTTGACACCACTGGATCTATCGCCGCGTCCACTACGTGACCCAGTGCATGTCTCCGCCTCCAAACACGTCGAGCAGGTGCAGGAGCTTCATCGATGAACAAAGGAGCATCTGGAGAGGAGGGCCGTGCAGTATGCCTCGCAACACAATTCAGGCCGCCGCCGCGTCGTCTTTGCCCCCGGAGACCTTGTCTGCGTGCATCTGCGAAAAGAGAGGTTCCCCTCGCGACATAAACACAAACTGGCACCACGTGGAGATGGCCCTTTCCGCGTGATAAAGGCCATAGGGGACAATGCCTATCAACTCGAGCTCCCGCCAGATTTTGGAGTCCACGCATCCTTCAACGTCGCGAACTTAACACCATATGTTGAGCCAGAGTTGATGATGGTGAAGCGGGGACGCTTCACAGCCAAGTGGGAGATGGTGATGTGACCCTACCTCCCATGACGTCCCAAGATGAGGAAAAAGCCATGAGCCTACGCTCATAGGGCCCAGTCACAAGGTCTAGGTCCAAAGCCATCGCCTCCGCCGTCGCATCACTAGTTGCACGCGTTGTCGCTGGCCAAGGAAGCCCAGAAACCCATCCAAGACTCGTCGTCCTCGCCACCATCGGATCAACGCGTTCTTCTGAAGACAGCGACACTTCGTCATCCTCTCACGCGATGATTGCTTTCAGCCCTTCACCGCGTTAGGATAGTTTCACGCGTTTTTTTAAGACACTATCTATATTTGGTATTTCCAGTGTGTTTTAGATAGTTTCCTTTGATAGCTTTACGTAGTTTCCTTTTATAGCATTTTTAGATAGTTTCCTTTCAGTCATTCTGTCTTTTAGGGTTTGTGCCTTTTGCATGCTTGCATGGGCTAAACCACGAGGTTCGACTCGGCCCATCCGACGTCTCACCTCCCCTATTTATACCCGACTTTGTTAATGTTATTTCTCACGTTCAAATTAAAGTTCAAGGTTTCAAGTCGAGTGATAATTCCTCCTTCCCTTGATCGGACGTCACCCATATCCCTCTCATCCCCATTCCCTCCGCCGCCGACGCTACGGCAAACGCTTGATCTTCTCAAGCAAAGTCTATCTTCGCATCTCCTTCATCCGCAGTCGACGCTACGACACCCCAAAGACTTGTCTTTTCAAGCCTTATATCCTTCACCAAATCGCTTCCGCCACCGCTAACTCTTCTCCCATCAAATCGCTTCCATCACCACCGAGTCCTTGTTGTCGCCATTGTTTTCCCAGTCGCCGACATCAATAACTCCATTCATCGCGTCCTTCCACTCGCGATCATCCCCAACATTGTGCTCCACAGCAGAAGCACAACATCGAGTGACTTCCCAACCAAGACTAGATCCAAAGGCGTCACCTTTGACAATTTGGCTTGTCATCGGAGGCAAGGACACATCATTTAGGTAAAAGGCGACGCCTCCCCGATCCTGACCACACCCCCACCACTGATGAACGCAACCGGTATTCTGGTTGGATTGACAATGACACATCTGATAAGGAGGACGAATCTGATGATGATGATATGCCTGATGTTGATTCGCTACCCGCTACTACAACCTCCCTTCATGACGATGCGGGTCCTTCGCGTCATTATGAGAAGGGCGGCCCCTCCTCATCCTCCACCTATATCATGCTCGACTATGCGTCTGATTTTGCCTATCCGTGCGGGCATGTGCACTCCCTGGACACGAGGATGATGAGCTTATAGGTGTCGGTTGACCACATTCGGGGACAAGTTGACAGCCAGCAGCATATGACCGAGTTGATGTACCAAAACATGTTCGGGTACCCTTTCGACTCGAGTGCCCAATACCCATCACCACCTCCTCAGGAGACTTCCTCGGTGAGTTTCTTCTTCCTCTCGTTACTTTCTCTACATTGGGGGGGTTGATACTCATTAGTAGATTGACATGTTTCCATTTGCATTTGCATTTAGTGTTAGTTTTCCATGTCTTTTGTTATGTTTGCATGCATTGCATTGTTAGATGTTGGATTTGACTCCCTTTGATTCTTTCCATCTCTGATTGTTTTCCTTGTGATGCATGCTATATGAGTCCTCTCAACATGTTCTGGTTGTTAATATTGCAATTGCATTATGTGCATGATTATGAGCGCTTGAATGTTTTGTGATATCTCTAAATTTGGTAAGTTATCATAATGCGGTAAAGTTAGTAAGACGTGTTAGTTTTCAGCATGATTAAAATAATGTTTAGCTATTATATTATTATTATTATGAAACTTTTAGAGTAAGCCTTTTTTTCCTTGTTTTTTTCTTTTCTTTGGATAACCACCTATTTTTTGCATGCCTTCCGCCTATGTTCTTATGTGTCAACAAGCTAGCACCTCTCTTTTCCATGCCTTCCACCTATGTTCCTATGTGTCAACAAGCTAGCACCTCTCTTTTGCATGCATTCCACCTATGTGCGTATGTGTCAACAAGCTAGCACCTCTCTTTTGCATGCCTTCCACCTATGTCCTTATGTGTCAACAAGCTAGCACCTCTCTTTTGCATGCCTTCCACCTATGTGATTAAGTGTCAACAAGCTAACACCTCTCTTTTGCATGCCTTCCACCTATGTTCTTATGTGACAACATGCTAGAAAGCCACCATTTCTTAGCCACACACTTGTCAAGTATAGGTGTGTACACATGGCTACCACCTTAACTAAACCTAGATTGTTTACCTATATATACCCCTAAAACGCACTCTAGCTAGTACACTTCTCTTCTTCTTGTTCCCTTGGAAAATACAATACTAAAGTCATTCATCATTTGGTCGTCTCTTGCTTAGTCAAGGTTGTGATACCCCGTATTTTTGTAAGGTTATTTTGGGAATTTTGGAATTTTCCCAAGTACCCGTTGTGTACGTCGGATTTAATACAGAGAGTTTGAGACATTCTGTAATGTGCTCTGTATCTGTAATATTTTTCTCAGTGAAATAATATACAGACAACATGCCTTGGATTTTAATATTTGTTCGCGTACGATAATTTTTATCCCGGTTTAATGTCATGTTCGTTCAAAGCTGAACGGGCGGGAAACGCTGGTCACGGCGACCGCCGTACAGTCGCGGCGACCGCCGTCGCGGATCCAAGAATGGCGACCGCCGTACAGTCACGGCGCCCGCCGTCCCAATGCTCGAGGTGGTAGCTGGCATGCCAGGCTACGGCGACCGCCGTAAATTACGGCGCCCGCCGTAATTGCCGCCGTCGTTGTCCGGCGGTCTTTGCCCGAGGGTCGCCGGCGTGGTTCTGGCGAGCGCCGAACTAGCTTTCGTAGGCCCATCTTCGTGCTCCCGATGCTTTGGCTATAAAAGGAGGTGTTGGGGGAGGGATTTGAGCCATCCCAAACACCGAACCTCTGCCAAATTTTCGTGTCGTCGGAGTTGTGTTTCGCCGGAGTTCGCAAGCTCTCGTCGGTGTCATTTGGTGGTGTTTCCAGAAGCCCTTTAGAAGCCTTTTGGTTGCCTTTGGAGGTCATAACCCAAGCAAGGCGGAAAGGGGTCGAAACGCGCATCGTTTTGGTGAAATTTCTCTCGTTTCAGTCGTCCGTGTTCTTCACGGCGACCGCCGTGTTCTTCATGGCGCCTTTCGTGATGAACTGCGGTGACCGCCGCCAAGAACAGCGACCGCCGCCAATGCCCAGAATGCCTTCGTGGCTTTGACTTGGTTGGTTGTGGTCCTGGCGTCTTTCCTTTCGTTCTCTTTCGTCATTTTTAGATTCGTACTACGGTTATGTCGGATCTAACTTAGGGTTCCTTTTATGGGTCGACTCGAAGGTTGTTGTGCTGTCGGAGCTATACCCGTGTCGAGCCCAGAATCCAGTTGTCGTCGTTAGGCTATTCTACGGATTAAGGCAAGTGGCGGTTCGCTCTTGCTCGTTCGTTCCATATTTACATTAATTATCAATAGTTTATCTGAGTAATTAATTTGGAATGAATACTCTGTTTGTCTGGAAACGGTTTTGATAAACTGTTTTGAAAATCATATAATAGGTTGTATATCTGTTAGAACAACGCTATTATCTGTGATTGCCTTTTTAGGGCCTTTATGTGGATTTATCCTATAACTGTTATTGTGCTGTAACTGTTTAGTTAGCATTATTAAATAGGAACGTTACTCGGACTCTGTCCAGTCGTTTCTTTATAATCTGGTATCGGGGTGGCTCGTCTCCATCTGGTACTATTCTAAGATCATGATCGGTCTCTTTCACAAGTGTGTAGAGACAGAACACTTAGTTGGTGTCACAAACCTTCCGGTGTACGTCACTCTCTATGAAACGTATACTAAGATGTGTCGTCCCAATGATGGGGTACACATGTAAAAGTCTAATAATGTGATGTGTGGTTTGTAATATAAATCAGATAAGTGCTACTCGACGCACATAACTAATAAACCCTCGGCGAGTAGTGCAGCTAAGTTATAGTGCAACTAGGAAAACTCGTCTCGACTTTGATCATAGTACGTTCTCTTTCCAATCTGGATTCGTTGTATGCGATGAGGTTGGTCATGAACCGAAGCATCTCAGTCAACTTTTAAATCATTGTTGTATGATTCTGTAACATTCCAGATTTGTCATATTTCCTTAAAGACTCATTTCCGTTGGAGTCTTCTTTCGAGTCGATTTCTGTGAAGATTCAGTCTTCCAGAATCTTCTCTTGTGCATATCTCTTGTCTATTCCAGTAGGAGTATGATGGTTGACTATCATCATCGATTATTATTCGAGAAACGATGAGTCTAACCTAATACGACTGCTTCGAACCATTCCGCTTTGTACCCTTGCTAGTCTATTCAAGTAGACTAACCCACGAACTTTGTTCTCTGCATGTGGGCTGGTGTCATCCGTTCGATTCGGCACATCAGATCGAAAGTAGCTCAGAAGAATAGAAGGACTATGGAGTCGACGGTGGTTTTTGAATGTCTTAATTATTTCTTTAATCAGGTTGAGATCTTTTGGACAATGGCTTTGGTTGTAATGTATTTTATAAGACTTCCGCTCTATTTGGTTTAAGCTCTGTGTTCGCCTATTCGGGATTGGGTTGTAATCCCGTAACTCTTGTTTCCTTAACAATGTTATGTTTTGGAATTGAATGCTTTGATCATTATGTATCATTTGTATTTCATAAATTGTATTTAAACGGTAAAGCCTTGGGTGATCTCGGTAAGGAACACTGGGGTCACTGGCGGTAATACCTTTCCAAAAGGGTTAAGTTTTGGGGGTGTTACAGTTGTAGTATCAGAGCCAAAAGTTTTAAAACGGGTTTGGGATTTTTATAAACCATTTATCCGTTTTAAAAAATGCTTTAAAAAGGGCTCTGAATTTTCAAAGTAAAAAGAATTTAAAAACACCGTTCATAGTCATGTCTTCTGGATAGTCTGATATAGTAAGCTTGCTTCTATGTCTAGAAAGACTAATTCCTTCATCGTTATCCTATAGGAGATGGGTGCATGTATATCTCTGAAGAAGGGGTCGAAAGATGCCGAGATGGATTCACCGTCTACCGAGAGGCTAGACTTCCCTATACCCCATAGATGCTTCGAGATTAGAGGCCCGAGCAGCCCATCTGAGGAGATCAAGCATGTGCTTCCTGAGTCGGTAGTTCTGGTGTCAAGGAATGTTGTAGTTCCTGTGACAGCGCCAGTGGAGCCACCAAGGGAGGAAGCAATGCAAGATGATGAATCGTCTAGGTATGCGAGGGGGTACTACAATGACGATTACCTGATGGATGTGATTATTGAAGGGAGCGAGGAGGAAGATGAAGAAGAGGACCCCATAGAGGATGACCCCGAAGAGGAAGAGGACCCCATCGAGGATGATCCCGAGGAGGATACCGAGATGGACCTCAGTGGACAAAACCAGGAGTCTGATGACTTGAGGCACTTGCTGGTGGATAGTCAGGAAACGGGGATACAATTTATTCACCCCAGTATAGAGTTACCACCTATGCAAGAGTTGCCACCAGTGCCAGAGTACGCACCCATGTCAGAAGCTGATTGGGAGGCACTGTATACCGAGTACGGTATTAGGAGAAGTGACAGGGAATCTCAGCCTATCCCTACTCCAAGAAGAAGGAGGTCAGAATCCGAGCTGCAGGAGATCCTCTGCCAGAGCGAGGTAATCTCGGCAGAACAGCAGCGTCGGAGGGATGAGCTGATCGCCAGTACTCAGAGGAGGACTGGGATAGGAGGGCCAGTCATGGACGACCCATACCTTACCATGACTGAGGTAGGACCATGTGCTTCAGGGTCAAGCCGGGTGCGAAACCCATCGCCAGAGCTCGATGGTGAGCCTAGTCCGAAGAGACCTTGCACGAGTAGCCAGTCTTATGAGAGACATTTTGGAATGCCTTGATGAGAATTGGCGTTGCCTATCGCAGTAGTTTCATTTCTTAGTACTCCAAGTTTATACTATGTGTAATATTTTAGTATTTCGGCAAGTACTCTGGGAAACACTTTTATCTTCGAGCAATGTTGTCCTAGCGCTCGGATGATAGACTTATGTGTAGCTTGTGTAATAGTTCGAAGGTTCATCTATAAAATGCCAAGTTGATCTATTCTGAGTAATTCCTTTACGTTGGTATATTGCATAAGTATATTGCATAATATTAATGTATTGAATGCTTGGAATTGGATCGGTAAATAGATGGTGAACCCAAGAAGCACGAGGAACTCGATTCGAGCCGGTGCTGGGACTAGCCAAGATCCCAGGCCAGCAGGAAGAGGTGTTCAGGATGAGCACGAGTCAGAGTCTCGCATCCAACATAGGCGTGAAGGTCAAGATCAGACCCAAGTGCCAGCACTGTTTGATGCCGCAGTTGTTGAGGCGATTCGCGGGATTGTGATGCAGGCAATTGCAGACGTATTGAGACCCAATGTGCCTCAGGCGCAAGAAGTGCCTACTCACCCAGCGGTTCCTGATGTTATGGAGCCCAGAAACCCTGTGGTTCAGGAGAATGCCGTCAGGCCTAGAGACAGCTATGGTCGTGCTCTTAAGACCATCACTTCCATGAGGCCCGATTGCTATAACGGGAAAGGGGAGCCAGTAGCAGTGACTCATTGGTTCTCCCATATGGAGAGGTTGTTTCGGAAGGTGGAGTGTACTGAGGCCGAGAAGGTCCATATCGCTTCTCTTCAGCTGAAGGAGGAGGCTAGCGAGTGGTGGGAGAACACAGGTTTGGCTGAGAGCCCAGTGTTGACTTGGTCGATGTTCAAGACCAAGATGGTTGATCGCTTTTTCTCTCGTGCTATGAGAGAGGAGAAGCATAAAGAGTTCTTGTACCCAAAGACGGATGGTCTGAAAGTGACCGAGTTGGCGTCTAAGTTCAATCATCTTTTACAGTACGCCCCTACCGAGATCACCAGCGAGGCCCAAAAGATCTGGTACTTCCACGAGTGGATGAGCCCGGATATCAAGCCGTTAATGGTGCACCACACATGCTCTACCTTGGAGCAGTATGTGGATTGTGCCTATAAGCTGGAGATAACTATAGAGGAGTCGACCAAAAGGCGCAACCGACAGAAGTCGATGCAGAACCAGAACCAGGGAGGTGGTTTTAAGCGCCCTGTGCCACCGTCTAACTTTGCCAAGTCCGGCCGAGCTAAAACGGAGATGACGCAAGGAGGATCGACTCAGCAGTCAGGGCAGACCAGGAGTTCAGCTCAGTGTTATAACTGTGGTACTGCTGGGCACAAGAGCAATGAGTGTCAGAAGGAGAAGAGGTCGTGCTTTGGGTGTGGACGTAATGGTCATCTGCAGAAGTTCTGTAAGCAGGGGAAGCAGAAGAGAGTAGAGTCGCAGCAAGGGTCAGTTCATCAGAGCAACCGACCTAGGTTCAAGCCTGCCGAGACTCCTAGCCCTTTAGTGCAGACGACTGCTCAGAACAGGGAAAAGGCCCCAGCTGTTTCTGGAAGTCAGGGCCAATGCTTGTACGAGATGCGTGAAGCAGATGGACCCAATGCCCCAATTGCTCAAGGTACTCTATACCTTCACTCTACTTCAGTGTGCATTCTGTTTGATTCTGGTGCTACGCATAATTGCGTGCAACTTTGTTCTATTGACCGCATTATCATGGACATCGGCAGTCTAAGTATGTAAACAACTTCATATAGACCCCAAAAGAAGAGTTGTTAGCCTTCTATCCATCACTTATGAATCCATCAAGTGTGGTAAGTAGAAGAGAGAACCCACTAGCTTCAGTAAATACCCTCTGAGCTGAAAAGACATGGTCTCAAAATGCGCCACAAAGCCCCAAACATGTCACACTTTGCATCATCATCGATAGTATGTTGAGATCCTCGAGCATTGGTCGCAAACCAAACTAGGTGCAATGAAGAAAGGGTGACTGCTTACTTGGATTGACACCGATCATCATCTCTTTTGGCTCGGTCAAACAGAAGGATAGTCAGAAAGATGACATAGAAGTAAGGGAGGAACTGCACATCAAAGGGGCGAATTAGGCATATATTTCTCCCTATATCAAGGAACAAAGCTCATAATCTTAAAAAGTCTTACATGACTGAACAGAGCAGGGACTGTCCAGAAAAAGGCTGCCGATATTTCTGGGACATAATGGAAATGTCGAGCCAACCCCCACCTGGTGAGCGACATTACATATATGGTTATAATGAAAATTTGAACCACAAGTTTACTGCTAGCTATATGTATGTACCCTACGGCTAGAGGTGCAGAGGTCACAAAATATACTTACCATCCTGAGGTCAGTAGAAGGCTAGTTTTTGTTTCGCCAGATTCATTGGTATACGATGCTACAATCTGGAAATGTAATTGAAATTATTGTCTCAACATTTGCCAAGCAAAAAGTTAAAACAAATATAACATACAGAATCTTGATTCAGAAGCATTAAGATGATGACAAATAACTGAGTGGAGTACCTTTGATGGAGCTTTTCCCCAAACCAAGCACTTGCCATTTGTTCTGCGGAACTCTTGCCTTTGTCTATCACAATCATAGTTGATGTAGACACATAGTATGCCAGCAATAAGAATACAACTTGCAAGATGATGCAGAACAGTAAGACCTAGTAAGGAATAAATCTTAATTCGAAGACGAAGGAAGCATAAGCGAGTCAATGGAAAGCAAAGGAAGCATATGCTGCAGTTATTACCTTCGATTTGGTCTTTGTAGTCTGTGTAGCAGCAATAGTTTTGAGTTCTAACCTCTGTAAGGCAAATAACATATATAAATTATCACGGAAAATAACTGCCCTTGAAATTACAATTCCATTAAACAACTAATTGAGCAAATATAGTTTGCTTCCGTACGTGTTCTCCTCTATCAACCTCCCCTCATTCCTAGACACGTTACATATATATCCGTTGTGTAGGTACATTTGCAAATTCAGCACAGTAAATCTAAGGCGAAGGCAGCCCCCAAATTGAAGGAGAGGGGATGGTTTTTTTCTTTCTCGCATTGTAAAATATCAGTATCAGATTACAAGACTTACTAGAATAGAACTGGACTTTCTTCTCAAATTTGCGGTCCGCTTTCTCTTTAGCTTTTGCTCTGGTAAAGAGGGAAAAGATTCAAGAAATTAGTCAACAGAAATCATAGATTGAAACATTAATAAGAAAAATTTGAATGCAGCAAAAAACAAAAGTTGTATATCACCTTAAATTGTTCAGCCCCATATTGAATAAGTTGCTCCAACTGCGATACAAACTGGATTTCAAGAGGTTCAAATGTTAAGAGTTTTAGAAGGGGGAAAAGAGGTATTTTTCACCAACAGTGGAAGGTTAAAGAAACAAGCAAGTGGCAATCTTCAAGATAAAAACGTTTCATTAATGTGTTGCGCCTTGTAAATGTTCCTAGAGCCCTTCTTGGTTATGTTGTTTCAATACATCTTAGGGTAATAGCAGCATACAACATCAAATATAAGTAAGCTTCCTTGTATTGATATTATTATGAAATTATCCTACTATAATACCCTACAAAATCTTAAAGAGTAGAGTTTGAAATTATTAATATATTATAAATTTAAACAAAGATTTAGAGTGGATCTAGTCTTGGTAACACCTCCATAATTATGGATGTACAGTATATCTAACTGCTCAAATTCTCAATGCTAGCAAGTACTCTATACAAATCACAAAGTTTCTATCTTATAATGGTTCTACCTAAGTTTCTCCACATGGTCATATTTTAGCAAGTTCCAACGAAATCATAGAACAACATCACATAAAACAACAAGAAAGGATAGAATTTAGTAGCATACTGCATACCCATATTATTCAGCCAGAGCAATCAACAGGCGATGGGAGTTTGATGACAGGGATGAGGGCATAAATCTCATCTTCCTCGGGAGCTTCCCTTGTGATCATCTACTAAGCTTCCCTCAGGAGCTTCCCTTGTGACCATCATTGAACAAATCAAATATCGAGTTGAGCACATTAGAAATTATCAAAATAATCCAAACAAGTAGAAATTTCGTCTTGGCATTTTATCGAACACCTTACGTGTACCGTTACAATATATTCCTAGACCCCAAATTCATGGAGATTGAAACTGTAATTCCATAATCCTACCGAACTAAAATTAACAAACCTCATAATCAAACAAATACATCTAAATCTGAACCTTAACCAGTCGTTCCCAATTATTGAAACATGAGGGGGGAAACTTACAAATTTCGCCGCTGTTGCGAAGATCTATCAGTGGAGGGTGGCCTGCTATCGAGTCCAACCTCGAGTCGCAGATGATGGAAGATTATTGGCACTCTTGGTGGTTGGACCGGCGGAAGCGAGTGGGGCGCGCGACAAGTTGGCCAAGAAGCAAAACGGAGAGAAGGCAAAGGAGTCGTCGGTGGCCGGATGGGGTGGCTCGCCGGTGGTCGGGGTGAGGGAGAGAGAGCGTGAGGAGGGAGTTTGGGGGAGAGATGGAGGCAAAGGAGGGTTAGGGATATGAGGGCTTAGGGCTGAGAGGTATCGGGGTTGGGAGAAAAGAAAGAGAGGAGAGAGAGAAAAGAATAGAGCGAGAGAGAAAGAAAAGCAAAGAGAATTTTTTCTTTAAGAGGCCCGCCTCAACAAGATTTAATTGAGGCGGGCTACTTGGCCCGCCTCAATTAGTTAGAATTAGAGGCGGGCCTTACCCTGGCCCGCCTCTAATACTTTAGCGGGAAATGTTTTTTCAGATACTTGTTGAGGCGTATATTAATTTGTCCACCTCAAAAGATGTTTTTGAGGCGTATAAATTAATTATCCGCCTCAAACACCAAAAAAAGTGATTTCCTAAGTCGTTGTTGAGGCGTTTTGAACTATGTACGCCTCTAAAAGGGAGCCTCAAAAAGTGTTTTTTCCACTAGTGAAATAAGCTCTATTTCGACGTAATTGAAAATGAAGACAAAAGAGAATTTTTATACTAGAGAGTTGACCTAATGGGCCAAACTCTCTAGTTACTAATTCTGGCGGCCCATTTAACATAAATGGCAACCACCCAGAAATAGCAGCTACTAAAACTAGAAATATTGTTTATAGAAATGTCCAGAAATAGTAAATCTCTTTAATCGATCTCAGAATGGATGTAGCTGTAGAGGAGTCTCAAGGCGGATGTCTCATGGCGACTTCCTCCTCTGTAGCTGACATGGAGGGCAGGGTCACATCAGTTCTTGTTAGAGTTTCAAGAATTTCAGGCAAGTTTCTTTGACTTGCTCGATTGCTAGATTAGTTTGGTGCCTCGTTATGTGTTCTTTTGTGTTGGTAGGTAAAGTGTTGATGCATGTTATGATGCCTTGCTTACCCTTAGTTGGTAATTATGTGTTCTATAAGCTTGTATATTTTCTAAGTATGCTATGTTCCGAAAGCTATATATTAAGTATACATATATTATATCATTGGGGGAACATTATGTATGTGCGTTCCCATTATAAGCTAAAGCCATGGTTGGGGGTACATTATGTTGTGCGTTCCCATTATGAGCTAAGTAGGGGCAATTATGTTGTGCGCCCCAAGGGCGAACATTATGCTGAGCGTTCCCAAATGGTGAATTCCAACGAGCAAGATTTACCCCTCTTAGGTTGCGACTTAAGGGGAATAAGTGGTACCATCTTCTTATTTCTATTAGTATTATATTAGTTTATGTACTTAGTAGTACTTTGGGCTATATCAAGTGGTTGTTTGATAACAAGTTTGATAATGTTGTTATACTTGTAAGTTGCTTTGCTCTTGTGTTTATGCCTTACATGCTTTCACTTGAGAATGCCTAGCTGGGTATCTTACTAGTTTAGTGACTGACCCGTTGTGGCTGGCTCTATTTGACATCCAGGTATTAGCGCTGCACAGACACAAGAATGACAAGATGGGATTGGTGACGACCGACGTTGATTAGATAGCTCTCTAGGTCTTGTTCTTTTCATGTCAAGTAGACCATGTCGTTTTTCGCGTTGGTTGTAAACTTTGTTATGCATATTATATATCAGTGACTTGTCCTTTTCAACAATAGACATATGTGGTTAATTATCTATATTGGCATTTTGTCGACATAGTACTTATTTACGTACTCTAGCCTTGTGGATTCCGGGTGGGATTCACGGCGCTGTGACACCCTAGCTTGGGGTGTTACAGAAGTTGGTATCAGAGCCATAGGTTAATATTGTTGGATTGGGTTTAGGGTTAGCAACGGCGGTAGCCAATCTCCCATGTCGTTTGTACAGGTACACTTGCATCTTTAATCGTTTATATACACTTATCGTTACTAATTACACAATGATACAGTTATGGCACATAGAGGTATATGAAGAAGACGACCTCGTAGAGTTGTTAGCCGTGGAGAGGCTGATATGCCCCGACCTATTGTGGAGACTGATGATCAAGACTCTGTTGCAAGTCAAGTGGCACATGTTGTTAGTGCGCAAGGTATGAGAGTATCGCAGGGTGTTCCACCCGTTACGCCTGTAGGACAACAAGGAGTTGTACCTCCGACTTTGGATGTTGCTGTAATTCAGGTCATGATACAAACCATGATAACTCAAGCCGTTCATGCTGCACTGAATCAGACACAACAGATTCCACAACAGACACCACCATCATAACCAGTCGCGCAACCCCAATCGCCTCTTCAGCAACCTGAGCCGAACGAAACATGATTTGATCGGTACCTTACTGAGTTACAAAAGATGAAGCCACCAACATTCGATGGTACTAGAGACCTAGATGACTGGTTGGCTGAGCTCGAGATTTTGCTTGAGGGTATGAGGTGCCCTGAACAAATGAGGGTGGAGATAGTACAATACTTACTGAAAGAAAATGCTGCCAAATGGTGGAGGGTCTTCAAACCTGAGGGACGTATAGTCCTTTGGGAAGAATTCAGAAACATGCTTGAAGAAGAATACTGTCCAGCACCCGTTCATAGAGCTAGGGTGAGAGAGTTCTTTGCTCCTGAACCGCAGGATATTTCAATGGCTCAGGTAATTCGACAATACAAGAAAGAACTATGACATATGTCTCATTTGATTGACAGCGAGGAGGAAAAGATTTGTCATTTTGAGGCCCGATTAAAGCCAGAAGTACAAAGGTATGTTTTAGGATTTCAGTGCAACACCTTGATGGAGTACCAAGAGAAGGCCTTGGCATTTGAGACAGCGTCTTCAACCAAGGACCCGAATCAAAGTAACAAGAGACAAAGGACTCAATCAGCCCCTCCAGGTACATGGGACCATACATTTAAGAAGCCCAATTTTACACCAACACTGCTTGGAAGGTCACATCTACCTCCGAGGAATGACCGTACGGGAACGTCCCAACAATCTGGGTTAGTTACAGAGGGTAGACGTTGTTTTAACTGCAAGAGCCCCTATCATCCAAGAAATGAGTGTTCTAAGCCCCCTTTGAAGTGCTTTAATTGTGGTCAAGATGGCCATACTGCTCTTTACTGTCGCTAGAAGAATGTTGATCCATCTCAAGCCTCATCGCTAACCCCGAGAGGCACATGTCATCAGTATAGGCAGGCGTCGGCACAATCACATCTACAGACTTCGGGAACAACTCGGGGTTGAGGTCGTGGTAATGGAGGTAGTACTTCTGGTGCTGGAATAACTCCACACAGAGTGTTTGAGATGAGAAGGGCTGACAAGCCTTGATGTGATTCTGTCCCATCTTCAAGACTTGGACAAGCTCAACAAGGAGGAAGGCATGGAGGACCAGCCAAGGAGCAAGGTAGCAAGCCCAAGGATGAGGAGCCCAAGGAAGAGAAGGACAAGCCCATATGCATCACTCGAGCAAAGGCCAATTAGGAGCTCCAACGATCACTTGATCTAGGCCTACTTTCTAATGGGCTTTTGGCAAGCAAGGAGGATGGCCCATCCACTCTCCTAATCACCAAAGAAAAGGCCTACAACAAGCCATCTAGGAGACTTCTTCTCCTTGATGACAATCTCGGTGCCAAACGAGACTTAAGGCACTTTTCAAGGGCCTTTTTAAGGCATTGATTGAATGACATTTTTAAGAAATTGGTTTAGCATTTTATACATGGTTTTAGGAGTTAATTTTCTGCAAACAATTGCTTGAGGGCCGGCTGCTAGGGTATAAGGTTGCCGTCACCCCTCATTTCTTCTTTAGCTTAATCTTGAATCAAAAACACTCTCAAGAGAGATTTCTTCCTTAAGCTCAAGCAATTCGTGCATCTTTGTGAGTCATATCAAAGCTGCTCAATCGCATCCTTGAACCCCCTTGGTGAGTCACATCCAAGCTAGGTTCAAGAACCCCTCCACGACGTGGTGAGTCATATCCACCTAGTGAAGGCTATCAATCGGCTCCTCCACCTTCCACCGCCGTCGCTTCCACCCCTCAAACTACACTTCACAAGCCACCCAACCACCACCAAGTACCACCTCCATCGCTTCCATGCCTCCCTTAAACCGAAGCCCTAATTCACCATCCATCGCTAGGGTTTCCACCAAAACCACCACTCTTCCATCCTCCATAAGTCAAGGCTCGCATCGGCGCCACCAGGCCCCTTTTGCACCACCATTCCTAACATCCTCCACCACCATTGGAAACCAAGTCTGCCGCAAGCCGCCTCCAACGCCGCCCTACATCCCGCTCCCAAAGACGCCTCCCCGGATTGCCGAAGGTTGACGACCGGCCAAGCTCTTGCGCCGAAGCTCATCCAAGTCGATCCTTGTCAAGTGGTATCATAGCCAGGTTAGGTTTGGCCATCAAATCTGTCTTTTTAAAGTGCAATTTGCTCATTAGAAGTGCAAGCTTAGGTTGCCTAGACTTTTACTTCCGATTTTTGGCCTTTGTGTTGTGCAAACTCCATTGTTGTCTTGATCTTTGCTAGCTTCGACTTCTGAAATTTTCTGAGGTTGAAGAAGACCTTTTGCATGCTCAAAAAATCCAGTTACAACACAAAAAGTCGTTACACAACTCAACCATCATTAGCTAGTTAATTGCTTTCCTTATTTGGCTTTATTACCATATTTGCTAGCATTCAATATCTCCTCTTTGCAGCCAATTCTTAGCCACGACTTTTACCTTGACTTTGGTGTATATTCTTGCTTATCTAAGTTGCTGCATAAATCAAGCTTTGGACTTAGGTTAAGGGAATTTCACTTTCACATACTTTGTGGCTAAGACAACACCGAAATTATGCAAAAAAGAGATTGTGACTTGAATTGTTCTCGAAATTTGTGTGGGACTTTGTTTGTTACTTCAGTATTGTATTAAGCTTCAGAACTTGTAGCTTGCTCAAACAAAAAAAAGAGAGAAGAAAAGTGCTCAAGAAAAATCCGGTCTAAATAGGAGAGACCATAGAAAAAGTGAGCCATTGAAGAGGAAATTTTATTTTATTTTCTTTCTTTTGTTCTACGTGAGGTGTTGAATTGTTTGTGGTTGCTTGGGTGTGATAGTGGTCGGTACCTTCCTTGCCTTTGCTTGTGGTTCCGACTTAGTAGTGAAAATATACACCAATTTTTGCCCTACCCACAAAACCTAGCTCGTAACCTCACTTGAGCTTGCTATTTCTTGTGAACACTTTGTGCTTGATAAATTTCAGATTGTGAGGACCCTTGTGTGTGCATAAGGGGCCATTTGCTTTGATTATCTTCTGGATGTGCTTTGAGTGCTTTTGCTAGGTCTATTATGGGAGACAACTCCAAGGAACCCGGTGGGGGCAAGACCGCCTTGACCATCAACGAGCCCCCCACCTTACAATCCCTAATGGAGGCTATTCAGGGGTGGGCAAGTAGACTTGATGTGCACCTTCAAGAGACACAACAAAGAAGGCTTGAGGCCTCTCGACCGTGGCATTCCTCTACACCTAGTGCCACTTCCACCCTGCCAAAGGTGCAAGAGTATAAGTGTGAGTTGCCACCCTTGCAGCCTAGGAAATATGCTCCACCACCTCGGCCAAATCAAGAAAATGAGGAACCGACTGAGCACGTAGAAGAAGAGCCTACGCAAAAGGAGGAGGAAGTTGAAGAACTATCTCTTTCATCTACAAAAGGAACACGTCCACCCATCATTGCCCGTAGCTCACTCAATTCTTTGGCTACTCCATGGATGGATGCAACATCTAAGGTTCCTTCATGTTTTCCATTCCTACTTCAAGAAGAGGTTGACGCTCAGGATGATAAGCCTTCCAAACTCAAGAGCACTTTAGACCATGATAAGAAGGATGTTCAATCCAAGGCTCAGTCTAGGGGAGTATCACTTGACTCTACTCAGTTTCTTCTTTTCCCCTTGCATCAAACTGAATTCTTTTCAAGGGTTAGAGAGTCCCTAGTTCATGAATCTATTTTTGAAGGTGAAACTAGATACTCATGCATACATCATAGTTCTTTTGTTCTATTCATGACTTGTGAGATACCTTTAGTCTGTGATCAACATGTATACAAGTCCTTGCATTCAGTTTTTGCATGTAGAACTAGACATTCATGTGGGCATCATTGTTCTCATTCACAATTCTTGTTTCATGATAAAAAAATGGTCCTATGCATTGCATTTGTTACAAAGTATGTCATGTGCATCTCATGTTCTATACTTAAGCACATCTTTAGGCTAAAGTTGGAAAATACTTGTGCATGGAAATTCATCCATGGATACTCAATGGAACTAATCATGCTTGCTTACATGTACCTTGCTTCCCCTAAATATGTCTTGGTCTCTCACTTCCTTGTTTTTCTTTGTGCAGTTTTGTGTGCTCTAAACCTATTTCTTGAAGTGCACTCAGATTCGAGGACGAATCTTTTTGAAGGGGGGGAGGATGATGTGATTCTGTCCCATCTTCAAGACTTGGACAAGCTCAACAAGGAGGAAGGCATGGAGGACCAGCCAAGGAGCAAGGTAGCAAGCCCAAGGATGAGGAGCCCAAGGAAGAGGAGCCCAAGGAAGAGAAGGACAAGCCCATATGCATCACTCGAGCAAAGGCCAATTAGGAGCTCCAACGATCACTTGATCTAGGCCTACTTTCTAATGGGCTTTTGGCAAGCAAGGAGGATGGCCCATACACTCTCCTAATCACCAAAGAAGAGGCCTACAACAAGCCATCTAGGAGACTTCTTCTCCTTGATGACAATCTCGGTGCCAAACGAGACTTAAGGCACTTTTCAAGGGCCTTTTTAAGGCATTGATTGAATGACATTTTTAAGACATTGGTTTAGCATTTTATGCATGGTTTTAGGAGTTAATTTTCTGCAAACAATTGCTTGAGGGCCGACTGCTAGGGTATAAGGTCGCCGTCACCCCTCATTTCTTCTTTAGCTTAATCTTGAATAAAAAACACTCTCAAGAGAGATTTCTTCCTTAAGCTCAAGCAATTTGTGCATCTTTGTGAGTCATATCAAAGCTGCTCAATCGCATCCTTGAACCCCCTTGGTGAGTCACATCCAAGCTAGGTTCAAGAACCCCTCCACGACGTGGTGAGTCATATCCACCTAGTGAAGGCTATCAATCGGCTCCTCCACCTTCCACTGCCGTCGCTTCCACCCCTCAAACTACACTTCACAAGCCACCCAACCACCACCAAGCGCCACCTCCATCGCTTCCATGCCTCCCTTAAACCGAAGCCCTAATTCACCATCCATCGCTAGGGTTTCCACCAAAACTACCACTCTTCCATCCTCCATAAGTCAAGGCTCGCATCGGCGCCACCAGGCCCCTTTTGCACCACCATTCCTAACATCCTCCACCACCATTGGAGACCAAGTCCGCCGTAAGCCGCCTCCAACGCCGCCCTACAGCCCGCTCCCAAAGACGCCTCCCCGGATTGCCGAAGGTTGACGACCGGCCAAGCTCTTGCATCGAAGCTCATCCAAGTCGATCCTTGTCAAGCCTAATGCTCCCACCACTACAGGTACGCTATGGATCTGCTCTCAACCTCTTAGCATACTTTTTGATACTAGGGCTACCTATTCCTTTATTTCCGATGAATGTGTTGAAAGGCTTGGCCTTAGTTGCATTAATGATTGCCAACCTTTTGTTGTGAGTATGCCTGATGGAAGTAAGATAGTTGGGAACCGTGAGCTTAGGAATTGTCTGATTCGTATAGGTGATCGGGATTGGGCATGTGATTTTCTTGTTATGGCCTTACATCATGATGATGTCATTATGGGTATGGATTGGTTGGTAAGGCACCAAGCAGTGATGGGTATTAGGGATCATACAGTTATGGTTACCTCATACGACGGAACTAAGCATGTATTTAGAGGCCGACAACTGAACGAGTCTGCAAAGTTGATCAATGCCATGGAAGCAACCAAATTATTGAATCAGGGTTGCATTGGGTATTGGTGCTATGTGTTGCGTGAGGAGAGTTTAAAGCCGAAGATAGTTAATATACCTGTCGTGCAAGAATATACTGATGTATTTTCTGATGAGTTGCCTGGATTGCCACCACACCGCGAAGTTGATTTTACTATTGATGTAGAGCCCGAGACAACGCCAGTTTCAAGAGCACCATATAGGATGGCGCTTGTGGAAATGCAAGAGCTAAAGAAGCAGTTAGAGGAATTGGCTGAGAAAGGATATATTCGGCCAAGTGCATCTCCTTGGGGAGCACCTGTCTTGTTTGTAAAGAAGAACGATGGTTCCATGCGACTATGCATAGACTATAGAGAGTTAAATAAGGTTACAGTGAAGAACAAGTATCCGCTTCCTCGTATTGATGACTTGTTGGATTAACTTCATGGTGCCTCTGTCTTCTCTAAGATCGATTTGAGGTCAGGTTATCATCAGTTGTGGATTATGGATGAAGATATACCCAAGACTGCTTTCCGAACGAGGTATGGGCATTTTGAGTTTATGGTAATGCCTTTTGGTTTAACTAATGCCCCTGCAATCTTCATGGAGTTGATGAATCGTGTGTTTATAGAGTATTTGGATCAATTTGTTGTTGTTTTTATCGATGATATTCTGATATACTCTCGAAGTCAGGAAGAACATGCCAGACATCTAAGATTGGTTTTGGGCCGGCTTAGACTGCACCAACTATAGGCCAAGCTCTCCAAGTGTGATTTGTGGATGTCAGAAGTCACTTTTCTTGGCCATGTCATCTCAACAGAGGGTGTCAAGTTTGACCCTCAAAAGATTGAAGCGGTCTTTGCATGGCAGACTCTGAAGAATGTGAAGGAAGTTAGGAGTTTTCTTGGTTTGGCAGGGTACTACAGAAGGTTCGTGGAAGGGTTTTCTCGTATTGCCCAACCATTGACTAATCTACTACGCAAGACTAAGAAGTTCGAATGGGATGACTCTTGTATGAGAAGTTTTTAGGAGCTCAAGAAGAGATTGACAACTGTACCAATTTTGACTTTACCTCAGGGTACTGATGGATTTGCTGTGTATAGTGACACTTCTAGGCAAGGCTTAGGATGTGTATTGATGCAACATGGACGAGTTATTGCATATGCTTCCCGCCAACTGAAAACTCATGAGGCTAATTATCCAACACACGACCTAGAGCTTGCAGCGATCATTTTTGCACTAAAGATTTGGCATCACTACCTTTATGGGGTTACTTGCCAAATATATACTGATCATAAGAGTTTGAAGTACCTCTTTACGCAGAAGGAGTTGAATATGAGGCAGCGGAGATGGTTGGAGTTGATTAAGATTATGATCTTGAGATTTTATATCATCCTAGGAAAGCTAATGTGGTAGCTGACGCATTAAGTAGGAAGTCGGTGCAGGAGCAAATACTCTCTCGATTAACGGTACAACCGGCTCTGCAACAAGACTTGGCATCGAAATTTGGTTGTCGGGAACTCAAGGACAGTTAAATATGCTAGAAGTTCAACCTTCATTGTTGGAATCTATCCAGCAAGGGCAGTGTAAGGATTCATTGTTGGTTCGAATCCGAGAGGAGGTGCTTCAAGGAAAAGCACCAGGATTTCTAGTGCATGAGGATGGAGTTCTAAGGTGTAAGAATCGCCTTTGTGTACCAATTGATGGAGATTTGAGAAAGACTATTATGGCAGAGGCTCACACAACACCTTACTCTGTGCATCCTGGAACAAGTAAGATGTACAAAGACATCAAACAACTTTATTGGTGGCCTAACATGAGAAATGACGTTGTAGAGTTTGTTTCAAAGTGCTTGACTTGTCAATAGGTAAAAATTGAACACCAGAGGCCAGTAGGAATGCTTTAACCACTCCTAATTCCTGAGTGGAAGTGGGAAGATATCTCCATGGACTTTGTTATCAGACTACCACAAACTAGGAAGGGCATGAATGCCATTTGGGTGATCGTTGACCGGTTGACAAAGTCAGCTCATTTCCTCGGGATTCGAGAGACTTGGGGTCCTGAGAAGCTATCAGAGATATTCATCAGAGAAATTGTGCAATTGCATGGTGCTCCAAAAACAATAGTGTCTGATCGGGATGGTTGTTTTGTTTCGAGATTCTGGAAGTCGATTCATGCAGCACTTGGAACCCAACTAAATTTTAGCACCGCCTATCATCCTCAGACAGATGGTCAATCTGAGAGGACTATTCAGACATTAGAGGACATGTTGCGGGCTTGTGCACTTGATTGTAAAGCTGATTGGGAAGCTCAATTACCGTTAGCAGAGTTTGCATATAACAACAGTTGGCATGCATCTATTTGGATGGCACCATATGAGGCGTTGTATGGTCGACGTTGCCGTTCACCAATTTGTTGGGATGATAAAGCAGATTCCATCAGGACTGAGCCTCACATGCTTCAAGAGACGAAAGAAAAGATCAAGTTGATTCGAGATAGATTATTGACTGCACAAAGTCGTCAAAAGTCGTATGCCGACAAACGACGATGTCTTTTGGAGTTTGAAGTTGGTGATCATGTGCTAGTGAAAGTGTCACCAACTAGAGGAGTCTTTTGCTTTGGGAAAAAGGGAAAACTAAGCCCCAGATATATAGGTCCTTTTGAGATCTTAGAGAGAGTTGGCGAGCTTGCATATCGATTAGCCTTACCTACATCATTGAGTAGAGTGCATAACGTTTTCCATGTATTTCAATTGCGGAAGTATGTTGCTGATTCTAGCCATATAATCAGTTATGATGAGATTGAGATAGATGATGATATCACTTATGAAGAGCATCCAGTGGTGATCCTAGAGCGTCGAACAAAACAATTGAGGACGAAAGTGGTACCTTTGGTAAAGGTAGAATGGTTGCGCCATGGAGTTGAAGAAACTACATGGGAGACCGAGATGAGCATGCGAGAGCGTTATCCAAAGCTATTTCCGTCCTAGTTTTGAGGACGAAACTCTTTTTAAGGGGGGAGGTATGTGATATCTCTAATTTGAGTAAGTTATCATAATGCGGTAAAGTTAGTAAGACGTGTTAGTTTTCAGCATGATTAAAATAATTTTTAGCTATTATATTATTATTATGAAACTTTTAGAGTAAGCCTCTTTTTCCTTGTTTTTTTTTCTTTTCTTTGGATAACCATCTATTTTTGCATGCCTTCCACCTATGTTCTTATCTGTCAACAAGCTAGCACCTCTCTTTTGTATGCCTTCCACCTATGTTCTTGTGTCAACAAGCTAGCACATCTCTTTTGCATGCATTCCACCTATGTGCTTATGTGTCAACAAGCTAGCACCTCTCTTTTGCATGCCTTCCACCTATGTACTTATGTGTCAACAAGCTAGCACCTCTCTTTTGCATGCCTTCCACCTATGTACTTATGTGTCAACAAGCTAGCACCTCTCTTTTGCATGCCTTCCACCTATGTGATTAAGTGTCAACAAGCTAGCACCTTTCTTTTGCATGTCTTCCACCTAGGTTCTTATGTGGCAACATGCTAGAAAGCCACCATTTCTTAGCCACACACTTGTCAAGTATAGGTGTGTACACATGGCTACCACCTTAACTAAACCTAGATTGTTTACCTATATATACCCCTAAAACGCACTCTAGCTAGTACACTTTTCTTCTTCTTGTTCCCTTAGAAAATACAATACTAAAGTCCTTCATCATTTGGTCGTCTCCTGCTCAATCAAGGTACTTGAGTGTATCTTCAAATAACTGCAAACAGTTCTTATTAGAGTTTCAAGAATTTCAGGCAAGTTTCTTCGACTTGCTCGGTTGCTAGATTAATTTGGTGCCTCGTTATATGTTCTTTTGTGTTGGTAGGTAAAGTGTTGATGCATGTTGTGATGCCTTGCTTACCCTTAGTTGGTAATTACGTGTTCTATAAGCTTGTATATTTTCTAAGTATGCTATGTTCTGAAAGCTATATATTAAGTATACATATATTATATCATTGGGGGAACATTATGTATGTGCGTTCCCATTATAAGCTAAAGCCATGGTTGGGGGAACATTATGCTGTGCGTTCCCGTTATGAGCTAAGTAGGGGCAATTATGTTGTGCGCCCCAAGGGGGAACATTTTGTTGAGCGTTCCCAAACGGTGAATTCCAACGAGCGAGATTTACCCCTCTTAGGTTGTGACTTAAGGGGAAGAAGTGGTACCATCTTCTTATTTCTATTAGTAGTATATTAGTTTATGTACTTAGTAGTACTTTGGGCTATATCAAGTGGTTGTTTGATAACAAGTTTGATAATGTTGTAGTACTTGTAAGTTGCCTTGCTCTTGTGTTTATGCCTTACATGCTTTCACTTGAGATTGCCTAGCTGGGTATCTTACTAGTTTAGTGACTGACCCGTTGTGGTTGGCTCTGTTTGACATCCAGGTATTAGCGCTGCATAGACATAGGAACGACATGATGGGATTGGTGACCACCGACGTTGATTAGATAGCTCTCTGGGTCTTGTTCTTTTCATGTCAAGTAGACCATGTCATTTTTCGCATTGTTTGTAAACTTTGTTATACATATTATATATCAGTGACTTGTCCTTTTCAACAATAGACATATGTGGTTAATTATCTATATTGGCATTTTGTCGACATAGTACTTATTTACATACTCTAGCCTTGTGGATTCCGGGTGGGATTCACGGAGCTGTGGCACCCTAGCTTGGGATGTTACATGTTTGACATTTGGCTGGAGCATGCGACCTTTGGTTGAGATGTGTTAGGACGAATACTCTAGACAAGCATCCTAGTGAGCTTTTGAACCTTTTATGGACTATAATTTCATGAGTCCTCTTATTTCTCTTGTGTGTGAATCTCTACTTGCTTGCATTTTGTGTCACATTCATGTCATGTACATATATCATAAGTGTAGCCTTGAAAACATATATAGGGTGGTCAAGGTTGTTTTATGCATTTTGTGTCACATTCATAGTTAGTTGCATTGTTTTCTTTGTTATGGAGGTCTACACAAGGAAATGTGTGTTTTTTCAGGTACTTGGATGGATTTTTGGAACTGTCTATGGATGTTGTTGGAACCTTTGGTGCCATCTGGAGGCTAACGGGATGAACTGTGAGGAATTTGGTCCAGATTCGAGCTAAAACGAGAGTCGTGCAGGACACGTAAGAGGCCGTGCGTTATGGATTGAATTTCCTTTAGGAGGTCGTGCGTTCAACCGCACGGCCGTGTAGGCGGTGAATTCTCGCAATTTGCATGTGCGTATTTCGCACGATTGTGCGTTTTTGTCTATGGAGGAATTTGCGTGTGCATTTTTCGCACAGGCTGTGCGGTTTCACACTTGTAGCATTTTGGCCGTGTCGTTGGCCGTGCGTTTTTCGCACAATCAAGATACGGGCCATGCATTTTTACCCGGATGACTTTATTTTTAGAATATGTATAAATACTTTGTTTTAGGTTTTTGGATGGATCTTTTGCCATTTTTTCTAACTCTATAGACCTAGTTGTTTGCCTTCTTTTGAAAGATTGCAACTTTGAAGATTGTTCTACTTGCTTCAAGACTAAGTTTCTCTTTCTCTTTAATCTTGTTTATGATTTCCATTGTTATTATGACTTCTTTGGTTGATCTTGCAATTATGTCTAGCTAATTTCCAAATTTCTAGGGTTGGGGTGATCCCAACTATGCGTAGGTAGACTTGTTTGATATTTGCCTTAATGAAAGTCTGAAACTTTGTTGATGCATTCCTAGATGCTTTATGTCCATATTAGCTTATGCGAATTGAATCCTATTAGGGTTTGCAACAGATAGGTAAAAACGTTAATAGCTAGTCAGATAGGGTTTGAGACCGAGAGGTAATAACTTCTATTGGAATCCTAGGAATTGAACCTGAGATTTTATTACCGCAAAAGCATCATAATTTCTCCCATGGATTAATAACTATCATAGAAACCCTAAGATTAGGTTGGATTTAGCAAGTCACGAGAGTGAATGTTAATTCAGTTTGACCTTAGATTCTAAGTGCCCAAAGGGTCTAGATCTTGATTAGCAAGTCGCAAGAGTGGATGTTAATTGAATCTAGGCACATTTACTATCATCCGAGATGAATTAGTAATTACCTAAGATAGTTACCTATAACAAAAACAGATTAAATTCAGACATTTATCTAGTTAAGTCTACTGAAGCATAGTTGCGGGGATCCGTTGCCTTGGAAATTTTCCCTCCATTGATTACAATCATCACCTACAATTGTTTCTTAGTTCTAGTTATTACTTCAACAAAATTTCCAATCTTTTGGCTTAACTTACTGGTTTAAGATACAAACGATACTACATAGTCATTAATGTCACAAAGATTGCATATCAATCAAATAGATGTATAAATGATTCAAATCATTAATGTCACAAAGAGAATCGAAGAAATCAATGGAGAGCAATGTGGAGCATTAAACCAATGGAGGAAATCAAGGAAGCATTAACTCTTTAGAGTATTCAAGGGATTTGTCTCAAACAATTCTATCCACAATTTGGGCATCAAGAAAGAGAATATTTTGAATATTCCTAGGATACTTACTAGTATATAAAGGTCATGGATTCTACTTATCAAGCTATCTAATCATTCCTATTTGTTATTTTTAGGCATCTTTCCCATCAAATAAACGAATAGAGATTGATTGATCTTTTTCGCCCAAAACAATCACGTGGCAGTGGATATGCAGATCAACGCTCACCGTTATTGGCGTGGAAATGTCGATAAAGGGAAATTGTCAATGGAGGGAAACAATATCGATGCTCACTGGCAATGGCGTAGCGATGGTAGTCGAGCTTTGAAAAAGGAGAAGGAAGGGGAAATGACAAGTCTAGTGTTCTGGAGTGCTTTTGAAGAAGACTCACATGGAGATCTATCTAATTCTTTTCTATTTTTTGTGGGGGGAGGGTATTAGCCCAATACTGAGTTGATTAATGCTGTGAAAGTTTTGGATTTATAATCTTTTGTTATTGATTTGTAATCTTTGTAATTGATTTGTAATCTTTGTGATTGATTTATATTTAAATTATGAAAATATTAGTTCTATATTTAGGATAAAAATCTTTTATATATAATTAAATTTATTTAAAAAAGTGAAGAAAAGGAGAATATGACATGTGTCAGTTTTAATGAGGTGGTGTCATATGGTATAGTTAGGTTTTATTTAGTATATATATAGTAGATGAGATTTGCCTTATAGTAGGTTGAAAGAGCATTTTATGGGGGAGATTCCGCCTAGTGCCAACGAAGACTCTTAGGGCTCGTTTGGTATAATGATATGAATCGGGTTGGAATCAAGAATCAAGTTGGGTATGAGGAATGAGTTTTAGTGATATTTTTTTTAACTTATGTTTGGTTGGATATGTTGGGTGTGAGAACAAATTGAATGTCCGTGAAGAAAATGAAGTTAGGTATGAGTGATACCTTGGTGTAGAGGAGGGAGGGTATGAGAGTATGTATAAATTACTTGAATGAGTGATTCCAGAATTGACTAATTCTAGGAAAATATCCTAACCAAACACGAAAATTGGGTTGAGTGATTCTTAATCCGATTTCTGATACCCAGGGTATGGTACCAAACAACCTTATTGTGTTGGTTGCAAAGATTGCCCAAACCGAGGTTATTTGTCAATTCCGTCTAATTAGCTTCTGTAATGTTTTTTTATAAAACTATTTCGAATGTATTAGTTAATCGCCTCAAACCCGTGGTTGTGGACTTGGTTAGTCCTATGCAAAACAGTTTCATCTCTGGTCGTCTAATATATGACAATATTGATTTGGATCAAGAAGCGGTCCATATCATGAGAAGAAATAAAGGGTGGAAGGGTGTCATGATCTTTAATTTGGATATTGAGAAAAACTACAACCGTTTACGTTGGGAGTTCCTTGCTGATACATTTCAATATTTGAACATGTCGTTAAATTAGGTGCACAAAATCATGTCTTGTGTCGACGGGATCGATGAATGTTCTTTGGAATGGAGAGGTGTACTGGCTTTCTAGTGAAACAGGGGGTGAGGCAGGGAGACCCGCTTTCTTCTTACCTTTTTGTTCTTTGTCTTGACTGGCTTAGTGATACGCTCTAGTTTGTAGTGCATTACTAGGAATCATTAGTACACTAATGGGGATGTTTGTACTAGTTTAGGAGCTAATTTGTGATTGAGGAGTTGGGAAGAATTAGTACAGGAAAAGGTGGAATTAAGTTAGTTTGGAGCATCAGGAAGCTAAGAAGAATAAGCCGCAACCGCGGCCTAGAAGCAGCAGGCGCGGCCTTGGAGGAACTCGCTGAGATGCCTAGAAGAAGTAGCCGCGATCGCGGCCAACAAGGCAGCGATCGCGGCCATTGAAGAAAATGTTGAAGTCAAAGACAAGCAAAGCCGCGATCGCGGCCATTGAAGAAAAATCAGCAGAGTTGCTATATCGGATTTCATTAGTTATTTTATCAGTTTTTATTAATTTTTTTTAATTACGTTTTTATGGAAACTGTTATCTTTAGCCTAGGATATAAATACTTTGCTAAACCTAGTTTTCATTATGTTTTTTTTTGGAGAACGATCATTTCTATCGTTTTTGGAGTTTTTGCAAGACTATGAAGAACTAAGTTCATTTGCTTGGTTAGACGATTGAAGCCTTCGTTTGATTTGGTTGTAAGATTATAACTCTTGTTCTACTTCTTTGAATATTATTGATTCTCTTGAACTTAATCCCTTTGATTTTTGCTAATTGGCCATTGGTATTACTCTTATGCTAGAGTTGGATTATTTCTAGTTGAAATATCTGATTCAGAGTAGCAATGATATGTGATATATTGTATAGCGCATCTAGTGGTTATTAGCATGATTTAGATGAGTTTTAGGTGTATTCTGGTGTTAACTCTGTGATCCGGATGAGAAGCCAAGAAGTGGAGAAAGCATAGGATTTACAGAGTTCTGAAGCACATGGAAGAGAAGAGTTGAGGAGCGGTGCGAAGGATGCAAGGAGAAGCTGCGAGAGAAGACATAGGAGTTCTGGAGAACCACCGCACCCAGCGGTGACACTGACCGTACCCGCGGCGAGAAGGTCAGGGAAGAGGAACTGGACACTGGAAGACCACCGCACCCCGCGGTGGGTGTTACCGCACCCCGCGGTGGGTGTTACCGCACCCCGCGGTGGCGCACGCGCTGAAGATTTTCCGAGTTTTTATTTCCCGTTTTATTTTATTTCTGAGACTTTTGTTTCCAAGTTTGTTATTTTCTTTTCTTTATTTCTGAATTAATTGCCCTAGTATTTAAGAGTCTTTTGAAGACTTTGTTTAGAGAACCCTAGTTTCCACCGTTCTTAGTTTTTACTCTCACAAACCCTATGGAGAACTAAACCTCCATTGTTGCACTTGACGTTTTGAAGCCTTCAATTGATTGGTTGTGAGTTTTCTACTCTTGTTCGATTTCCTATCTAGTTGTATTAATTCTCTTGTGCTTGAATGTTTATTGAATCTTATTGGTTTATCTAGACTGATCACCTAGGTTTATTGATATTATCCATATAGCTAGGACTTGTGATTCCGGGTTCGGGTTGCATATCTAGTAGCAAACACGATTTACATAAGCGGGTTGCGAGTGTTCATCGTGAGAGAGAGTTAATTGCATGCTTATAGTAACGGGTTGTTTCTATTGCATGTATCTTGTTGAATCCTTGGTTGAATGCTATTTCTTTGTTGAGTCTTGAAGGTTTTCGGATTTGATTTAGTAATAAGTACTATTAGGGCTGGTAGAACTAATAGTTACCTATGATCGGGATAAGAACAACTAAAGGAAAGATAAGAACTTGAGATTGATAGAATTCAGTGATCAACCATATCTCTTGTTGTGTGGATCTTTGTCAGGTGTGACGCTTTTCCCCATCATATTCACATCCTTTGCTTTGCTTTGTTTTAATTACTTGGTTCGAAAATCATACAACCCCCCCCCCCCCTAGTTCCTAGTTGGTGATTTGAAAGACACAAGAATTGATAACCTGATTCCCTTGGGTTCGACCCTGACTTGCTTGCTATACTCTTTAGTAGGTACTTTAGGATTTCTTTGATTAGGCATACGACTTTAGGCATGTCAAGCAACTACGATATTCTAGAACTAGTTGTGATAGTTTATTGTAGAAGATAATTGATTTGCATGCTAAGTAAAACTGGTTGTTTTATGTTGCATGTATCTGCTGAAATTCCTGAACTTACTGCTGCTATTGAATTAAATCTTGATAGTTTCCTGATTGTTTGGAAGTTAGTATTATCAGGGTCTGGTTGTCCTGTTAATAAACTTAAGAAAATGAATTGGATCATTCATTGGGTTAAAGAATTGGAGATAATCGATGATCAACCAATCAAACTGAAGTGTGGATATCTGTCTGGCTGAGCTCCTTCGTCAATATCTGTTTATATCTTTGTTACTTCTGTTAGTTAATTTCGTAGCTTTAGAACTCAAACTAAACCCCCCATTTGTTACTGTTGATGATTGGTAAACGATTTCTGCAAACAGGATAGATAGCTTGATTCTTTATGGGTTCGACCCTTACTTGCCAGACTACATTAGTTGGGTTATTGAGGTTTATTTGATAGGTACATACGACAAAAGTCATGTCACTTAGTCACAATATTTTTGAGGCGGCAGGCCCGACCCAGAGGCAGGGGCAGAAGGTGCGCCGGCCTAGGGCCCAAAATTTTAAGGGGCCCAAAAGTTAAACAAGTATTATTAAGTAATTACTAGTAATTGAACCAATAGAACATATTAGCCTAGTGGCATACTTGCTTATACCCACACTTTCAATGTTGTGAGCGTGCAGGTTCAATTCCAAGTTCCTACTACTTGTTTCATTATATTTTTAGACCAAAAAAAGCTCAATCACACATGCTACTTCTTTATGAATTTTTAGACCCAAAAGGCCTAAGAAAATTGAAAAAGGCCCACTACTGCTCACGTAAGTACGTAACCACACAATAGCATCTTCACCCAAATTGGAAAATGAGTAAATCTAGGTAGTATTACTAGCACTTCTTCCAAATTGGGATTTTTTTTATATAAGGGAGCATTATTATTAGCATTTGTTTCTAATGTTTATTTGTTTTCAATTAAGACAATATTGATGAGGATGAAAGGATACGTCTTGTTTGTTCTTTTATATATATAACTAGAAATCAGAGCCCCGTGCTACGCACGAGGCAATTTGTTACTTTTGTTGAGGGCTTATTGAGCTGGTGCTTGGATGTGCGGTGAAGCATTGTCGTTAGGGGGTACCCAGAACGACCGAAACTAATGTGTTGTTGAGTTTATGGTGGGGATTTGCCTGGTTTGGCATCCGAATGTTTAAAGTTTGGTTGTACACATAATAGTATGATGCTTGATTATATTTATTTGGTTTGAGAGCCTAAAAGGTATTGTCCTGTATCAAACTTTGCTTGTATGAAAAGTTCCATGTTGGGGACAATGGGAAAAATTGTATGATTGAGACCTAATATTGGAATGCTATGCAACAATGCACTCATTTGAATGAGCACGTCGCTCAGCGTGAGAGCTCATAAATGAAGCAACTGAGGAGTCTACGAATCCCCAAACCTGCAACAATAAAAGCTCGTTTGGTTAAGCCAATGGATTTATTCTTCTAAAGCTATTAAAATGTTTGAGCACAAAAGGATTCTCAAAGCGCATGTTTGAATAAAACATTGCATTCACGTACCTCATGTTTGCCGGATTGGTTGATATGTGCTCCATGCTATCCAATGGTGACAAATGTGTTGTATCATATGGTGCTAGACCTGGGACATGAGCAAATATATCTGAGGAAGCTATGGTGACAGCGTTATATTATGATGGACATAGTGCGCACCAAATATGCGTTGTGTAACATTATAATCCTATGTGCTGATCATTTTCGACAGGTTTATAGATTTTAATGGGTTTGGACATATTTTACGTAGTGGGTTGTAGTACTTACATTCATTTCGTTGACCAAGTGATTGAATGCCTCTTTGAAAACTATATTTCGTGTGTAGTTAGCCGACTCTTTCCCCGTTTGTAGTAACAGTACACTGAGTCCTTGTGGGTGTGTAACTCGAGAAACTGCCACATAGAGCTGGCCGTGACAGAAAACTGGCCTTGGTAAATACAACCCCACATGCTTGAGTGATTGCCCTTGACTTTTAATGATAGTCATAGCATAGCAAGCTTTTAGTGGGAATTGACGACGTTTCATGACGAATGGCCATTTTGATTGGGTGGCGTTTAGTGTTATCCTAGGAATTAGGACTTTATTTCCTACGCACGTGCCAGTTATAATCTCAGCATCAACAACCCACTCCCCCAAATACGTAATGATGAGACGGGTGCCGTTGCACAGTCCTTGTGAAGGGTTTACATTTCTTAGAAGCATCATCGGCAACCCTTCCTTCAATTCAAGTGCGTGTGGTGGGATTCCTGTAATTTAGTATCCATGTTAATATCATTAGTTGATGAGTTTACAACTTATTAGGCATAGTGTATGGAAATGTAAGCGAACTGTACCAGGGAAATCTTGGTTGTTCAAGAATTCGGGTGGGTACAAATGCTCTTGTTCAGCCACATCGGTAGATGCCTTTCAAATTTCATCAGCGCTTTTGTATGTCCTCATTTGGCCGTGTAGACGTTTGACCATGTAGCGGTTTATCTGATCTGCATCTTCATTTAAGGGGGTTAGGATAGCTCTGTCTTGGAGGTATGACGGGTTGGTTTCGTTTGCCATGAAATCTGGAAAGACTCTGGCAATTAGCTGCTCAATCAGATTTGCCCCCGGTGCGATTATGAACTCTTGTGGGATCTCAGTCCATGTTTTTTCCTCTTCATTGTCTAGCGCGATTGCTTCAACATTTCCATCTCCTATCTTTTGAATCCATTTGTTAAATTGTTGTTTATGGATGTCAATCTCTCCATTGGCCTGATGGTCATTCACCCTCATGCTCTTTGTTAACGTGAGCACTTGACAATGGCTCCAAATAGGTGATTTGCTGATGCAAGTCTGAACGATGTCTTGTCGTTTCCCTTTGGTAATTACTGGTAGTATTTGCCTGAAATCTCCTCCCAGTAGTACTGTTATACCGCCAAACAGTTTGTGTTTGTTGTTGGCATGTTTGATGCTTTGGATGTCTTGCAATGTTTTGTTCAATGCCTTGAATGCATTTCTATGAGTCATTGGAGCCTCATCCCAAATAATCAGTTTGACTTCATGCATTAGTTGTGCTAATTGAGTGTTTTGTTTAATACCACATGTGCTATTATTAAGCAACTCGATTGGGATTAGAAACCTGTTGTGGGCTGTCCGGCCGCCTGGTAATAGAAGGGAAGCAATACCTGTGCGAAACAAAAGTGTTAGAGGTGACCATAATGGAATGTGCGAGGTATCTTATTTTGTGTATGAAGGCAGTAGTTAACCATCAAGTACTTAACGACATTGCAATGTTGGTCGTACGAATCTGAAACGGGTGTAATAGAGATTAGCATGTTGTGTCTTTTACCTATCTTTTTTGTTGGTAAGAAGTTGAATAGGAGCGCAAATATAACCGGAGTGGGCGAACATAGCTTAGAACGTACCTGACGATGCTACGGCAAGGACGATGTTCCCTTGTGATCTTATAGAAGCGCAAATATAACCGGAGTGGGGGAACATAGCTTAGAACATAGTTACTGGAAGGGTTGCTGTGTGATCTGAAACTTCAAGATTTAGTCTGTACCTGTACGGAATTAGCTGCTCACTCAATTGTACTTCGTGGATATGAATTCGAGCGGTTTATTTACAAATCAAAGGTGCACCACATACCTCACCTGAGGGAACTCAACCGTCTTACAACATGAAGTACAATAGAACTGGCCTCCAACAGGGGTCAACCCCTTCCTACAGTTACTTCCACCACACGAAGGATAGTTCCAACTGTTCTCGGGAAGCACCCTTTCAATCTTAACCCCAATGTTGAAGGTGATGGAGTCCTAAAAAACAATAAAGCTTTGGCACTGGTTGTTCCTTTTTTTGGGCATAAATTGCAGCCTGATTAGATTTTGTATTACGAATACCTTTTTTGGAAAATCCTTTTGCTCCCTTCCAACAAGCAGTAGCTCTAAGAGGGTTCCTTGTCTGGCAGAACTTGTAGGGAGGGATGGCAATGTTGTAGGAAGGCCGCCGGTACTGGGATGTCGCATACGGGGAATTAGAGATATAATTATAATTACATCAGCATATAGTTGTACGTGTAGTCCAAGCATGTACCTCATTACATGCCTTAATTGCTTGATAGCAGATACGTCCTCCGTATCATACAGCGTTGTAGCCGAGGTGGTGGACAAATATAAATCACATGTTCATTCATCAAATGGCTTAAAGTTGTTTGGTATGTAGGGATTGTAGGCTTATAAAATGATAATCAATTGAAAGAGGGTTACAGTACCATTCTAGTGTCGCACGTTCATGGAGGCCAAAGCAATAATGTATGGGGTCTTGGCCCGCTTGTTGCACTGAAGGAAGTCATCGCCTATGCTGCCCTACATGGACACCGTGATCGTGTTTCCCCTGTGTGTATTACAAGAGGTCAAACGCAGGGTAAGTGAAACATATGCGCGACGTATATGACGGATGGCATGAAAAGGGGCATGTAAGTTGTACCTTTCGTTCATGAGGTGGAACTCCAGTAGTTGAGCACTTGTAGGAGTGGTTCTCACGGTCCTAATATTAATAGGGCAACCTACAACATCTGGCAGAAAGGAGGGACATTAGCGGGTAGGTAATCAACATTGCATTATTGCACCCAATGACATTGCATTCATAAGGCATGAAATTAGTCAATGTCTATGTATAGAATGGAACATAATTGAGTGGTCAAAAATTTATCTGAACCGGGCCGACCCTTTATGATTGAGACACAGTTTGAAACTCATTGGGTGAATAAGGATCTGAGCCCAAAGGACCCGAACCCCAAATCGAAGGACCGGATCGGAGCCGAATAGTGTACAATACGCTCGACGGACCCCGTCATTTCATATTTTTAATTTCATCCATATTTAATGTTGTAAAATTCTTTTTTCGAAATAATTACACACAGTTATTTTGGTTAATATAAGTAATTTATTATTTATTGAGATCATAGTATCAAACATTTAAAGATGGTTACCCTCAAACCCTTTGATCAACCCAAACTCGTCCCAACATGTTAGCATACCGGGCGACCCGAACACGTTTGACCCAACCAAACCCGACCTAGGTGACAGATCTACAATTATGTGATAAACACGCTGTTCTGATTATTTTCTTCTAACATAAAATATATTAATTTACTGGGAAGCTTATGTTACAACTTAATGTTTATTTTCTATTGTGTTGGATATATCATTAGTGTACTACATTAAGTGTGTAAAAGTGTATGTGCATAATCAGTTTCAATCTCTCCTCCTTCCGCTTCGGGGCATTCTGTCCCTCTCCTCCCTCGGTGGAAAAAGGGCAACCCAGTTCCCAGTCTCTACCGCCGAGCCCTATCCCTAATTCCTCCTACACATGGACCTCATGGTCCGATTGCGACCTTGTTCTCGGCGATCTGCGAGAGCCGGAGCAGAGCACACGCCGTGTTTCCCTGCGCCGGTGCCGACCCCAGCCGGTGTGCCCTACCCAGCCGCATGTGCGCGCCGCAATCGGCGCTCAGCTTTTCGCTCACATGGCAGCGCGAGAGGTTTATGTTCGCGGTGGCTTCGCACTCCTGGAGCTAGAGCGAGGGGAGGAGATGAGCGAAATGATGGGGCCGACGGCGCCGGATCTGGCGTTGTTGAGCTGATTCTGAGGGTTATTCTGGGCGAGGAGGCGGATTTCCTAGGCAGCCTGCTTTGGGTCGTCGATTGAGCCGGGAGTGTGTTGCACTGAGGCCTAGCATCAACATGATTGAGAAGGTGATTTCTGTGTATTGGGAGACGGAGAAGAAAGTTCACGCTGTTGTGTCTCGTGAGGAGGTTTTGGAGGAGGGAAATGCATTGTTTCGAGGATGATGGCAGTGGAGGAGGGTTCCTTGGATATGTAGATTGTAAACGATGGTAAGAGTGCTTTCCCTATCCTTTGTTCAGAAATGTTGTTCTTGTGTTTGTTACTGTTTTCTGCTTGATTTTGCTTAAGTTATATTGGAGTGTGAACTGATATGCTTTGAACGGACTGCTTTGTTGATGTGCTAATCCTATTTATCTTGGACTGTGGTTATGGATTGTGTTGTAACCTTGTGTATTTGTTTCGGTTATATGTTGTAACCCATATCTCCTCCCACCTGTTGCCCTCATTTTCAAATACAGATCTCTTTTAAAATCACTACTCACATGTGCTTTTTTATTACACAAAGCTTTCTGTCTTATCTTACTCTCTCTCACCTAGAAAGTGAAAAGGGGACTCATGTTTACACATTTAGCCTTGTGGAATTCTGGCCTAGGCTTCATAATTCTTGCCAATGGAGTGGTGAGCATATAAATGCAATTCTTCTGGTTTAATTTTGCTATTCATGCCTAAGTTTTAACCCTGTGGTTGTCAATACTCGTCCATCCCTAACCCACTCACAATCACCAGAATTGAGTGTTTGTATGTAAACTTTCCTTCGGCAAAACTCGCACGTGTAGGCATGTAGAAACAAAACTACTAATTTTTTATTTAGTTTGTAGTCGTAGAAACATGAAGTTGGAGCCCCCCTCTGTTGCGTGGTTAGAATTGGTACTTATTTATACCTTGATTCTAAAGTGCTAAAAATATACTTGACTTCATTGCAGCTGACAAATAGTAAATCCCTGCAAACTATTTGCGAAGTGTATACTGCCATTTCTTACATATGTATTGGTGATTCTGAGTCATCTACACAGGCAAGTAATTTAATGTTAATTGTACATTTAAGTTGTTCTCACCAGAATGATTGTAGATTTGATATGTATTTCCAAATCCTGGTAATGTTTTATGGACTTGTTCTGACCACAATGAATGTAGAATTGATCTCTGTACAGACTTAAATTACAGGTTTCTTTTACACTCACAATTCACAGGTGCTTTTTGTGGCACAAAAACATCAAATCATCTATTTAGATTCTGCATTTGCTGATTTGAGTATGCATTTCCATAACGGTGCAATTTGTTGTGCCTTATAGTGACTGCTATTTGTTCTTCAAAGGACTCAAAGAAAGGGTTCCCAGTATTCCAGGAAGCGGTAAAATTTTCCAAGGGAAAGGTAACTTGAAGTTTGTTATAGGATGATTATGTGCTCCATCTTCATGATTGGGATGAGCTCTTCTATATACCTTAAATTTTGAAGTTCGGGTGATATACAACTTAATTGTCTAAGATGTTTTTTTTCTCTTTAATTTAGTATATATATTATGCAGCCTATGAAGGTTCAGTGGAATGTAATCTATTTAGCAAGAGTGTAGTTGGTAAATTATTTATAAGGGGCTTCTAGGAATGAAATAAATGTAGGTGCAATAAGTTGTGTTGTTAAAAGAAGGACACATATATTGTATATCCCTAAAGAAACATACACTACACCGACCCTCTTTCTCTTTTCCCTGGCCAAGGCACCATTCCTCCACAACACTCAGCCAAAACCCAGGAGTAGGGATTCAATGCAAAGCTAGAAATATTGTTTTGGCAAGTGAATTAGAGGTGAGGTAGGCAATTCTATTTGATGCATCATTAGGGTATTTTGCAAAGAAGAATTTATTATGTTTGGTCCTAAGGGGAATTTGCTCTTTTGCTGAGAATGAGTGTTTTCAACAGAGCAGCTCTGTCAATTAAATTCTGATGCTTTTAGTCCTTGGAGTTGAAACTGTAATGTGCCAACAGTTGGTATTTTACTATTTCGTGTAATATTTGGAGGTAGGAGCTTAAATCCCATAAGCA
Source organism: Rheum nobile (assembly GCA_027886185.1). Lineage (NCBI taxonomy): Eukaryota > Viridiplantae > Streptophyta > Magnoliopsida > Caryophyllales > Polygonaceae > Rheum > Rheum nobile. The sequence continues at coordinate 5,137,571 of WOAB01000163.1, forward strand.
TGTTGGTTATAGTGATAGAGATCACATGGGCCACTCTTTATTTTTGAGGATTCTAGTGATGTGAATCATGAGCATGTGCAATTAGTGTACGGCATTTCCACTCTCAGTTTGCTGTCTTTTTGGACGTGATATTGTTTCGTTTATAATTCCTAGCCATCTACTGATAGTTGTGTGCAAATGTTTTGGTGTAGTTAAGGATAATATGAAGTAGAGTATAATTGAAGCATGTCTTACCTATGAGGATTTTGGAACCGTTGAGCTCAAAATCCTGAACCGGGACCAGCTGGAGCGGATATTTGTCAAATCCTGCCGGGGGGCAGTCAATATGCCTGACAATAGTGTTGCCCTCTAGATGGATTACAAACGGGTCACCGTTGCGGAGCCGATAAGCAGGTTTTGGCGGCGCAACGGTAAACCGGCTAATGGCGTAAGGTTAGATGTTAATCCGTTTTAAAAAGTGGGGGGCGGCCGCTGCGGCCAATTTTTATTACCGTATGGTCGGCTAAGATATAGTCGGTGCTTATATAATGTTTTTGCAAGGTGATGGCATCCCACTTGTGGATCACCATTGTCTTCACGGTGCAGTCCATGCCTACGGCCAGGTCAGAGAAGAGGATGTACGACGCCGCTAGGAAATCATCGATGGCCTTAAACAGCCCCTTCTGAGGTGGGTTCTTGGAGGAGCTCGAGCTGGTTTTTTCTTGGAGGAAGATGAAGTCATTTCAACGCTTGTTGTATCGGGGGCAATGGAGTTGAAAACCTAGATCTAATGCAATGATGGTCACATTTATAGGGAGGTCGAGGCCAGCCTGATTTGTAACGTGGGCAATGAATTTGGGCCCGTTAGCTTTGGTTTGAAATAGCTATTGCTTTGTAACGGCCTATGTACTTTTAATTCACAATTTGTTAATGGCTGAAACGGCCCACGTGGGCATTCAATGGCGCCCAATTTATTTTGTGTTGCAGGTTTCTTGATGCTTGGCTACGTGGGAAATTAGAATTCAATTCAAAATGAATCTCACCCTCTTTTTCCCAATCTTTTTCAATAGGACAAGTTTATTATAGATATTGATTTTTATTAATAAAATCTACTATGTTAGAGCTTTTAATTTGTTTCTCACAAAAAAAGTATATATGTGTTAAGGGTTTGTTTGGTTATATATTTATAAATATATTATTTCTTATGAGTAAAAAAATCTTTTTAACTAGACTTGTCAAACAAAAACCAAAATTACCATATTAGGGCCCAAAATTTATTTTCGCCCCAGGGCCTCTAAAATGTTCGGACCGGGACTGTGAGGCGGTTGAGACATGGTCATGGAAACCTATTCAGTTGTCGAGATGTGGTCCAAAGATTTATCATGTTTTCTTCGATGATGACATTCTTTTGTTTGTCAAAGCTTTGTTGATTAGTTGCATGTTATAAAAGAAGGTTGATGTTATACGCACTACACATTTTGAACTTTCGCACTACATTTTACCATGCAAGATGTTGGCGTACTCCATATACCGGCGTAGTAGGCCAAATTAGTATAAATACGTAGGAATTTTTTTAAAAAAATATTAAAGCTTCTACGCCAGAATCTTGCGTACGCAAGATTCTGGCGTAGTGTTATTTTAAAAAAAATTAAAAAAATGCCACGCCAGAATCTTGCGTATGCCTTTTAGGTTAAAATCGCAGCGTGACTTCTTTCTCCTTCCTCTGTCTTCTTCTTCCTCTCGCAGCGGCGGCGGCGAACGACGAAAAAATTCCGGTCTCCTTCTTCCTCCTCCTCAGTGCTTCCTCTCTTCACCATCTCCCTCTCTTCTCTCAATCCTTCTCTTTCCCTCAAAAAAATGAGCTCCCCGAGCTGTGGTGGCGGTGGAGCGGCTCCTGGATGTGGTGGCGCGACGGAGGAGCACAATTCGGCGGCTGGTGGTGCAGGCGTCGTCGATCCTTGTGGTGGCGACGGTGGTCCTGGTGCCGGTGTTGAAGGCGTGGAGCTCGGTGGTGGTGGCGTGGAGGCTGTTGGCGGCGATGACGTGGTGGCTGTTGGCGGCGGTGCTCCTGGTGGTGGCGCGGAGGTGGGGCAGGTGGTGGTTGACACCGCTGGTGGAGGCGGTGGGGCAAGAGCCGGGGTTCGTGGGCGTCGTACCCATGGCGTTCGTACCCGTGGTCGTGCAGCGTCCACTTCGGCTCCAGACGCGACACTTGTCGCGGTAGGAGGACGAGGAGGTTTACGATAGGTAAATTAAATTTGGCGTAAAATTTACTCTTTCATTATCTGTTAAATTTGAAAATTCATTAGACGTTAATTTGGATTGAATACCTCTGAATTATTACGATAATAGTTTAAATTTAAAAGTATAAGTGCATATATATATTTGGGCTATATTTGTGTTGAAATTATGCTTGAAATATTTAGATAATTATTGTGCCCGAAACGTTTAGATTATTAAGAATGTAATTAGATCAATTTCAAATATAATTGATTAATTAAATTCATGCAATGATAGTATGTATGCCTTGATCGGTATATTAGTTTAAATTTTAAAGAATAAAAAAGTTATCTAACAAAAAAATTATTTTTAATTCAATATTAATGAAAGTAAATGATAGTAATTAATAAAATAAATAGTAAATATGCATAATTAATAATTCAATATTTAAAAAATTGTAAGTAATTAATTAAATATAAATATGTAAATATGCATAATTAATAATTCAATATTTAAATATAAATATAAAAAATTGTAAGTAATTAATGAAAGTAAATGAAAGTAAATAATAAAATAAATAGTAAATATGCATAATTAATAATTCAATATGTAAAAAATTGTAAGTAATTAATTAAATATAAATATGTATTAAGTTATTATAAAACCTGAAAATTAAATAATTAAATAAATATTTACATAAAATAAATATTTACATAAAATAAATATTTACAAATATTTATATAAAATAAATATTTATAGTAATTTTTTGAATATATTGTTTTCAAATTTTGTAAAAAGGCCATACAACAGTCGTTGCATTCCGTTCGACAGCCGTACAAAGGCTCTCGTCTATTGGAACATCGAAGGGTCACAGGGTCAGCCCGACGCGGTGATGGAGCTACGGCAGATTTGGGTCCGCGCCTGGATGCTGCCCAGCCAGAGGATGCACCTCTGTCTGATGCTGGCGACGATAGTAGCGACACGTCCATGCCCGACGTTGACGCCGACGTCGACGCCGCTGACGACGACGCATTGGACGAGGAGACATTGACATCTGCATTGGAGCGTGATTACTCAGAGGGCATGGATCCGATTGAGCCCCCTCCCTGTTCGACGGCCGAGGATTTGGGGAGGGACGATACGCCCCCCGTTCGTGAGCCAGCGGGACCTGTTCCCGTTCGTGAGCCAGCGAGACGTGTTCCCGATGTAGAGGCCCCCCCTCCTCACGTGGCAGATGCGGACCCCGAGGAGGCGTGGATGCCAGGAGGTCCCCGGCCGCGTAGCCTTCTGAGGACATATCCAACTCATGTCGTTGCCGTTATTTGGACACATACACATCGACTTGCGCGTGACCCTCCCAGATCACCTGTGGATCCCGATCCGGTAGGTTTTTTTTTGTTTTTTTATATAAAAAATCATAATACCATCCTTTATATTTTAATTTTGGGAATTCTGATCTGTTATGTATTGGCTTTCAGCTCAGGAAGATCCTGAAGCCGTACACCCGTCACCCTCATTTCTCCGCCATCCACCAGTTCCAGAGGCAGGAACCAGATTCGTGGTGGCCGCTTGCGCAGCGGAGCGGCATCACATCGTTGGGGTCGTTGGAGTTTCGTAGGATGGACCCCGTTCTCATATCGGCGTTTGTGGAGCGGTGGCATCCGGAGACGAGCTCCTTCCATTTTCCGTGGGGGGAGATCACGATCACCCTCCACGACGTCTTCCATTATTTGGAGATCCCCATCGATGGGACGACAGTGGTATCGGATATGCCCGACCCCGAGATATTTGCCGCTGCAGCGGAGATGCTTGGGATTGATGTATCTGTTGTCTCGCAGATGGCAGCAGGTAATAAGTTTTAAACATATTTCTCATTTATTTCTCCTTTTGTAATTAAATTGTTTTTGAAATCATCCTTTTTTGGTTATATTTACTTTTTCAGGTGGCGGCTTTGCAATCAATACAACGTTGAAGAGTCGTTGTACTTTATTATGTGGGATGGCCCAGAGGTATATTTTCTGTAGTTTTATTAATATTTAGTTTCTTGGAATTTATGTTATATATTTAATAATTAAATGAATGCTACTAATCTCAGGAACGAGCGTCATGTTGCTTCGTTGTACTTGCTCATGCTATTGGGCAGTACCGTCTTCACAGACAAGTCAGGGCAGAAGGTGAAGGCGAAGTACCTGTCGCTCCTGCTTGATCACGACCGCACGGGCTGTTATGCTTGGGGTGTTGGTGTCTTGGCCAACCTATACCGGCAGTTGGGTATGGCATCGCGGGCCGAGGCACAGGGAAAGCTGGACTTCAACGATCCGAGGTACGCTCCGTCGTTGTATCGAGGAGTCATCGAGTTTTTCGACGGTGAGCCGTACATGCCCGACCGTTGCCTCCGTCAGTTCGGGTACAGACAGTGTATTCCGCAGGCGCCGCCAGAGCCGAGGAAAGTTGTCCGACGTGCACGGCTCACGTCGTATGTCACTGAGTACGGGGATGAGCACTGTCGGTGGGATGCGGACCCGAGACCGCTGATCGAGCTGCATGGTCTTATCACGTCCACCTTCGCGTGGGATTGTGATGACGCATATCTCGATTGGATTGAGCAGATGTCTCATCCATATTTGGATTGCCGGTCTGTCCGACAGGATCCACACGCAGTCCCTCCAGTCCCTCCACCTCCCCCGGCTTCTGCTGTCACGGTACTTCGGATGTTTGGATTTTCGGTCTGTCGGATGTATTATATTTAAGTTTATTTTGACACTCGTTTTGTAATACAGCGCTCACAGCTGGTGGCCGGCGAGATGACGACTTTTCTGGCCCATCACGACGATTTGCCTCCCCATCTTACAGATCAGATGATCCGTTGGATCGAGTATCTGATGGGTGACGTGACGCCTTCGGCCCCTCCCATTCCATGCGCATCCCAGATATTCCGCGACTCGATGCACGAGGAGGGATCTGGTAGCGGGCGACAGCGGGACGGGGAGTAGTTTTGATATGTACTGAATTGTTACTATATTGTATTTTGGGAATGTGTATGATATATTATACTTTATTGATGATTATGGTATTTCGATTTGTTAATCTTTATGTATATTTGAATGGAATACTATATGATATAAGTATATTTGAATGAAATACTATATGATATAAGTATATTTGAATGTAATACTATATGATATAAGTATATTTACATGTAATACTATATGATATAAGTATATTTACATGTAATACTATATGATATACGTATATTTACATGAAATACTATATGATATAAGTATATTTGAATGGAATACTATATGATATAAGTATATTTGAATGGAATACTATATGATATAAGTATATTTACATGAAATAATATATGATATAAGTATATTTACATGAAATACTATATAATATAAGTATATTTGAATGGAATACTATATGATATAAGTATATTTGAATGGAATACTATATGATATAAGTATATTTGAATGGAATACTATATGATATAAGTATATTTATATGGAATACTATATGATATAAGTATATTTACATGCAATACTATATGATATAAGTATATTTACATGGAATACTATATGATATAAGTATATTTACATGAAATACTATATGATATAAGTATATTTGAATGAAATACTATATGATATAAGTATATTTGAATAGAATACTATATGATATAAGTATATTTACATGTAATACTATATGATATAAGTATATTTACATGAAATACTATATGATATAAGTATATTTGAATGGAATACTATATGATATAACTATATTTGAATGAAATACTATATGATATAAGTATATTTCCCCCGTTTCTTCCAAAATTCTCCATATTGGGCCTAATTGGGCCCGATTTCTTGTTTTTTCAATTTTCCCTCGTTTGCTCCAAAATTCTCCATATTGGGCCTAATTGGGCCCGATTTCATGTTTTTTCAATTTTCCCCCGTTTCTTCCAAAATTCTCCATATTGGGCCTAATTGGGCCCGATTTCATGTTTTTTCAATTTTCCCCCGTTTCCTCCAAAATTCTCCATATTGGGCCTAATTGGGCCCGATTTCATATTTTTTCAATTTTCCCCCGTTTCTTCCAAAATTCTCCATATTGGGCCTAATTGGGCCCGATTTCATATTTTTTCAATTTTCCTCCGTTTCGTCCAAAATTCTCCATATTGGGCCTAATTGGGCCCAATTTCATGTTTTTTCAATTTTCTCCCGTTTCCTCCAAAATTCTCCATATTGGGCCCGATTTCATGTTTTTTCAATTTTCCCCCGTTTCTTCCAAAATTCTCCATATTGGGCCTAATTGGGCCCGATTTCATGTTTTTTCAATTTTCCCCCGTTTCCTCCAAAATTCTCCATATGGGGCCTAATTGGGCCCGATTTCATGTTTTTTTCAATTTTCCCCCGTTTCCTCCAAAATTCTCCATATTGGGCCCGATTTCATGTTTTTTCAGTTTTCCTCCGTTTCTTCTAAAATTCTCCATATTGGGCCTAATTGGGCCCAATTCTTACCATCAACATGAAAATATACATACAATATATTACTACATACATTACATTAAACGTCAATACATAGAACATATCACAAACTTTAACTATTTGTGCACATACTCCTATAGTTTAGTAAAGTAAATTATTTAGAAATAGTAAGCTTTACCGGTATGAAGTGGTTCCGAGCTCCTACATGGGCCATCGTCAATATCTTCGTCGGAGGGCCTAAGCTTGTATTACACGCCTTCATTGGTAGGCACAAGCAAGGACCATCCCAGGATAAGAAACATAACGCAACTTGATACGCCGTGGCAAACACCAAACCAATTAGAGGCATGTCGAGCCAATATTGCGAGGAGCAAGGACTTATGACATAGTTCACCCAGAATATAAGATCTTCGTAACTCGTTCCCGGTGCTAGTCTGGGCAGTATTTCCATGTACACATCTCTGTTGTCCAACAACTCTGCCGCTAGATGCATTCGAACCATAGGGTAATAATGCTCTTCGTACCCCAACAATACAGCTAGTGACCGATACCCACAATGCCCATCCGGAATTACATCTTTCGCCTCCTTACATCTTTATCCTTTCTAGGACGGCCACGACCCCTACCTTGGGTACCTTGGCTACCTTGGGTCTCATTCTCATTCTCCATCTCCTTCTCCTTTTTTATCTCTTTTTCCTTATCAAACTCCTCTAACTCGGCCCTTCTATGCTCAAACAAGCTCGGGTCCCTCTTGGTGGAATACTTTGTGGAACCCTTCGGCCTTCCTTTGGAAATGATACCCGTCGGCTCCAACAATGATGATTCATGCGGATGCTCCAAGTCATGGTACAGGTCAGTGACTTGCACTAACATGGATTTTTCAAGGATCCCCTCTTTCTCCTTCTTGTACAGTTCCTCAAGTCTCAGCTGTGGAATAGACATTGTTGCATCCTCCTCAATGGTGTCAGAACGATAACCCTTATCCCATTCCAGCTGCCTCCAAAAGCGGTGGATCTCACTCGGCATGATCTTCCTCTTATCAACAATAGCCAGTGCAATCTCATGGATGCACGGCATGCCTTGGCATTCTCTCATCCAGTAATCGTCGCACTCCTCGTTGAAATCATCCATCTCTAACTGCTTATACATATCGAACAACTTCTTCAAGCCCCTTTCCGACACTTTGTAGAACAGCTTCGTAAACACCCTTCTCATTTCTATTGGCACCTGGTTAAAATAAAGTGGTTTTTTGACCCGTGACATCTCCATGCTCGCCCTCACCTGCCCAATTTGACCTTCGATTGCATGGTGGATCCTCAATGCCATCCTGTTAAAACCTCAAACACTAGAATCCACAATATTCTTCAACACCCAATGCATACCCTCAACCCTATCAAAACAAAACAATGCATTGTCTTAGTAAGAAAGTATGACACTGACACCTAGGCCCAATAAACATCCCATAAAATTGTAAAGTGTTACTTACCTGTTTGAAGTTCTCGTGAAAAAGTGAAGATGATGATTTGTCCACGCACTGACTATGTTTTCCTTGTAAGGATTCAACCATTGTTTCTCAAGGTATCCAACAAGGCCGCTCTTCCACGATTTCCTAAGTTGTTGGAGCCTCTCTTCATAGCTTTCCTCCGTGGTCAAACACCAAAGTCCCCAGCATTGGCCGCAAAAGTTACTGACTATTTTCGAATCCTTCAAGATTGGACTAGCATATGCCTCGATGTTGTGTTTGATATGCACCCAACACAAAAGGTGTTTAACCTGATCCTTGAAAACTATCCGAATTGCATTGATGAGGGCTTTCTCTCGATCAGTCATTATGGCCGTCGGCATTACTCCCGCCACTTGAAACAAATACAGAAGCTTTCGCATTATGAATCCGTAATGCAAACCATCTTCCTCTCGCGTAAATGCATAGGCGATGTTGAACATCTTGTTAGTGCATGTAAAACCGACAATCTCCATAAGAGGCATGCTATACCTAAGGATGAATGTAAGAAAACAAAACAGTATAAGCAGTTTTACATCATGTCATAACAACTATATTAAATTAAATTAAACATAAGGCCATTATATACCTATTTGTCTTGTATGTGGCATCGATGACTACCACGTGTGGGAATAACTTCAATAGATGCAGCGAGTCAGGGTGAGCGAAAAATAGGATATCAATCTCAAACGTAGACCGCTTCCTCAGAGGATGCACTTCGTACCGGTTTTCTTTATAGAAATTTAGGGTCCATTGGGTGACCGTCATTTCCCCACGATCCTCGTATTACATCTTTCGTAAATAGTTGGAAACTTGTTTCCTTGATGTTACATTTTCGGGGTTGCACCTTCTCAACTCCGCAAGAATAACACTCGGCGGATTGAACTTCTCGCCGAACGTCCTCGTAATGCACTGCTCCTCAGGGGTCATTCGACCCATGTAAGGATGCCCAAGGAAGGTAGTCGGAAGCTTATGGTTGTGTTGTCCGCTCAACACATTCAATATCCATTTCCGAGTCTCTACTCCCACCTGCTTTTTCATTCTAATACCGTACAACTCAAATGTGCACCTAGACTTCTTCGAATGTCCTTCACGAATTACCACAACCTCATTCGGATCATCTTCACTAAGTTTTTTCTTTCCCGATCTATATTCACCAAAGTTCTCGCACATCAAACTAACATGTCGTTCATTACTTCATCGAGTGACTAGAACCATCATCAACTCTTTGCCCCTATTATGAGCCCAATCAACTAACTCCTTTCGGCTATCCCACTTCTTATTCGTACGAAATCCAGATCCATAATCTTTACCCTATTAATGTAAATACTAATGTTAAAAAACTACTATTTCTAACTACACATGAAATAATTAAATAGCACATACAATATTACATAACTATATATTCTTTTACGCCTCTATATACATGATTTAATTCATAATCGCATGCAATATTACTATAACTTATTCATCTATATAATGCGAATAGACAAGCCTTACGAAGTAAAAAATACTAACCACGAAATTGTTCGGGTTGAATTCTTCATCACTGCTGAAATATTCTTGATCGGTACTCCAATCATCATTTTCGGATATTGACATTTTGATAAGATTGTATTCGAAAGTGTGCAAAACATGGAGGATGTAGTTAGAATATATAAAGAGGGGTAATTCGACCGTTGGAATTATAGCCGTTGGCCACGCAAACATTTGGCATACGCAATATGTTGGCGAGGAAGCCTAAAATTCGAAACACCAACGGCTATATTCCAACGGGCATTTTTTAGCCTCTACGCAAGGATCTGGCGTACGCCAGATCCTTGCGTAGAGGCTAAATACTTTTTTTTCCCCTATGTATTCCTACTTAGGCCTATGTTTTTGGCCTACCACGCAAGTATTTGGCATACGCCAAATACTTGCATGGTAAACCGTAGTGCGAAAGTACAAAATGTGTAGTGCGTATAGCGTAGGCGTAAAAGAAGGTTTTGGACCGTTTCTTTAATACTTCAGGTGTTTTGGGATGAAAAGATCGAACCGACCTAAATCGCTTTGAAAAGGGTAACTAGACAACAATAAGATTGAAATATCTAGATAATCCAAATCAACTATCGATAAGATGAACAAAATTGAACAGACGTAAAACAAGTATATCTCAATTCAGTAAGAAGCTTATCAAATCAAGAAATTTAGCCGTCGATCGCCTCAATACTTGAACAAGAGATAGAACTAGAGAACAATTCTTTGTAGTGTGCGGAGTAATGGTAAAACAATGCTTGTATGAGATGATTCGAATTATATGTCGTTACATGATAATTCTCTTCGTATTTATACTACTTCTAGACCTAAGTCGGTTAAAATCGTCTGTGATCCGCGGAGGTCGTCATGCTACGTACTGGTCGCTCCGAGATCCTCTCCAACGTCTCCCTGTGTCTATGTCCTTCTTTGTTTCCTCCGCCTAGACCTTGTAGATGACGGCCTGGCTCGAACTATTGGGCCGATCCAACGAATTGAAAAAAATTGAGGCCCGACAATTGCCCTAAAATCAAATTGGGCCGGAATGTCAGTTGATGGGATGATTTGATTTTCCACCTTCTCTCTCCTAGCGAGATCTTTATTCCCGATTCTTCTGCAGACATTTAGGCAATGTGGAACTCTTTGATTGGACCAACAAATTGACCGAAGGTTTTGCGGTTTTACCTTCTTAAATAGGCCATCTCTATCTCTTTTTTTGTAACACCCCCGACTTATGTCGGTAGTGCCACACGCCAATGACCTCAAACGTTAATGTCCAAAATCACCCTAGGCTTTAATCGGAACAATTAAGCTTTAAATAAATACATAAATATTAAATACTGGAAGAATAATCAGCGAAAGACATTTTTAAATGAATAAGACTTAACCTTTTATTAATATTCCTCTCGTAAAATGAGAAGGACGGTTTTACAACAAAGTAAATTGACAGCGAAAGACTTTTAAATTACAGCGGACGACTCTTTTAAAGTAGTCCCTATTACATGACTATGTATTACATTTATTTCAAATCAAACATATACGCCTTGGAAATATTACTTCTTAAAACGCAAACTTCATCTGCAAGCCTTCTCTTCGACTGGTTACTTCAACTCACCGGGGACCAACCACTGATGTGCCGTATAAGACGGATGACACCAGCCAACCATGCAAGGAATAAAACCCGGTTGGTTAGTCTAATGAAAGACTATGCAAGGGTGAAAAACAGAATGGTTCAAGTGATCATAATCATTTGCTATCATTGTTCCTCGAATAATAACCGAAAGAACGATACATAACCCGGAACTTTCACGGAATTATAGAAAAAGACATGCAACGAAAAGAAGACTCCAACGGAATTGAGTCTTATAGGAAAATATGAAGAATTGTTTGGGAACGTTAAGTTTTCACACAAAATTTAAAACACGACCTTGATTATTTGGGCCCACGACCAACCTCACCGCGTAATGCGAATCCAGATTGGAAAGAGGACTTACTCTAACAAGAGTCTGGGCGGTTTCCACGTTGTACTCCTCGCCCGAGGGTATATTAATTATGTGCGTAAAAGCACTTATCTTATTTATTTCCAAAACGTACATTCACGTTAAGGCTTTTAATTTCCACAACAGATCTCGCAATGAGATATAGAACATGAGACAAATCCCGAATTTTGGCACTAGCTAAGTGCACCACCACGTATATTCGGATAGGGGTAGGTCATGACCAGAAAGTGTTAGGGCATTTATCTTCCTAACACCAAGTTATAAAGAAATGACTAGACCTCGTGAGCTACATAGCGTTCCTACGAATACTCGTGCTAACTAAGCATGTAAGTCCACATAAAAATCCACACTAAAATCCTTTACGGTAATATCATATAGAAATATATAATAGCGTTGTTTCTAGCAATATATACAACCTATTATAAATCCATATTTTAACACATTGTTTTATCAAATCTGTTCCCAAACATAAAACAACAACTTTATCCCATCTTAATTAACAATCAAGTAATTGATAATCAAGGGAAACATGGAATAATGAGCAAGAGAGAACCGCCACTTGCCTTGGTTTAGACGAACGAAGATCGGATCGAGGGTTCGGGAATCTGGACGTGTGTACAACTGCCTACTAAAATTCTCGTTGAATTTATCATCGATCCATAGGGTCAGATTCCATCCCGCACAACCAGCCATGGATACGAGCACGATCCATCCCAACGATGCACGCGAAATGAGTTTCAAGAATAATCCTAATTAGATATGGTACCAAAATAACGAAACAAAACTAAGGGAAAAGGCCTGAGCCGCGGTTAACATGGCTGCGATCGTGCTTTGCTGGGCAAAACCGCGGTCGCGGTTTTCTGGGTCAAGCACGCGGGTGCGGGGGATGGAGCCGCGGTCGTGGGTCTCCATCCCGACGCGAGGTTAGGGCGGCTTCGAAGCCTTATCGACGACAACGGGATGCTAAGCCTGCTTCAAGGACGAATGCACACCACCACCATGATGCAAGGAACACGCAAAAGCCACGAGCGACTTCCGACGACCACCAAAAACTCCAGCGACGAATAACCAACTCCGGCGACAACGATTTTTGAGAGAGAGAGATAGATGAAGATGGTGGAGATGATGACTGCTAATCCCCCCTATTTATAGGCTCTGAGAAGGAGGAGTTTACCTTAAAGCCGAGCAAGCCAACCGATCCAACTCCCCAATGTTCGGAGCATGAGGGGAAATCCGATCATCGGCCTTCTGGAAGCAGGCGAAGGAGACGAATAGAGTCTCCCACGGTCGCGGTTTTGAAACCGCGATCGCGGTTTGCCCAGGCAAAACCGCGGTCGTGGATCCGCCGCGCTCGCGTTCTTGGTCCTTGCTCGCGGGTTTGATCGCGATCTTTGCTAAATTCTATTCTTAGCATTCCACAATTAATTTATGACCCATATATCTTTATCAAACATATATCAATACGTTCAAACGGTCCTTACAGAGGACCTGAGCATTCCTAACACATCTCGCTTACAAAACGAATGTTTTGAAAATTCCACAAATACCCCTACTAAAATTGAGAGTTATTACATTACTACCCCCTTAAAAATAGTTTCGACCCCGAAACTAACACTTCGAACCCGAAACTAACACTACCAAGTTGGAAGGATTGATTCCCACATAAGCCTCTCTACTTGAGTTTAGTATCTGATACGCTCTACTTTGTAGTGCGTAACTAGGAGTTGTTACTAGATATTAGGTACCGTTTTGTGTAGGTTTAGAATATATTTGAGGAGAATGGAGTTGTGGAGAAAAAGTAGTGATATGGTGGATTTTAGTGCATATTGTGAGGACATTGAAGATAAGGCAAAGCCACCACAAGAGAAGACCGCAAGCGAGAACTAGAAGTCGCAGCGGAAGCTTAGCCGCGGGCGCGGAAGCCTGGCCGCGGGCGCGGAAGCTTGGCTGTGGGCGCGGAAGCTTGGATACAAGCGCGGATGGACGACAGTAGCAGCGGAGCAAGACAAGGCATTTCCGCGGGGTCAGAAGTTTGGCCGCGGTCGCGGATTTCCCTTCTAACGCGGAGCGCGTTGACGATTCGTCCGAGATCTTTAGTTTACTTTATTTCCTTTTATTTTATTTCCCTTTAGTTCGTTTGTTTTATTTTTAGAAGATTGTTATCGTTATCTTTAGAAATTAGGTTTTGCTAAGCCTTTATATTATGTCTTTAGAACATTAGATGGGAGAGTTCATTTTTCTCCTTCTTCCTCTTTTCCCTTTTCTTTGTTTTTGTTTTGTTTTTGGCTAGACAATTGAAGCCTTGGTTTGAATTTGATTGTGGGATTATTCCTTTACTCTATCCTTGAATGTTATTGATTCTCTTGCTCTTCATCCCATTGAGTTTTATTGATTTCTCTAGCCTGATCAACTAATAGTTATTGGTATTATTCATATTGCAGGATTATGGTTTTGAATTCTATTGGTTTATCTAGTTCACCGTTTCGTTGTGATTAGTATTATTAGTATTGGTTTCCCTAGCCTAACAAACTAGTTGAGATTGGTATGATCTATAGTGTTGATTCCCCTAATCTGGTCAACTTGTTGAGATTAATATTGTTCATCCCTAATTCAGAGTAGCAACTACGATATTCTAGAACTGGTTGAAATAGTTTATTGTAGAAGAGAATTGATTGCATGTCGAGTACTGACTGGTTGTTAAGTATTGCATGAGCCTATCTATTCCTGAGCTTACTGCTGCTGTTAAATTGAATCTTGATAGTTTCTTGATTGTTTAATAGTTAGGATTATCAAGCTGGTAATTAATTTAGAACAGGGATTAGGACATTCATGAGAATTGAGAACTAGGGATAATCAATGATCGATCAACCAAACTGAAGGTGGATATTTGTCTAGCCAAGATATTTATGTTTTATTTATCATTTTCTTAGTTAGATTCATATAAACTCTCCCCTTTGTCTTTGTTATCAATTGGTGAACGATTTGGCAAACAAGATATATAGTTTGATTCTCTGTGGGATTCGACCCTTACTTACTAAAGCTACATTAGTTAGGTTTTTTAGGTTTATTTGATAGGTGTCTACGACAAACGCCTTATCATTATCCTTAATTATTTCGTACTCATATTTAATCCTAGGAAAGTCGATATGTTTCCTCAACCCTGATATCCATCATATCTCTCGTTTCCATATCTTATCTCATGTGTCAACTCTTAAAATACTCACAAGGTCATGATTACCTTAGAATCATAGTCTCCAAAATCATCACACGATCTTAATACACCTTTAAACTTGAGAACACACCCTTTTCTTTCAACTTTTCTCCTTATAAGCGACTCTCAAAGTTCATACCTTATCTTCCTTGAGTTGATATCCTAAAATAATTTTGCCTTCGTAACCGATATCACCAAAGTCGAACTATTTCTTCGATCATGATTCCACCTACTACATACTGCCTTCGTTCATTATCCTCGTTAGAATCGATATAATCATCCATAAGATTATAATTACCTTAATCAAAGTATCCATTATAGTCTCCAATATAATCTCACTATTATGCCCTACTCATCATAAAGATCTTGATATCCTCAAACAGAAGAATACAATATTTCCGTACTAACTTTTTTTCGATGATTAGATCCTCAAAGTACATACATAAAACTCACTTATATCCCAAACTTAGTACCCCTAATTGTCATATCGGCTTACTCTTTACATATGCACCTCATCTATCTCATTATTTAATTTAATTAAATTTGGCCCTTATGCCATCTTCTTAACCCAAAATCTTTCCATTAATTAGGCTCTTAACGTAAGATCTTTTAGAATTCCTCAATTTTTCACAATTAATCACACAACATCCCATTCATGTTTTTCCTCAAAAATGATGTCACTAATCCGTTTAACACGATTATAATCAATCACCTTGTTCACCAACACGTGTCATATGATCACCTTCATAGACATAAATCACTTTTTCATCGAGTCCATTTGACAAAATCCATACACTTACGTTATCCCATACTATTAATCCACCCAAGTTACAACAAACTTTTTCCGACTGAGTTTGTTATTCACCCATAAATCATTAAACGCTTAATCGTCCTCATACAATTTATTGTCCCAAATCAAGCAACCTTTTGCTTTATCGAAATTTAATATTTATCCAAGACATAATCGTCTTAATACTCCTCATATCATTATATCATTTCCTTAAGAAAGCCTCATAACGAAACCTCAAATAGGTCTTCCAAAATATTACTTATGATTTCACACACTTAGCTTTTCCAAAAGCTTTAACCACTGGTCCTTCAATGAGCACACTCACTTATAAACCCCATAACCATAACTCTTGGGTTTTAAAGTTTATTCAAGATCGTATTAGGGTACGGTCATTTTAGAGAAAAACAACTCCTTATGAAATATCTCTCTTATACATTTATTCACTTAAATATATAATTTATACAACTCACCCCATCTAATGCTCAGAGTATGCATTAGATATATAATTTATTTTAGCTTTTCCAAAAGCTTTAACCACTGATCCTTCAATGAGCACACTCACTTATACATTTATTCATTTTAGCTTTTCCAAAAGCTTTAACCACTGGTCCTTCAATGAGCACACTCACTTATAAACCCCATAACCATAACTCTTGGGTTCTAAAGTTTATTCAAGATCGTATTAGGGTACGGTCATTTTAGAGAAAAATAACTCCTTATGAAATATCTCTCTTATACATTTATTCACTTAAATATATAATTTATACAACTCACCCCATCTAATGCTCAGAGTATGCACATGAGGAATAACCTCAAACTCCATAGAGCATTTCTACACACACCAAATCCTTATAGCAAGGAGTCCTTATAACATTAACCTCTTGAGACAATGTTCATGACTTCGAGCAAAGGGAACAAATAGTGTCAATTCCCAACTTGACATTATTGCAAGAACATAGAGGGGTTCTTACGAATAGTTTCGACCTCGAAACTAGCGCTAACAAGGTAGGGAACAATCACACATGTCCCAACCCAACACCGTCCTTTATGAGTCCAAACAATCTTTATCAACTTGTGACATGTACTACTTTTGGCACTCAAGGATTCTCGTATGCACGATCAACTTGCAAAAGTAACGAATCTAATAATTTCCGGAACAAGGAAACACTTCTTTATTATTCGAAACATTACATTAAAACAATTACCTGCTGGTTGATTCCGCCGGCATATGTTGTTAACACTATTTCACCAAGGGTATGTTTGACTTCTCCACTGAATCCAACTAGTGGAGTCAACTTTCGGGTTAGAGCGTCCTCGCTTAAACCCATACCCTTCAAGGCGTCTAATGTCAGCAAGTTTGTGGAGCTACCTATGTCTATTAAAACTCGGCGTATGAGACAGTTACCAATTGATAAAGAGATTGCCAGACCATCATGGTGGTCGCCTAACTCTTCATCTTCAAAGTTGTCAAAGGTGATGGAAGGCGTGTCTGCTACTTGTGGTCGTTGTGTCTCTGATCAGATTGGTCTATCGCATTTTCTTTCCTTGGCGTATCTTTTGGCGGCCGAGTATGTGTTTCACATACGTCCGACCCTCCTAAGATAGTGATAATAATTTTAGTGTGTACTGGAGATGAGGGTCGGTCGGTTTTTACCTGGTCTCTTCGATCTAGTGTCGCTTTTGCTTTATCAGAGATTTTGTCGCGTAAGAGTCCTTGCGCGAGGACTCTTGCGACTTCCTTGCGTAGGACGATGTATTCATCTGTTGTGTGACCATGATCTCCATGAAATTTGCACCATCGGCTTATATCTTTCTTGGAATCTGGCTTGTCGCTCTTTCGAGGCCATCTTACATCTTTCCCATATCTGTCGAAACTCTTGACGAGTTCCAACACGAAAATGTTAAAGTTGTAGGAATGGACCTTCGGGGGTAGAGTCGGGTTGTTCTTCTAGTCTTGGTTCCTATCATAAGCATTGTTTACCTGGTTTGGATCGCTTCGTCCCTTGGGGTATGGTTGGTGTCGCCTGTCGCATCGATGGTCCGAAGATGACCTTCGGTCGACTCGATCCAGACTCTTGTCTGCTTTTGTGGGCTCTTCATCTTCTTCTAGTCTGACCTGGGCCATGGTTTTGGCTTGCATGTCTTCGAAGCTTCGGCATGGGTATTTGGTCAGCTCACGATATAGTTCACTACCTCTAACCAATCCCCGGTGAAAGACTACAATGCACGTTGGGATGTCGCAGTGTGGAATTGCAACCTTCTTTGTGTTGTACCTGTTAAGATAATCTCTTAGATGTTCACCGTACCTTTGCACGATTCGATATAGGTCGCTTGATTGCTTCTCCAGTCTCCGACTGCTGGCGAACTGGATTTTAAATGAACTGACCAGATCGGCGAATGACGCGATTAAACCATGCAGAAAGTGCATGAACGAAGTAAGTGCGAGTCCTGCGAGGGTCGTGCCAAATCGTTTGCACATGACCGCTTTGCGATTCCCTCTTGGAGTGAAGATAGTCATTAATTTCTTTTTGTAAATAGAGATATGATCGTCTGGTCCCCTGATGTGATCCGACTGGGGTCGACTCACGATTTGCCCGATCTAGGCAGGCAACGGCTGGATGTTTCTTCTCTTGGTAACCGGGATAGATACGAACCACCTAGAGGATGGCTCGCGGGTCTCTTATGCTCGCTTTGGGCGAGGGTGGGGCGAGACGGTGAAGGAGATGCGAATCAGACAATGAAGGGGATGCGAAGCAGACTTGTGTTTGATGCTCGGATCTAAGAATAAGGAGGGTTCACTCTCAACTTTAAGACTTAGATTACTGGTTTGAACGTAAGGAAATAAGAAGACAAAGAGAGCTTTAAGTAGCCAATGAAACTCGACCAAGACCTAATGGGCTTGGGCCGAAATGAACCTATGGGCTAGCCCACTATGAAATAGTAGAGCAACGCCCGAAATAGAAACCGCTATAAATAGAAACTGCTAAACATAGTAAGTCCTAAAATAGAAAGTGCCAAAGATGGAAACTTACTAAACATAGTAGGTTCCAAAAATAGCAATGCTAAAAAATAGAAAGCTGCTAAAACAGGAAAGTTACTAAAATAAGAAATATGAAGCTAAACTAGACTAAGTCTTGAACCAAGGTGGTCTCCAAGGTCTTGGACGCGTGGGGCTCGCTTGAGCCCGACTTGAGTCGATGCAGGATCGCATCATCCCCGGTCCCATCGTAGTTGGGCATGTTGGGGACATGGAATTACTTTGGGATTTCGACGCATGCGATTGCTTCCACGAAGGGTGAGTCTTTGTATCCATCGATCGTCTTCTTTTTGATCGGTTATGGGACACTTGGAATCCGAGTGATGCGATCGTCCAAAGCCTTCATATGCTCGTTGATGGCTTGTTGTATGAAGTTTTGAGATCCATCGGTGTGGCAACCTGTGGAGGGGCTACTCGAGTCTCGGTGGGCTCGGTCGTGGAAACTGGAACGTTTGTCATGAAAGCACTGACTAGAGGAGTTTGAAACATACCAATGGGTTGAACGATGCTCTGAGTGATCGGTGCCATAGGCATCGAGATTTCCCCATCCATGTTGAGACGTGTTTGGAGGCCTTCGGTATTGACTATGCGCCTTGATCTTTCTGGGGCCGAAGCGGCTGTTTTCACATGCGATTTCAAAAGTTCATTTTCATGAGTTAGTCATGCAATTTCAGCTTCAGATTGGGTGCTTAGGGTTTCGGTTCTTAGGCGCTGCTAAGCCTGTTACTCTTGGAAGATGCTCATGCTTTTTGCTAATTCTTGGATTTGGTTGTTCAAGATGAGCGGATTGGCAACGTCTTCGGTTTGAGCGGCGGTATGCGTCTCAGTTTGATTTCCGACCAGGGTATCGGTCTGGACTTGGTCTTTGGCAAAGATCATGGGATTCCCAAAATCGGCCATGATTGAATCATTCATTGGCTAGATGCCCCACGGTGGGCGCCAAATTGCTTTGGGGCGAAAAGATCAAACCGACCTAAATCTCTTTGAGAACGGCAACTAGACAACAATATGATTGAACTATTAATCCAAATTAACTATCGATAAGACAAACAAAATTGAATAGACGTAAAATAAGTTTATCTCTTTTAAGTAAGAAGCTTATCAAATCAAGAAATTCAGTCGTCGGTCGCCTCAATACTTGAACAAGAGATAGAACTAGAGAACAACTCTTTGTAGTGTGTGGAGTGATGGTAAAATAATGCTTTTATAAGATGATTCGAATTATGTGTCGTTACATGGTAATTCTCTTCGTATTTATATTACTTCTATAGCTAAGTCGGTTAAAATCGTCTAAGATCCGCGAAGGTCGTCATGCTACGTACTGGTCGCTCCGAGATCCTCTCCAACGTCTCCCTGCGTCTACGTCCTTCTTTGTTTCCTCCGCCTAGACCTTTTAGATGACGGCCTGGCTCGAACTATTGGGTTGATCCAGCGAATTGAATAAAAATGAGGCCCAACAACTTCAAGGCAAAAAGTCAGGTTGTCGAAGTCCATGATCTTTGTCTCTGATAATGTGAAGTATGCTCTTGAAGAAAGATTAAGGTATTACTACCACTAGAGATTTTTGTAAATACCTTGGTAAGCCAATTTTGCACCGCATAGTCTCTAACGAGTTGTTCACTCATATGATTGAGAAGGTTAATTCCAACTTGCAGGATGGAAAGCCCACTCTTTGAGTATTGCTCGTTAGGTTACTTTGGTGAAATCGATTTTGTCGTCTACGCCTCTATGTGATGTGGACCGTTCACTTGCCTACCTTGATTTGCAATCATCTTGATCGCATTAGCCAAGACTTTATTTGGGGGAGTAGTAGCAAAGGTCATAAGATTCATCTGGTGGCGTGGGAGGCTATTGTAATTTGGCTATGATTAGTAGATGATTAACTTGATGATTTGAATGTTTGATTGCTAGAAAAGAGAGAGTCTTTTTGGAATGAACAATTCGAGAATAACTTAGCCAAGTTACTCTGAAATTCAATCTAATCTTTTATTAAACAAAACATAAAAGTAAGAGGAAGAGATGGCACACCCCATGACATGGCCGACCCTAATCTCTACTAAACTAATCCCAAGTCTAAAAATGGTTAAATAGTGTAAAGATTAAAGTCTATCTAGTAAATAACAAAAATAGCAAAAGTAGATACTTTCAGTCTCACAAACTGCCATTAATAGTAAGTTCTAAAATTGAAATTAATGATAAGCATTCAACATCCCTTGCGTGTGGGAGAGTCAAAATGCAGCTAAGGTGGCTCTTTTGGATCTTGAATCACCTCATCTAAGTCCCTCCAATTCAAGGCTAGCCATGAGTCATCATTCTCTTCCACTTGGCTTCGAATCGTCCTCGATTCGACAAGTAAGGAAGGAAAGAATGAAGAAAGTGCAGCCATGGATGTAGAAACCATAATCTCGTTGGGAACATGGAGATGATAATCATAGTCCTTAATCCTCTTCACTCCATTCCATGAACTTGATGCACCAGGATTAAGCTTGCATTTCCTAGCCTTCCAATGCAGCCACGCCATGTCTTTCTTGTCCCATGGCCTCCTCGCCCAACCCTTGGTAGCGTGGGCCATGTGTGGTAGTGTCTTTGCGTTCAAGAGGTAAGGAACAATGTCATGCAACTTCTTATCATCCAAAGTCTCTTTCCATGGAAATTGTGCGGGAATAAGCTCTCCTTCTTCAAGTGAAGATACACCATATCTCTTCTAAGCAAGTGTGTATAAAGAGAACACTTGGTTGTGTAAGATATGGACCTACAAGACATAAAGCGCACATAAGGCAAGATATCTTACCAAAACTTGGGGTAAGTTATTAATGGAAAATTGTCATAAATATGTACAAAGAAGCCTTATGAAAGAGTAAAAGAAAGAATTTTCTCCCTTTGATTGCGTGAGGTACATGGTGAGAATGGCCAAGACGAGCGCGTGGCTCACAAATTCCCTCAAATGGGACCAAGGCGGTTTTGTGTTGGGATCCTTTAGGACCCAAATGAGGTTCCATAGGCACCTTTGTAGCATCCTTTGTCAAAATGTGGGCCTTGTCTGAGGTGGCCTCCTTATTGAGCTCGACTAGTGGCGCCAAAATGGTATGTGCAGCGCGCACGGTTGCGGCCTCGTGTCGACCCTCTATGGGCTGGATATAGTCGTCCTCATGGTCCCTAATCTCCTCTAAGAGGCTGAAAAGATCAACCTTGGGCCCCCTATGGTCGTTGTCCTTTAGATCGGTCCCATCATCGCTCACCCGGGTGATCATTGATTGCGCCCATCGTGCGGCCACTTCCTTGGCCTCTTGGGTTGCCTTCTCAACCAAGGCCCTCTCACGGTACTCTCGGTCCGCATGCACTTCTTGTGGAGTGAGTGGGATGAGCAAGCGACTCTTCCCATTGTGCTTGAAGATGTATCGGTTCCTGAAGCAATCTTGGCTTGTCGGACGATTGAATTGCCTTGGGCGTCCAAGGAGAATATGTTACACTCCATGGAGAGGACATCACAGAGTACTTCGTCATGGTTGTCACCTAAGCTGAATTTGATCAAGTATTGCGTTGTGATCATGTTGACGTTGTTGGTATCTGAGATCCATTGCAATGAGTAAGGCCTCAAGTGTGGTGTTGTGGGCAACTTGAGATGATCAACTACCCTCGTGCTAACTAAGTTAGCGCAACAACCGGGTTATTTGATACATATGCACCATAAAATTTCCATCCGGGTTATGTGATACTTACAAAAATAACAAAAAGGACGCCTAGATTATTTGAGCTTAAGTTTGGTGATGCAACTTGCAAGACTCAAGAGTCAAGTCTCAGCCTCCCTGCCATTTTCTAGGGTTGAAAAGGACACGTCTGATTTCCCATCTCCCCTACCATTTTTTCTCTCTCAATCACTCTTCAATTTGGTCGCTATTTTCGAGCTCTTCTGCACTTCTCTGTGAGTTTTGCTCACCATTTCCGAGCTCTTCAATTCACGATTCATCCTCTGGTGAGTATATGTCGAGTCCTTTAACGGATTTTTTTAGGTTTCCTTACTTGGGCGCTCTTGCGTATTTTGCTTGCTCTGTAGCTTAATTCTTTTGCGATTTGGGTAATAGGAGTTGTTCCTAGGGACATTGGAGAGGTATTAGAGTGAGAGCATTAATGGATTTTCTTTCCTATCCCTTTACTGGCATGCAGATTTTGCTGATTAGGGTTTTCATGTTTGGAGTGGGGTGAATGGTTTTACCAAATATTTGGTCCCACGAATCTAGGTTTGTTCAACCCATTCCAATTTCTTGCGTTTCATTTTCCATTTCGTGTCTAATCCCACTTGATGCTCTTACAATTTGGAGTCTGGTGTATAGGATTTTCAAATTTGATATAATTTCTT
This sequence comes from Rheum nobile, assembly GCA_027886185.1. Classification (NCBI taxonomy): domain Eukaryota; kingdom Viridiplantae; phylum Streptophyta; class Magnoliopsida; order Caryophyllales; family Polygonaceae; genus Rheum; species Rheum nobile. The sequence goes on from WOAB01000163.1 coordinate 5,160,665, forward strand.
CACAGTAACTTAAGACACCCAACTATTGTAATGCCAATGAGAGGTGTTAGATTTAACGTGTTAGGATGCTTTGATTTGTTGAATTCCTTCACGTAAATCCAACTTAAGGAAGGCTGCTTAATTGGTTTGTTTTGTTGTTGGTTATGTAATTTGGTTGGTTTCACCCACTTTTATGGGTTGTGTAACCTATGATCTCTAATCTTTAGGTGCATGCTCAAAAAATTGTTGCTTTTTCAACTTTTGATGTTGGAATTTGTGGATCAAGCCCTTAAAAGAGACTGATTGGGAAATTAGGATCTTGTTGCAATGTAATGTCTCCCCCACACCTCTTAGTTCAGGACGGCGATGGTCAAAGTAATGTTACAACCTTGCCTTTTGTTGACGGCTTGATGCAAAGTAACATGAAGGAGAGGAACTATATGGGTTTATCGATCTGAGTGTACTTCTGTTGCGGTACTATTAATTGTTTTCCATGTAAAATAAGAGGAAGTCGGAAATGGCACGTCAAGCTGATGTCTTCATTGCCATGCCAAGTTTATTAAGTAACTTGTTAATATATTAGTTTTGCACTTGTATAAATACAATCTTGTGATACTCATGATCCCTTAATCTCTTTTTAAAATGTGTCCTAGCTAATCTTTTTAACATGTGTCCTTTCCAACTGTAAACGACTTTTGGTTCAGAATAGGTTCATAATATATAACTCTTTTTGAATTTGATATACATTGGATAGTTATACTTGGTTCCAAAGTCACAGCTCTCCCGTTGATAGTACTTGTCTAGCTCATACTCAATCAATATTTCATTGATCATGAGAATATCTTCGCACATATTAATGAGTTTTATTGTGATCAAAATAGGTTCTACCTTGAAGGATGCCATAGATGTCCGATATGGTCAAATTGAAACTATGGATCACTTTACTGACTTCTATCATTCTTCTGATTGTGAGTTTGAGAAGGTAGAGGATTCAGATGCGGAAATGAAAAGGTCAGTGATTAAAAAGGCTTGCTCAACTGGATTCATTTGTCATGATCATAAGGGTCTGAATTTGGGTTAGGGTTCGTTATCTCTTTTGATGAATAGGTTAGAATTTGAATTGGGGATGGTTTTGAGGCTAGTCGGAGGAATGTTTTCTCCAAGTCTGAATTTCAGTTAGAATTTGAATTTGGTTCCCCCTCTTTCGTCTTTCTGTTTCTTATTGTGCTCTTTTTCGTTCTGTGTGTCCTCTATGGAATTGTACTCTAAACACTGGTTAGTGGTTGCATATCAAATGTTTGTTTTCAATGTGGTGACAGTGAAAAAAGATACCTTTTGTTTTTCTAGAATTTTGTGGTTTTATTAAACGACCTAGGTTTTTGCAGGATGGGGAAGCTGGCAATTGAAAGACAAGTTCGCTACATATTAACAGTTGAAAAGGTGAGTATTATCATTAAGTCAAATTACTGTGCCTATTGTTATTGTTGATTTTAATACATGTATTTTGTTTGTGCTTTCCTGATGAAATAGAAAAAGGATAGTTTTGAATCAGTTGTCATGGAGCATCTTAGAATGAATGGCGCATATTGGGGATTTACTTGTGTTTCTACCTTTATGACCTCTAAGATGGATTCTAATGTCATAAATGGCATCTTTTCTGTTGTTAACTGTCACCAATTTTGCGCTGCTACTGCTTGACGAAATCATCCTCACCCTTTCATTTCCTCTCAGTGATGTATCTTACAACTTCTTCACTGGGTCAGTAACAGCTAGTTGCCAGCAAAAAACATGTAAGTTTTTTCCTGGCGTTCATTCACTCTTGTATGAATTTTCAATATATCCTGTTTCTACTTTGTTCTAGTCTCCTATGTATATTCTCATGGGTTTTTGTTTATAATTTCCTGCACTTACTAACTTGATTAATTCCTTTGTTTTTCTCTTGTAGACTATGGGATCTTGGGCAGTAGCGTTGTGTTCATTCTTATGTTGGTCATACAGATTCTGTTTGGGCTACTAGCTCATAAGGTGTTGCAGATGCGTGGAACAATTTGCCCAGGGTCATAAGTGGGATGTTATGGTGATTAGTTTAACTGACATCAATTCATGTTACTTGAAGCTGAAGCTTTCTCGTCAGCTTCAGGTTGCTTCTAACACCAATCTTAATTCATTATTCTTCTTGTCAAATATAAGTTACCAATACCAGTTTTTGATATCATCCTCTTGTGTTAACTTGTATACTTCCCAGATTTATCCTCTCTGCACATCTCTGAAACCAAGTTGAATGATGAGTGCCAAGCACCCATCGACAAGGACATTCAAGGCCCGGTGACTAGGGCCCGAGCTATGGCCCAAGCCATCAATGGCCTAGTCCACCGAGCCATCACAAGTCCGAGCCAAGGCGAGCCTTCCGGCCTTGGGCCAAGATCACTATTGTGCCTCACCTCGGACTAGCCATAGCGTCGGCGCCTCCATGCCACGACAATCAAGCCCCGGGGCTTCGATTCCAAGGCATCAAGGCGCGCGCCATCCCCCAAGCCTATGGCTTCTATCCCTTTGTTATTTGAATTATTGCATTTCCTTCTTGAAGGGCGTGTGGACCCATTTGTTGAATGGCTTCTAGTCCACTTTTAGACCTAGACTATTTAAACCTTGTAATGCTTTCATTTCTCACTAGTTGAAGAATTAAAGAGTGGCCAAATCCTTGGGTAAGAGTATATCTCCCCTAGGTAGCCACTATCACTTCAACCCAAACCCATGTCTTGCATTTCTCTCTTTCAATCACATCTCTTCCAAAGGCAACTCCAATCTCAAGCACCGTCGCCGCCGCGCCTAGTGCATCCGAGCTAGGGCATGGAAATTGGTCGGGCAATTCTCACAACTCTTCGAGCCATCTTTTGGAGGATGACTCCACTGGTCCTCTAGGAGATATTGAGCACAAGAATGCCTGTGAAACTGGAGTTGGAGCAAGGAAGTGCCGCACACCTATTGTTGGCGCAAGGGAGGTCGGCGCTCGGGTTTTTTCGGGTTAGATCACTCGATCTCGGGCTCGAGCATTGCAAGAGGGACTCCAGGCTGGCCTGATGGCCATGGAAGCGCCGAGCCAAATGGAAGAGAAGGCCAGGTGTGCCTTGGTGCAACAACCGGGCTTAGGCGTAAGGGTTCCTTAGCCGTATGGGCTTGTTTTGAAGGGGCATTTATTGCCGATTTTTGTGTTGGTCTTCATGACATTTCCTACCTTAGTCTTGACTATTTGATGGTTGAAATTTAGCATTAAACACCTAATGTGAGGCGTGTGGGGTTTACGTTTAAATAAGGGAGTAGCCGGCCCTTGTAGGGCATGCTTGAACTTGAACAAACTCTTTGTTTTCTCTCGTTTTCATCTATGGTTTTTCTGCAGAATTTCCGTGTTTGATTCTTCTCTTTAGTAGCTACAAAATTCAGGTTGTGAGTGGTATCAACCTCCGTGCAAGGATCTCCTTTGGTGCGTAACATCCAAGGCAAATCCTTCACTAGTTCTTGCAAGAAGAGGTGTGTCATATCCGACTCTTACAAGTCCATATCCTTTCGACTTGAGCCCGATCTCTCTGCCCTCTCACTCTCCAATCAATCCTCTTTTGGATCACTTCAAGATTGCCCAAAGAATCGACCTAAGGTGCGCCCAAAGCTGCCCTCAAAATTCCTCTCGCTGGCGCCAAGGCCTCTTGCCGGTTTGGAGTTGTCTCGCCTATTTCCTTTGGGTTCTTATGGACTTCCTCGCACCGAGGCTGCATCCCGATCCTCACACATCATGTGGAATTAGATCCACGCGAGGTACGTCCTAAATCTGGCTTAGAATTTCAAGTTACAACCGTTGCAAGTGAGTTCTAGCCGATTGCTTGTCTTGTGCCTTGTGTTTCCTTGCGATTTGTGTCTTGAGCTTGGAAATTTTCTGCCATTTATGGGTTCGTTGCTGCATAAATCTGAGTGTGGAAAGGTAGAAGATGAAGGTTGAATGCCAGCCATAATGAAATGGGAGTTGTGGTTGTTGAAAGGTCTTGATCACTAAATGCGTATGAATGCTTAAACTCCTTGTTGAACCTTCACTTGCCCGACTTTAGTACCACTTGTGACTGATTTTTGGTTGTCTTAAAACACATTAAATCAGACGTTTTGAGTCAAGAAAACCGAACCTTGAATCCAATGGACCGACCTTGCATTTTATGCAATTTTCACTAGCATGCTTGCCTAGTCTTGTGTTTAGGATACGCGAACGGTTGCCTTGGTTAATCTTTGTTGTGTGCTCATTGTGACTTTGTTATTGCTTGTCTCGACTTAAAAAAAAATTGCATAAGTCGAAGCTAGTTGAAAAACGAATACATTACTAGACGCAAAACTCGGACTCGACAAGAAAAAGAAGTGGATCTTGGAAAAACTCGGACCCTCCGAAGAGAAAAACAGGGAGGGCTTAGAAAAATTCAGAATCCACAAGGATAAGAGGTCGAGCAGGTCTAGATTAGAAAAAAAAATATCAATCAAGTGCGCACCTAGTAGCTTCATAGGCATAGGTCCGGGCAAGCTAGCTAGTCCTTGTTCGCCTAGCCAAACCCTTTTCCTAGACTTGACCTATATTCACTTACATCTTGTTGTGATTTGAGTTCTAGGTCAGTTTTAGGGCTATCTTTGTTTGGCTTGGCATACCATATCTTGTTTGGTTTTGTGTTGTTGCTTTGGTGTTTGGTTGTTTGCATTTGACTAGGGATGTTGGATGATAACCAAGCCGGGAAGGAGTCAGCCATGTCTTCACAAGGGAATGTATCTCCAGCCAAGGGAGTAACCTTGCAAGACATTCAACAAACCTTGCTATCTATCAATGCACGGCTGGAAACTTTGGAGCGCAACCATGAGGATACCGCCGAGCAATTGCACCATTTGAGTGTTAATCGCCCTTCAAGCCACGCCCATGTGGTGCCACAAGTTCAAAGGGAAGTCATTGGTTCCGCTCTTAATAATGTGGACCATGTGCAATTCCGGGAGGAAGCGTCCTCTTCATATGCGCCAAGGGTGCCGTTGGCGTCACAAGGGGCATATGCGGCGTACGAAGCGCCACCATTTGTAGCGACCTCGGGGGTAAGTATGGTTAATGATTTTGCTACATTTCCTAATAATATCCCTATTGGTGCCACTAACCTTCCAGTTATGGAGTTGGAGGCTACGAGTCTTATGGGAGACCTCAAGCTACCCCTACGCCCACCACCAACCTATTCCCTCCCCAAATGGCGATGAGGGGACCTCAAGTCCGCGCAGCTTTGCGACCTCCCATGCCTCCCCAATGTTATGTTCCCCCGGCCTACCATGAAGAAAGGCCACAAGGGAAGGATCAACACCACGGTGTTAAGCTCCATGTGCAATCATTTGCGGGATCTTCCAACGGGGATGAATGCTTGGATTGGATGGCCAAAACTGAATCCATCTTCGAGTTTTATGGATATGATGGTGCTAGGAAGGTCGCCATCGCCATAATTCACTTCACCGACTTCACCTATCATTGGTGGCAGGAGGACCAGGCGGAGCAGCGTCGCATGGGATATGATCCCATTAGGACTTGGCAAGAGCTCAAGGATGCTCTTTCAGAGCATTTTGTGCCAAGGGACTATACCGAGAGAGTGCACGCCAAGCTAGAGCAAGTGCACCAAGGAAGTCGTACTCCCGATGAGTACTTCAAGGAGCTTCGGACTCTCATCTTCCGATCCGGCCTCCGCTTTCCCGACGGGTATGTTATTTCTAAGTTTGTCAATGGCTTGAATTCTGATCTTCGTGCTATTGTTAACATGCAACATTTCGTCCGGGGTACAAGTGTTGAGGAGGTTCTACACTACACGAATCATGTAAACAAGAACCAACCTCAAAGGAGGCAACCAAGCTCCACCTCTTGGCCGTGGCATTCCTCTACACCTAATGCCACCTCCAACCAGCCAAAGAAGCAAGAGTATAGGCGTGAGTTGCCACCCTCGCAGCCTAGGAAGGATGCTCCACCACCTCGGCCAAAGCAAGGAAATGGGGACCGAGCAGGCGACTTCAAATGCTTCAAGTGTCTTGGGCGAGGCCACTATGCCCGGGACTGCCCTAATCAAAGGAAGGTGCTCCTCAATTCTCAAGGAGATTATGAATTTGAAGAGGAACCGGCTGAGCACGTAGAAGAAGATCCCGAGGAGCAAGAGGAGGAGGAAGAGCTCCATGTGGTGGCAGCCATAGGTGAGTGCTTCGTTATCCAAAGAACCTTGTTCATGAAGGAGAGCTCCACCACTCTAAGTCAGCAGGAAACCATCTTCCATACCCGTTGCACCATCAAGGATAAGGTATGTAGTTCATCAGCACTATTTTGTAGTGCCTATCTAGGAGTTGTTACCGGGGTTTGAGGTGCCATTTGGATGAATTTAGTGCACAACTGTGGAATTGGGACTTAGAGCAGAGAAGTGCGGATATGGTGGTCTGGAGGAGCTAATTGAAGACATCCAGAGGAAGAGGAGTTGACCACCTGAGGAGACAAGGAAGAATAAAGGAGAAAGCCACACGAGAGGTGAAGAGATGAAGCTGCCGCGAGCCAACCGCTGGCAAGGAAGAGAAGACAAGTCGATCGTGGTGAATTTCCGAGAAAAGGAGCCAAGACGAATGACGACCGCGATGGCGGCGAGGAGGCCGCGATGGCGGTTTAATACGTGCAACAGGTCGAGAGCAATTGGCATTTTTCTGCCATGGCGGCGAGGCATCCGCAATCGCGGTTGGGTACGGGAGGCGAGCCCGAAGAAGATTTCCGAAGTTTTAATGCTTTTTCTTATTTCGATTTATTTTATTTTATTTATTCCGAATACTAATTTTTGTTTCCTTTGAGATGAGGTTTGTGATCTTGGGCTTAGGTTAAGTATATTTAACCTAATTTCCACAGCCTCCATTCATCATCTAGACACTTCGTATCAGTTTTATTATCGTTGTTTTTCCCTTTAAAGAATATTGTTTCCAAGACTATGAGGAGCTAAGCACCCTTTGCTTAGTCCGACAATTGAAGCTTTTCTTATGATTTGATTGTGAGGTTAATTCTCTATTTCCTAATTCCTTTGGATTATATCTTCTCTCTTGAGCATATTCCTATTGATTGTTATTAATTTGACTAGATTGATCACCTAGTTGAGTTTAGTAATTATCTATTTCTAGGGTTTGGAATTTACTGGTTGAGATTCCTTATCTAGAGTAGCATCCATGATTATCTAGGACTGGTTGGATTAGATATTTATGAAAAAGGATTGATTGATTTTAAATACTGTGAGTTGTGGTGTTGCATGTATCCTGGGTAATTCTATGCTTCTTGCTGCTATTGAATTAAATCGTGAAGGTTAGTAGGGATTTGTTTAATAGTTAGGATTATTAGGACTGGTTGGACTATTAACTAATTCAGAATAGGGACAAGAATAATCCAGGGAAAGGAATAGAGATGACCTAGGATCGATCTATCATAGGAAAAGTGGATATTTGTTTGGCTAAGTGTTTTCCCTTAATTGATTAAAAACCTTTGCTTTGTTATTTGCTTTGTTTCCTTGTTACTTGAAACCAATCCAAAACCCCCCTTTGTTACCATTGCATGCTAGTGAACACTAAGAAATCAACTCCTTCATGTGGGATCGACCCTGCTTACCCTGACTACTAGTTTAGGTTTGCTAGGAATTATTTTGACAAGGTTTAAGACGACTAAAACCTGTCTGTCAAACTGGCGCCGTTGCCGGGGAGGCAAGTTTCGATATTTCTTTGTGTTTGTTTGTGTGCTTGTTACTTTGGTGTGAACCTATCTTATGGTCCACACCCGTGCTACTAATTCCCTAATTTTAGCTTTGTATTCAGAAATCGAGAGGACTATCTCCCAGAGCCGCAGAGTCAATAGATCTTTGGTATTTGACAACCCCACGTTCGAGATGGCTGACGAGGAACAGCCTAAGCTGAGGCAGTTGACTACCCCTAATCTACAACAGTAACCGATGGCTGTGCATTTTCCTGAGCTTGCTGATGGAGTCAACTTCGAGCTCAAGTCTGGGTTGATCCACTTACTCCCCCACTTCCATGGGATGAGTGGTGAAGACCCTAACAAGCATCTATCGGAGTTCCATTCAGTCTGCACGAGCATGAAGCCTAAGGGCATGACAGAAGACCAGATCAAGCTGAGGAACTTTCCTTTCTCCTTGAAGGATTTGGCCAATGACTGGTTTTATTATCTCACTCCAGGGAGCATAGATACATGGGCCAAGATGAAAAAAGATTTCTTGGAGAAGTACTTCCCAGCGACGAAGTTGAATAGCCTGAAGAGGAATATTAGCAACATTGAGCAGCAGGCTAATGAGTCGCTATACGAGTATTATGAGCGCTTCAAGAAGCTGATTTCCAGTTGTCCCTATCATGGCTACTCCGATCAGGACCTCGTACTTTATTTGTACGGAGGTCTTGTTGATGAAGAGCGGAGGATGGTAAACGCTGCTTGTGGGGGGAACATCCTCAACAAGACTCCAGACCAGGCTTTTGAGGTCTTCTTTGAGCTATCTGAGGGCTCAAGACAGTTTAGTAGAAGGGCGGGCGCCCAATCCGTGAGAGCTGCAGAATCTCAGCCCAATTCCACTCTAGTTGCTGAGATGGCTGAAATGAAAGAGATGATGAGGCGGTGCATGATGAGGGGTGGCCAGCAGCAGGTCAAATCATGTGGGATATGCTACGAAACTACGCATCTAACTGATGCATGTCCTATGCTGCAGGAGCCCACTGCTGAGGTGAACGCAATTGGCGGATATGGCCCTCAAAGGCCAAGATATGACCCGTACTCTTGCACCTACAATCCAGGGTGGAGAGATCACCCCAATTTGAGGTACGGGAACCAGCAGAACACTCATCAGGGCCAGGAGAACCAGGACTACCAGTAGAGGTCACCACAATTTCTTCCCCGTCCACAGCAGTACCAACAGCCTAGGGGTCAACAACAATATAGACCCTATGAGCAGAGACCCCAAGGCCAGAATTCCAGTGCCTCTACGTCCGTCGATGAGCAGATCAAATCTCTCAACCAAGGCATGTTATTATTGTCTAATACTATGGTCCAAACAAATAAAGAGATGGGATCACATATTCAAACGTTGGCCAACACTATGGCCCAACATCAGCAGGAGACAAAGTCCAGTATTCAAAATCTGGAAAAGCAAATGGGGCAGCTCTCTATTGCTGTGAGCAGGCTGAAGGCTCGTGAGTCGGGAAAACTACCATCTCAAACGGTAGTCAACCCGAGGGAGAATGTGTGCGCCATGACGCTGAGGAGCGGGGCTGAGATAGAGGCTATAAGAGCCAAGGAGAAGGAGGTCCGCGACCAAGAGGCTGAGAAACACGAGCGCGGTGAACTCGTAGACGAAAAGGGAGATATCGAGGAGTGACCGCGACCGCGGCAGGAGAGCCGTGACCGTGGTAAAATCGAGGGAATTTCGGAGCCCCAAGTCGAGAGCAAACCACGACCGCGGGACCAAAAACGCGATCGTTGTCAAATCGCTGAAGGAGGGGACCTGTTCGATGATTTACCGCAACCGCGGTCGCCAACCTGCGATCGCAGTGAGGCCCTCGCAGTTGCTCGTCGTTACAAGGACCCTAACGACACCTATGTGAGGCCCTACTTCCCTCCGCTCGGTTCCGAGAAGCCTCTCGCACCTTTCCCTGAAGCTCTAGCAGACACTAGGAGGCCAACCAATGACACAGAGTTGTTCGATTGGTTTAGCAACTGTGAGGTAACTATTCCTTTGTTTAAACTGATTAATAGTATCTCTCGCTTGCTAAATTTATGAAGGAGCTCTGCACGCTCAAGAGGAAGCGGTCTGTGAAAGAGAAAAAGAAGGTGGTGGTGAGTGAGAATGTGTCCGCTATGCTGCAAAAGCGGATACCTAAGAAGGTGAGCGATCCGGGGATGTTCACCATTCCCTACAAGATTGGAGGTACCATGTTCGACAGTGCATTACTTGATTTGGGTGCTTCCATCAATGTGCTGCCTCTCGTCCACTATGAGTCCTTGGATGTGGGTCCACTAGAGAAGACGGGGATTGTCATCCAGCTGGCGGACAACTCATATGTCTACCCCAAAGGAGTTGTGCAGGATGTGCTAGTCGAAGTGGACAAGTTGGTGTTCCCTGTAGACTTCTTTGTGATGGCCACGGGGCAGGACAAGGACGCAGCGCTAGTAATGCTGGGAAGGCCCTTTATGAACACGGCGAGTACAAAGATTGACGTGAGCAGCGGTTCACTCACTATGGAATTCGACGGGGAGAGGGTCAGATTCAGTATTGATGATTCAAAGAGACACCCTCCAGATGGGGACCCCGAGTGCTCAATGGAGGTGAGTGAACCAAGTTGAGAAGATTGGGTAGTATGTCGAGCCACGACACTAACCAAGGCGCTGTCCGGGAGGCAACCCGAGGTATGTCTTTCTTTCCTTTCTTTTATTTCATTGTTTTTGCATTTGTTTTAGTGTGTTTCTGCTTTGTGTTGTTTTTCTTTTTGTTTTGTTTGCACTAACCTGCAGGGAGGAGACCCGGTGCCAATTGAAGAAGGTGTTTCCCACACCAATGTAAGTCTCCTATTACCCTGCACAAAAAAAAACAAAATCCGAAAAAACCTTAAACGGATTTAAAAAAAAAAGCTTTACCGAAGGCTAGCTGTCCGGAGTTCCCCATGGAGAAGGTGCGTATCATGTTGTCAAGGAGGAGACATTAGCCCCACACATTATTTGGCAACGATGATAGCCCTACAATCGACATCTGGAGAGGAGGAACACCAGGGCCCACACCACGATGACATCTGGGCCTATTTTTCGTGTTCATTGAAGGTCATGCAACCCCGCCATACTTGCTATACCACTATTCACCAAAGTGGGTTCCCTTTTGGTTGCACGGTAGGAGAAGATTCTGGAGTTGAAGAAGACACCCACCAACACCAGAGACATGAGCTTTATGGAGGAGACCGCCAGCAACAACGAAAGTGTCCAAGCCAACTCGATGACGTTTGTGAGTTCATTCTTTGTCTTCCATGTTCTTTATTCTTTTTGTCTTTCATTAAATTGAGGACAATGCAATGTTTAAGCATGGGGGAGGATTCTATACCTGCTACATCGTTGAGGAGAAAAATAAAGAAAGAGCCAAAAAATTGAATAAAAAGGCTAAAATAGAAATCCTGGGATAAGTCGAAAACCCAAAAGGGTGGATTAGGTAATAAGAAGGTGGCTTGGACCAGCATTAGGCTGGGGTAATATGAGGTCAAGATTGATGTGAGTATATTGTGAGCCCATCTATTGAAAAATGAAATGAGTGGCTTGGTGAAAACCCGAAAGGGCGCCTTGGCAAAATGAGTGAAAAGAAGAAGAGTGATTTTTAGGAATCTTCATTTTACCTGGCGTGGTGGCATAAGAAGAGGTGATGTAAGGAGGATTCGGGTAGGTCACTCTGGAGCGATAAGAAGATAGACGGGAGATTAGGACTAGATTTTGATTCACTCTATGGTGTTTGGGATAAGCTTGGGGGAAGTACTTTGCTTTCCTTTTAGCTTGGTTGTGTATGGTGTTGATTGGTGTTATTATTGTTGTGCTGTGCTTATTGTGTGGGTGCCTGGAGTTTATTGTTAGGTGTGATTCTTGGAGGGACTGATTTTTCTATGCTTCCTGAAACCTTGGGGATTAATTGGAAGAGTAGGTTTACTTTAGCTTACTCGAGGACGAGCAAGGTTTAAGCATGGGGGATTTGATCAGCACTATTTTGTAGTGCCTATCTAGGAGTTGTTACCGGGGTTTAATGTGCCATTTGGATGAATTTAGTGCACAACTGTGGAATTGGGAGTTAGAGCGGAGAAGTGTGGATATGGTGGTCTGGAGGAGCTAATTGAAGACATCCAGAGGAAGAGGAGTTGACCACCTGAGGAGATAAGGAAGAATAAAGGAGAAAGCCACATGAGAGGTGAAGAGACGAAGCTGCCGCAAGCCAACCACTGGCAAGGAAGAGAAGACAAGTCGATCGCGGTGAATTTCCGAGAAAAGGAGCCAAGACGAATGACGACCGCGATGGCGGCGAGGAGGCCGCAATGGCGGTTTAATACGTGCAACAGGTCGAGAGCAATTGGCATTTTTCCGCCATGGCGGCGAGGCGTCCGCGATCGCGGTTGGGTACGGGAGGCGAGCCCGAAGAAGATTTCTGAAGTTTTAATTCTTTTTCTTATTTTGATTTTATTTAATTTATTTAATCCGAATACTTATTTTTATTTCCTTTGAGATGAGGTTTTTGATCTTGGGCTTTAGGTTAAGTATATTTAACCTAATTTCCACAGCCTCCATTCATCATCTAGACACTTCGTATCAGTTTTATTATCGTTGTTTTTCCCTTTCAAGAATATTGTTTCCAAGACTATGAGGAGCTAAGCACCCTTTGCTTAGTCCGACAATTGAAGCTTTTCTTATGATTTGATTGTGAGGTTAATTCTCTATTTCCTAATTCCTTTGGATTATATATTCTCTCTTGAGCATATTCCTATTGATTGTTATTAATTTGACTAGATTGATCACCTAGTTGAGTTTAGTAATTATCTATTGCTAGGGTTTGGAATTTACTGGTTGAGATTCCTTATCTAGAGTAGCATCCATGATTATCTAGGACTGGTTGGACTAGATATTTATGAAAGAGGATTGATTGTATGTTAAATACTGCGAGTTGTGGTGTTGCATGTATCCTGGCTAATTCCTATGCTTCTTGCTGCTATTGAATTAAATCGTGACGGTTAGTAGGGATTTGTTTAATAGTTAGGGTTATTAGGACTGGTTGGACTATTAACTAATTCAGAATAGGGACAAGAATAATCCAGGGAAAGGAATAGAGATGACCTAGGATCGATCTATCATAGGAAAAGTGGATATTTGTTTGGCTAAGTGTTTTCCCTTAATTGATTAAAAACCCTTGCTTTGTTATTTGTTTTGTTTACTTGTTACTTGAAACCAATCCGAAACCCCCGTTTGTTACCATTGCATGTTAGTGAACACTAAGAAATCAACTCCTCCCTGTGGGATCGACCCTGCTTACCCTGACTACTAGTTTAGGTTTGCTAGGAATTATTTTGACAAGGTTTAAGATGACTAAAACCTATTTGTCAAACTGGCGCCGTTGCCGGGGAGGCAAGTTTTGATATTTCTTTGTGTTTGTTTGTGTGCTTGTTACTTTGGTGTGGACTTATCTTATGGTCCACACCCGTGCTACTAATTCCCCAATTTTTTCTTTGGATTCAGAAATCGAGAGGACTCTCTCCCAGAGCCGTAGAGTCAATAGATCTTTGGTATTTGACAACCCCACGTTCGAGATGGCTGACGAGGAACAGCCTACGCTGAGGCAGCTGACTGCCCCTAATCTACAACAGCCTACCTTGTAAAAAAATACTTCGAAACATGAACTTGAAAGGTTTTCTTATCGCACTGATGATCTTTTGATTCACTGAAGTATCTGATCAACTATCGTTAGTAAGCTATGTTTGTTAGCCGAGCTATCTCCTCTGTTTTATCTTTTGATAGGGATGGCCTTCAAAGTTGTTTGAGATCATTTTCTCCTTGCAATTGATGTCACCAATTTGATTGGTATCTGAAATATCTGGATATGGCTAATGCTTGTGCTTGCCCGTTCATACACTTGTACTCGGGCTATGAGCCCTATCTATTGGAAAATAATGAGCAACAAATATATGTCTTTGTGTATGAAGGTTGTTGGGTCATCATATGACGACACATAATTGGAATATAGTTTACTTGATGGGCTGATATCAAGTTTAGTTGATGGAGATAAGTTGAGGAGATGGGTCATTTTCTCTTGCATGCGAATAACAAAGTTGAAATATGCCATATGTTGAACCAAATGTGGAACATGTGAAATACTTGTTTTTCTCTTCAAAGTTTAGATATGCTATGTGTTGTAGTAGCTTGGTAGAGCATTGCTCATCAAATGGCTTGCTTTTATACAGGTTGAGACCAATGACACGAAACGTCCTTTCACTGGCTGGTCAAGCTCAAATTTTGCACAGAGAAAAGGAGACATTGATGATTAATTTTCACAGGATAGAAGAGGAGGTGATCTCATAGTTTTGGTACATTTTCAAGTGTTTGTAGGATCTCAAAATCAAACACGTACGATGATCGATTATGTATTGTAATGTTTTGTTTTTTCATTATGTAATATAGTACTAGGGGAACATGAGTACTTGGGAAAAAAAATGAAAAATTCGAGTTATTCCAATAAGTATTAGTATGGAGTATAATATTATTAGCCTTTGGTACGTCATATTGCTTTGATACTAACCGATTTATTTAACAATATAGAAATAACCCGTGATGTGTCCCTTGTGAGGATCTGAAGCTTCAAGGAAAATTTGACACCAAAACTCCAAGCCAATTCCTCCTCGGCGTCGGCGGTGGACTCGCTTGACAAGCAAAGTTGGCCAAGCGTTTGGAAGTATTTGAAGGCGATTTTGTGATGGGATAAACTTCTGGGAACCCTGGATAGACGCACCAAAAATAACCAGAAGGGTCGTAGATTGGATCGAGGATGAACACACCTAAAACCGCTCTACTAAGTTCGGATGAACACACCAAACAAAGACACAAAACTGAAAGTCTCTCAAAGGCTTTTTGTGCTCAAAACCTCAAAATTTATTCAAGTTTAACGTGAGAAACATTGTAGCTGCAAGCCAGCTTATAAACACAAAAATTACCTAAATTGTCTTTGAACACATTTAAGGAAAAACATAAAGTGGTGCTCTAACTGACCTGGTCAACTCGCAACTCGCAATGCCATTTGCCTTCAATTTTGGAGATAAATGATAGTATCCAATGTGCCACGTCATCACCAAACTTAGGGGCAAAGGCACGAGTGGTTTGTGAGATAGCCTTCTCTCAATGCCATGACACTGCCGGTGTTGGGCTTCCGTTGTCAACCAATGCCATCTCCGAGAAAACCTTCAAACGCCCCGACACTCCTTCACTCCATTGGCATATAGGAATGTCATAAGCATGTTGGAGAAGTTTGGCCTCATTTGGACACTCGAGGCCTGGTAAGCGTCGTTGTCCTCCCTTCTTGGCATTGCCCGGCGTCGGGGCCATTTCTTGCACAAGTGCCATCACCGAGCCACTTAGCATTTGGCTTGGCACTTCTGGTGCCAAAAGGCTTCTTTGGATTCCCTCTTGAAGACGCCTTGCTTGGGCCCGGGTGATCACGCCTTTGGCCTGGTGGACGTCGGCGTGGCCTTATAAGAGCCTAGCTAGTGTCTGTGCGCCAGATCTGGTGAGTGGCGTTGTGGGGGCTGGGTACACTTTGTCCGGTGCTCCTTGAGGCATATTGACACTCTCCTCCAGTGCCTCATGTGCCTCGAAGCTGGCCTCATTTGCCTCCACATTGCCCAGATCGCCCGCTTGCCCTAGCTTGGTATCGGTGGCGTCAGCGACAACATCTCAGCGCCGTCTGGGGCCTTGGCTTGGTCTTCCTCCTGGACACTTGGTGTGTGGCTAGCAACATGAGGTGAAACATTGTGATTCACATCATCCTCCCTCTCTTGAAAAGGATTCGACCTCGAATCTCCTTGCTCTTCCTCGTCTTCTTCTTGATACACTACGAAAGGCTTCAAATCTGCAACATTGAACACATCATGCACACCATAATAATTAGGTAAATCAATTTGATATGCATTATTGTTGATCCTTTTAACCACTTGGAAAGGTTCGTCGCCTCTTGGCTTGGGCTTAGAGTTCTTAAGCGTAGGAAATCTCTCTTTTCTTAAATGGATCCACACCAATTCGCCAGGTTCAAATATGACTTCCTTTCATCCTTTATTAGCTTGCTTCACATATTGTGTTGTGCGCTCCTCAAGCTTCTCCTTGGTGGCCTTATGCAGCTCTTGCACAAATTTGGCATAGTCCTTGCCATCTTCATCTTCCTTGTCCTTAAGCGTGTAAGGAACCAAGTCAAGATGGGTGATTGGATTGCGTCCATACACAACCTCAAAAGGAGTCTTCTTGCACTACTACAAAAATGACCTGTTATCTCATAGCCAATAACCCGGGCGTTTAATTGGCGAGATATATATTCATTTTAAAAAAATTACTGTCAAATATAACCCGGACCTATACTAATCCAGGTTATATAAATGGATGACATAATCAAATAACTCGTACGCCACACGCCCGGGTTATAATAGATTAGATATACATCGTACTATTTACATCTGGATTATTTGAACCTAATTTCTATTGACAAGCCCGGAATATTTTCATTCTATACTTGCCGTTCCTCTTCGAGCAGCCCTAATCCATCGATCTGAACACAGCCTCTTCGAGCACCTCTTCTCGACGAACTGCTCCTCTTCGCTGGCCTTTTCGCGGTCCTCCGTTCGCTGGTGTCAACCGACCTCTTCGCCAGCCTCTCACCAGGTAAGATTCTGTAAACTTGTTTGACTGCTCTTCGCTAGGTTCTCCCGGTTACTTCCTTTACTGTTGATGGAACTAGCCGTCTGTCGCCCTTCTCTCTTTTTAATGGTGCATAGGTTGCTCAGGAATCTCGAGGCCGATGGCTGGGAGCGTTCCGATTTCCCCATCATTTGCAAATCATGTATCAGCGACAACCCCTATGTCCGCATGGTAACAACTCCTCATTATCCTTCTCTTCTACATCTTTGTGATCTGGATCTGTGTTTTTGTGATCGTTTTTTCTGTGGCTCGATATGTTTCTATTGATTGTAATCTTGGTATCAAATTAGGGCTACGATGAATCACCCTATCACTGCACCAGCCCAGCTGATTATAAAATTGACATGAAATTAGGGTTACAAATACGCCCCCGTATACTCGAGTCAGCGCAGTTCGTCTGCAAATCATGGTATCGCCTCTGCAAGGACCCGACCATGTGGAGAATCATCGATGCTGTCAACTTTGGGGACCGTGAGTTGATGCGTTCCTACGGGGTCATGATCCTGGACGCCATTAATCGTAGCTCTGGTGGCTTGCTTGAGATCAATATTGAGTACTATGGTTCCGATGAGCTCTTGTCGAACATCGCCGAACGGTGCGTATTGCTGTTAATTGGCTTTTCATCTCTACTCTTACTCGATCATTGTTATCCTTGGAGCTATTTGTTTGTTTTCTAAGTTGTTTCCCTTCTTGTTCATCTGGTAAATCGTACAATAGATGAAGTACTTTAGTTGAATTTACTAGTTTTTTTGTGTTGAAGATTTGGGGCTATTGGTGTAGAACAGAAGTTACTATGTGAAAGTCATGATCTTTATCAAGTAAAATGTGGTGGTACCTGTATATTCTATATCAATTTGGGGCTATTGGCCGTTCCTGTATCAAGTATCAATTTGCAGCAAATGTATCAATCTACGATCGCTTCTTAATCCATGCTTGTCCAAATTAGTTAGTATGTTACAAAAATGATGGAATTTTATACTGATATTGCAGTAATTCAACAATAGATGTAGGGGCCATTAAACGAGTTATTTGTGGATTGTTTTCAAATGTTTTGAAACATGGATTGATTTGAATTTGACTCACACCTGTATATAAGTAATGATAATTCTAATTCTGGCTTTGTTTACAACATTTGATGACCTACCCTTGTTACATATATATAAAACTTGTCTTCTTTTGTTAATTGCTATGTCATCTTAAGATTCTCCAGTTCATTGCTGACTAGAGTTCTCAGTCTCACTATACATATACATTCTTAGATCAGCTCTCATCACAGCCAACTTATTCACATTTTTGTGTTAGTCAAAGTTGCATTGATATAAAGTTATTTTCTTAGGACATCTGTAAATCCTTGTCGAACTTGTTTTACTTAAACATCATAATGTTGAATTCATTATGGTTAATGCCATCAGCAAGAGTGAAAATTTCACTGATACATGGCTAATTGCGAATTAACATCGTAGAACCATGTAAAATGTAGACCTTTGCTGTCGGAAAAATAAATAAATTCTGTTGCAAATGGAACTAGTAATTATAATTTTCTGAAAAATTAAGATCTAGCTCACCGTGACTTGTTCCGGTTATCCTGTGATGACAGAGCAAGAGTCCTCAAATGCCTGCGGCTCAGACGTTGTTCCTCAGTAGGGGATGATTTTGGCCAGAGAACATGTGAAAGTGATTGCTTTCGCCGCAGGTAGCTACCTCTCTTTTTAACCACAAGATTTCCAAAGTGTTTTTGTTCAGTAGAACTAGCTAGCTGAATAGCTTAGAGACGTAGGACTTGACTTGGTTGTGTTAATGAGGAATGGGATTGAGAAGGTATGGGTTGAGAATGATATATTATAAGCCTGGTATTTGATTTATAATTGAGAATGTGATATCAACACACAAATCCTGTTCAATTCTCATACCCATAACCCACTCAACACTACTCAATTTTAAATTGTATTATTCCTGTTATGTTTTTTGAACTCATTTCAAATATCCTCTCTCGTAGCTCTTTGCTAATTTTATGAGTTGAGCTCTTTGCTCACTTTCCTTGTACATAATATTGCAAATGTTCAATGCATATAACTCTTCCTTCATCTTACCTGATTTCCTCCATTTTTATAGTTATGAACTGTTATGTTGATTTGCTGCATGATGAATATAATTTTGGAAAGTGCACCGTCCTTCTTAGTGGCAATGTCTGTGCTCAATCTTTCTGTGAATCAACTGGTATTCATCTAAATTATTGTATGTTTGTTCTCATATAATCAACAAGGGTGACTTGTTTAGGTCCCAATGAGATAATATGCAAACTTACTGGTATCTGTATGCTTTGCTAGGTGCATATTTTTGGAGTTGGAGATTATCAACTTGGCAAGATTGAAATTTTGAAGGATCCATTTGCCATCTTCATCTCTTGGATTCAATGGTATTCTACATCTCAAGTTTGATGTTTTATTACAAAGGGCAGACTAATGACAATGCATAATAAAGCCTTTGCTTATGAGAGTTTTGACCTGCTAAGTATTTTGAATACCGAGGGTATGTTATGTATTTTTATATCAGTTAGAGGTACAATTAGAGATACAATTAGGAATTGTAGAACTTTGCCCTCAATATGATGGACTTGAAAAAGAAATTAAACCAGTTTGACGAGTAGTTGTATTCTGAATACATAATTGCTTATGTAGTTTAGTCTATATGTAAGAGTTTCTTTACATTTGATAATCCATGTTCATATCACCCCAAGATCAGCTTACCTTTTTAGTGTGCCTATCCCCAAGAATAATGTTGGTGTACTCATTCCAGAACCTTGAGCTCTAAAACATGTGCTTTCTTCTTCACTTATGGAGTTTTACTAGATTAGTGGAAGTTTGACATTTATGTGTGAAAGTGTTGGATGGTTATTATATGATATTTCCCTCTTGTTCTTTTAATTGGCTTTGTTTTTGTTACTATTTTTTTCCAGAAAAGGAACCCGTTAATCCTACATTTGCTGGTTTTGAATCCCATATCAACAATGAACAAGAAAACGTGTGGGACTTATGACATTGTTTTGTTTAGTGAGATAGTTGAAATATTCACTGCTAAAGAAATACTTGGTCATTTGTCATTTGTGAGACTTGTGGCATTGTTTTGTTTAGTGAAATAGTTGGATCATTTGTCAGTTGATTCTTGTTGACATTGTAAATGCTTAAATTTAACGAGAAGACACTGTTGTTCTTGAATTGTGAGATTGGTGCCAATTTATCTTTTTTATATATTCAGTATAATTGGAAAAATGACATTTGTAATTAAAAAAAAAAGAGTAATACAATCAGGAACATGCTATATTTATTTGCTAATACATCAAGATCTATTAACCCGGACTTGAATCATTGGTGTATATGCTTTCACCAAATAACCTGGATCTCAGAACTCCGATGTATAATGTAAGCAAATAATCCGGTGTATTTTTGGTTAGGTCTAATAACCCGGATATATACCTAACTGGTGTATTTGTCATTAAAATAATTCGGATATATTGGTTTAGCAAATAACCCGGATGTGAAAATATCCGGGTTATTAGGTAATTCAAATAACCCCGATATGCTAATATCCGGGTTATTTGATGCCCAAATAACCCGGATCTTAAAAGATTGTGGAAAATTTTTGGGAGGCAAATAACCCGGGCGTGCCGATTTTAGGTCCGGGTTATTTGACACCTATCAAATGCGGCGTAGCACTTTAACCCGGACCGGATCCGGGTTATATACCCTTATACGCTCGGGTTATTTGCCCTATTCTGTAGTAGTGTTGGTGGCCGAATGAACTGAGCGGTTGTAGGCAAATTCAATGAAAGTTAAGCACTATTCCCACCTGCATAGGTTAGTACTCAACAATGCACATAATAATGTTCTTAAGGTCCTATTGACAACCTCAGTTTGGCCATCGGTTTGTGGATGACTCGAAGTAGAGAAGAGTAGTTTAGTTCCTAGCCTAGACCATAGTGTTTTCCAGAAATAGCTAAGGAATTTAGCATCTCTATCCGACACTATGGTCCTTGAAACACCATGTAATCTCACCACTTCACAAAAGAACAAGTCAGCCACATGTGATGCATTGTCGGTTTTATTGCATGCTATGATATGTGCCATTTTCAAAAACCGATTGTTGGGTCCAACATACTCCAAAAAGATCGGAGAAAGCGAATTGGGCCAAGGTCCAAGCGAAGTCGATGGCTAGAAGAAATTAGAAGGAAGCGACGGACACTCCTCAGACGTGTGGGATCCGACCAGCTCCAAAGATTTCGCCCAGGACATTAATTGCTTGATCAATGGCAACAGTAACGAAATTAAACACGAAGATTACGATGGCATTCAAGAGCAAATCCCGAAGATCACACATGGAATGAATAGAAGATATTACGAAGACAAGTAACGGACACAAGAGGAAGCTACCATAAATAGATCACGAAGAAGCAATCGACAAAACACACGTCTATACACATTATTCACTCCGTTAGCTCTCAAAAGGCTTACCAGCATATTCACTCTCGCTCAAGCTCCCTGGGGTACTACCCGATCATTGCCGGTCGAATCACCGATACCGCCTGTCGAACAAGACTCGATCCCTTACTCTTCAAGGATAAGTTATACTCTGATCTGATTCTATCATCGATTGATCAATAAATCATATTGCTATTTTGCATCTACTCTTTACTTGGTTAATTGTCTATTTGGTTTAGATCGATTTTATATTATCCGATCGACTCATTATCTTGTCTAAGGCGATTTAGGTCGACTGATCTTTTCATCCCAAAACACCGATCAACCCCCACAAAAAATAAATCCCTCCCTCTCTTAGTCCTAGGTAAACCCACAACAAAATCATTAGAAATGTCTTCCCATGTGCCATTAGGAATAGGAAGGGGAGTGTATAGGTCGTGAGGACTTAGCTTAGACTTGGCCCTAGCACATGTGGTACATGAAGCACAATTGTTTTTAATATCCTTAGCCATCCTTGGCCAATAGAAATGCTCCCTCAATGTGCCTAAGGTCTTAGCTACCCCAAAGTGCCCCATTAGTCCGCCCCCGTGTGCTTCATGAATGAAAAGCCTACGAAGGGAACCACTAGGAGCACATAGCCTTTCTCCTCTAAACAAGTATCCATCATGCAAATAGAATATGCCTTGGCTACCCTTTCCCTCACATGCTCTATATGTTTCACAAAAATCAAGGTCATCAAAATACAAAGATTTCATGCAAGCAAGTCATAGAACTCTAGCATCCAAAGAAGTGACAAGAGTGTACCTCCTTGATAGGGCGTCGGCCACTATGTTGTCTTTTCCCTTCTTGGGATTGACATAGGGAAAGACCTCTATAAACTTGACGGCGGCTAAAAGATGCACAAGCAAATATCGTTGATTAGCCTTATCAAAGTAAATTATCCTAACAAACCCACTAAACAGAAGTATAGCAGACAAGTAAGGATCGATCTCACAGAGAAGGTTTGATGTAGTATGCAACCGCGAATGACAAGTAACACAAACGGGGGGTTTAGTTATCAAGAGAACAAAGCAAACAAAGCAAATGAATTGAGTTGAGTTTAGAAAATATAATAAGGGAAAGTAGTTCTACTAGAGCGAAATCCACAAGTACAGAGATAGAGTTTGATCACAGAAATCTATTCAATCCAAGTTCTTTAATTATCCTTATAGTCGTTCCCACCCTGATCTTAAGTACTATTGATTCTCACAGTTGTCAATAGACTTATTACTATGCCAATGATAAAATACCACTGATTCTCACAGTTGTCAGCGTACCTTAGCACCAACACAGCAATAGCAATACACACAAGGATATAGGATACATGCAAGTATAAAGACGTACAAGTACTCACTCCCCTACTTAACATGCAACTGATTCTCACTCACAATTGTACGCTCGGAACCCCTATACGCACAATTGTGTTTGCCACTAGATATGCACTCGGAACCCCTATATGCAATCCTAGCAATTGATAAAAAGCATTCAACCTAGTTGATCAGGCTAAGAAGAACAACAAGAAATCAATATCAATATAACCAAGAGAATCAATCCAACACTTATAAGGATAAGAACAAGGAATAGAAATCTCACAAACACATCAATTGTACTGCTTCAATCGTCTAGCAGAACAAGGGTGAAGTTAGTTCTCCATCAAAGGGGATGAAAAACTCTATAGAATATAACGTCTGAAAACGGAAGCAATCAAGTGATGATAAGTCTCTCTCGTCGTAACCTAGAAAAGAGGCTTAAATAGTCTTAGGAAACTAGGTTAAACTAATGCAAACAATAAAGGAAACAAAATAATAATAAAATAAAGTCTCAAACATAAAAGGAAACTAAATCGTCTCTGGCGCGAGGTCATTAAACTTCCACCACTGGGAGGTGGGCGGTGGCATCCTCTGGCGCGGACTTCATCTTCACTGAGAGTCACCGCCGGGCCGCGGTACTTCTGACGCGGGGCGGTGAGCTCATTTCTCCAGCTCTCTTCTTCTCTGCTTCTGCTGCTCTTCAATCCTACTAAGTGTTGGTAGTCTTCTCCATAGATGCTCCAGCAGCTCCATCCATCCTCATGTTCCATCTAAGCTGCAAAACCTTGGATTTCTTCACTTCTCTCCAAAACATCTGGATCGCAGACCTAGCACCAAAAATCATCCAAAACCTCTCCAAATCATGCTAATAATTGCTAGTAAAGGTGTATGAAATAACACCTATCAAATTCCCCCATACTTAGACCTTTACTTGTCCCGAGTAAACTAAAGAAAAGCTCACTCTCTCAATCAACACCAAGGCCTCAGGAAGTATAAGACAATATGACACTAGCCACTACATCATATCAACAATAAGCTCCAGACAACCAAAACAAGTGATGCAAAGATAACCTAATCCTAACTCCAATCTAGCTCCTTATCGCTCCAAGAGTGGCCTACCCGAGTCCTCCTTATGACTCCCCTTCTTATGACGCCTCGCCAAGAAATATAGAGAAATCCTAGAATCACTCTTCTTCTTTTACGCTCATCTTGCCTAGGCGCCCTTTCGGGTTTTCACCTAGCCACTCATTTCATTTTGCTAGATATCTCACATATACTCGCATCACTCCAGTACAATTTTTGCCCTGGTCTATACCAGCCGGACTACCTACTTTTTACCTGAACTGTCCTTTCGGGTTTTTAGTCCATCCCAGGATTTTAGTTGCCTCTTTACCTCTTTTTGGCTTTTTCGATTTTGATTTTTTTTTGTTGAACGTCTGAAAAAAAAAATCAAATCTGAATGCAAAATTACAAAACAGAAATGCAGAAAACAAAAATGCAGAATCAAAGCTATGTACACTAGCTAGATAGAAAGCAAGATAGCAAGTCTATATCCCCCCCCCCATACTTAAACCGAACATTGTCCTCAATGTAGAAGGGAACATCAAATGAAATGGGGGAAGAAGAAAATAAACTCATTGCGGGTCTGATGGTGGTGGTGGGTACATCCCAAAGTAGTCCCTCATATGAGCGTTCATGGTGTCCAGACGCTCATCTATATCAGCACGGAACTAGGTCTGCCAAGTCTGCAGACCGGTCTCTACCTGGGAGTTCCACTGATCCTGGCGCACTGAGAACGCGTCCCATCTAGAATACAACTTCTGCTAGGGTGTGACAGGACCGTATGAAGACGAAAGCGCCTCAAACTGGGTAGACATGGGGTCGTCCCCACCCACAGAATCAGCAGCAACAACATCAAAACCACCACTAGGGCCCTCCCCAAACGGACCTGAAGGAGCAACAGCAGGGGCATCATCGGTCGACATCCGACTATCACTGGGAATCCATCAACCTGCATAAGAAGGCGAATAAGCAATCTCCCGGGGAACAATCAGAATGTGGCCCTCATAGGATGACCAGACCAAATCACCATACTTCCCCAGTGGCTTCAGCATCGAGCACACCTTCATGTGTGCTAAATCATACACCGCGTAGGCAACAGGCCGAGGAATCTGATCGCAAGCAATCACTCCAGCACAAAGAAGGGTAATCAGACCACCCCCACAAATATCACGTGGCTCGCCATCACGAATCCTCACCAAGGAACCCAAGAAAAGGGTAGCCCAACACGGCGTATACTCAACAGTCCCCAAGATGCTCATAAACCACTGGAAGTCCTTCATAGGCACCTTCCCATCGTCCGCATGGCCAAAGATATCTCGCATCATCACCTTGTGGATCAACCGCAGACACGGGTTCACCAACTTGGAATTCACCTCCTGACCCTTCCTGAAACTCCTGCCCGTAGCAGCCCGCCAGAACTCCATCATCTCGGAATCGTGAATACCACCAGACCACCCATCAGTTGGGTCCTTTGTAATACCCAGGGCTTCATGCACCAACTTCAGAGATAAGGAGTAATCACGCCCATTGTAGGTGAACATGATCTTGCACAGATGCCTATCGTCCGAATCATTGGTGAGCCTCTTGAAAGAGGCAATAAACTGGTAGCATAGCTCTGGATACGCAGGGGCAGCCTTTTCCAGAAACTTCCCTAACCCACACTGTGTCAAGCACATGGACACACATGCCAACATTCCCAATTGCTCCAAAGTCGGCTTATGGAAAAACTTCGAAGCCAAAACCTTCCTCTCCTTCACCACATTATAAACCTCACTCCCATCCCTAGTCGACACTTTCTTCTTGCCTCTAAATGCCATAAGTAGGGGATTGAAGTGCTCAAAGCAAGGCAATCTAGAGAACTTACAAGAAAACAGACACGCAGCCTGGAGCGTCTCAGCGCGGGGCGGTAGGGTTGCGATGAGAAACTGGGAGCTATGGCCGGGTCGCGGCGAAGTCGGCGTGGGGCGGTGGCAGCAGCGACATGAAGCGGGGGCAGCGCGAGGCGGAGCAACGGCGAGACGGGACTAACGCGACGCGGTGGGGTTGTGTTTGGGCTTGTTTGTGAGGCTAGACTCCAAATTGGGGATTTGGGGCTAGATTTGGCTCAAGGTCGACAGGGATTTGGGGGGATTTGAGGGGGGTGTTGGAATGGGGGGGGGGGGGGGGGTAAGAGAAAGTGGGGCTAGGTCAGGGAAAGGACAAAGGGGTGATGGGCCGGTCATGTACCATGGCCCAAAAGAGAAATCTTAGCCCACCAGAGGGAACCCAATCCGTCAAAACCTTAGTTACCACTGAAGAAATAAGCTTTTACTCACCCGTTTAAGGTTTTTTCGGGGCCCGTTATTCTTGCTTTTTTTTTAATAAAAAGTCGAGAGGTTATACCTAACCTTCACCGCGGGGCGGTGAAACTGGCTGGGTACCACATCTCTTCTTGGTTTTACTTTCGTACCTGAAATGTGAGTAACAGGCGAACGAAACAAAGC
Source organism: Rheum nobile (assembly GCA_027886185.1). Taxonomy (NCBI): domain Eukaryota; kingdom Viridiplantae; phylum Streptophyta; class Magnoliopsida; order Caryophyllales; family Polygonaceae; genus Rheum; species Rheum nobile. Next base: position 5,186,535 of record WOAB01000163.1, read on the forward strand.
AAAATAAAATATGAAAATAATCTAATGAAAGGAAAAATCAAAGAAGGACTAACACGGGTTGCCTCCCGGACAGCGCCTTGGTTATCGCCGTTGGCTCGACGTAGTGCAGATCCGTCATCATTTAGAGTAGGATCCCCTTGGAATCCTCCTACTCGTCTCTTCCTGTGGAGACCTCTCATGGAAAGGTTTAAACTTTAGACCATGTTCCCTCTTTGCCATTGACTCCATCTGTACTTCCTTTGGAGTGTCTCCCCCATACTTAGAACGATGTGGGGGCTGATATGGCTTAACCTGAATATGTTGCACGTCACTAGATAAAGGCTTACAGCCTTGTATGGTTAGTGTAGGGGGGCTAGTGCCCAAAGTAGAGGGAATAGAACTTCCTACATCATCTAGCAGGACATCACCAACACGCACTTCATGCAACTCAATAGGTCCTTCATTAGTGGAGCACTCAACTACGGTCTCCACTGCATCAGTTTTAACATTTTCATGCACAGAATTATCAATATCACTAATGCAGAGAGGGGTGGAAAATTCAATGGAGTTGGCTTTATGAATATTATGTTCAAATATAATTCCATCAAATTCCATAGTCAAAGTTCCACTATCTACATCAATCTTTGTCATGGAAGTTTTCATAAAAGGTCGTCCTAGCATAACAGGAGCAACTTGTTCATCATAATCCATGTCCATAACAAAGAAATCAGCAGGGAAAATCAAAGAATCTATCCTAACAAGAACATCTTCCACTATACCCTTAGGGGGCACACATGATCCATCAGCAAGTTGTATGACAATGTTAGAATCATGCAAGGGTCCTAATTCCAATTTTTCAATCAATGAATAGGGTAAAACATTAATTGTGGTACCCAAGTCTAGCAGTGCTTTCTCAAAGAGATGCCCACCTATAGTGATAGGAATAGTAAAAGTACCTGGATCCTTGCATTTTGCGGGCAGACGCTTCTGAACTATCGCTGAAACTTGTGCACCCACTGGAATCTTATTTTGGGTCTTTTGCTTTTGAGTCCTTTTCACCGTGCATAGCTCCTTTAAGAACTTGGCATATCTCGGGATAGCCTTTATAAGCTTGAGCAGGGGAATGTTCACCTCACAGTTCTGAAATGTCTCGAACAGGTCACTGTCATCGACAACTCTCTTTGCCTTTAGCGCCTCGGGAAAAGGTGTCGGGGGCTTCTCCAAACCCAGAGGAGGGAACGCAGGGCGAACGTAATCATCATAGGTCTCTTCAGCGGAGACAGAGTTTTGTGGACCAGGTTGTGGCGAGCCCACCGCGGGGCGTGAAACTGCGCCGAGGGGCGGTGGGGTCGCGATGTCTTTACTGGGTTCAAGCGTTGGGTCGCGGCGAGGGTCGCCGCGGGGCGGTGTCAATGAAACTCCTTTACTGGCTCCTTCCCTAGTTTCTGGCCGGGCCACGGTGGGGTCTGCCGCGGGGCGGTCAGTGATTTCTTCCTTCTCGAACTCGTTCTCCTCTTCAGCATTAGGAGCAACGATCAACTTCTTACCACTTCTGAGCGTGATAGCACTCACGTTCTCTCTGAGATTCACAGTGGTCTGGGATGGTAGGGAATTTGATGCCCTTTGGTTAATCTTGGTCACCTCATCGGCTAACTGACCAATTTGCCTCTCCATGTTCTTGATACTCGACTCAGTAGCCTGCACATGTGTGGCAAAGTGCTGAGTCAGAGTCTTTAGCATATCCTCAGTAGAAGCTCCAGATGTTTGGCCCTGGGGCCTCTGTTGATAAGGGGCTCTCTGCTAGTACTGTTGTTGCGCTGGCTGGTACTGATGTTGTTGCACTGGCTGTAGACCACCTTGAGGGTCACTCCATCTAAAGCCTGGGTGGTCACGCCCTCTCTGATTGTAATTGGGTTGTCCACCATATTGTGGTCTAGGGGGTCCGTAACCTCCTACAGTGTTTAATTCAGCAACACCTTCCTCTTACAGCTGGGGACAGGTATCGGTATGGTGGGACTGGTTAGAGCAAAGTCCACACGCTTTAACTTGTTGAGGGGCATTCTGGTTCGCCATCCTCAGCACCAACTCTTTCAGCTTGGCCAACTCAGTCAACACCGGGCTTGGTCCTGCAGGGGTCACAGCATTGACCCCCTTTCTCTGGTACGTCTTCTCGAAGCTCCTGGTACTCTCACTCATCTCCTGGAGTCTCTCCATAGCCTCATCCGGTGTTAGGTTCTGAATACTTCCACCGCATGCAGCATCAACCATTCTCCTCTCTTGGTCCAGCAGACCGTTGTGTAGACAAAGGACAAGGTCCTGCTTGGCATATCCATGGAATGGGCAGCTGGAACAGAGCCTCTTGTACCTCTCCAGATAATCATACAGCGTCTCATCACCAACCTGCTCAATGTTGGCAATTGCCATTTTCAAAGCATTCGCCTTCTTCATGGGAAAGTACTTGTCCAAGAACGCTTTATGCAGTTTAGTCCATGTATCTATGGTTCCTGGCGGCAGGTGGTAATACCAATCGCTCGCAGAGTCGAGTAGGGAGAAACCAAAAGCTCTCATCTTGATCTGGTCTTCCGTCACATTCTTGGGCTTATCTTCATACAGACATTGTGGAATTTGCCCAGGTGAGAGATCGAATCCTCTCCACTTAGCCCGTGGAATTTAGGGAGATAAGCAACAACTCCCGACTTCAATTCAAAGTTCACCCCTTCTCCTAACGCAGGGATGATGACAACTAGGGGTTGCGCCCCTATATTCGGCTCAGTAAGCTCTCTCAAGGTTCCAGTTCCAGCCATTGCAACGGCTGGGGTATTGGCAGTCTCAACGGTTTCTGTCTCGATAGTTTCAGTCTCAACGGTCTCAACTGTCTCTATTCCTTCTTCTCCGTCTTCCCTTTGATTGCGCAGGTTCCTAAGGAAAGATCTGTCAACCTCTGGATCGAAAGGAGCTAGAATAGGGTCAGTACTATGGGTGTCGACCATAAGATAGGTCTCCACCAAAAATCAATCACGAAAACACACAACAAACAAAAGCCTTCCCCGACAACGGCGCCAAATTTGACGACGGCTAAAAGATGCACAAGCAAATGTCGTTGATTAGCCTTATCAAAGTAAATTATCCTAACAAACCCACTAAACAGAAGTATAGCAGAGAAGTAAGGGTCGATCCCACAGAGAATGTTTGATGTAGTATGCAACCGTGAATGACAAGTAACACAAACGGGGGGTTTAGTTATCAAGAGAACAAAGCAAACAAAGCAAATGAATTGAGTTGAGTTTAGAAAATATAATAAGGGAAAGTAGTTCTACTAGAGTGAAATCCACAAGTACAGAGATAGAGTTTGATCACGAAAATCTATTCAATCCAAGTTCTTTAATTATCCTTATAGTCGTTCCCACCCTGATCTTAAGTACTATTGATTCTCACAGTTGTCAATAGACTTATTACTATGCCAATGATAAAATACCACTGATTCTCACAGTTGTCATCGTACCTTAGCACCAACACAGCAATAGCAATACACATAAGGATATAGGATACATGTAAGTATAAAGACGTACAAGTACTCACTCCCCTACTTAACATGCAACTGATTCTCACTCACAATTGTACGCTCGGAACCCCTATACGCACAATTGTGTTTGCCACTAGATATGCACTCGGAACCCCTATATGCAATCCTAGCAATTGATAAAAAGCATTCAACCTAGTTGATCAGGCTAAGAAGAACAACAAGAAATCAATATCAATATAACCAAGAGAATCAATCCAACACTTATAAGGATAAGAACAAGGAATATAAATCTCACAAACACATCAACTGTACTGCTTCAATCGTCTAGCAGAACAAGGGTGAAGTTAGTTCTCCATCAAAGGGGTTGAAAAACTCTATAGAATATAACGTCTGAAAACGGAAGCAATCAAGTGATGATAAGTCTCTCTCGTCGTAACCTAGAAAAGAGGCTTAAATAGTCTTAGGAAACTAGGTTAAACTAATGTAAACAATAAAGGAAACAGAATAATAATAAAATAAAGTCTCAAACATAAAAGGAAACTAAATCGTCTCTGGCGCGAGGTCATTAGGCACCGTCACCGCGGGGCGGTGAATTCCACCGTGAGGCGTCAAAATTCCACCGCTGGGCGATGGCATCCTCTGGCACGGGCTTCATCTTCACTGAGAGTCATCGCCGGGCCGCGGTACTTCTGACGCGGGGCGGTGAGCTCATTTCTCCAGCTCTCTTCTTCTCTGCTTCTGCTGCTCTTCAATCCTACCAAGTGTTGGTAGTCTTCTCCATAGATGCTCCAGTAGCTCCATCCATCCTCATTTTCCATCTAAGCTGCAAAATCTTGGATTTCTTCACTTCTCTCCAAAACATCTAGATCGTAGACTTAGCACCAAAACTCATCCAAAACCTCTCCAAATCATGCTAATAATTGCTAGTAAAGGTGTATGAAATAGCACCTATCAAAACTCTACCCACTTGGCATGCCTTCTATTGAGCTTGCTTTGGCCCTTAAGATACTTCAATGCTTCATGATCTGAATGGATGACAACCTCCTTGGGCATAAGGTAGTGTTGCCATGTCTTGAGCACTCGGACAAGAGCAAACAACTCTTTGTCATAGGTGGGATAGTTGAGTTCTGTGCGACTCATTTTCTCACTAAAATAGGCTATTGGGCGGCCTCCTTGCGTCAACACCCCGCCAAGGCCAATTCCTGAGGCATCACACTCTATCTCAAAGGTTCTTGTGAAGTCCGAAAGTGCAAGGAATGATGCATGGGTGAGCTTGTTCTTGAGAATTTGAAATGCAGCCTCTTGCGCCTCACCCCAATGAAACACCACATTTTTGTTGGTGAGCTCGGTCATTGGCATGGCTATTGTGCTAAAGTCCATCACAAACCTCCTATAGAACCCCGCCAAGCCTAAGAAGCTCCTCACTTGTGTCATTGTGGTAGGTGTCGACCAATCTCTTATGGCTTTCACTTTTTCCTCATCAACCTTCAATCATGTCTTACTCACAACAAACCCAAGAAAGAAAATATGATCCGAGCAAAAGTGGCATTTCTTGAAGTTGGCATATAACTTTTCCTTCCTAAGGACTTCTAGTACTTGTTTTATATGATGAGCATGCTCTTGTAAGTTCTTGCTATAAATCAGTATGTCATCAAATAAAACAACTATGAATTTCCCTAAAAAAGGCCTAAGGACATGATTCATCAACCTCATAAAAGTGCTAGGAGAATTAGTGAGTCCAAAAGGCATTACTAACCATTCGTACAATCCATACTTTGTCTTAAAAGTGATCTTCCACTCATCCTCTTCTTTCATCCGGATTTGGTGGTACCCACTTTTGAGATCGGAGCCATGTAACTCATCAAGCATGTCATCCAACCGAGGGATGGGATGCCGGTACTTGATGGTGATGTTGTTGATGGCTCGACAATCCATGCACATTCTCCAACTTCCATCCTTCTTAGGCACAAGTATGACCAGCACGGCACAAGGGCTCAAGCTTTCCCTCATATAGTCCTTGTCAAGTAGCTCTTGGACTTGCTTTTGTAGATCCTTAGTTTCCTCCGGATTGGTCCTATAGGCTGCCCTATTTGGTAATGTGGTGCCAGCCATAAAGTCAGTTTGGTGTTCTATCCCTCGAATGGGTGGCAAGTCATTAGGAATTTCCTCTTGAAAAAGGTCTTCATATTCCTGCAAAAGAGATGCAATAGCCAAAGGTAGATCACTCAATTCTTGTGAAGAAAACAAGTTAGTCGTAGGTACAAAAAGAAAACAAACTTTTCTTCCCTGAAGCGCCTTGTCAACTTCCTTATTCTTGGCCAACAACATGTGATTGCTAGCTCCGGAGTTGGTGCCTATGGCCATCTTCTTGTTTCCACCTTTACCATGGCTCTTTTGGTTTCTTCTTTGCTCATTGGCCACGTAGTCGGCCATGATCTCATGAGGCACCATTGGGTGAAGAGTAATCTTCTTTCTAGCCATGTGGAAGGAATACTCATTGGTGACCCCTTGGTGGATCATCCCTCGGTCATATTGCCACGGCCGTCCAAGTAGTAAGTGGCACGCCGTCATGGGCAACATATCACAAAGCACCTCATCCTAGTAAGCTCCAATGGAAAACCGAATTAAAGCTTGAGCTTGTTGACAGCAGGTTTTAGTCGTATCACCTGATCAAAATAATCCTTAAAAACCTAACTAATGTAGTCTGGTAAGCAAGGGTCGAATCCCATAGAGAATCAAGTTATATATCCTGTTTGCAAAATCATTCACCAATTGATAACAAAGACAAAAAGGGGGGGTTTTGATTGAATCTAACTAAGAAAACGATAAATAAAACATAGAAAGCTTGGTTAGACAAATATCCACCTTTAATTTAGTTGATTGATCATTAATTATTCCTAGTCCTCTATCCTCATAAATGTCCTAATCCCTGTTCTGAAATAGTTACCAGTCCAACTAGTCCTGGTAACCCTAACTATTAAACAATCATGAAACTATCAAGATAAATCTAACAACAACAGGAAGTTCAGGAATAGATAGGCTCATGCAATACTTAACAACTCGTCAGTACTCGACATGCAATCAATTCTCTTCACAATAAACATTCACAACTCGTTCCAGTAAATTGTGGTTGCTACTCTGAATTAGGTATGAATAATATTAATCTCAACAAATTGACCAAATTAGGAGAATTAGTACTATAGATAATACCAATCTCAACTAGTTTGTCACGCTAGGGAAACCAATATTAATAATACTAATCACAACAATTGATGAACTAGATCAACTAATAGAATTCAAAACCCTAATCCTGCAATATGAATAATACCAATAAAACTAGGTGATCAGGCTAGAGAAATCAATAGAACTCAATGGGATGAAGCACAAGAGAATCATAACATTCAAGGATAAAGAAATGAATAATCTCAATATCAAATTCAAACCAAGGCTTCAATTGTCTAGCCAAAAACAAAACAAAGAACTAAACTAAGAAAAGGGAAAAGATGAAGAAAGGTAGAACCCAACTTGGGGAACACCCAACTTAGGAAGCACCAAACTTACTAAACTAATGTTCTACAGAAAGAATATATAGACTTCGCTAAACATAATTTCCAAAAGATAGGAAATACAATCTAAAAGGAAATAACAATAACCGAAATAAAAGAAATAAAAGAAAAAGAATAAAATAAAATAAATCTTCGGAAAAATTCAAACGCGCGCCTGATGCATATTTCCGCGACCGCGGAAGGATTTCCGCGATCGCGGAAAATTCAATCCTCCACATGCTTGCTCTCGAATTAGCCGCGACCAACTTCCGCGACCACCCGCGCCCGCGGCCACACTTCCGCGATCGCGGCTCCATATTCCGCACCCGCGGTTTGCTTCCGTAGACCCAGTTGGGTCTATTCTTCGTCTTCTTGGGTGGTTCCTTCTCTCTTCAATATATCTTCATTTAAGCTTCTCCAAACCACCATATCTATACTTCTATTCCTCAACTCTAATCTCCACAATAACGCTCTAAACATCTCCAAATGGTACCCAAAACACCGATAACAACTCCTAGTTAAACCCTACAAAGTAGCGCTGATCACTTGTACCCTGAGAGTAGTGGAGAAATTGAGCCAATTGAGCGTGTAGGGTTGATGGTGAAGTGTGGTCTTGAAGTTGAACCTCTTAACCACCTCTTGGTCTATGATGTTGCAGCACGAGCCTCCATCAACAATCACACTACAAACTTTTCCTTGGATGTGACACCTTGTGTGAAAAATTGTTTCACGTTGAGAAGGCATGGGCGGCGCGTCACTAGCCACCAAGGTCCTCTTGACCACAAAGCAAACTCCTATGGCCGCCGTGACATAGACCTCTTCTTCTTCATTTTGAGTGTCGTCCTCCTCTTCTAGGACTTCCTCTTCATCCTCCGACACATAGTCACCATGCTCATTTTCTTACTTGCTTCCGTGTAGGGCAGTCCTTAGCATAATGGCCACGTCCCAAGCACTTGTAGCACTTGACATCTCTAGTGCGAGGTGGAGCCTTGGCTAGGTCCGACTTGTTCTCTTGGCGCCTAGGGGCAGTTGGCACGGTGTTGGAGTTTGAGGTGGAGCCCCATGGACGAGAACTTGTGGAACTCTTCCTCCGTTGCAAATTTTGATAAACTTGGGTGGCATAGTGGAGCAACTCCTCAATTGCACATGCGTTCTAAACCTTTGCATCTCTACCACTTGGCCCACGTCCGGTTCTCTTGCTTCACTCTCTTCAATTTGACTTGGATTCGATATTGGAAGTCTTGAGGCATAAACCAGAACCTCATGGCCTCCTTGAGCTCCTCCCACGTGGTGATGGGTGGGTAGTTGTGGTAGGGTCTCTCCTCTTTTCTTCAAGACACCAAGAGTAGGCAAAGTCGGAAAAGTGGATAGTGGCAATGGCTACCCTTTGCACATCGGTGTAGCCTTAGTAGTAAAAAACGGCCTCGACTTTGGCTTCCCAATCAAGGTAGGCCTTTGGATTTGACGTGCCTGCATAGGGATAGATGGAGAGCTTGATGCCATGATGTGGCTCCCTCTCTTGAGCCCTAGCTCCATCTCCTTGGCCGAAGGCAAAGTGCCTAGGCCCTTGCGCGCGTGGCGGCATCCTTTGTCCTCTAGCCCCTTCTGGATGTTCTTGTTGTTCAAGAGGCACTCTTCGTGGATGCAAGAGTGGACCAGTCGGCAGTTGGTAAGGCCGCCTCATCATCCTCTCGAGTATAGGGGGATTGGCCGGCGCAAATGGCTGTGTTAGGGCTTGGTTGATGGCATCAGGGGAGAAGGGGTTATCCATGTCATCAAGGATGTGGTCGTGGCCCTTAGAAGGCCGTAACAAATTGATACTTTCCCCGGCTTGGTGTGAAGGCCCTTCCTCTCGAAAGCTCTCTTTGATTTGGTGAGCTTGGCTGGGTTGAGGTGTGACTCCTACGAGGGTTGCCTAGCCATTGCTCTAGCTTCTCATCCATTGCTTGTAGGAGATCCAACCGAGTCCTTTCGAACAAGGCTTTGATATCCCTAATTGTGAGAGGCTTGTCTTCACCATCGCCATCCATGAGACGCTTTCCTTTGTCTCCCTGTATAGACATATCAAACACAAGGCAAACAACACACAAATCAGTCTAAAAATGAATTCACAAGGTAGGGATGAAGTACCTCCAAGTGACTTCTTTGTCTTGTCCTTCGCACGACCTTCTTCTTTTTCAAAGGCTTGCCTCGTAGTGACTTGTTTCCAAGCCGCTTTCAAAACCTATTAGGCTCACACACACTTGATCTCGGCCCCCTCTAGGAAGTCCTACACAAGCGCTTGAAACCACAAGAAGAAAATTGCAAGCTTTACCGAGCACTAGGGTTTGGGCTCGGAGTGGTATTTTTGACAAGATGGTTTCACTTTGTTCAATATCAACTTGTACATGTTATGCAAGTCAAAATATAGATAAGTCACGCAAGAAAGCTACTAGGTACTTAACCCCTTACAAAATCTTGTTTTAGACACAAAACAACTCTTCTTCACTTGCTCTCTTTTTTCTTGGTTTGACCAATCTTTCTAAGGCCTTCCCTTTTGTCTTAGGCCGGGTATTTTTGGTTCAAACCTTTTTTTCTAGAGCTCTTTTTTACTTTCTTTTAAACAAAAATGTGGGAAAGTTTTCCCTTATAATTTTGACAAAAATCTAAATGCAAGAATCACAACAGAACACTTAACAACTTCGTAAGCCACTCTTATTTGGGGACTAAGCACTTTTCCCATAACTTATGCTACTTATAATATAGATTGGTCACATAAAAAGCACAAGCAACAAAAACAAAGTGCATTCAAACATGTGTGGCCAAATATGGTAAGTGGCAGTTGTAAATGTGGGGACTTTAATGCCAAGTTTAATGCATGCAATTCAATGGGATCGATTTTGTTTGATGCTATCAAATTAATGGGTATTTAAGAGCATATAACGGTCACTTTTCCCTTAGAAATGGCAGGCAAATCATGGAGTACTTCAAGCAAGAACAAACGAACAATCGCGAGTGTGGCTAGAAAGTACTAGGCAAAACTATAGTAAAATTTTCTTGAAATTTCAAGAACAAGTTTTGGATTGAAACTTACCTTAAAAGAGGCTCTGATACCAAATTATGTGTCCCTTGTGAGGATATAAAGCTTCAACGAAAGTTCTACACCAAAACTCCAAGCCAATTCCTCCTCGGCGCCAACGGTGGACTCGCTTGACAAGCAAAGTTGGCCGAGCGTTTGGAAGTATTTGAAGGCGATTTTGTGATGGGATAAACTTCTGGAAACCCTTGGAAAGATGCACCAAAAATAACCAGAAGGGTCATAGATTGGGTCGAGGATGAACACACCTAAAACCGCTCTACTAAGTTTGTATGAACACACCAAAAAAAGATGCAAAACTGAAAGGCTCCTAAAAGATTTTTGTGCTCAAAAGCTCAAGATTTATTCAAGTTTAACGTGAGAAACATTGTATCTGCAAGCCAGCTTAAAAACACAAAAATTACCTAAATTGTCTTTGAACACATTTAAGGAAAAACATAAAGTGGTGCTCTAAATGGCCTGGTCAATTCTCAATGCCATTTGCCTTCAATGTTGGAGATAAATGACAGAATCCAATGTGCCACATCATCACCAAACTTGGGGGGAAAGGCACGAGTGGTTTGTGAGATAGCCTTCTCTCAATGCCATGACACTGTCGGCGTCGGGCTTCCGTTGTCAGCCAATGCCATCTCCGGGCAAACCTTCGACCTCCCCGACACTCCTTGACTCCATTGGCATGTAGGAATGTCATAAGCATGTTGGAGAAGTTTGGACTCATTTGGACACTCGGGGCCTGGTAAGCATCGTTGTCCTCCCTTCTTGGCATTGCCCGACGTCGGGGCCATTTCTTGCACAAGTGCCATCACTGAGCCACTTAGCATTTCGCTCGGCAGTTCTGGTGCCAAAAGTCTTCTTTGGATTCCCTCTTGAAGACGCCTTGCTTGGGCCCGGGTGATCACACCTTTGGCATGGTGGACGTCGGCGAGCCTAGCTAGTGCCTGGGCGCCAGATCTGGTGAGTGGCGTTGTGGGGGTTGGGTACTCTTTGTCCATTGCTCCTTGAGGAATATTGACACTCTCCTCCAGTGCCTCATGTGCCTCGAAGCTGGCCTCGCCTCCACATTGCCCAGATCGCTCGCTTGCCCTAGCGGTAGTATCGGTGGCGTCGGCGACAAGATCTCAGTGCCGTTTGGGGCCTTGACTTGGTCTTCCTCCTGGACACTTGGTGTGAGGCTGGCAACATGAGGTGAAGCATTGTGATTCACATCAACCCAGACCTATAAATACGGATTATATTTGAAGTCAAATAACCTGGACCTTAAAATTCGGTTTATTTTTAGTCAGGTCAAATAATCCGGATATATACCTAGCCGGTGTATTTGACAATTCAAATAACCTAGGATATAGGTTTTTTATATAACCCGAATGTGCTAATATCCGGGTTATTTGCCCTGTTCTGTACTAGTGGCGGCTCGGCTGTAGTCCGATAACAAGTTCGTCATCAACGGCTCAACAGTGGTCTGGAAACCAGGTCGGCGTAAATCTCCTTACATCATTCATAGTGGCAAAGGATCGGTATGAAATTACCATTCTCGTGAAGCCATTAGTCCACAACAGGGGCATAAAACCCTAGATTTTGTTAGGGTTAGAATACTCAAAACTTGAAGATTTGGTTCAAATTTGCACTTGATTCGTGTAGTACATTACTTGAATTTGGATTCTACTTCTTCAATTTACTACTTTTTTGATGAAATTGTGCAATTCTGTTTTTGAGTGTCGAACCTCTTAAACTGTGCTTTTGGAAGGTTAGTGGTGGTTGCAACAACTCTGGTTCCCATGAAGGAGATGCTCGGCGGTGGATCTAGAGGAGTAGTGACGCTTGGTGTTGGTTTAGATTTGGGGTGAGATTTGGCTGAGAAGAAAGAAAAAAAAAACACTTTTCTTTTGCTAGTAAATGATTTTCTTACTTTGAGTTTTAGTGGAATAACTTTAAAAATTAAAATGTTATTAAATATTTACAAACTAAACTAGTAAATTATAATCTTGATCCCTTCAACATATGGTGATAAAAAAATTCATACAAATAACTGAATAAGAAAATATATAAATTCGACTAAGTAATGAGAACAATTGATTATGTATAATTAATCAAACGAAAAAAATAGTCAAATCATATCACATAATTATTTTAAATATTTTTAATATATATTACCACCTTTGCGTCACGAATCATTCTTGACCAATTATATTTTCAATCACATGTTATCAATTATATATATTTAAGCATTAAAACTATAAGTACATTACGTTTCTATGTATATAATTTATAAAAAGGTACCTTTTATATGATTAAACGTATATTTTAATTTGACTCTATATATTAATTTATAACTAATTTTAACATAATTTAAAATTTTGTTTTACACACACACACTTATATATTATAAATAGTTTTAATTGCAAATAAGAAGTAATATAACTAATAAGGTAAAGTATATCTTATGAATAATTTTATTCACAAATAAAAAGAAACTAATAAGGTAAAAAGATATCAACAATATTTGAGATGATAATATGTGTATAATTAAGGTAAGTTATTTTAAGTAAATAAATAAATAAAGAGATATGAAATAGAAAAAAAGTAGATATCAAAATTAGAGAGGGATAAAAGGGTATATGTATATTGAGATTTGCCTATGTGGCATCGCTCATGGGTTGACTCGTAAAAGAGATAATTAGGGCTTTAATATAGTATATATATTTTCCTTATTATATATATATATATCGTATCCTTTATTTAAAGGTGATGAAACTAATAAATATTTTTGTTAATTCAGTTACTAGAAAAGAGACTGTCGATTTGTTAGCTTATATCTAATAAATTGTAGCAAAAGCATATAGTTATTACTTGTTTCACCAATTAACTAAAGAGAGGGAGTACTAATTGTATTTGACGTCTGCATTTATTCACGTTTAATTACGGAGATATGATAATTTATATAAGTTAGATGTTTTTGATTGACATGTTTAGTTTTGGAAATAGAATATTCTTATATTTAAGTATCTTATTAAATTTTGGAAATTAAAGATCTTTGTATATCATTCTTATGATTAACATGCATAGTTTAGGAAATAGGAGAATCTGATATATATTTATTATGTTGAATCTAAAAAAATGAAAAATTGAGAAAATGCCATGTGGCAGAAAGAATAGGAGAATATCATGTGCATAAGGAGAGAGTGAGTTTAATAGGGGGATGCCATGTGGCATAAAGAGGTTTTAGTTTAGCAGATATAAAGTAGATTATTATTTTGTATATTTTTATTACCAAAATATGTTTTTATTGGCGTCAACTAGAGCTGTCAATCGGGTCGGTCAAGCCGGGTTCGGTTCGGTTATTTCGGGTTCGGGTTGAGAACGGGTCGGGTCATTTCGGATAACAAGTCAAGTCGGACGGGTCGTTACAAGTGAGTGGGCGGTTCGGGTTGACCAACGGGTCAAGAGCGTCATTTTCTAAATATTTTATTCATTTTATAAATATTATTAAATAGTTAAAAACTAATTTAAATATGTCAAAATAAGTTGACATGAATCAAAATAATAATATTATTAATTATTTTAATGTAATTGATATTAGTAGACCAAAATCATATTTTATTTTTATTTTTAATTTATATTATATTAATTTATAAATTTCTACATTATGAAAAATTATATAAGTACAACAATGTTCTTCTTTAAGATAATTGAGCATATTATCATAATTTATATGTCATTTATCATATATATCTTATGTTATATTTATTAATACTCCATATTTATTTGTTAATCGGGTCGGGTTCGGGTTGGCCGAGTTCGGTCTCGGTAAATCCAGGTTCGGTAAATTCGGGTTACCAAAAATTTCGGTCAGATTGGGTCGGGTCCAAAAGCGGGTCGATCAGGTCGGTAAAACGGGTTCGATCACTTTTTGACAGCTCTAGCGTCAACGCTTATTTAGGTAAAAAACCAAAAACATATGAAAATTTATAACATTCTTTACTTTTTAATTTTTCTTATTTGTTGACCTTTAAAAAACAAAATTCTTTCTTATCTTTTTTGTGGGGAAAAATCTTTCTTATCTGCTTACCCTCGTCAATTACTACCTAGAAAAAATATTAAGTTGAAAAAAGTTTATGGTGGACCTTTTAATAATGTAAAATTGTTTTCTTATAAGGAAATCATTTACCATAATTTGTTTGTGTTAATACTCACCCTAAGTATTTTAGAATTATGCTACAAAAAATACTGTCACTCCTAACATTTTCGTTTAACCATGTTTAGTTTTGGATTGAAATGTTTAGTTTTGGAAATAGAATATTATTATATATAATTATTATATTAAAATTTGGAAAAATGATATTTGCACATCATTCTTGTGATTAACATGTTTAGTTTAAGAAAATAGGGGGATGTCATGTAGCATTGATGGGTTTTAGTTTAGTAGATATATAGTAGATTCTCCCGACTTCAATCCACGCATGACTGAAAGTTTGGTAGTACAAATCTGCATAGCATTGAATATTACAGATTTGTGTCGATTTTAATTTGGCAGGATGTATTTTGATGTTATTTTGTGCAATCCCATTTTTTGGTTTAGTATACTCCAAGTGCATATCAGGTTCATTTGCACATTTTTGGAAGCAAATAATTTTTTTGATACATGTAAACATGTTTACACAAGTGGTTTATTACAGATTTTCGAAGTAAATCTGCAAAAATTAGAATTGGAAGAAAATATACAGGTTTATTGGATATTTTGTGATAAATTTTGGAAATAATTGATTTTTAAAATATTGTAGATTTATTTTCGTATAGTGCATAGGATGTATATTCCTAAGAATTCAAATATGCAAAGAATTGAATATTTTGTGGTAAATTTTGGAAAGATTTGATTTTAAAATTATAGCAAATTTATTTTCGTATAGTATAAGTGCATAGGATGTATATTGCAAAGATTTGATTTATTAAATAAACTCGAAAAATGATAAATTGTCACGTGGCTGATTTAATGGCACGATGCCATGTGGCAGAAGAGAGGGATGATTTTATTCTAGGGGTGCCATGTAGCTTAAGAGGAATCTACTTTAGTAGATATATAGTAGATTATTTGGTCCATTTTGGAAAATAATTATGTTAAAATATTACAGATTTATTTAAGTGCATACGAAATATATGGCAAAGAATATTTTGTGCTACGTTTTGGAAAGAATGAATTATAAAAATATTTGTGTGGTATGCATATCCTACTACTTAGGGTAGAGATTTGATTTGATTTTCAAAATAAAAACGAAAAAATGATAGTTTGCCACGTGGAAAAATTAACGGCGTGATGTCACGTGGCATTAGAGAGGGCTTGTTTATTTTGAGAGCGCCACGTGTCGTAGTAGGAATTCAGTAGATATATAGTAGATTTTTTTTCTATAAGGCACAACATAATAGCCTAGTTTTATTCTTCACATAATTTTTGTTACAATTGTTTAAAAAAAAAGAAAATCACGAATATATTAAAATCACATAAAAACGTTGTTATCCTTACAAAATACACTATTAGTTAATGAATACATTTAAAATTAAAGAAGTAAAATTACAATTTGACAACAGATCTGAAGAGTCATAATGTAATATATTAAGATATATTTAATGATCATTGTTACCTTTCCAATGCACTATTAGTCTGTTATCATTTCCAATGCATTGTTTAATGATATTTTAAATTAAAAATAATAATAATATACTTTAGATTACCTTTCTTTGACACATGGCTGTTTTATGTAAAAGTATAAAAAAAATTATACATTGTGGAAACCTACATTTATCCCTTTAAGATGGACAAATAAATATTTACAGTAGGTGTAAAATAATTCGTACACCTTTACTTGATTTAGAGGATATAAATGTAATTTCCTTTAGTGACTACTAAATACAGAAATTATCAAAAGAGTATGTTTTTCGGCGAAAAACCGCGCACGCCTTTTTTTTCCGCCTCACACTCCCTTATGGGTGGCACTCATTGCCGCCCAGAAAACCCGAGTTCCTTGGGCGGCACGAATTGCCGCCCATGATGGGTTCAGTTTTGGGTTTATTTTCAAAAATAAATTAAAATGTGTTTTAAAAAATCGGTTTATTGAAACCGGGGTTGTGGGCTGCAACAAGTGCCGCCCAAGAAACTGGTTCAGTGAACCGGGTTTTTTGGGGGGACAGGGTTCATGGGCGGCAAGACGTGCCGCCCAGTTTACTTTAAAAAGAGAGTCCTGGACGACACTAGGTGCAGCCCAAGGAGTATACGTTTCACTCCCAACGGTAAATGTGGGCTGCACATAGGGCCGCCCAGGACAGTGTAGCCGGCAATATATATTGGGGATGGTGGTATTGTATTGTATCAAAATCTTGAAACTCCTTTTCATAAAAAATATCGTCGTCAAGCGATTCTGGATGGAGGGGGTTGTCGGAGTCGTCTTCGAGCGTGCACACATCTGTAGATGATGAGGGTGATTTGCAGGCGCCAATTTCTCCCGAGTACTTCAAGGTATGTAATATTGTAATTTTTATTGTATAAAATAATTAAATCTTAAATGTACTTAGTCTTTGAACTGTTTTGAAATATGTTTAACTTTTTGATATTAGTTTGTAGAAATTTAATTATTAATTAGTCTCTAATGTAATAATTTTTGTATATAAATAGGGTGATTCTAGTGATGATGAATTTGTAGCAATCGACTTCTCATCCCATTTTACTACTACTGAGATATTTCCTAGTAAGGAAGGATTGAGAGATTGGATGCAAAGGGTAGGTTTTAGTCTTTTTATGGTTATCACTACGAAATCATCAAAGCCTAAAAATATTATATTTCATTGTGAGAGATCCGGGTTACCTAGGTCCGGCAAGAAGAAGGTGTTAGTCGATGGTAAAAAGGTCAGCCCGATACGAGTGAATAAAACTAGGTCAAAAAAGAAGGGTTGTCCCTTTTTGCTGCATGGTACTTTTAGGGAAGGAAATGCTATTAGAGATCCTGGGTGGACCATATCGGTTGTTAGTGGATCCCATAACCATATGCGTAGGAAAGTGATGATTGATACTGCGGCGGGTGCAAGACCCAAGGTTATTTCTACACAGATTAGGAATGAATATACGGGTTCAACGATTTCGAGGAAGCAGGTGTACACTGTTAGGGCTAAGGAGAGGTTAAAATCCCTGGGCAATCTGAATGTGACACAATGGTCATTGGGATCTTTGAATGAGAAAGGCTATTTGTTGGACACTGCTACTAAGACGAGCGAAGATGGGAAGGAGGTTTTGGCGTGCTTGTTTATTTCTCATCCAGACGCTCGACATTTGTTATGCATGTTCCCTAATGTCGTCATCATGGATTCGACATACAAAACCAACATGTAAACCTTACTCTTTTTTGTATTATGTGTAGATAATGGTATTTTCTGCGTGTTTAAAGTATTTTTTGTATTGCATTTATAGGTACGGTATGCCTCTATTCCAGATTGTTGGGTTTACTTGCACCAACTACACATATTGCATTGCTCTTGTGTTCATGGAAAGGGAGACGACAAACCACTATGCATGGGCGATGAGACGATTGAAGTGGTTGTACGGGGAGAAAAATCCCGTATGCATCATGTCTGATCGAGAGCTAGGACTGATCAAGGCTGCCAAACTGGTGTTTCCGAAGGTTCGTCATCACTTGTGTCAGGTCCATGTAGACCGTAATGTGAAGGCATATGCTAAGACGATGAAGATTGACGAGATGAAATTCTCGGGAAGTGTTCGTCGGGTGATGAGGTCTCACACAAAGGAGGAGTACAGAGAGCGGCTTGCTCACTTTAAGGAGATATGGAGTGAAGGCTTGGTGAGATATGTGGAGCAAACTTGGTTTAATGAGCATAAGAAGAAGCTGGTTACGGCATAGTGTGATGATGTTCTCCATTTTGCCACAAGAACATCAAACAGGTAACTTTCATACAAACATTTTCAATCAAATTGGGTTATAAAATTTATTTAGTTAATTGTATACGAATATATTATTGTCAGGGTTGAGGGTCAGCATTATATGCTTAAGGACATGATTGAGACATCTGTCGGAGGGTTCGACACAATTGTGCAGCACATCGATAACATGTTTGTTGATCAGCATCGGAAGATCCGATTTGAGATGACCAAGAACTGCACTGCCTTTCCCATGGAGATAGTGAATGGCCCTGAGTGGGTTAAGGTGTTCTTCAAGCACATCCTTGAAAAGTGCTCTGAAAAATGCCTGAGAATGTTGTATGCCCAAGCTGTGTTAGCAAAGGAGGGAAAAATTGGAAACAAATGTGATGATTTTTGGTGGAGGTCCACACTAGGGCTGCCTTGCCCACACACAATTAAGGTCTACGTAGAGACGGGTTACCCGTTAGTGCCTGAAGAGGTTGATATTTTTTGGAAGCAGATCCGATGGGAAGGGGTGGATGCTAAGGATCTTGATGTCGATGATGGTGTTTCACTGACAGCGGACAATGTCACGGTGGATGACTTCGTTGAAGAGTACTTATGTGGGACAGTTGAGGGATTTGATTTGAAGAAGATGGCGGAAAAGTGGCGTGAGTCAAAGGACCCTACATCGTACGATATTCAAGACCCGCCACGTGGTGAGACCAAGAAGGGGAGGCCTAGGATGAATGCGAGAAAGACCGGTACCAAGAGGAAAATGGGTTGGGACGAGCATGTGGATGCAAAAATGAAGAAGATGAAGGAGAAGCAGAAGATGAAGATGGAGGGTGAGGAGCTGGGAGTGGATGAGGAGGATGAGCTTGCAGAGAAAGAGACGACCAATGTGAAATCGTCTGTGGGATCAAAGGGATCGAAAGGATGCCCTTCTAGCGGACGACCTCACAGTGGAGTTTCAACAGCAAAGGGGAGTGCCACTAAACATGCAAAGCCGAAATCTGCTTCAAGCAAGTCCAAGTCGGCTTCAAATAAGCCGGTCAAGTATCTCGGCTTCAACTGGGGACATGAGAATATTGATCATTTCATGCTCGCCTACATTTCTAGAGTTCAAAACGTCAAAGGTGATGGTCATTGTGGGTTCCGTTCTCTTGCCGTTTTGTTGTGTCGCCAAGAAGACGAGTACATTGATGTCCGGTTAGGGCTTTCGAAGCACGTCCAGGCACATGGAGCCAACTACGTAGCGATGCTTGCGGAGAAAGCGTTGACGTTGGAAGAATTTGTTAGGAAATTGAATTATATTCCTTCACCGTGCACGACAAACTTCTGGTGTGTAATGCCTTTTACTGGGTTGGCGTTTGCCACGGAACACCAAGTGGTTGTTGTTGTCTTATCATGGTTCGGACCGCACACATGTCTTCCATTATGGGCCCCCCCGGGTGCCGAGCCTCCGACAAAGGTTTATGCGATAGCACATGTATGCAGGAGAGACCATTACGTACCGGTACGTGGAGTCATACTCTCTCGTATTTACTTATTCTTTCATAATTTTTTTTTTTAACTGTATTGTTTACATGTACAGATTTGGCTTGTTAATGACCATTGTCCCATTCCACCGCCTCCAAGACAGTGGCGCATTTACAAGGATCCAAGTGTTGATGGATGGGATAGTCATGAGCGCTTTAAGGATAGGTTCAAGAATTATGTAGAGGATCGAGCATATCATGGGCGACCTGACATACTTACCTAGGTTTTTTGGATTGTAATCGACTTTATATATGATATTGTATTTCCTTTTGTGTGAAAGTTTGATTGAGATTGATCGTATATTGTGTTTTGAATCATTTGTTTTTTCGAATTGAAAAAAATCGGGAAAATGCGATACGCGACAACAATATTACTAATCATTAACAAAAACACGTTCATGAAAACATTAAAGCGTACACTAGTTGTGGGCGGGTGCGTATTAATAGGGTAAAATATGACCGTTGTGGGCGGCACACAGTGCAGCCCAGTGTACTATGTGCCACCCAGAAGGGTACTTGTGAGATTCTGGACCCTTTGGGCGGCACTGTGAGCCGCCTAGCCAGCTTTTTTACTATATATAAGGAGAACTTCTGTTGATAGATTCATGACATTCGTAGGAAACCAAACACTACAACAAATAATGGCATCTTCCTCTGAATCATCAACAAACCCCCCACATCGGCTATGCGAGTGTAATTTGAAAGCCGTTGTCCGTACTTGGGATTTGCAGTGGAACTACGGAAGGAGGTATTGGGGATTCCCAAAAATGCAGTGTTCATACATGAAGTATATTGATCCTATGTACGAGGATAGAGCACATGCGGTTATTCGACAACAGTGGCGGGAAAAACAAGATCTTGTTAAGGAGAATCAAGATCTTGTTAAGCAAAAAACAAGAACTTTTACAAGATCTGGATAAGATGCGTAGGTATAACCGCAATCTATATAATGATGTACATCGTATACTGCATTGATGTCGTATCTTTTGTGTAATATTGTTTACGTACTATCAAACTTTGTAGGGAGCAAGCCATTTTATCAAAGCAGAGATATGATATGCCGCGAACTTTTACCAGAGACTATCCTAATTTATTCAAACGCAACTAGGCGATGTCATTTATATGCGAGTCAAGCGTCCTAGGACGAACCTCCTTGGGCCATGGCGTACATGCTGATCTGCTCTTTTTTCCTCGCTGCAGCACAGATAAAAACATGGGATCTTCAAATTTTGATATTTGTAGGATTTCAAGTTTTTCTGTGATGCAGCTAGGAGAAGGAGCATATCAGCATGAACGCCGTGGTCCTAGGAGGTTCATCCCTGGGCTCTTGATTCGGTCAAGATGATAATGGCCACAGGGCAAGAGTTGTGTATGTCATTTGTTCCAGTGTGTATGTATTTTTTTAGTGTGTAAGCCATCAGTGAATGTATATGTGTTTTTAGAATTTGTATGTGTTTTTAGTATGTGTATGTATTTTAAGAATATGCGTGTTTTTTTTTGAAATAACGGACGAAAATCCAAAAAACCAATAAACAAAGAACTCAAACTAGAAACGACGGAACAAATATCTAAAAACAACCAATAAAGCCAAAAGTCAAATTAGAAACGACGGAACAAATATCTAAATACAACCAATAAAGCCAAAAGTCATACTAGGAA
This sequence comes from Rheum nobile, assembly GCA_027886185.1. Taxonomy (NCBI): domain Eukaryota; kingdom Viridiplantae; phylum Streptophyta; class Magnoliopsida; order Caryophyllales; family Polygonaceae; genus Rheum; species Rheum nobile. The sequence continues at coordinate 5,207,755 of WOAB01000163.1, forward strand.
TTACTAGAATGTCAATCCCAATGTGAAATCGAACAAACACAAAAGTCATACTACAAATTGCTAAAAACAACCAATAAAGCCAAAAGTCATACTACAAACTCTCCGTCTCACTATCCGATGACTCATCTAAATGTGGAGTAGAATCACTAGCCAAGGACATACCTACACCTGAATCCACGCCCGGTGCCCATACTGGAGGAACCATCGGCGTCGGCTGAGACGCTGTCTGCCGAGCTGATGCATGCTGAGCTGCTGCACGCTCTTCCGCCATCCTAGATGATTCGGCTCTATCAAATATAGTAGAGTCTGCACTATATGCATGGGAAGGCATCTGTGAAGCCCGTACAAGCGGTGGAGCTACAGGAATGACGTCACTGAAAAGGATGTCATGCATATGCTGAAAGTGCTCCCTACACCCTAAACAACCTCCAGACATAAGCTCCTGAAGATAGGCCTTGCTCATCGCCATACCTCGCTTCGCCTCCTTCCTCCGCCAGCCTCACTTCCTCTGCCGCGTCGCCACCCCTCTCCCCCAGCCTCGCTTACTCCGCCTCCTCCGCCGCCTCGTCGCTGCCCCCCGTGAAACAAAGATTCGCCGCCGCCGCCGCCGCCATCGTCGAATCTGCCGTCGATTCTAGTACATCGCCGCCGTCTCCGCCAAGAACTCCCGCCGTCGCCATCTTATGGTCCCTCAGTTCTTCCTCCGCCAAGAACTCCCATATCTCGTCAACCGAATAATCGCCGCCGGGATCCATTTTCGCTCTCGAACTCTGCAAATCGCTCTCGGAGAAGACGACCCTGGACGGCATTTAATAACGCCGAAGTTTCAATTTTTGGGCGGTTTGCACATGGGCGGCAATAGTTGCCGCCCAAGTTTCAATTTCAAATTCGCCATTGGGCGGCATGTTTTGCCGCCCAGAGTTTTGGGTTTAGACTCGGCGGCTTTCAGTGTCGCCGAATTTTAACCCGGTTTCCAGAAAATCATTTTTTAATTTTTAAAATAAATAAATTAAATTTCAAAACCGGGTTCTACAAAACCAAAAACACTGGGCGGCAATATGTGCCGCCCAGGTCCAAATCGGGTTATAAAAAAACCGGTTTGCATGGGCTGCACCTAATGCCGCCCAGGTGCAAACCGGTTTTTTGGAAGGGTTTTCTGGGCGGCTCTAAGTGCCGCCCAGAGGAGAGTGCGAGGCGAAAAAAATCGGCGTGCGCGGTTTATCGGCCATGTTTTTTCATAAAAATTATACTCCGTCCTAGGAATGGAGGGAGTGGCGGAAGGAACAAAGCTCTCGCAATCGACATCGAATTCGACCCGATCGGAACAAGCTCTCGCAACGGGACCATAAATGATGTTCATTAATCGGCTATAAAGAGAGCTCATATGGTTTCCAGTTCCTCAGCGATAGAAGACGAGCTTGACAATAGAGACGCAACAAGCATCAATCTATTAGTAGTGCAGAAATTTTAAAACAAAGATTATGTTTTGATTGAATTAAAACCAAAAACTGATGTTGTTTTAATGGGGTCTTATCTTGCCATAAAGCATAAGATTTTGGTATTTATTGTTTGATTTCATGGTTAATGACAAAGTAGAAAATCAATGGATTTTGCTTGTCTCCATAAAGAAGAACATTTTCGAATTTATTGTTTGATTTCATGGTTAATGGCAAAGGAGCAAATCAAGGGATTTTTCTTGTCTCCTCTTCCCTATAAAAGGGTTGCCTTTCTTTTGTGAAAACATATAGAAAAACAATTATATTCTCTCTAAACTCGATTTCGTTCTGAGCATACCTGACTGATTCTAGTCCTTCGTTGGCGAGATCCCGTGATCGGAGGATGATGTGCGAACCTTGGGGGGCGACCCCAATCTGACAGAGCTCCGGTGGGTTAGGGCGAAATCGCTTCTAAGGCAGCGGGTTCCATACCGCGACACAACAAGTTTTCGTTCTGTTTTCAATCAGTTTTCTAAGCGGCCCTACACACAAATTTTAGTAAGGTTTCATCTGGTTCATTTATGGTTTCGTACTAACAATTTAGAAGCAAATTTTTTTTTTGAATCCAAAATTGCGATGATACCGTATCCCAAGCCGCAAGCCAACCTTGTTGAAGGAAGCAACCAATTGATTGCTATGATCACTGAAGCAAACCATGTATCTGAAAAGGTGGAATGGTTATTGGACACTAGAGCAACCAAGAATTTTGTGCTGATAGGGAGCTCTTTGCTGAGTTTGAGGAAGCTGTTGAAATAGACCAAGTCTATATTGGAAACTCAAGTGTCTCTCAGGTCCTTGGGAAAGGGAAGGTGTCTCTGAAGCTCACTTCAGGGAAGTCTCTTTTTTAGCAAAATGTTTTATATGTACTTTCTTTGCGTAGGAACTTGATTTCATCTGGTTTGCTTGAAATTACTAGCATAAAACAAGTGATTGAAGCTGGTAAAATAGTCTTATCTAAAAATGGTGAATTCGTAGGAAAGAGATATAGGTCTGGATGCTTATATGTGCTTGAAACTTTGATTGATAATGAGAATGCTTCTTCTTCTTCTAATATTGTTGAGTCTTTGGATTTATGGCATGCTAGACTTGGACATTTAAATGTTAAATTTGTCAATCGTTTGCATGCATTGGGTTTAATTACAAATTTGGCAAAAGATGGTCATGAAAAATGTAGTGTTTATGTTGAGGCTAAATAAAAAAGGAAACCTTTTAGTTTTGTTAATGAAAGGACAACTGAATTGTTAGAATTAGTCCATTCAGACTTAGCCGAATTTAGACACACCGAAAGCAGAGGTGGTAAAAAGTATTATATCACTTTTGTAGATGACCATTCTAGATACACCAAATTATATTTATTGAGATCCAAGGATGAAGCTGAAAATGTGTTTTACATTTATAAGGAAGAAGTAGAAAACCAACTAAATCAAAAGAATTAGATCTGATAGAGGAGGTGAATATATCACCAACTCTTGGAAGGCATTCTGTGAGAATAATGGCATCATTCATGAATTTACATCTCCATACAGCCCACAACAAAATGGTATAGCAGAAAGAAAAAATAGAACTTTGAAAGAAATGATGAATGCTTTGCTTTTTAGTTCTGGTTTGCCTGATAACATGTGGGGTGAAGTTGTATTGACTGCCAACCATATTCTCAACAAAGTTCCTCATAAAAAGCTAGACAAGACACCTTATGAGTTATAGAAAGGGTATTCGCCTAATCTAAAATTCTTGAAAGTATGAGGGTGTCTAGCTAAAGTGGGATTGCCTTCTTATAAAGTTGATGCAATCGGGTCTAAAACTTTTGATGTTGTATTCATTGGTTATGCTAAAAACAATGCAGCTTATCGATTCATGTGTTTGAGTGATCGTTCATTGTGTGAATATCGTGATGCTGAATTCTGTGAGCATATATTTCCTTTAAAGAAAAATGATATGCAAATTGATTCTATGCCTAGCACTGTTGCATCTTCCTCCATGACTTTACCTTCCATGCCAATTGATATTGAACCTAGGAAGAGTAAGAGGCAAAGAAAATGAACTAGTTTTGGTCCTGATTTTGTGACTGCTTTCCTGATTGAACTCAATGATTATGATGAATTGAATGATACATTCATTAGTATGCATATGCTAGAGGATGATCCTAATACATATGATGAAGTTGTGAGTTCATTGGATGCTAGTTTTTGGAAAGATGCAATTAGAAGTGAAATAGATTTAATTATGTCTAATCATACATGGGAACTAGTTGACATGCCTAAGGGAAACAAAGCCATTGGATGTAAGTGGATCTTTAAGAAGAAACTTAAGATAGATGGCTCAGTTGAGAGGTATAAGGCAAGACTAGTTATTACAGGATTCACTAAAAAATTTGGGATTGACTTCTTTGACACTTATTCTCCTGTGACTAAGATCTCTACCATACGTGCACTATTTGCTTTAGCTTCTAGCTACAAGTTGTTAGTACATCAGATGGATGCTAAGACTGCATTTTTAAATGGTGATCTTAATGAAGAAATTTATATGGAACAACCTCCTGGGTGCATAGTTCCAGGGCAGGAGAACAAGGTGTGCAGACTCAAGAAGTCACTTTATGGGTTGAAGCAAGCACTAAAGCAATGGTATAAAAAGTTTCATAAGACTATTCTTAGCTTTGGTTTCAAGGTCAATGGATCTGATGCATGTGTTTACTCAATAATGTTTGGTATCGATTGTGTGATTATATGTCTTTATGTTGATGACATGCTTATCTTTGGGACACACATTAATTTCATTAACACGACCAAACTATTTTTGTCCTCTCATTTTGATATGAAAGACTTAGGTGAAGCTGATGTGATTCTAGGTGTTAAAGTAACTAGAACTGAAAATGGTTTCACCTTGTCTCAACCACATTATGTAGAGAAAGTATTAATGAAGTTTAATCAATTTAATGTAGTGCCAGTAAGAACTCCTTATGACTCGAGCATGCAATTAAAGAAAAATTGTAGTGATAGTGTATCACAAAATGAGTATGCTAAGGTAATTGGGAGTTAATGTTCTTAATGAACTGTACTCGGCCTGATATTGCTTATGTTGTTAGTAGACTTAGTCGATATACACATAACCCTAGTAAGGATCATTGATGTGCACTTAACAGTATATTGAGATATTTAAGAGGCACTATGGATTGGGGTTTGCACTTTGTTGGTTATCCTAAAGTTTTAGAGGGATATTGTGATGCAAACTGGGTTACCGATAATGATGAAGTTAGCTCCACTAGCGGTTATGTTTTCACATTATGTGGTGGTGCTATTTCTTGGAAGTCTTCTAAACAGACTTGTATTGCTAGATCTACTATGGAATCTGAGTTCATAGCTTTAGACTTAGCAGTTCAAGAGGCTGAGTGGTTAAGAAGCTTACTGGTTGACTTACCATTGTGGGGGAGCCCAACTCCCACTATATCTCTACATTGTGACTCATAATCTGTTATTTGTGTAGCTAATAACAATGCCTAAAGAGGCTGAGTGGTTAAGAAGCTTACTGGTTGACTTACCATTATGGGGGAGCCCAGCTCCCACTATATCTCTACATTGTGACTCACAATCTGTTATTTGTGTAGCTAATAACAATGCCTACAATGGCAAGAAGAGATCCATTCGGATTAGACATGAGTCGGATCCTGGAAACGAACTCCAGAATAGGATGGGTTGCATGAATCTCACCAGTAAGGACGTCGACCAATCAGTTGTGTTAGATTTGATAAAAATGATGCATTCAACTAGCACTGTTGCAAAGGCATTTACAATGGCGAGAGAATGGGTAACATCAAACGACTGTGTCGAGTTCAGACTGAAACTCATTGGTGAAAGGAAACCAATTGAAAGGCAATACAACTTGCCCACCGTTCCTGAAGTAGCAAAACTAATTGTGGGAGACTTTGGTCAGAGTACAGCCCCAAGAGATGTTTACATCCAAACCAAATCAAGCCACCCACAACGGATATCTGAATTGCATCCCCTGTACATGGCCCTACAATATCCGTCACTATTTCCCTATGGTGAAGATGGCTTCCATGAAAACATCCAATTTTATTCAAATACAATGAGGGAGTACTATTCTTATAGAGTTCAACAACGGATTGATGAAGGGAAGACACTATTACACGGAGGGAGGTTGTACCACCAATATTTGGTCGACGCATATACAGCGATGGAAGAACAACGCCTACCATGGATCAAATTCAACCAGAAACAGCTACGTGCAGATTTGTACAATAATATTTGCGATGCAGTACTTAAAGGAGACACTAAAGCAAGGTCAATCGGTAAACGAATAGTTCTTCCAACAACATTCACCGATAGCCCAAGGTACATGGTCCAAAACTATCAAGATGCGATGGCATTGTGCAGGACATATGGAAACCCTAGCCTCTTTATCACATTCATAGCTAATCCAAAGTGGCCAGAGATAGAAGAAATGTTGAAGGAAGTAGAAGGACAACAAAGGGCTGACATAGCAGAAATCATGACGCGTCTTTTCAAGCGGAAGTTAGCACAGCTCATGCAAGACATTATGAAAAAACACATTTTTGGGCCCACAAATGCAGGTACCCTTTTATTTGCATAAACATGCCTTTTTGGCAAAGCATAAAAAATAAGCTTCTTTTCCCTTCTTCTATATTGCTAATCTAATCATGCTTCGAAGTTCGTAGCTATTTGCACAATTGTATTCGATAAAAACAGCCTCTTACATGCACATATTAGATCCACATACAATTGCCTAATAGCAATGGAGCCTATTTCATCCTAATTCTCACGTTTCATGTTACTAATCCATTGTTTCAAATTTGTTATGCAGTTGTCTACACAATTGAATTCCAAAAGTGGGGTCTCTCACATGCACATATCCTAATTTGGCTACAAGAAGGAATTCAAGCAAAGACAGCACGGGACATTGATGAGGTCATTTCAGCTGAAATCCCTTGCAAGGATGGAGATCCAGAGGCACATAAAATGGTAATTGAACATATGCTACATGGACCATGTGGGGAGGGAAACAAAAATGCTCCATGCATGAGTAATGGTGTATGCATGAAACACTTCCCAAAGCCATTCTATGCAAACACTACACTTGATGAAGATGGTTACCCAGTCTATCGACACATGCAGAACGGTATATCTATGAAAAAAGGAATGACAAAGCTTGATAACCGATATGTGGTACCATACAACAAGTATTTGTTGTTAAAATATCAGGCGCACATTAATGTGGAATGGTGCAACCGTTCCAGAGAAATAAAATACCTCTTCAAATACATTAGCAAAGGGCCAGACAGAGCAACTGCAGTATTTAGGCAGAGCAACAACAATGCAGATAATAGCGAGCAAGGGAAAATGATTGAGGTAGATGAGATCCAACAATTTCTAGAGTGTCGTTACTTATCTGCCTGTGAAGCGGCGTGCCGGATTTTTGCTTTTGATATTCACTTATCCAGGCCAGCTGGCATTCGTTTGACATTTCACTTGCCAGATCAAAACCCCATCACATTATCAGATAGCCAGAACTTGCACGCATTACTACAGAGAGACGAAGTTAAGAAAACTATGTTTACTGAATGGTTTACACTTAACACCATAGATGTTGAAGCCATACAATACACATTGCAGAAATACCTACAAAATATGTGTGGAATGCGTCAGACAAGGTATGGGCTAAAAGGGCACAACAAAGGCCAATTGGGGGGATTGTCTACTGTCACCCAACTATAGGAGAGCAGTACTACCTTAGAATGCTCTTAAATGTTGTAAAAGGGCCAAGGAATTTTGAAGAAATCAGAACACTAGAAGGGTCGATATATGACAGCTTCAGACAAGCATGCTATGCGCGCGGCATGCGAAACGAGGACACTGAATGGACATATGCAATTCAAGAGGCACAACTATGGGCGAAGGGACCCCAGCTAAGGGAATTGTTCGTCACAATACTCCTTTTATGTGATGTCACCAGCCCCTCCAAGCTATGGAGCCACAACTGGGAGGCACTTTCTGAGGACATACTTTGCCAAAAGAGGAAGCAGTTCAGATTTCCAACCTTAGAGCTCAGTGAGAACCAAATCAAGAACTATTGTCTATTGCATATTCAAGACATACTTGCAAAGAATGGGAAAGCCCTATCAGATTTCCCAAATCTACCGAAGCCCGACAAAAGCTTGTTGACAAATATGGATAATAAACTAATACAATAAGAGATGGCCTACAACACTACATAAATGGTTGACCTGCATGATACCCTTTTCCAAGCTCTAAACCCAGATCAGCTCATTATTTATAACAAGGTGATAGAATCAGTCCAGAATCAGTTTGGGAAGTTTTACTTTGTGTATGGGGCAGGAGGCACAGGGAAGACATTTCTGTACAAAACCATAATGGCAAGGTTGAGATCTGAGCGGAATAATGGCATCATTCATGAATTTACATCTCCATACAGCCCACAACAAAATGGTATAGCAGAAAGAAAAAATAGAACTTTGAAAGAAATGATGAATGCTTTGCTTTCTAGTTCTGGTTTGCCTGATAACATGTGGGGTGAAGTTGTATTGACTGCCAACCATATTCTCAACAAAGTTCCTCATAAAAAGCTAGACAAGACACCTTATGAGTTATAGAAAGGGTATTCGCCTAATCTAAAATTCTTGAAAGTATGAGGGTGTCTAGCTAAAGTGGGATTGCCTTCTTATAAAGTTGATGCAATCGGGTCTAAACTTTTGATGTTGTATTCATTGGTTATGCTAAAAACAATGCAGCTTATCGATTCATGTGTTTGAGTGATCGTTCATTGTGTGAATATCGTGATGCTGAATTCTGTGAGCATATATTTCCTTTAAAGAAAAATGATATGCAAATTGATTCTATGCCTAGCACTGTTGCATCTTCCTCCATGACTTTACCTTCCATGCCAATTGATATTGAACCTAGGAAGAGTAAGAGGCAAAGAAAATGAACTAGTTTTGGTCCTGATTTTGTGACTGCTTTCCTGATTGAACTCAATGATTATGATGAATTGAATGATACATTCATTAGTATGCATATGCTAGAGGATGATCCTAATACATATGATGAAGTTGTGAGTTCATTGGATGCTAGTTTTTGGAAAGATGCAATTAGAAGTGAAATAGATTTAATTATGTCTAATCATACATGGGAACTAGTTGACATGCCTAAGGGAAACAAAGCCATTGGATGTAAGTGGATCTTTAAGAAGAAACTTAAGATAGATGGCTCAGTTGAGAGGTATAAGGCAAGACTAGTTATTACAGGATTCACTAAAAAATTTGGGATTGACTTCTTTGACACTTATTCTCCTGTGACTAAGATCTCTACCATACGTGCACTATTTGCTTTAGCTTCTAGCTACAAGTTGTTAGTACATCAGATGGATGCTAAGACTGCATTTTTAAATGGTGATCTTAATGAAGAAATTTATATGGAACAACCTCCTGGGTGCATAGTTCCAGGGCAGGAGAACAAGGTGTGCAGACTCAAGAAGTCACTTTATGGGTTGAAGCAAGCACTAAAGCAATGGTATAAAAAGTTTCATAAGACTATTCTTAGCTTTGGTTTCAAGGTCAATGGATCTGATGCATGTGTTTACTCAATAATGTTTGGTATCGATTGTGTGATTATATGTCTTTATGTTGATGACATGCTTATCTTTGGGACACACATTAATTTCATTAACACGACCAAACTATTTTTGTCCTCTCATTTTGATATGAAAGACTTAGGTGAAGCTGATGTGATTCTAGGTGTTAAAGTAACTAGAACTGAAAATGGTTTCACCTTGTCTCAACCACATTATGTAGAGAAAGTATTAATGAAGTTTAATCAATTTAATGTAGTGCCAGTAAGAACTCCTTATGACTCGAGCATGCAATTAAAGAAAAATTGTAGTGATAGTGTATCACAAAATGAGTATGCTAAGGTAATTGGGAGTTAATGTTCTTAATGAACTGTACTCGGCCTGATATTGCTTATGTTGTTAGTAGACTTAGTCGATATACACATAACCCTAGTAAGGATCATTGATGTGCACTTAACAGTATATTGAGATATTTAAGAGGCACTATGGATTGGGGTTTGCACTTTGTTGGTTATCCTAAAGTTTTAGAGGGATATTGTGATGCAAACTGGGTTACCGATAATGATGAAGTTAGCTCCACTAGCGGTTATGTTTTCACATTATGTGGTGGTGCTATTTCTTGGAAGTCTTCTAAACAGACTTGTATTGCTAGATCTACTATGGAATCTGAGTTCATAGCTTTAGACTTAGCAGTTCAAGAGGCTGAGTGGTTAAGAAGCTTACTGGTTGACTTACCATTGTGGGGGAGCCCAACTCCCACTATATCTCTACATTGTGACTCATAATCTGTTATTTGTGTAGCTAATAACAATGCCTAAAGAGGCTGAGTGGTTAAGAAGCTTACTGGTTGACTTACCATTGTGGGGGAGCCCAGCTCCCACTATATCTCTACATTGTGACTCACAATCTGTTATTTGTGTAGCTAATAACAATGCCTACAATGGCAAGAAGAGATACATTCGGATTAGACATGAGTCGGATCCTGGAAACGAACTCCAAAATAGGATGGGTTGCATGAATCTCACCAGTAAGGACGTCGACCAATCAGTTGTGTTAGATTTGATAAAAATGATGCATTCAACTAGCACTGTTGCAAAGGCATTTACAATGGCGAGAGAATGGGTAACATCAAACGACTGTGTCGAGTTCAGACTGAAACTCATTGGTGAAAGGAAACCAATTGAAAGGCAATACAACTTGCCCACCGTTCCTGAAGTAGCAAAACTAATTGTGGGAGACTTTGGTCAGAGTACAGCCCCAAGAGATGTTTACATCCAAACCAAATCAAGCCACCCACAACGGATATCTGAATTGCATCCCCTGTACATGGCCCTACAATATCCGCCACTATTTCCCTATGGTGAAGATGGCTTCCATGAAAACATCCAATTTTATTCAAATACAATGAGGGAGTACTATTCTTATAGAGTTCAACAACGGATTGATGAAGGGAAGACACTATTACACGGAGGGAGGTTGTACCACCAATATTTGGTCGACGCATATACAGCGATGGAAGAACAACGCCTACCATGGATCAAATTCAACCAGAAACAGCTACGTGCAGATTTGTACAATAATATTTGCGATGCAGTACTTAAAGGAGACACTAAAGCAAGGTCAATCGGTAAACGAATAGTTCTCCCAACAACATTCACCGATAGCCCAAGGTACATGGTCCAAAACTATCAAGATGCGATGGCATTGTGCAGGACATATGGAAACCCTAGCCTCTTTATCACATTCATAGCTAATCCAAAGTGGCCAGAGATAGAAGAAATGTTGAAGGAAGTAGAAGGACAACAAAGGGCTGACATAGCAGAAATCATGACGCGTCTTTTCAAGCGGAAGTTAGCACAGCTCATGCAAGACATTATGAAAAAACACATTTTTGGGCCCACAAATGCAGGTACCCTTTTATTTGCATAAACATGCCTTTTTGGCAAAGCATAAAAAATAAGCTTCTTTTCCCTTCTTCTATATTGCTAATCTAATCATGCTTCGAAGTTCGTAGCTATTTGCACAATTGTATTCGATAAAAACAGCCTCTTACATGCACATATTAGATCCACATACAATTGCCTAATAGCAATGGAGCCTATTTCATCCTAATTCTCACGTTTCATGTTACTAATCCATTGTTTCAAATTTGTTATGCAGTTGTCTACACAATTGAATTCCAAAAGTGGGGTCTCTCACATGCACATATCCTAATTTGGCTACAAGAAGGAATTCAAGCAAAGACAGCACGGGACATTGATGAGGTCATTTCAGCTGAAATCCCTTGCAAGGATGGAGATCCAGAGGCACATAAAATGGTAATTGAACATATGCTACATGGACCATGTGGGGAGGGAAACAAAAATGCTCCATGCATGAGTAATGGTGTATGCATGAAACACTTCCCAAAGCCATTCTATGCAAACACTACACTTGATGAAGATGGTTACCCAGTCTATCGACACATGCAGAACGGTATATCTATGAAAAAAGGAATGACAAAGCTTGATAACCGATATGTGGTACCATACAACAAGTATTTGTTGTTAAAATATCAGGCGCACATTAATGTGGAATGGTGCAACCGTTCCAGAGAAATAAAATACCTCTTCAAATACATTAGCAAAGGGCCAGACAGAGCAACTGCAGTATTTAGGCAGAGCAACAACAATGCAGATAATAGCGAGCAAGGGAAAATGATTGAGGTAGATGAGATCCAACAATTTCTAGAGTGTCGTTACTTATCTGCCTGTGAAGCGGCGTGCCGGATTTTTGCTTTTGATATTCACTTATCCAGGCCAGCTGGCATTCGTTTGACATTTCACTTGCCAGATCAAAACCCCATCACATTATCAGATAGCCAGAACTTGCACGCATTACTACAGAGAGACGAAGTTAAGAAAACTATGTTTACTGAATGGTTTACACTTAACACCATAGATGTTGAAGCCATACAATACACATTGCAGAAATACCTACAAAATATGTGTGGAATGCGTCAGACAAGGTATGGGCTAAAAGGGCACAACAAAGGCCAATTGGGGGGATTGTCTACTGTCACCCAACTATAGGAGAGCAGTACTACCTTAGAATGCTCTTAAATGTTGTAAAAGGGCCAAGGAATTTTGAAGAAATCAGAACACTAGAAGGGTCGATATATGACAGCTTCAGACAAGCATGCTATGCGCGCGGCATGCGAAACGAGGACACTGAATGGACATATGCAATTCAAGAGGCACAACTATGGGCGAAGGGACCCCAGCTAAGGGAATTGTTCATCACAATACTCCTTTTATGTGATGTCACCAGCCCCTCCAAGCTATGGAGCCACAACTGGGAGGCACTTTCTGAGGACATACTTTGCCAAAAGAGGAAGCAGTTCAGATTTCCAACCTTAGAGCTCAGTGAGAACCAAATCAAGAACTATTGTCTATTGCATATTCAAGACATACTTGCAAGGAATGGGAAAGCCCTATCAGATTTCCCAAATCTACCGAAGCCCGACAAAAGCTTGTTGACAAATATGGATAATAAACTAATACAAGAAGAGATGGCCTACAACACTACAGAAATGGTTGACCTGCATGATACCCTTTTCCAAGCTCTAAACCCAGATCAGCTCATTATTTATAACAAGGTGATAGAATCAGTCCAGAATCAGTTTGGGAAGTTTTACTTTGTGTATGGGGCAGGAGGCACAGGGAAGACATTTCTGTACAAAACCATAATGGCAAGGTTGAGATCTGAGCGGAAGATTGTGCTTGTCGTTGCATCATCAGGTATGTAATACACACTTTGTTAAAAACATAACAACAACAACAATATTCTCGTACATTATTACAAACTAATGTCCATAGAACAATGGCTTACCTGAATGTCGTTACCTTAATCTGTGCAGGAATAGCATCCCTACTTCTCCCAGGAGGCCGGACAACGCATAGTAGATTCGTCATCCCAATCGATCTACTTGAGAATAACACATGTGGTATTACACAAAACTCACATTTAGCCTAGTTACTGCATGAGGTTCAGCTAATAATTTGGGACGAGGCCCCAATGATGCAAAGGTTTGCATTTGAAGCACTCAACAGAACATTGCAAGATATTCAAAGAATTAAAAAAGAGGAAAACAAGAAGAAATTGTTCGGTGAAATCACAGTCTTGCTAGGAGGAGATTTCAGACAAATCCTGCCCGTGATTACGAAAGGAAGAAGACAAGAAATTGTACAAGCATGTATTAACAACTCCCCATTGTGGCAGAGTTGCCAAGTACTGACATTATCACAAAGCATAAGGGTGAATGAGCAGCAAAGCGATGGAAGAATTGACACCTACAAACAAAAGTTCAATGAGTGGATCCTACAAGTAGGCGATGGGAAGGCAAAAGCAATAGCGCTTGAAGATGAAGATGAGGCAACATGGATTAACATTCCCAAGCAATTCATCATTGCCCCAGGAAATAACCCCATTGCACAAATCGTCAATGAAGTGTTCACTGATTTCGGGCCAAACCAAAGAAATGCAACCTACCTCCAAGAAAGGGCTATTCTCACCCCACTAAATAAAGATGCTGACAAGATAAACTAGTATATGTTCAACACTTTGCAAGGGTCAACGCAAACATATAAGAGTTTTGACAAAATCTGTATGGCTTCAACAGATATCGCGGAGCAGGAACACATGTACCCCGTCGAGTTCCTAAACAAGCTTAATTTCCCAGGTACAACTACACACTCCATACTAAAACACGGCCCCTACACATTACACATTATAGACTTATGTAAACTTTCATAACAGGAATGCCTCCGCATACCCTCAACCTAAAAGAAGGTCTTCCAGTCATGCTCATGAGAAATGTTAACCCTACCCAAGGGTTATGCAATGGCACAAGGCTCACAATTACACATCTAGGTGAATGGGTCATCGAGGATGAAATTTTGACAGGCACAAATATGGGAAGAAAGGTGCTTATTCCAAGAATTACGCTAAGCTCTACGAAGACAAATGGCCCTTTGTTATGAAGCGCAGGCAATTCCCCATTAAACAATGCTTCGCGATGACTATCAACAAGAGTCAAGGCCAGTCTATAAACCATGTCGGTTTATATCTTCCGAGGCCCGTTTTTTGTCACGGGCAACTGTATGTTGGTATCTCACGTATCACAGACCCACAAGGACTGAAGATACTGATGGTGCCTGAGGGAAGCCAACCCAAACACTGCACGAAAAACATTGTGTTCAAGGAGGCTTTCAACAACTTACCATCACAGGCAAGCTTATCCTAATAACACTGCTCAATCACTACATATATTACACACTTTTATTCTATTTGGTCCCAATATTATCTCTTACACTTTTTTTTGGGGATGCAACATGCAAACACAATTCCGTTGCTGCTATTACAATAATTAACTCACATCAGGCAACCAATGATGTTTGAAGCACTCAAGGATAGAGCAAGAAACAACAAGGAACAACAAATACAAGGTGGATTCAGGCGCGGTAAGATAATTCATCTCACAGATTTCAAAAGGGGACTGACATACAATTACCTCATTTCTGATCTTCTGTTCCTTGACCAGCAATACCCTAGATGCGCATCATCTTACAATCAGTCCAGATGCGGACAGACCAAGCAAGTAGCCGGTACGGTCTTCACTTATAATGCCCTGCTATGTTTGATTGACAGGCATCGTTGTCGGGAAACAATGCCCATCATCCTGACTCTGGGACTTTTATAAAACCATAAGTAAAAACTTACAAGGACTATTGTTATAACATGAAACGATTTCCAAAAGCTTGAAGGAGCTCCAGAGGAAGGCTTCTATGCTTGAGATATTTTTGTGAGTTTCTCAACACATGAGAGTCTGAAATCGGATGCCTCAAAACAACTGAGGGCTTTGCCTTTTATAGAGAAGGGGGAGAGTTTGAGTTTCTTTGTCCGTACCAATTTTTGGTACTATTTCTTCACGAGCGGAGTCTCCTGTTGTGATTGGAGCACTCAGCTGGTTTTTTATGTCTTCTTGTCTTGGGTGGAGTGCTGATGATACGGAAAAACTCACAGGGCCCTGGTCCCGGACTATCGGGGTCGCCTGTGAACCCTCCCGTATTTAATCAGGACTGCAGACCAATGCACTCCAACCTGGCCCATCTCAGGCCCATGCCAAGGCCCGATCAAGCCAAGGCCCGATCAAGCCAAGGCTTATCTCCCAGGTTGGCCCAAAGCCAACCCAGACAGGTTGTTACCAGGGGGGATCGAACCCCTGACCTTTGGCATATCTCCCAACACCCTAGGCGATATGTCACCAACTGAGCTGCAGCTCAATTGGTGACATATCCCCCAGGGTGTTGGGAGATATGCCAAAGGTCAGGGGTTCGATCCCCTTTGGAAACAACCTGTCTGGGTTGGCTTTGGGCCAACCTGGGAGATGGGCCTTGGCTTGATCGGGCCTTGGCCTGGGCTTGAGATGGGCCGGGTTGGAGTGCGTGGGTATGCAGCCCTAATTAAATACGGGAGGGTTCACAGGCGACCCTGATGGTCCGGGACCAGGGCCCTGTGGGTTTGCCCGTATCATAAAAGTACACTTTTATGATAAGGTTTGAGCCCACCTGGGACCGCCTTCACTTGGTCTGCCTCAAGTCGGCGATCTGACCCAGCGGCCCAGCCCACGGTCTGCCTTGAGTCAGCGATCGGACTGCTGGCGCTCAACCCTCCCCAGGTCTGCATACCGTACACCCCAACCCGTCTCCTGGTAAGCGTGAGGCTACACCAGGTGGGTTGCTGTCGAGGGGATCGAACCCCCGACCTTTGATACAAGGTGCATTCCACATGCCCTTGTATCAAAGGTCGGGGGTTCGATCCCCCCCCGACAGCAACCCTCTTGGTGTAGCCTCGCGCTTACCAGGAGACGGGTTGGGGTGTACGGTCTGCAGACCTGGGGAGGGTTGAGCGCCAGCGGTCCGATCGCCAACTCGAGGCAAACCGTGGGCTGGGCCGCTGGGTCAGATCGCCGACTTGAGGAAGACCAAGTGAAGGCGGTCCCAGGTGGGCTCAATCCTCATCAAAAAAGTGTACTTTTATGATACGGGCAAACCCACAGGGCCCTGGTCCCGGACCATCGGGGTCGCCTGTGAACCCTCCCGTATTTAATCAGGGCTACAGACCCACGCACTCTAACCCGGCCCATCTCAGGCCCAGGCCAAGGCCCGATCAAGCCAAGGCCCATCTCCCAGGTTGGCCCAAAGCCAACCCAGACAGGTTGTTACCAGGGGGGATCGAACCCCTCACCTTTGGCATATCTCCCAACACCCTGGGGGATATGTCACCAATTGAGCTGCAGCTCAGTTGGTGACATATCCCCCAGGGTGTTGGGAGATATGCCAAAGGTCAGGGGTTCGATCCCCCTGGCAACAACCTGTTTGGTTTGGCTTTGGGCCAACCTGGGAGATGGGACTTGGCTTGATCGGGCCTTGGCCTAGGCCTGAGATGGGCCGGGTTGGAGTTCGTGGGTCTGCAGCCCTGATTAAATACGGGAGGGTTCACAGGCGACCCCGATGGTCCGGGACCAGGGCCCTGTGGGTTTGCCCGTATCAGCTGAGTTGGACTTTTGTCTTCTTGTCTTGAGTGGATTCTTTTCTTCTTGTGAGTGGGTCTTTTGTCATCAACTGCAAGTGGATCTTTCTTATTTTTCGCAGAAGATGGAGTCTTTGTTGGACTTTTTCTTGCTGCAAAATGGTGGGCCTATTCTTCTGATGGGTCTGTTCTTCTTTCCTTGTTTTTGTAATGGGCCTTTAATCCGTTGTGTCTTGATAGTGGGCATGTTCTTCTGATGGGCTTGTTATTTGTGTCGGAATGCTGAGCGAGTTATATGGGCTTATTGTCTTGTGATAGGCATCTGAGCCTTTTGATTTATTGGTCTTTTCTTGTTGGTCTCTTCTTGTAGTGGGTGTCTGAGCCTTTTGTTTTGTTGGGCTCTTCTTCTTTCTTGATGATGGGCCTATTGTATTTGTGAGATCTTCATCTCGGGTCTTTTATCAAAGTAACAAAATGTTCAAAGGAGATAATCTGAAAACAGGTTAGATTATCCCCCAAAAGGAAAACATAAAAAGAAAACATAAGGACTCTCTTTTTTCTTATTTCTTTTTTCTCTCTACATTTTCTCTCTTTTTGAACAAAGGACAATATTGTTTACATAGCATATGGGTCTTGTGCAAATTGTTCTGGATCATCCGCCGGAGAAGGTGGCGGAGTGGCGTCAGGGTCTTCGCAACTGTTAGTAACACTTTGCTTTTCTTGAGCCAGATACTTTTGAAAGGCTTGAAAGGCTTCCCATTGTTTCAGTTGTTCAAGATGGTTTTTTGAAAGGGTAGGAGAAGGGTTCTTTTGTGGAGAAGGGTTCTTTTGTGGAGGAGGAGTAGGAGCTGAAGTAGTGGCTTTGACTGTTGTATCATTAATTGACAGTCTCCGGCCTTTCTGCTGGAAAAACAATTCTACTTTTGCAACTGTTATAGTGGAAATAATAAACTTCCCCCACCAACGGACTTTGAAACGGCGACAAAGTGTAAGGGGATAGCTTTGTGGTTGAATTTGTAGGGTCTCATAAGTCCAGCAAAAGATCCATGCAATACCAAAATCGTTGTAGAAGCGAAGAGATTTTATGAAGGTTTTGTCTTTGGCATGGAAAAGGTAGGAGGAATAGGCTCTTTGTATTTTTTCTGGGTAAATTTTCTCTGAGGCTCCAAAAGTAATCCACCACTCATAGAACCAAATTGGGAAACCCTGAGGGCAGTGTTTGTCAAAAAAGAAGAACCATGAATGATTGAATGGCCTAAGTAGGAAAGTTCTTTCCCAAGCATCTTTGTAGTCTTGGTAAGAATACCCTGGGAGATTAGGAATGGCATTTGGAAGGGAGAAGGACTTTAGGGTCCAGGGGTCAATCCTGTCATAGGAGACCAAGACATTGAGTATCTTGCATTTTGAGAAGGAGATGCGTGAGGGGTCTATTGTACACATGGTGTGAGATATTTCTGCCGAGCCAGAGTCAACAAGGATGAATTCATAGAATTTTTGGGTTTTTGAGGGGGTATCCGAGAACCAATGAAGGGTAGGAGGAAAGAGTCTTTTTGTGTAAAATTCCAGCTGGTCTTTTGAAATGGGAGAATGTTCTGGCGTGAGGTAAACTGAAGTAATAGGATGTGGTTTAAGGAAATATTGGAAGTAAGAACTGTCCCTTTTGGGATCTGTTTTGACAGGAGTCTTTGGTGCCACATGGGCTTGGTTGTAGGGCAGAGCTGGGAAGTTTGAGAGAGCTTGGAATCTGTTATGCACTGGGACCAAGGAGGAAGAGGAAGATGGACTGATGTAGTCCTGGGGAGTCTGTTTTCTGTCTTTAGGATCCATACCTGAGGCGGTCTTTTATAGGAAGGTAAGACTTTCTTTGACTTTCTTTTCAAGCTCTTGCAGAAACTGGCGAAGTAAAGGATCTTCGTTAAGCTCAAGTAATTCTCTTATAGGTGGTATCCAGAGGCTTTGTTCAAATCGTGCTTTGCATCTTTTGTAATGATCTCTCATTGGCAAAAATCTTCTATTTCTGTGCTTTTTCCCTGTAGGAATTCTCTTGTGAGAAAGTCTGGTAAAGAGTTGTTTTTTCCTTTTATAAATTCTATTTTGAAGTCAAAAACTGAAACAATAGCTTGCCATCTAGCAAAAATCTGTTTTGAAACAAGATTTTGAACATCTTTTTGCAGGATTTCTTTGGCTGATTGACAGTCAACACGGAGAAGGAAATCTTTGTTATATAAATCATCTTGGAATTTAGAGATACAAGAAACAATAGATAGGACTTATTTTTTAACAGTGCTATAGTTCTTTTGTGGTCCAGACCAAACACCAGAGTAGTATCTAACAAGGGTTTCTTTAGTGTGGTTAGGTAGTCTTTGTTTGAGAATACCGCCAAAGCCTAATTCTGAGGCATCTGTTTCAACTATCATAAAAGCAGAGGGGTGAGGAATACTAGCACAGGGTAAGGTTTTGACTTTCTCTTTGAGAAGTTGGATAACCTTGGTATGCTCAGTAGTCCAAGGAGGTGGATTTTTCCTGAGTCTTTGAAACAGAGGGGCACAGATTTGTGTAAGGTTAGGGAAGAAATCAGAGATGTAATTTAGACATCCATGGAACCTTTGTAGTTGGTTTTTGTCTCTTATTTCATCTGGGAATTTGTTAGTAAACTCTATGCTTCTGTTTATAGGTTTGACTGTTTGGTTGAAGATGTTATGACCCAAGAACCTTATTTGTGTTTGGAATAATTTTATTTTTGAGGCCGAGCCAGCCAGCCCATTTTTTTCTATTATGTATAAAAAAGTATTAAGGTGTTTGAAATGTTCTTCTATACTATTAGAAAAGACCAGAACATCATCAATATAGACTATTGTGAAGCTAGAGTAAGGGTTGAAGATATCATTCATGATTTTTTGGAATTCTGAAGGAGCATTTTTTAGGCCAAAAGGCATAAAATTCCATTCGTAATGTCCGAAAGGAACTGCGAAGGTTGTTTTATACCTATCTTTATTTTCTATTTGGATTTGCCAGAAACCGCTTTTCATATCAAATTTTGAGTAGATCTTAGAATCAGAAAGTCTATTGAGGAGATCTCTTTTATTAGGAATAGGGTATCTAATCCATTGTAGAGCTTTATTTAAAGGTTTGTAGTTAATCACAAGTCTGGGGACACCTCTTTCTTTTTCGGCTTGCTTATTAACATAGAAAGCTGCACAGCTCTAGGGAGACTTGGAGGGTCTTATAGTTTTTTTTAGGAGGGAGTCTATCTCTTGTTTGCAGAATTGTAGGAGTTCTTGGTTCATTTGGATGGGTCTAGCTTTGGTGGCAATGTCTATTTCTTTGAAATCTTTTTCATAGGGAGAGATACCTGATGCTTCTTTCTGCCCCAAAAGGTTGTGGGAGATTCAGAGCAGACTCGTTTTTTGAATAATTCTTCCAGGATGAGGATCTGTTTTTGTAAACCAGGGTTTCTAAGTTTTTCTTCTATTTTAAGGTGTGCTATTTCCGTGACAAGATGGATGAAGGATCTTTTCTTAGTTATAAGATTCATGCTTTTGTTTATGGGAGAAGACTGTATAGTAGATATGTCTTTATGTATGACCGGAGAAATAAACTCAAAACTTAATTTTTTACCTATAACAATAGCATGTATGCCATAAATATCTACTGTAAAAGGATATATCTGTGTTAGGAAGGGTGTTCCTAGGATTATTTCCTGATTTAAGTCTTTTATTAGTATGAAGGAATTGTTAAAACAATAACTGTTATTACAAATAGAAGCATTAGGATCTTGTAGCTAAGGTTCATTCTATTACCGCTAGCATCAAGGATCTTTTCCTGACTTTTATGGTAATATTTTGAAGGAATTAGACCTTCACAAATACAGTTTAGATCAGCTCCACTGTCTATGAGAGCGACTGTAGAAAGGACGAAGTCTTTTATTTTTATGGTAATATTAACATACCATTTCTGAAAGTTGACCTTGTTTATAGAAGAGATAAGGGTCTGTTTAGTAAGGAGAGTTTCACTATCTTCTTGTTGTAATTTGGAATTATTGTTAAGGGTTTCAATGTCTTTTTTGAGTCTATTAACTTCAGTTTGTAGATCTTTTATAGTGATGGAGGAAAATGTTTTAGCAGGGGAATACTTATTGATACTTTTGGAAATACTAAAAGGTTCTTCAAATTTTATTTGAGGATCTTTGAGTGTATTAGTAAGTTCTACTAGGGTCTCTTTTTCATTACTTTTGGTGATGGCATTACAGAATTGGGTTGTTCCTGAAATATCTGAGTCTGAAGAATTAAGGTCATGAATATCATCCTTAGAGTCTTTCAAAAGGACTTTTGTAGGTCTATTTTTTAGAGTATTGTTATTACGATAAATTCTTTTGATCTTTTTATCTGTTTTCCCAGATTGATATCTCCTTATAGGTGGGTAATTAGATCTATCAAACCTATTTTCAGGATTAGGATTTTGTTTATTTTTGTTAAGAGGAGGTTCTAATTTGTCGGGGTAAAAAGCTTTAGAGGAGTTATCTAATATTTCCTTATCAGGAGGGTCATATTTCTTTTTAGAATCCTCAGGACAATTACTAGAATCAGTATTGGTCTTATTGTTACATTTTTCAACATAGTTTAAGGACACAGTTCTTTTCTTAAAATTAATTAGTTTCATGACACTGAGAGAAGGGTTAAAAGGGGTACTTTTAAGAGTTTCATTTTTTATTTTCTGAATTTGGAAATGAGGTCTAGAAACGTCTTGATTAATTTTGATAGTTTTAGTAATGATTTTATCCTGTATATTCTTAACATCTTCAATAGTTGCAAGACTGTTGTTAGGAATAATGACCCTAGGATTCTTAAAGGGTTTATTAGGAACATCTTTATCTTTAGTAATAATTTTTAGTAAAGGAGGATGAACACTTTGTGTAGATCCTGAAGGTAAAAGATTCCAAATCTTAGTTAACTTAGTTTGGATTTCTATGGACTTTTGTTCTAAAGGGTTTTCTATACCCTGAATCTTAAGATAATTAGGAAACCAGGTGAAAAATAGGATGTTGATCTTATATTCTTCCATATCAGCGTACCATAATTCTCTTATTTTATCTCTAACCGTTCTGTCAAATTCCATGAACCAACTTTTCTTGATTCTGTTATCTATGGAATCAAAATATGTTCTTAAATAATATTTATCTATTGTGAAAACTGTTTTTGTGATAAAGTTTATAGAAGATAAAGATTGAAGAGTCAGTTGTTCTTTGTTTAGACTGGGTGTTTCTTCATGACTTTTAACACTAAGGGCTGTTTTAAAGTCTGTCCATCCTATTCTGTAAATGGATTGTATAGACTGTTATGGTATGTTCCAATCATTATTATTTTCTTCGTACATATTTTCATTACTATGGACGACTGGGGTGCTAGATGAACTAGAACCTCTATGCAGCATACGCCTAAATTGTAGAGCCATAATTAGTTACGTTTTAGGAACTATTTATCTTAATCGTATGTTTTATTGTTACTAAATGGCGTGGGACCATCGACCTGGAACACCCTGGGACTACCTCGTCAAGCGGGCTTACCAACGGATTTACGACTAAAACCAAACACGCACAGTCTAGTAATAGTAAAAAGTCCGACCTTGGTAAACAGTGACTAAAGGCGTAAATAACTATAATACTACAACCGGGGCGAAATGTTTCCTAGTGGCTCTGATACCAAATGAACCCAGGTAATCTAAAGTAAGGAAAGGCGTAGGAAGAAAACAGTAAAGCAGAACATAGGTGAACAGTAATACATAAGATTTACAGCGTGAATAGTAATAAACAGTGACTTTTGAACAGTAACATATAAATAGTGAAAAACTAAGAACAATGAATAGTGAATGAAATAGTAACTATACTGAAAAACATGAAAAACTAAAAACAAGAAGAGAAATATGAACAAAACTAGGACTTTTATAAAACCATAAGTAAAAACTTACAAGGACTATTGTTGTAACATGAAACGATTTTCAAAAGCTTGAAGGAGCTCCAGAGAAAGGCTTCTAAGCTTAAGATATTTCTGTGAGTTTCTCAACACATGAGAGTCTGAAATCGGATTCCTCAAAACAACTGAGGGCTTTGCCTTTTATAGAGAGGGGGGAGAGTCTGAGTTTCTTTGTCCATACCAATTTTTGGTACTATTCCTTCACGGGTGGAGTCTCCTGTTGTGAGTGGAGCACTGAGCTGGTTTCTACTATCTTCTTGTCTTGGGTGGATTGCTGAGTTGGACTTTTGTCTTCTTGTCTTGAGTGGAGTCTTTTCTTCTGGTGAGTGGGTCTTTTGTCTTCAACTGCAAGTGGATCTTTCTTATCTTTCGTAGAAGGTGGAGTCTTTGTTGGATTTTTGCTTGCTACAAAATGGTGGGACTGTTCTTCTGATGGGCATGTTCTTCTTTCCTTGTTTTTGTAATGGGCCTTTAATCCGTTCTGTCTTGATGGGCTTATTATTTGGGCCGGAGTGTTGAGCGAGTCCATGGGCCTTTCTTCTTGGTCTCTTCTTGTAGTGGGTTTCTGAGCCTTTTGTTTTGTTGGGCTCTTCTTCCTTCTTGATGATGGGCCTATTGTCTTGTGAGATCTTCTTCTTGGGTCTTTTATCAAAGTAACAAGATGTTCAAAGGAGATAATCTAAAAACAGGTTAGATTACCCCTCGAAATGAAAACATAAGAACTTTCCTTTTTTTTTTCTTTTTTTTTCTTTTCTCTTTTTTTTTTCTTTTTCTCTCCTTTTTCTTTTCTCTCCTTTTTCTTTTGAACAGATAGAACTATTTTTGTTTACATAGCGTAGGGATCTTGTGCAAACTTTTTTGGATTGTGCTAGATGTCTCTATGAGTGTCGGGAATGCTTATGTCATCCCAGTCTTCTGTGTCAAACATATCTTCATCTTCTTGTCTGAGTTCATCCTTTAGAGAAATGAACTTCCCCTAATCAACAAACTGGCCGTCTCCGCTGAATGGTAGCCATATTCTCCATTTATCTGAAACCCAGATTTGTGTATAATGTCCTTCTGCTGCCAATCTACACGCCTTCCATCCATTGTAGAGGTATGCATGCTTGTAGAATAAGGATACGTCTTGGTGACGCCTATAGAGCTCATGTTCTTCGTGTATTGTAAAGTTGGTGGGCTGCAGACCTATCCAGTCTCTCCAGTCTTCATCCTTTGAAACACCATGGGAGAAACATATAACCTTTTTTGACGGAATCATGGTGAATTCCGTTACTTTTGGGAGAGTAGCTTGGACATAGGCAACTGTTGGACCAAAAGTTGCCATGTTACTTCCTATCAGCAGGAACTTTTCTCCAAATGCATGCAGGGTCTCTTCTATTCTTCCTTCAATATTGGGTTGGAAACTGATAATGTGGATCATACCTAGGTGGAAGAATTTTAGGATAAGGTCTTTGGGCATGGTGCATGTGTTTAGGTATAAGAGGATTTTAAGAAGTCCGTTTGTCATCATTGTTGGGCCCCCTACTATTGGTTTAATAGTTGAGAATTGCGGAACAGTGACTCCCTTGAATTTCCACCCTGGTTCCCTGAAGTACATCTGGATAAGCTCTTTCTGAGCTTGTATTAGATCTGCCAAATGTCCTTCTTCTGTTTTTTGTACTAGAACCTCTTTTCCCTGGGGCCAAGCGTCAAGGAGTGGTGTAAGCGCTTCTTGTGCTGGTGTATCCAGAAGGCGAGCTTGGAGATTCTTCCAACGTCGTCCTGTGGCAAGAGTTAGTTGTTCACCCAAATCTTTTTCCCTTTTTTCTTTCTCTCTTATCACATTTCCATTTTCATGGAAGTGGATACTGAGTGCATTTAAGCACTGTAACTTTTTTTTAGCTGTATGGGGCATAGTAGGAAGCCTCCAAAGGTTATTCAGCAAACCAAGTTGTTTTGTAGAGAGCAAAAGCCCCTGTAGAGGTTTGAATTTGCTGTTGTCTGTGGCTTGGGAGGAAGGTGAAGGTAAAACCTTTTCCTTTCCTTTGCTGGAGGGAGATCTCATTTTTAAAACCTGAAAACTAAAACAAGTTAGAGATCTCTGTATGTCTGTGACTCTGTAGGGATTGTAGGAGTTTAAAGTTACAAGTTCTTTTGTTATAAGGTTTAAGGTTCTGCTAATGGATGCAGACTGTAGGGTGGATATATCATTATGTTCAACCGCTGCAATGAACTCAAAACTAATCTTTTTACCCATTACTATCGTATGTAGGCCAAACCTATCAACAGTGAACGGACAAATTTGTGTTAGGAAGGGTGTTCCTAGGATTATTTGCTGGTTTAAGCCTTTTATCAGTATGAAGGAGTTGTTGAAACAATGTTTCTCATTACAAATAGAGGCTTTAGGAATCTTGTAACTAAGGTTCATACGACTACCACTAGCATCAAGAATCTTCTCATGACTCTTGTGGTAATACTTCGAAGGGATTAAACCTTCACAGATGCAGTTTAGATCTGCTCCACTGTCAATGAGAGCAACAATAGAAAGAATGAAGTCTTCTATTTTTATGGTAATATGAACATACCATTTTTGAAAGTTGATCTTGTTTATAGCCGCAATAAAAGAATCTTCAATGAGGGGAGATTCTTCTTCCTTTTGTTGAGAACGGGGGCTGGAGTAAGGGTTTTTAGAAAATTCTAGATGAGCTATTCTAGCTTCAAGTTCAAGGTCTTTGGTCTCATTTAGTAATAACTGTTTGTTAAGGGATCCTATGGCTTTTTTTATTTTATTGACTTCAGCTTGTAGGTCTTTCAAGGTAATGGAGGAAAATATCTTAGCAGGTGACTTTTTATTAATAATTTTGGATATGCTAAAAGGTTCTTCTAGTAGGGGTTGTTGTTCTTTAAATATTAGTTCTTTTAGCTTTATGAAGTATTCTCGTTTTATTTGAGGATCTTCAAGGGTATCGATAAGCTCTAAAAGGGCCTCTTTTTCATCACTTTTGGTGATAACATTGCAGAATTGGGTTATTCCTGAATTCTCAGTTTCTGAAGTATCAGGGACATAAAATTCATTCTCAGAATCCTCCAAAAGGATTTTAGTGAGTCTATCTTTTAGGGTACTGTCATCATGACAGATTTCATTGATCTTTTGTTTGAGACTACAATTGTCTGCCTTATGGCCTGGTTTTCCGCATTTAAAACATATAATTTTTTATTAGTCTGTCTTGATTGGAATCTCCTTTTGGGTGGGTAACTAGGTTTTTCATATTTGTTATCGAACTTTCTGTGCTTATTTTTATGACTCTTTTTATCTCTATAAGAAGGGGGTTCAATTTTGGCAAGGCCAAAAGCTTCACAGAAGTTACCTAGTTCTTTTCTCCTAGATCATTTTTCTCTACCATATTTGGCCTGGATTTTTAATTCAGAGCAAAGGGTTAATCCTTCTTTTTTGACAAAAGCCGTTAGTTGGCCATAGGTCATGTCTTTCCATGGAATTTCTTCTATTTGAATTTCATCTTTTATTTTCTGGATTATCCTATCAACAAATAAGTTGGGAAGACCAGTAACAAACCTTTCTTTCCAATATCCCTTATTGCAGTCATTTCTTTTGTAGACATAGGACAGGAAAACATCTTTATACCACTTATAGTCACTAAGGGTCTTACATCTTAGATTAGAAAGGATTTCTCTATTGACTTGGATTTCCTCTCTGGGGTTGCCTATGAAGTGCATACTTATGGTGTATATGAGTTGGTGGACAGGTTCTGGTTCACCATTATCATTGGTAAAATCTAGGATTTCTTCTTTTTGAAAGGAGGATAAAGCATTATCCCACCAGTTTCTAAGCTGGCCTGTAAATCCAGTGGTTAAAAGTGAAAAACAAGTCCTGGGGTCTTTTCTACCAACTGTATAGGCTATATTAGCCATACCCATTTCTTGTAGGGTATTAAGTATTTCATGTTCGGACTTACCATCTATATTCCATTCATAGATACATTGTCCATTATAATCAGTGGATCTGAACTTAGATCTTTCTTCATATTGAAGGTCAGGAGGAGTAGGTCTAGGATAGAAGTTCCTAGTGTCTGTGTTCCTGAATATTTTTCTGTGTGCCTGAGGCCTATCATGGTTGTCTCTTATCCTATTAATGGCAAGAGGATTTTTCTCAAAGCAGGTCTGTAAGGTTTCTATCGCCTTATTACCAGATGGGCTATTTTCTCTTTCAGAGTTGTCTGAGGAACTGCTTGAGTCTGTGTTGGAACAATTGTTACATTCCTCGACACAATTAATCGTAACATTTTTTAACTTTTGATCGATTAATTCCATGAGACTAAGAGAAGGATTAAGAGAAGTGTTACTGACAATTTCTTTTTTTATTCCCTGAATTTGAAAATGAGGTCTAGAGATGTCTTTAGGGAATTTGATAGTTTCAGTACTGATTTTATCATGTATTAATTCAACTTGTTCAGCTATAGTGTGGAGGATTTGGTTAGAATAGTTGTGTTGTTGATGTATTTTCTTAACATCTTCTAAGGTAGCAGGACTGTTATCTGAAGTACTAATTCTAGGATTTTTAAAGGGTTCAGCATAGACCTCTCCATCTTTTGTAATAATTTTTATTCCTTGTAAAGGAGGATGAACACTTTGTGTAGATCCTGAGGGTAACAGATTCCAAGTCTTTGTTAACCTTGTTTGGACATCTATGGACTTTTGTTCTAAAGGGTTTTCTAATCCCTGAATCTTAAGGTAATTAGGAAACCATGTGAAGAACAAGATATTGATCCTATGTTTTTCCATATCAGAATACCATAATTCTCTTATTTTATCTCTGACTATTTTGTCTATTTTCATGAACCAAACTTTCTTGATTCTCTTTTTAATGGAATCAAAGTCTCTTCTTAGATAATCTTTGTCTATTGTAAAGTCTATTTTTGTGATAACATTTATGGAGGAGTATCTTACCATATCACTCTGAGTAGGTGAAGAGGGAAAAGATTCATCTCTATTTTGTTCCATAACAGGGTTAGGAATGGGATTACTAAATTCAACTTTAACAGAATGGTCTTTTATAGAATGGTCTCTAGCAGTATAGAGGGACTCAGAAAAAGAGTTTCTTGCAAGGAAAGGATGGAGATTTCTAGGTATAGGTCTAAAAGATTTAGTGGAATTGAATCTTATAAGGACCCTATCATCACCACTTTCTTCTATCTGGGAAATTTCTGTTTTTTCAAGATCATCTGGAGGACAATCATGTTTTAGTTCTAGAGCTTCTTGTATAGTAATATCTTCCCATTTTATCAGTTTGGGAGTGAAAGTTGTAGATCTCTCAGCTTCTAGTTGAAGGAGGATAGTTTCTCCTCTAGGGATAGGAGGTACTATACATTTAGGGTCTGTGCAGGAACTTAGGACTCTATAATGGAGTCTGTAGATAATGACAAAATTTTTAGAAAGGCTTTTGAACCCCTTTTTAAGGAGCTTAATATCAAGAGTAAGAGTACTACTGATTCTAGGGTCTGTCATATCAACTGTAAAATTTGGAGAACAGTTGAAGAAGATTGGGCCATTACAGATATTGGTTTGAATAACAACAATTAATGAGTCTTTATAAGATAGGAGTCTGTCGTCTCTAAGGGCAATAAAGACTGGGGTGTCTATGCCTAATATGGCTAAAGGTTTAAGAGCAACTTGAATTAGGCCTATGTGGATATATCTGTAGTTCTTTTTTAGATATTCATCAATAGCTATGGAGGATAATAATTGAAGAGTCAGTTGTTCTTTGTCCTTTAGCCAGATTAGACATAGATACCCCAGTCTTTATTGCCCTTAGAGACGACAGACTCCTATCTTACAAAGACTCATTAATTGCTGTTATTCAAACCAATATCTGTAATGGCCCAATCTTCTTCAACTGTTCTCCAAATTTTACAGTTGATATGACAGACCCTAGAATCAGTAGTACTCTTACTCTTGATATTAAGCTCCTTAAAATGGGGTTCAAAAACCTTTCTAAAAACTTTGTCATTATCTACAGACTCTATTACAGAGTCCTAAGTTCCTGCACAGACCCTAAATGTATAGTACCTCTTGTCCCTAGAGGAGAAGCTATCCTCCTTCAACTAGAAGCTGAGAGATCTACAACTTTCACTCCCAAACTGATAAAATGGGAAGACATTACTATACCAGAAGCTCTAGAACTAAAACATGATTGTCCTCCGGATGATCTTGAAAAAATAGAAATTTCCCAGATAGAAGAAAGTGGTGATGGTAGGGTCCTTATAAGATTCAATTCCACTAAATCTTTTAGACCTATACCTAGAAATCCCCATCCTTTCCTTGCAAGAAACTCTTTTTCTGAGTCCCTCTATACTGCTAGAGACCATTCTATAAAAGACCATTTTGTTAAAGTTGAATTTAGTAATCCCATTCCTAACCCTGTTATGGAACAAAATAGAGATGAATCTTTTCCCTCTTCACCTACTCAGAGTGATATGGTAAGATACTCCTCCATAAATGTTATCACAAAAATAGACTTTACAATAGACAAAGATTATCTAAGAAGAGACTTTGATTCCATTAAAAAGAGAATCAAGAAAGTTTGGTTCATGAAAATAGACAAAATAGTCAGAGATAAAATAAGAGAATTATGGTATTCTTATATGGAAAAAAATAGGATCAATATCTTGTTCTTCACATGGTTTCCTAATTACCTTAAGATTCAGGGATTAGAAAACCCTTTAGAACAAAAGTCCATAGATGTCCAAACAAGGTTAACAAAGACTTGGAATCTGTTACCCTCAGGATCTACACAAAGTGTTCATCCTCCTTTACAAGGAATAAAAATTATTACAAAAGATGGAGAGGTCTCTGCTGAACCCTTTAAAAATCCTAGAATTAGTACTTCAGATAACAGTCCTGCTACCTTAGAAGATGTTAAGAAAATACATCAACAACACAACTATTCTAACCAAATCCTCCACACTATAGCTGAACAAGTTGAATTAATACATGATAAAATCAGTACTGAAACTATCAAATTCCCTAAAGACATCTCTAGACCTCATTTTCAAATTCAGGGAATAAAAAAAGAAATTGTCAGTAACACTTCTCTTAATCCTTCTCTTAGTCTCATGGAATTAATCGATCAAAAATAAAAAAATGTTACGATTAATTGTGTCGAGGAATGTAATAATTGTTCCAACACAGACTCAAAGCTATTGCAATTGGTACTTTGATTTGTGCCCCTTTTTTTCTAGATTGTTGTAATTAGTCATTGTTGAGTCGGTGGAGGGCTTCATGTGCATCTCCGAATTGGTCCATAAATTTCTACTGACTGGAATTACGGATAATTGATTTGGTATGAATTAAAAATGGGCAGTTGTTTTCCCCTGTGGATACATTTCAGTCCTGGAAACCAGCTTCGGGCGAAGGATGAGCCATTCAAGGTTCGTTCTGTGATCCTATTTCTATATAATCAAATGATATTGCGCGTCAGTTGTATGAGGCTAATTAAGCGATTGATGCTTTAGGGGGAGATGCATGGATTCACAGCATACATTGTTGTTTTGCTGAAGAACACCCTATATGCATCCCAAGGAGGCCCTATAATGCTGTCACAGGTTGAAATTCGAGACTGACTTGTTGGAGATTACATCACTGAGTTGAATTATAATTTCAGGTTGATATATTAACAGATAGGAAATGAACATGGTAATGTTAAGGATGTATATGGAGAAGATGCAAATGTGTACGTGAAATGTTCAGTGAACAATGTTAAAGATCTATGTTTGTAATTGTTTAAATATCCTGAAAATGGTATGGCGCGTTCTGTTTTAGCTCACAGTTTATAACACAGAGTCAGGATGATGGGCATTGTTTCCCGACAACGATGCCTGTCAATCAAACGTAGCAGGGCATTATAAGTGAAGACCGTACCGGCTACTTGCTTGGTCTATCCGCATCTGAACTGATTGTAAGATGCTGCGCATCTAGGGTATTGCTGGTCAAGGAACGGGAGATCAGAAATGAGGTAATTGTATGTCAGTCCCCTTTTGAAATCTGTGAGATGAATTATCTTACCGCGCTTGAATCCACCTTGTATTTGTTGTTCCTTGTTGTTTCTTGCTCTATCCTTGAGTGCTTCAAACATCCACTAGTACAAAAAAGGGCTTTCCCTACGGACATATTTACTACGGTTCCGTGTTTTTTCGTAGTAAATTTGTTATCAGGTTTAAATTAGTTTTTGTATGTCCTTTTAACTACGGTTATGATAGAACCGTAGTAAAACAACCGCTAAATTTACTACGGTTCCGTGTTTTTTCGTAGTAAATTTGTTATCAGGGTTAAATTACCACGGTTGTACTAACAACCGTAGTTTTTGTATGTCCTTTTAACTACGGTTATGCTAGAACCGTAGTAAAACAACCGCTAAATTTACTACGGTTCCGTGTTTTTTCATAGTAAATTTGTTATCAGGGTTAAATTACCACGGTTGTACTAACAACCGTAGTTTTTGTATGTCCTTTTAACTACGGTTATGCTAGAACCGTAGTAAAACAACCGATAAATTTACTACGGTTCCGTTTTTTTTCATAGTAAATTTGTTATCAGGGTTAAATTACCACGGTTGTACTAACAACCGTAGTTTTTGTATGTCCTTTTAACTACGGTTATACTAGAACGGTAGTAAAACAACCGCTAAATTTACTACGGTTATACTAGAACCATAGTAAACCAACCGCTAAATTTACTATGGTTCCGTTTTTTTCGTAGGAAATTTGTTATCAGGGTTAAATTACCACGGTTGTACTGACAACCGTAATTTTTAGACAGAATTTTAACTACGGTTCTAGAAGAACCGTAACAAAACATTTGTTAATTTTTAGACATATTTTTTTATTAATTAAAAAAAATAACATATTTACTATGGTTCTTATCAACCGTAGTAATATTGTAACTTTTATTCGCGGGAAAACCTTAAAGTATATATAGTATAATTTTGCAAACTCGATCGATCACAGCCTACAGGTACTTGGCTGCCTCAATTCCAAGCCCTAGTCGCTGCGGTCTCCATCGTTACCAGAGCAGTCGCCGCGCCTCTCCATCGTTCACCAGAGCAGTCGCCGCGCCTCTCCATCGTTCACTAGAGCAGGTCGCCGCGCGTCTCCTCGTTCACCGGAGCAGGTCGCCGCGCATCTCCTCGTTCACCAAAGCAGGTCGCCGCGGCTGTTATCAGCGATTTGGAAGTGAAGCAGTTCGATCAAGTTCGCAGCAAGCCTAGGTTGGTGATTCTCTTTCATGCCTCTGTTTGTGGTGTTTCATTCATGCCTCTGTTTGGTGTTCATCTAGTTGCATGTGCATACCTTCTGCCAAGTAGTTAAGCCCTGAAATCTGTTAAGCCGATACCCCTTTGATGTTGCTTCTGTGTGTGGGGGAGGGGAAGGGTGTATATCAGACCATGTTGAATTGCTAATGAAGGTGGCAATTTTCGTACTGAATTCAGTGATGCAAGTTTAATTTTTTCTGGTGTGATGGTTTTATCGTTTGCTTGTAGGCTCGTCTTCATGTTGGTTAATTCAGTGACGCAAGTTTAATTCAGTGATGCATATTAGTGATAACCTGTTTTAATTCAGTGATGCATGTTAGTGATAACCTGTTTCCCTTGAGAAGGTAATTAATTCCTTCTTGTCTTATAATCAGTAAAACATTACGCCTAGACCCAAAATCTTATTATACTTAACACAATAAATATATTCTATTAATCTATCCTTGATGTGCTATATAGAAGAGCTTACACTATGTTCAGCTTGTTCTTGTTTGATTCTTTGAACATTTACCTTTCTCCTTTCATATGGTGGTCTTAACTTAGCGCTTCAGTAACTGAAAAGATGGATAGTTTATTTTTGCAATAACACACTATCTGCAGAACTGTGATGCAAGGAAACAATAAATAAATAACATACAAAACTAAGGTTATCTAAAGCATAACTTGGGTAGAAAAAAAATTAAATGACAACTTCTTTTGATAATAAAGATGATGAGAAATACAAGGCTTTGTGATGAAAAGAAGGATAACCATACTTCTTCAAACAATTATCCTAAGCCTTCTAAAAAAACAAAAACAAAAGGTCCAGTCATCCAAGGTTTACAAGTATCATAAACTAAACTAGTTACCATCTTAAAAATTTAAACATTTCTGACACAGAATAAATTCTTAAACCCTTTGGATACACTATGAGTTGATAGGTGATGTATAACAAACTCATTAACCATTCACAATTTAAAATGCAAGTCTATAGGGAAAATAAAGATGCGTTGGCTTATTAGCCAAGCTGGTGAACGATGGAGAGGTTTTAAATCAGATCTGACTAATAAATATATGCTTGATAAGGATAAAAACGTAAGACTCCATCCTCCTCCGAAATATTCGTACATTGACCAGGATACGTGGGATGAATTTATTGCAACGAGACAAAGTAAAAAGTTTAAGGTAAATTTCTGCTTGAGTAAGTTCTCTGATATGTCTTGTTATCTTATAGTCACGTATATTATTTTTTTACACCCATGAATAGGAGGAAAGTGAAAAACACCGTGCTATTGTCTCTAAGAATGATTATCCATTTAGACCAGCCCGCAAAGGATATGCCGGTATTGAAGAGGAAATGGTAAGCAAGCGATTGTTTTTACTTAATTGCTTGTTTATATTGAACAACATATAGTACTTCTAATGCAGATTTTAGAAAGTCAGAAGGAACAAACTAGTTTTCAAGGGCCTACTTTAACCGCATCCTCGATGAGCATACCACGACATGAATTGTGGTTAGCGGCTAGAACTCGTAGAGATGGAATTATGCACGAATCAGTTAGGAAAGTTGCAGATCAAATGGTAACTAAGTCTCTAACGTATTGTTATATGTATAATTTTTACATTAAGTTGCTTTTGATGGATGTTTATATTGTACTTGTTAAAAATGAAATAGTAGCCAGTAGGGAATGATAAAAAAAATTAAATGGTGGCACTAAATACACCAAATTGCAGATAGAAAAGTTTGGCAGAGCAGTAAATTGAAAGATACTTCTTACTTTCCTGATCAAAGGGGTGGTGGGTTTTGAATTGGCAGAGTTTGATAACTGAGGATTTTTTGTCAAGGCTTTTGAAATAATTAAAATTCCTAAGGGTTGTACTGTTTGATCTTATAGTTTTTCCTGGGGCAATTTTCAGTTATGTTTTTACTGGGGCAATTTTCACGGAATTGAATGGTTTTATAGACTTATTAATTCTGTGTTTATGGTTTAACTTTTGCTTACTTTTCAATCCATTTATTACTATAGGAGATGCTATTATAGTGGAGTAAAATATATGACAACAGACATGGACAAAGAAATAAATGATGTTACAGCATGCTGAAATTTAATTAGCCTAATTTATTGTTTAGGACAACGTATTGATTTGACATAAGTGGGACTGGGAATTTAAAGACTAGCTGCACATACTTTTGCAAGTCTGGTTTCTGACTGATTTGGATGATGGATTCTACCATAGATCTAATTTCAAATCATAAAAGCATTGGTCATAGTCATAGGTCCCAAAATACGTTTGCAAGTCTGCTTATTTTTATCTTATATTGAGTATTGCTTGGTTAAATGTTCTTAAGTAAATATAATGTTTTGATATTAGGAGTTGGTATCGCAACAAGCATCTCAAGGTGAAGTTAACTTTTCTGGACGGCAAGACATATTAGCTTCTGTTTTGGGAAAGAAAGAACATCCTGGTCGTGTTAGGGCAGCTGGATCAGGAGTGCGTATTACTCAATACTTTGGAAAAGGTGAAAAAGAAGAAGCGAAACTGGTTCAGATGGAAGCTGAAATATTAAACTTGAGACGGGAGCTGGCAAAAGTGAAAAGAAAGGACAATTACCCACATCATAGAGAGGGTAAAATTCCAAGTGAAAATGAAAGTGTTCAAGATATGGATTTTCCAGAGGTAAATTCCTCAATTTTGATTTGTGTTTTATCTAGAAAAATAATATAGGATTTAAAATGTCTCTTTGTCTGATTATTTTGAGGTTGACAATATATAGGGTTGGACTGAATGTTTGTTGGCTTCAGAAGAACCTGGTTATTCAATTGTGGCTACAGGGAAAGTATTTTATACTTATGACACTAAGACTGTGATGATTCATAACAAGCCATTACAACATGGAAACTTGAAAGTTGAAGTCATTGAGGCTAAGATGCCAGAAGCCCCTTTGCCATTTCCTACAGACGAAGCTTGTGTTGTATTTGATGTAGTGAATTCTTTTGTTGAATGGCCAAAAAATCTCATTTTCTTAGAGAAGGTAAAAAGTACAATATTCTAAATGCATGAACTCTTTGTTAATTGCTAATAATATTTTGATATTCTTTGTTAATGTTGAATGTGCTGCAGATTACAAGTGGAAAAAATGAAAAGAGAAAGAGGGATGACTTAGATATTGACACTCATTCAGAGTCATCTAACACTATCAACAAGGGTCAACCAAGGAAGGTGCCAAATGAGCTGGTGATGATTGCAGAACAAGATTCTAAACTGAAAACATCTTCGCCGACTATACAGATGATGTATAAAATTGCTCGGAACATGGAAGCTACACTCTTAATTCCGATTCCGAAAGAATTGAGTTATGAGGGTCAATTGTGGATTACTAAGGAAGAGATATTTCAATGGATATTTCAAGAAGAAATTCAAGCCACCCACATATCTGTGTATTTCGGGTACGTTATTTATATCATTAATATATATATGTTTTATGTAATGACATATTGTTTTCCATTATACTTATGCTTGTTGATGTTACTGTGCACTAAATTGGTTGCTTCCGCTGAGGTACTATCTGTTTATATATTTGAATGAGATAAGTTCTCGCTTACTTTTTCTTATAATAGTAGAGTCATATCCCTTACACTCTTTGCTAATTTTGTGGATCATCTTAATCCTTGCAGGTATTTGATAGACATTTTTCTTCAAGATAACAAGAATATTTCAGCTAGGTTTGGGCATTTGTGTCCACATAAAATCGCTGAAGTTCCAATAGGGTTTAAGGAAGACCGAAAAAAAGAGCGAAATACACTCGCAGAAGAGAGAGCAACAGAGCGAGCGCGCTATATTGCAGATGCAATGAAAAATGCTAAGAAAACCCAAATGTTTTTTGCTATATATAATGCCAAGTAAGTTGAACATTATTTTCTTTCTATTTGAAATATTATTCCTGATGAAAAAATAACATATTTAACTTTGTTTACTACTATATATAGGAGACATTGGATGCTATGTGTTGTTCATCCTTTCAAGGAAATAGTATATTGGCTTGATCCCCTTGGAATAAAAGTAAGGAATGACATCAAGAATGTAATTGAAATGTACGTAAGGATTTGTTTATTACTTTCAAAATATTATAGTTCTAAATGACATTGTGACAAATTCACTTGTTTGTAAATAGGGCTATGAAAATGTGGATTGCACAAAGGAATTTGAACAAACCTAAGAAGCATATAAAGTGGATTGAAGTAAAGGTTAGATTTTTATGTATGTACATGATGATTTATTCACAGGAATGTTTAGGAGTAGACATGCATGATATTTACATATCATTGGGCATAAATTTAATTATACTTTTCATTTACTTTTGCAGTGTCCTAGTTAGCCAAATAATACAGATTGTGGATATTATGTTCTTCGGTATATATTAGATATTATGAGAATAGAACAAGACTCTACTCCTGCAGAGGTATATGTTAAACTAATATTTGCATGGTAGAATTTATATCTAATTGATTTTAATCAAAGTAAAATATATACTTTTGATATGCACAGTGTTATCCAGAACCGATTGGGTCGAAGCCACTGTCAAAGGACAAGATAGATGAGGTTCGAGATCAATGGATTACTTTTGTGCAAAGATTGATCTTTTGATTGGTCAAATTATGCAAGTGATATTATTAGGAAATATTATTTAGTTTACATGATATTAGTGATTTGTTCATTACTGATTTTGAATTGATGACCAAGTTAGGTACGTTGTTACATGATCGATCGGTACGTATTGTGAGCGATGTTTGATTATATTTGGATGGTTGTTGGATGTTCATTGGAATTGTTTGTCCTAGTTAAATAATATAAATTCGATCAGATTTATATATCCATCGTATTGTTTATAATGGTAATCCAATAAATGGAATATACAATATAACTATGGTTGTAACAAATTAACTACGATGACATTTTACTACGGTTGTAAACATTTTACTACGAGTGAATCAATCCTTTTTACTACAGTTGAAACAAATATTTACTACGTGCACATTTAACACGGTTCATTGCATTTTACTACGGTTGAAACAATTTAACTACATGTAAAATTATCACGGTTACTTTGGTTGAAACAACTTTACGACATGTTATTTTACTACGGTTGTTATGCATTTACTACGGTTGCCAATTAACTACGGTTACACATTTACTACGGTTCCCGAACCGTAGTAAATGTGTAACCGTAGTTAATTGGCAACCGTAGTAAATGCATAACAACCGTAGTAAAATAACAACCGTGGGTAAACGACGATTATGTAATATTTACTACGGTTACCATTTAACTACGGTTCGGAACCGTAGTTAAATGGTAACCGTAGTAAATTTGTACCCGTAGTAAACAAGTTTATAACGGCCACATTAACTACGGTTCACAACCGTAGTAATATATGCATTTTGAACCGTAGTAAACTTGCCATTTTGTACTAGTGATCATTGGTTGCCTGATGTGAGTTAATTATTGTAATAGCAATAACGGAAATGTGTTTGCATGTTGCATCCCCAAAAAAAAGTGTAAGAGATAATATTGGGACCAAATAGAATAAAAGTGTGTAATATATGTAGTGATTGAGCAATGTTATTAGGATAAGCTTGCCTGTGATGGTAAGTTGTTGAAAGCCTCCTTGAACACAATGTTTTTCGTGCGGTGTTTGGGTTGGCTTCCCTCAGGCACCATCAGTATCTTCAGTCCTTGTGGGTTTGTGACACGTGAGATACCAACATACAGTTGCCCATGACAAAAAACGGGCCTCGGAAGATATAAACCCACATGGTTTAAAGACTGGCCTTGACTCTTGTTGATAGTCATCGCGAAGCATTGTTTAATGGGGAATTGCCTGCGCTTCATAACAAAGGGCCATTTGTCTTTGTAGAGCTTAGCGTAATTCTAGGAATAAGCACCTTTCTTCCCATATTTGTGCCTGTCAAAATTTCATCCTCGATGACCCATTCACCTAGATGTGTAATTGTGAGCCTTGTGCCATTGCATAACCCTTGGGTAGGGTTAACATTTCTCATGAGCATGACTGGAAGACCTTCTTTTAGGTTGAGGGTGTGCGGAGGCATTCCTGTTATGAAAGTTTACATAAGTCTATAATGTGTAATGTGTAGGGGCCGTGTTTTAGTATGGAGTGTATAGTTGTACCTGGGAAATTAAGCTTATTTAGGAACTCGACGGGGTACATGTGTTCCTGCTCCGCGATATCTGTTGAAGCCATACAGATTTCGTCAGAACTCTTGTATGTTTGCGTTGACCCTTGCAAAGTATTGAACATATACTCGTTTATCTTGTCAGCATCTTTATTTAGTGGGGTGAGAATAGCCCTTTCTTGGAGGTAGGTTGCATTTCTTTGGTTCGGCCCGAAATCAGTGAACACTTCATTGACGATTTGTGCAATGGGGTTATTTCCTGGGGCAATGATGAATTGCTTGGGAATGTTAATCCATGTTGCCTCATCTTCATCTTCAAGCGCTATTGCTTTTGCCTTCCCATCGCCTACTTGTAGGATCCACTCATTGAACTTTTGTTTGTAGGTGTCAATTCTTCCATCGCTTTGCTGCTCATTCACCCTTATGCTTTGTGATAATGTCAGTACTTGGCAACTCTGCCACAATGAGGAGTTGTTAATACATGCTTGTACAATTTCTTGTCTTCTTCCTTTCGTAATCACAGGCAGGATTTGTCTGAAATCTCCTCCTAGCAAGACTATAATTCCACCGAACAATTTCTTCTTGTTTTCCTCTTTTTTAATTCTTTGAATATCTTGCAATGTTCTGTTGAGTGCTTCAAATGCAAACCTTTGCGTCATTGGGGCCTCGTCCCAAATTATTAGCTGAACCTCATGCAGTAACTAGGCTAAATGTGAGTTTTGTGTAATACCACATGTGTTATTCTCAAGTAGATCGATTGGGATGACGAATCTACTATGCGTTGTCCGGCCTCTTGGGAGAAGTAGGGATGCTATTCCTGCACAGATTAAGGTAATGACATTCAGGTAAGCCATTGTTCTATGGACATTAGTTTGTAATAATGTACGAGAATGTGGTTGTTATTGTTATGTTTTTAACAAAGTGTGTATTACATACCTGATGATGCAACGACAAGCACAATCTTCCGCTCATATCTCAACCTTGCCATTATGGTTTTGTACAGAAATGTCTTCCATGTGACTCCTGCCCCATACACAAAGTAAAACTTCCCAAACTGATTCTGGACTGATTCTATCACCTTGTTATAAATAATGAGCTGATCTGGGTTTAGAGCTTGGAAAAGGGTATCATGCAGGTCAACCATTTATGTAGTGTTGTAGGTCATCTCTTCTTGTATTAGTTTATTATCCATATTTGTCAACAAGCTTTTGTCGGGCTTCGGTAGATTTGGGAAATCTGATAGGGCTTTCCCATTCTTTGCAAGTATGTCTTGAATATGCAATAGACAATAGTTCTTGATTTGGTTCTCACTGAGCTCTAAGGTTGGAAATCTGAACTGCTTCCTCTTTTGGTAAAGTATGTCCTCCTAAAGTGCCTCCCAGTTGTGGCTCCATAGCTTGGAGGGGCTGGTGACATCACAGAAAAGGAGTATTGTGACGAACAATTCCCTTAGCTGGGGTCCCTTCGCCCATAGTTGTGCCTCTTGAATTGCATATGTCCATTCAGTGTCCTCGTTTAGCATGCCGCACGTATGTCCATTCCTTGGCCCTTTTACAACATTTAAGAGCATTCTAAGGTAGTACCGCTCTCCTGCAGTTGGGTGACAGTAGACAATCCCCCCAATTGGCCTTTGTTATTCCCTTTTAGCCCATACCTTGTCTGACGCATTCCACACATATTCTGTAGGTATTTCTACATATGTGTATTGTATGGCTTCAACATCTATGGTGTTAAGTGTAAACCATTAAGTAAACATAGTTTTCTTAACTTTGTCTCTCTGTAGTAATGCGTGCAAGTTCTGGCTATCTCATAATGTGATGGGGTTTTGATCTGGCAAGTGAAATGTCAAACGAATGACAGCTGGCCTGGATAAGTGAATATCAAAAGCAAAAATCCGCCACGCCGCTTCACAAGCAGATAAGTAATGGCACTCTAGAAATTGTTGGATCTCATCTACCTCAATCATTTTCCCTTGCTCGCTATTATCTGCATTGTTGTTGCTCCGCCTAAAGACTGCAGTTGCTCTGTCTGGCCCTTTGCTGATGTATTTGAAGAGGTATTTTATTTCTCTGGAACGGTTGCACCATTCCACATTAATGTGTGCCTGATATTTTAACAACAAATACTTGTTGTATGGTACCACATATCGGTTATCAAGCTTTGTCGTTCCTTTTTTCACAGATATACCGTTCTGCCTGCGTCGATAGACTGGGTAACCATCTTCATCAAGTGTAGTGTTTGCATAGAATGGCTTTGGGAAGTGTTTCATGCATACACCATTACTCATGCATGGTGCGTTTTTGTTTCCCTCCCCACATGGTCCATGTAGCATATGTTCAATTACCACTTTATGTGCCTCTGGATCTCCATCCTTGCAAGGGATTTCAGCTGAAATGACCTCATCAATGTCCCGTGCTATCTTTGCTTGAATTCCTTCTTGTAGCCAAATTAGGATATGTGCATGTGGGAGACCCCACTTTTGGAATTCAATTGTGTAGACAACTGCGTAACAAATTTGAAACAATGGATTAGTAACATGAAACGTGAGAATTAGGATGAAATAGGTTGCATTGCTATTAGGGAATTGTATGTGGATCTAATATGTGCATGTAAGAGGCTGTTTTTATCGAATACAATTGTGTAAATAGCTACGAACTTCGAAGCATGATTAGATTAGCAATATAGAAGAAGGGAAAAGAAGCTTATTTTTTATGCTTTGCCAAAAAGGCATGTTTATGCAAATAAGAGGGTACCTGCATTTGTGGGCCCAAAAATGTGTTTTTTCATAATGTCTTGCACGAGCTGTGCTAACTTCCGCTTGAAAAGACGCGTCATGATTTCTGCT
The DNA here is from genome assembly GCA_027886185.1 of Rheum nobile. Classification (NCBI taxonomy): domain Eukaryota; kingdom Viridiplantae; phylum Streptophyta; class Magnoliopsida; order Caryophyllales; family Polygonaceae; genus Rheum; species Rheum nobile. Next base: position 5,248,732 of record WOAB01000163.1, read on the forward strand.
CTGTCAGCCCTTTGTTGTCCTTCTACTTTCTTCAACATTTCTTCTATCTCTGGCCACTTTGGATTAGCTATGAATGTGATAAAGAGGCTAGGGTTTCCATATGTCCTGCACAATGCCATCGCATCTTGATAGTTTTGGACCATGTACCTTGGGCTACCGATGAATGTTGTTGGGAGAACTATTCGTTTACCGATTGACCTTGCTTTAGTGTCTCCTTTAAGTACTGCATCGCAAATATTATTGTACAAATCTGCACGTAGCTATTTCTGGTTGAATTTGATCCATGGTAGGCGTTGTTCTTCCATCGCTGTATATGCGTCGACCAAATATTGGTAGTACAACCTTCCTCCGTGTAATAGTGTCTTGCCTTCATCAATCTGTTGTTGAACTCTATAAGAATAGTACTCCCTCATTGTAGTTGAATAATATTGGATGTTTTCATGGAAGCCATCTTCACCATAGGGAAATAGTAGCGGATATTGTAGGGCCATGTAAAGGGGATGCAATTCAGATATCCGTTGTGGGTGGCTTGATTTGGTTTGGATGTAAACATCTCTTGGGGCTATACTCTGACCAAAGTCTCCCACAATTAGTTCTGCTACTTCAGGAACGGTGGGCAAGTTGTATTGCCTTTCAGTTGGTTTCCTTTCACCAATGAGTTTCAGTCTGAACTCGACATAGTCGTTTGATGTTACCCATTCTCTCGCCATTGTAAATGCCTTTGCAACAGTGCTAGTTGAATGCATCATTTTTATAAAATCTGACACAATTGATTGGTCGACGTCCTTACTGGTGAGATTCATGCAACCCATCCTATTCTGGAGTTCGTTTCGAGGATCCGAGAAGTACAGTTGAGCATACCTCGGTGGGTCCCCTTCTTCAGGCATAAGTGAGCCTAGTCTATGGTAGTTTTGACCCGAGATCCGAAAAGTGTACGGCCCGCATGAGTGGTTGATTTTTTCATCAATTCGTGCACCAAACGATGTGAATGAAAATATGCTATTGTAGATCCGTATTTTCTGCCTGAAATCAACACACTTAACGTTGCTTTGTTCAAGGAGATGTTGTAGGGGTTCTGGGGTTTCTTGTAACCTTGGCAGTTTGACCTTGCCTTCTTGGCAACATATGGAGAAGGTGAGGTTTGCGTCTGTTGCTGCTGCTTTTTTCTCCTCTTTCCACATGGTGGCATTGCAAAAACGACATTTATGCTTAGGGTATTCTAGCTTCTCATATAACACCTGTGTGCCTGGTATGACATTTGGTGTTTAGCACACAATTGACTTGTTATGAATTGCTGAATGAAAGTATGAGATAATCTTACCACTTGATTTATGTGTTACAGGCACAGTTGGTGTCCTTGTTGGCTTTACACCTACGGTGTTTCGTGCAAACATGTGGCAGTGAGATTTCGAAGTAGCACAATTCACATTTAGTAGCTGTAATTTTGATTAGTAGATATCAAATTAACCAAATACACGTTTAGCTAACCCTGGGTGCTATAGATTCTAAGTGTCCTCATAGTGCTGAGACCTTATTTTGCAGGAAAGGTGTTTCAGCAGATAGATTGGTTGGCTTTCAAAGTCTTATAGGAAAGGATGATCTCGAAACGGAGACGTTAGCTACTAATCGGATCAAGAAAGGTATCCTTTTGTGAGGTATCCTTTTGTAAAAAGAAGAACGAATGCCTCATTTTTTGGTTTACTGAGCTTTGCTTCCACAGGGATCATAACTGAGAAGAAGGATGAAGGCGATGATGGGGCAAAGGATTATTAAGACAGCACACGTAATGCTGTCACAGCATACATAGATCCTGATTCAGATTGACAGTTCTAGCTCTCTCTCTTGATATATAATAAGGGCCTCAAGTCACAATGACATACTGAAATAGCGTTTCCCTGTTATATTCTGATGAACCTTTATATGGATTTGCCTCCAACAATCCTTTACGACTTAGAAGAACTGTTGTACAGTAAGATGGGCCCTATCACTTCTATGTTGATGAGTGGATGTAGCATCTAAGGAGGTAAGATACGTAAGATGATATAGAAGATTCCTTTGCATCTCATTTCTTTTGTTCTTGGGACTTATTGTTTATTACATACCACATGGTGCAGTTCATTTGTTACAGATCATTTATTTAGGTAAAGTTCGATAGTATATTGATATAAGGATGTATGTTAGTGTGTTCATTTTCCAATCTTTTCTAAAAAAGGAATAAAATGCGGTGATAACATATTTGATTAAATGCAATATGGATAGTGTTCGGTTATATTCAAAGTGTCCTATATCAAAGCGCCCTATATTCTTCATGCTATTTAGGCAAAGTAGAAGATGGTTGTACCCGAGTGTGCATTTATGCTACATGGATGTGTTTAATGGGGTATTACACTACAGTTCTATTTTCCCTTCCTTTTAACATTTACGTGTTGGATTTTGTAGAAGCTCTTATTCTACCTAATCTTTACATCATAGAATGAACTTAAAGGTGGCTAAATGCTGAATGTGTGAAGTGAAGAAGTGGTGGCTGGAAAAGAAATTTTGCAAATGCTTGTATTGGGCCTTTTAGTGGTACCACCTAGTTTCTGCAGCATTAGGGCATCAGTAAATTGCAAATGCAAAGATCCAAATTCTGGTAGTGTTATTTTCTGGGAGTACCTTGCATATCACATCATTCATGATCTTGACCACTTGTGCTCATTTTTAATGCGATTGTTTATGTCCTGCTTTAGGCTATAACAACAACTACTCGTACATTCCTCACTTTCCCTGGCAATAAGGAATGGTTATCACTGTAGAGGCCTACTGTGGTCAGTTGGGCCATCAATTGGAATCCTAATAGAGGTTTATAGGCATTTAGTTGCATCTTTCATTATGATCAAAGGTAGAAGTAAATAATTGTAACATAATGGGTGTAATCTTCTTGTTTAGTTGCATTTTTTTCCTCTTGTTTATTTCCGAATTTTATCCATATAATGCAAGTATGTAATGAACTAACCAATTCTGATATCTGTGGCAGGGACTATTGGTTGTTGGGCTGCGTCGGCATGTCGGAGGTCTCCTGTTGCCATCTGGTAGTGTGATTGATACGTATGTGATGGTGGTTGTTCTCCGTAGACATTTGGTGAGTGTCCTGTTGCCATGGGTTAGGGTGATTTATAAGAATCTGAGTTGTTCATGTTTGGCGGAATTGATGATTAGGTTGTGCAGTCACCACTACTTAGTAAGGTATGCTTGAGTTTGGTATTTGTAAACCACAAAAGGTTTGAACCATTCCATCTTTCCTCCGTATAGTAGTTGTGCATAATTGCAGGGTACTCCCGAAACTTGAAATATTTGGTATTCCTCCACCTGTAATTGCGTTTGTGATTGTGTAATGGTTTCCAATTCCATATGTGTAGGTGTAGTATGGGTGTAGACGGTACCTCTGGTGTTTGTCGTGGTGGGCTTCTTCATCGTGGCAGTCTCTCCTTCAACACGCACTCTACAAAATGGGTGTTTGAAGCCTTATGTAGGGTTGAAAGTCTAACCTCCCTTTGCCATGTGCTGGACGTGTCATGTAGCTTTATTTGTGTTGTTATTAGTACAATAATAGCGTCTATCTTGTATAAAAATGTGAATTAATACCGTTGATACAACAGATTCTATGCAAAAGAATAAAGGCCTTTTTCATAAAATTTAAAAATGGCTATATTATCATTTAAATTTTCTTTTTGTTTTGATTGTAAATAAGCTTGTGTCATATTAAAAATGTATGGTTTTTTTTGCCTATATTACACAAAGAAAACAATAATATATTTGATCCGGTTAGGAATACGTGTTAAACTATTTAGCTACATAAAAGAAGCCGTGTTAATTCCAATATATGTAATACAAATATCAAGGGATAACCTTTTTTTCCCCGGTAATAAAGGGTTGAAGTGTGTATTTTAATAAAGGAAATGCTTATAATTCCAAGACACGAACGTTTCACAACATCTTTTTGGTAAATTACTCGTACAATAGATCGAGGAGTGCATTTTTTATAAGAGTCTCCGAACCCCTTTAAATAATTATACAATTCATAAGAATTTTCCCCTTCATACACTGGCAATCAGGACTAATTAGGGTTTTTTTTGTTGCCATAGTTGTTACGGTGAAAATGAATTTGTACAAACCAACCTTTCACTGGGAGGCCAAAAGTAAGCATGCTTGTTATTTGTTTTTAAAAACTTTGGCATTTCAAAGCATTTACCACTCGATTTGCCATGTACATATGGTACTTCGTATCATTTTCTCATGAACTAAAGGAAAATATATAATTTGTAAAATCAGTGTATCGAATTTAATATGTAGTTGTTATATTTTTACATTTAATAGGAGAATAGAACAAACTATTTTCCAAAGTCATATCAATGCTACGCTGGAATGAATTTTTTTGTATGACAGGAAACACGATTTCATGGAATGTGGTTTTTTTTTCTGAAGAGAGTGAGATTGAATACGCAGTATTACTTTGTCTCTGTCAGAAACTCTCTCCAAGGCTCCCCAGTGTTTGCAGTGGATTAGGGTTGCGACCTCGCGACATTGAGACACATTTTCGCTTGCTTCTCCCCAAACACTTCTTGCTTCTCCCCAAAACTGCTTCCTTCTAATTCTCTTCTTGCTTCTGCCCAGCACCCAGCAATCTCGCCCTCTCTCTATAGACACCATTTCTCCTCCACGCTTCTTCTACGCCGGAAACCGTCCTGGCTGCTTCTCCATCTGGGCTTTGGCCACACCAAGGCAGAAATGCGCCTTACCAGATCAAGGTCGTAAAGGCCCAAAGCAAGTTGCTCCCAGTACTGAGCCAGTGGAGGATGACATGGTTTAGGGTTGCGTGAGCGCTCCAATTTCTCCCCGTACTGAGCCGAGCAGCACCTATGATGGATGAAACTGTGACATTATCTTGTCATTTTCCCTATGGAATCAAGGTATAGCGACTATAGTGTATAGCTTGTAAAATGCAATTTTTTAAAATGATATTTGTAGCAATTTCATAAACCGTATGAATTGTTGTTGTAGAAGGTGGGATAGAGTTCTGACACCGCGACATAGGAGCACGTTTTTAATGTAACTATCGATTCAGTTGTCTATGTTGTTGTAGACAGTGGGGTATCCATTCTTGTGATTGAAATGCATTTGATATGGTGCTGACGTGGCCTAAGGTCGTTATGCCAAATCAAAGTAAACCTCAACTTCCAAACTAGTATAGTAAGCAAGCAAGGGTCGAAATCCCAAGAGAATCACAAGCGTCTGTATTCCTGTCACAAATCAAATACCAATCGAACAGTAGTAACAAAGGGGGGTTTTTGAGGTTTTAATCAAGTAGAAAATAAAACAGAATAAATAGTATGCAATCAAATGTGAGAAAACACTTAGCCAGACAATTTCCACTTAAGTTTTGGTTGGTTGATCCTAGATTACTTCCAATTCCTTCCTATGATTATTCCTGTCCCGATCTTGTGTAGATTAATAAGGAAACCATCCCTAAGTACCCTTACCAATGAATAACCCTAGCACCACTAGTGATTCAACCCAAAGGCAGCAATGAACATAAGAATTAACCAGGATACACATAACACCTCAACCAGAAGCATTCAACATGTAATCAAATCTCTACATAGATAAAATTCACCAAACCAAATAAAACCTATGCTTGCCACTCCAGACCAGGACGTTAGCCCAACAGTTTCCTAGTCATAGCAATATGCATAACAATCAATAAACCTAGATGGCCTGTCTAGACAAATCAATAATTATTCAATGATATTCTGCTTAAGAGAAGAGATATAGATCAATAGGAATCAAGAAAGGGAACATAACCTCACAACCAATAATCAAAACTTAAGCTTCCATTGCCAGACTTAGCAAAAGTGCTTAGCCTTCCATAGTCTTGAGAAAACAACGATGATGTAAAAACTAAAACTTGATATGAGTGTCCTTCTAGAATGAGCTCTCTTCCTAGGTTAAATAGAAAAGAGAACTAATATGGGCCTAACAAGTTCCTAAGCCCATTAAGAAAAGAAACGAAATAAAATGGAAAAATAAGAAAAGAAATTAGAAAAGATAGACTCGGGAAAAGTCCAAACTTCCAGCGTCGACGACCCGCGATCGCGGCCCATTTACCGCGATCGCGGCCTCTTGTGGCTCCGCGCTCTTCACATTCCTCTGCACCTGCGGAAAACTCTCGACTTGCCCGAGGAACCGCGATCGCGGCACCCTTGCCCGCGGTCGCGGTTAATGCTCGGCCTTCACTCCTTGGCTTCGCCTCCTAACCTCTCGTCTTCACTTCCTTGGCGTCTTCTTTTGGTGGCTTCCTTCCTCAGTGTCTCCTATGATATCCAAAATAGCTCATACACCTCCAAAAACACCAGACTTCGCCCCCAAACGCCATGCACAAGAATGTGTCTAAATTTACCCGAATGGCACCAATAAAACCCTCTAATAACTCTTAGTTAAGCCCTACAAAGTAGTTCTTATCAAACTCCCCCATGCTTAGACCTTGCTCGCCCTCGAGTAAGCTAATAATGAGCCTACTCCTCCAATGAAACACCCAAGGCCTCAGGAAGCATCTCCTCCAACTAAGAGTCACCTAACCCATGCCAAGCTCCTGGCACCAATCTCATTCACAACACATCCTCCATCAACAAGCTTAAGGGGCAAGCAGAGTACTTCCCCAAAGCTTAGCCCAAACATCCAATAGTGTAAAGTGACCTCTAATCCAAGCCTCCATCTATGACTCCTTATGCCTCCCAGAGTGACCTACCCGACAATCCTTCTTTGTCTCCTCTTCTTATGTCGCCCCTCTAGGTAAAATGAGATCCTAAAATCACTCCTCTTTTTTTCACTCATTTTGCCTAGGAGCCCTTTCGGGTTTTCATCCTAGCCACTCGTATTTTTTTCATAGAGGTACTCACATATGCTTATGTCACTCAGACACCTTTTTACCCCAGCCTAGCGATGGTCCGGGCCACCTGCTTATTACCCAAGCCGCCCTTTTGGGTTTTCGACTTGTCCCAGGATTTCCATGTATGTCTTTTTTGCTTTTTTGACTTTTTCTAATTTTTTTTTTAAAGGGAATGCGAACAATGGAAAATGCTGAATGGAAATAACAATGCTGAAATCGAAACTAATTTACAAGATAGATAGCAAGTACTTTCTACTCCCCCATGCCTGAATCATGCATTGTCCTCAATGTATGGAAGACAAAGAAAAATAGGAGGGGAAGAAAGGAAGAACTCATTGAGCGTACGCCGGGGTGGTAGTCTTCCTCAATAACGCCATGAAGGTACTCAGGGATGTAGGGATCCCCATAAACATCATCACCACTTCAACAGTCAAACTTCCCAAGAGATAGATCATGGAATGCTGGAACTCTAAACTCAGTATGCACAGGTGGTGACGCACAGGTGAAGACGTACCGCAGGGAACAACAACAATGGATGGATCAAGGGTACACCGGTTGTTGCTCGCGAACATGATGAAGAAAGACCGCCTCAGAACCGCCATGAATGAACCGCCGTGGAAATAACCGCCAAAAAGGAGGGAACCGTCGTGGAAGAATCGCCATGGAAGGAACACCATGGAGGAACCGCGATTGCGGCAGTGAAGGACGCGATCGCGGGTAACATACGAATATATATATATATATAATTTTTTTGTCCTTGTCAGACTAAACCCTAATTCGCGGCGCGCCATGGGGCCGCGATCGCGGATTTTATGCCGCGGTCGCGGTTTCTTCTCGGCTTTTCTGCGTGGTTTAGTCGAACAAAAACAGAGCCAAAATTTCGAAAACAAGGGAAAACTAAGCTTCTGAAAGAAAAACTAAGTTGAAAGTCTTACCTCGGGTTGCCTCCCGAGCAGCGCCTTGGTTACTGTCGTGGATCGACATGGTGCTCTCTATTCATCCTGGGTCGCTTACAGCGACCACCCTTCTTGGTTCAAAATCTGGGGGTGCCTCTTCAGGTATGACTATACCCCCTTTCTTCTGCCTTTCATTGTGATCGGATCACCCTTCGTATCCATGACCGCAATTGTCATCTTCAAGAATTCTCTTCCCAGCATTGCAGAGGTTGTACGCCTATCCTGCCCCGTGTCTAGTATGAGGTAATCCGACATCTGGCATGCAACCTCACTCTTTTGCTTCACCTTCGGCTTCTTTCATATCTTCCGCCTCGCCTTCACAGAATCTGCACAACGAGGGATGCTGTTGGCCAGTGTGACCAAAGGAGCTTCTGGCTTGCTTCCATTGAGAGCCTCAGGGGGAGGTGTGATGGGGATCTGGGACTCCAACAAGGGCCATTCATGTTGAGTGTAGTTTTGAGTATCATAGTCCCTGTCCTCGTCCATCTCCTCTTCAATTTCAGGAGAACATACCGCGTCAGGTAGCATACTGTTCTTGAAGCTTTTGATTTCCTCTTCGAGGTCCTTCTCAACCTCATCATCAAATTCAGCACAATGTCCTATTTCACCCAGCATACCGTGGTTGCAACACTCCTCCCGCGGTCGCGGTTTCTCTTCTGCGGGGAGCTTTCCAAATTCTGCCTTCTCCTCAACATGCCGCTGGGTAGCATTGCCCTTGGGTTGAGATTCTGCTATAGCAGGTATCCATTGCGTCAGCCTCTCCATTGATGCACCCAAGCTTAATATAGATTGCTGAGAGGATTGGTGTAGAGTATAATTTTGCTGGGAGAGCTGAGAGAATCCCTCTTTTATTACTTGTGCGTTGTTTGCACCGGCTTGAATCACCGCTTGTGTTAATGCTTGAAGTGTTTGGGTGAGTGCCAGCAGTGTGTTCTCACCATAGCTAGAGTTCTCCAACAATGTCATGCTTTCTTGCGCCATAGCTAGAGTTCTCCAACATAATTATCTACTCTGAATTGCACTTCGTCAATGAAAAGTTAGTAATGTTAGAGGGAACCGTAAGATAGGTTCCCTAGAAAGATCAATATTCAATTTATTTACAACAAAATAGACCGTGATTCCCCGGCAACGGCGCCAAATTTGACGTGGCCTAAGGTCGTTATGCCAAATCAAAGTAAACCTCAACTTCCAAACTAGTATAGTAAGCAAGCAAGGGTCGAAATCCCAAGAGAATCACAAGCGTCTGTATTCCTGTCACAAATCAAATACCAATCCAACAGTAGTAACAAAGGTTTTTTTTTGAGGTTTTAATCAAGTAGAAAATAAAACAGAATAAATAGTATGCAATCAAATGTGAGAAAACACTTAGCCAGGCAATTTCCACTTAAGTTTTGGTTGGTTGATCCTAGATTACTTCCAATTCCTTCCTATGATTATTCTTGTCCCGATCTTGTGTAGATTAATAAGGAAACCATCCCTAAGAACCCTTACCAATGAATAACCCTAGCACCACTAGTGATTCAACCCAAAGGCAGCAATGAACATAAGAATTAACCAGGATACACATAACACCTCAACCAGAAGCATTCAACATGTAATCAAATCTCTATATAGATAAAATTCACCAAAGAAAATAAAACATATGCTTGCCACTCCAGACCAGGACGTTAGCCCACAGTTTCCTAGTCATAGCAATATGAGTAACAATCAATAAACCTAGATGGCCTGTCTAGACAAATCAATAATTATTCAATGATATTCTGCTTAAGAGAAGAGATATAGATCAATAGGAATTAAGAAAGGGAACATAACCTCACAACCAATAATCAAAACTTAAGCTTCCATTGCCAGACTAAGCAAAAGTGCTTAGCCTTCCATAGTCTTGAGAAAACAACGATGATGTAAAAACTAAAACCTGATATGAGTGTCCTTCTAGAATGAGCTCTCTTCCTAGGTTAAATAGAAAAGAGAACTAATATGGGCCTAACAAGTTCCTAAGCCCATTAAGAAAAGAAACGAAATAAAATGGAAAAATAAGAAAAGAAATTCGAAAAGATAGACTCGGGAACAGTCAAAACTTCCAGCGTCGACGACCCGCGATCGCGGCCAATTTACCGCGATCGCGGCCTCTTGTGGCTCCACGCTCTTCACATTCCTCCGCTCTTGCGGAAAACTCTCGACTTGCCCGAGGAACCGCGATCGCTTCACCCTTGCCCACGGTCGCGGTTAATGCTCGGCCTTCACTCCTTGGCTTCACCACCTAACCTCTCGTCTTCACTTCCTTGGCGTCTTCTTTTGGTGGCTTCCTTCCTCAGTGTCTCCTATGATATCCAAAATAGCTCATACACCTCCAAAAACACCAGACTTCTCCCCCAAACGCCATGCACAAGAATGTGTCTAAATCTACCCGAATGGCACCAATAAAACCCTCTAATAACTCTTAGTTAAGCCCTACAAAGTAGTGCTTATCAGGTGCCTATACATTTCAATTGATGGTTCCAGGGTCAATCAGAGAAGATTTTGGACAGGCAGAATTCTTCTCGACATTGGTGTTTCGGGAACTGCACATGACTTTTTTGAACCAGATGAATTCACTGGTTTTGCTGGAGAATAACCAGTATTGACTCCTGAAACACTTTTTTTTTATTGTTGTTATCGAAAGATGGTTGTTTGCGTTTACTTGTTCAGGGACATATTTGTCATCATGTATTTCTCATTTCTGTACATAATACACCATACATTGCGCGACTAAAAGATATTTGCATGTTTTCTACAGGCTTTCTACTGCATTTAACTCGTCTATTCCAGGAACTGTTTTTACTTTAACCGGAAAGGACCCTCTCAAGGTGTGCAATATGAGACTATTTATCCTATCACACCTTATACTTAATATGTATGCACACTTTCTAAACATGCTGAGAGCCAGGTGTTCCATACACGGCAAATAAATCTGACCGTACATGAATGACAATTTCTGTAAGTCCTATCACACCTGCGAAAGTATTTGTGTGGCTTGGAGTTAGGGCTTATACTGCATATGTCAAATAAATCTGACCACATTGTCCCGGTACAAGTTCTGAATATGTTGTATGGACTTTGCATGTCAGGTGTTAGGCTAGCAAAAAATTCACAGGTCAATTCAGAGGACATAGCAGTAATTTCACAGGTCAATTCAAAGGACATTTTCATGCCATACATGAATGACAATTTCTGTAAGTCCTCTGCAGCTATGCATCTTGTTCTTATCAGTGCCTTGTATATTACTGATTGCTGGATAATTAGTGATGTGAGTCTGACTCCACAACCCATCTCGGTGGGCCCCACGTCGGCCCTTTGGGCGGGGGTCCGGCTAGCCACGACCCGTCGGGCTAGACCGGCAGGAACAACCGAGACTCACAGCAGGCCTACATTCCATACACCCCAACCAGATGCTCACAGGGTGTTAGCCTATAGGTTGTTGGAGGTGGGACTCGAACCCAGGACCTCCCTTTAACAAGTGGGAATATCACCACTTGTCAACCAACTACACTTTAGTGTAATCGGTTGACAAGTGGTGATATTCCCACTTGTTAAAGGGAGGTCCTGGGTTCGAGTCCCACCACCAACAACCTACAGGCTAACACCCTGTGAGCATCTGGTTGGGGTGTATGGCCTGCAGGCCTGCTGTGAGTCTCGGCTGTTCCTGCCGGTCTAGCCCAACGGGCCGTGGCTAGCCGGACCCCCGCCCAAAGGGCCGACGTGGGGCCCACCGAGATGGGTTGTGGAGTCAGACTCACATCATAAAAGTGCACTTTTATGATGTGAGTCTGACTCCACAACCCATCTCGATGGGCTGCACATCGGCCCTTTGGGCGGGGGTCCGGCTAGGCACGGCCCGTTGGGCTAGACCGGCAAGAACAACCGAGACTCACAACAGGCCTGCAGGCCACACACCCCAACCAGATGCTCACAGGGTGTTAGCCTGTAGGTTGTTGGAGGTGGGACTCGAACCCAGGAACTCCCTTTAACAAGTGGGAATATGACCACTTGTCAACCGACTACACTACAGCTGTGAGTCTCGGGTTCAAGGCCCACCGAGATGGGTTGTGGAGTCAGACTCACAGCAGGCCTGCATGCCACACACCCCAACCAGATGCTCATAGGGTGTTAGCCTGTAGGTTGTTGGAGGTGGAACTCGAACCCAGGACCTCCCTTTAACAAGTGGAAGTATCCACACTTGTTAACCAACTACACTACAGTGTAATTGGTTAACAAGTGTGGAAACTTCCACTTGTTAAAGGGAGGTCCTGGGTTCGAGTCCCACCTCCAACAACCTACAGGCTAACACCCTGTGAGCATCTGGTTGGGGTGTGTGGCCTACAGGCCTGCTGTGGGTCTCGGTTGTTCCTGCCGGTCTAGTCCGACGGGCCGTGGCTAGCCGGACCCCCGCTCGAAGGGCCGATGTGGGGCCCACCGAGATGGGTTGTGGAGTCAGACTCACATCATAATACCGCCGGTCTTCCTTCCTCCCTACGTCTGCCGGTCTTTCTTCCTCCCTACGTCCGCCGCCCGCACCACCACAACTCCGCCTCCTCTTCACCATCACCAACCACCTTCCGCCACCATTCTGCATCCTCTCTGAACACCCTCAGTCCGCAGATCATCGTCGTCATCTCCAATCCAAAGAGTTGTTCGCCCTACTACGCATTCAATCGATCCTTGATAGCGAATCGTGGTCTTTCCATCGGACAAGGTCACATCAATTAGCCTTCTCATAAATTAAGGATGTAGTAGTATCACATGTGCAGGGTGCGAATGAGGAAAATGCAATATGTGGTACTATTATTCTCAAAAATCTGAAACGCAACAAAAGTTCAAAGGGGTAGAATGTTTAAAAAGAGTTTTTTTCCCAAGATTGCTTAGCTAACCCACAATAAACATGAGAGTTGCTTTCACTCCTTGTCATCGACCACAAACAGCTTCCTCTTCAGGTTGGTCGAGTTCCTAGTCCTTGTCATGTCATGCTCGAGTCTGCGAAGCAACATGGAACGCGTAACCAGTTATGCAATGACAAAATTAACAATCTAATGATGGATACAACCAATTGTTCCTCACATGTCATTGGGTTGGGGTGGTCCAAGCTCAGCCGATTCATGGTATGCCTGTACATCTCCATGGTTCTCCTGCCCATCTGACAAGCATTGCAATTTTTTGTTGTTGTGTGGGAAACGATTTCACCGCTGCGCTTCACACCATTTAACCTGCAAACCATTACAATAAAGCGCATTTGTAATCTACATTTATTTTAAATCGTGAATGTTATAAGCAATAGTGTTCCTGACATGTCATTCCGTTTGGACAGATTTAGCTCAGCTGGATTTTGCTCTGGCTGCAGCACAGAAGCAACATTATGTGTTTCATGGGTGGAAAGAGGAGCACAAGCAGCATTCTACACATGATATAGCGATCAAATGTCATGTTAAGGCAAAAATGATCAAAGATGTAACGAATAGGGAGCAGTGAAGCAGCCTGTGGCCTTGGGCGGAGAACATACCATTGCACTTGGTGAGCTCCTAATTAGCTTGCTCACAGTAAAACTCTCATGGTCTCCATGATTAAAGTATGTATGTTTCTTCAGCTCAAGGACATGGCACGTATTTGTTAGGGATTGTATTTCCTGAGGGAGTATGCTGACATCGGCATCATCCTACGTCCAAGTTCCACCGCAGGAATAGAGAGTTACTTGTAAGTATATATTTCTAGTAATGATATTTGCATGTGTGCGAAATTCCTACCCCAACATCTTCCAACAGCTTGCTTGCTTTCTTTTTTATTAGGCCGTCTGCTATCTCATCAAAAACAGTGATAGCCAATGAGGCTGATTCGTCGGAAATTTCCAGATGAAGACGGTATCTATGCGTAATGGGCGAAGGTGAGAAAAACAATCGCCTATATATACTGGCGTCATACTTGTTTGAAACATATGAGACAATATACCTTGTTTGTGGGAATTCACAGATTTTGGAACATGATTCACACCAAAACTGGTCACCGACTTTACTTACGCCTTTTTTGCAATTGCCACTGCCATTGCCACATGAGAAATAATACCATCCATGTTTTGTCCTAACACTCTCAATCTTCACTTTGCAGTGGAGGGTTATAGATTCCTATGACCATGAAAGGTGAGTCAATGAATGTGACATAGATGTGTAGTAACTAAATGTCAGCCTCAATTGTATAAAACTCGCCTGTTTATTGTCCGCTTTTTGTTCCCTCCCCAGGTGCATCAACTGTAGGAGTGTTCCTTCTCTTGGGACTTGGAGCCCGAGTGGTCGCGCAACAGCAGGGACATCTGTGTTCCTGGAGCAAGAAATGTAGTAAGTAAGTGACATCAATCCCCAATATGGAAAGTTTAAGAACAAACTGTTGTACCTCATCAATGTCTTAAATGATTGTATCTCAGAGATTTCTTCCCCATCCTATATTGAGGTCGCTGAAGTGCTAGATAAATATATCTCGCCTGTGCATGCAGAATGGAATGGGACGGGGAAACAAAACACAAATTTTTAATGGGTGCAACAAGATATAGTGAAGGCAGTAAATTCATTGGTCAAACAATGTTTAAGAGCAATTTATTAAATAACCTCACATTAGAAAATGGTAAAGAAGGAAACAACTGAATGCCAATTTACTTGTTCTAGCCTATGGCAGGCCTTGGTAAAGCCCAAAGAATGGTCTGCTTCTTTTGACAACTATCTTTGGATATGCGTGTGAAATCTAATCACAGTAAATTAAACAATCTTATTTGCCTCTACTCACTCTTCCTGATGCTACTGTGTCACTGAATAAAAATATTCCTAAATCAAACAATCTTATTTGTTCCTGATGCTGATATGCACTAAAGTAAATATATCCGTGTTGTTATGCCAAAGTGTTTAGTAATTCATGGTTAGTTGGTGATCAGATACTTGACAAAGTCTGGAAGAGCCAATGTATGGGTGAAGGCTTACAGAAGACACATTATTCAGAGACAAAGTTGCTGTAATTCTGGCTGCTGGTTTCTTTTAAAGGAAAATTCAGTCGGTAGGTTCTCATAGCCTTTTAATGAATAGTATTCAGTCCTAAGTATGCGTTCAGTTAATATTGACATTCACTCGTAAAATCAGTTGAAAGTAGTATAATGTGTACCTTTCCACTCTTTCACATGCGTACTGGGCAGGATGAGGACGTAGTTGGGCTGCGCTGCAACATTTCTCTTGACAAATTCATCGCAAAGGTTGCCCCAGAGCGTCACCCGGATCTGTCTGCCCCTGGAAAGGGTAGGAGGTAAAAAATCAACATAGACGGCTAATTGAAAAACCCGAAGTAGTAGTATAGCATAAGAGAATGCAATGGAGCTTTTCAATAACTGAAGGAACCAAGGTTTTTAAAAAAACTACATGTGTACGTACTGTTTTTGTCACTGCTATGATGGGGATTGTTATGTGGATTTGAAAGGCTTAACTAAAACTATTATGTGGTATGAAAAAGGATGAACCTTGAGTTTTTCAATCAGTGGGGAAAGCCAGGTTTTCAGCCAATGTACATGTACAACGACTGTTTTGTTCATTCAGCAGTTGTTGTGTTTAGGATTGGTTAGGATTTTAGTTTAAACTAAGGTAGTGCATATTAGACTACTTTGAAAACTGAAGTAATAGCATGCCAAATAAAACATGTTTTTGCCGGCATATTTCCGGAATGGAAAAATACTACATATTAGGCTAGGTGGACAAATGCTATGTCTTTTCCGGATAGGAAAATGAAACTCCATGTTTAGCTGCTATGTGTAGGATTCATGTTATGTTGTGTGTTTCTTGTTAGGGTGGGGCTGCTGAATCATCTAAGAAGGCTATTGTAAAGGTTTCCCCAGACAAATACTAATGGGTTATAACCAACCATGTTGGGTGCTCGCCATGTGCAGGAAATTGCACATACTTCAAGAGGTTCAACATCACTGAAATCAAAGAATGAAAAGGTACCTGTCATTTTGAATATGGATATCAAGCAATTGTGAATTATTTCTAGTGGGGTTGATCTGCCCAATGGGGCTCACAGCTCCTATCACATCTGCACAGTATTGAATGAAGGATTAGTGTAAAAGTGTGTCTTTGTCCTGCCTCAAACATCCAGGTCAATGAAGACAGCCATACCGACAAGGAACCTGGACCCATTCAACGCAATATCTTCAAGGGGTGTTAGCTGAAATGGATATCGCTGGAAGAGGGAAGCATCACAGTCAAGGTTCTTCACCATGGTGGTGCCTTCGAGGTGGATGCAATGCTTGTCGTCGTTCCGCACACAGAATCTTTCTTTGTTTGGTTTCACGGTAAACCCTTTAATAATGCAGCATTTTCCTTCTTCTAAGTTTGTGCTAAAACGGTGTGCAATTCCACTCCATGCAGTACAATGAATAGCCCCTCCCTAAATTCAAACAACCAAAATCAGTATTATGTGGCTAGAAATAATGTTGTAACAAAAAAGATACATCGATAATGAAGAGTAGAATACATGCTCATCTGATATGATGTAGTCGGTGCTTATAGGTTTGCCTTTCAAATCTGTCGACTCCCACTTACGACAGACCATCACTCGTACTGTGCAGGCCGTTCCAAAGCATAGGTTACCAAGGGAAACGTATGAGTCAACAGGCTATGCAGGCTCCTTCTTGTTGGGTGGCGTTGTGGGTCCAGTAACAATGCTGGCCGCTTTCCCTTTCATTGACGCAGGACAAGGATCAACAAAGGCTGGACTGCTCAGGAAATCTTTAGAAGCCATGGTGTATGAGAGGGCAGGTAATGGATGTGAACGTGTTTGGGGTTATGATGAACCCTATTTAAGGGAAAGCTATTGCAGTCGTTTGTAGTTTGTGGAGGCGAAAAGACGGACTCATAATTGCAGACGTGGTAATTGCATACGTTTGGGTACACCAACGGCTAACCAACTGCCTTGTTGTAATTGCAGATATTAATTCAGTCCAAAGGCGATTGTGTAGCTGAAGGGTTACCCGATGGGCCTCGTTTGTTTACACATATTAGTCTAGTTCTCTGGGTAGGCCCACCTGCACATATGCTTGGCCCATGTATTTTTTTTCCCCTATTAGCAAGCTACGAAAAACCGGGTATTAATACTACTTTACCTGATGGGCCTCATTCATGTATCATGTATTACGTGTGCAATTTGTTGGGCATGGCCCATTAAACCATTAAATTGTTTACATATTTTTCATTTTAGGGTCTTAAAAGTTAGCATTCAATGCACCAGAATGCTAACTTATAAATAGATATAGATTAAGGACACGGTATTAAATTATTGTATTTATTGATTTAATCATTTTATAAGTAAAAGTGCCACTTATTTTAGAGTTATTGAATGATAATTTTACACCTCTTTACACCGGGTGTAAATGTACAAAGGTCCCTTTAAGATCTCAATTATTATCGGTTTAAGTTCAAGATTTCAATTATTTTTAATGTTCTTTTGTAGTGTTGATGTGTATATCAATTTTAATGTCCATGTTCAACTTCAGTACAATTGTTTATAAAACTTTTACCAGCAACTCAATATAGATAATTATATTTGAGATATTAAATCATTTCTATGATTTATTTTGTACTTTTAGATGCCTAGTGTTGAGAAGCTCTTCATACGATGATATGTCTAGGGTTTAAATTGGTGTGTACGTGGTATGTTTCTACCAAAAAACTGGTATGATATATGTAATGCTATGAATGGATCTTGTACTTGTGCGTGATTTTGCTCGACAATTGGTTGTTATGTGCTACCGGCTTCACATGGAGCATAGTACATGTTTATGATTTCGGTGGGGAACCACCAGTTCTTGGGCAAATTTAATATATAATTATACAATATGTTCAAGGATCCAAAAAGTCGGATCTCAAAAGTGATTTTCTTTTAATATATTCACAAACACAAGATGTCCTTATAAAGAGAAAAGAATACCTAAATTATCACAGTGGATAATTTTTACTAGTTTTTTGCAAGCTAGAAAAAAGCAAGTGTTACAGTTTAAAAGCAAGGAACGAGATTCCTGTAACTACTGATGCTGAAGATGAGATTGAATAAACTCCATTAATCTTCGTCTGAGAAGGATAAGAGAGATGTTGTTGGTAGTCAAAAAATCATTTGTCCTATTGTTTTCCCGGTAGCAGTGTCAAAAAGTGAAATTCTTAAAAGCACCTCTTAAAGGATTTCAAAAGTGATCCAAAAAAATAAGTGATCCCAAAAGTCGGATCCCAGTCAATTTAATATAAATTATTAATTCAGCCCCCTATACTTTCTATTATATTGGAGTTGCTTTGGTCTTAAGACAATACAAGTAAAGTATTGATAAATAATGACTTGGAACATGAGTGATTGTTTGCCATCTGGTTCTAGTTGTAAGGTCTAAACTATTTCTTAAGGAGTAGTATTGATAATAATAATAAAATTTCTGAAATTTAATTTATTTCTTTAATTGAAGAATAGTTTAAAATTCATTAACTTAAGTCCAAAAGTTATGGTAAGATAATTTTTGGTACAAACTATCAAATGTGTTACAATAATATAGTGTAGAAATTAATAATTAAATGTAACGATGAATTTAATTTTGGAGTTTCGAATATTGTAATAAAGGCTATAGAATTTATTATGTTTATTTCATGTAGGGATAATATAATTCTTAACCTAAATATGTTACCTCTCTTAGTCATGAATTATTTAAATTAATGTTAACCCTATGTTAATATTAATTTAAATAAAAATAATCAACTTAACTTGAGTTATTTAAATTGATATTAACATATGTTAATTATGATTTAAATATTGAAACTTAAGTGAAAATGTGATTTAAGTATAAAACAAGCTTAATTTAATTTTCTTACATCTTATACTTGGGTTATAATGTGTAATTAAACATAGGTTAATTTTATCAAAAGAGTTGGAGATGTTTTATAATTTTTAAAACTTAAAATTAGGGTAATTTTTCTACAACTTCAAAAATATGGGCAAAATTTTGTTATTAACCAGAAAAATTGAGGGGGTCGATCCACATGTTCTTCATCCTCAGGCAACCACACTTAGGGTTGATTTTCAATGGAAAAATTCGAGCAAATCAAGCATAACTATTCGTTCTACGAATTAGGGATTGAAAGATCAAACAAGTGCCAATCAAAACCACATGAAATCCGGCTTGATTGAGAACGAATATTGCCCCAAGTATTTGGTGATGATGCGACCGTGACGAGTGTTAACGATTTTCTCCAAAATCCAAGCAAATTAGTATCAACTAGTGTAGTACGTTTTTTTATATTTTTTCTTACATTTAAAGAAATAGTATATAAAAATTATATATTTAATTGATATAAAAATATGTAGGTAGTGACTATTATAGAAGTAGATGAATGTTAATATAATAAATGACTAATTGAATACACAAATATTGAAGAGATTAACAAAATACATTATCGAAAGAGAGGCGGAACTCTCCATAACTTTATTAATAGTAAAAATTCGTTAAGTAGTTTTGAAACGGGGATAGTCACATCCTTAACATCAATACTACTAAAATGATAAAGCATAATCAAAATATTCATCTAACACGTGAAAATGAAACTCTACACATAAAGTCTCGTAAGATGTTTAAAATTGCTACACATAATCAAAATGTCGTATTAGATCTTTTTATGTTTTTGTCGCATATCAAAATCTTCAAACCTTTCTTTCTAGTAACTCTTGATGATGCAACATAAAACTGACCATGAGTGAAAACAGGGCGTGAAAGATACAAACCGAAATTTATAAGAGATTGGCCCTGACTATTGTTTATCGTCATAGCAAACAGACACTCAATGGAAATTGTCTTCGTTGAAACTTGAACGAGTATGAAGTGTCTAATGGTGACATGAGCATTTGAGGAATCAAAACTGCATGCCCAATATTGTTGTTGAAATAATTCTTCCTTGTATGACATGACTGTTGAGCTACATAGTTATCAATCTTGTCTAATTCCATAAACCTGAAGATTGGTCAATATTTTGAATCAACATAATAGGGACCAAATTCTAAGCAAATTAGTATCAGTTTATGGGAGTAATCACGTGATTGGTATCCTTGTATTATTTGGAACATTACCTATTTGAATACATGGGCATTCCACTCGGTTTTGGCACTTAATGTCTCCACAAAACCGATCTCAATCTGTTCTAGCCTTACATATACACGATTGTATAAATTGAGTTTTCTGGTGCCATTTCTCGAGTTCCAAATCGACCAACCATATCTGGAGATATCCTGCAACTCCACGAGTCCATAGCCACCAACCTTGCTCGATTTGGAAATCGTTTGGTCCATCAACGAGCTACTCAAAGTGGGCTCGATCAAATCTCTATTTTGGAAAACTGAACCGAACCCGCCTGTTCATTGGCATTTTCTGGCCACCATAGAGCATCTCTGATAGGATCATGCTTATTTTCGTTCAGTTCAAGATAAGATTGGCTCGTCTCTTGTTGCTCTAAGGAAGGATTAAATTTGGCTTTGCAAGAGATGGTTCCTCGATGGATTTCAGATATGTTTTAAATGGATCGGAGATCCGTTTTTGGAGTTCTGATTTTCCAGGAAATTTAAGGAGATAGGTATCCTACTCTCTTGTGGATATAACTCACCACTCAAGGATAAGATAAAGATCTAAGGATCTTGAGATATAACGCACTCAAGAGGCTTCGATCGACACTCGATATGACACACAAGCTAGGATAGATTTTTTGGATATTCTTGAGACTTAAACTGAGTTGTTCTTTTGGTTTTTGATTAAGTTGGAAGTAAGTAATAGAGGCCAACAATGCCAGCTTAAATAGGAACGATATTGCAAGAGTTAGAACTCTTGAGCTAGCTTATTCAAGACAAGGAAAAACCCTTCACTTAGCCAACTAATTACATCATTTTAATGACTTAAAATCTCAATAAACCCTGCATTGATCTTGTAGATGAAGAGGTCTCACGTTCCCTTCTTGAATTTGAAGCAAAATGACCGAGTGGATTTAAATTGGGCCTCGTTTTACTCCAACATGTCAAATATGCAGTGGAGGCGCCGACGCTGGATTTACTTGGAGATGAACCACCGAGTGAAATACAAAACGGCTCAGTTCTCCTAAGATCAAAAGACCCTCCATAAGATTAGTCTTGATTCTAATAGCTTGGGCCCTTGTGATCACTCCAGGAGGTGGCTCATAGCCTTGCTTGGGTGTAGAAACTCTAGCGGCGGCGCACGCTTATGAACGAGTGAGGTGTGGTTTGGGCTCCTTGGGAGAGCTTGGTGAAGCCATGGGCAAGTCATCTTGATTGACTTAGGCAGGGTCACGTCATCCTTTCTCCCTTGAAAGGGATTCGACCTCGAATCCAAGTGCCCTACAAGTAAAATGTAAAAGTGAGGCATTTGTACTCTACCAAGAAAATGTGATAACATAAGAATGAAATTTCCCAAGTTCCATATGATACGCAAGGATGCATGCACAAGCTATTCCACTCTTCTTCCTAGTCCTATGCATATGCTTAATAATACAACAAAGATGCTCTAACATATAGGTAACAATATGATCTAGATACAACCTAAATGACACGTGTTGCGAAAGAGAGTTATTGTGCAAGCAAGAATGCATAGTCCTAGATGCACATGAAACAGAAACAAGTAGGAAATGCTAATACTAGATGCATGTGCAATAACTAGGATGCAAGGACCAACAAAATATGAATGAGTGAAAAATTCTTCCCTGAAATGTGAACTCTCATTACTCCTTTTGCACAAAATGGGAGGTAGTTCGAGAAACTTCGTTTGTGTGGAACTTTCTTCGAGAGCGGCGCTATTCTTGATCTCAATAAGGACATGCATGGTGATCTCTTTTTGCACACAATTTGATGGCAAGCGCATGGGTAGACCAGAGTGTGCATCCAATGTTGGAGCGTCCACGGAGTTCAAGAAGCAAGGAACAACAATTCAAGCTTGAAGAGGCTTTAGTGTTAGCCATTTCGGAATGGTGACACAATGGTGAGGACTTGAAGGTGTGGAGGAAAATGATGATGGTTCCAAGAATTCCTGCACCTCAGGTGTAATCAATGTGACTGCCTCAGAATCACTCTTTCGATCAACTTCAATATCGGAAGAATACTTGGCTAGAGCTTTCTTGAACTTTTCCTATATTTCTTGAAAAGCTGTTTCGGAACTTTGATGTCTTCTTTTCTTGTCAATTTGAGCTTTAGCTTCCAACACCTCTTCTTTACTCATGGGATGAAAAAGGTTCCTGGGTGCATAGTTCAAGGTGTACCTCATAGTTTTAGGATGATATTTTGCATTTTCCGCTTGTGCCCAAGGTTTTCCCAAAATCAAACGAATGTCTCGTAGGGGCACGACATCACAAATGACAATAGCTCTGTATGCATGAAGTGAAAATATTACCACAACTTTCTTCGTCACTTTGACATCGTTTCTTCCATCTAGGAGAGTCAACTTGTATGGAGTAGGATGTGGAAAGATGATCAACCCCAACTTTTCAATCATGCTCTCTCCAACAACATTGTATTCCAACTCATGGTCGATCACAATAAGCAAAGTCTTTCCTTGAACAACGACCTTGGTGTTGAAAGAATGTGTCACATGTTGTTTCTCCAAGATAGAGAGCTTGATGTTTGCATCCGTAGCCTTTTGGCATTGGTCACTCTCTTCAAGAATGAATGCCCTCTCCTCCTGAAGGTTTGCCTTTTCTTGCTCTATTTGCTCTCCGATTATTTGTTGAATGGTAGCCACCGTAAGAGGTGCTTCACCCTCGGAGTGACTAGTGGCCACATCATTGCCTCGTTTGTCTTGCATGGTTCTCACCTACGCATGGTTAGAAAGACACAAACCAAACAACCAAGACTTTGCAGACAATAGGTCTACCTTCAATGGTACCTTAAGCCACACAAGGAACCCACACAAGTAGTTTGAAGTTTACCCCTGATATTCAGATTTGTAGAGCTCGGAAAAGGTAGGGCTAGGTAGTTGTGTTTGACAAAAGATGACACCCCAAATCAACAAGTTCTTGTGCACTTTAAGTTGATGCAAACTCAAGTCAAACAACACAAGAAGTTTACCCCTAAAATTTAGATCTGTAGAGCTCGGAAAATATGTATAGGTGTTTCGCTTCAACGTTCTTCAAATCGTAATAACAAAATCCAAGGGAGGTTTCAAAACAGAAAAATAAAAAAACATATGGGTTTTTTTTAATGACCATTAAACCACCAAGTGCACAAAGTACTAATATACATTCATTAATGTATTTTATGAGGTCCTAAAGTTTGAGAATCGTTGTTATCAATCCACTCGAACCAATCTCCACACAATATATTCATTAATTACTCCGTATTATTTAGAAATTATTTCAAGGATCCATTATACTTAAATAGAATATTAAAAAAGAAACACCAGGAAATAATGTCAATACTGAATTGCTACATATTGCATAGTTATACGGTACATTTATGATTTTTGAATAAAAATTAATGTGTTAGACTTGCGACGTCCCACTCGTATCATATCCCAGTGAGGCCACGACTGCGATACTGAATCAAAGTTTCATGTTTTCCAAACTAAAGATGCCCCTCGAACATGAGTATGTGAAATTGTCCATGTGCACCTCTTCTTCCATGGAGGAAGTTTTATTTACTCGTCGGTGCAAAGTCAAATAGCCGCTAATTGGCGGGTTATTACCACACATTTGTGATTTCTATGGACTACCGATGTGCCCTAGGGAATAATTTCTCACTTGCTATCACAAACCTGGCATTGAAGTATAATAGACTCCATCATTCATCTTTATTTAGCCGGAGATAATAATGGTGATAACTTAGTGCACTATGCCTCGATCTATAACCTAATAGGTTTACACATCCCTATAAAATGGAATATATTATTACTCCATTGTTTGGCTAGGATAAAAGAACCCCCTCAAATCATGAATTCGACGGGGTTTACATCGACATAGTAAATGGAATTGGTGTCGAAAAACATACCTTATGGAAGGAGAGGATTGATGTCTTCAAGGTTGTTACCGTTTTGGTCCCAAATGGTTGTTCACCAATTATCTAATGTTTCCGCCGAGTAATTATCATGAGTCGTGTTCCTAATCAAGATTGGAAAAAATACTACGCAAATAAGCTTCATTTCAGTGAGAATAGGCAAAGGGTGAGACTTGTTCATATCATGGGTCGTGATCTTAATCTTTTTTATTTAAGATTAATATGCTTTGGATGTCAACCCCCGGTATACAAATCTTAGAGCTTGAGTTGTACGTTATCGATTGATGTTACTTTATGACAAAGAAATGAAGTAACGTTACTTTTTTATTTGTTACATTTTTTATTCGTCATAAAGTAACATCAATCGATAACGAACAACTCAAATATTTGGAATTTTGTATCAGCCGTTGACTTCAAAAATCTATTAGGGTCCGTTTGGATTACCGAGATAATGCCTTATCGTGTATTAAAGTGACAATTTAATGCATGATAATGCAATTTAATGCATTATGCTCGGGAATCTAAACAAACCCTTAATATCAAATATTAAAGCTTTTAAGTGTTGCTTGTCTTTCAGGTAGAACCTAATAGTTGCATCTATCCGATGAACAAGCCTCACCATTTGCCCATTCCCACTAGAATGAAGCCTTTGCGCATAGTGTTATGCCAAATTTTGATTGGAGTCACAAACCGCGACAATTATTAAACTCTTTTGGAAACTTTATACTATCATAGTTAAACAAGCTCCAGGGATAAAAAAGGTTACAACCTAGGGATCCATCTCTTTTCCTTCCAAAAGGTAAGCTTTCCAGCATCACTCCCTTCTTACCATGTCGACATAGACACCGTGAATCAAACTCAAAGGGGGTTCTTTTTCTTTCACGCAAAACAATGGAGTGATTATTATGTTCCTTTTTTATAGGGATGTGTAAACCTATTTTATTATAAGTTGAGACATATTACACTAAGTTACCACGTCTATTATTTTTGGCTAAATAGGGATGAATGGTGGAGTTTATTTTACTTCGAAACCAGTCATGTCCACTTACCCATTAGAGAGCTACATGCAACACAATACTTCATGGAAAGTGGGAATTTGTTTTCAACGGCACGTCGGTAGTCCACAGATATCACAACTTCATTGTAATAACGCAAGTTGCGTCTATCAAATGTTCAAACCTCACCCTTTTCCCATTCCCACTAAAACGAATCCTTTGCGTACAATATTTTGCCTAATTTCCATTGGGTTCCTGGCCAGCGACAATCATTAAGCTCTTCCAAATGTTTAGATCATCATAGTTGAACAACATTCGATGATAAAAAAAGGTTACAACAAAGATGATCCCTATCGTTTCCTTTGTACGCTTTCTAGTATCATTCCCTATTTACCATGTAGCCATAGACCCCGTTGAATCAAAGTCTGAGGAGGTTCTTTTCTTCCCCACCAAACAATAGTGTGATTAATGTATTACTTTTTACATAGTGCACTAAGTTACAACAACTATTATCTCTTCTTAAATGGAGATGAATGGTTGACCTTTTACTTCGAATCCGGGTATGTCTATTTATACACTAGATAGATGCAACACAATTTTCAACGGAAAGTGGGAATTGTTCTCAAGGCACATCGATAGTCCATAGAGATCACAACTTGCAACATTTGTAAAATATATATGTATTACATGAGTGAGGCTTAAATACATATAATGCTTAGGTGAATAATGATGAGCAATGGTGGCTAGAGTTGTCAAAAAGTGACCGAATCCGTTTTACCGATCTGACCGACCCGTTTTTGGACCCGACCCGATCCGACCTGACCAGAATTTTTGATAACCCGAAGTTACCTAACCCGAATTTACCGAGACCGAACCCGACCCGATTAACGAATAAATGTGGAGTATTAATAAAATATAACATAAAATATATATGATAAATAACATATAAATAATGATAATATGTTTAATATCCTAAAAAAAGAACATTGTTGTACTTATATAATTTTTTACAATGTAGAAGTTTATAAATTAATATAATAAAATATATATATATATATATGATTTTTGTCTACTAATATCAATTACATTAATATAATTAATAATATTATTATTATTTTAATTCATTTCAACTTATTTTGACATATTTAAATTAGTTTTTAACTATTTATTAATATTTAAATAGTGAACAAAATATTTAAAAAATGACGCTCTTCACCCGTTGTTTAACCCGAACCGCCCGCTGACCTGTAATGACTTGACCGGCATGATCTTTTATCCGAAATGACCCGACCCGTTCTCAACCCGAACCCGAAATAACCGAACCCGACTTGACCGACCCGATTGACCGCTCTAATGGTGGCCCTTGCATCAAAAAAATAGAGAGCTATTATTAAAAGTAAAAAAATGATACAGAGGAGAGAAATCGTAAATATTGCAATTTATTATTTTCAATTGAACCCTATTTACAATTTATACTTAACACATTTTAAGTGCATATCTAAGATCTAAAAGTGCATATATATGCATTAGATGTCCACTTAATATATATAAGCACATTTAAAAAAAATATACATATTTATTAAATGTGAACATTTAATATTACGATTTGCATGTTTAGTATACGAAAGATCATCTTTAGTTTGTTAAAGTACATGTTTATTACAAATGCACATTTTAGCTATGTGTTTTTTTCATATGCTAAAGTGAATGTTTAGTAAGTACATGTTTAATATGTGTATGTGTATGTGTACGTTTACTAAAAGTACATGTTTAATACAAGTGCACATAATACCTCTAATGAATATTTAGTATGCTAAATGTTTAATATTCTAAAACGCATATTCATTACATGAACAACTATTTATATTATTTGGAACAATATAAATAGTGTGAATTTTGGATTAAGTGAAAAAAAACATTTACTCTCCTTATTTTATTATTTTTTATTTTGATAAGGAAAGAGATTAGGGGGCTCCTCTAACGAGAGGTGGGCCGCTCTAGAGCATCCCGACGGATGAGATCTTGGAGATCAGTAATAACTGCGGGGTCGGGGGATTGTGATCTGTGGTGCATTTTTTCAATGAGGTCAGCCACGATATTAATCTCCCTAAAAAATATGGGAAACACGAAACGATGTGAAGTGTCGTATGTCAAGAAGGACATCGGCAATGATAATCTAAATTTCATATGGACAGTCCCATTTTCCATTGATGGCATTGATAAGGCACATATTATCGCCTTCAATCTCGATGGTCGAGATTCCCAGCTGGATGGCCTTTCTGATAGGGCTGTTCATCGGTCCAAAACCGAATATAAATGAACCAAAAACCGAATATAGGTTTTTAGTGGACCGAAAAACGAACCGAATATGTCCTGTTCGGTTCGGCTTTTTCCGGTTCGGTTCGGCTAAAACCGAAATAACCGAAATTCTAAATTTATGTTAACCGAACCCATTCAATATGAATCGAACCGAATAAACCGAATTTACCCGAACCGAAAATGGTAGAAACCGAACCGCAAATGGCCGAAACCGAACCGGAGGAGGCCAAATTCAGACTTGAATAACTTGATTCACCGCCGCCAATGAGGAGGCCAAACCGGAGGAGGCCAAATTCGTCGACTCAACTCCGCCAAGAGAATCGCCGCTGCCGCCAATGAAGTCTCGAGGGAGAGCCACCGGAGAGGTTCAGCACTCGTCGATTCACCGCCGCCAATGAGGTCTCGAGGGAGCGGCCTCGAGGGAGAGGTTCAGTCGTCGCTCCACCGCCGCCAACACGCCAAGGGAATCACCGCCGCCAACTTGTGTGTGACCGGTGAAGGAGAACAGATGAGAGTCGACTAGGGCGAGGCCGAACTGGAAAAATTGAAAATGGAGTTACAAGACGACGCGCTGCAGAGTGAAACTCAGGAAAGAATCGAAAGATTGAAAGAAGAGAAAGATGGACCGATTTAGGTTTTTTTTTTAATATTAATAATTAATCGGTTTAGTCGAACCGAACCTGAACCGAACCGAATATTATTTTTATACAAACCGAAAACCAAACCGAATATAGATCGGTTTGATTTCGGTTCGGTCGATTCGGTTCGGTTAAAAACCGAATATTAACCGACCGATGAACATCCTTACTTTCTGATGCCCATTTGCATCGAGAGGGCCTCCGCCGCCAGTTAGGGGTGGACATGAAAAACCAAAACCGAAAAACCGTCCCAAAAAATTGAGAAATCGACCCTTTTTACGGTTAACCGTACCGAACATTTACTGAAAGTTTGGTACAATTAACCGGCCGAATAAAATTACGGTTTTTTGGTATGGTTACGGTTAGTAATATTTCCACCTTTGGTTAACCGACTAACCGAACATATGAATAATATGTTTTTAGCAATGGAAAGACTTTATTAAGCTAGTCTAGTGGTTGGAGACTCATTTAGATGTTGCATGTGACAAATGATTAATTACCTCGATTCTCCATCACTCTCTATACATGCATGGATTTGGTTTACAAGAGATTAACTCCATTTTAACATATTTACTACGAGATTATCTTGGAGGCATTCCAAAACTCCCTATCATGCATCAACATATCTTATGTGTAATAAAAACTATGAATACCAATTATTCTTTGTAATGACTCTTAATTACATAGTTATATATGGACTTTTCCATCCTTCTGAACATCATATTATGAAATTGAGTGTTATAAAGTTGTATAAAACTAAGTTGTCTTAATCTATTGTAAAAGTTGCTAAAAAGTGTAGCCTTACATCGACACGTGGAAAAATATCTCTAGAATAGAATGTTTAATGTAATGAAGTAGTAAATTGATGCACGCTGAAGTCATAGTAAATAACCAGACTTGGGCATCTTGGACAACTGTTCAAGCCCGTCTGCATTCCTGGGTCCGGGTAGCCCGGATATGGTCCGAGCTTGACCTAGAAATTTTGTCCGTTTATCCGGGCCCGGGCCGGGCTGAGCCTAGGAATAGGGCTTGGACAACTGTTCAAGCCCGTCTGCATTCCTGGGTCCGGGTAGCCCACCGGGACCCGTATTCGGTTTTGTATATAATTCACATCTTATAATTCATGTCCATAATTAAAAAATATCAAAATTTTTATAAGTCCAAATAGTCTTTCCACCTTATAATAAAAAATATTAAATATCCAATATCAAAGTCTACACACATGTGAGAACGAGGGGTGGAGTGGAGTTTGTAACACATAAAAATTTAGCTTTTATATTACTTAGTTTAAGTGTTTTTATTTTTAGTTTTTTAGGTGTTGTAATAATGTAATATTATATATATAAATAATATTTATATATTATATGAATAATATTTATATATTATATATGGGCCGGGCTTACCGGCCTTACAAGGCTTGACCCCTTGTCCATACCCGGCCCTCCCGGTAATCGGGCCGGGTATTTTCGACCCTTTAGGGCTTATGAGCTTGTCCATATCCTCCCGTTTACACGGGTGGACCAGCCGGGCTGGACGGGCCAGCCCCCGTTTGCCCAAGTCTATAAATAACTTATCCAATTTGTATGTATGATATTTGTTGAATTACTTGTAATGTCAATTTGGATTATTTGTAACCGTTTATTCATGAATCATTTAGCATGGATTATCTTAAATTTTCTAACTCATCCGCTTATAGAGTCCTCATATTTGCTCTTACCTACTAATGCCACTAATCAAGAAAATTCACGCCACTAATCAACAAAATTAAGTGAAAAATTACTAGTAACACAACATCTTAAAGTATTTTCAAAGTCGTTTTCGATTATTTTTAGTCTTATGGTTAACCGATTAACCGTACCGAAATTTTGGTTAACCGATGTTCGGTTAACTGAGGTTAATGGTATTAGAAAACTACTAACCGAAACCTCGGTTAACCGAGATCTCGGTTAACCGCCCATGCCCACCCCTACCGCCAGTGGGGTGACATTCCTTAGGTCTCCATTGGCCATGGAGGTTGGTTGTCCGTTACGGTTTCGTATTATATATCCGAAGGATGCATTTCCATTGTTAGCTTTAGATGCATCGGTATTGAGTTTAGATGAGTTTTTCGGTGGTCGGGTTCATCTAATATTTTTTCCCTTCAAGTTTCAGTTGTAGGTTCGTTAGTCTTGATTATGTCACTTGATAGGTCCAAATCCTACCCCGCAAGTGTACGGGTTCGGTTGTAGTATCAAGGTGTCGAACTCTGGGACTATGTAGTACCAATTGTCAGATCAACTAATAGATTAAGTCGTAGACAAGAAAAGTTGCAGTTCGGTTCCAATGTTAACAAATATCAAGCAAAACGAGATTATCAATTAGGGAAAAGCTTCCAAGGTTAGGATCCCCACAATGGTGCTACAGTAGATTCTAAACAATATTTAATTAGATTTCAGCATGAATGTCAATCGAAGGTCTCACTATCTTATGTCAACACTACCTCTTTTCAGACGAATAGTGTATGTACCTAAATTCGATTAGAAGTCACTTTCGCACAAAGCTAATCTCATAAAGATCCATTTAAGTTCTGTATAGATCAATGGACAAGTAGAAACAACATCCACTTTCGCGCTCAGCGGAATCTACTCATCCAAGAATCTATTCGATAGTCAAGTACCACAAGAGGATTAAGTCACTTTCGCGCAAATAATCCTCAAGTTCTATCCTAGGGATCTATCTAACATCAATCTCCTATCATCATAATCTCCTTTCGGTCTCAAATTCCAATAGAAATCCCAATTACAAATAAATTAGGTCATTACGCAACCTAGGATAGAATCAAACGACATTCATACATCCATATAATCAAATACCGCAATCAAACCTACCTAAATCACCATTGGGTTCACCCAACCTTAGAAAAGAAGATTTAGCTAGACATGAGAGAAAAAGAAATCAATTCCATTGAAAAAAAACAACATACCAATTGTCTTCTCAAAAGAGATTCGAATTCCCAACGATTCAATGTAGCCAAATCTCCAAGTTCTTCCCTAGGGTTTTTGAGAGTTCTAAAAACGTAAAATGCAGTTACCAGATAATGGAATAGAAGTTCTAACAAGGCTTTTATACCCCCCTCCGAATAGAAGACAAAACGCTCTGGATTAAACGGGTCGAAATTGAAACAGCGGCCCGACCCGGCCAGAAACTCGGCCGGGTCATGGCCGGGTTACATTCAGGTAACAAGTCACATGCTGATCCGGCCACAAACCCGGTCGGGTCATGACCGGGGTTGTCTCAGTCGACGTCTGCTGTGCTGACCCGGTCGCAAACCCGGTCGGGTCATGGCCGGGTTACACTCAGTTGCTGTCTTGAGCGGCTTCCACGATCCAGTCGCAAACCCGGTTGGGTCTTGGCCGGGTTTGGCCCAGTTTCCTCCTTTGGCTCTTGTCTCGGACTCTCTCCTTGACCGGCCTCGGTCCCGCCTTCTTCTTATCATCTGTGCCCTCGACGTTGGCATCATCCCTTCGAGCCATCCACTCGAACATCTTCATATCAAAGCCATCATTCTCCAAAAAACGCCTCCAAAAGATCCTGAAATGAGACAAACGCGAGAGTAGACTCCGAACACTACTAATCTACTAAAACCGAATAAAACTAAGTGGAAAAGGAACAAAACAAACCAAAATGGCAGAAATAAACGTGACCTAAACTAGTCTAAATGCATGCTATCAAATTCCCCCAAGCTTGAACCTTGCTTGTCCTCAAGTAAGAAATCAATTCGACACCACAAAACGATCAAGCTGTGCATTCATCTCAACAATGGTCTAGGCAACAATTATAGAAACAAGGCTTGACAATCGAAGTCATAACATGCATGTGTAACATCAAAGAGACAAGGCAGGCATCTCCATTCTAAACCTCACATAGGACAATGTATTCTCTCTCTCTCAATTGTTTAAAATTGGACATTTAACGCTCAAATCTCACTAATGAAAACTTGACTGCCATAAGCTTGCATAAGACTTAAATCTCCACCACGAAAAACCTTGCACAATACACGAATCAAGAGGTCTTTTATTAGGTTGTAATGGGGCCAAGGTAATGACAAGTAGGTAGGGGGATTGTTTGGCCATGTGGTACAAGTCCGAGGAACATCGGAAATATTCTATCTCGACATTACAAAAGAGTGCACCGAAACTGAAGAACACAACAATCATTCCCAACCACTATGCTTCACTTGATTTTTTTTTATTGACCCCAGCATTAGTAAAATTGTTTCCACTCCAATGATTCATCGAGATACAAGCATTTGTGAATGCACTCGAACACTAAGTAATGTGGAGAACGACTTCACTCTTTATTTCTTTCCCATTGTTTTTTTTTTCGTTTTTCTGAATTCAATGCAAACCTAAAAATGCAACTAACAATGCAAATGCAACTAATCATGCAAACTATATGCAATGCAAAATGAAAATACACCCCGCCCCCAGCTAAAATCCTACATTGTCCCCAATGTAGAAAATAAAGCGTAAGGAAAAAGGAGTACTCACATTTATTCTACTATGGTGCAAGGGATGGAGAGGAGTCTACTCTTGTGGAGGCGGAGAACCTGGGAAGCGCCAACTATGGAACTCATCACGCAAATTATCAATGCGCTGGTTGACGTCAGCAAAGCCGCTCGCTATGTTCTGCTGCATTGTCTCGAGCATAGAATAGAAGCGGGGATCGAAGCCCTGTGAGCTTCCAGCAGCCGGAATGGACGCAGCAGCAGCATCATCATCATCCGCATCGTGCTCTTCTTCTTCCATGGGGGCGGCTCTAGCTTGCTTGCCGCTGGAGTGAGGAGGATCCGATGGCAGAGGACGCACATTCCAGTTGGCTGGCTGCTAGGGGGAAGTGCGCGCTGGATTGGGGAGACGGAGGAGCCGCTTGCCCCCGTCAAGCGTTGGGAGCACCCAATACCAAGAGGTATCGCACTGGACCGCCACCCTCATACTGGTGATCGTGGAGAAATCAATGGCGCAGGAGGGTTGGTAGTCACGGCGCCACGCCAAAGAAATGCCAAAATGCTGAGCCAAAGCAGTCACCATCCCACCAACGGCAATGGTCCCGCTGCCCTTATGGCCTACGAAGCGCAAGTGACCCATCAGGAATGCAGCAGAGTTGATCTCATGGTTGTGCAGAGCAGCGCAAAGGACAAGGATCTCTTTCTTGGAAGCACTGTTCTCAGATCCATCACCGCGCCCAAAAATAGTGTGGGCCATGAACCGGTGAAAGAGGCGGATGGCCGAATTAGTGATCCAGGAAGCCTTTGTTTTTGCCGGGTCATACCGTTGAGAGGCCGCAATTTCCATCCAAAAGCGCAGATAATCGCAAAAGTAAACCTTGCACTCAGCGCGAGGAGCTTCTCGACTAGCGACTGGAAAGCCGAAGATGGTGCTAACCTCAGCCAGGGTGAGTGTTCTGTCGACGTTCCCCAGTCGGAACGTGCAAAGCCCCTCATCGCGGTTATCGCCGTGAAGGAGGTCACATTCCACACTACTCAGGAACTCCAGGGTGAGATGCTGGTAAGTGGGCTGCTCAAAGTGGATGAAGTTCTGCCACCCTAACCGTGCGGCTATCCACTCAACGTCTTCAGCAATCCCAAGAGTGGCAAGCATCTGAAAATCCAAGAAGCGCGTGGGCATGAACGCCCGATCCTTGATTTTTAGGAACTCCTTGCGGTGATCATCAGAAGCGAAGGTGATTCCCATCGCGTTAGCAGCGTCCGCACCCCCTCGAGGGTTGGCGCGGGACCTAGAAGAGCTCGCGGCGGCCTGCCTTGGTCTCTTGGAAGTTGACATTTTTGGTTCTTGGAAGCCTATACACACAACAAAACAAGCAAAACCAAGGGAATGCATACCCACATAACTGTCGTTCCGGCAAGAACGGCCAATAATTTCAGCACAATGGGGCAAACAAGTCCATTCCCAAATAGCATATATGCACAATCCACAAGCATAGCACAAAAAATTTACACGAGCCACCAAGCAACAAGGATTGCATTCTAGCAAGAACAAACCATGAGCACACCACAAAATTGCAAGCAAACCACCAACCACTATCAATTGTACCCAAATTCACCCCCAAATTAAGAAATCTTGAAAATAACCTAACTTTGCAAGGAAATCTACAAGCTCGAAATTGACTCCCAAATATCCACCCAATTCAAGCAAGCAATCATCCAAATCATGAATACAAACCTACAAACGCCCAAAATCCAACAAGCAAAATTAGATCTAGGGTTTAGAAATTGTACCTTGATTTCTTAGGAATGGAGAAGGGGGGAACGAAGGAGAGGGACGATGGCTGGTGCGGTGCTCTGCAGTGGCTCCGGTGTGTTGCGCGGCTCGGAAGAGAGAGGGCGGAGGCGGGGGCTGATGCGGTGTGCGAGAGAGGCAGAGAAAGAGGAGAGGAAGGGAGCGGGAGAGAAGAGAGGTTGTGGTGGTGTGGGACTCGGCCGGGTTCAGAAAGTAAAGAGGAGTGGAAAACTGGGTGAAACCCGGCCCGAAACCCGGTCGGGTTGAGGCCGGATTTCGCTCAGTTAAGCCTCACACCATATATATATATATATATATATATTTTAGGGAACAAAAACTGAGTGAAACTCGGCCCGAAACCCGGTCGGGTCGAGGCTGAGTTAGCCTCAGAGAAGCTCCCGTCAAATTTTTTTTTTCGGCTAGCCGTTCGAAACCCGGTCGAAACTCGGTCGGGTTGCGGCCCGGTTTCTCTCAGTCAAGCAGGGTCGATCCCTTTGTTTTAAAAGAAAGAAGAAAGATGAAAGAAAATGTACCTGATGGGTTGCCTCCCATCCAGCGCTCGTTTACGGTCATTAGCTTGACCTTCCGTCGTCTTTCAAGGAACCGGATCGAGAAGGAGGGCGGAAACGGTTATCTCGATCGGGGCACCCGCGATGTACTTGTTTAACCGCTGCCCGTTCACCTTGAATTGTCCCGTTCCTTCGCTCCATATCTCAATTGCACCATGAGGGTACACTTTCCGCACTTGGAACGGACCATTCCAACGGGATCTCAGCTTTCCCGGAAAAAGTCTCAACCTAGAGTTGTATAACAAGACGAGATCGCCTTCATGAAATTCTCTAGGGACAATATGCTTGTCATGCCATCTCTTTGTCCTCTCCTTATAAATTCGGGCATTCTCATAAGCATCCAACCTCAACTCCTCAAGCTCTTGTAATTGTAACATCCTTTTCTCACCGGCTTCCTTCATGTCATAATTGAACAATTTGATTGCCCAATACGCCTTGTGTTCGAGTTCCACCGGTAGATGACAAGACTTCCCATAAATCAATCGGTAAGGTGTTGTGCCAATGGGAGTCTTGAATGCTGTCCTATAAGCCCAAAGAGCGTCATCTAGCTTCATTGCCCAATCTTTCCGGGATCGGGACACGGTCTTCTCTAAGATGGCCTTGATCTCCCGGTTAGAGACCTCAACGTGTCCACTAGTTTGAGGATGATATGGAGTTGCAACCCGGTGCGTAACCCCATACTTCTTCAGCAAAGCCTCAAACTTCTTCTCAATAAAGTGGGATCCTCCATCACTTATTACAACTCTTGGAGTCCCAAACCTTGGAAAGATCACCTTATTAAAGAACTTAGACACCACTCTTGAGTCATTTGTCGGTGAGGCAATGTCTTCCACCCACTTGGACACATAATCCACCGCCACAAGAATATACTTGTTAGAGCATGGCGGTGGAAAAGGTCCCATGAAATCTACTCCCCAAACATCAAAGATCTCAACCTCCTGAATGTTGTTAAGAGGCATTTCATTCCTCCTAGAAATGTTCCCCGTACGTTGACATGCATCACATGAAGCAATGAAACGGTGCACATCCTTAAACATAGAAGGCCAATAGAGGGCTGAATTCAATATCTTGGTGGTTGTCTTTGAGGACCCAACATGTCCTCCACATGGTAGAGAATGACAATGAGTGATGACACTCTCTACCTCCTCCTCAAGGACACATCTTCTAATAACTCCATCAGCACACCTCTTGAAAAGCAATGGCTCATCCCAAAAATAATGTCGGACATCAGACAGGAATTTCTTCTTCTGTTGGAATGAGAGCTTAGGAGGTAACTCATTGCAAACCAAGTAGTTGACAAAATCAGCATACCATGGCATTCTTGAATTTGCAAGAGTCAGGACTTCATTAGCAATCCTGAAAAGATGATCATCAGGAAATGAATCATCAATAGGTGGCTCATCTTTTGTGCACTCCAACTGCTCTTGAGTCAACCTAGAAAGATGGTCAGCAACCAATTTCTCTGTGCCCTTTTTGTCTCTAATCTCTAAGTCAAACTCTTGAAGGAGAAGAATCCATCGGATCAGTCTAGGCTTGGCCTCCTTCTTACTCAAGAGATACCTGATAGCAGCATGATCAGTATAGACAATGACTTTGGCACCCACCAAATAGGACCTGAACTTCTCAAATGCAAATACTATAGCAAGCAACTCTTTCTCAGTCGTAGCATAATTCACTTGGGCTTCATCAAGAGTTCTACTAGCATAGTAGATAGCATGCAACTTCTTGTCCTTCCTTTGGCCCAGAACAGCCCCTACAGCATAGTCGCTGGCATCACACATGAGTTCAAATGGAAGGTCCCAATCAGGAGGTTGCATAATAGGTGTTGAAATCAAGGCCTCCTTTAACCTGCAAAAAGCATCCAGACACTCCTTCGAAAATTCAAAGGAGGCTTCCTTCAAGAGCAAGTTAGTAAGAGGTTTGGAGATTTTTGAAAAATCCTGAATGAACCTCCTATAGAACCCATCATGGCCAAGAAAACTTCTTATGCCCTTGACCGAAGTTGGAGGTGGCATCTTCTCTATAATCTCAATCTTGGCCCTGTCAACCTCAATCCCACGGTTAGAAACCAAGTGTCCTAGCACAATTCCTTCACTTACCATGAAATGACACTTTTCCCAATTCAATACAAGGTTCACTTCCTCACACCGCTGTAAAACTCGAGACAAGTTAGACAAGCAAGCATCAAAAGAAGTACCATACACAGAGAAATCATCCATGAAAACCTCCATGATATCCTCAATCAAATTAGAAAAAATAGCCATCATGCATCTTTGAAAGGTGCCCGGCGTATTACACAAACCAAATGGCATTCTCCTATAAGCAAATGTGCCATAGGGGCATGTGAAAGTGGTTTTCTCTTGGTCATCAGGATGAATATGGATTTGAAAGAATCCACTATAACCATCCAAATAACAAAAGTGTGAATGCTTGGCCAACCTCTCTAGCATTTGATCTATGAAGGAGAGTGGGAAATGGTCTTTTCTAGTGGCCTTGTTCAATTTCCTATAGTCAATGCACATTCTCCAACCTGTGACAGTCCTAGTAGGAATCAATTCATTCTTGTCATTCTTCACCACAGTCATTCCCCCCTTCTTAGGCACAACATGAACATGACTAACCCATGCACTATCAGAAATAGGATAAATAATGCCTGCATCTAACAATTTCAGCACTTCTTTTTTCACTACTTCTTTCATGATAGGATTAAGTCTTCTTTGATGCTCAATGGAGGGTTTATGGTCATCTTCCATTAAAATCCTATGAATGCACATTGAGGGACTAATTCCTTTTAAGTTATCAATAGAATATCCAATGGCTTTCCTATGCAATCTAAGTTCATGCAACAATTTTTCAATTTCACAATCACTTAAACTAGCATTGACAATCACCGGATAAGTCGAATTAGGTCCAAGGAACTCATACCTCAAATTGGATGGAAGCGACTTCAACTCCACCTTTGGTGCCTCTTTGGTCTCCTCCTTAGGAACAAGGTCTTACCTTGTAAGGGCTTCAACAATAGCCTCATGCATCTCCTTAGTGGACTCCAAATCAAAGAGCACATCAGCAAGTAGCTCTAGATTTTCAGCTTGGGTCACACTTTCCATCAAGTAACGCTCTGAAGGGTCCTCAATCATGAGAGACATCATGGACTCTTGAACTTCATGAGCAACCACATCAATCCTGGATACATCATCCTCAAAAGAAGGTCGCTTAATAGCCCTGGATAGATTAAACTCAATTCTCTCATCCCCAATAGTAAAGGAAAGAATACCCTGTTTCCCATCAATGAGTGTACCTGCAGTGGCTAAGAAGGGTCTTCCCAAAATGATAGGGACAGGAGAGTTAGCATCAATGTCCAAAACAATGAAGTCAACAGGAATGAAGAACTTACCTATCTGGATGGGTATGTCCTCCAAAATAC
The DNA here is from genome assembly GCA_027886185.1 of Rheum nobile. Lineage (NCBI taxonomy): Eukaryota > Viridiplantae > Streptophyta > Magnoliopsida > Caryophyllales > Polygonaceae > Rheum > Rheum nobile. The sequence continues at coordinate 5,286,901 of WOAB01000163.1, forward strand.
CTATGGGGCGAGTTGCGGACCTGTCAGCCATATACAGAGTCATCTTCACAGGTCTCGGCTCTCCCAAGTCCAAGTCCTTGCAAATGGAGAGCGGGATAATGCTCACACTAGCCCCCAAATCACACAAAGCATCATAGGTGCAATCACCAATCACCATGGGGACATTGAAACTACCAGGATCTCCAAGCTTTGGAGGCAACTTGTTTTGAATTAGAGCACTGCACTCCTGACTCAAAGAAACTGATTGGCAGTCATCCAGCTTTCTTTTGTTGGACAAGATCTCCTTCAAAAACTTCACATATGATGGCATTTGCTTCAGAGCATCGGTGAAGGGGATGTTGATGTAGAGTTTTTTCAGCACCTCCACAAACTTGCCATACTGCTGATCCAACTGAGCTTGAGCCTTCCTTTGTGGGAAGGGAAGAGGAGGCTTGTAGGGTGGAGGTGGCACATATTTGGGCACTTCCTCTTGCACCTTCTCTTGGACCACTACTTCTTTGGGCTCTTCAGCAGCTTTGCCCTTTTGCTTGAGGTCCACAACCTTTGGATCTTCAAGATGTTTCCCACTCCTCAAGGACACAACATTGATTTGTCCTTTTGGATTTGCCTCAGTTTGACCAGGAAGCTGACCTTGGGGTCTAGGAGCATTCAAAGCATACTGAGCATGCAAGCTGTCATGATTCTTCAATACCTTGTTGATGTTCTGAAGCTCTTTCATTATCAAGTCAAACTTGGAATCCCCGGATGTTTGGGCACGTTCTTGGCCTTGAGGTGGAGGAGCTCTTTGTTGAAAACCAGGAGGTGGTCTTTGAGCAGCTTGGTTGTTGGCATAGGAGAAGTTAGGGTGATTCCTCCAACCGGGGTTATAGGTGTTGGAATATGGATCGTTCCTCGGACCCCGATTGAAGTTGTTCATGTAATTCACATCTCCCTCTTGTGGCTCATCCTGTGCAGCAAATAATTGGCAAGTTGATATAGTGTGATCACCTTCCCCACAGAATTGACAAACCACATTTGAAGCAACCTGAGCCGGACTCTCCTCATTCTTGAGCTTAGCTCTACTCATACTCAACTTCAATTGCTTAATCTCATGAGCCATAGCCTTCATCCTTACTTGTTGCGAGACCTCATTATCAACCTCATAAAGACCAGCTATTCTCTTAGAGCTTGGAGTAGATCGAGCATCATTATAATAGTGATTGTGTTGGGCAATGCTCTCAATCTTCTCCCAAGCCACATCAACATGCATGTTCATAATTGAGCCTTGAGATGAGGCATCAATGAGCAACCTAGTAGCGTTGTCCACAGCATTGTAGAAGGTGTGCAGCAACACCCACTTATCTTGTCCATGGTGAGGACATAGCAACAATAGCTCTTTGAATCTCTCCCAACCTTCATACAAAGATTCCCCATCTTTCATCTGAAATGAACTGATCTGATTCCTCATCTTAGCTGTCTTCTTTGGGGGGAAATACTTGGTTAGGAAAGCTTTAGCCAACTCATCCCACGTTGTGATAGTGCCTTGAGGTAGAGCCTTGAACCATGCTTTATCCCTGTCTCTCAAAGAGAATGAGAAGGCGCGCAAATAAAGCGCGTCATTAGAGACATCATGAATCTTCACCGTGTCCATAAGCTCCAGAAAGGTGTTGAGATATAGGTGAGGATTCTCAGACGGTAGACCTCCAAACTGATTTTGCTAAACCATATTTATCAAAGACGGCTTCAGCTCAAAATTCCTTGCCTGAACTGGAGGTCGGACCACACCAGATGTGGGCCCTTGGTGACGTGGCAGCACATAGTCACCCAATGTCATAGGCGGAGGCGCATTCAACAGCTGTTGCATCTCCTGTTGCTGATTCAGTAGTTGTTGTTGCAACTCTTGCAATTATAGCTGTTGTTGTTGCAACAACTCTTGTTGTTGCTGTTGCAGTTGTGCAGCCTCATCCATTTCTCGGGTCCTTGCTTCTCTTTGCTCTCTTCTTCTTCTATGAAAAGCACGCTCGGGTTCGGGATCGTGGTGTAGTTCACCGGCGCTCAGGGCTCTTCGCATATGAGTGAGAACAAATCTGAAACCAAGACAAAAGAAACAAAGTCAAAAACAAAATGAGACCTAATCTACCGGTTGCGTGTAACAACCAATACTAACAATAGTCCCCGGCAACGGCACCAAAAACTTGATAGGTCCAAATCCTACCCCGCAAGTGTATGGGTTCGGTTGTAGTATCAAGGTGTCGAACTCTGGGACTATGTAGTACCAATTGTCAGATCAACTAATAGATTAAGTCATAGACAAGAAAAGTTGCAGTTCGGTTCCAATGTTAACAAATATCAAGCAAAACGAGATTATCAATTAGGGAAAAGATTCCAAGGTTAGGATACCCACAATGGTGCTACGGTAGATTCTAAACAATATTTAATTAGATTTCAGCATGAATGTCAATCGAAGGTCTCACTATCTTATGTCAACACTACCTCTTTTCAGACGAATAGTGTATGTACCTAAATTCGATTAGCAGTCACTTTCGCACAAAGCTAATCTCATAAAGATCCATTAAGTTCTGTATAGATCAATGGACAAGTAGAAACAACATCCACTTTCGCGCTCAGCGGAATCTACTCATCCAAGAATCTATTCGATAGTCAAGTACCACAAGAGGATTAAGTCACTTTCGCGCAAATAATCCTCAAGTTCTATCCTAGGGATCTATCTAACATCAATCTCCTATCATCATAATCTCCTTTCGGTCTCAAATTCCAATAGAAATCCCAATTACAAATAAATTAGGTCATTACGCAACCTAGGATAGAATCAAACGACATTCATACATCCATATAATCAAATACCGCAATCAAACCTACCTAAATCACCATTGGGTTCACCCAACCTTAGAAAAGAAGATTTAGCTAGACATGAGAGAAAAAGAAATCAATTCCATTGAAAAAAAACAACATACCAGTTGTCTTCTCAAAAGAGATTCGAATTCCCAACGATTCAATGTAGCCAAATCTCCAAGTTCTTCCCTAGGGTTTTTTAGAGTTCTAAAAACGTAAAATGCAGTTACCAGATAATGGAATAGCAGTTCTAACAAGGCTTTTATACCCCCCTCCGAATAGAAGACAAAACGCTATGGATTAAACGGGTCGAAATTGAAACAGCGGCCCGACCCGGCCAGAAACTCGGCCGGGTCATGGCCGGGTTACATTCAGGTAACAAGTCACATGCTGATCCGGCCACAAACCCGGTCGGGTCATGACCGGGGTTGTCTCAGTCGACGTCTGTTGTGCTGACCCGGTCGCAAACCCGGTCGGGTCATGGCCGGGTTATACTCAGTTGCTGTCTTGAGCGGCTTCCACGATCCGGTCGCAAACCCGGTCGGGTCTTGGCCGGGTTTGGCCCAGTTTCCTCCTTTGGCTCTTGTCTCGGACTCTCTCCTTGACCGGCCTCGGTCCCGCCTTCTTCTTATCATCCGTGCCCTCGACGTTGGCATCATCCCTTCGAGCCATCCACTCGAACATCTTCATATCAAAGCCATCATTCTCCAAAAACGCCTCCAAAAGATCCTGAAATGAGACAAACACGAGAGTAGACTCCGAACACTACTAATCTACTAAAACTGAATAAAACTAAGTGGAAAAGGAACAAAACAAACCAAAATGGCAGAAATAAACGTGACCTAAACTAGTCTAAATGCATGCTATCATGATCTTTTGGAGCATTTGATTATGTCACTTCCATTTTCAATTTTTTTCTATCTTCTATAGTTGTTTTTGACTAGTAATGAAGGTTCCAAGATCAGGAATAGTATCTTTATTTGGGTCCTGGAATATTTTGATGTTTCGTTTGTATCAAATGCTCCACCAACTGAATGCTAAAGTTTGCATTTCCTTTGGTGTTAATTTATCTCTTATTTCATTAAGTATAGTTGTGAGGGTTTTGTTCTATTCTTGGATGTTCTTAACAACGTTTAGGATGTTGGAGTTGATATTCCCTATTATGGTTTTGGTATGGTTTCATTTTACTATCACATGGATTAGGTACTCGTAGTTATTATCACATGTTGGACATTGTAATGGTACCGCAATGTGTCTTTCGTACAACTTAGCTTTTGTCGGGATACCATTTTTCGATATTTTCCATAGAAAATTTCTAAATTAGGAGGGATATCTAGTTTCCAAATCCATTCGATGGTTGATTTACTTAAGCATCTTTTCTCATATATCATTTTCATTGCACTAGTAGTTAAATTGTTTCCTAATGTAGTTTGGAAAATAAACATAAATCATAAATTGGGTTGTATACTACTTCATAATTGTACTCATCTCTCGCTAAGAAGTCATATTTGTAACACCTAAATCAGGGTGTCATAGCGCCGTGAATCCCACCGCGGAATCGACAAGCTAGAATATATAAACAAAGATTAAGTCATCCAAACTCCAGTATAGTAAACGAAAAACTTATGTCTCCTCCGTGGAATCCACAAGGCTAGTCCTCCTTATCCTCCTCCACTAGTCATCCCATGCGTCGCTAGAATATAATGACCAATTGTAATTTGGTGGATCCAAAATATCAGAACGGATATGTGATGTCGGAAGTTGGCGGAACCGAAAAGTACTGCAAAGAGAAAGCTTTGTGATTGGGGAGACCATGGAGAAAGTTGAAGAGACAAAGGAAAATGTTTCAGGTCGGTCGAATATAGGTTGCGAGAGAGAGGTTGCACTAGACTCACAGCCTTATGGTTGGAGACATATTCCCTTTCAATTGTCCCAGATCTCGATTCATCGCCTCCATAATCTCCTAGATTGTCTGCAGTCGGCGCCAACCGATCCTTATTGGCGGCTCAATTGCTTCGTCTACACCCTCCTCTATGATCAGATTCAGACCCGTTCAGAGAACTCGACCCGAATCCGGACCCGTTCGTAGGAGTTTCCGTTGATGCTCGGATATGGAGATTTTGGAGTTGGAATCATACAAGCATTATAGGAAGAAGCGAAGAAATGGGCAGTGAATTTTCTAGCTTTAATTCGAGAAAGATGGATGATTGATTGCTTGGACAACAAATGCTTGGAATTCATGGCGAGAGTTCGACTGGGAGATGGGAAGCGAGAGAAGAGTGTGATCAAAACGACTAGGCTGCCGAGCTAAAACCCTAGATGACTAATTTTCATTCAATATTTTTTTTCATTTTTGTTCCTAAAAAATTACATGTTTTGTTTTGAGGAGTTGGGAGATTCAACATGAATTCTCTAAGGTCCCAAATTAGTTTGATCAACGCAAAGGTATATCTAAGTATGTGTCAATAATCTAAATTTAAAATTTAGTTTCAACTTTCAAGCTAAAATTAATTTATCTTAAATGATTATTATAAAATATAAATAATTAATTCAAATGAATATATTTAATAAAATTGACCTTATTAACATGTATTAGTATCACTGTTTGACACAAATTATAAAATAACGGGGACATTAAACACACCCACAAATTTTCGATATTTATACCCACAATATGTATGCGGAATGTACAAGAATATACATAGATCGACAGATGCAGAACGTGTATGCGTGTGCATATGCATTACAAAACCATACGCATATGTATGCGTATTGCGCATGCGTATGTTGTTCTCTCTATATATACATACTCATCTTCTCTCATTCATTATCATAAAAAGTTCTCTAAATTTTTGTTCTTCATCATACGTATCCATCATGAACCATGCTGATAATGATTGATCCATAAAATTTTATTCGAAATAGGTAAGTTTGCTATGCTTATACTATTATAAAACTCTATGATTACATTACTTACTTATACATATAATATTGTTAACTTCGTAGCTTCTTGAATATTTAATGCTTGTTTAGTATGTTATATCATACATTGTGATAGGATCGCGCCTCTTTTCGTCCAGTTCAAGGTAAGATTGACTTGTCTCTTGTTACACCAAGGAAGGATCAAAACCGGCTTTGCAAGAGATGGTTCCTTGGTGGATTCTGGATGGATCGGAGATCCGTTTTTGAAATTGTGATTTTCTGGAAATTTAAGGGGATAGGTATCTCCTACTCTCTTATGGATATAACTCATCACTCAAGGATAAGATAAAGATCTAAGGATCTTGAGATATAACGAACCCAAGAGGCTTCGATCGACACTCGATATGACACACGAGCAAGGATAGAATTTCAGGAAATTCTTTAGACTCAAACTGAGTTGTTCTTCTGGTTTTTGAAAGTTTGAAGTTACAAACATAGGCCAACAAGGCCAACTTAAATAGGAACAAAATTGCAAGAGTTACAACTCTTAAGCTAGCCAATTCAAGACATGGAAAATCCTTTCACTTAGCCAACTAAGTACATCATTTAAATGACTTCAAATCTGAACAAACCCTTCATTGATCTTGTAGTGAAGAGGTCTTACGTGTCCCCTTTGAATTTGAAGAAAAATGACCGAGTGGATTTGAATTGAGCTTCATTTTACTCCAACATGTAAAATCTACGGTGGAGTCGCCGAGGCTGGATTTGCTTTGAGAAGAACCACCGAGTGAAGTACAAAATGGCTCAGTGCACCTAAGCTCAAAATACCCTCCATAAGCTTAGTCTCGAGTCTAAAAGCTTAGTCTCGAGTCTAAAAGCTTAGGCCCTTGTTATCACTCCAGGAGGTGACTTATAGCCTTGCTTTGGTGTAGAAAATTCTAGTGGTGGCACACGCTTGTGAACGAGTGAGGCATGGATCGGGCTCCTTGGGAGAACTTGGTGACGACATGGGCAAGTCTTCTTGATTGACCTTAGGCAGGGTCATATCATCCTCCCTCCCTTGAAAGGGATTCCACCTTGAATCCAAGTGCCCTACAAGTAAAATATAAAAGTGAGGCATTTGTACGCTACCAAGAAAATGTGATAACATAAGAATGAGATTTCCAAGTTCTATATGATACGCAAGGATGCATGCAAAAGCTATTCCACTCTTCTTACTAGTCCTATGCACATGCTTAATAATGCAACAATCAATGCAACAAAGATGCTTCGACATAAAGGTAACAATATGATCTAGATGCAACCTAAATGACACGTGTTGTGAAAGAGAGTTATGGTGCAAACAAGAATGCATATTCCTAGATGCAAATGAAACATGAAACAAGTAGGAAACACTAATACTAGATGCATGTGCAATAACTAGGACGCAGGGACATGAAGGAGTGAAAAACTATTCCCTAAAATGTGAACTCTCAGTACTTGTTTTGCACGAAATGGAAGGTAGTGCTAGACACTTCGTTTGTGTGGATTTTTCTTCGAGAGAGGCACTATTCTTGATCACAATAAGGACATGAATGGTGATCTTCTTTTGCACACAATTTGATGGCAAGCACATGGGTTGACCGGGGTGTTTATCCAATGTTGGAGTGGCCATGGAGTTCAAGAAGCTAGGAACAACAATTGGAGCTTCAAGATGCTTTCGAATATTGTAATAAAGGCTATAGAGTTTATTATGTTTATTTCATGTAGGGATAATATAATTCTTAACCTAAATATGTTACCTCTCTTAGTCATGAATTATTTAAATTAATGTTAACCCTATGTTAATATTAATTTAAATAAAACTAATCAACTTAACTTGAGTTATTTAAATTGATATTAACATATGTTAATTATGATTTAAATATTGAAACTTAAGTAAAAATGTGATTTAAGTATAAAACAAGCTTAATTTAATTTTCTTACATCTTATACTTGGGTTATAATGTGTAATTAAACATAGGTTAATTTTATCAAAAAAGTTGGAGATGTTTTATAATTTTTAAAACTTAAAATTAGGGTAATTTTTCTACAACTTCAAAAATATGGGCAAAATTTTGTTATTAACCAGAAAAATTGAGGGGGTCGATCCACATGTTCTTCATCCTCAGGCAACCACACTTAGGGTTGATTTTCAATGGAAAAATTTGAGCAAATCAAGCATAACTATTCGTTCTACGAATTAGGGATTGCAAGATCAAACAAGTGCCAATCATAACCACATGAAATCCGGCTTGATTGAGAATGAATATTGCCCCAAATCGTCCGTATTTGGTGATGACGCGACCGTGACGAGTGTTAACGATTTTCGCCAAAATCCAAGCAAATTAGTATCAACTAGTGTAGTACATTTTTTTATATTTTTTCTTACATTTAAAGAAATAGTATATAAAAATTATATATTTAATTGATATAGAAATATATAGGTAGTGACTATTATAGAAGTAGATGAATGCTAATATAATAAAGGACTAATTGAATACAAAAATATTGAAGAGATTAACAAAATACATTATCGAAAGAGAGGCGGAACTCTCCATAACTTTATTAATAGTAAAAATTCGTTAAGTAGTTTTGAAACGGGGATAGTCACATCCTTAACATCAATACTACTAAAACGATAAAGCATAATCAAAATGTTCATCTAACACGTGAAAATGAAACTCTACACATAAAGTCTCGTAAGATGTTTAAAATTGCTACACATAATCAAAATGTCGTATTAGATCTTTTTTTTTTTTGTCGCATATCAAAATCTTCAAACCTTTCTTTCTAGTAACTCTTGATGATGCAACATAAAACTGACCATGAGTGAAAACAGGGCGTGGAAGATACATACTGAAATTTATAAGAGATTGGCCCTGACTATTGTTTATCGTCATAGCAAACAGACACTCAATGGAAATTGTCTTCGTTGACACTTGAACGAGTATGAAGTGTCTAATGGTGACATGAGCATTTGAGGAATCAAAATTGCATGCCCAATATTGTTGTTGAAATAATTCTTCCTTGTATGACATGACTGTTGAGCTACATGGTTATCAATCTTGTCCCATTCCATAAACCTGAAGATTGGTCAATATTTTGAATCAACATAATAGGGACCAAAATCTAAGCAAATTAGTATCAGTTTGTGGGAGTAATCACGTGATTGGTATCCTTGTATTATTTGGAACATTACCTATTTGAATACATGGGCATTCCACTCGGTTTTGGCACTTAATGTCTCCACAAAACCGAGCTCAATCTGTTCTAGCCTTACATATAAACGATTGTATAAATTGAGTTTTCTGGTGCCATTTCTCGAGTTCCAAATCGACCAACCATATCTGGAGATATCCTGCAACTCCACGAGTCCATAGCCACCAACCTTGCTCGATTTGGAAATCGTTTGGTCCATTAACGAGCTACTCAAAGTGGGCTCGATCAAATCTCTGTTTTGGAAAACTGAACCGAACCCGCCTGTTCATTGGCATTTTCTGGCCACCATAGAGCATCTCTGATAGGATCATGCTTATTTTCGTTCAGTTCAAGATAAGATTGGCTCGTCTCTTGTTGCTCTAAGGAAGGATTAAAACTGGCTTTGCAAGAGATGGTTCCTCGATGGATTTCAGATATGTTTTAAATGGATCGGAGATCCGTTTTTGGAGTTCTGATTTTCCAGGAAATTTAAGGAGATAGATATCCTACTCTCTTGTGGATATAACTCACCACTCAAGGATAAGATAAAGATCTAAGGATCTTGAGATATAACGCACTCAAGAGGCTTCGATCGACACTCGATATGACACACAAGCTAGGATAGATTTTCTGGAAATTATTGAGACTTAAACTGAGTTGTTCTTTTGGTTTTTGATTAAGTTGGAAGTAAGTAATAGAGGCCAACAATGCCAGCTTAAATAGGAACGACATTTCAAGAGTTAGAACTCTTGAGCTAGCTTATTCAAGACAAGGAAAAACCCTTCACTTAGCCAACTAATTACATCATTTTAATGACTTAAAATCTCAATAAACCCTTCATTGATCTTGTAGATGAAGAGGTCTCACGTGCCCTCCTTTAATTTGAAGCAAAATGACCGAGTGGATTTAAATTGGGCCTCGTTTTACTCCAACATGTCAAATATGCAATGGAGGCGCCGACGCTGGATGTACTTGGAGATGAACCACCGAGTGAAATACAAAACGGCTCAGTTCTCCTAAGCTCAAAAGACCCTCCATAAGATTAGTCTTGAGTCTAATAGCTTGGGCCCTTGTGATCACTCCAGGAGGTGGCTCATAGCCTTGCTTGGGTGTAGAAACTCTAGCGGCGGCGCACGCTTATGAACGAGTGAGGTGTGGTTTGGGCTCCTTGGGAGAGCTTGGTGAAGCCATGGGCAAGTCATCTTGATTGACTTAGGCAGGGTCACATCATCCTCTCTCCCTTGAAAGGGATTCGACCTCGAATCCAAGTGCCCTACAAGTAAAATGTAAAAGTGAGGCATTTGTACTCTACCAAGAAAATGTGATAACATAAGAATGAAATTTCCCAAGTTCTATATGATACGCAAGGATGCATGCACAAGCTATTCCACTCTTCTTCCTAGTCCTATGCATATGCTTAATAATACAACAAAGATGCTCTAACATATAGGTAACAATATGATCTAGATACAACCTAAATGACACGTGTTGCAAAAGAGAGTTATTGTGCAAGCAAGAATGCATAGTCCTAGATGCAAATGAAACAGAAACAAGTAGGAAATGCTAATCCTAGATGCATGTGCAATAACTAGGATGCAAGGACAAACAAAATATGAATGAGTGAAAAATTCTTCCATGAAATGTGAACTCTCATTACTCCTTTTGCACAAAATGGGAGGTAGTTCGAGAAACTTTGTTTGTGTGGAATTTTCTTCGAGAGCGGCGCTATTCTTGATCTCAATAAGGACATGCATGGTGATCTCTTTTTGCACACAATTTGATGGCAAGCGCATGGGTAGACCAGGGTGTGCATCCAATGTTGGAGCGTCCACGGAGTTCAAGAAGCAAGGAACAACAATTCAAGCTTGAAGAGGCTTTAGTGTTAGCCATTTCGGAATGATGACACAATGGTGAGGACTTGAAGGTGTGGAGGAAAATGATGATGGTTCCAAGAATTCCTGCACCTCAGGTGGAATCAATGTGACTGCCTCAGAATCACTCTTTCGATCAACTTCAATATCGGAAGAATACTTGGCTAGAGCTTTCTTGAACTTTTCCTATATTTCTTGAAAAGTTGTTTCGGAACTTTGATGTCTTCTTTTCTTGTCGATTTGAGCTTTATCTTCCAACACCTCTTCTTTACTCATGGGATGAAAAAGGTTCCTGGATGCATAGTTCAAGGTGTACCTCATAGTTTTAGGATGATATTTTTCATTTTCTGCTTGTGCCCAAGGTTTTCCCAAAATCAAACGAATGTCTCGTAGGGGCACGACATCACAAATGACAATAGCTCTGTATGCATGAAGTGAAAATATTACCACAACTTTCTTCGTCACTTTGACATCGTTTCTTCCATCTAGGAGAGTCAACTTGTATGGAGTAGGATGTGGAAAGATGATCAACCCCAACTTTTCAATCATGCTCTCTCTCCAACAACATTGTATTCTAACTCATGGTCGATCACAATAAGCAAAGTCTTTCCTTGAACAATGACCTTGGTGTTGAAAGAATGTGTCACATGTTGTTTCTCCAGATAGAGAGCTTGATGTTTGCATCCGTAGCCTTTTGGCATTGGTCACTCTCTTCAAGAATGAATGCCCTTTCCTCCTGAAGGGTTGCCTTTTCTTGCTCTATTTGCTCTCGGATTATTTGTTGAATGGTAGCCACCGTAAGAGGTGCTTCTCCCTCGGAGTGACTAGTGGCCACATCATTGCCTCATTTGTCTTGCATGGTTCTCACCTACGCATGGTTAGAAAGACACAAACCAAACAACCAAGACTTTGCAGACCATAGGTCTACCTTCAATGGTACCTTAAGCCACACAAGGAACCCACACAAGTAGTTTGAAGTTTACCCCTGATATTCAGATTTGTAGAGCTCGGAAAAGGTAGGGCTAGGTAGTTGTGTTTGACAAAAGATGACACCCCAAATCAACAAGTTCTTGTGCACTTTAAGTTGATGCAAACTCAAGTCAAACAACACAAGAAGTTTTGTAACACCCCGGGCCAGAGGTGCTACAGTGCCATAGTCCCGAAGGACTATAAGGCGGTTTCTACAAGAAAAGAAATCCAAAACTCTTCCAAAAACACAAAAGTTATCAACATTAATCCCTGTTCAAGATTGAATCAATACTTAAACCTGTCATCCAGTTTAAATACCTCATTTTATATCCAAAACACGGAAGCGAATACAACATTTTCAAATCCGATGCAAAACTAAATCTTTAACTGTGAAGACACATCTGTGATCCAGAACCCGCTTGTTGCTGCAAACCTGCAAGCCTGATTGACTGGGGGACCCGATACCCCAGCCAACCGCGGCACGTAAACCGAAGTTGGTCAGTCTCACGAAAGACTGGCAAAACTCCTCATGCCAAAACAGTTTAACACCAAAGAATTATCACAACAACCAACTCATGCCAAACAACAACATGCCACACATTATATATATATACATATATATATATATATAATATCACAACTATATCATAATCATATCAACCAACCAAGACCAATCACACGTCAAAACACAAACACCCACTATCACATAACCAATCAATTACCCATTCTTATCCAACTCTACACTATACTAACCTCTTCAATCCAACCTCAACATCATCACAAGCATAAACGAATAAAACGATCCAATCCAACTTTCTCTCCAATACTAATACCTCAATCATCAACCCTATGAAACATATGCATATCTTACTACTGACTTACAACCAAGACTAATCAATTATACTGAACTCCCTACTGCATCCAATTAACCTTCACATTAACAAACACATAAGCATCAACGAGACAATCATCACATAATACCAACATAACAAAACATTGATCTAGGCCAGCCACCCTTCCGGTGCCGCTTATTCGTTAACATAGACTGTAACTCATACATTCAAACTCAACCCATGTTGGCCCACACCCTCAAGATGGGAAACCAACCTGCACACCCACCAACATAAATCCACATCACCATTTGCTACAATAGCTAATATTTAACAACAAGTCAAACTAGCCAGCAATCAATATCCAACATAAAACCAATAACCAAACACACAGTCAATATTCACCAACACAACCAACATACCCTTATATATATTTTCGAAATAATGAAATAATTACTAAAATTCCTTTATTTAGAAATAGAATTGGACAAATTACACAAATACCCTTACTAAAAATGAGGGTTATTACATTACTACCCCCTTAAAAAAGTTTTGACCCCGAAACTTAGGCCGAAAATAGTTCAGGGAAACGACTATGCATATCATCTTTAGTCTCTGAGGTCTTCCAAGTGATCTCCTCGTCTCTTGACTTTGACCAAAGGATTCTCACCAAAGGCACTACTTTGTTCCGCAGGTGTTTCTCTCGACGTTCTATGATGTGCACAGGTCTCTCCTCATATGTACCATTCGCCTGAATCACGATGTCGTCATAACTCAGAACATGAGAATCATCTGGCACGTACTTCCTCAATAGAGACACATGGAATACATTATGCACAGGATGCGCTGACGGTGGCAACACTAAACGATATGCCAAAGATCCGACTTTGTCAAGGATCTCAAATGGTCCAACATAGCGAGGATTGAGCTTCCCACACTTCCCGAACCTGAACACACCGTTGGATGACGACACCTTGACGAACACCTTGTCACCAACATCAAACTGGACATTTCTACGCTTCAAATCAGCATAAGACTTCTGTCAACTCTGAGTTGTAAGCATCCTCTGTCTGATAAAAGCAATATCCGAGGCATTTCTCTCGACCAACTCTGGTCTTAGCAGAATCTTGTCGGCATTCTCATCCCAACAGATTGGAGATCCGCACTTCCAACCATATAAAGCTTCAAATGGATCCATCTTGATGATGGAATGCCATCTATTATTGTACGTGAATTAAATCAGGCTCAAGTTGTTCTCCCAACTGGTTGGACGATCCAACACACAAGCTCTCAGCATGTCCTCGAGTGTCTGAATTGTCCTTTTTGATTGTCCATTTGTTTAAGGATGAAACGCGGTATTGAATCTCAACTCAGTTCCCATGGCCTTATGCAACTCCTTCTAGAATCTCGACATAAATCGGCCATAACGATCTGATATAATGGTTTTGGGCGTACCATGCAAACAGACAATTTCGTGTAAAAACACTTCAGATAGCTTCTAGGTTCTCCAGGTTGACTTGATGGCCACGAAATGAGCACTTTTCGTGAGCCGGTCAATGATCACCCATATATCATCTTTCTGACCTTGTGTCTTCGGTAAACTCGTAACAAAATCAATTGCAATATCTTCCCATTTCCATTCCAGAACCGGAAGAGGTTTCAATTCTCCCCCTGGCCTTCGATGCTCGATCTTCACCTTCTGTCAAGTCAAGCATCTTGCCACAAATTCTGCTACATCCCACTTCATGTTGGGCCACAAGAACTTCTTTCTCAGATCTTTGTAAATCTTGATGCACCCTGGATGTACAGAATAAGTTGAGGAATGGGCCTCATTCATTATCAGCTGACGAAGGTTATCACTATCGGGCACACAGATCTGATCCTGAAACCAAAGTGATCCATCATCTTGAATCACAAATCTTGGAGCTTTCCCATCCATAACTTCACTGCTTAGCTTCACCACGATCAAGTCATCAACTTGTCTTTCTCTTATCTGATCAAGTAGCGTAGCCTGAATTTCAAGCATACTCAGACGTCCCTATAGATGATCATATAAGACCTCAATTTCACATAATCCTTGCTGCAATTCTGTCTGAACAGTGAGTATAACTACCATAGTCTCATGCGGTGTCTTTCGGCTCAATGCGTCAGCTACCACATTAGCCTTGCCCGGATGGTACAACAACTCAATATCATAGTCCTTGAGCAACTCCAACCAGTGTCGCTGCCTCATGTTCAACTCTTTCTGTGTAAACACATACTTTAGACTCTTGTGGTCGGTAAAGATCTGACATCTGATACCATAGAGATAGTGCCTCGAAATCTTCTGTGCGAAAACCACAGCAGCTAATTCCAGATCATGAGTCGGGTAATTCGCTTCACAGGGCCTCAGTTGTCGAGATGTGTATGAAATAACTTTTCCCTTCTGCATTTATACAAATCCCAAAACCTGCTTCGAAGCATCACTGTAGACAACATAGCCATTAGTTCATTCTGGCAATGCCAATACTAGTGCTGACGTCATGCACTCTTTCAACTTTTGAAAATTGGCCTCGCATTTTTCATCCCATATGAACTTCTTGTGAACCCTGCGGAGCAATCCGGTCAAAGGTAGAGTGATCTTTGAAAATCCCTCTACAAACCATCGGTGATATCCAGCAAGTCCTAAGAAACTGTGCACCTCTTTCACATTCTGAGGTCACTTCTAGTCAGCTACCGCTTCGATCTTCTGAGGGTCAACTATTACCCCTTTCTCATTAATCACATGGCCTAAGAAAGCCACTTCCTTGAACCAAAAGTCACATTTAGACAACTTAGCATACAACTGATTTTGTCTAAGGATTGTTAATGTGATGCGAAGATGCTCCTCATGAACTTCTTCATTCGGCGAATAGATCAATATATCATCGATAAACACCACCACGAACTTATCCAGATACTGATGAAAACATATGTGCATCAAATCCATGAACACTGCTGGAGCATTCGTAAGTCCAAATGGCATGACTACGAACTTGTACTGTCCATATCTCATCCAGAATGCAAACCTCGGAATATCCTCCTCACGAATTCTGAGATGATGATAACTAGACCCGAAATCGGTCTTGGAAAAGACTTTAGCTCCTTGTAGCTGATCCAAAAGATCATCAATTCGTGGTAACAAGTATTTGTTCTTGATAGTGACCTTGTTCAACTCCCGATTGTTGATGCACAGCCTGAATGAACCATCCTTCTTCTTGACAAATAAAACCGGGGCACCCCAAGGCAACGCACTCGATCTTATATATCCTTTCTCAAGCAGCTCTTCAAGTTGCTTCTTCAACTCTTGTATCTCTACTAGAGCCATATGATAAGGTGCCTTGGAAATCGATATCGTACCAGGTTCTAGTTCAATGGTAAACTCCACATCACGATTTGGAGGCAATCTTGGAATTTCCTCCGAAAAGACGTCGGCAAATTCACATACAGTAGGAATGTTGTGCAACACGACTTCATCTTTCTTGGGCTTATCTAAATAACCCAAGTACCCGACACAACCTTGTCGAAGTAATTTAAACACAGCCATCGTATTGTTTAGCTTTCCGTTGTTGGCGTCATTACGACCCTTGAACTTATACACAAACTGGCCCCCAGATGAAACTCTCACAGTCCTCGTATTAGTCGATTACCGCCCCATGACGTGTCAACCATCCATCCCGAGAATAATGTCGTATGGAGCCATGGGTATACAGATCAAATCGGCTTCGAACTTCCAGCCCTGAATGGTCACTAGAAATTCCGACAACCGCTTGATCCCTACTAACTGTTCCCCATTGGGAATATTAACTACAAATGGTTCACAAGCTTTACTACATATAAGCCCTAACTTATTTACGCAATTCTCAAAAACAAAAGAATGCGTAGCGCCAGAATTAAACAATATGCAGACTGACGTAGAACTTAGGTATAAGGTACCTTGAGCAACCGGAGCATTCAACCCATCAACTTCTCGCATCTCGTAGAGCCTTTGACCCTGGCTACTCGATGATATCGGAGCCTTTCCCTCGTTCTGCACAGTCGACTGCGTAGAAGCACTCCCGTCAGGCTTCTGCAGAAGTTGGTTATTCTGGCTCACCAACCCTTACTGGGACTCAGCCTCCTGATTTCTTCTCTTGGTGAAAAAGGTCTGTAGATGACCCTCATTCCCACAGGTGAAGCACGTTCTCTTCCCCTTTGTGCATACATTGCTCGTGTGTCCAGGTGTTCCACAGTTATAACATTGGACAGGGACCTTACTCTGACCCAAACACTGAGTTGAACCAGACTGAGTAGTCTCGGTCTTAGGCTGACTCAACTTGGAGAAGTTGGAAGGCGGAGCTGGACGCTTAAATACACTACTATGATGTTGATTGATTGTTGTTGTTGTTCCCCGACCTTTGTCGGTTGTGTTTCTTGGATGACTTCTCCAGAGTCACCTCTAGTTTATATGCAGCATCAACATACTGCTCCAGCGTAGTACAACCATGATTGACAGGGGCTAAAGTCGTGATGCCCAATCAAAGTAAATCCTTAAAAACCTAACTCAGTAGAATAGGCAAGCAAGAGTCGAATCCCACAGGGAGGAGTTATCTTTCTTTATGCAAGTAGTATGTCAAAGGTAACAAAGGGGGGGTTTGTTGGTTGTTTTGCGAGTAAACAAAGTAAATCAAAACAAAGGTTGTAATCAATTGGGAAAAAGTACTTAGCCAGACAATTATCCACCATTCATTTGATTGATTGATCCTAGATTAACTCTATTCCTTCCTATGAATATTCCTGTCCCTATTCTGAAATACTTACCAGTCCAACTAGTCCTGGCAACCCTAACTATCGAACGCACGAGAAACTATCAAGATTTAGAACAATAGCAGCAGGAATCATATGAATTAACCAGGATACATGCAACACCACAACTCGCAGCATTTAACACATAATCAATTCTCTTTCATAATAAACTAGTCCAACTAGTCCTAGAATATCATGTTTGCTACACAAGATAAGGAATTTCAACTCGAAACATCCAAACCCTAGCAATAGACAATTACTAATATCAACTAGGTGATCAATCCAGTCAAATCAATACGAATCAATAGGAATAAGCTCAAGAGAAAATATATAATCAATAGGAATAGGAAATAGAATTATAACCTCACAATCATATATCAAATGAAGGCTTCAATTGTCGGACTAAGTAAAGGTTGATTAGTTCTTCATAGTCTTGAAACAAAAACTCAAAGGGAAAAATATGCTGAATAAATGAACCATAATAGAGGCTCTAGGAACTAGGTTTAAATAACCTAGCTAAACCTAAAAACCAAAAGATAACAAACATAACCTAAAAGGAAATAAAATAATCCAACCAGAATAAAGAAATAAAAGAAAAGGAAATAATAAATTAAAATTAAAAACTTCGGACGAAAGGAAACGAAATATCCCGCGCGCGTCTGATGACCGATTTCCGCGATCGCGACAATAGCTTCCGCAACCGCGGAAAACTCTCTGTTGAATCCTCGCTGTTTGATTTTTCCGTGATCGCGGCTTGGGCTTCTGCGACTGCGGAAGACTTCCTGTAGCTCATTCTTCAGTCTTTCTTTGTCTTCTCTTATGGCTTTCTTCTCATCTTCTTAATGTCTTCTTCTAAGCTCCTCCAAACCACCATAATCATCTTCTTCTACTCAACTCCATACTCCACAATAACGCTCTAAACACATCCATATGGTACCCAAAACACCGGTAACAAATCCTAGTTAAACCCTACAAAGTAGCACTGATCAATGATGCACCATCAATGGCTTGATATTTGGGTTCATCCATTCATGAAAGTGCCAAATTTTCTTCTCTTCAATCGCCACCTCACTCCCAGCATAGTGCAGTAGGTGGTTGAACTTCGCAGCCAGAGCAATCATCTTTAACCCGTCAGTCTTCGGGTAAAGGAACTTCTTGTGTTTCTCCTCCCTCATAGCCCGAGAGAAGAATCGATCAGTCATCTTGGTCTTAAACATCGACCAAGTCAGCTCAGGATGGTCAGCCAATCCCTTACTCTCCCATCATTCAATGGCCCCATCTTTCAGTTGAAATGAGGCAATGTGTACCTTTTTAGCTTCAGTACACACAATATTCCTGAATAGGCGCTCCATATGCAGGAACCAGTATGCCACCTTGACGGGTTCTCCAATGTCATCATATGAATCTGGCCTCATTGAGTTGATAGCTTTCAGTCCGCGACCATAACTTCCCCCATCTCTGTGAGCATGCATATGAGGCACGACATTCGTCGGTTCCTCCGTATTCTGAGCATCTTTGGGAATAGGGTTCCCTTGGGCTTGCTGAATCGCAGGCCTGATCATCTCAGTGACAACTTGCATCACAATTTGTCTTATCGCTTCAACAACAACATTGTCAAAAACGATTGGAGCCACATAAGGCATTTGTACTCCTTCCCCTCCAACTTGAGGGTTAATCTGAGGTTGCACATTCATTGCTAGGTTGTTGTGGGACCCAGAACCAACTTCCTCCTCTTGGTTCAGAGCACTACCAATTTGGACCCGAGAAGCATTACTCGGTCCAGCTTTGTGTCGTGCGGTGTTTCTAGTGTTCACCATCGGTTGCGTTTAAGTGTATTAGATATATACTAATCAAAATTAAATTGCTAGTAATAAATACTTGAATTGCAATAATCAAGACAATATTCTAATAAACTTATTCTTTTATTATAAAGAAACACAATACACTACACGTGGAAATGGAAAACATGAGGAGAGTATTGCTTCATTATTTGTTCATAGGAGAAAAACAATACTAAAACGATGCCACTAAGGCACTACAAATCACTACTTCTTTGAGGTTCTTAAAACAGATGTATGTACTCCCGGGCCGTCCACCTCTTCATCGGAGGCCTTACCTCCTCGGACTCACTTGAGGATCCATGTGTCGTCGGGGCCCTTGGCTCCTCTGCTGGCATAGGTAGGTGGCAAAACATGTCTAGAAATCCCGGTTGGAATTCTGAGGCTTCCAAATGCCTCCCAGAATTGGGGTCTACCAGCTTCTTGGCTTGCTCAATGTTCCTCAGCAATCACTGGTGTCGTCCCATTAGCCGCTGGAATGTCAACACAGGACTGAAAGTCTCACTCTTCATGTCGTCCAACGACTCCGCCTAGAACCTCATGTGCTCTGCTAACACTGGAATGTTCACTCGGAGTTGTTGTGGCATAGTGCTACCAGATGTAATGTGCGCCTCCCAAGACCAAACTATGCCCTTATCTGCTCGGTCTGCTCATCAATCTAACAGATGGCCTCGGAAGTAGTCATCCCATCAAACAACTCAAAAGCAGCCATGCTCCCTAGGACTGGAAGAGGAAAGTACTCAAGAGTAGGCTCCACTTCTGCTGGAGGTACTATCGGGTCACAGTCCAGCCACTCCGTGTTGGGAAAACCCTGCGCCTCATAAGCGGTAAGTGACATTGGCGTGTATTCTGGGGCCACAGTGCCGAGAATTAGCGGGTACTCTTGTGCCACGGTGCCGAGCATTGGCGCCGACCCATACAACTCATCCCAACTCAAGTAGTAGGGATTCAGTGTCTTCTCCTCTGACGAGATGTTCACGACGAAGGGCGGCTTGGACTGCACCTCCTCCTCACTCTCGTAATCGGGATCCTCACTCGAAACCTCCTCATCGGTGGCCTCAGCTACCACCACCTTCTCAGCTTCTCCAGGTGGGGTGAGATCCATCACCGGACTGTCATGCTCGACCCTCTCAACCGAATCAGACTCGGACGTGACCATCAGAGCGGTCTTAGATTTTTCTTGGGTCGAAAGTTGGGCTCGGGTAGAAACCATTGTATGAAAAGAGACAAGGAAAGATTAGAAAGACTTTTCATAACTGGAAATCGTACTTTCTAGAATAATGCATGAGTAGATCAACTACTATTGCAGGCATAAGTTTTACAATAAAATTTCACACAAAATACAGATTCAATTTGACTCGTCTTTAAATCCGACCTTGTCTTCCATTTTAAGCCCTTATATAAGAAACTACAATATTATAATTTTTGGAATAAACCCACCCAACAATTGTAGTTTATAAACATGAAGGACATTTTATTTCAAGCCTTACCTAGGACTTATAATAAATAACTTCGTCACCCAATGTTTTGTTTCATAAAACTCAAACAAATGTAAATGGTTTAAAATTTTTGAGTTTTAAAACATTTAGCTCTGATAGCAAAATTGTAACACCCCTAAATTACATTAGGAATATTATCGTCAGTGAGTCCGAAACGCATATCCGAAATCACCCAAGGCATTAGAGTATTGATCGCAAAAGACAAAATAGAACAATAATCATAACATTTACATTAAAATGTCTTACAATACATATTACGACGTTGCAAAACAAGGCAACCTTACAATATATCAAAACTACAGCAGAAAACTTTATTCAAACTAACAACAAGATCCTAAACCTGTATTGAAAAGTAAATAACAACTATCTTAAAACAAAATGCATCTGCCTTCAACGTCGTCTTCCCATGTCCTCGACTTTGGGAATCTATTCCTGATGTGCCGTAAGGGACGGATGACACCAGCCAACCATGCAAGAAAAAGAGAAGGTTGGTTAGTCTAATGAAAGACTAAGCAAGGGTTCAAGAAAAGTGGTTCTTGTGATTAGAACCGGTTACTATCATTGTCCCTAGAATAATAGTCGAGAAGAGCAATACATATCCCGGAAATTCTCACGGAATAGAAGGAAAATGTATGAATCAATTGAAGACTCCAAAGGAGTTGAGTCATATGGAAGTATGAATATTTGTTTAGGAACATTTAGTTTTATCACACAAGGTTTAAAAAAATGACTTATTTGAATAATTGGGTCCTTAACCAACCTCACCGCACACGTGTTGTGCAAATTCAGATTGGTAAGAATACCTTCATAGGCAGAAGCCGCCCGATCGAGTTCCATGTTATACTTCTCGCCCGAGGGTATGTTGATTATGTGCGATGAGGCACTTATTTTATTTAGTTTGAAAACATACATTCACGTTAAGACTTTTATTTCCACAACCAATCTCGTAAAGAGATAAAGAAGGGGATAAATCCTGAAGAATTGGAACTAGCTAAGTGCATCACCACTTATATAATATAAGGGTAGGTCATGACCAAAAGTAATAAGACAAAATCCTCTTAATACGAATTATAAAGAAACAACTAAACCTGACAAGGTAATTAGCGTTCCTACGAATACTCATGCTATCTAGCAATTATCTTTCACACCAATTCACAACAAGCACACCAATAATACCTAGCAACCTATAATAATATATATATATAAGGTCATAGCTAGCATACATACAACCTAATAATAAGGTACATTTTCACCACATCTTTATACACATAAGTTCCCAAACATCAACTTTTAGATTTTTATCCCAACTTAATTAAGACAACCAATTCATTGTCAATTAAGAAAAGATGGAATAAAATAACAAGAGCGAACCGTCACTTGCCTTGGATTGATAAGAAAAACGAATGGTGAACAGAAGTGATCGCTTGCGAGTAGCACTTAACCTCCTGATTCAATTTCGTTCCAAAGCCAACCCGAGACGTACCCAAATCACAATAAATAAATTATATTAGATAATTCATTTAATAACAAAATTTGAGATAGATAATGTCTCTGTTTATAATTGAATTTATTTACTCATAAATAAATCAATTTTAAGGTTTTTTTATTAAACGATTATCTATACGATTAAAACTTAATTAGTCGTATATTCTAAATAATCATGACATAAATAAATTATCAAAATAATTTATCTAAATGAATAGTCGTAATATACCCATTCATATTATAAGATAATATTATAAATATTTTTAATTAATTTAATTTTAATTTTTATAAATTCAAATTATTCCTAAAATATTTTCCACTAATCTGGATTAATTAGTTTAATCAAGATTAAGCCTAAAAAAGTCAAAATTAAAATCAAAACTCATGAATTTGGGCAAAATTCAATCTCACCGGCACAAACTCGACACCTCGTCGGAAAAGCACCAATTTAGGCGGCGGCAGCGGTGGATCTCCGGCGACGTTTGTTGAGGGCTTTATTAGAGGACTCAAAGGCGCAACCAAATCTCTAAAACTCTCGAATTTGACAGAGGAACAACTCAGTATCGATTTCTAGGGTTCTAAGGGAATTCGATTGAAATTGGATGCCTTATAGTGTCGAGTGGGATGGGTATTTGTAGGGTTTTGGTAGGGATCGATATACCTCGCATTAACCCTCTCTTAGTTTCCCCCAATTCAATCCAAATCGGATCAATTTCGACTCGAGGTGAATTTGCCCTAGAAAAGTGGCGAGATGCATTTGGGCAAAATCCCGGATTTTTCATCCCGAATTAAGTCGATTAAATGATGAATTACGTGTAGGATAATATGGTCTTCAATGCCCAAAAGTTATTAGCCTCAATGGGATCCCATGTGGCTGCGAATCCTCCATTGAAGCTCCAAGGGAGCTTGCATCCACTGTGCAGTCGGGAGGAGGAAGAAGACTGAATTCGGTTAATTACAAAATTGGCCCAACGTTTTGCGCTTGTGCCAAAAATGCCCTTTTCCACTTTCCAAAAATTACAAAAGTTTCCCTAATTAATATTTAAGTTTTTAATATTATTTTAACCCAAATTTAAAATATATAAAATTTACCTTATGCTAAAATAAGCTTAAGTTATTTTTATTATAAACTTGACCATACTTAAATCTTTAACCAAAATTTGTTAAACTTGATTTAAATATTCTAGGTTAAATTTGATAAGTTTTATTTAAATATAGACTCAACATATTGTTTAGAATAATTTAAATAAATTTATAGCTTAGGATTTGTAACAACTTATGATAATTAAGAACTCTATTTTATTTCTATTTTTGGAATAATGAAATAATTACTGATACGAATCGATCGGGTCGACTCGTCTCGCGCACGGATCTAGATCGAGCAATTCACCGGGATCGCCAATGTGTTGTATTTAGGATAGACTTGGGACAAGTAACAAGGGTGACGTTGAAGGCTTAAGGGGCGGTTCTCACGACAAGGCTTAAGCTCAATAATTTCAACGTCCT
Organism: Rheum nobile; assembly: GCA_027886185.1. Lineage (NCBI taxonomy): Eukaryota > Viridiplantae > Streptophyta > Magnoliopsida > Caryophyllales > Polygonaceae > Rheum > Rheum nobile. The sequence continues at coordinate 5,310,675 of WOAB01000163.1, forward strand.
TAGAAATGAAGTACAAGGTGGCTACTTATAGCCAAAGAGCTTAGCCAAAACCCTAATGGGCTTGGGCCTTATTCTAACTAATGGGTCGGCCCTCTTAAGCATAAGAGGAGCGCACATCCGAAATAGAAAATGCATAAAAAGGAAACATACTAAAACAAGCAATCGCTAATAATAAGGAAATATATAATAAATTATGCTAAGTCCTACTCCAAGGAGGACGCCATGGTCTCGGTCGTCCCCGACTCTTAGTGGACCATCTGATGGCGGGACAGGACCAGATCATTCTCCCTCTCTTAGAATCGAAGCGTCCCCACTTCGAACATGTAGGCGCAAGGGTGAACAGGCGATCAACACATGTAAAGGACCATATACATCGGAATGGTTGATGCGTAATGTCCATTGAAGGAGCCAAAATGAAAGACTTACAAGTCGTGGGCACGGGAACGAGGGGAGGCACATCCAACACCATGGGGACCATCAAAGTGGGTGCCGAGATGACCAGAGGGGGTGGTCTGGTGGATGCTGGCTCCGGAGGCACGACGGTTGGAGTTGGAGTGATCTCAGGATCGGGTGCTGGTGCAAAACTGGTTGGTGCGGTTGGCGTCGTAGCAGGGACGAGCGCATCAAGGGGTACCAGAGCTAGGGGCAGGAGCACCGTGACGCGCGCTGGGGTGTATTCAGGGAATCCCTCAGAAGAGCGCAGTGGGGTACGTGCAGAGATGCGCTCAAGGTACGGTCTGGTCCGTTGCTTTGAGCGGGCGGCGTAGGCTACTGGATCAACACTCGGAGCAAAGTGTCGGGTCATAACATAAACAATTTTCTCCCAAGTGATGATGGGTTGCCAACCACGGGTCCGGCGATAATCCTCTACACGAAACCACCAGTCAAGGGCGTAGCCAGTGAGACAACTGATTGCAACGTCACACTGCTCGACTTGGTCGTAGTCTCGTTGGCTAAAGTAGTAAGCCATGTGCCGGGACCACTCCAGGAACTCTCCTTCATATCCAGCAAAACATCGACGACGCAAGTGGGTATCGGGCGGGCGCCAATCTGAGAGTCGACATGTCATGTTGAATTTTGGCTGATTTCTCTTTCTTTTTTTTCTTTTTTTTTGTAACCGTAGGGCTGCTTGTGCAAGCAGCCACTCAACATAGATCGCAGCACAACAGGGGTAGTGGCGACGGCTGGGCGTGGTCGGCGGTGGGTCTGACGCCGGGAAGCGAGCGGTGGCGGGGTGGAGATGAAGGAGAGCAGATCGGGCAAAGTGGAGATGAAGAAGAGCAGACCTAGATCTGTACAGATCCGACGATGATGGCGTCGCAGAGGCACGAGGACGGTGTGCGATGAGTCCGGGAAGTCGCGCGGTGGTGCGAGCGACCAGAGCGACGGCGGGAGGCCGCAGATTTGGCAGATTGGAGACGAAGAAGAGCATCGTCGGGTCTGCTACTGTGAAGACGGCGAGGTAGATCTGGGAAGAGAAAAAGAACGAGATCGAGATCTACCAACCCAACTCGATCTGGTGGATGAGATCGAATTTGCTAAGCCACGAAGTCTTGCCCTCGATCTCAACGATGATGATGATGCAGGCAAGCAGCCATGATGACTTGGTCGAACAGTGCGTGACTTTGAGAAATCACAAGGGGTGGAGATGGTGACTTGGGTGGCTCGATCGACTGGCGCTCTAATACCAGTTAATACGAATCGTTCGGGTCGACTCGTCTCACGCACGGATCTAGATCGAGCAATTCACCGGATCACCAATGGGTTGTGTTTGGGATAGACTTGGGACAAGTAACAAGGGTGACGTTGAAGGGTTAAGGGGCATAGTTTTCTCACGACAAGGCTTAAGCTCTTTAATTTCAACGTCCTTAGAAATGAAGTACAAGGTGGCTACTTATAGCCAAAGAGCTCAGCCAAAACCCTAATGGGCTTGGGCATTATTCTAACTAATGGGTCGGCCCTCGTAAGCATAAGAGGAGCGCACACCCGAAATAAAAAATGCATAAAAGTGAAACATACTAAAACAAGCAATCGCTAATAATAAGGAAAATATATAATAAACTATGCTAAGTCCTACTCCAGGGAGAATGCCATGGTCTCGGTCGTCCCCGACTCTTAGTGGACCATCTGATGGCGGGACAGGACCGCATCCTTCTCCCTCCCTTAGATCTGAGAAGAGAACAAGAACGATGGTGTAATGTGAAGCCAACGATGAGAACTCCGGTAGCGAAGGAAAGACGGTGAAGCCACGAACAGATCTGAAGGCGAGATCGAGATCTGGGCAGAATCAATCCACGGCTAATATCACGAGAACCCCGGATCTGATGAAAACACGTAGTCCCGCACCCGAACACAACTCAGGATTATTGGCAGTGTGGGTGTGATGATGATGATGACGCAAAATGATGATGAAGGCAAGCATCCAGGATGACTTGGTCGAACAATGCGTGACTTTGAGAAATCATAAGGGGTGGAGATGGCGACTTGGGTGGCTCGATCGACTGGCGCTCTGATACCAGTTGATACGAATCGATCGGGTCGACTCATCTCGCACACGGATCTAGATCGAGCAATTCACCGGGATCGCCAATGGGTTGTGTTTGGGATAGACTTGGGACAAGTAACAAGGGTGACGTTGAAGGCTTAAGGGGTGGAGTTTTCTCACGACAAGGCTTAAGCTCAATAATTTCAACGTCCTTAGAAATGAAGTACAAGGTGGCTACTTATAGCCAAAGAGCTCAGCCAAAAGCCTAATGGGCTTGGGCCTTATTCTAACTAATGGGTCGGCCCTCTTAAGAATAAGAGGAGCGCACACCCAAAATAGAAAATGCATAAAATGGAAACATACTAAAACAAGCAATCGCTAATAATAAGGAATTATATAATAAACTATGCTAAGTCCTACTCCAGGGAGGACGCCATGGTCTCGGTCGTCCCCGGCTCTTAGTGGATCATCTAATGGCGGGACAGGACCACATCAATTACCAAAATTCCTTTTTTTAGAAATAGAGTTGAACAAAATACACAAATACCCTTACAAAAAATGAGGGTTATTACAACTTTGTTCTCGTTTTATCCGAGACTATGTTAAAAGCTTTAAGAATAATTGTGGTGTGGTGAAATTAAATGAGATAAGTGCTACGAACACATAATTAATTAACTAGAGCGAGAAGTACAACTTCAAAACCACTCTCCCTCCATAATTGGATTGTCTTTCCAATCTGAATTTGCACAACACATATGCGGTGAGGTGGTCGGACCCAATTATTCAATGGAATTTATATGTTGTGTGATTTTTTATAACGTTTCCAAACAAATCATATATTCTTCCCATAATTCACACATTCATTTCAAGTATTCTCTTGGTGCATTTTTCCTTTTCCATCTTCGTTTAAGTGGAAGAACTTAATAGTATATATTCTTTATGCTTTTATTCGATATACAATTATTGTAACTAGATATGGCCTCATAGAGCCTCACATAAAATACCCTTGCTTAGTCTTTCATTTGACTAACCAACCACAATTTTTCCTTGGATGGTTGGCTGGTGTCATCCATCTCATACGGCACATCAGTTAACTTGTCTCACGTTGTTTGGAAGTAACGAATCGAAGAATAAGACTTGAAGTTGAAGTTTAGTTTTTTAATATTTTCAAGGGTTTTTTAATATGTATTTTTCCTAATTATTGTAATAGGTGAAAGTGTTAGATAACCTAATCATGTAATTAGGATTTATTTAAAGTGTTCCATTGTAATTTCTATATCGTTTTGTAAAACGTATCTCCTCAATTTACGAGGGAAATATTAATAAAAATTGGATATTTCTTTTAAAAGTCTTATGGTACTCTTTTATTATTGAATATTTATTTATTTTACGCATAAATGATTTGGAATAAACCTAGGATGACTTTTGACATTAAAGTCTGAGGTCATTGACATGTGGCACTACCGACATAACTTGGGGGTGTTACAGAAACACTGATCCGTTATCTGCCCAGAAATGTTTCACTTGCCTGTGAAATTGAGTTGTTACAAAGGTACATAAATTTTGCACCAGAGTAACCACTTCAGTCTTGTGTGCTATCAAGTAAACCCAAACACAACGGGAATAATCATCTACAATTGTCTGAAAGTAAGTAGCCCTATAAGTCGAAAGTATACTATTAGGCCCGTATGCATCAACATGAATGAGATCAAAAAATCATCTTCTTTATTAATACTCAACTGAAAACTATCACGAGTTTGCTTTGATTGAAGACAAATAGGGCACAAATCAACTAAACAACTACTAACTGAACTAACACTAGGTAAATGTAAAATTGACTGCTAAGCAGAGTGACCAAGACGTTTATGTCCTAGCCCTGAAGTTGACGAAGAAGTAGCAGCAACCCCACCTGCCTCGCACGTGCTTGAACCCGAGAAAATCCAGAAAACCCCGTCCATTGCTTCACCTACTACAATTACCGTCCTCCAAGTGTGGTCCTATATCACGCATAACCGTTCAATTAATGTAAAGAGTAACTATAATTTGACATTAGATTGACAAAGGAGATCATATTGCATGTGAAATTTGGCACAAATAAAACATTGTGAATATGTAAATGATCGCTTAATAACACAGTTCCGTCATGAGAAACAGTGGATTGAGATCCATCAAGTAAATTAGTAAGAGAAGGATGTGCTACATCCCTTGCATGTGAGTGAGCCAAGATGTGGCTAAGGTGGTTCATAGGGTCCAATGTGATATGTGAGCAAGGTCACCAACCTTGGCTCGGGTGACTCCTCAATAGTTGTTGTAAGGCGTTGTAATAAAGCACACACCCCTTCCTTGATCTTCTTAGTCCTTGACCTGGTTATAGGACGATCAAAAGGGACTCGAATCAACTCATCAATGTCCTTGGTCGTCATGGAACCCTAGGAGTCATCAAATATAGTGTAAATTCTAAAGCATCTCCTTGTGCCCATTCATGTGATATGATGCACCCGTATCAAGAATCCATTGACTAGACAACTTACCCATTAGCTTGCCATTATTCAAATTTTTAAAAAATTTCAACATTTGGACCATAGTGTTCCACTGTCCATTTGAGAGCGTCGGGGTAAGATCGGCCCGATCTTGAGCAGTCAGCGAAGGCAGAGTTGCATATGAAGAGCTGATGTTCTGAGAAGCGTTTGCTATGCCACAATATAGGTTGTTTTTGTTTGTAGAAGAAGACGATGTCGAGGAAAAAGGTGGTCCTCGAGCGCAATCAACACCAACAGAAGAGGAAGTGTTGTCGACCCGCTTTTGACGCAAATCATCCCACCAATTAGGGTACCCGATCAATTTGAAACAAGAGGCAACTTCACGGCCCAAACGACCACGATGGGTACAAGTGGGTTTGTCAGATCGGTGGCTGAAATCAGTGTGAGGCTGACACGACCGAGGTGGGGGTCAATTTGCAGTCGATGAGCACTCTCGTACAGCAAAAACAATGACATCATTCCTGGTGGTGTGTTCATTAGAGATGGTTTTGTGTGTTTCTTCTTGTACAACCAGGGAACAAAGATGAGCTAGGCCTGGTAAGGGGTCTTTCCCTAGAATATTGGAGCACAAAGAGTCAAAGAATCATCATCGAGGCCCATAAAAACTGGTGGATAGCCTCATCTTCACATTGTAGGGTGGTAGTCCATGCCAAGAGCATTGACAATGCCCACAAGAACAACCACGAGTCTTCACATAGGTCTAAAATTCATCATGCAGAATCTTTAAACGGCCATAATAAGTCGCTATGGATTGACTGTTTTGCTTACAAGCAATCTTAGTGCAGAGTCAATTAATTTGAGGAGTATTGCCGATGGATAATCGTTGTTTGATGTCGTCCCGCATCACCTTCATGGATTCATAGAAGGTCAACGAGGAGCGTAGATCGGGTTCATCAGATTGAATAATCCACCCCACCATCATGGAGTTAACGTTGTGCCGGGAAAGTATTACGCATTGCTCTTTCCCATTCCTGAAAGTTATCTCCCTTCAAAATCACATGGCTTCATCCTAGTGTGGTATGACGGGTGAAGGTAATACAAAGAAGTCACATCGAGTGCCCCTCGGTTCTTTGTAGTGTCGGTAGCAATAGGATCTATCATGGTTCAAGAAAGAAACGAATTGAATTCTTTATTGAAAGGTCCGTTATTGGCGAAGGAAAAAATGAAGGTGTAGGTCTTCGTTTGTTGTAGGGTTCTAGCTCTAGTTCCATGTAAATTTACAGAGAGCATTCTTAGGAAATTTTTCTCTAATTGTATTGGTAAATAAACATTACAATATATGCTAAAAAATAAACTAGCTCTCTAAGCTATATCTATCTAAAACAGAAATGATATTTTACATAAGATTTACAACTTATAAGATTTCCTAATACATGTCTATGAAGTTTTGAATTATCAGAGGCAAAAAAACAAGCCTAACCTGTTAAGAAACAAAGAAAGAAGTTTGATACCTTTTGTCTAATATCCCCAAAACACACCAACGAAAACCATAACTTCCAAACCCCAACAATAATCAATAACCAACAACTTTTCCAATTTTTTTTTTTATTTGGGACAACCTACAACCTAACAGTAAGATGGGAGATAACCCATGTTCACGTTCGCCTCGAATCCCCAGGCTTGTAGCTTCCACGTAGGCCTTGGAGCTCGCGACTTGCGACGACGCTCGCCATCCTTCTCGTCCCCGCCCACCTCTTTTGCTAGATTCATTTTTGTACACTCATGGCCAAAACGGGTTGGCTACTTGTAATCTCTCTTTGTAATCTTGATTGACATGAATAAAGAATAAGATTTTTACCCATTGCTTGTTTTCCCTTGTTTCGCGGTTTTGCTGCTCCTTCTTTTTTGTGCTTTGTTAAGGGTCATAGGTGGGGCTCGCGAACTTTGCGAACCCGTCTCGTGTGATATAACTTTGCTATGTGGTCAGTCGCTGCTTTATCTCCTGCGGACAGACCGCTAGGTCAGAAAGGCTTCCCTAAACCCTCTCGATTCATACTTGCCCATGTCTCATCGGCCTTTTCATCGTCCATGGACCGGCTATCGGGTCTACGATGGCAGTTTGAACGTCGCTTGAACGGTTTTTGAAGCGGTTGATTTGTGACAGTTTCCCTGCCCCAGTAAAACAAAGGTGTAGGTCTTCGCTGGTATAAAAGGGGACTTTCGGCTTTTTTCCCGTGTCTTCCTTCTTCCTCTCCCGACTTCCTTTTTACTTAGCCATTGTCACTTCCTCCGTTTGAGCTTCTTTGTAAAAGGTATAAGGTGGGCCAGGGCTTCTTGTCTGTAATTGGGTACGTACAAGCCTCTTCGCCTTTTCTTCCCTTCTTTTTACATTCATTCTTTCCTTGTCATTCGAGAAGAAACCCTAGCTTAGGGCAAAATGATCTTGTCTCTAGCGTTCCGCCGTCATCGCCTCTTTTCCTCTAGCTTTGCGGTGATTCCCTTCGTTCTTTACCCTAACACCGACGAGCTTGCTCGTGGAAGAGGCGGGTTGTCTTCCTCTTTCCCTCTCTTTCCTGCGCGCTCCCTTTTAGGCGGGTTTTGCCGTTCTCCCAAAAGTCCAAACTCCCAGAAGAGATGTCTCTGAGTTCCAGCAACAGAGACGACCTCCCGATAGGGCCCGACATTCGGAGGGTCTCGGTGGTTAATGTGGGGCCGTCAAGGGAGGAGCCCCAGGTAGCAGGGCCTCAAGTGGCGGAGCCCCGAGCGGAAGAGTCCCAAGCGGAAGAGTCCCAGACGGAGGTTGGGAGAGATGCCAACAATGGGTCTAACGCTCCCTCGGGGTCACCGTCGGGCGACTCTGCTTCGGGCGGGATGATTGGGAGCCCCATCGGTAGGGCCGTTCCCCCCGTCTTGTCCGAGAGGGTCAAATCGGCCCGACTCAAGGGGGAAGACGACTTCAGGAAGTTCGCGGGCCGTTGCCGCCTCCCATCGCTACATCAGTGGGCACCGACGTACATACACGTTGCTCCCCACTGGCTTCACCTTTGAGACTATCACGCAACTGGCCGATGTCAGGGACCCCAACTACAATGTTCAGGAGGTTCACTATTTTCCTTACTCAACCGAACTTCCTCGCGTTCTTCACCGGGTGGAGGACCAGTCGGATGCCGACGCAATCTATGCCCTTAGTCGACGCTAATCACTGTATGTGGTTGGGTATCGCATAGAGCCTCCGGGCCTTTAGGGCTCCTCCGCGACTTACGTTGTCAGGTTGTAAGGGGCCGCAACTTACGATGCCAAGTTATGCATCCTGACATGTGTAGTCGGCCCAATTTTCCTTTTGGCTCCTCTGTGAGCGGGTTAGGGGCATCCCTTGACTATACCTGTGAGGGGGTCCTCTCTAGGTCTTCTTTTTTAGGCTTAGTAGCTCTCGGTCGGGTGTGCCTTTTGTACGATATCTTTGTAACAACTCGCTCTCTTTTGTCAATGAATAAAGTATTTTGTTGTGACTTTTTTCCCGTCTTCTCTCTTCTTGCATTCTTTTACTATTGTCGGGCTACTCCCATCCCCCTGGCCCAGGGGCTTCACTTGAGTGTGCTGCGCAAAGGGAAGCCCACGGGGCAAATAGAGTAGCCGATCCCATTTTTTACGTTGGTAGAAATAAACGGTCCTTGCGTACGTTTATTTGCTCACGTTGCTCCTTTCCTTGGACTGGCCTTCCGTGGCTTGTGTGCCCGATTATGACTTCAATGTTTCTTCGAGGCGGAGCCCCTTGCGCGTTCGTTTATACTTGTCCGTGACTACTGCCTTGTTGTGTTCTAAGGGTTGTTCCCGACCTTCCAAGGTCTTCCAACCTTGTGGGGTCTGAGGTGGTATTTCGTTGCTTGCCGCCGTTCTTGCTGCGGACTTGGGTGCTGTTGTAGCTCTTTTCCCTGCTATAATTACCTAGCTTTGCGGTCTTGGTGCTTTCGTCACTTTCTTGTTTTTTGCAGTATCTGCCTAGCTCCACGGTCTTGGTGCTTCCGCCACTTTCTTGTGTTGTGTTCTTGCCATCTTGTTGCTTTGTTTTGACTCACGTTGTCATCAATTGTTGTTTGGTCCTTCTACTTTGCTCTTGCTTGCTTGGCATTGCTCTTGCTTTCTCTGCGGCCTCGGTCCTGCATTTTATTGTTATTGTTGCTTTAGTATTGTTTCCTCCCATTCCTGGGCTCGATGTTGCTATGATATTTCCCAATATTACTTTAATATTGCTCTCGCCCCTCCCTGGGCTCAATGTTGCTTTAGTATTGCTCTCGCCCCTCCATGGGCTCAATATTGCTTTAGTATTGCCAGTATTGCTTTAGTATTGCTCTTGCCCCTCCCTGTGCTCAATGTTGCTTTAGTATTGCACAATATTGCTTTAGTATTGCTCTCGCCCCTCCCCGGGCTTAATGTTGCTTTAGTATTGCCCAGTACTGCTTTAGTATTGCTCTCGCCCCTCCATTGGCTCAATGTTGCTTTAGTATTGCTCTCGCCCCTCCCCGAGCTCGATGTTGCTTTAGTATTGCACAATTATGCTTTAGTATTGCTCTCGCCCCTCCTCGGGCTTAGTGTTGTTTTAGTATTGCCTTTGCCCGTCACGGGGCTCAATGTTGCTTTAGTATTGCTCATTATTGCTTAATATTGCTTTCCTGACTCGTGCTTTCGGTACTTAACATCCGTGGAGCTTTGATAAAAAAAGGTCTAACAACTATCCGGCCTCGCCGTGCTTACATTACACAAGCCGCTAGGGCTTACATAGGTGTTGCTCTATCTCTAGTGCTCCAGTCGTTCTCTTGCTCACGGGAAGTACTTCTTCACACGCAAGACATTCCATGTGTTTGGGACTAGGTTGCCGTCCTCTCTCTTTAACTTGTAGGCCCCCTCTTCCACTTGGTGTGAGATGATGTAAAGACCTTCCCACCTTGGGTCTAGCTTCCCACCTTCCGTTCCCCTAAGGACCAGATCCCCCATTTTAAAGCATCGGGGGAGGATTTTCTTGTTGTAGTGCGCGGAAATTCTTCTCTTATACTCGGTTTCGCGGATCTCGGCCATTTCTCGCACCTCCTCCCTTAGTTGTAGTTCCGCGGACATCCTGTCATTATTTCTCTCCTCGTCATAATGCAAAATCCTCTCATTCGGAAAAAGGTGCTCCACCGGGACAATTGTTTCAACTCTATACGCTAGGCAAAACATGGTCTCTCCGGTCCCTTTCCTTAGTGTGGTTCGATTGGCCTAGAGGACGAGCGGGAGGATTTCTTCCCATCGCCCATGCACTTTGTCTAGCATTTTCTTCAGACCAGCCAAAATCTGCCCGTTCGCGTTCTCTACATGGCCGTTTGTCCGCGGGTGAGCTACAGAGGCGAAACGAAGGTGAATACCCTTGGTCGGTGACAATATCTTGTGGGAGTCTGAAGCGACAAATGACATTTTGCCAGATAAATTTCTTCACCTTCTCGATTATGGTTGTTTCTAAGGCCTCTGCCTCGATCCACGTGGTGTAATAATGAATGGCCACAAGGATGTACTGCAGCTGCTCGGGAGCGCGAAGAAAAGGGCCGACAAGATCCATCCCCCACATGGAGAATGGACATGCGGCACTTAATATCTTCATCTCTTGCCTAGGTTGTAGGATGGCGAGAGTGTGAACTTGGCAGGGATTGCATGACCGGTAGACTTGTAACACCCCCAAAATACCCTTTGGAAATATTACCGCCAGTGACCTCAGATTACACATCTGGGGTCACCCAAGGCTTAACTATTTTATAACAAACTGTATAATAACATAAACTTTATTGAATGACATACAACTGCCCAAATAATATTTTATTTACAAATGTTGAAATTACAAATCGATAACAAACCTTAATAGTACAAATATTTATTACAGTGGAAGTCTTGAAATAAAATGACTCAACGGGTCTTTGACCTTGCGATCTCACGCCTAGGATCTCAACCTTGGAAAAACACAGAAAAACGCCAACTGCCTTCACGTCGGGTCCTTGCCTTTACTGATGCGGAAACTTATCTGATGTGACGTATGAGACGGATGACACCAGCCAACCATGCAAAGGAAATTAACCGGTTGGTTAGTCTAATGAAAGACTATGCAATGGTAGAAATAAAAAAGGTTCTAGTGATCGTAACCGTTTACTATCATTGTTCCTCGAATAATAACCGAAGGAACGATATATAACCCGGAACTTTCACGGAATGATTAGGATTAGACATGCACTGAAAAGAAGACTCTAAAGGATTGAGTCTTAGGGGAAACGTATGACAAATTGTTTGGGAACGTTAAGTGTACACACAAGTTTAAAACACGGATTTGATTATTTGGGTCCACGACCAACCTCACCGCGTAATGCGAATCCAGATTGGAAAGAGGGCTTACTCTAACAAGAGTCCGGGCGGTTTCCACGTTATACACCTCGCCCGAGGGTATAGTAATTATGTGCATAATCGCACTTATCTTATTTAATTCCAAAACGTATATTCACACTACTACAATATTGACCTAAGGAAGCGGTCAATAACCGCTACAATAAGTATAAAAAATGCTGCTTTACATCTAATGTAGCGGTTTCTAACCGCTTCATCTGCTCGCGCTGCATTAGATCTAATGAAGCGGTTTTTTAAGCTAGTGCAACGGTTTGATAACAGTACAATAACCGCTTCATTTATTAATACAACCGCTAGTATTTATCTAATGCAGCGGTTATAGCAACACCAATTGCAGGGTTGCATTTATCAAATGCAGCGATTAGACTACCCAATGCAGCGGTTTGGTTGCCTAATGCAGTGGTTGGATCACAAAATGCAGCGATTATAAAGCTTATTGCAGCGGTTACATATATCTATTGCAGCGGTTGTTATGACTTAATGCAGCGGTATTATTACCTAGTGTAAGCATTGTGGTTACCTATTGCAGCGGTTATGGTTACTTATTGCAGCGGTTGTAATTCTCTTTTGCAGCGGTTGTTGATCTAATGAAGCACTTTTCAATTTTTTGGCAGCGACGGTATTTGTGCATTAATTATATATATCCATAATAATTTTTGCTGCTATATATATATATTCCCTACTTACAAAAATGAAATTTTATACAAATTTCATTCATTATATAAGAAACCTGTTGGTTACAATATATAAATACATAGCTTGTCCAAGTGTACTTACTATACAAAAAACCAAGTCAATAAACATATAGAGTTGGCTTGTACTAATTAACACACCAAATGTAAGTTAGCTAGATGTGCTAATATACCAAAATTATGGACCATAATCAAAGTATCATTATTCTAAAAAGTAGACATGTTAATCCTATACCGCTAATATCCATGTTTTCTTGCTTGTCCAATAAAATCAAAAACCTGCAAAAAAAGGTAAAATAACCAATATAAGATTAATCCCTCCTAAGGTAAATTAATTCTACTCAACAACAATATAATAACTATATGAATGAATCTACAAACATATATATTTCACTTAATAACACCAACATATGAATGAATCATTACATATTCTTAGTCACTAATGCATCTTGACATCTAGCTCTACGTGAAACTAGATTTCGCTCAACAATACCACCAACAATCCCTCAAGCAAACACATAAGAGCAACATAGAATTCTCGGTGCTGAAAATAAGCCCGTTAAGGATACTTGATACATTTACAAGTGACAAAGAGCAAGCTAGTCCTACTACAAACTACAAAGACGGATTAGAATAAACTTTTATACACTTTACTCATTCAAGAGCACCAAACAAAACCCTAGAATTTTGAATACCAAACAATGGTCAAGCCCCCCTCAAACATAACTTATTTACAGTAGAAGCTGATAACTTCACAAGAATTTATCTTGTCAACCAGCTTCATCAGCTTATTTTGCCAGAAACTGCTACTTGCATACATTTACACAGCATGAAAAATCAAAAGTAAAAAGGAATAAAGAGAAAAAGAAGAAAGTTGCATGGCTATATACATCTTTTGCTACTTTTAATCCGTTCTTTTTACTTTTCTCTTTATATATAATTATTATCTCTGATATATGATTAGATGTTTCATGCGAAAAATGGCCTACCAAAGCATCATAAATTTCAGGGTAAAAAAGGTCTGGTGTTAATTTTGAGAGGATGAATTAAAACTTGATTAAATACAAGTTACCTCTTTGATATCAGTTGATGATGATAAAGTGCAACCCATTATGATTTCCTCCAAACCAGATGCAGACCTTTCCCCTATTTTATGATGTTGTTGCTTTGTCTGTTGTTGTGCTTGATGTTGCTGCTTCTCATAATAAGAATTTCTAAAATAAAAAGAAAATTATTGTTATCACCTATACATAAAAATATCATAATCACCAAATATTCAAACAAGTTAGATGCCAGATATTTAATCACAGAAACACCTGACTGTCCAAGTTAAGATAGAATAGTTATGATATCACAACTCATGATACAATCACAAAGTAACAAATATAAACAAGAAAAAGAGAAGTAACGTGAAATGCCTTCACCATGGTTTCATCCATAAACTTTATTTTAAGGAAATATATCTGTTTTGTGATGAACAAAAAAAATTAAGAAAGTTACAACATTTTTTTCTATTTGTGGGAGAAATCTAACTAAATGTCTATTTTAAGGAAATGTATTAGTGCCAACTCTCTTATCTTTCCCACTCAACTTGAGGTAAAATTGTACATATGTATAAATAACCAAACTCACACAAACCCATGTATAGTTTACCACTCATCCTAGTACCTGAAGCCTAACCAAGCTCTCATCTGGATATTTTAACTCTCTAGCTCACGTACTCTTCGTCTGTGACAAAATGGATGATCTAATTCCAAAGACACAGACAATAAATGCTACAATACACAATGTGGTCACTCATATGCGTCTTCAACACGATAGACACATCATATACACTTACTAAAGAACCCTGCCAACTGCCAGTTGGCAATCTGAGGCACCATTAATCCAATAAGAATTTGTTGCAGATGCATTTCATGAAATCAGTTCACGAAAAGCACAGCTAGCAAGTTATGTAGGGTGTATGCAGTTATGTAGAAAATCATGGTAAAACACATAATATACCTATATAAACTTGCTGATTGTCTAGAATTACATGAAATAGAACAACCAGTCATTAATGAATATCCCAAACTCAATAATCATGATTCCTTGTATTTGCAGTTTGCATAGAAAAATGTCTCACAAACTAAACTGAAGAAGTCACAATAATTTATCAATTGAATCACAGAAAAATAGATATCAAGGAAACATGTAAGTTATCTTTTCATGTGTAAGCACTGAAACCTTCAAATCCCTTCTTAAAATGACATAGAATGTTTTTTACATAATCCTTGGACATTGACTTGACAAAGACAAGGAAAAAGGGGATATCTATGCCAAATGGACATATCAATTGGTCAAGGCTACAAGCAAACTCCCTAACTAGACTCGGGCAAGCCAAGGCACATAAAGCATTAGATCCACTGATATTCGCAGCTAAACAAGTTCTATATATAGATAATATTGTCCCATTATAATTTGAGAAAGGGAAACATAGAAGGATATGAGATTGATTCTTACTCCTCCTAAGGGTAACATAAGAAGCGGAGTAAACCTTAATCCAGCAAACCATATTTGTGCTTCTAGGACCAGCATGACACATGAGAATCAGCCAACATATGCTCTATTTACTTGGTTTTGTGTTGCTCCATAAGCATGATATTTTGATCTCACATTCTGCACAACTAAACCTTCAAGTTAGCAATTATGACAGTCTCTAATTTCACTCAAGATGACTAGGAAAAAAATAAGAAGGTTGCAACCCTTATTTGGCCAATTTACAAATGAACATATAAATGTAAACAGAAATTTGTCAATAATAAGAATATGTAATTTGTCCCTTCTTAACCTAAAATTTTGTTAAACAAAATATAATTTGTCCCTTGTTGTGCTGGAAGCTGAAAGCATGGAGGAGTGAAAGAGAAAACAAATAACAAACGTGAAGGAGGCAACAAAAACAAAGTTGATGGCAAAAAATACCTTGTAATCTACCCATTCAAGTTGACTTGAACACCAAATCGGGGATTCTCCTTCGAATTACAACAACACCAGACGAGCAGCAACCCTAACTGGCCATTCCAAATAACCTTCTTATTCAAATTTGAGAAACAATAAACCAAATCGATTGAGGTCTCCTTCGAATTTCAGAGTACAAGAGTATGAATTGTGGTATTGTAATTGATACGCCGTACTTTGTATGGCGTAGTTAGGGATTATTAGCACATTTTAGGAGACTTTGGCAGGGTTTTGGAGGTGATGTTGATGCTTGTAGTGCGGAGCTGCATTGTGGATGATTTGAAAGCACTTACGAGTTAAAGACGGAGTTCGAAGACATGTTGGAGGGCAGGTGATCAGAAGACAAAAGCTTCTGGAGTGAAGACCGCGAGGTGGGGCGATGTACCGTGATCGCCGTTATTCTCCAGTCCAACAGAAGCTGCTGGAGCACAAACTGCGATCCCCCGCGATTGCGGTTGGTCGCGGTTTTGCCGCGCGACTGAACAGCTCCCGATTTTCCTTTGTTTTTGACCGTTTCGTTTTGCTGAGTTAATTGGTAATTAAATGGGCTCGGATTAGGTTTAGAAAGAGGCACGTCCAGACTGCAGCCACTCTCTCTCCCTGTCTTTTCTCAAGAACATAATTAGTTTTCCCTTGTTTTTCTTTTGGATTTGGAATTGTGTGAAGAACATGAGCAAGAACTAAACCCTTGTTTTGCCTAGCTTGGAAGCACAAGGTTGACTTGGTTGTAAGGTTTATTTCTCTTGTTCATCCCTTTAGATTTGGTATTGATTTCCTTGAGCATATTTCTATTACTATCTATTTTGCTAGATTGATCACATAGTCTAAATCTATAGTAATTTAGGTGCTAGATTTGGGATAGACGGTGGAATCCCTAATCATAGGTAGCAACCACAATTGCATGAAATTGGTAAATTGAGTTCAATTGTGAAAAGGAAATTGATTTGCATGACATACTTGCGGTGTTGAGTCTTGTTTGCAATCCATTAATCTTATACTCTATGCTATTGATTGAACCAACTTAGGAGGTCTTCTAGGTTATCAATTAGTAAGTGTTAGCAAGACCGGTTGGCTCGCTAATATAAAGAAGATCAGAATTGGAACAAATCCATAGGATAAATATGAACATGAGAAGAATCTATGATCAACTTGGTTAACCTTTGTGTGGAAACTTGCTAGGTGAAGCTCCCTTTTCTTCATATTTGCTTGAACTTGATTCGGTGTTGTTTTATTTGAGTAGTTTTAGTAGAAAACCAACCCCCCCCCCCCCCCCATTTGTCCTTTTAAGTTGATAAATTAGTAATTGCATTGAAATTGACGTGTTAACTCCCTTGGGTTCGACTCCTTACTTGCATGCTATACTCTAGTTGTAATTTAGGATTACTTTGATAGCGCGCACGACTGAAAAACGCTATCAAATTTGGCGCCGTTGCCGGGGAGTATGAATTGTAGTTGCCGGGGAGTATGAATTGTAATTGGATTTGTAATTTAGGTCTCCTTCGAATTTCAGAGTACAAGAGTATGAATTGTGGTATTGTAATATGTAGATATAAGTAGGCTACAATGGAAAAAGTATCATTTTTCAAAAGCAGAAGCACAACCCTAAAGTGAGCACACTTAAACCAATTTCACACTCTCAGACAAGCTAATGAATCGTGACTCACAAGCACAATACAATAAAATATACTACCGTAAGAGGAAAATTAGAAATGTTTGAGATGGTAACGACGATCAAAAGCCTCAAAATCAACGCAATATTAACCTTGCACCCTATTCACTTGACAAAGTTTGAGAGGCTACAATGGAATTAGCCATACACCATTTTTTCTCTTGACCTTGCACTTCTTTAAACTGTTAGGCAAAAAATCAGAATCCACATGCACCATTTTTTCTCTTTGCCGAAGAACACATTCAAAAAATCAAAACTTGGTACAAATACTTAAGGTATAATCAGCAAAATGCACTTCACTTTCAATCATTGATTCTACATTCACATTCTCTATCTATCATTTGTTTGTAAAATTACATGACTAAAATTTTGTGATTATACATACTGTTATTGACCAACATTCACATTCTCTATCTGTCAATTTCAATTACTTGACTAAAATCAGTGAGCAATCATGCATTCAAGCCAATAAATTTAAGAAAGAACAATCAAAACAACATAATATATGATATGGTTACTTCTCAATCACCAAAAGGAGGAAGATGAGGGAGATAACCTTGTCTGAGAACAGTGTTGCGGGGGGAGAGAGGGATATAATACTTTTCAGCTTCAGCCACCCTAAATAATGAAAGATGAACTCAAACTCCAAGCATATCCATAATCATAAAACAGAAGCTTACATGCATTTGGTCTTATACAAAGCCATGTTGGCTTAGTGGCTTATAAGCTAATGGGAGTTTGGACGATCAAACAACGTCAAACTTAAGGAATTTCATAATTATGCACTACAAAATTACTAACATTACCAAGCACAGAACTAAGGATTTAAAATGACGATTATTACATCAACATAGTTCATTAAGACAACTATTTTTTGGGTAGGGGAATCAGAGATCAAAAGATAGAACAAAAGCAACAGTCAATTCATCAGATGATAGAAAAACAAAATGACTACAAAGACAATCATCTCATGACCTTTACCAATGAAAATATTCCATGACATTCAACCAAACTAAAATGTACCTTTTCCTTCTCAAAAAGCTCCCTTAGCTGACACAATTCAAGCACCTTTTATTGCTACAAATATATTCAAAATTATAATGTAGGTAAACTAGTGTATAAAATTTCAATAGAAAATTAAAATTTTTAACAATATATTTTTGAGGCGTTCAACTTTATCTTAATACTCCATTTCACTTGTCTAAACTCTAAAGTAAACAAAAAGATGTTACAACAAAAACTGAGTTGATGATACGAGGAATTTAGGTAGGTAGCATGCAGTCAACCTTCGGATTCGAGTCTCTTCCATAACCAGATCCAGCTGAATAATCGAGAGATGTGTCTTTATCCGTACATAAACCTACAAAAGACAAAAAATATCAACTAGGAGAAACTGTATGGTATAGGAAAAGTGAATGAACTTATGTCTGGTAGTTTCTATAAAGATAAGCAGAAGAACATATTATTTAACAAATAAGAAGATATGAATGGAAAAGATTGTTGTTCCTATGATATAACTAAGCCAGCCTTTGGACGGTCCAATACGACAGTCCAAGTAATACTAATGCCACCATAAAGCAAGCAAGTATTCAGATGTTGTAAGCTATACTTTATTAATTCATAAGTAAAAACACAGCAAATGGTAGATAGAGAATACCTTATATTATTTCTTCCAGGTATAGGGTTGGCTATCTCTTTGGACATCACAACAGTTCCATTCAACACCCAAGTTTCCTTTTTGTCCCCAGTTACACTTGGATCCCTTTGGTCATGGATTGTTGAATTTGGTACAGTTGAATTCTCCTTATAATTGTTCACACGAAGAAGAATTAGAAGAACCACTTGCAACTAGCCTTAGTACGATCTACTTGCAATTAGACAACTGTAGAAAGAAATTCAACAAATTGAAGAGCTAGACATAGTAATACAGATCAAACACCTAGGTTTAGGCAAAGCAAAACCTAACAATTCAACCGCAACAATATAAACCAAAACCCTAGAACACTACCTGCATACAAGAGATAAAAGGCGAGGACAAACCAAAGACAACGACGATGGACTAATGGAAGGAGCAACCAGGTGATTATGGCCGCCGGAGACACCACCGAGAGGTCGCCGCCGCAAGAGACCACGATCTAGAGGGAAAGGAAGGACCCCAACAAAGGGAAATTTAATGTGAAGTCGAGAAGGAGGCAAGAAAAAGCAAAATTGATGGCAAAAATACCTTGTAAGGTACCGATTCCAGTCGACTTGAGTACCAAATTGGGGATTTTCCTTCGAATTAAAGCAGCATAAGACGAGCAACACCCTTTCTAACCAGACATTCCAAATAGCCTTCTTCTTCGAATTTGATAAACAAAAAACAGATCGATAGAAATCCCTTCGTATTTCAGAGCAAAAACCTAGTTTTTAGGAAGAAACTTCATCGCCACTAGCTGCGTATTTTGTTTCCAATCTAGGTTTAGAAGTTTTTTGGTCGAAGTACCGGGAAAGAACTAATGAAGGCGGGGATAATTAGAATTTAGAAGCGCGCCATATACAAGCGCTGCATTTGAGCTATTTTTCTATTTTATATACCGCTGCAATAGATACGTAAACCGTTTCATTAGATTTTATTAATAAACCGCTGCCACAGACGTTGCAATTGAGTAAAAACCGCTACACTCAACCGCTGAAATACTCACAACCGCTACAAACTACCGCTTCAATAGGAAAACCGCTTCCCGCAACCGCTGCCTAATCCTAAACCGGTGCAAGTGACCGTTTCATTTGTTCAATATTGTAGTCACGTTAAAGCTTTTATTATATATATCATCTCGGCACGAGAGATATCTTGGGAACATTTCCCGAATGTTTGGCACCAGCTGTGTGCACCACCACCTATACTCGGATAGGGGTAGGTCATGACCAGGAAAGTGTTAGGGCAAAATCATCCTAAGCACCAAGTTCTAAAGAAACGACTAGACCTCGTAAGGTACATAGCGTTCCTACGAATACTCGTTTTAACTACGCATTTAAGTTCACACATAAAATCCACACCAATACCATCACGATAATTAACAAGTATAATAGCGTTGTTTCTAGCAATATATACAACCTTTTATAATATCATTTTTTAATCACATCATTTATAAAATCTATTCCCAAACGAAAACAACATTTCATTCCAATTTAATTAACAATCAAAATAATTGATAACTAAAGGAAAAATGGAATGATTAAGCAAGAGCAAACCGCCACTTGCCTTAATCTAGACGAATGAAGATGTCGGGTTCCGGGATCTGGAAACTGGAATCTGCCTACGGATTCCTATGATAACAACGGAACAACAATGAAACCCTAGGTTAGATTCATTACGAACGAATAACGAGGGTAAACGAATACAATACGAGGCGAAGAAAATAAGCCTGAGTCGTGACCGTGGCTGTCCAAGCCACGATCGAGCTTGCCAGGGAAAGCCGCGGTCGAGGTTTGGACTTTCGCGGTCGCGGAATTCTGGGCAACTTCCGCGGTCGCGGAATTCATACCCGCGATCGCAGATGCCTTCTTCCGACGCGACTCTAAATCGAATTGAGGCTCACCGACGAATCGAATGACAACGCCTTGGCTTCGAACGAGGCTCACCACCACTCCAAGCTTCCAAGGCACCACGACGACCACCAGGAGCTCCGGCGAGGGCAAAACTCCGAGGACGAAGAAAACGAGAGGAAGAGAGGTTGATCGAGAGCTGTGGATGAGAGATCCGAGGGCCTCCATCTCCTTTTATAGCCCCCAATCCGAAGACGTTACCTTCCATTGGCAAGCCAACCATTCCGACTCCCTCCACCGGCGAGCATTGAAGAGCACGAGGCGAAATTGAAGCGGCGAAACGTCTTCAGATCTGAAGATGACGTTGCACAGTGTTTTCGCGGTCGCGGAAATGCCACGAGCGCGTCACTTGGCTTTTGGTCGCGGATTCACTCGCGGTCTTATGCTAGAATTTATTTTTAGTATCCATAAAATATCCTAAGACCCGATACTACATCAAACATATATTATAACGTTTAAAAGATTTTTACAGAGACTATAGAAATTACATAAATTTTGAATATGCCAAACGCGTCTCCCTTACAGAATGAGGGTTGGGAAAATTACCCAAATACCCTTACTGAAACTGAGGGGTATTACATCACTACCCCCTTAAAAAGAGTTTCGACCCCGAAACTAGGCCGATAACAGCTCGGAGAAGCGACCTCATTTTAAGTTACCGAACCTTATAAGTTTAACCATGCCTAAACCATTTAACACTTTGTAAATTGGTTCAAGCATTTCTAAGTTAAAAGTTATAAGTTGGTTCAAATTATAGTTAACGTAAGGTTAACTATAATTTAGACCCTTCATAACTTAAGGGAATTCTATAACTTGCTTTCACCAAACATACATTCTATCATATTACCCCTATGGTAACATGAGGATTATTACATTACTACCCCCTTAAAAATAGTTTTGACCCCGAAACTAACATCGCTAAAATAAAGGGACCGGTTTCACCATAATCTCTCTACCTGAACTTAATATCCTTAATCATTTCATCCCTGTACTTGCTCCAGGGAGAACGATCTGTTTCCTCAACCATGCCACTAACTCGCACATCTTAACTCGAAGTGCGACACTTATAATAACTCGTGACTACATTCACAAGGTCATAATTATCTTAGGATAATAGTCTCAAAAAATCCTCGCAATATACTTGCTATACCTTAAGCATGATAACACACATTTCTCTTTCAACTTTTCTCTTTATAACCAAATTCAAACTCATACATTATCTCCCTATAATCCAATATCAGATCTCAGTAATCCTCGAGACATTACATTCTCTAATTCCTTTAAAGGTACACCCCGCAATTCCATTACCTATCTCCAAGCCAATTTGTTTCCTTACGCCATTTCTAACCCAAAAATCCTTACAAGCTTAACTGAACGTATTTTATTATTCAACCTTCAACTTAAACCTTTAAGGTTCCTCTATTTACTCAAAAATATCATATTGATGAACGATGCCTTGCCATCAAAATCAATCATTTTACGTCCTAATCCTTAAACGTACATAAGACAATTTCCCATGCCACATCCTTTTGTTTATCGATATCCTCCGAATAACTTATCCCTACCCATAACCTTTAAATTTAAGTGAGATTTTCTCCTAATACAATCGTTTCACAACTTAATCTTCCCAAAAAGTGTCATAACATCGGCCTTGTAGCCGTCATACTATCTTAAGATCCATATATCGGACCTTGTAACTCTCGAGATATCATAACTCCATATTCCTTGAAGGTACAACTTATAATTTAAAATATTTGGCCCAATCAAATATGGCCCTAATGCCCAATTCTAACTTAAACCTTTAGTGTCCTCAAAACAAGATCGTGATAAATCAATTAGCACAATTGTGATCGTCCACTTTATTTCCCCAAACGTGAAATCAAATCGCCTTAATAGACATAGATCACTTTTCATCCGATCCTGTAGACAAAATTCCATCCACTTAAGTTATCACGTACTCTAAATCCTTATAAATTACAACAACCTTTACCAACTGAGTTGTTATTCACCCATAAATCCTTAAACACTTAATCGTCCTCATTCAATTTATTATCCCAAATCAAGCGACCTTTTGCTTTATCGGAATTCAATATTCATCCAAGACGTGATCGTCCTATTACTCCTCCTATCCTTATATCGTTTCCCTTAAGAAAACCTCATAACGAAACCTCAGATAAATCTTCCAAGATAATACTTATGACTTCACACCCTTAGCCTTTTCGAAGCCTAATACACTAGGCCCACAATGAGCACACTCACTTACAAACTCCATAACCTTAATCCTTGGGTTCTAAAGTTTTACTCAAGATCGTAATAGAGTACGGTCTTGTTAGGGAAGACGAATTCCTTATGAACTATCTCTCTTATACATTTACTCTCTTCTCAGCAATCTATCCACATAAATGCCTACAGAATGACCTCACAACTAGGCATTCTGGACTTCATATGGTTCACTCTCACATACTTTTACCAGAACAAATATTCAGGGTACACATATGAGAAATAATTCTTAATCCCATAGAGCATTAACCACACACATTTGTTTCCTTCAAATTAAGGAATTTTGGTAAAACTCAACTTACATGATCACGCTCGTCAGCTCAACTGAGGGAGCAATTAATGTCATACCGATGTGATATTACTCCAAGAATAACACGAGATTCCTAAGAATGGATCTAGGAATTAAGTAATAGAGTCGACCCTAGTGTTAACCACGTAGGAGACGAACACCTAGGCTTCATACGTTACCCCTTCTTTATGAGTCCTGATAGCCCTTATCCACACGTGACATATACTGTTTTTGGCACTCACGGAGTCTCGTATGAGCGAACAATTTGCAATAGTAACGAATTTAGTAATTTCCGAAACAAGGAAACACTTCTTTATTATTCGAAACATTACATTAAAACAACTAACAGAAAGTCCAACAGACAGATTGCTAAACTATGGAGACTATCGACACAAGTCATCGCTCCATATTCTTAAAAAGCTCAACAAAAATACAACTACTCGTCCTGGGATTCATTCTCATTGGAGTGACGAAACACAAAGAGTCATTGCCCCTGACCCGAAGACTCCATAGGCGCCTTGCCTTTATTATGAGTAATAGATTGCTCAGGAGCGGATACCTCTGGCTTTGGGTTCTGCCCATTGCCAACATGTGAGTCTTGATAAGACGGCGTTGGTCCTTGACCCTTCTGCCTATAGTATGTTTTCATGTGGCCTTCCTTCCCACAACTGTAACATACCCTCTTTTTCTTTTGACAGATAAAACTTTTATGCCCAGCCTCACCACAGTTGTGGCATTGAATCACTCCGCTACTCCAACCTGAGCCTTTGGCGGAGTCAGACTGAGTCGTCTCGGTCTTAGCACGACCAGACTTCTCAGACTTGGTGGGCGATGTCGGTCGTTTGAATGTACCAACCTGACGATCATATTGCCCACCCCTTCCTTTAATCTGCTTCTCCCACTTTCGGGCATATTCTTCCAGTGTGGCCTCTATGTTATAGGCTGCATCCACATATTGCTCTAACGTAGAACAACCATGATGCACCATCAGAGGTTTGATTTATGGATTCATCCATCCATGGAAGTACCAGATCTTTTGTTCTTCGCTGGACGCTTTCGTCCCAGCATAGTACAACAAGTGATTAAACCTGGCAGCCAACTCTGTCACCTTCAACCCATCAGTCTTTGGGTAAAGAAACTCCTTGCGTTTCTCCTCCCTCATAGGCCGAGAGAAGAACCGATCAACTAATCCCGTGCTCTTCCACCATTCACTGGCCCCATCCTTCAGATATAACAAGCAATGTGTACCATTTTAGCGTACACACAATGTTCTTAAACAAACGCTCCATATGAAGGAACCAGTATGCCATCTTGACGGGTTCTCCAGTACCGTCATACGGGTTAGGCCTCATGAAGTTGATCGCTTTCAGTGCACGACCATAATTTCCTCCATCTCTTCGAGTACTCATTAGAGGCGGGTTATTTGTTGTATCCTCAACGTTAGCAGTACCCTGAGGGATTGAATTCCCCTAGACTCGCTGAACCCCTGGCCTCACCAACTCAGTGACCGCTTTCATTACGATCTGCCTGATTACTTCTACAACAGCTGCACTGAAAACTATTGGAACAACAGGAGGTACCTGCACCCTTTCCCCTCCTATATGGGGTGGAGCATTCCTCACTGGGTTGTTATGGGAACCGAACCCAACTTCCTCTCGGTCCGCTGCATTTCCAGTCTGAATCCGAGAAGCATTACTCGGTCCAGCTGCATGACGTGTGATGTTTCTAGCGTTCACCATCTGATTGTGTCTACGTATATTAGATAGGTACCAACAAATTTAAGTTGCAAGTAATAAATACTTTAAAGTGCAATATCTGAGGTAGTCGTCTAATAAACTCAACTTTTCATTAATGAAACACACACCAAGCGTCACTCAACAACTGAAAGGGAAAATATGGGAAAAGAACATTAGGAGACTTATGCTCTAGTATTGTTCAAATGGGAAAACACTTAGGAAGGAAACCATTACTGGCCTATTATTCACTGCTTCTTCTCTACCGGAGGTAACTCTTCCTCCGAGTCATCAGTTAACCCCTTCTATTTTTGGATCACTTGATCCTTCAGCAGGCACTGATGGCTCCCCGGACTTGCCCATATCGCATTTCTAAGGCTCTGAACTCCGCCATCTTTGCCCCCAAAGATCCTCATTACCGGGCTGATCTAAAATCCAGAAAAACTCGGCCCACTCCTCGTGGAAGGGATCCACCAGCTCCTTCTCATCCTCTGGATTCGCCATTGAGTCCTCATCTTCATCAGAGACCACGGGGGTAGAGGGTTGCTTGGATTGCACTTCTCTTTCTTCCCCGCTTTCGGACTCGGACTTTTCGGTCAATGGGGTAAACTTACACACCGATCCGCCGACCACTGGAACTTCTACAGAATGACGCTCAGACTTAATTGTCGGAGCGGCCTCAGATTCATCTTGGGTCTTAAGTTGGGCTCTAGGGAATACCATTGTCTGTGAAGAGACAAGAGAGATTTAGAACTTTCTTGTTTATAGAAATTCTATCTTCCATAACAAGCGGAAATGATCGGACAACGAACGTTGGCAGAAGTTTTGAAAACGTCCTTTCCACAAAACTTGTTAAGGTAAACTAAAACTCGTTTGTTAATTTTGTTTCTACTAAATTATTGTGATTTAAAATCTACTTCAAAAATGTTTTTATCTTTAAACCTTACTTAGGGCCTATAGTAAAGAAATCCTATACACGAAGTTTTTGTTTTATAAAATCCCAAATAAACGCAAAATGGTTTAAAAGTTTAGAGTTTTAAAACTTTTAGCTCTGATACCAAATCTGTAACACCCCCAAAATACCCTTTGGAAATATTACCGCCAGTGAACTCAGATTACACATCTAGGGTCACCCAAGGCTTAACCATTTTATAACAAACTATATAATAACATAAACTTTATTGAATGACATACAACTGCCCAAATAATATTTTATTTACAAATGTTGAAATTACAAATCGATAACAAACCTTAATAGTACAAATATTTATTACAGCGACAGTCTTGAAATAAAACGACTTAACGGGTCTTTGACCTTGCGATCTCACGCCTAGGATCTCAACCTTGGAAAAACACAGAAAAACGCCAACTGCGTTCACGTCGGGTCCTTGCCTTTAATGATGTGGAAACTTATCTGATGTGCCGTATGAGACGGATGACACCAGCCAACCATGCAAAGGAAATTAACCGGTTGGTTAGTCTAATGAAAGACTATGCAGGGGTAGAAATAAAAAAGGTTCTAGTGATCGTAATCGTTTACTATCATTGTTCCTCGAATAATAACCGAAGGAACGATATATAACCCGGAACTTTCACGGAATGATTAGGATTAGACATGCACTGAAAAGAAGACTCTAGGGTTGAGTCTTATGGGAAACGTATGACAAATTGTTTGGGAACGTTAAGTTTACACACCAGTTTAAAACACGACTTTGATTATTTGGGTCCACGGCCAACCTCACTGCGTAATGCGAATCCAGATTGGAAAGAGGACTTACTCTAACAAGAGTCTGAGCGGTTTCCACATTGTACTCCTCGCCCGAGGGTATATTAATTATGTGCAAAATCGCACTTATCTTATTTAATTCCAAAACGTATATTCACGTTAAAGCTTTTATTATATATATCATCTCGACACGAGAGATATCTTGGGAACATTTCCCGAATGTTTGGCACCAACTGTGTGCACCACCACCTATACTCGGATAGGGGTAGGTCATGACCAAGAAAGTGTTAGGGCAAAATCATCCTAAGCACCAAGTTATAAAGAAACGACTAGACCTCGCAAGGTACATAGCGTTCCTACGAATACTCGTTCTAACTATGCATTTAAGTTCACACATAAAATCCACACCAATACCATCACGGTAATTAACAAGTATAATAGCATTGTTTCTAACAATATATGCAACCTATTATAATATCATATTTTAATCACATCATTTATAAAATTTGTTCTCAAACGAAAACAACATTTTATTCCAATTTAATTAACAATCAAAATAATTGATAACTAAAGGAAAATGGAATGATTAAGCAAGAGCGAACCACCACTTGCCTTAATCTAGATGAATGAAGATGTCGGGTTTCGGGACCTGGAAACTGGAATCTGCCTACGGATTCCTATGATAACAACGGAACAACAGCGAAACCCTAGGTTAGATTCGTTACGAATGAATAACGAGGGTAAACGAATATGATACGAGGTGAAGAAAATAAGCTTGAGTCGTGAATGTGGCTGTCCAAGCCACGATCGCGCTTGCCAGGGCAAGCTGCGGTCGCGGAATTCTGAGCAACTTCCGCGGTCGCGAAATTCATACCCGCAATCGCGGATGCCTCCTTCCGATGCGACTCTAAATCGAATCGAGGCTCACCGACGAATCGAATGACAACGCCTTGGCTTCGAACGAGGCTCACCACCACTCCAAGCTTCCAAGGCACCACGGCGACCACCAGGAGCTCCGGCGAACAACTCCGGCGAGGGCAAAACTCTGGCGACGAAGAAAACGAGAAGAAGAGAGTTTGATCGAGAGCTGTGGATGAGAGATCCGAGGGCCTCCATCTCCTTTTATAGCCCCCAATCCGAAGACGTTACCTTCCATTGGCAAGCCAACCGTTCCGACTCCCTCCACCGGCGAGCATTGAAGAGCACGAGGCAAAATCGAAGCGGCGAAACGTCTTCAGATCTGAAGATGACGTTGCACAGTGTTTCCGCGGTCGCGGAAATGCCGCGAGCGCGTCACTTGGCTTTTGGTCGCGGATTCACTCGCGGTCTTATGCTAGAATTTATTTTCAGTATCCATAAAATATCCTAAGACCCGATACTACATGAAACGTATATTATAAGGTTTAAAAGATTTTTACAGAGACTATAGAAGTTACAGAAATTCCGAATATGCCAAATGCGTCTCGCTTACAGAACGAGGGTTGGGAAAATTACCCAAATACCCTTACTGAAATTGAGGGGTTTTACAAGACCTCCATAGTGTCTTTCCTCATGGTGGGTTAAAAGTAACCAGCGCGTTGGGCTTTGTGGGTAAGGGTCCTCCACCCGGACTGGCTACCGCATAGACTGTTGTGAATCTCCTCAATGAGTTGGCGGC
Organism: Rheum nobile; assembly: GCA_027886185.1. Lineage (NCBI taxonomy): Eukaryota > Viridiplantae > Streptophyta > Magnoliopsida > Caryophyllales > Polygonaceae > Rheum > Rheum nobile. The sequence continues at coordinate 5,338,691 of WOAB01000163.1, forward strand.
CTTGCTCCAGCGAGATGCACTTGAGGCCTAGCGAATTATAGACTTTTCTGTATAGCCCGCCTCCTTTCATGTAGAAGCACGAAGTTCAGACATGCAATCTCAGTCTCTCAGCCTTATCGGAAGGAGAAGCTCCTTTATCCAAGTATTCCATCAGAGGGGTTCTCCAATCATGGGTTTCGCTGATCGACATGACTTGCACTTGAATGGTTAGGTGACTCTTGCTCTCCACGCGGGCTACACCAATAGTGCAACCGGCTGGCCTGGAACAGAGCATAGTGAGGGCGTTTGCCTCTACGTTCTCGAACCTTGGGATGGAGTGTATCTCAAACTGGCGCAAAGCCTTGGCCAGTGTTTTCACTCTTTCACAGTACTCGGGCAAGGTTCCTGTCTTTTCCACGTAAATTCCTTGCACCTAGTTAACCAACACCTCGGATTCGCTGTAACAAGTCCGACTTTGCACCCCATTCGCAAGGGCTAATTCAATTCCTGCCAAGAGACCCTCATACTCTGCTTCATTGTAAGTGTCCTCGAATTCCAGTGCTAGTGCGTACTCTATTATTTCTCCTCCCCATGACGTGAGGACCAGGCCGGCCACGCAGCCTCCCTCATTCACTACACCGTCAGAAAAAAGTACCCAACAAGTCAACACCCCTGTTGCTTCCGCGATGGCCTCATCCTTGAAGCTGGCCTCGACAAGGAAGTCGGCGAAAGATTGTGCCTTGATAGCAGGGCGGCTCTTATACGAAATGTTGAACTCGGAGAGCTCGACCACCCACCTCGTCATATTGCCTGAGAGGGTAGGTCAATGAAGCAAGTTCTGCAATGGGAAGTCAGAGAGGACCTTTCCGGGATGACCCTGGAAGTACGGCCTTACATATGAGCAGCTGTGACTACTGCGAGAGCCAGCTTTTCCATGGGCGAGTATCGCGTCTCTGTAGGCAGCATGGTCTTGCTTATAAAGTAGATTGGCACTCGCGTGTCCTTCATAATTACTGCGCTGATTGCGGTATCCCCCACAATGATGTAAAGTTGGAGCTCCTCTCCAGGTGCAGGCGTCGCCAGGGTGGGTAATCGCTTCAAGTGGTTTTTCAAGTCCTCAAAGGCCGTCGCGCATTCTGGCATCCACTCAAAGTTGTGGACGTTTCAGAGGGCCTTGAAGAAAGGGAGAATTCTTTCTGACAGGCGAGCATAAAACTTGCCGAAGTAGTTGACTGCGCCCAAGAAACTTTGTACTTCTTAAACACTATGTGGGGCGGTCATTGCCAAGATTGCTTCAACTCTCTCCGAGTTGACATCGATTCCTCTAGTACTGACTCGGAAACCTAAAAACTTGCATGCTTGCACTCCAAAGACACACTTCTCGGGGTTCAGACTCATTCCATTGCTTCTTAGGGTGTTGAAGACTTCGTGGAGGTCGGCTGCGTACATGGAACCGTATCGATTCTTCACAACGATATCGTCTATATAGGCTTCGTGGAGCTATTGGACTTGCCAGACTTGCTCCACGAGGCCCTTTCCTTTCAGAGTGGTTAAATAGCACGCCCGACTCTCTGATTGCCGACTTTTCGACTCTCCTACATCTTCGAGAACTGGAACTTTTCCTTGAGGTGATATATTGATGCAATAGCCTAGAAGTTGTTGAGGGACACTCGCTCTAGAATTGCATTGTACGCGGAGGGTATCCTCATGAGCATAAAGTCTATCGACTTGGATCTACACGAGCTTCCCTCATCTCCCATGATGAGGTCCAGGGTGACAACGCCGAAGACGGCGACCCTCTCTCCTAAGAAACCGACTAACGAGCAATCGGTGGGTCAGAGCTGTGCGAGCGGGATTTCTAGTTGCAGGAAGGCATCCCAGTATAGAATGACAGCGAAGATTACCATGTGGATCAGGATCCGCTTAACTAGCTTTGTCCTGAAATGGGCATTTATGACCAAGGGGTCATAGTGATGGGTCTTTACTGCCTCTACGTCCGCCTCTGTGAAGGAGAGTTGGTGCCCCATCGACGAGTTGTTGGCTACGCTAAGTACTGGCATTGTTGGGCGGTGTCTTCCTCCTCACGCATACCTCCGCGCGGCCCTCATACTTTCTCCCAACAGACTTGCGCCGCCCGCGATTGTTCGCATGCACCCATCCGGGAGAGGGAAGTTGTCTCTCCGTGGAGGGGGCGGGGGAAGTGGTCCTTGGTTCTTTCTCATTCCTCTGCTCATTGCTCAATAGCCTCTGGCGAACAGAGACCCCAAGGTGGGCTTCTTTGTCGGGGATCTATAACCCATGCACTCGCGGTTCTCATGCATCTTGGATTTATGGTACGAGTAGAATTTCTGGGGAGATTGCCCTTGTTGGGGTGCTGATTGAGACTTGGAGCAGTTGAGAAAGGAGTTGTGCTGCTGAGGCGACGGGTTCATCAACACTGTAAGTACTGAAGCGCGCTCGGGGGCTTTGTGATGTGACCCTGCCTCCCATGACGGCCCAAGACGAGGAAGAAGCCACGAGCCTACGCTCAGAGGGTCCAGTGACAAGGTCTAGGTCCAAAGCCATCTCCACCGCCGTCGCGTCACTTGTCGCACGCGTCGTAGCTGGCCAAGGAAGCTGAGACGCCAACCCAAGACTCGTCGTCCTCACCACCATCGGCAATGAAACAACGCATTCTTCATAGCTAACATCGCGTGCACCCACTCGCGAGGCCATCGACCCTTAGTCGTTGTTCCTCGCAGTGTTTGTACCCATTCAACGCGTCTTTTCATAGTTTTGAGACATTTTCTATATTTGGTATTATTGCTTATTTTAGATAGTTTCCTTTTATAGTCTTTTCTATTTTTGGGTTTGTGCCTTTTGCATGCTTACATTGGCTAGCCCATAGGTTCGTCTCGGTCCAAGCCCATTAGGTCTTGGCCAAGTTCTTTGGCTATTTAAAGCCTCCTTTGTTATTGTTATTTCCTTACGTTCAATTTAATTCAAGGTTTCAAGTCGAGTGTTTATCCTCCTTCCCTTGATCGGACGTCAAAACCCTCTATCTTCGCATCCCCTTCACTCCGCCGTCGACGCTACGGCAAACGCTTGAACCTTCAAGCCAAGTCTTCATTCGCATCTCCCTTCATCCGTAGTTGATGCTACGACACCAAAGACTTGTCTTTTCAAGTCATCTATCCCTCATCCAATCGCTTCCGCCATCGCTATCCTTTCGCCCCATCAACCGTTGCCACCGCTATCCATTCGCTCCAGCAATCGCTTTCACCGCGTTCACCACCGCGTTCGCCACCACCTTCACTGTCGTGACGTTCATCGCGTGACTTCTCACCCAAGACTAGATCCAAAGGTATCGCCTTTGACAATTGGCTTGTCATCGGAGGCAAGATCACATCAACTGGTATCAGAGCCCAGCAGTCTTGTAAGTCACGAACTCAAGTTAGCATTTTGTTCACAATTTTTCTTGACCCCCGTCGTTTGCTTTCATAAAGATCTCGCGAGAAAAGAAGAGAAAAACCAGAATTTCCATCTTTGCAACACCTTCGGTTTCTACAAGATACTATCTTGGCCGATTTTTTTTTCCTTGTTCCCTAAGTTTTGGTGTGTTAGGTAATTTGTTATCTTGCATGCTATAATATTTTGTTTCCTTATTTCACGCGTGGATAGAGTTTCCTTGTTTGCTAGATTTTGCTTTTTAGTTAAGTTAACCGAATTTCCTTATAAGATATCATATCAAATCTTATCTTCTCTCTCCTATCTCTAAGATCACACTTGTGATATTCTTGTTACTTAGACCGGTTTTATTTTTGTTTCCTTTTGCAAATCCGAAAAGATCAAAAGATAAGATCTCGGATATTAAAAAAAAACAATTATGGAAAAGATATTCAAAAAAAATAAAATTCCAAAGTTAGGTAACGCCAAAATAAGGCAACCCTAACCCACTCTCGGTCTAAGCTCATCTTCTATCTCTCTCCGCCGTCTAGGTAAAGCTTCCTAGAAGGTACTTTCTTGCTTATCAGGTTGCTTTGTTTACGTTTGTTTTAGCGTTTCAATTTGTTCTTGTTTGTTTGATTGCAACTTGCTTGATACACCAAATCTTGTGCAAGCCAAGCTGCCCTCACGGCAAGCCAAACTAACCCTACCTACGTGAACTTTGTGACTTGACTAGTGATTTGCTTGGTTGTTGTTCTTCGTTGTCTTTTGGTTTCTTTTTACTCCCATGTCTGGCCATATTGTTATAGGTACCATGATGATTGAACACGGTGAGAACCAACTTGGAGTCGACAACACCAACCCACATCAACCACCGTTGGATCTACCCCACGACCAACCCTCGGTTGACCCCCCACAACAGGACCCTCTCATCGCGTTGTCCGAGGAGCAAAGGGAGATCCAAGCCCTTCGACAAGAGAACACAGCTTTGAGAGCCCAACAACGCGATGCACAACTCGTGCCCAATCCTATTCCCCTGAGTACTATGGACGCGTCGACTCAACCACGAGCCACCGATGCCGGTCCATCAAAGACAAGAGTCGACAAAGGCAAAGGAATCGTGCCTTCGACATATCATCATCAACCATAACTCAATCGTATGCAAAGTGTCATGGAGAGTCGCCAAGGCTTCGTTTCGAACGCGGACCCCTACGTGCCCAGAGCCACACCCACTGGCTTCGACACCGGCTCCGACAATGACCGTGACGCCGAGGATGCTCAAGGTGAGTATTCTGAACCATACAACTTTGATGATCGCTATGCCTCTAGGAGAACCCAGAGACGCGTACCGGGTTCAGAACCTCGCGAAGGCCGCCCTTGCCGAGCCGAGCAAGCCGACGCGACGCCAAGGAGACCTAGTCACCGACCAAGTGGGCATATGCGACGCGATGAGACCAACTTGAGGACACCAACTACCCAGCCACGGAGCCATGATGTACGCGATCACCTTCGACACCAAAGTGTTCGGACGCCGCGTTACGGATTTGATGGCTACGCGTCGATCACACCCAATGTCCATGACGACTTCGACGAGTATGACGACGAAGAGATCGAGGACTCAGGTATGGTCAACCCTAATTTTTTCACCCCCCTCTTAGAGATCCACTTGAATTGCAAGATCACCCTTCGGATTGGATACCTCTAGCGCATCTCCAGCCCTAAGGAGAACGCGTTCGTGACATTGGCGGCGAGCGCCGCGATGTTATGCCCAGAGACATTCGACGCGACAACTACGATGCCCAGCCGCGAAGACGTCAACGCGATGACGCCTACGCGCCAAGGGATGAGTACGTCCATGAAGATCGCCAAGACTGCGATAGACGCCAGGTTGGACGCGATAGACCACATGGAGTGCGCGCCTTTGAGAACCCTCTCTACGATGCCGCGCCAAACAACGCGTTCAACCAAGCACCTGCCCAGCCTCGATTCCAATGACACAAAGTCAAGGTAAAAATCGAGCATTTTTATGGTGAATACAACCCCTCTGCTTTTCTTGAATGGGTGCAGGCTACGGAGTACACACTTCGATATTGTCGAGTGCCCCCCAAGGAGCATGTCAACGCCGCGACACTTAACTCCCGAGGAGCCGTCCGTGTTTGGTGGCATAGATATGAAGATGACTGCGTGCGTCGCCACAGGACCAGAGTCATAGAATGGCATCAACTAGTCTATGTGATGAACAAGAAATACGTGCCTCCAGACTATAGGAATCAAATGAGATGTCTCCCCTCGAGTTCTTCTCCAAGCTTAAAGACATGTATTACAAGGCCAACATCTCCGTTGCACTATCGACATTGAGGACGAAATTCTTGAGTGGATTAAACACCAACATCCGTGATCAACTCGAGATTTTGCCCATCAAAGACTTGAACACACTCACCCACACGGCGATGCAAATCCATGCACAAATCTCTCGCCGAAGGTCTTACACATATCCCAGTGGCCAACAAAGGTATTGTTCTAACCCTAGTGGATTACCTTCTACTAATGTTCGCCCTAGTCCCTCTACCACAGCCGCGTCAAGCCAAGCCCCCAAGGCAAAGCCACTGCCGCCAAGCACCGCGCCGCACCAGAACACACCATGACAAGCTCCAGTGAGCATAGATCGTGCGCGTGACGTCGAGTGTTACAAATGTGGTGGAAGAGGCCACTATAAGATAGATTGCCCAAACACTCGAAAGGTTCTGTTCTCCACGACCGCCGCCGGCTACGAGTCTTGCGACGATGAGGAACAAACCCTAGAGGCCATCGATGACGGCATCGAAGAGGCAGAAGACACATACGACTGTGAACCCGCTTCTCTGCACGTGGTCACACCATTGAGCTTGGTGACGCGTCGTCTCCTGACAGTCAAGGAAGCAAGCTTACGCGATCAATGCGAGAACTTGTTCCACATAAGAGCTCTCGTCGAGACAGCTTCCTTGAGTGTTATTGTTGATGGAGGATCATGTGCTAACATTGTGAATGAGAAGGTCGTCACACACTTCAGGTTGCCTACGATGCCTCATCCCTAACCTTATGCCGTCCAATGGATTTCTTCAAGTCCAGGTAACACAGTATCTCGCCAATGTTTAATTTCTTTTTCCATAAGGCAATACTGTGATTCTATACTTTGTGATGTCATTGCAATAGATGCCACCCATGTCTTGCTTGGGCGTCCATGGCAATTCGACAGGCGCATGCTCCATGATGGCTATTTGAACACTTATGTGTTCAATTACCACGGGAAGCACGTCACTTTGCATCCAATGTCTCCCCATGAGATCTTGCAGGACCAGGTTGAATACGATCGCCAGAAAGCCATACAGGCCGCGTCCACTAGGTCAAAAGATTGTCCAGAGGCACTCCAGAGGCAAAATTTCTCCAAATCTGGCAACACTTCGTCTCCTCCAAGCACTGGCAAGAAGACGCACAACGCCACAGCTGGGACACCAAGTGCCCCACAAAACTCGAGAAGCGCCTCGCCATCGACAAAGTTTGCCGCGCCGTTGCTGAAGACGACTCCTTTGCAAGGAAAGTGTGAGCAACCCGTGCTTTTAGCCAGGCCCAGTGACCTCATTAAGTGTTTGACTGGCAAAGCTCCATGTTTTCTGCTTGTGCCCACTCCATGCATCCCTAAGTCGTCGAACACCGTGTAGAGCCCGTACCTTGGCATGACAAGCCACTCGTAGAGCCCATACTTTGTCTTGAACGCGCCTAGCGCATGAAGGTGTTGGGCGCGTTCGTGAGCCCAAATGGCATGACAAGCCACTCGTAGAGCCCGTACTTTGTCTTGAACGCGGTCTTCCACTCATCACCTTCTTTCATCCTGATCTGGTGATAACCACTCTTCAAATCTATCTTGGAGAAAAGTGTGGCGCCATGAAGTTCATCAAGCATATCGTCAAGGCGTGGAATAGGATGTCGATACTTGACGGTGATCTGGTTTATCGCGTGACAGTCAACACATATTCTCCATGTGCCATCTTTCATGGGCACAAGGATCACAGGCACAGTGCAAGGGGAGAGAGATTGCCTGACGTAGCCGCAATCCAACAACTCTTGCACTTGGCGCTGTAGCTCTTTGGTCTTTTCTGGGCCAGCTCTATACGCAGCGCGATTGGGCAAGGAAGCACCTGGCACAAGGTCAATCTGGTGCTCAATGCCTCTCAGTAGAGGTAAACCTTGTGGCAACTCATCAGGAAATACATCATCGAACGCGGCGAGCAAGGTCCGATGACTAGTGGCACGGACGCGGTATTCAACAACTCAGGGATGCATGGAGTGGGCACAAGCAGAAAACATGGAGCTTTGCCAGTCAAACACTTAGTGAGGTCACTGGGCCTGGTGTTGGGCCTGGCATCCCCGGAGAAGATGGGTCAAGTGAATCGAGCCCAAGCCCATTGCAGATCGGAAGAACAAAGGAGAAGGCCCAGAGGAGGAGACAAGGCTTCTCTGGTCGAATGCCCTCCGACAGGATCGCGAGAATCTTGCCATACATTTAATGCCCAGATCACGCAACGTCCACAGCATTCAAACCACTATAATTGCAGCAATTAAATGGCATAATCCTTGCCATTTCTCCCGGAATTGAAGACGAAGATATTAGAAAAACACAACGGTTACAATGGAAAAGAACTTACCATATTTGGCGACGAAGAAGATAAGAGGATACTAACACATTAACGCTAGACACACAAGCATCCTGACTCACAAGCAAATCAGAACAACACTTACGCTGCCCGCTTAGCTCTCTAGCAATCATCTGCGCTTACTCTCCACCGGTCGCCACCTAAAAGTCATCGGTCGAGTCCTACACGACCACTCGGTCTAAACTACGATAAGTTGTATCTCGATTCGATCCGATCAATACATTATCTAATAAAATCATCTCACTATTCTACATTTATTCTTTGCTTGTCAATTATCTGCTTGGTTTGGATTGTTCTCTATCACCCGATCGACTAGTTACCCCGTCTAAGGCGATTTAGGTCGTCCGATCCTTTCGCCCCAAAACAATTTGGCGCCCACCGTGGGGCAACTTGCCGATCACCCTTCCGAAACTTTCCAACCATGACTATTGACCCACCTACCGACAACCAAGAACCACGTCTCGAAGACGGAACCCAAGGTGCAGTAATCACAACCGAAAATCCTACTCCAACCCAGTTCCAAGAACTTTCCCAAAAAATGGCCACCCTTCAAGAGGAACTAGCCCAGCAACGCCAAAAGACCGAGGCCCTAGCCGCTTTGTCAATACAATCCGAAGCCGAGATCGCGCAACTAACCCGTGAAAATGAGTCTCTTAAGTCGCAGGTACAGTCAGTGGCTTCAGGATCTAGGAACGTGCCCGTCCACGGTGGCGTCCGAACACGCCTCGACATGGACAACATCGAGCCGACTCCTCTGAGCATACGACGTCCCGGACACACTGAGGGTATGTCTCGAACTCCTTTCGCTAGTCCATTTTCGACTAACCATGTCACCTTTTCCACACCGATCGGGTCTGCTGGGGCCCGAATCGACGAACCGCCGGTTACCAATCCGCCAGATGTCCTGGCTCTTTTCCAACAGACGCTCGACAGACACATGAAGACGATCGACGATCGCTTCAACAGGCTCCCAGGAGTCCCGCAACCAATCGAGAGGGAAACGTCCGGCGGATTCGAAGAATCCCCGTTCGTCGAAGAAATCGCAAGGGTCGACATCCCCAAGAAGTTCCATCTCCCCAACATGGCGACGTTCGACGGCACCACCGATCCAGATGACCATATCTCTCTCTATAAACAAAAACTAATGGCCGCATCTGTTTCAAGGGAGAGCCACGAGGCTGTCATGTGCAAAAGCTTTGGCACAACCCTCGTGGGTCCCGTACTAACGTGGTTTATGCGTTTGCCTCAGGGAATGATTACATCCTTTGCGGATCTAGTAAACTCTTTCAAGAGTCAATTTGCTAGCAGTCGAAGGCTCGAAAGACAATCAAGTGACCTCTACCGAGTCACACAAAGGTATAACGAACCCCTTCGGAATTATCTTAACAGGTACAATAAGGAAAAAGTGGCGATCCCCCACTGCGACATCACAACCTCCATTGAGGCCTTCTGATAAGGTCTAGTCAAAGACAGCAATCTCTACGACGAGATTACCAAGTACCCGTGTAAAAGTTTTAAAGATGTCCAAGCCAAAACCATGGCCGAGGTAAGATTGGAAGAAGACCGAGAGTCGCATAAAGCCTAACGCGGACACGATCCATCCGACCGTAAAAATCCCCCCGACAACCGTCGAGACAGACGATCTCATCCCTATTCTCGTAATCGAAATGAACCAAATCAGGTAAACTCTTTCCAAGACAGGTCACAGGAATGGAGAGACGGTCCGGCGTTGCTTTCTAGGGTCCAGTCTTATAATTTCAATGTTTTCGTGTCGGAGCTCGTCAAGAGTTTCGACAAATACGGAAAAGAGGTAAGATGGCCCCGAAAGAGCGACCGACCGGTTGTCAAGAAGGACATGAGTCGATGGTGCGAATTCCACGGCGACCACGGTCATTCGACCGACGAGTGCATTGCCCTGCGGAAGGAAGTTGCTAGGCTGCTCTCACAGGGGCTCCTGTGCGACGTAATCTCGGAGCGGGCAAAGGCCACCATGGAACGTCGAGATAAGGTAAAATAGAACAAACCCGCATCTCCCGTCCATACAAAAGTTGTCAATACCATTTCAGGTGGATCGGATATATGTGGAAACACATACTCCGCGGCTAAGAGACACGCTAGGGAAAGCAAGGGCGACAAGCCCGAGGCATCGGAATTCAAGCCAAGGAGGACATCTGACCTTACGACGGTCACATTCGACGAATCCGATTCAGACGGGTCGGATAGTCACCACGATGGTCTGGTAATCTCTTTGTCTATTGGTAATTGTTTAATACGGAGAGTACTCATCGATACAGGGAGTTCGACAAACCTTTTGACCCTTGACGCTCTTAAAGAAATGGGTCTGACTGAGAATGACCTAATCAAGAAGTCGACCCCACTGGTCGGGTTTAGTGGTGAGCTTAAGCATACGACTGGTGAAATCGTTCTAACCACATATGCTGGAGGAATCAACCAACAGGTGAAATTCTTAGTCCTAGACTGTCCGTCTCCCTATAATTGTATTCTTGGAAGGCCATGGATACACGCTATGAAGGCAGTACCTTCAACGTATCATCAAGTCATCAAATTCCCCACTGAATGGGGAGTCCAAGAGATCAAAGGACCGCAAAAGAATGCTATGTCACTTCCATGAAGAGCGCAGTCGAACACAAGACCGCATAGCAACCACAGAGCGGCGAAGGGCCTAGTCGGTACGTCGAACCAGAAATGGAAAAACTCGATGAAATCGCACTAGACCCTTCAAAGCCAAACCAAACGGTAAGGGTCGGGTCGGACTTGGACGATTCGACCAGACAACAACTTCTTGACTTTCTCAGGGCCAATGCTGACTGTTTCGCATGGTCGCATGAGGATATGGTCGGAATATCTCCAAATGTTATTACTCATAAATTAAATGTGGATCCATCTCATCCCCCTGTCAAGCAAAAACACAGGAAGTTTGCCCCCGAGCGGAACAAGATAGTCGACGACAAAGTCAAAAGCTTATTGGAAACAGGAAAGATCAGGGAGGTCCACTATCCTGAATGGCTAGCCAACGTGGTCGTAGTCCAGAAAAAGAACGGCAAATGGAGAGTCTGCATCGACTTCACAGACCTCAACAAGGCTTGTCCCAAGGACTCGTTCCCTCTACCCCATATCGACGCCATGGTCGATGCCACAGCGGGGCACGAAATGCTTACCTTCATGGATGCTTTCAGTGGTTACAATCAAATCTATATAGAACCCGACGATCAAGAAAAAACAGCGTTCATCACCAGCCAAGGTATCTATTGTTACCGAGTAATGCCCTTTGGTCTGAAAAATGCAGGGGCTATGTATCAACGACTAGTCAACAAAATGTTCAAAGACCAAATCGGAGACACGATGGAAGTCTACATCAATGACATGTTGGTCAAGTCCAAAAAGAAAGAAGATCACATAGACCACCTACGCGACAGCTTCGAGGTGCTCAAAAGGTACAACATGAAACTAAACCCTACTAAATGCTCCTTCGGAGTGTCGTCAGGGAAGTTCTTAGGATACATGGTGACACAAAGAGGAGTAGAGGCTAGCCCAGAACAGATCAAGGCTCTCATCAACCTTCGATCCCCCCGATGCGTCAAAGATGTACAGAAGCTCACAGGTCGGATAGCAGCTCTGAGCATATTCATCTCTAAATCATCCGACAAATGCAAACCCTTCCACGACGCACTCAAGAAGAACAAGTCCTTTCAATGGATGGAAGAACACGAAGCAGCGTTCCAAAACCTCAAAGAGTACCTGGCCAGTCCCATGTTACTGACCAAACCTAAAGGCGACGAGCCCTTATTTCTTTATCTTACAGTGTCAGAATCAGCCGTAAGCGCAGTCCTGATCAGGGAGAAGGATGGAAAACAGTCGCCAATATATTACGCCAGTCAAACGCTGTTACCGGCCGAAACAAGGTATTCGTCACTTGAGAAGCTCGTGCTATCACTGGTAATGGCTTCGAACAAACTCAAACCATATTTCGAATCCCATACTATTACTGTTCACATTAATCATCCCATGAGAGCTATCATGAGGAAACCTGAGTTCACAGGACGAATGACCAAATGGGCCATACACCTCAGTGGTTACGATATCGAGTACGAGCCCAGGACAGCGATCAAGTCGCAAGCCTTAGCCGACTTTGTGGCCGATTTCAGTTCGACCCTAGAGCAAGAAGCCACAAAAGAAGCAACACAATTACTCGTGATGGATGAGGCAGGTACATGGGAGCTCCACACAGAAGGGACATCGAATGCCAGAGGATCGGGGCTAGGGGTCATGCTAAAATCGCCACAAGGGGACAAGATAGCTCAAGCTGTCAGATGTGAGTGGGATGCGACTAACAACGAAGCTGAATACGAGGCACTCATATTTGGACTCATCCTAGCTCGCGACCTAGGGGTCCGAGAGATCGAAGTCGTTTGCGACTCCCTGCTGGTCGTAAACCAGATACAAGGGTCATACAGTGCCAAGGATACCAGAATGATAGCCTACCTGGAGGTAGCCAAGAAACTGATCGGACAATTCCAAACATTCAACATCAGAGAGGTGCCCAGCGATCTTAACTCCCAAGCTGACGCACTCGCTAATCTGGGATCCGTCCTAGACCCGATCACATACCATTGGCCCACATCACCACGCCAGCCGTCCCAAGGACATCCGTCGAGTCAACAACATCGCTTGAAGAACTCGTCGCCATGGAAATAGGCGACCGATCAGAAGAAGACATCGTCGACACCAATGACGACTGTATGCTACCTTACATTAGATGGTTAAAAGACGGCATCCTACCCGACGACAAGACGGAAGCAAAAAGGCTCAAGGTATAAGCACTCTCTTACGATATCGTAGATAACATCTTGTACAAAAGATCTGTTACAGGACTACTCCTACGATGCCTCAAGACTCCAGAAGTCGGACGTATCTTACAATCGTTGCACGAAGGGGAGTGTGGAAATCACACCGGCGGACGAAGCCTCTCGGGAAAATCCCTACGAAACGGGTACTATTGGCCAACGATGAACAAAGACGCCATGGAATACACCAAGAGATGTGATGCCTGTCAGTGGCACGCACCCATCCATCATCAGCCTTCGGAGCTCCTCCATCCGACCCTAGCTCCATGGCCCTTTATGAGATGGGGAATGGACATCGTCGGAAAGCTCCCCACCGCGTCGGGTCAAAGAGTCTTCTTCCTTGCCATGACGGACTACTTCTCTAAATGGATCGAAGCCGAAGCCTACAGAGAGGTAAAAGATCAACACGTCATTTCATTCGTAAAACGCAATATCTTGTGCAGATTTGGCGTCCCATCAGAAATCGTGTGTGACAATGGCTCCCAATTCATCAGTCATAAGACTCGAACCTTCTACGACCAGTGGAACATCAAGTTGGTCATATCCACACCTCGGTATTCGCAATCCAACGGACAAGCCGAATCCAGCAACAAGATCATTATCAACAACCTCAAGAAACGTCTCACAGGGGTAAAGGCAAATGGGCAGACGAACTCCCACTTATTCTCTGGTCCGACAGGACTACTCCAAAGAATGCGACCGGGCAATCGCCTTTCTCTCTCGTCTATGGGAGTGAGGCGGTCATCCCGGCTGAGTTACTGGTTCCGACCGCTCGCTGCAACCTTCAGACAAATGAACAAAACGACATCGAACTAGCACACAATCTGGACACAGCGGACGAAATCAGAGAGAAAGCCCGAATCGGGATGGTCAGGTTCCAACAACAAGTCGCAAGGAGCTATAACAAGAACGTCCGAATCAAGGCATTCAAGTTCGGAGACTAGGTCCTCAGGAAAACTTTCCAGAACACTAAGAACCTATCCGACGGAAAGCTAGCACCACAGTGGGAAGGACCTTACTTGATCACCAAAGTGGTCGGACAGGGAGCATATCAGCTAAAGGATAAAGACGAACGACCGATCTCGAGGAGTTGGAACGCAGCACATCTAAAACTCTACCATTTCTGAACCAATGAGGTAAAACATCACACAAATCTTATACCTCGCATATACATTGCTATCTGTCGCATACAAATCTCCTTTTACATATCATCATCTGACACTAAGCGAAGACTTCCTCCTTACAAAAAAACAAATGCAGAACAACATTTACATTGGATCCTGTCATCCACAAAAAAAGCGCTTACATTACATTACACGATCGATCGGAACACGGGGAGATGACAACACAGGCACGTCGGCACACCGCCTGCCTTACACAAAACATAAGGTACAACACCTTATTACATTTACGCAATAAAACATATTGCTTACCTCCCCGGCATAATGTCATGACTAACACATACACAAACACATCGCAGGCCTGCTCTACATACATACACACGGTGAAACCCCACTCGACGGAGCATACGGGTGAAACCAACATACACGAAATACAAAACGTCGTCGACAACTTCCTTGAAGGTCCGGCGAACATGTACGAAACGAACTAGCATACGACTCTATATGTAAAAATACAATTGCATCGAAATAAAAGCATCCTTATACAAATACGTGACCCGCGATGGTGGACGGGTCGCCAAAACACATTGTCTGCCTACACATCTGTAGGACTTTTAACGACAGTCATTCAGAAATATCCTGCGACCCGCGATGGTGGATGGGTCGCCAAAACACATAATATTCAAACCCACACACAGGTGGGGCAAAGAAAGTCATACTACAAGGAGAAAACAAATCAAACGTCGGGAGCAATGGCATTACCTCCCGCAGGGGATGGCTCCAGAGAAGCTATCTCATCAGTCGGCTCGACATCACCAAGATGGGCCTCGTCCTCATCGGTACATTTATCCACGGCCTCCTCTCCGACGTCGGCTAAGCAAAACAGCTCCTGACCAGGATCGCCCTTCGGGAACATGGAGTCCAGAGTCTCCTTCTCCGCTTTCAGGTCCCAGAGCTCATGCTTGCCCTCGTTGAACTCCTCGATCATTTCGATGCGCGACTTCACCGCATAAAAGGCCCCAACGTCACCAGCAATTTGGCCATCGGCAATGCGAGCCCGCCTCACCTCCTCCTCAATGCCTGATCGGCACTCTTCAAACTCCCTCCGACTTGCGACCAGCTCTTCTTGACTGCTCTTCAGCTCCATGGTGAGGCGACGCTCAGTCTCACGGCAGCGACTCTCCGCTCCCTCCAGCTTGGTCCTCAAAGACGCAAGGTCGGACTCTGACCTAGCAGCCCTGTCCTCGGCCTTGACAAGCATCGCCTGAACATCGTAGTAAGCTCCTAAGAAATACTAGAAGGCCTGACAGAAAGACACACGACAACACAAAAACACAATCAAGAAACGCAGTCGAGCAAAAAGAAGCATAAAAACAAGAACAAAGGGCAACTCACCCTCCACGCGGAGCATCCCGCTTCACCAATGCAGTCTAGAGGGGAGACATCCTTAACTTCCGACTTCAAAGTCGGGTCATGAGCGCGAAAAAGGTCGACGATCGACTGTCCGACGGCACCGATCTTGTCGACCCCCTCAGCAGTCGCACTCTTTTTCCTAGGGATGTCCTCCACCTTGACGTCTTTAGGGCGAGCGCTCGCCTTCCTCTTAGAGCCAGTCTTGACTGGAACCGTCAGATCCACCAGATCCGATTTGCTTGACGCGGCTTTGGCCGCCGCCTTCCTCTGCTCGATCAGACTTTTCCCTGACGCCACCCTCAAACGAACACTCGATCGACCCCTAGGGGAACCTGACACGACAGAACAACAAAAAGGGAGAAATCCTAAAGTACACGACAAAACGAAAAACGGTAAAAGATGCCTGGAGTCAAGAATCTACCTTTTGCACGAGACGATGAGACATTCGACATGTCGTCTTGAGAGGCAGGAGTCGTCGACAGCAGGTTGACGTTCACAAACTTTCTTTCAGACGCGGGAATTACAAGGACAATCTTCGACAAGCCTTCCGACCAGCTACTCACTTCTAGATCTTTTGGTTCGGAGACTATAAAAAAGAAAAGTTAAGGCAAGAGTTAAGACACATAAAATACGCGAAAGAGAAGACAAATACATACTATCGATTCTCCACTCTGTCAACAAAAACGGTCACTCTCCCTCCTTCTCCAAAGAAGAACATTCAACGAAAAAGAACTTCGACCCCCATCCGCAGTCGTTGACATCAGGGCTCTGCACCAAGGGCTTCCGACCATGTCGGATACGCAACTGAACGCGATAGGAACTCTTCGACCCAATAAAGTAGTTATACCACAGAGCATCAAAATCAAAATCGGCCCCAGTTTGAACATTCACAAGGTCTAAAACCCTAAGAACTCTCCATGCCTGAGGCATTACTTGACATGGCGCCAGCGCCAAAGTGGCTAAAAAATCCCTGACAAGGGGAGAGAAAGGAAATTTGTGCCCTATTCTAAACGGGTATACGTAGAAGCAAATCCATCCTTCGTAACGCGCATCGGCCCTCTCGTCTGGATGAGGCAACCTGGCGACCATCTCCGGTGGAAAGCCTCCGACTTGGAGAACTTGATCTAGCTCCGTCTGGGACAAAGTTCTAGTCAATGCATCCGACTCCTTCAAAATGAAACGAGGAGGAGTTTCGCCTTCACGAGAATCGAAAAGAGTCTTCGACGACTCGGAAGCCTCGATGGAAACCATTTCGAGAATGGAAAGAGAGAGAGATCAAAGAGCTATGACTAGAGAAATCAGAAAACTATGGAGAAAGAGACCGAGAATCTTACCGGAAGAAACTTGCAAAGGAAGATGGGATGAAGACTAAACGATTCCCTCTGCTCTGAATTTATGGAGGGAAACGAAGATTTGCAGAGGCGTTGCATCATGCCCCAATCACGCGCCACGTAGCCCTGAGCAAACGCGCCAAAAAAAGATGGTGAAGATCGTATCTAGAGAAGTTGCCACGGATTCCGTTTTACTTGCCTAAACCGAAAACCCAAGGCAACTTGGGGCTATTGTTGGGCCTGGCATCCCCGGAGAAGATGGGTCAAGTGAATCGAGCCCAAGCCCATTGCAGATCGGAAGAACAAAGGAGAAGGCCCAGAGGAGGCGACAAGGCTTCTCTGGTCGAATGCCCTCCGACAGGATCGCGAGAATCTCGCCATACATTTAATGCCCAGATCATGCAACGTCCACAACATTCAAACCACTATAATTGCAGCAATTAAATGGCATAATCCTTGCCATTGCTCCCGGAATTGAAGACGAAGATATTAGAAAAACACAACGGTCACAATGGAAAAGAACTTACCATATTTGGACGACGAAGAAGATAAGAGGATACGAACACATTAACGCTAGACACACAAGCATCCTGACTCACAAGCGAATCAGAACAACACTTACACTGCCCGCTTAGCTCTCTAGCAATCATCTGCGCTTACTCTCCACCGGTCGCCACCTAAAAGTCATCGGTCGAGTCCTACACGACCACTCGGTCTAAACTACGATAAGTTGTATCTCGATTCGATCTGATCAATACAATATCTAAAAAAATCATCTCACTATTCTACATTTATTCTTTGCTTGTCAATTATCTGCTTGGTTTGGACTGTTCTCTATCACCCGATCGACAAGTTACCCCGTCTAAGGCGATTTAGGTCGTATGATCCTTTCGCCCCAAAACACCTAGCTAAAAGCACGCGTTGCTCACACTTTCCTTGCAAAGGAATCGTCTTCGGCAACGGCGCGGCAAACTTTGGCGATGGCGAGGCGCTTCTCGAATTCTATGGGGCACTTGGTGTCCCAGTTATGGCGTTGTGCATCTTCTTTCCAGTGCCTGGAGGAGATGAAGTGTTGCCAGATTTGGAGAAGTTTTGCCTCTGGAGTGCCTCTGGACACTCTTTTGACCTAGTAGACGCGGCCTCTATGGCTTTCTGGCGATCGCGTTCAACCTGGTCCTACAAGATCTCATGGGGAGACATTGGATGTAAAGTGACGCGCTTCCCGTGGTAATTGAACACATAAGTGTTCAAATAGCCATCATGGAGCACGCCCCTGTCGAATTGCCATGGGCGCCCAAGCAAAATATGGGTGGCGTCCATTGTAATGACATCACAAAGTATAGAATCACAGTATTGCCCTATGGAAAAAGAAATTAAACATTGGTGAGATACTGTGTTACCTGGACTTGAAGAAATCCACTAGAGGGCATAAGGTTGGGGATGAGGCATCGTAGGCAACTTGAAGTGTATGACGACCTTCTCATTCACAATGTTAGCACATGATCCTCCATCAACAATAACACTTAAGGAAGTTGTCTGGACGAGAGCTCTTGTGTGGAACAAGTTCTCGCGTTGATTGTGTAAGCTTGCTTCCTTGACTGTCAGGAGACGACGCGTCACCAAGCTCAATGGTGTGCCCGCGTGCAGAGAAACGGGTTCACAGTCGTATGCATCTTCTTCTTCGTCGATGCCTTCATCGATGGCCTCTAGGGTTTGCTCCTCGTCGTCACAAGACTCGTAGCCAGCGGCGATTGTGGAGAACAAAACCTTTCGAGCGTTTGGGCAATATTTCTTATAGTGGCCTCTTCCACCACATTTGTAACACTCAACGTCGCGCGCACGATCTGTGCTCACTGGAGCCTGTCTTGGTATGTTCTGGCATGGCGTGGTGCTTGGCGTCAGTGGCTTTGCTTTTGGGGCTTGGCTTGACGTGGCTGTGGTAGAAACACTAGGGCGAACATGAGTAGAAGGTAAACCACTAGGGCTAGAAGAATACCTTTGTTGGCGACTTGGATAAGTGTAAGACTTTCGGTGAGAGATTTGTGCATGAATTTGTATCGTCGTATGTGTGAGGGTGTTCAAATATTTGATGGGCAAAATCTCGAGTTGATCACGGATGTTGGTGTTTAAGCCACTCAAGAATTTCGTCCTCAATGTCGATGGTGCAACGAATATGTTGGCTTTGTAATACATGTCTTCAAGCTTGGAAAAGAACTCGAGTGGAGACATCGACCCTTGGCGATCCATGGCTATCTCCATTCGCATTTGATTCCTATAGTCTGGAGGCACATATTTCTTTGTCATCACGTACACGAGTTGGTGCCACTCCGTGACCCGTGTCCTTTGGCATCGGATGCAGTCATCCTCGAAGAGATTCCACCACACTCTCGCGGCTCCTCGGAAATTAAGTGTCATGGCGTCGACATGTTCCCCAGGGGGCACTCGACAATATTGAAGTGTGTACTCCGTAGCCTGCACCCATTGAAGAAAAACAGAGGGGTTGTATTCACCATGAAAATGCTCGATTTTTTCCTTGACTTGGTGGCGTTGGAATCGAGGTTGGGCATGTGCTTTGTTGAACGCGTTGTTTGGAGCGACATCATAGAGAGGGTTCTCAAAGCCGCGCACTCCATATGGTCTATCGCGTCCAACCTGGAGACTATCGCGTTCTTGGCGATCTTCGCGGACATACTCATCCCTGGGCACGTAGGCGTCATCGCGCTGACGTCTTCATGGCTGGGCATCGTAGTTGTCACGTCGAATGTCTCTTTGCATAACATCACAGCGCTCGTTGCCAATGTCACGAACGCGTTCTCCTTGGGGCTGGAGACGTGATGGAGGTATCCAATCCGAAGGGCGATCCTGCAATTCTAGTGGCTCTCCAAGAGGGGGTGAAAAAAATTAGGGTTGACCATACCTGAGTCCTCGATCTCTTCGTCGTCATACTCGTCGAAGTCGTCGTGGACATTGGGTGTGATCGACGCGTAGCCATCAGATCTGTAACGCGGCGTTCGAACACTCTGGTGTCGAAGGTGATCGCGTACATCATGGCTCCATGGCTGGGTAGTTGGTGTCCTCAAGTTGGTCTCATCGCGTCGCGTATGCCCACTTGGTCGGCGACTGGGTCTCCTTGGCGTCGCGTCGACTGGCTCGGCTCTGCGAGGGCGGCCTTCGCGTGGCGATGAGTCCGGTATGCATCTCTGGGTTCTCCTAGAGGCATAGAGATCATCAAAGTTGTATGGTTTAGAATACTCACCTTGAGTGTCCTCAGCGTCGCGGTCATAGTCAGAGCTGTTGTCGAAGCCAGCGGTTGCGGCTCTGGGCACGTAGCGGTCCGCGTGGGAAACGAAGCCTTGGCGACTCTCGATGACACTCTGCATACGATTGAGTTGTGGTTGATGATGAGATGTTGAAGGCATGATTCCTTTGCCTTTGTCGACTCTTGTCTTTGATGGACCGGCGTCGGTGGCTCGTGGTTGAGTCGGTGCGTCCATTGTACTCAGGGGAGTTGGGTTGGGCACGAGTTGTGCATCGCGATGTTGGGCTCTCAAAGCTGCGTTCTCTTGTCTAAGGGCTTGGATCTCCCTTTGCTCCTCGGACAACGCAATGAGAGGGTCCTGTTGTAGGGGGTCAACCAGTGGTTGGTCTTGGTGTAGATCCAACGGTGGTTGAGGTGGGTTGTTGTTGTCGACTCCAGGTTGGTTTTCACCGTGTTCAATCATCATGGTACCTATAACAATATGGCCAGACATGGGAGTAAAAACGAACCAAAAGACAACGAAGAATAACAACCAAGCAAATCACTAGTCAAGTCACAAAGTTCACGTAGGTAGGGCTAGTTTGGGGTTGCCGTGAGGGCGGCTGGGCTTGACAAGAGATGGTGTATCAAGCAAGTTCCAATCAAACAAACAAGAACAAATTGAAACCCTAAAACAAACATAAACAAAGCAACCTAATAAGCAAAAAAGTACCTTCTAGGAAGCTTGACCTAGACGGCGGAGAGATATAAAAGATGAGCTTAGACCGAGAGTGGGTTAGGGTTGCCTTATTTTGGATTTACCTAACTTTGGAATTTTATTTTATTTTATTTTTAATATCTTTTCGATATCTTTTTTTTTTTAATATCCGAGATCTTATCTTTTGATCTTTTCTGATTTTGCAAAAGGAAACAAAAATAAAAAACGGTCTAAGTAACAAGAATATCACAAGTGTGATCTTAGATATAGGAGAGAGAAGATAAGATTTGATAGATATCTTATAAGGAAATTTGGTTAACTTAACTAAAAAGCAAAATCTAGCAAACAAGGAAACTCTATCCACGCGTGAAATAAGGAAATAAAATATTCTAGCATGCAAGATAACAAATTACCTAACACACCAAAACTTAGGGAACAAGAAAAAAAAATCGGCCAAGATAGGATCTTGTAGAAACCGAAGGTGTTGCAAAGATGGAAACTTTTGGTTTTTCTCTCTTCTTTTTTCGCTTCTCTTTTCTCGTGAGATGTTACGAAAGCAGACGATGAGGGGGAAGAAAAAAAAATTGTGAACAAGATGCAAACTTGAGTTCGTGACTTACAAGACTGCTGGGCTCTGATGCCAGTTGATGTGTTCTTGGCTCCGATGACAAGCCAATTGTCAAAAGGTGGCGCCTTCGGATCTAGTCTTGGGTGAGAAGTCACGTTAAACGTCACAGTAGTGAAGAAGATGGCGAACGCGTTGATGAACGCGATGATGAACGTGTTGGTGAACACGGTGGTGGTGCGGTGGTGAACGCGGTGGAAGCGGTTGTTGGGGCGAAAGGATAGCGTTGGCGGAAGCGATTTGATGAGGGATAGATGACTTGAAGAGACAAGTCGTTGGTGTCGTAGCGTCGACTGTGGGTGTCGTAGCGTCGACTGCGGTTGAAGGGAGATGCGAAGGAATATTGGCTTGAAGGTTCAAGCATTTGCCGTAGCGTCGGCGGCGGAGTGAAGGGGATGCGAAGATAGAGGGTTTTGATGTCCGATCAAGGGAAGAAGGATAAACACTCGACTTGAAACCTTGAATTAAATTGAACGTAAGAAATAAGAATAACAACGGGGGCTTTAAATAGCCAAAGAACTCGGCCAAGACCTAATGGGCTTGGACTGAGACGAACCTATAGGCTAGCCCATGCAAGCATGAAAAAGGCACAAACCCAAAAATAGAAAAGACTATAAAAGGAAACTATCTAAAATACGCAATAGTACCAAATATAGAAAATGTCTCGAAACTATGAAAACGACGCGTTGAATGAGTACAAACACTGCGAGGAACAACGACTAAGGGTCGATGGCCTCGCGAGTGGGTGCATGTGATGTTGGCTCTGAAGAATGCGTTGTTTCGATCCCGATGGTGGAGAGGACGACGAGTATTGGGTTTTCGTTTGGGCTTCCTTGGCCAACGACGACACGTGCGACAAGTGACGCGACGGCGGCAGAGATGGCTTTGGACCTAGACCTTGTCATTGGGCCCTCTGAGCGTAGGCTCATGGCTTCTTCCTCGTCTTGGGCCGTCATGGGAGACAGGGTCACATCACCAAGATGAGAAGAAGGCTCTCAAACCGCGTAGTCGGACCAGGCCGGGGGCAGCCGGCTGGGTAGAACGGGAAGAAGGGCCCTCAGGCCGTGTAGCCGGATCAGGCCGAGGAGGAACTGCTATGGCCTTACTCCAAGTTGGGCCGTATTGCTAAGTGGGCTTTTTCTCCTATTTGAGCCATGCATTTGGGCTGGGTTAAATACGGCTCCCACAAGCATGACTTGCACAATTTAATAAAATTTCAGAACAAATAGCAAAACATACATCACTAAAACATGGACTAATCCAACTTTAGAAAAATAAACGCAAACAATGGTGGGACATATAACAATTTATAGCCAACAAGGGCACTTGAATGCCTAATTAGTTCCAAGCATTTATCAAATCTGGATTCAACCTCAAACATGAATTAAGTTTCTACTGAATCAATCATTTAATCAACATCAAGCATTTAACACAATATCAAAGCTACTGTAATAGAAACACCGTAAACTAAAATGAAAGTAACTAAACATGCACAATCACCACTTGCATCACATAAGCTATTGTAATTAAACATCACTAACTCAAATGTATCTAATGTTATGCGTATCATAATTCTGCATCACATACTACTTCAAATTCAGCAGATTATCAAAATAGCTTTCAACATTCAAGAAACTTTAAGCTTTCCATAAACAACATGCATAAAGCGTACCCTAGCTAAATGTACCAAATTGAAGGACTCCTAGTTGAATAATGTTGAATGAGTTCATCCATTATACACATATTCAACAAAATAATAGGACTCTTTAATATCTTATTGAAAAACCAGATTTTCGGGTTCATGGATACGATGCAAAATGAACTAAACTAGGGTTTGAGATCTTACACTTTGCTAGATGTCAAGAGATTCGCACTATAATCTATCACAATAAAGCCAAAAGCTTAGATTAGAGAAGAATGATTAACATAACTTGTGAATTTGTGGTGTTGCATGAATGAGAGTAGGTCAGAGGCGAAAGATGTTATGGAGTCGTAATGGATGAACAAAAAAATGCAAGTTGAAGCTTGGGGGTAGCTTGGAAAAATGTCTCCAATTCCAGCTTTGAAAAATATAAGAATATTATAGTTCTTTATGTCATTGGCACATAACCTATTCAATGACATATACGACAACCGTAGCAAAGTATTAAGAAGCTAAAACACTTTCACTTCATAAACCACCACAAATTGTAGTTCATTGTGTCATTGGCATATACCTTGTAAAGAGTCATAACGATATGGATAATATTACAAAATGTTGACATTTGTCTTATGTATTGTATTCTTGCAAACCAACCCTTAGCAAAGTACTTCTTAACTCCTCAAAATACACACTCAAGAGTACTTATAGTCCGAGAAAAATGTACGAAAACAACTTATCTCCCAACTATAAATTGAAGGTTGTTATACTTTACACAAATTACATGTTCAATGCGCTGGTGATGATGATATCCTGGAAAATTTACAATTTTTGATTTTGTGACCCAACTTTCTCCGATTTCCACACTTTCTCACTTTCAACAAAGTTCTCTCCCAGCATTCAATGAATCATTTCTTCCTTGGTCTTCCAGGTGCCCTCCAAACTAACGGTGGTAGGCAGCTCATGGCATTTACAAAAGGTTGAAAAACCCAACGCTCAACATGGGGAACTAGATGCAATGTCTCTTCATAAACCTTCTCCATCCTCTCGGTATAGAAGACAAGATTGACTAGCTCATGGTATTGGGTGCCCCTATCCGTTGCAAAAGCTATGGCGTGCACACATGAAACCTGATTAAATTTGAATTCCTTCCAATCGTAGGTACACGCCACAAGATTCAGAGCGAACTTTGTTGTTTCATGCACTACCTCGACCCCATACTCACTTAGCATGTGGACATTCATCTTTAGTGATGAATAGTAGCCATATTGCAATTGATTGTGAATGTTTGCCATGACGACTTGGTCCTATGATGTAGTAGCTTCCCTTCTTTCAGAAAACCACTAAACCATGGACCCCAGAATTACATCACACATTGCAAGAACAGGAGATTAACGCTCTATTTTTCACCTTTCATTTAGGCACTCCGCATTGTTCATTGTCAAAATGTGGCATTACCCAGTTCTTAACTCTGGCATCTTGTAGGTACTTCCCAATTATGCTAGACTCCACCCATAGTTGTGCAAATTAAAAATTAAACTCTGAAATTGTGTATGCCTTGGCAACCTTGTTGAATAACTACAAGAGGTCTCCCCTACCATACTTCACCTTAAAGTTTTGAAAGATATGGTATGTACAAAATCCACGGTTAGAAAAACATTAACAGTTCCTCAACCGATTTTAGCATGACGATTGGATATAAAAAAATATCCGGTTCATCTGGCACTACCGCTCTCAATTCATTCCACAACTGCAAGTGAATAAATTTGACCATTTCTGGCTTGTATCGTTGTCAATAGTAGAACTCCCAGGTGGTGAGTGCCATCCACAATTATCACCTACAATTATTTGTACCACAATCATAACAAATCAAACATGACCAACAATAAAAGCATCTAGTCCAATAATATGCCATATAATCACATTTGCATGACATGTACCATATCTTGCCATATAATAAGTGTTGCAATATAATTACTTACTACCAACTATCTAAGTCATTGGCGATCCTAGACCCCTTTTTGTGCACACTTAATTGTTCTTTGTTAAAATACTTATTTTTTATATTCTAACTCATGTAAAATATATCCCGACTATTACAACATGTATCCGGACCCAATAATTATTCTGAATGATTTGACAAATTTGATGACCACGTGCATCCTACACACCTTCTTCAATAGTGACATTGCCATAATCCATGCACCTAAGCTCCACTTGAACCTTTGATTGTCATCTCTCTACTGTCGTGTGCGATCATGTATTACACTATTGCAACAAGTACATGTATGAAAACATGTCCTTGTAACTTTGCTCTAATGTACTATGGGCAATATCTTATACTTTCTTAACAACTCTATAAGACTTGTCGTAGCTTGCCTTGAATCCCATTTTCCTCATCACTCTTTGTATTGCGGAATGTTCCAGGCCTTCACTTTGCCTACAAACATGGAATGCACATCATATCGTTACAAACATATTAAATATGTTACTAATATAGCATATGATGTAATAGCATAATTTGCTTCTAACTCAAAAAGTTTTTATTAGCAATCAAGCTTGTGGTGACCTCCTTGTGGTGGTTGTGCCTCACTCTGAGTCTGTAGCTATGTATTGGATTAGACATTCGAACCGCAAACTAACTTGTCTCACGATACATTCACTACTACAAAATAAGGCAAATAACCCAGGCGTTTAAGGGTATATAACCCGGATTTGGTCCGGGTTAAAGTGCTACGCCGCATTTGCTCGAGGTCAAATAACCCGGACCTAAAATCGACACGCCCGGGTTATTTGCCTCCCATAATTTTCCCACATTTTTTCAAGATTCGGGTTATTTGGACATCAAATAACCCAGATATTAGCACATCCGGGTTATTTGGACATCAAATAACCCGAATATTAGCACATCCGGGTTATATAAAAAACATATATATTCGAGTTATTTGGATTTCCAAATAACCCGAATAGATGTATATCCGGGTTATTTGATCTAACCAAAAATACACCGGAATTTACAAGTCTGGGTTATTTGACTTCAAATATAACCCGTATTTGTATGTCCGGGTTATTTATATATAGAAATAACCCGGACATATAAATAATTTGAATGCAAATCAGCTGGATTATCAAATTTATTAACGTCAAAACACAATATTGTATTCTCATTAATATTAAATAACATAATATCTAGTACAAATTATCTGACAATGTCACTAACCAAAACAATGACATTTGATCAATGACACTGATCAAATTAAACTTAAATGAGACAACATTCTTGGAGTAGCTTTTAATCAAGTGTGTTCTTCTTCATCATCAAAAGTAGCAAAGCTCAGTATACCCATGTGAGTAGGGCAAGAGATCTGCAACTTCAACGCTGGAACTCGAGCAACTCATGGTTCTCCTCAACCGATCCTGAACCGATTCCACCTCAGCATAGAACATGATGCAAACACATCCTTAAATACCAATGAAATCGGTGGAGGTTATAGTATAATTATAGTATAAACTTGGCCTCTATAATTATAGTATAAACTTGGCCCAGGTGAGTTTCCATGAGAAAACAGGCATGTAGAGGTGGCCAAACCTCCAATTTTTGCTATAATTTATCTACTTACTGCCAGAAACAAATTAATGAAGTACTTCTAATGTGAAGTCATGAGAAATACATATATAACACCTTAGTAGATTCTCCCAGTAGGCTGGTACGATCACATATATAGAAATAACATATGATGGTTCCAAACTCAGCCCTACAATAAATTTGCATCACAATCAAAAATATTGAACAAGGGAAAAGGAAAGGACAGAAGCAGCAACATTATAAGAACTGCTTCTTTATGATAATCCAACTTACAAAGCTCTTAAAGTTGCTCTATTCTCCACCAAGAAAGCATCCTCCAACATCACAAACCTATAAATAAGACAATCAGTTATAAAAAAAAGTTGGGTACATATATTGTATCTTGAACAAGAAACTACCTTGTCAAGTTTGACTTGATGGAAAAGATATGAAATTTTGCAGATGCTGATTTTGGAAGGGCTCCTTCAAGCAGCACAACTTGGTCATATGCCTTGAGGTGTTCATTTCTGAGCTCATCAAGATTATTGTCTGAATGACTGCTAAGAGAAGCTTAAATCAATAACACAAAATATTGCATCATGAATCATTAATTTTACAGTGGAAAAAAGGATGTCTTACACTTTTGAATGAGAAGTATTCATGTATTGAAGAAATTCAGAATATGCCCATGCCACCAGAACTGGAATAAACCCAACTAGGAAAGACACCTGGACATGTGGATGATAGAGTTTAGCACAAAGCCAAGATAAATGATTAAGAGAAGAAATTAAGTAAGTCCAAACAGAGAAATACTGAAAGTAAACTGTGCAATTAAAAGTTGTAAAGATAACCCTTTGAAACTGCACAATTTTCCACTTTCTTATGGTTAAAGAATCAAAACATTTTTTAACAGACAAAAGGGGATGATATAGCAGATATGCACATGATTATATACGTACGGTACTGCACAATTTTACAGGATTAGCCACAAGACGCCATTCATACGAACAACACCCATTAAAGTGTCATACCAACCAAAAGTAAGAAGCAAGGACTACACACACAGCTTTAACATTGATAAATTATAAATGATAAAACAACCATTAAGAGGACTGGCCATAGCAGGTATTCTATCCTTTTTCTTAGATTTTGGTATGATGAATTTCAGATCAAATATCTCTTGTAACAACAACCTAGTTGGCCAACCTAAAATTTGGATTAGATATACACCATGTCACCACCACTTGAAAATCTATCAAGATTTTGTATAAGAATCCAGATAAGGGTCCAAGCATGGTCCCCATTTAAAACCAAGTACTAGTCGTACCAAAAACAATTAGTCAATTATACACAAGATTGTATTTGAACCTCAAAAGATTAATCGCAACTTCAAATAAATGACGCGTTCTCTCCTCCTCTATTAACAAATGTATCACTGGACTGCCAATGGAACCATCTCTGAGCCATTTATTACATCCCCAAACATTTTTCCTCCCTTCCTAGATGATATCTTTTATGTGTCTGTCTTCTTCATGTTGATGAATTTTGTGTTCCCAAACTTGCATCTTGTCAGCTTGTTAACAGGGCACTAAAGTCAACAAACTTGCATCATCTAATTGTTCTTTTCTAGATAGATTATTCTTCCTTTTTAGAATATTTGCATGTCTTACTTGGTCAATGACTAGAATTTCAAGAGAGGCAGCTACAAACCTTATTGTCTTTGAGCTAACTGGAATCAGAAATTCAGAAATTATGGATTTGATACTAATATATGTGTTTAGTATATTTAGAAATCCAATACTAGAGACATTTTCTTATGAACATACAAAGATAATACGCAGAGTATTAATCATTAGACATATATGATGCCAACCAATAAAATAGGCAACTTGCAGTGTCTAGCCATAGTAAATCTCTATCCCTCTAAACTTGCATGCGAACAATAAGCTTGAATGCAACATGACAACATCATCTTTTTAAGGCTAGCCTTAAGTAGCATTATTAAGAGCGGGACTGTAACTCCACGGACCAACAAAGTGGTAATAACAATGGAAGCCCACCTATCACACACAACAATAAAATAGTACATTAATATCTAGTACAGATTCCACAAGGAGAGCATTAAAACAAGCATGTCAAAGAAAAGAGACATCAATATACCAATTCAACCCAGTAACAGAATGAACGCCATTGATCAAGTAATGCACAGCAGCAACAGGGAATGCTGAATCAGTAGCGGCAATTGTATCATTGATCGTATTGGCAGCTTGATCGGCGAGTTTATTCATATCCGCCTCCCAAGTCGAGGTCGAAATGGACCATCCATTTCCGACTAGCCCATAACATGTTCGACAAAATGCTTATACAGAAGTTCCTCTTTCTAAAAACACAAAGAATCAAATCCTTATACATAAGTTCCTCTTTCTAAGTTTCTATTGAGTTTTTAATCAATAAAACAAAAATCTGAGATCCTTGCAAAGTTGCAAAACCTAATATGACTTGCTCAACAACCAAAAACCTAATCTGACTTGATTTAGGTTCGATTGGATTGGATTGATTTTAAGTTAAAGAGCAACCTACCTGAACGGAATGGAGAGGAGAAGAACGGCGAGGGCTGGTGCTGATGAGGGCTTAGTGCTGGTGGTCAACTTCGTAACGGCGAGGGCTCGGTGTTGGTGGTCGATTTGGGAGAGCGAGGTAGAGAAGAGTTATAGGAAGAGGGAGCAGGCTGCACTATCGAAGAGCAGGATGGCTAGTGCTGCTTTGCTTTGATTGGTTTCTAATCAAATAATCCGGGCGTTTGTTTTTAACTTTTTTTTACTAACAAATAACCTGAATGTAAGGAATACGGGGTATATATACACATACAAATAACCCGGGCGTTTACCTATACGGGTTATTTAGATTCTCATTATTATATATAACCCCGATTAGGAGACATTCGGGTTATAAAGTATATCATTTATATCTTTTGACACTTTTATAACCCGACAATTGAACGCCCGGGTTATTTCTTACGAGTTATTAGGCCAATTCTGTAGTAG
The DNA here is from genome assembly GCA_027886185.1 of Rheum nobile. Classification (NCBI taxonomy): domain Eukaryota; kingdom Viridiplantae; phylum Streptophyta; class Magnoliopsida; order Caryophyllales; family Polygonaceae; genus Rheum; species Rheum nobile. Next base: position 5,368,346 of record WOAB01000163.1, read on the forward strand.
TGATTGACTCTCATCACATGAATGTGGAGTCCTAGTCTATGCACCCAACCACATATGTTCTTGTGTCCGACTTCTTCACATCTAACTAGAAGCAATTCTTCAATGCAATCTCTTTTAAAACATCTTTAAACTCTTTCTTCGATGTTAAAAATTGTCCAACATGCAATTCATCTTTTCCTATCTCCTTGCTTTCACCTTGTTCTCCATCCACATGTGGCCTTTTACCCAAGGACTTTGCGCTTGCATTGTAATATTCTTCTATCTCTTTTAACATATCTTCTACTTCCTCGTTCTAGTCCTCTTCCACTTCCATTATCATTGCTTAGTGAAACAACCTCGATAACTATGCATTTCCCTTTGTTTTGTCTTTAGACCATGCCCGGCTGAATGCTTGCCCAGACCCATGACTCTCTTCTGTTGTCAAGGTTATCCGCTAGAATCATATCCAATGTCCTATCATCGGAAAAATGTATCATGTCCAGTTCAATTGTAGAATGTATTGTGCAACCTAACATGCCTGCCATATTAATCTTGTTGTGTTTGAGTTGAAGGAGGCAGCGTTAAAACCACTACCATCTCCATTAGCAGCACCACTTCTAAAAAATGAGTTTTGACATCATACCCTTCATCCATGGCTTCACTCCTAATTTGAATTAAACTTCTTACATTGTAGTATATCTCGATTGGCCAAATCATTTCGGTTTCTTTGAAATTCAACAGCTTGTACACTCCTACATCATCATCATCAGTTATTTCTACTGGTGGAAATGCTTCTTTTGCATGTGTCGCATATTTGAAAACAAGATCACTCTACTCAAGGTGAAATACAATCTTTTCCCTCACGTTTTTAACCAGCGTGCAATAGTCTAAGCCTTCTAAGACAACAAGGGCCTTGGATTTCCTATTCCCTTTATAAGCCCAAATGTTTCCCTTCATCTTCCATTCACTCATGTGTATCAAAGTCATGTAAAAAGACTTTGCAACTACAATAACATAAAATGTTTTTACTTTTTAACATATTCAATCATTTCAATCCAGAAAATGGTGTACAAAATTACAAGTTCAGGAGTTAAAAGTAGCCATCTTTTTTATGCTTATTCATTGTTTTCGAATCCATAGCTACGTTCTTTATGTGTATTCAATGCGCTTCACTAGATGCTTTTGGAATGACGGTTGTCATTAGGGGTGTTCAACATGGGACCGGACCGGACTGGTGAAATTACGGTCCGGTCTCCGGTCCATGTTTTTTCCTTAATCCGGATCCGGTCCGGTCCGGTCCAAACCCGAAAAAAAATCGGTCCGGACCGGTGGATAGTTTTTTTTTAAAAAATAAATAAAATAAGTTAGGAGTTTAAATGTTTTTTTATAGATATTTTTCTTAATTTAATAAATTAGGAGTATAAATGTTTTTTAGATATTTTTTTTAGATATTCTTTTTAGATATTAAATAAAAGATTAATTTTTTTTTAAAATAAGTTCCGGTCTAAACCGGTCCTAGACCGGACCGGAACCGAACCGGACCGAATAGGTTTGGTCCGGTCCGAACTTATGAAAAAATCCAATCCGATCCAGACCGGATGAACACCCCTAGTTTTCATGGTGAAAATGCATTCACGATAGGGTGTTTTGGATTGCTGAACAACAAAAATGACTTCCTTTCTCCCCAAGCTCATATTACGTAGGGATGCAATCATAGTTATGGAGTGAAATTCCCTAAAAAGGCGCCAAGTACAAGGCTGCGCGCCGAAACTCACCTGATTAGTGATCCCCTAAGTGTCCCTAACAAAACTTGATTAACGTTTCTTTTCAAAATTTGTCAAGAGTTTTGACTCTTTTTTTTTTATCGAAAACAGACTATATTAAGCTGAGAAAAGGTTCAGATTACAAGCCACACTCAGTGGCAGCTGAGAGACATGAGTAAAGTATACCATTGTCATATAAGGCAAGGAGAGCCCATGAAGAGCTAAACTATGAGCAAGGAGATTAAACTTCCTAGGAACAAAGGCTAAGTTACAAACAGGAAAGGAACCCAACTTCTGCTGAAGGACTTGCACAAAAAGACCAATAGAGGTTCTGGGCAAAACAGCTTGAGAAAAGCTTAAGGAGACGATTGCTTTGCAGTCAGAAAAAATTTGAATTGCAAAGACGCCATAGCTAGATGCTGCCTGCAGACCCCAAAGGATAGCTTGAACCTCCAACAACTCAATGAACGGAATTGGTTTTGAAGACTTACTCCCAAGAGTGATCATTGAATCGTTGGAATCAAACAGGCCAAAACCGATAGCAGCGGAACCATCTTGAGCACTACTAGAGTCACAGAAAAGAAGACAACAACCTGGATTTACTGAAGGCAGATTAGAACTAGAGCACTGAGCAGCAAGAGGAGCAGAACTAGCATTTCCATGTTGAATCAGAGACAAGGAAACAGAATGCAACAGAGAAGCAGGGCTTTGATCACGATCATCAAACATTCTGGAGTTTCTAAAGTTCCAAAGGGTCCAGACAGATGAAGCCCAGAATTCCAGATCAACAGCAGAGAGTACTTCATTAAGGGAACACCACCAATCCCAGAAACTCTGAGGCTTTAGAGCAAAAGCAACTTGAAGATGCGGAATTTGCTGGCAAAAGTGCTTTGCAAATGGACATTGTTTTAGAACATGAAGAATCGATTCAGACTTCCGAAGGCATAGAGAGCAGAGATCATCATGCAAAATCTTTCTGTGTTTCAAAATGTTAAGACATGGAAGAAAACTATGAAGAGCATGCCAGATGAAGTTTTGCACCTTAGGAATCACATTTAACTTCCAGATTTTCTTCCAAAGCAGAGCGGATTGAGAATGATTCGTTGGAGAAGAGGGTGAAGCAGAATTTGAAGATGCAAGAATCACCTTATAAGCAGATTTTACTGAGAATCGCCCATCTTTGGAGTAGTACCATCTACGAACATCACATGTTGCTTGCGAAACATCATGAATTGATTGTAAGCACTGAGCATCACAATCAAGGAGTTATGGAGAAATCAAATTCCATTTCCAATCACCTGAATTCCAATCAATGAAATCTGCCACAAAAAGATGAGTTTCTGCAGGAATTGGAGGTGTGATGAGGCAGAAAGTGTGAGGTCGAGGAATCCACCGATCATTCCAGAATTTTACACTTGAGTCATTGCCTAGTTCCTAGTAAAATCCTCGCTGAATAACCCAAATGGCTTGATAGATGCTTTTCCAAGCATAGCTAGGAGTGCTCCCCAAAGAGGCATGAAGAAGATCTGAATTAGGGAAGTAGCGAGCTTTTAAAATACGAGCTGCAATGGGGTTAGGATGCTCAAGTAATCTCCATACTTGTTTAGCAAGCAAAGCTTGATTGAAAGATTCAAAATTTCTAAAACCCATTCCTCCCTCATCAGTGGAGACACAAATATTTTTCCAGGTAGCCCAATGAATTTTCTTTTGATCCTGAGAGCCCCACCAGAATTTGGCAACAATGCTGTCAAGCTCAAGGCAAACAGTTATGGGAAATTTGAAGCAGCTCATGAAATATGTGGGAATAGCTTGCAAAACAGCCTTGATGAGAACTCCTCTAGCAACTTGTGAGAGAGAGGAGCATTTCCAAGCCTTAGCCTTTTTTCTCACTCGATCAATAATCTAGTTGAAGATAGCCCTCTTGGATCTTCCAATGACTGTAGGTAAGCCAAGATACTTATCATGATCTTCCACCTCACTGAAGCCCATCTGTTGCAGCAGAGAAGCCCGAACAGTACCCAATACATTAGGACTGAATGATATTTTGGATTTCTGATGATTAACAGCCTGGCCTGTAGTAGATTCAAAGAGAGAGAGGATGTTCTTGATGTGGTGTCCCTCAGATAAATTTGCTCTAGCAAAAATAAGGCAGTCATCCGCAAAGAGCAAATGCGAAACATGAGGAGCAGTGGAGGCAACCTTAATCCCATGAATAATTCCTCTTGCTTGATAGACTTTGAATAGGCTAGATAAGCCCTCTATAACGAAGAGGAAGAGATAAGGCGACAGAGGATCACCTTGTCTCAAACCACGATGGGGAGCAAATGGAGGAGAAGGTGTGCCATTTAGTAGAATTGAGAAAGAGATAGAGGTAATGCATTTCATAATAAGATTGACCCAATCTGAGTGGAAGCCCATGTGGAGCATAACATGATTGAGATAATTCCATTCAACTCTGTCAAAGGCCTTGGCCATGTCGAGCTTAATTTCCATGAATCCTCGCATTCCAGTTTTCTTCTTCTTCAGATAGTGAAAACATTCTACAACAGCTAGAGCATTATCCGTAATCATACGCCCAGGAATAAAAGCGCTTTGCTTTGGACTAATTGACTCATCTAGCAAGTGTTTGAGTCGATTAGCAATGCACTTGGAGATAAGCTTGTAGACCATGTTGCATAGACTAATAGGACGCAGGTCTGTCATACTCTTAGGACTGGAAATTTTCGATATAAGAGATAAAAAAGTGAAGTTGAATTGATGTGGGAGAGCTGCACCATTTAGTATATTAAGAACAGAGGATGTAACTTCATTCCCAATAGAGTCCCAATGATGTTTGAAAAACAGAACCGGCAAACCATCTGGTCCGGGAGATTTAGTCGGATGCATATGGTTAAGTGCTTGCAAAACCTCTGAAGCAGAAAAAGGCCTGAGCAAGGTTTCATTTTCAAAAGGCTGAATTCTCCTTTCTATTCCATTAAGCATATCAGCATGAATAGTCTGAGATCCTGAGCGAAACAGATTTTGATAGTAGATGGATGCAACATGTTGGAGCTCATCCTGAGTAATAGCAAAGTTTCCATCATCCTTGAGGAGTTTTAAAACTCTATTTCTTCTTCTTCGATTGCTAGCTTTAGCGTGAAAGTATTTTGTATTTCTATCTCCCTAGAAAAGTTCATTAGAGCAAACTCTTTGATGCCACATGATTTCTTGTTTTCAGAGAAGATCTTCTTCTTGAACTTTGAGACGATTCAGGAGATCCAAGTCAACAACAAATAATGGATGAGAAAGAAGACCAAAAATTCTCTGCTGAAGATGACGAAGATGACGAAGCTGAATATCAATATTGCCAAAATGATCATGATTCCACTGTCTGAGAGCGGTTTGAGTGCCCTCCAACATGTTGACTTTTAATAGCAGAGTTTTGACTTTTAAAACCTCAAAAGAAAAGGAAAATTCACTCCAATTGTTTTTTTGCAAAAATAGACTAACTAGCTTTTTCATACTAATGTCGAATCATGGTAGTATTCTTACAAACCAATTAAGTGCTTGGGTGGACCTAAGTTATCAACGAGCTCCCCAAGTACATTAAAAATTTGTCCGAGAGTTGCTCCGCCCATCGGAACACTTAGGGTTGTCATGTGGCTTAGTTTGATTCTAGTTTATTATACATGTGGCAAATTAGACATATCAACCGGGTCCATCAAGTCAGGTTCGGATATGGTAATTTCGAGTTCAGGTTGAGTACAAATTCGACCAATTCGGGTTATAGATCAAGTCGGGCCGAGATATTACATGTTAGCGGACGATTTGCGTTGACCAAACGGGTCAATTACATCTTTTTTAATTTATGCATTCACTATTACTCACTCCGTTCACTTTTAGATGTCCTTTTAGTCTATAAAATTTGTTCATAAATATTTGTCCTTATAGGATTTCAATGCAATTTATCACATGTAAGTTATAAAATTTGTATTGAAACTTGATAATATTGATTATTTTCTCTTCATCTATTGGTTTTAAAAGGTGGTGAGTGATTAAATTGATACAAGTTTTGAATTTTTAAAATATATTAAATGACTTTCTTAATATATGTGTAACATTCTAAAATGACAAATATAAGTGAACGGAGGTAGTATAATATTATTAAAATATTACAAATATAATAATTATGTCAAAATAACCTAAAATCCTTCAAATTAAAATATATAAATATTTAGTACATTAAAATTATTTTATTTATAATATATTAACTTAAAATTTGTTGAAATTGAATAAGTCCGGTGCAACTTCAACCCAAAACTAATTAATAAATACATGACGGCCGGAATAATTATGAACTAAGTTCACAACCAATGAGGAGTGATACAATATGCAAAACAAGTTTCAAAACTGTTGATTCTATACTGACGACATTAATAAATGTATCATAAATTAATGACATGCTCCCAAAAAGTGACCGCAAAACATAATAAGCAGTCGGCATCATTATATAACAATTTTTTTTAGAATCGTTCGCTTACTTGATTTAGCGTGGTCTTACAATAATAATGACAATCTTAATGTTATCATTTTAGTCCATAATTTTTATTTATCATTTTAGGTATTTAGGTAATAATTTATTGGTGAGCTACGAGATTTGACATTGGAAATTGTGTTTTTTTGACTCTTTTTATACAATTTTTCTATGTTTATTGGCTACAATTGAGATGAGTTATTAAATAATTATAAATTTTAAGAAAAAATTATGAGAATATAGATAATTGTTGTATTTTTAAGAAGTGTGTCAAACTCTAAAATGACAATTTTTTTCATACGGAGGAAGTATTTGCTTATTGTACTAAAAATAAAATGGGACATTCCGACATAAAAATGTTTTTATTATCAATTGACCACAAACCCCAGGGCATAGAAAAGCTCTATCTTCTTCCTCTCCGGTGTCTGTTGGGGAGCTATGGTTGTCCTCGTTGGCGTACGAGATTTACTGTCATTGTTTCGGTTTCTTCGTAAAGTTGATTTGTGTATGGAAGTATTCAATGGTTGTGGATGCTGAAGGTAACCGCAACTTGAACTTGAAGGAAGCTGAAAGATCGGTTGTGATTGGTGAGGTCGCTGGTTAGAATATTGCTACTTCTCATGGTTCGCTAATGCTAGTCGATTCTCTGGTACTTCGAGGCCTTTCAACACTTTTGCATTGAAAGTGACAATGAAAGGGGCATGGAGAGCCTGGAAAGGATTCGTTTTTCGCAAACTGCGTCAAAATCGTTTAATCTTCCATTTCGCGGATGTTGGGGACAAAGAGAGGGTGCTGAAGGGTGGTCCCTGGGTCTTCAACAAATCCTTGTTGGTGCTGCCTGAACCGGGGATTGAACAACTGTCACGAATGAAGTTCGAAAAGGCCGATTTATGTGTTCATCTCTATGATCTTCTTCTAACAATGATGAATGTTGAGATGGATAGAGTCATTGGAGCCTCTTTGGGTGGAGTTATCGATGTGGATGAGTTAGATTTTCTCTTGTGTGGAAGGTTCTTAGGAGTTAGGGTTTCGATCGATGACACAAACCGCTGTGAAAGGGGGTGATGCTCATGATCGAACGTCGTAAAATGTTGATGTAGTTGAAATATGAACGCCTCCCTAATTTTTTCTACACTTGTGGTGTCTTGAGGCATGTGGATCTACACTATGAAAACGAAGAAGCGAAGGGTTTCTAGAACGAGTACGAAGAATGGCTTCGGGCTTCTCCATTGAAACCACAAGATCGCTCTGCCTCTGAAAGGGCTAATGAGCAGGAGGTACTTTAGGCTTTGAGAGTTGACACTCAAAGGAGAGAGATCGAAGGCAACTCTAGTAGCTCAAACCCTTGCACTTCTACGCGAAAATCTCTCAACCGACTATTTGAAGAGGCTGACACTGCCAATGTGTGTGATGATGGGAGCAATGATAAGAGTTTCGATCCAATTCAGGAAGCTTCAGTTATGAAAGTGGGGACTCTAGGCTTGGCTGGCGTTGGATACGAGAATGTTGGTTGTGATCCGGTCAAATTGGCTGCTATAAATGTGCATGAGAGCATGCACATAAGGACAAGAGTTTGCTTCTCTGATTGGTCTGGATGGGTTGCCATCTCAGCCTAACACTTGTAGAAAGAATTGGAAGCGGGTCGCTTGGGAGAGTGGAGGGGTTAAGGAGGGAGGTGATATTGTAGGAGGACTCGGTAAGAAAAGGAAAGAGTGTGGAGAGGTTTTGTTAGATGGGGATGATAGAAGATCTATTATGCAGACAAAGGAGGATTTGAATAGTGAGGATAAGCGGAGGAAAGTAATGCATGCTTTGTGCTAAGATGCAATATCGGCTCGGGAGTAGAGTCTTCTTCCTTGCTGGAAGTCATGATCATCATATATTACAATTGTCGGGGATCGGGGAAGGCCCAAGCAGTTTCTAGACTTACCTTTCTAGTGATAAACGAGGCCATAAAGGTTCTCTTTTTGATGGAGACCAAAAGCCTTCGTCGTATGATTGAAGACATTCAACGTAAACTAGGGTTTAAATCACGTTTTGCGATTGATTGTGTGGGAAGATCGGGAAGCATTTATGTATGGTGGGACTAGGAGGTTGACCTGACTATAGCATCTTATACCTTTCATCACATTGATGCTATGATTGTGATTAACTAAGTGGTGAGATCGTGGCGTTTTACCGGTTTATATGGTGGCCTAAGAAAGGGGAGAAGCATCAAACTTTTGAATTGTTGAAGCGCCTACATGTGGATCCTTATGATGCATGGGTTTGCATGGAGGATTTTAATCACATCTATAATTTGAATGAAAAACAAGGTGGTTTGCCGCCTGATTTGAGTTCATTGTTGGACTTCTAGGCTGCGATTGAGGATTGTAACCTGCGTGAAATGGTTGCGATCGGTCCATCTTTCACGTGGGATAATTGTAGAGAAGGTACAAAGTTCATTCAGGAATGCATCGATCTTTCTTTTTCTAATGAGGCTTGGTTTCAAAATATTCTCGGATGCGTGTATCTATCATCTAGATCACTGCAGTTCAGATCACATCCCGATTAGACTTTCTCTTAATCCATCTGATTTAGAGGTCACCAACTAGGATCCCTCGTCCATTCAGATTTGAGGCGATGTGGCTGGATGAGGAGTCGTGTTCGGAGGTTGTGCAAAATACTTGGAAAAATCCAGGAAGTTTTGTTACATAGCGAGGTGTAATGAGGAAGCTTAATCGATGTGGTGCGGATCTTAAGGAGAGGGACTTTGCTTGGTATGGTAATGTTAACCGCGAGTTGAAAAAGGTTAGGGAGGAGTTTCGGGCTCTTGGGAAGCAAGGGATGAGAGGTGATCTTGTCGGGATGAGAAGGGAGTTAGAGGTGAGGAAGAGGGAGCTTATGAGGAGAGAGGAGGATATGTGGTTGAAACTATCATAGGCTAACGAGTTTAAATGGGGAGATCGAAATATGTCATTTTTTCATCAAAAAGCAATGGGAGGAATGACACAGACCTCTGTCAAGAAGATGATTGATAAAAACGGAATTGAGTGGATATCTTTTGAGGGGAAAGCGAGAGTTTCCATTGAATACTTCTAGAATCTCTTCTCTTCAAATGTTAGAGTTGCTGCAACGATGACATCCGAAGGAATTGAGACACTGATGTCGCCCGAGTACAATGCTGAGATGCTCACTCCTTTCTCCCAAAAAGAGGTGAAGAATGCGCTTTTCTCTATCCATCCTACAAAATTTCTTGGATCTTATGGTATGTCTGTTTTTTTTTATTTAAAGTTTTGGTATATTGTCGGGGTAGATATCACACAATTCATCTTGTCTATTCTTAATGGTGCTGCTTTCCCCCCAGCATGAATGACACCTTTATTACTTTGATTCCTAAAGTTAATGATCCATGCAGAATGAAGGATATGAGACCAATTAGTTTGTGTAATGTGCTATATCAAATTATTTTTAAAATCCTCTCAAACAGGTTGAAGAAGTGTATTTATAAGCTTGTGGCTCAGAGTCAGAGTGCCTTGTTCCTGGAAGACATATTAACGATAATGTTCTTTCAGCTTTTGAGATTTTTCATCACATGAAGAACCAAAAAAAGGGTAGAAAGGGTAATCTTGCGCTTAAGCTGGATATGTCAAAGGCATATGATAGAGTGGAATGCGGCCAAATGTCTCTGTAGCGATGGATCTAGGCCTTTTACTGAGTCGCTCGACTCGTCTCGAGGGTTGGCGTGGAAACCTTGGCCTTGGGGCCTTGTTGAATTGCACGAATGTCTCGAGATGGGCGGGTGGACCTCGGTATGGTGTTTAGAGGTTCATGTAGCAGGGTTTGGTGAAGGACGCGGCGCGAGGTTTGTCTCGACGCGGGGGTAGCGGCAGCCTCATGACTTGGCGTGCGAAGGCGTGAAGTGTCACACGACAATGAGACTGATTCGAAGCGACGAGCCGACGGTGGTGCAGTAGCGTCTGCGGCAGCGTGAAAGGGGAGGAGAGTAGAGATAATGGTGACGTCGGTCTAAGAGAAGGAGGATTGGCACTCACCATGAATCTTAGATTAGTTATTGACGTAACCCTAATACAAGAGGCCGAGTTGGCCTTATAAAGGGGTCGCGGGGCTCGGTTGGGCCGAGGCCCGCCTAATGGGCTAGCCCACTCGGCATAAGTGGAGCACATGCCCAAAATAGAAACTTTCTAAACATAGTACAGTAAGTCCTAAAAATAGAAAGTGCTAAAATTAGAAAGTTTAAAAATATAAAGTGCCAAAAATAGAAAGTCTAAGATATGAAATGAACCTCTAGACACAAAAATATGTCTAAGTCTTAGATAGGCACCGAGGAAGTCGCTGGCGAGGCGGTGTGGGCGCTGAGACGCGGCAACGGGGGCAATGATGCGGCGCGTTGTGGCAGTGGCTGGGAGCGAGCCTGGGCTAGGCCTGTGGGGGCTCCTGGAGTGTCGCGCCTGGCAGTGTGCCCGGCTGGATCTCTTTTGGGCCGCTGATGGTGGCGAGGAGGCGAAGTGGAGGCGTGGCTTCAGGCGCGCCTTGGCTGGCGACGAGGCGCGCGACGAGAGATTGCGTGGCATTGGCGATGGCCTTGGCACGCGACCTTGTCACGGGCCCAGCGACTGCAGGCTCATGGACGTCTCCTCCTCTGCGGCTGTCATGGAGGGCAGGGGCGCATCACCCTCCCCTACTTGGCTGTGAAGCGTCCCCGCTTCACCCTCATCGAACTTTGGCTCCACGTATGGCTGGAGATCGGTGACGTTGAAGGTCGCGTGGACACCCAAATCCGGGGGCAAGTCAATCTCATACGCGTTGTCGCCAATGGTCTAGACCACTCTGAATGGGCCATCTCCGCGTGGCCCTAGCTTGGACTTGCGCTTGGTGGGAAACCGATCCTTGCGGAGGTGGACCCAAACCATATCTCCTGGCGTGAAAATCATCTTACGCTTGCCCTTGTTGCGCAAAAATCATCTTACGCTTGGTGGGAAACCGATCTGGCGTGGCGGCGGTTGAGCGTGGCCTGTCCCTTCAAGTAGCTAAGGGCGGCGTGGTCGGAGTGAATCATGAACTCGCGAGGCCAGAGATATTATTGCCACGTCTTGAGCACTCGAACAAGAGCATAAAGCTCCTTGTCATACGTGGGGTAGTTCAGGGTAGCCCCTGACAACTTTTCACTGAAGAAGGCAATAAGCCTCCTTTCCTGGTGTAGGACACCCCCAATACCGACATTGGAAGCATCACACTCTATCTCAAAATTCTTGGAGAAGTCATGAAGCTGTAGAAGAGGTGCATGACACAGGGCTTCCTTCAAAGCCGTGAAATCCTTCTTATGCTTGTCGAGCCACACCACCGTGGCCCCTTTCTTTGTAAGCTCGTGAAGGGACGCGGCAATGGAGCTAAAATCACGCACAAAGCGCCGGTAAAAACCTGCCAACCCCAGAAAGGAGCGCACCATGGTAGGGTTGGTAGGCGTAGGCCACTCACGAATGGCCTTCACCTTCTCCTCATCCATACGCAGCCCATCTTTGGACACGATGAAGCCCAAAAAATTAGTAGTGTCACTGCAAAAACGACACTTCCCAAATTGGTGTAGAGCTTCTCCTTGTGCAGAGTCTCCATCACAAGGCGAAGATGTTGCACATGATCCTCCAAGCTACGTGAGTAGACCAATTGATGCGTTATCGTCTCCTAAACGCGTCGTCAAGGGTGGATCTAGGTAGAAGGCGGATCGGACTTTGACAAACTCTCTGGAATTGAATATGAAGGCGGCCTCGGCAATGGCCGAGACGATCGTAGGGAAAGACGCAAGCAAGGCGAGTAGGCTCATCGGCGGGCTTGCAAGGGAGGGACGGCCGGCGATCACGGCGGCAAGGAAGGGCTCGGTCGAGTCGAAGCAAGGAAACGGGAGCCAGGCTCAACGGCTGCACAAAGCTTCAATTCAACGTACCAAAACCAAGACAAGGGTTTGGCTCATAAAGAGCCTACAAGTTCGGCCATGGGCCAAAACAAACACTTGGGCCGGCTCTCTTAGGCACAAGAGAGGCCCAAACCCGAAAATAGAAACCTTCCTAATATAGTAAGTCTAAAAATAGTAAGTTCCCAAATTAGTAAGTTTCCATAGTTAGAAACTTACTAAAAATAGAAACGGCTAACAATGGAAAGTACTAAAAATAGCAACAGTCTCAAAATGTCTCGAAATTCGCATGTAAACCTAAAAATGCCAAAAGAACACAAATGGCTCAGAAAGTGCCTCGGAAAAGTCAATGGGCCTCGCCGATGGCCACAGCTTGGCCAATCGTCGCACATAGGACGGCCCGAGGCGTGGTGAGGAGGGCACAACTGTGACGCGCCATGCCCTTGGCCGTGATTGACTGTGTGGCCTGGACAATGGCCCTGGCTCTGGATCTGGTGATTGGACCTTCGATTCTAACACGTAGCATGTCATCTTCTTGGGCCTCCATTAATGTGACGTCCGTGGACGTATCACCAATATATCATCAAAGTAAACCACAACGAACTTCCCAAGGAACTCGCGCAACACGTGGTTCATAAGACGCATGAATGTGCTGGGGGCGTTGGTGAGCCCAAATCGCATAACAAGCCACTCATAGAGACCATACTTGGTTTTCAACGCCGTCTTCCACTCATCACCCTCCTTCATACGGCTCTGGTGGTAGCCATTCTTCAAATCAATCTTGGAGAACAAAGTGGCCCTATGCAGCTCATCCAGCATATCATCAAGGCGGGGAATGGGATGGCGGTACTTCACGGTGATCTGGTTGATGGAGCGGCAATCAACACACATACGCCACGATCCATCCTTCTTGGGGACCAGAATCACTGGCACAGCGCAAGGGCTTAGAGATTCCCTCACGTAGCCTCGATCCAGCAACTCTTGGACCTGTCTCTGTAGCTCACGAGTCTCCTCAGGGCCAGCATGGTAGGCAACGTGATTGGGAAGCGAAGCACCCGACACCAAGTCGATTTGGTGCTCAATGCCACAAATAGGAGGCAGGCCTTATTGAAGCTCATCAGGAAACACATCGCCGAACTCAAGCAGCAGCGCGGCGATCGGCGGCGGCAAAACATCACTCTCAGCGGCGCGCGGCAGGCTGAGAGTAGGCACAAGCAGGAAACACGGCCGGTGACCCTTCAAGGGCTTGGTCATGTCATTGGGCCTGGCTAAAAGCAATCGATTCTCACAACGGCCTTGCAAAGGAGTCAGCGGTGGCGACGACAAAGCAGCAGGCAGCGAAAGCGAGGCGTTGGGCACGGAAGGCGAGGCACTGGAGTTGGGGAGTCCAGTACCTTAGCCCAATGCAGCAGCGCCTGACCAAGACTCTGTGGGCCTCTGTTTGGCCTTGCGCGCGCTATGGGCAGCGGCGCTGTCGGCGAGGAGAGCGGCATGGGGATTTCCTGAGGTGGCAGAGGGCATTGTGGGACCAATGCCTGAACCAGAACCCGAAATGCCAGAATCGGAGCCACGGCGCTGCGGTGGCGCTGTGTGCGGCGCGGACAACGTGTCCGCTGCAACCTCAATAGCCTTCTGTCGGTCTCTCTCCACCTGGTCATGCAAAATCTAATGTGACGACATAGGTAAGAGAGTGACGCGCCTCCCGTGGTAAGTAAACACATAAGTGTTTAAATACCCATCGTGGAGTATGCGCCTGTCGAATTGCCATGGGTGCCCAAGCAAAATATGCGTGGCGTCCATTGCAATGACATCACAAAGCACTGAATCGGCATACTGGCCTATGGAAAAAGAAATTAAACATTGTCGGGATACAATGTTATCCAAACTCGAAGAAATCCATTGTAGGCCGTACGGTTGGGGGTGCGGTGTCGTCGGCAAGTTAAAGTACTTTACCACCTTCTCATTGACGATGTCGCAGCAGTTGCCCTTATCAATAATCACGCTCAAGGATCGCGGCCTTCCTAGACACCGGCCTCGGCGAAGGTTGTTGGGGTCGTGGTGTTGTCGGCGTGGTGGTGCCCTCCCGGATGGGCATCGGCATCATCGCGATGACGAATATCGCACGACACGGTGTTGCAGCGCGGGTCGCGAGTGTCATGCTCGGCAGCGCCATGGAAGGGAGGTGGTGGGCTTGTCGGCTGGCGCGGGGGAGAAATCCAATCTGCGGGCCTGTCCTGGAACTCGATGGGGTCACCAAGGGGTGGGTGATAGGAGTCGGGGTTTATCATGCCCGAATCCTCCATCTATTCGTCATCAAATTCGTCGAAGTCGTCGTGGACAGTCGACGTTGTTGAGCCATAGCCATCAGAGCCATACCGCGGCGTGCACGCACTTTGGTGGCCAAGATGGTCGTTGATGTCGAAGGGAACATGGGTAGGGGCAGGGCGACGCGATCGGGGTTCATCGACATGATCGTGGCGACTGGGCCAGTGTTGGCGGGCGGAGCCGCATTCCTCGCGGCGCGCGGCTATCGCGTGGTGCGGAGGCCGGCGCGCGGCGACGTCTTTCTCCATGTGCTGCAAACCTATTAGCAAAGTCATAGGGTTCAGAAAATTCACCTTGAGAGTCGGCGGCCTGGTCTTAGCCGCTGTCGTAGCCGACATGCATGGCGCGCGACACATAGCGGTCTCGGGGCGAGACATGGCCTTGTCGGCTCTCGATCACCGACTGGATGCGTTGGAGGCGGGGCTGCGGGTTCGATGTCGAAAGCATCAAGCCATTACCTTTATCCATGCGGGAGTTGATGGGGCCAGCCACGGTAGGGCGGAGCAAGCCCGCGTCATCCATGTCGACCAAGGGTGTCGGCACGGGGCGTTGTTGGCTCTGGAGTTAGGCAACCTGGCGGCGCAACTATTGTATCTCACGTTGCTCAGCGAAAAGCTCCAATATTGGTGGATCTTCAAGTCATGGATCAACGTGGGGAACCAATGGGGGATTTGGACGATTGTTGCCGGCACCATTGTCGTCGCCACTATTGTTGATTGGGGTCATCATGCTACCTATAACAATATGACCAGACATCGAAGTAAAGACGAACAAGAAGCACAAGCAACAATGATCAAGCAATCACTACACCCAAGAAACAAGCATTCACGTTGGCAGGCAATTTGGTTGCCGTGAGGGCGGCGTAGGCTAAGCAACAAGCAAAGTGTGAGAAAGCAAAGCACGTAGACCAAACGTAACCAAGTAATGTCTTCCTAACACGAACATAGGCATTCACAAAATATCACACGAAACTTACCTCCTAGATGTTGATCTAGACGGCGGAGGGGTTGCGAAGATGAGCCAAACCGATGGTGAAAAGTGAAGGCTTGCCTTATTTTGGCTTTTCCTTCAACAAAGTCGGATGCCTTTTTTTTTTAATATCCGACTCGGTGTTTTTTTTTAAATTAATTACAATCCAAGAGAATAGTTGACTTTTGACGAAATCTTGGAAAAGATAAAAAAGAATATCGGCCTTAGTAACTAAAGAAAGAAATCACAAGTTGTTATCTTTTTGTGATAGGAGAGAGAAAAGAAGATAATGCAGATTTTATTTGGTAACAACCAAGATAATAAATTACACAAGATATTAGGAGATATTCCACGCAAGATATTAGGAAAGAAATCACCAAAATAACGCAAGATCTTCGAACTTACCAATCACACGCAAGCTTGCAAGGGAAGGAAGAAAATTTTCGGCCAAGTTCTTGACTTGTAGAAACCGATTAGGGCATGCAACACACAAACGCAAGAGGAAAGAAAAAAAAATTGACAAAGTGGTGGCGGAAGCGATGGTGCGTCCTTGGTCTTCGGATGCGGCCAAGCGTCTCGGCAGTGATGGATATAGGCCTTGTACTGAGTCGCTCGACTCGTCTCGAGGGTTGCTATGGAAACCTTGGCCTTGGGGCCTTGTTGAATTGCACGAATGTCTCGAGATGGGCGGGTGGACCTCGGTATGGTGTTTAGAGGTTCACGTAGCGGGGTTTGGCGAAGGACGCGACGCGAGGGTTGTCTCGACACTGGGGTAGCGGCAACCTCAGGACTAGGCATGCGAAAGCGTGAAGTGTCACGCGACAAGGAGACTGACTCGAAGCGACGAGCCGGCGGCGGTGAAGTAGCATCTGCGGCGGCGTGAAAGGGGAGGAGAGTAGAGATAATGGTGACGTCGGTCTAAGAGAAGGAGGATTGGCACTTAACTTGAATCTTAGATTAATTATTGACGTAAACCTAATACAAGAGGCCGAGTTGGCCTTATAAAGGGGTCGCGGGGCTCGGTTGGGCCGAGGCCTGCCTAATGGGCTAGCCCACTCGACCTAAGTGGAGCCTTCTAAAAATAGAAATTCTAAAAAATAGAAAGTGCCAAAAAATGGGAACCTTCTAAAAATACAAAGTCCCAAAAATAGCCATGCCAAAAATAGAAAGTCTAACATATGAAATGAACCTCTAAACACAAAAATATGTCTATGTCTTGGATAGGCGCCGAGGAAGTCGGTGGCGAGGCGGTGTGGGCGCGTTGACGCGGCAACGGGGGTGATGACTCGATGCGTTGTGGCAGTGGTTGGGCGTGAGCTTGGGCTAGGCCTGTGGGGGCTCCTGGAGTGTTGTGCCTGGCTCAGATGGAAGTGTGCCCGACTGGATCTCTTTTGGGCCACTGATGGTGGCAAGGAGGCGAAATGGAGGTGCGGCATCAGGCGCGCCTTGGCTGGCGACGAGCCGCGCAATGAGAGATTACGTGGCGTTAGCGATGGCCTTGGCACGCGACCTTGTCACGGGCCCCAGCGACTGCAGGCTCATGGACATCTCCTCCTCTGTGGCTGTCATGGAGGGCAGGGGCGCATCAGAACGTGTGTGTTAAATTGGTGTGTAAATGAACCCTATTATTAGGTTGTATATTTGCTAGAAACGACCCTTATATATACTATTATTCTAGGGTGCTAGATCAACTTTGGTGTGGATTTGTTGTGCATTCGGTGTGTACTTATATACTAGTTAGCACGAGTATTCATAGGAACGCTATTTACCTTGCCAGGTTTAGCTGTTTCTTTATATCTTGTATTAGGAGTATTATTTCCCTAATACTTTTGGTCATGACCTACCCTTATTCGAATATAAGTGGTGATGCACTTAGCTAGTGCCAATATTCGGGATTCGTTGCATTCTATATCTCATTTCGATATCAGTTGTAGAATTAAAAGCCTTAACGTTAATGCATGTTTTGAAATTAAATAAGATAAGTGCTTATTTTCACATAATTAATATACTTCGGGCGAGAAGTACAATGTGGAACCCGCTCGGACTTCTGTCGATGAAGGTCCTCTCATCAATCTGAATTCACACAACACGTATGCGATGAGGTTGGTTAAGGACCCGATTATTCAAAGAAATCGTTTTTGAAAACTTTGTGTGATAATTATAAATGTTCCCATTCAAACATACATATTCATTTTTGACTCAATTCCTTTGGAGTCTTCTTTTGGTGCATGTTTTTTTCTATCGTTTCAGTGAGAGTATCCGAGTTATGTATCGTCAATCGACTTTTATTTGAGAGACAATGATAGTAACTGGATACAATCACAAGAACCACTTTGTTTGAGCCCTTGTTTAGTCTTTCATTAGACTAACCAACCTTTCTTTTTCCTTGCATGGTTGGTTGGTGTCATCCGTTCTATACGGCACATCGGGTAAAGCTTCCCTAGTTGAAGACGCGGGAAGACGACTATAAGGCATCTGTGTTTTCTTTTGATTTTTTTATATTTGTTTTGAACAAGATAAAGATCATGTTTTGGAGTTTATTAGTGATTTAAGTCTTTTGCTGATACTTTGTTATATTATTGAGTTTCCATTTTTAGCAACGTCGTTTGTAAGACAATTTTGGATTTAATATATTATTATTCGTGTTATTTTGTATTTGTGATCAATATTGTAAAGCCTTGGATGATTTTGGATATGTGATCTGAGGTCATTGGCGGTAATATTCCTAAGGTAATTTAGGGATGTTATAGTTATGGTATCAGAGCTAAAAGTTGTAAAATAATTTTTTTAATTCATTTTGTGTTTATTTGAGTTTTATAAAAACAAAACTTGGTTTGAAATTTCTTTTCTTTAGACCTTAATTAAGGCTAGGATAAAAATGTCTTTAAAAAGGTATTTTCATGCAAAAACTATATGGTGGGGTTTATTTCATAAGTATAATATTATAATTTCCTACAAAGGATTTGAAATGGAAGACATGGTCGGGTTCAAAGACGAGTCAAGTTTGGATTTGTAGTTTGTGTGAATTTTTTATTTTTTTTTTAAAAAATCTGCCAACAATAGTAGTTTCATCTACTCATGCCTATTTATTAAAAGTATAATTTCTGTATTTGAAAAGTTATAACCTCTCCTTGTCTCTTTTCAGACAATGGTTTTCACTAGAGCTCAGCTCAAAGCCTTGGAGGAATCTTAGACCACTCCAACACTCAAGTTCGTGCCTGATCAGCGCTACTTTATAGGTTTAACTAGGAGTTATTACCGGAGTTTTAGCTACCATTTGGATGTGTTTAGAGCATAAGTCAGGAGAATGGAGTTGAGGAGAAGGAAGTGTGATTTGGTGGTTTTGGAGAGCTTAAATGAAGAATAAAGAAGTTGAGGAAGAAAGCCACTATGAGAAGACCGAAGACAGAAGCAGAGAAGAGCTACAACAAGAAATCCGCGGTCGCGGATCATCCAGCCGCGGGCACGGAAAAATGCAACAGAGCGAGAAGCCACACAAACTTTTCCGCGGTCGCGAATACTGTTCACAGACGCGGGAGCGGGATTTTGTCCGAAGATTCGTTTTATCTTATTTCCTTTTCTTTTATTTCGTTATTTCCTTTTAGATATTATTTCTTATCTTTTTAGTTAGGGTTTGCTAGGTTTTTCTTATTAGTTAAGTAGCAACCATTTTTCATTCGACAACAATTATTCAGTATTCTAGTTTCACATTATCGTTCAGTTTTTCCCTTTGAGTTTTACGCTTTGAAGACTATGAAGAACTAAGCAACTTTTGCTTAGTCCGACGATTGAAGCCTTCGTTTGTATTTGGTTGTGAGATTATAATTCTATTTCCTTTCCTTTGATTATATCTCTTCTCTTTGTGCTTAATACCATTGATTCTTGCTGATTTGACTGGCCTGATCAACTAGTTGATATTAGTAATTGTCTATTTCTAGGGTTTGGATATTTATGGTTGAAATCCCTTATCTTGTGTAGCAAACATGATATTCTAGGACTGGTTGGACTAGTTTATTGTGAAGAGAATTGATTACGTGTTAAATGCTACGGGTTATTAGTGTTGCATGTATCCTGGTTAATTCATATGGTTACTGCTGCTATTGGATTAAATCTTGATAGTTTCTTATGCATTTGATAGTTAGGGTTACCAGGACTAGTTGGACTGATAACTATTTCAGAATAGGGACATGAATATTCATAGGAAGGAATTGAGATAATCTAGGATCAACCAATCAAATGAATGGTGGATATTTGTCTGGCTAAGGTACTTCTCATCAATTGATTACATCCTTTGCTTTATTTACTTTGTTATATTGATTTCAAACGAAAATCCCCCCTTTGTTACGATTGGCATACAACTTGTTGCACTTAGAAAGATTGCTACATCCCTATGGGATTCGACCCTTGCTTGCCTACTATACTTAGTTAGGTTTTTGAGGATTATTTTGTTAGGTGCTTGCGACAACGCCTTGTCAAATTTGGCGCCGTTGCCGGGGAGGCAAGTCTTAATTTTTCTTTGTGTGCCAATTTTTGTGTGGACCTATCTTATGGTCCACACCCGTGCTACTGACTCTCCACTGTTAGCTTGTGATACAGATATCGAGAGAACACTTTGTAGGAACCACAGGATAAACATATCATTGTGCTTTGATAACCCGTGCTTTGAGATGGCTGAAGAAGCACCGACTCTGAGGCAGTTAACTGCACCGAATTTGCAGCAGCAACCACTTGCTATGCACTTACCAGAATTGGCGGATGGCGTGAATTTCGAGCTAAAATCTGGGCTGATCCATTTACTACCCCACTTCCATGGGATGAGTGGAGAAGACCCCAATAAGCATATTTCTGAATTCCACGCTGTATGGACCAACATGAAGCCATGAGGCGTTACTGAGGACTAGATCAAGCTGAGGGCCTTTCCCTTCTCTCTGAAGGATGCGGCCAATGATTGGTTCTAATATTTGGCCCCAGGAAGCATTGATACATGGGCTAAGATGAAGAAAGCCTTCCTGGAGAGTACTTCCCTGCGACCAAGCTCAATAGCCTGAAGAGGAACAACAACAACATCGAACAGCAGGCCACTGAGATGTTGTACGAGTACTTTGAGATTTTATTTGAGCTATCTGAGGGCTCAAGACAGTTTAGTAAGAGGGAGAGCGCCCAAATAGTAAAAGTCGCAGACTCTCAACCATCGTCCTCACTAATTTCTGAGATGAAGGAGATGATGAGGAGATTTATGATGAAGGGTGGCCAATAGCAAGTCAAGTCGTGTGGGATATGCTATGACACGATGCACCCTACTGATGCATGTCCCACATTGCAGGAACCCACTGCTGAGGTGAACGCTATAGGAGGTTTCGGTCCTCCTAGACCAAGATACGACCCGTACTCCAACACTTACAATCCAGGGTGGAGAGATCACCCCAATTTGAGATATGGGAACCAACAGAATCCTCCTCAGGGCCGAGATGATCAAGAGTTTCACCAGAGGCCGCCACAGTTCCTACCGCGCCTACAACAATTTCAGCAGCCTGGAGGTCAACAACAACAATTTAGAGCACAATATGACCCGAGAACTCAAGGCCAAATCTCAAGTTCATCTATGTCCGGTGATGACATGATCAGGACCCTCACCCAGAGCGTATCGACGTTGGCAAGCACTATAGCCCAACAAAATCAAGAGATGGTCCAGCAAAATAAGTCTCTCGCTCAGAGTGTTTCGACGTTGGCAAACACTATGGCCTAACAAAATCAAGAGATGAGGTCTAGTATTCAGAACTTGGAGAAGAAAGTGGGGCAGATCTCTCTGGCCGTGAGCAAACTGGAGGCCCAGGATTCGGGGAAGCTATCATCCCAAACGGTAGTGAACCCGAGGGAGAACGTATGTGCAATGACGCTGAGGAGCGGAACACAAATGGAGGACGTTCGTGGACAACAGAAAGAATTCTGTGACCGCGGAGAGGAAAGCCGCAACCGCAGAATTGTTCCGAAAAGCGAGAAGAAAATCGGCGATTTTCCGCGACCGCGGCCCGAGTTCCGCGATCGCGGAATAGTTTCTGGGGAAGAAGCGATTTTCGACGCAAATCCGCGACCGCAGACAGAAATCTACGACCGCGCAAATCCCATTGGAGGCCCAGATTGCCCAGACAAAGAACCGCGACCGCGGGCCCCAAACCGCGATCGCGGTTTTGCCTCTGATGTCCACGATGATTATATTCGTCCAACTTTTCCTCCGCTCAGTTCACTGAAGCCACCCGCACCCTTTCTCGAGGCACTGAAGGACACCAGAAGGCTGGAGAACAACAAATAAATTTTTGAGACCTTCAACAACTGCGAGGTAAACATTCCTTTAATCAAGCTAGTTAAGAGCATCCCTCGCTATGCAAAATTTCTGAAGGAACTGTGCAATATAAAAAGGAAGAAAGTAGTGAAAGAGAATAAGAAGGTCCAGGTTAGTGAAAATGTCTCCGCTATGCTGCAAACGCGGTTGCCAAAGAAGTGCAGTGACCCAGGCATGTTCACTATTCCCTGCAAGATAGGTGGCACCACGTTTGATAACGCCATGCTGGATTTGGGTGCATCTATCAATGTACTTCCTCTCTCGCTTTATGAATCTTTGGAGATCGGGCCATTACAGAAGACGGGGATAGTGATCCAATTAGCGGATAATTCCTATGTGTATCCCGAAGGAGTAGTGCAGGATGTTCTAGTAGAAGTTGACAAGATGATTTTCCCTGCAGACTTCTTTGTGATGGATACGGGGCAAGACAAGGACGCAGCCCTTGTGATGCTGGGAAGACCGTTTATGAACACGGTGAATACAAAGATTGATGTGAGTAGTGGTGCGCTCACAATGGAGTTTGATGGGGTGAGGGTCGGATTCAACATAGATGATGCAAAGAGACACCCTCCTGATTGTGACCCCAAGTGTTCGATTGACGTAAGCAACCCAAGTTGAGTTGAAGGGCATTATGTCGAGCCACGACAATAACCAAGGCGATGCTCGAGAGGCAACCCGAGGTACGAAATTCTTTTCTTGTCTTTTCATTTCTAGCATTCATTATTGTTGTTTCATTTTTGTTTTAGACTAATCTTCAGGTAGGAGACTCAAAGCCAATTTTCGAAGACGGTGTTCAACTCGCACCAGAAACATTTCCGCGGGCGCTAAAAAGTTTCCGCAACCGCGGAAAAGTTTCTGCGACCGCGGAAAAGCCACTGTAAGTCCCCTTCCTGGAAAAAAATATCAAAAAAAAAAAAGTTTGACGTTTTTCCGCGACCGCAGCTATCTTTCCGCGATCGCGGCCCATCTGTCTGCGTTTTACTTTGAAGACCAGCGCGTATCATGCTGCCAAGGAGGATACATTAGCCCAACATTTTATTTGGCACCGATGATGGCCCAACATTTGACAACTGACGAGGAGGAACACCAGATCCCACAACACGATTACATTCGGGCTCCAATTCTGTGTTCGTTGAAGGCCCGTGCAACCCTGTTTTCTTTGATATACCACTACACCTTACAATGGATCTATTTTGTTGCACGTGGAGTTTGATGGAGGAGGACCGCGCAACACCAGCGACATGTGCTTTCATTGATTTACCGCCAACACCACCGTTCACATCCAGGCCACCTCGGCGACGATATGAGTCCTTTTCTGCTTTTCCATGTGCTTTATCTTTTTGTCTTTCATTACATTGAGGACAATGAAATATTTAATCATGGGGGAGTGATCTATACTTGCAAGTCGTCTGAAGAAAAAAATAATGAAAAAGAAAAAAAGTCAAAAAATATGAAAAAAAACATAGAAAGAAAATCCTGGGCTAATTCGAAAACCTGAAAGGGTGGCTTAGGCAATAAGCAGGTGGCTTGGACCAGCATTAGGCTGGGATAATAAGAGGTCAAGAGTGATGTGAGTTTTTGTGAGCCCATCTATTGAAAAATGAAATGAGTGGCTTGGTGAAAACCTGAAAGGGCGCCTTGGCAAAATGAGTGAAAAGAAGAAGAGTGATTATTAGGATTCCTCATTTTTCCTAGCGTGGTGACATAAGAAAAGGTGATATAAGGAGGATTCGGGTAGGTCACTTTGGGAGTTATAAGAAGATAGATGGAGGTTAGGATTAGATGGTTACTTTCACTCTATGGTGTTCGGGATAAGTTTGGGGGAAGTACTCTGCTTTCCTTTAAGCTTGTATGTTTTGTGTGTGGTGTTGATTTTGTTGGTACTTGGAGAATCATGTTTAGGTGCAGTTCTTAGTGGAGATAGTTCTACTGTGCTTCCTGAAACCTTGGGTATTTCATTGGAGGAGTAGGTTTCTATTATCTTACTCGAGGACGAGCAAGGTTTAAGCATGGGGGAATTTGATCAGCGCTACTTTGTAGGGTTTAACTAGGAGTTGTTATCGGAGTTTTAGGTACCAGTTGAATGTGTTTAAAGCATAAGTCAGGAGAATGGAGTTGAGGAGAAGGAAGTGTGATTTGGTGGTTTTGGAGAGCTTAAATGAAGACTAAAGAAGTTGAGGAAGAAAGCCACTACGAGAAGACCAAAGATAGAAGCAGAGAAGAGCTACAGCGAGAAATCCGCGGTCGCGGATCATCCAGCCGCGGGCGCGGAAAAATGCAAGACAGCGAGAAGTCACAGAAACGTTTTCGCGATCGCGGATACTGTTCACAGACGCGGGAGCGGGATTTCGTCCGAAGATTCGTTTTATCTTATTTCCTTTTCTTTTATTTCTTTTATTTCATTATTTCCTTTTAGATATTATTTCTTATCTTTTTAGTTAGGGTTTGCTAGGTTTTTATTATTAGTTAAGTAGCAGCCATTTTTCATTCGACAACAATTATTCAGTATTCTAGTTTCACATTATCGTTCAGTTTTTCCCTTTGAGTTTTACGCTTTGAAGACTATGAAGAACTAAGCAACTTTTTCTTAGTCCGACGATTGAAGCCTTTGTTTGTATTTGGTTGTGAGATTATAAGTCTATTTCCTTTCCTTTGATTATATCTCTTCTCTTTGTGCTTAATCCCATTGATTCTTGCTCATTTGACTAACCTGATCAACTATTTGATATTAGTAATTGTCTATTGCTAGGGTTTGGATATTTCTGGTTGAAATCCCTTATCTTGTGTAGCAAACATGATATTCTAGGACTGCTTGGACTAGTTTATTGTGAAGAGAATTGATTACGTGTTAAATGCTATGGGTTGTTAGTGTTTCATGTATCCTGGTTAATTCATATGCTTACTGCTGCTATTGGATTAAATCTTGATAGTTTCTTGTGCATTTGATAGTTAGGGTTACCAAGACTAGTTGGACTGATAACTATTTCAGAATAGGGACATGGATATTCACAGGAAGGAATTGAGTTAATCTAGGATCAACCAATCAAATGAATGGTGGATATTTGTCTGGCTAAGTTATTTCTCATGAATTGATTACATCCTTTGCTTTTATTTACTTTGTTATATTGATTTCAAACCAAAATCCCTCCTTTGTTACCATTGGCATACAACCTGTTTCACTTAGAAAGATTGCTACCTCCCTGTGGGATTCGACCCTTGTTTGCCTACTATACTTAGTTAGGTTTTTTAGGATTATTTTATTAGGTGCTTGCGACAATGCCTTGTCAAATTTGGCGTCGTTGCCGGGGAGGCAAGTTTTAATTTTTCTTTGTGTTTGTTTGTGTGCCAACTTTTGTGTGGACCTATCTTATGGTCCACACCCATGCTACTGACTCTCCACTGTTAGCTTGTGATACAGAAATCGAGAGAACACTTTCTAGGAACCGCAGGATAAATAGATCATTGTGCTTTGATAACCCGTGCGTTGAGATGGTTGAAGAAGCACCGAATTTGCAGCAGCAACTTCCCAGAATTGGCGGATGGCGTGAATTTCGAGCTAAAATCTGGGTTGATCCATTTACTACCCCACTTCCATAGGATGAGTGGAGAAGACCCCAATAAGCATCTGTCTAAATTCCACGTTGTCTGCACCAGCATGAAGCCATGACAAAATCAAGAGATAGTCCAATAAAATAAGTCTCACCCAAAGCGTATCGACATTGGCAAAGTTCAAGTTCATCTATGTCCGGTGATGACATGATCAGGACCCTCACCCAGAGCGTATCGACGTTGGCAAGCACTATAGCCTAACAAAATCAAGAGATAGTCCAACAAAATAAGTCTCTCGCTCCGAGTGTTTCGACGTTGGCAAACACTATGGCCCAACAAAATCAAGAGATGAGGTCTAATATTCAGAACTTCGAGAAGCAAGTACGGCAGATCTCTCTGGCCGTGAGCAAACTGGAGGCCCGGGATTCGGGGAAGCTACCATCCCAAACGGTAGTGAACCCGAGGGAGAACGTATGTGCAATGACGCTAAGGAGCGGAACACAAGAGGAGGACGTTCGTGGACAACAGAAAGAATTCCGCGACCGTGGAATTGTTCCGGAAAGCGAGAAGAAAATTGGCGATTTTCCGCGACCGCGGCCCGAGTTCCGCGATTGCGGAAAAGTCTCTAGGGAAGAACCAATTTTCGACGCAAATCCGCGACCGCATACAGAAATCTGCGACCATCCATACGAAGAACCACGACCGCGGGACCCAAACCACGATTGCGGTTTTGCCTCTGATGTCCACGATGATTATATTCGTCCAAATTTTCCCCCGCTCAGCTTCGCTCCTTAGCGTCATGGCACATATGCTCTCCCGTTGGATCACCGCCGTTTGAGATGGTATTTGCCTGGACTCCCAGGCCTCCAACTTGCTTAACACTTGAGCGACGATTTGTCCAAATTGATTCTCCAAGGTCTGAATACTAGAATTCGTCTCGTGCTGATGTTGGACCACTGTTTCAATTTTTTCCCCCATCGAGGTGACAGTGCTAGCCATGGTCGATATGCTCTGCATGATAGTGTTGAGTATGTCAGCACCGGGCATAGGCGAGCTTGCATTTTGATCTTGGAATCTATGTGCATATGGCAGGCTGTACTGTTGCGGGGCGCCCTGCTGATAGAAATCCTGTGGCCCCGGGTAAGACTCCTGGTAGTCGTGGCCATATGGATGGTATTGATGGTTCCCGTATCTCGGATTTTTGTGATCCCTCCACCCTGAGTTATAGGTGCTTGGGTCCGGTTCATATCTCGGCCTCTACGGATCAAAACCTCTTGCAGCGTTTACTGCAGCTGCATATTCAGGAAGTCTTGGGCAATCATCAATGGGATGCAACGGATCATGATAGATTCTGTAGGGCTTAACTGGCCTTGTTGCACTTGAAGTTGGGTGATATCCCCTCTCTGAGGTAAATGTGTAGGAATATGGGGGAGATCTCTCCATCTCTGTATCAAAATCAAAAAAATAAGAAAAAGAAACAAAATCAGTAGCACGGGTGTGGACCGTAAGATAGGTCCACACCAAAAGTTGACACACAAACAAACACCAAGAAAAATTAAAACTTGCCTCCCCGGCAACGGCGCCAATTTGACAGCAGGCTTTAGTCGTGTTACCTGGTCAAAATAAATCCTACCAAACCTAAACTAGTAGTCTGGGTAAGCAGGGTCGAATCCCACAGGGAGGAGTTGTTTTATCTTTGTGTTGATTAGCATGCAAAGTAACAAGGGGGGTTTTGTTTGATTGTTGTCAAACAAGTAAACAAAACAAACAAAACAAACAAAGCAAAGAGTTTGTATTCAATTAAGGGAAAAAACACTTAGCCAAACAAATATCCACCTCGGCCTGGTAACCCTAACTATTAAACCAATCAAGAAACTATCAAGATAAATCTAACAGCAGAATAAGCTCAAGAATAGATAGGCTCATGCAATACTTAACAACTCGTCAGTACTTGACATGCAATTAATTCTTTTCACAATAAACATTCACAACTCGTTCCAGTAAATCGTGGTTGCTACTTCTGAATTAGGGATGAATAATATTAATCTCAACAAGTTGACCAGAAAGAGGTAACTAATACTATAGATCTTGGTGTGGACCTATCTTATGGTCCACACCCGTGCTACTGACTCTCCACTTCTAGCTTGTGATACAGAAATTGAGAGAACCCTTTACAGGAACCACAGGACAAACAGAGCTTTGTGTTTCGACAATCCTTGTTTTAAGATGGCTGACGAAGCACCCACGTTGAGGCAGTTGACTTCCCCGAATCTACAGCAGCAACCGCTTGCTGTGCAGTTCCCTGAATTGGATGATGGCGTGAACTTTGAGCTGAAATCCGGGTTGATTCACTTATTATCCCACTTCCATGGGATGAGTGGAGAAGACCCCAACAAACATCTTTCTGAGTTCCATTCTGTCTGCACCAGTAGAAGCCAAGGAACGTCACTGAGGACCAAATCAAGCTGAGGGCCTTTCCTTTCTCTCTAAAGGATGCGGCCAATGATTGGTTCTATTATGTGGCCCCAGGGAGCATAGATACATGGGCAGAGATGAAGAAAGCCTTTCTGGAGAATTACTTTCCTGCGACGAAGCTCAACAGCCTGAAGAGGAACATCAACAACATTGAACAACAAGTTGTTGAGACATTGTATGAGTACTACGAGAGGTTCAAGAGGTTGATCTCCAGCTGCTCCTACCATGGATATTCAGACCAAGACCTCGTACTTTATTTGTACGGAGGCCTTCTTGACGACGAGCGCCGGATGGTGAACGCAACATGTGGAGGAAATATTCTAAACAAGACTCCTACTGCAGCCTTTGAAGTATTCTTTGAGATATATGAGGGCTCAAGACAGTTCAATAAAAGGGTGAGCCCCTATGCAGCAAGGGCAGTTAAGGCTTGCCGAATCTATCATGGACGAGCAAGGCCTACTGCTCGCCAGCAATCGCGGTTTTGACTCTACTACTCCTCTTATTTTCTAACTCTGTCCTCTCCTCGGTCTTCTCAAGTGGTTCTCTTCCCATCTTCTTAATGTCTTCGTTTAAGCTTCTCCAAACCAACATATCTACACTTCTACTTGTCAACTCCATTCTCCATAGTTGTGCTCTTAAACCTCCTGCTGAGGTGAATGTTTCTCCAAACCAACATATCTACACTTCTACTTCTACTTGTCAACTCCATTCTCCATAGTTGTGCGAGGTAAATATTCCTTTGATAAAACTTTGTAAGAGCATCCCGCGCTTTGCCAAATTCTTGAAAGAGCAGTGAAAATTAAAGTACATGAAAGTGGTGAAGGAGAAAAAGAAGGTCAAGGTCAGTGAGAACGTTTCCGCTATGCTGCAAAAGCGGTTACCAAAGAAGTGCAGTGATCCGGGCATGTTTACTATTCCCTACAAGATAGGTGGCACCATGTTTGAAAAAGCCATGCTGGATTTGGGTGCTTCTATCAACGTTTTGTCTCTTTCACTGTATGAATCTTTAGAGCCACGACCATTACAGAAGACGGGGATTGTGATCCAGGTGGCGGATAATTCCTATGTGTCTCCCAAAGGAGTTGTGCAGGATGTGCTGGTAGAAGTGGACAAACTTATTTTTCCTGTGGATTTCTTTGTGCAGGATACTGGGCAAGACAAACACACAACCCCTGTGATGCTAGGAAGGTCGTTCATGAACATGGCAAAAACCAAGATTGATGTGAGTGGTGGTTCGCTCACAATGGAGTTCGACGGGTTGAGGGTCGATTTCAGCATAGACAATTCAAAGCGACACCCTCCTGATGGAGACCCCGAGTGTTCAGTAAATGTGAGCAACCCAAGTTGAGTTGGAGAGCACCAAGTCGAGCCACGACACTAACTAAGGCGCTGCTCGGGAGGCAACCCGAGGTATGTATTTGTTTTCGTGTCTTTTCATTCCATGTCATTAGTTGTTTTTGTTTTATCTTGTTTTGTTTTTGTTTTTGCTTTAGACTAACCTACAGGGAGGAGACCCGAAGCCAAATTGAAGATGGTGTTCCACACCAGAAACATTTCCGCGCCCGCGCGATCGCGGAAAATCACTGTAAGTCTCTTCAACCTGGAAAAAAATCGAAAAAATAGAGTTTTACCCAAGACCAGCTGTCCGATTCTACATGGACACGGTGCGCATCTTGCTGCCAAGGAGGAGACATTCGCCCCACATTTTTATTTGGCAACGTTGATGGCCCGACATTCGACAGCTGAGGAGGAGGAACACCAGGGCCCATACCACCATTACATCTGGTCTCCATTTTTGTGTCCATTAAAGGTCGTGCAACCCCGATTCTTTGATATACCACTATACCTTACAGTGGGTTCCTTTTGGTTGCACAGTAGAGCTTGAGTTTGAAGACCGGTGCGGCACCAGTGACATGTGCTCAGTGATATACCGCCAACAACAACTTTCAGGTTCAAGCCAACTCGGCGACGGTTGTGAGTACCTTTCCGCTTTTCCCTGTGCTTCATTCTTTTTTTTTTGTCTTTCATTACATTGAGGACAATGCAATGTTTAAGCATGGGGGAGTGTTCTATACTTGATAGTCATTGAGAAGAAAGAAAAAAATAAAGAAAAAGGCAAAAATTTGAAAAAAAGCATTAGGCTGGGGTAATAATTGGTCAAGAGTGATGTGAGTATTATGTGAGCCCATCTATTGAAAAATGATATGAGTAGCTTGGTATGAACCCGAAAGGGCGCCTTGGCAAAATGAGTGAAAAGAAGAAGAGTGATTTTTAGGAATCATCATTTTACCTGGCGTGGTGACATAAGAAGAGGTGATATAAGGAGGATTCGGGCATGTCACTCTGGGAGGCATTAGAAGATAGATGGAGGCTAGGATTAGATTTTTATTCACTCTATGGTGTTCGGGATAAGCTTGGGGGAAGTACTCTACTTTCCTTTAAGCTTGGTTGTGTGTTGTGATTGCGTTTATTGTGTTGGTGCCTTGGAGTTCATGTTTAGGTGCAATTCTTAGTGGAGATGGTTTTTCTGTGCTTCCTGAGACCTTGGGGTTTTGATTGGAGGAGTAGGTTTATTTTAGCTTACTCGAGGACGAGCAAGGTTTAAGCATGGGAGAATTTGATCAACGCTACTTTGTAGGATTTAACTAGGAGTTGTTACTGGTGTTTTGCGTACCATTTGGAGATGTTTAGAGCACAACTATGGAGAATGGAGTTGATAAGTAGAAGTGTAGATATGGTGGTTTGGAGAAGCTTAAACGAAGACATTCAGAAGATGGGAAGATAACCACTTGAGAAGACCGAGGAGAGGACGAAGTTAGAAGAGAAGAGAAGCAGCAGAGTCAAAACCGCGATCGCGGGCGAGCAGTAGGCCTGGTCGTGGATAAGTCGAGAGCAAAGGATCAGAAACAGAATTTTCCGCGATCGCGGAAATGTGCTTCAGCGAAGCGGCGCGGGGAGTTCGTCCGAAGTTTACTTTTATTATTCCCCTTTTCTTTTCTTTTTCTTTTTTCCGGTTTACAATATTTTATTTCCTTATAGAGTTTGTTTGTTATCTCTTTAGCTTTAAGTTTTGGGTTAGATTATTTTAACCTAATTTTGCCCAGCCACTTTGTTTTTCATTATTTAGATTTAGTTTTACATTGAGTATTGTTTTCCTTTGAGTTATGAAGAACTAAGCACCTTTGCTTAGTCCAACGATTGAAGCCTTCATTTGATATACGGTTGTGAGGTTATAATTCTATTTCTTTTCCATTGAATGTATTGATTCTCTTGTGCTTCATCCCATTGATTCTTATTGATTTCGCTTGTTGGACGCAACTAGTTGTTATTGGTAATTTTCTATTGCTAGGGTTTGGTAATTACTGTTTGAGTTACCTTATTCATGAGTAGCAACTGCAATATTCTAAGAACTGTTTGGACTGGTTTATTGTAGAGAGAATTAATTGCATGCAATAGTATGACTGTTTGCTACTCTTGCATGTATCTATTGAAATTTCTTGTGTTCATTGCTATTGTTGAATTGAATCATGGAGGTTTTCTTGGTTATTTAATAGTTAGTATTCTCAGGGTCTGTTTGTCCTGTTTATAACTTAAGAAAAGGAATAGAACATTCATAGGAAGGAATTAGAGATAATTTAGGATCAACCAATCGAATGAATGGTGGATATTTGTCTGGCTAAGTACTTTTTCCCAATTGATTACAACCTTTGTTTTGATTTACTGTTATTTACTTTGTTACTTAAAACCAAACCAACAAACCCCCCTTGTTACTTTGACATGCATTTGTGCACTTAGAAAGATTACTTCCTCCTTGTGGGATTCGACCATTGCTTGCCTATTCTAGTAGTTTAGGTTTTTAAGGATTTATTTTGATTAGGCATCACGATTTTAGCCCTTATCATCACTCTGGAGTTATAAGGATATAGATTGGAGCTAGGATTAGAAAGTTTCATTCACATACTAGAGTTCGGGTTAAGCATGGGGAAAGTACTCTACTTCCCTTGATGCTTGTGTGTTGCGTTGCTGTGTTGGTGTTGCTGGAGATTTATGAGTAGGTACAATTCTTAGTGGAGAATTTTGTTGTGCTTCCTGAGACCTTGGGTATTACATTGGAGGAGTAGGTTTCCATTAGCTTACTCGAGGACGAGCAAGGTCTAAGCATGGGAGAATTTGATACGCTCTACTTTATAGTGCGTAACTAGGAGTTGTTACTATGCTATTAGGTACCATTTGTGTGGGTTTAGGAGATAATTTAGGATGATGGAGCTGTAGAGAAGAAGTGGAGAAAGTGATGATTTTAGTGAGTTTTGGAGCTTAGAGGTGCGGAGAAGGCAAAGCCGCGGACGCAGAATGGAAGCCACGGGCGCGGCCAAGGAAGAGTTCGCAAGAGGTGCTGAGAAGGCAAAGCCACAATCGTGGCCAAGGGGCCGCGGGCACGGCCATTGAAGAAAATGCTGAAGTCAAAGAAAAGCAAAGTCGCGGCCGCAACCTAAAAAATGCGATCGCGGCCATTGAAGAAAAGTCAGCATACTTGCTTTTTCAGATTTCCTTAGTTATTTTATCAGTTTTTATTAATTATTTTAATTATGTTTCTTTTGGAAATTGTTATCTTTAGCCTAGGATATAATTACTTTGCTAAACCTTGTTTTCATTATGTTGGTTTTTAGAGAACGATCTTTCTATTGTTTTTGGAGTTTTTGCAAGACTATGAAGAACTAAGTTTCTTTGCTTAGTCAAACGATTGAAGCCTTCATTTTGATTTGGTTGTAAGATTATAACTCTTGTTCTACTTCTTTGAATGTTATTGATTCTCTTGAACTTAATCCCTTTGAGTTTTGCTAATTGGCCATTAATATTACTCTTATGCTAGAGTTGGATTGTTTCTAGTTGAAATATCTAATTCAGAGTAGCAACTATGATATTCTAGAACTAGTTGTGATAGTTTATTGTAGAAAAGAATTGATTTGCATGCTAAATAAAACTGGTTGTTTTATGTTGCATGTATCTGCTGAAATTCCTGGAACTTACTGCTGCTATTGAATTGAATCTCGATAGTTTCTTGATTGTTTGGTAGTTAGTGTTATCAGGGTCTAGTTGTCCTGTTAATAACTTGAGAAAAAGAATTAGAACATTCATTGGGTTAAAGAATTAGAGATAATCGATGATCATCCTATCAAACTGAAGTGTGGATATCTGTCTGGCTGAGTTCTTTCGTCAATATCTTGTTTACATCTTTGTTACTTCTATTAGTTAATTACGTAGTTTAGAACAAAAAACCAAACCCCCCTTTGTTATTGTTGATAAACGATTTCTGCAAACTGGATAGATAACTTGATTCTCTGTGGGTTCGACCCTTACTTGCTAGACTACATTAGTTGGGTTTTAAAGGTTTATTTGATAGGTACATATGACTAAAGCCCTATCAGACTCCCTCTAACAATCACCATTGAGCCTTTAATCAGCTTCCATCTCTTATCACCAATGTAACTGTGATAACCCTCTAGGTCCAAAGCATGAAGATAAATCAAATTCATACGCAGATCAGGTACATGTCGCACATTCTATAGAGTCAACCTGTAACCCGCATTTGTCTGAACACAAATGTCACTCATACCAACAATCTCTGCGTAGCTGGTGTTCCCCATCTTCACCTTGCCAAAGTCTCCTGCTCTATAGCTGGTGAATATATCATTTCTTGGTGTAGCATGATAGGATGCAATTGAGTCCACTATCCATTCTACACGAGAATCTGACTCATCATTGTGATCATCAACACAAGAAAGAACAACAAGACCTTCTTCATCACTGTATACAACTGCAGTGGTGTTCTTGTCGTCTTCTTTCTTATTCTTCTATTCACTCATGCTCTTCTTCAAGGCATATCAATTGCTCTTCATATGCCCTTCTTTACCACAGTGAAAGCAAGTAAACTTTCCTTTACCCTGAGATGTTCCTCTATTCTGTGACTTCCCTCTAGATTTCCCACGTCCTTTTATTTCCTTACTTCTCCCTCTGGACTTGTTCTCTGAAGTCGACGCCAGAGTCTGCGAAGTGTTAGTGCCCATATCTTTCCTCCTAGTCTCCTCATTATAGAGACTATCAATAACGGTACTCAAGGATACGACACCACTCGGTGCAGAGTTGTTGATGGACACAACCAGAGTCTCCTAGGTATCCAGCAAAGAACTCAGAAGCAAAAAGCTTGCAGCTCATCATCTAGGACCAACTTCATTCTATTCAGCTGATTCACTAGCTCCTGAAACTCACTTAGGTGCTCGGCAATAGACTTTCCATCTTTTTATTTCAGCTTCACGATCTTTCTGATTAGAAAGGCCTTACTCTGCGCTGACTTTCTCTCGTACATGGATTATATCTTCTTCCACAAAACCTATGCATATGTCTCATTGCTGATATGGTGATAGACATTGTTGTCTACCCACTACCTGATGGTTTCCACTGCCTTTCTGTGCAACTTTACCCAGTCACTCTCTTTGATCTCATCTGGCATGTCCGACCCTAACGCAATCGGATCAAACAGATCTTTGCAGTATAGAATATCTTCCATCTTTGACTTCCAAATCGAGTAATTGGAAGACGTCAACTTAATCATCGTACCCGCAAACACCTCTATCTTAGTCGCCATATCCTGACCCAAAACTCAAATTGAGCTCTCTCTGGCTCTGATACCACTTGTTGAGATCGATCACTATTCTGTCCCGCTAACGAATCAGCAGAAGCTCAAATCAATGAACCTACGGAACCTAGGTCTCTTTTCGGCAACCAAATCAAGACCAACCAGATAGCAGAAACCAAACCACAATCAAGCAACACAACCACAACAGAAATAATGCACAAAATCAACACAATATTTAAGTGGGAAAAACCCTCCTAAGGAGAAGTAAAAAAATCCACTGTCGCCCGCCAGAGCACGAATTCTACTAATCATCAAAACGAGTACAAGTGTTCATACAGATACCAATCTCACATATGAGATAACAAGATATGGAGAATCAACTCAAGCAAATCTCCAATCTAACAACAAAAACTTGTAACTAGTAATTAGATCCAACCAAAGAAGGGTACCTACCAACAAACACCCGTTGTCGGCTTCCCGAGACA
The DNA here is from genome assembly GCA_027886185.1 of Rheum nobile. Taxonomy (NCBI): domain Eukaryota; kingdom Viridiplantae; phylum Streptophyta; class Magnoliopsida; order Caryophyllales; family Polygonaceae; genus Rheum; species Rheum nobile. The sequence continues at coordinate 5,403,286 of WOAB01000163.1, forward strand.
AGAGATGAATGATCTGAGGTGTAGACAAGGAAAAACCTCCACTTTCTCCACCAATTTCTCTTCTCTCTTCTCCAATCTCCCTCCTCTCTCTTGTGCTCCATTGAAACTTTTAAAAGGGGGGCTCTAACTAGGACAAACTCTTGCTCCCAAATAAATGCACAGCTCACATGCCTTTCTCCTCTTCATTTGCCTTTCTATGTGAAGCAAATGGGAGACCTTCGCTGGACAAACAAATGGGCCTTGGGCCCAACAATTAGAAAGCACTAGAAAGCCGAAGAAGGAAAAAAAAAGAATTCAACAAATCTATATCATGTATAACTTTATTTTGTGTCATAGTAACATACTAGACAACTCCATATTGTATCATAGTAACATACTAAGGGCTCGTTCGGTATGGCTTAAATTTGGGGCTTACGGGTCTTATTCCAAAAGATAAGTTCACGGGGCTTATCTTCTTCCTTCTCCGCGTTCGGCAGCATGGAGTCTTTTAGGGGCTTAAGAGGTCTTATATGGACTAAAATCCGGGCGAAATTTTCAGCCTCGATGGGATGCTTATGGGACTTATCCATGAGGGATTATCAATTTCATTTCCAGATTGCCCCTCACCCGATATCGATGCAAATGGAAATATGCTCTGCTCTTCCTTCCTCCTCGCCCAAATCCTTTATGCTCTTCCTCCTAGCCAAGATCAAGCTTGTTCCAGAAGCTCAATCATAGGGCTTTCCCTCGCCTAAATCTGGAAGTTGGATCAATCTTCGTTTCTGCTCAGATCTGTGTTCTTCCAGGTATCGTAAGTTCTTCTTCTCCTCTTTTCCAAGTATTGTTCTTCCAGGTACTAACCTCTTCCTCTGCACTCAGATCTGTAACCCTAAACCATGACCCCTCCTTTTCTCTCGACAACAGATTTGTGGTGTTCTCCCTCCTCGCGAGTACGTACACATCATCCTCCTCCTTCTTCGACCTTCTTTCTTTGCTAGGGTTTTTTAGTTATGGGATTGTAAAATAATTTTGAGTTCAAAGCTTTTTGATCTGGAATTTGGTAGAGTTTAGTATGTTTTCCTACTACCATAGTGTTAATGGAGAAAGCTAATAGAAATGGAATCATGATTTTTATCTGATGTGGAACTTGTATGTTTTCCTGCTAGTGTGAAATTATCATACACTTCGTTGAATGGACAATCATCAACTAGTATTGGATACTGACATTAATAGAAATTGTGTGGTGATTTTTGAGTTGGTTGAATGGAAGAAGTAGAACTGATTTCATACACTTCGTTTCTCTTACCATAAAAAGAAAAGGGTTTTCACTTTGAGGGATGGTGTTATACAACTTCAGTAGTACTGATGTGACCCTGCCACATCAAGGCCAAGACACCAAGGACAACCAAGGCACCGCCGAGGACGTGGACGCCGAGGAGCTCTCCATGGGCACTATAGAGGACCCGGAGCTGGATCAAAGCACGGAGCATATGGTGGACACACTTGGAGTGGGAGATGGCCAAGACATGTATGGGAGAGCCAAAGCCAAGCCAAAGCAAGGCATTTGCCAAGACAAGGCCAAGGCGTCGGCCGCGCCGGGCACAAGTGTCACCAAGGCCAACACTCAAGATGACAAGGCAATTCTTGGTGCCATCACAAGGTCTAGAGCTAGGGAGCTTCTCCAAGATCTCCACAAGGGTCTGGCATGCCAAGCCACGCCAGGCCTGCCCTGGTGCTTTGCCTACAACAAGGCATCGGCGAGCACGGCGCTAGCGGCAAGTAAACTTCAAAGAAGGGCGCCGAGCCACCTGGACCACTTTGATCGGCGCTCCAACCACCTTAGGCTGGCTCATTTATCCCACCATCATGGGCCCAAGCCTTGGCCAAGAGGATTTTTAATGTGCTTGATGAATTTGACATTTGAAGTTAATAAGTTACCTAAATTGGACATTTCGGTAGTAAATTTAGGGTTTAGTTTTATGCATGGCTTTTGACATTTCTCTTAGGCATTCTTGCCTTTTTTGTAAGCCTATATATAGGCTCTTTGAAAGCTAAAAAGCTCACGTAAGAATACACACAATTGCTTTGCCAAATCTCTCTTGCTTTCTCTCTAATCTCTTACGTCCAAAAAAAACTCTAAGTGTGCCGAGTGAGTACATCTCTCACACTTCTTCTCCCCTTTCACTACTGCAAGCATATCTTTTTCCCTCTATAAGAAGACCGTGTGTGCCTACTATCCCCCATAACTCACGCCGTCATCCCACCTACGAGCCTCCGCGCTAATCCCGCGGAAACAAAAGAGTTGCAACGTCAAGTCCACGAATTGCTTGACAAGGGCTACGTGAAGGAGAGCCTTAGCCCTTGTGCAGTTCCGGTCATCTTGGTACCAAATAAGGACGGTACTTGGCGGATGTGTGTTGATTGTCGAGCGATCAATAACATAACCATTAAGTACCGCCATCCCATACCAAGATTGGATGATATGCTTGACGAGTTGCATGGAGCGAGTGTGTTTTCCAAGGTTGATCTTAAGAGTGGTTATCACCAAATTCGCATGAAAGAAGGCGATGAGTGGAAAACCGCTTTTAAGACCAAGCAAGGATTATATGAGTGGTTGGTGATGCCTTTTGGACTCACCAAAGCTCCTAGCACATTCATGAGGCTCATGAACCATGTTCTAAGGCGCTTCATTGGCAAGTTTGTGGTTGTGTACTTTGATGACATCTTAGTATATAGCCATAATCTTGATGAGCACGTGGATCAGCTTAGGCAAGTTCTTGAGGTTCTTAGGAAGGAGAAGCTATATGCCAACTTCAAGAAGTGCCACTTTTTCTCGGATCATGTGGTATTTCTTGGATTTGTGGTATGTAAGGAGGGCTTGAGAGTTGATGAGGAGAAGGTGAAAGCTATTCATGAATGGCTAACACCTACTACTATGACTCAAGTCTGAAGCTTATTAGGCTTGGCTGGCTTTTATCGCCGCTTTGTGAGGGACTTTAGCACCTTGGTTGTGCCCCTCACGGAGCTTACCAAGAAAGGTGTCGCGTTCTCATGGGACGTCGCACAAGAGGCGGCCTTTTCTAGCCTCAAAGCCAAGCTCACCCAAGCACCACTCCTATCATTGCCTAACTTTGACAAAATCTTTGAGATAGAGTGTGATGCTTCGGGAATAGGCCTTGGAGGTGTCCTCATGCAAGAGGGCAAACCCATTGCCTATTTTAGTGAGAAACTTGGGGGTGCCGAGCTCAAATACCCCACCTATGACAAAGAACTTCTCGCTTTAGTACGTGTGCTAAGAGTTTGGCAACACTACTTATTGCCTAAAGAATTTGTCATACACTCCGACCATGAGGCATTGAAATACTTGAAGGGCCAAAGCAAGCTCAACAAGAGGCATGCTAAGTGGGTGGAGTTCATTGAGTCTTTCCCCTATGTGATAAAACACAAAAAGGGAAAGGACAATGTGGTGGCGGATGCCCTATCAAGGAGGTACACTCTATTGACCATATTAGATACAAAGTTGCTTGGTTTCACTTTCATGAATGACTTATATGCTCTTGATTCTGATTTTTGTGATATAGTAGCCGCATGTAAGTCTAAGGGAAGTGAGGGTCAATTTTACTTGCATGATGGATTTTTGTTCAAAGGTCATAGGTTGTGCATTCCTAAGGGCTCCATTCGAGCTATACTTGTGCAAGAAGCCCATGGGGGTGGGTTGATGGGGCACTTTGGTGTCCTTAAGACCTTACATGTGCTTAGAGAGCACTTCTTTTGGCCTAAGATGCTAAGAGCGGTTGAGAAGCTTTGTGCTTCTTGTACTACTTGTATGCGTGCTAAGGCCAAAATGCAACCCCATGGTCTCTACTCTCCATTGCCAATACCTAAACTACCTTGGGAAGACATTTCCATGGACTTTGTTTTGGGGTTGCCGCGGTCTAAGAGAGGGAGAGACTCCATTTTTGTAGTGGTAGATAGGTTCTCCAAAATGGCACATTTCATTGTATGCCATAAGACCGATGATGCATCTAATGTTGCTAACCTTTTCTTTGATCATGTTGTGAGATTGCATGGAGTTCCTAGGTCCATTGCGTCGGACCGAGATGTTAAGTTCCTAAGCTACTTTTGGAAAACTCTTTGGGCTAAGCTTGGAACTAAGCTTCTTTTCTCTACTACTTGTCACCCTCAAACGGATGGCCAAACCGAGGTGGTCAACCGTACTCTTGGTGTCTTTCTTAGAACTATATTGAGGACTAACTTGCGCAGGTGGGAGGATAGCTTGTCCTTCATTGAGTTCGCCTACAATAGGACGGTCCATTCGACAACAAGAAAGACACCCTTTGAAGTGGTCTATGGGCGCAATCCCACAACACCACTAGAGCTCTTACCCTATGCTATCAAGGAGTGAGAAAGCAAAGAAGGTGTGGATGAAGCTACAAGGATTAAGAAGTTGCACGAGGACACAAGGTTGCAACTTGAGAGGAGGACCGGCCAATACATGAAGCATGTGGACAAGGGGCGAAAGGAAGTAATTTTTGAACTAGGTGATCTAGTGTGGTTGCACCTAAGGAAGGAATGCTCCCATTGCTCCAAAACTCCAAACTCAAGCCAAGAGGCGACGGACCCTTTCAAGTGCTTGAGAGGATCAATGACAACGCCTACAAGCTTGATCTTCCTCCTAACTTTGGTGTACATGATGTTTTCAATGTCTCTGATTTGATGCCTTATTGTGTGCAGGATGAAGATGACCAAGAAGAGCTGGATTCGGGGTCGAATCCCTTTCAAGAGAGGGAGGATGATGTGACCTTGCCACATCAAGGCCAAGACACCGAGGACAACCAAGGCGCCGCTGAGGACGTGGACGCCGAGGAGCTTTCCATGGGCACTATGGAGGACCCGGAGCTGGATCAAAGCACGGAGCATATGGTGGACACACTTGGAGTTGTAGATGGCCAAGACATGTATGGGAGAGCCAAATCCAAGCCAAAGCAAGGAATTTGCCAAGACAGGGCCAAGGCGCCGGCCGCGCCGGGCACAAGTGTCTCCAAGGCCAACACTCAAGATGACAAGGCAATTCCCGGCGCCATCACAAGGTCTAGAGTTAGGGAGCTTCTCCAAGATCTCCACAAGGGTCTGGCATGCCAAGCCACCCTAAGCCACGCCGGGCCTGCCCTGGTGCTTTGCCTACAACAAGGCATCGGCGAGCACGGCGCTAGTGGCAAGTAAACTTCAAAGAAGGGCGCCGAGCCATCTGGACCACTTTGATCGATGCTCCAACCACCGTGGGCTAGCTCATTTAGCCCACCATTATGGGCCCAAGCCTTGGCCGAGAGGATCTTTAATGTGCTTGATGAATTTGACATTTGAAGTTAATAAGTTACCTAAATTGGACATTTCGGTAGTAAATTTAGGGTTTAGTTTTATGCATGGCTTTTGACATTTCTCTTAGGCGTTCTTGCCTTTTTTGTAAGCCTATATATAGGCTCTTTGAAAGCTGAAAAGCTCACATAAGAATACACAAAATTGCTTTGCCAAATCTCTCTTGCTTTCTCTCTAATCTCTTACGTCCAAAAAAAAATCTAAGTGTGCCGAGTGAGTACATCTCTCACACTTCTTCTCCCCTTTCACTTCTACAAGCATATATTCTTCCCTCTATAAGAAGACCGTGTGTGCCTACTATCCCCCATAACTCACGCCGTCATCCCACCTACGAGCCTTCGTCACGCCGTCGTCCATCCAAAAACCCTAATTGGCGATTCCACCTCCATCGACGAGCAAAGCTTGCACCGTGGTTTCACGGTCCTTTGATCTTAACAAGTACTAATCAAGTTTGTTTGGTTGGCACAAATCAAGTATTTGATCCAAATTCAGAGCTCAAGACCTTCTGTTGTCTCTATAACTGAAATTTTTGATGAATAATATGGCAAGCTGAAAGTGTTGGCCTTAGGTATATGAACATTCTTCATTGCTTTTTTTTTAGGAGGCAGTTGCAAGGGAATAGCTTGATGCATAAGGCTTAGCTGAAAATGCAAATTGATCATTGAAGTCCTTTCTAGGTACATCCGAAGATGGTAAATTGGCATGGCTTACATGTTTTGATTATGTTGTTATTATGGTGGAACATGCCAGTTAAGCATGAAATAGTTTAGACGGTAGTAAGGGGACAACATAATTCTTATTAAAAAAACTGTGGACAAGTGCAAAAGTGTATGTTTATGCATCTAGGTTAGTTCTTAATTCCAAGGAAAAGTAAAAGGGGGGTAAATTAGCTTATATATTGATATACATGTTTTCTTTGATAACTCAGTTAATATGTCATTTTCTCTATGTATGCTTTGCTAAAAATGGATTGGAATTATGTCAAAGTATACTTTTTCTTGTAAATAACCTAATTAGTCAGTCACCAAAATTGATTAGCATAACAATGGCTTGAAATAAACAACTGTTTGTTCCAAACCTAAAGCAATAACCAAAATTGATGGGAAAGTCATAGAAATAAACAACTGTACATAGTGCTTTAGGTATCAAACAGCTTACAGTGAAAAATTACCATAATAATTTCATGAATTATGGAGGTCTAACCTAACATTGGTTTAAGTGTTTTAACTATTACAATTTGGTCAAAAGATGAATCTGTTAAATAACTTTATAGTCCCCTTTTTCTAGAGGTGAAAGATCAATTATTTGTTTTGAGCTTAGTGATGTATGACAATATCTTATATGGTCAGTAAGTGCCCTGGTAATTTTTATGGGAATATTAATTTTGTACATAAAGGAGAAAATGAGATAATGCTATGAGAATAGTAGAAGACACTGATCTGTCTTACTTTTTGTCATGTGATGAGATTTATGTATGGTATGAGCTTTGAATACTTAGTATTCAACCAAAAACATGGACACATTTCTTGAATGTTATGAATTTTGTACTTTGATGCAGATCGGATGTATGATTTTTTTCTTAGATACAGTGCTAATGTATGACTTTTTTCTTTGCCTTGCGTAGCCCATAATGTCTAGTGAAGGAGATAATGATGGTTACAATGAGCTTCCTAGCTTTGTAAGGGAAGCACTATCTGATTATAACGACGAGTCGGTGTGGCTCGATCCTTCGCGGTAAATGACATGATTTTCTGTTTTGACATGATTTTTTTTATATAGTCGTACGATATGACCAAGTTTGATGACTCTATCTATGGGGTCGACGAAACGGAGCCTAAGGCACGTATGTTTTAACAAATTGCAAGGGATCTTAGGTTTTATATTAGTGAGGAAGATGATAGGGAACGAGTTAGAATATGAGATCGAACTGCTGATCTTACCCATCAACTTCAACAAGAGATTGCAAATGTCTGTTACTTGGATACGAACAACCAAGAACTTACTGAAGGAGTAAGTGAATTATCGAATGCATACGTTCAAGTGGCATTAGAATGTGACATTGCAAGGAGGAGGTTCAAATACTTGGGTTGGGTCGTCACATTTCTTATGGTCTTTGTTGTTTTGGGTTTTATCATCCGTGAAATGATTGTTATGTAGTATTGATTATCTCGAAACTCCGTAAGTTATTAGTAGTGATGTGTGCATGAATCACCTATCAATGAAACTTTGGGTGTTCATTTTGTTAATATGCACACATACATTGTTATTGTATGGGTTTGTAATTGGATGAATGTAGGCTCAAACTTTATGAATTAAATTTAATTATTGCTTTGAATGCAACCACGTGAATGTATAACCTCCTATGTGGAATTGAATTATGTAGGCTTGCATGGTGAAAGGTCATGATAACCTCCTGTGTTGTCACGTTCAATATGTTAGATTTTTCTTTGAATGGATGCAGTTGTATAGTCTTGGTTGAAATGTATAGTGTTGCCAGGACTTTATTAACTCGTCAATGTATAGTGTTATCACGTTCTAATGCAGGCTCGTGAATGTATATAGTTGGCTGAAATCAGTAATCATCTATCCCCCTTATATATATAAGCCCCATGTGTTTGATTGAAAACATAATAACACGCAACCACAACACATAGTCATAACTCCCTTGGTTATTATTTGTGCAAAGTCACTATCTTGAGGTGAGTAATAGTGTAATTTGATTGCATGTTCTTTAGGGTTTGATTGTATGTGTTGGACTTAGGAATTATTGTCTACCTTGATTGTATTTTCCTTTATGTAGTATGTCGCGTATCTTATGGACCATTGCGGAATCAGACGCGTTACTAGAGGCAATTGCAGCTTGGCAGGACCAACGAGGTCGTTCCAGTTCCATAGACTGGCGTGTTATAGTTGAACGTGTGCAGGGCGCTATTAGAAGAGTCGCTATGTTAAACTATGTGAAGAACCAGTTCAACCTCCTTAAGAAGGATTGGCACTTATGGTGTCGATTCGAAGCCAGTGGCGATGTTGAATGTGACCCCGTAACTGGGGCCATTTTGGGTGATGTTGCCTGGTGGGAAATTAAAATTGCGATGAGTTTAGGGTAATCATGTTCTTATGATTTTTTTATTTCCTACTACATTCCTCCGGTCATTCTAGGTGTTGTGTTTTATTGTAGATCGACGACAGTTACCGCAAGTTCCGCAAAACCCCCTTATCTCCTCTCATCAAAGACTTGTGTGCACGCTTCTTCAATTATTAATGTGCTCGCCTCTATTGTTGTTCATTATCTACCTTCGTACTTCATGTGTGTTTTTCCATTTCATTTGCATTTCCTTTAGTTCGTTGTTCCCTAAGAACATGATTACTGTAATCATGGCATTGTTTCACGGTTTGTATTGCCTATTTAAGGATCCATAATTCTATGACATGTGTGATTTGGTTAGCAAAATAGTAACTTTGTTACTTACAAAAAAAAAAAACTGTGTTACTTATATGAAATGATTGTTTTTTATCCAAAATAGTAACTTCCGGTTCTTACAAAAATACTACCCCTTGGTTTAAATGGCAAACTAGTGACTCCAACAACCTAAGGATGCAGAAATGTAGCTAGGCTTCGTCGGTAACCTAAGAGTACAACCATGTTCTCCTATTATTCCAAATTTCCTATGCGATTGCGTTGCGAACGACACTCATGCCTTCGGGATCGTTGTCTTCGCCTCCATTTTCTCGCCCCTTATATTCGGTTTCCTCATCCTCATCATCGTCAAAATATGAGTCATTGAGTTTGTTCTTCAGTATGAAGTTGTGCATCCCAAAACAGAAGATTATCACATCAATTTGGTCGGAAATTTTAAAGGATGGCATACTCTTCAGAATCCTCCATCTCTTCTAAAGGACGCCGAAGCAACGCTCTATGGTGGTTCTCAGTGAGGAATGGACGCAGTTGAACCCTTCCCTTTGATTTTTCGGGGCCTCCCTCCCGAATTGTGATTTGTGGTAGTTAACTTTCGAATATGGTACCATGTATCCTCGTCTGTCTGGGTAGCCCTTGTCTACTAAATAATACCTGCATGTTCATAGTATCACGTTTAAAAATAATTAACACTAAAGTTGGGTTGATGTACAAAATATTTGCAATGCATGTACGATTATCTGGGGGAGGCTGCGGGAAGTTCAAAGTGAGATTTTTCACTGCATGGTCGAATATGCGCGCATCATGAACACTACCTTCCCAACCAGCAGAAATAAACGTGAAATACATGTCAAAGTCTCACACAGCCATTACGTTGAAGGAGCAATATTTCTTTCGTCCAAAATAAGGGATCTGTTCTGCCTCAGGTATAGTCGCGTCCATGTGGACCCCATCAATACATCCAATAGCTCCTTATACAGGAGGAAAAATAATATCAAACTACAGAGCGTAATGTAGTTTATCAAATTAAAGAGCGTAAGTAGTTGTCAATGTAATACCTTGAAAACTTTGTATCTCTCTTGTGATAGAAATTTTGGGGGAATTGTTGTAAAATGCCTATCACGAGGTTCTAAAAGTGTCCTTGCAAACCCGTTGTAGTTGTTTTTCCTCCCAGCTAGCGACTGAAGTACCTGGTGAAAAACCCTACTAATTGTGTCCAAGGATCTCTGAAATCGCTCACATACAGTTCTGTAGGCCATTGCCTGTGCAATGATGCTGAAAAAAATCCCTACCTTTTCTAGGATAGTCATATTCTTGGAAGGCATTAGCCCATAATTGGCCTCCAACTCATAACACAAAGTCAGAAAGACGTGTTTTTCCATTTGAAATGCATTCATACAACGTACATCTAACGGTGAGTCTGTTACTTCCCTCATCCACATATATCCTGTGAATTCCAAGTTAAAACAAAAAATTTTGTGGACAAACCTCATGTGGTAAGCGTCTGCAAGTCGTATCTGTGTCTCCAACAACAGCTGGAGCCGAGGGCCCCACTTTCGTATCTCCTCCAATCTCCTTATCTCACACATTTTTTTTTTGTTCATCATCATCCATGACTGTAACAATCAACAATTAAAAGATGATAAATGAATAAAAGGAACTTGATTAGCTCACGCATAACAAAGTTTCAACTTAATAAAGTCGTACATCCACAAACCCTAAAACCAACAAGACACGCAATAAACACCAAAGTTTTAAACAAGGAAAATAAACCCTAAACCAACAAGACATGCAACAAATGCCAAAGTTTTAAACAAGGAAAACCAACCCTAAACCAACAAGACATGCAACAAACACCAAAGTTTTAAACAAGAAAAACAAACCCTAAACCAACACCCGAATCATTTCCCCAACCGAAGTATCATCATGTCATACTCATGTTGCAACCACGCAACCTTATCAGCATCATCTTTTGATATCTCAGTAACTGGATAGCACCAGACCGGTGATTGGCGCTGCAAAAGACCTTCAGTAACTAGCCTCATCAACTCCTTAAACGCATCCTTAAATTCCAACTTCTAATTATCAGAGTTTGAACTTCCAAAATCACCCCTCATAAGAGACAACATCTGCTTACTAGTTTCCCCAACCAATGCCAGATTGTCTTGGTATGCGGCAGCTGCTGGTCCTAACTTTCTACGTCTCTTGTTTACATTTTGGGATGCTGTGGTCTTGCTCTTTCCCTTGGATAATGGTATAGAGGGCTGCGATGGTTGGCTGTTGTCTAGCATTGCATCCATCTCAAGTTGTCGGTCCAATGAATCCTTTGAGTTCACTTCATCATCGCCTTCCCCATTCCCTTCCTGAACTTGGATTGCAGAGGCTAGAATAGAAACAGGATCCATAGACGGTGCAACAACGTGCTTTCCAGTTGCAGCTATTTGGCAAAACACGTCATCCCACAAGTCACTCATCTCAAGGGAGGGCGCTTTCTTTCGGAACTGATAAAACTCCTCATGCAAAAGAAAAGGGAATACAACCCTAAACCTTAAAAACAATGCTATAAAGTATAATATAAAACTACGTGATTCGTATACGTACCCCCTTTTGGAGTTCCCAACATGCATCGTCAGCGGTGATCAATCCAGTCTCATGGTCTCACCCTGCACCGATGACCCTATGCCTTAAGTGGTTCCACGAACTCCATTTTTTCCTAAAATGGGTAAACTTGTTCCTCGTGACTTTTACTTCAACATGCTTTCCCGTTACTTTCTCAAACTTAGCTAAAATGATGGGCCAAGCGTGTAATACCCCTCATTTTAATAAAGAGTATTTTGATAATTTTCCTAACTCCCGTATCACAAACCGGATTAATTTCAGAGAAGTTCAAACACTCTGTAATTTGTTTGATCTCTGTAATATTTTCCTGAGTGGTATAAAATACATTCGATGTATTTTCGAGGCTTAGAATACTCCTTCGGGTGCAAAGATGTTAATCGAGTACAAATATATTTAACCCGGGTTAAAAACTCGTACCCGTACTTAACCCGGACAAAAGGGCCCAGATTTGGCCTTGACCACACCCGCGGTCAAGTGGCCGCACCCCGCGGTGAAGGCCAATTCTATAAGGCGGTCTGGGGAGGCTCGCTGCACCCGCGGTGAGGCCACCGCACCCCGCGGTGCCATGATGATTTTTCTGCAGCGCCGGACTTCAGACGTCGCGTCTGAACTGAGTTGCTTGTCATTTCTGGTCGGGCGACGCAGTTGCTTGATCGACGCACCTGCTTGCTTCTGTGCTGCTTGCTGGGCTCTATAAAAGGAGGAGATCTGGAGTTGTGTTGAGCACTCCAATCCGAGCTCTCTCTCTCTCAAATCTCTCATCTCCATTATCGTCGGAAAGCTCAATCTCTCGCCGGAATCTCGAAGCCGTCGCCGGAGCTCTTGTTAGAAGTGGTGGTGCTCTCAAAGTGGTCATTTGGAAGTCCAAGGAATCCAGAAGTTGGAGCCACCACGAGTCGAGCCCCGTCGTCTTCCCCGGTGAGCATTTTTTTCCCTCTCATCGTGTCGTCGCTGTTACGTGACCGCACCCTCCACCGCACCCGCGGTCAAGGCCGGCGCACCCGCGGTGGGTTGGGCTCGTGGTGTGGCTTTGAGTTTTGTGGTCTCGAGTGATGCTTTGTTCCTTCGCTTTGGTTCATCTTTCTTTAGATTTGGATATTTTATTGTCGAATCTAACTTAAGGTTTCATTATGGGTCGTTCCGTAGGGATCTGAAATCCGAGTTTTGTCCCCGTTCCGGACCCAGAAACCATCATCGTTCGAACGTTCGTCTGATCTAAGGCAAGTGGCGTTTCGCTCTTGCTTATCATTCCATAATTATATTAATTATCAATTGTTGAATTGTTAATTAATTTGGGATGAATTACTGTTTTCGTTGGGAACAGTTTTGATAAAGGATATGATTAAAACATGATATTATAATAGGTTGTATATTGTTAGAATGACGCTATTATATATGTTACTACCGTGATGGTATTGATGTGGACTATGGTGTGCTTGAACTGTTTAGTTAGTACGAGTATTCGTAGGAACGCTACTTAGTACCTTGTGAGGTATAGTCGTTTCTTTATAACCTGGTGGTTAGGATGACCTAACACCATTTCTCTGGTCATGACCATCCCCTATCCGAGTATAGGGGTGGTACACTTAGCTAGTGTCACATATTTCGGGAGTTGCTCCCAAGAGGTCTCTCGTCTCGGGACGAGATGATCATGAGAAAAGCTTATAACGTGATACGCATTTTTGGAATTAAATAAGATAAGTGTCATTGTGACACACAATTAATATATCTCAGGTGAGTAGTGCAGCTAGGAAGTAGTGCAGCTAGGAAAGACTCGTCTAGACTTTGGTCAGAGTAAAGTTCTCTTTCCAATCTGAATTCGCATTATGCTGTGAGGTTGGTCATGAACTGAAACACCAAGTCATTTTAAACTCTTGTGTGAACTTATATGTTCCCCAACATTTGTCATACTTCCGATAAGACTCAATTCGTTAGATTCTTCTTTTCATATGTTTCGATAAGGCTCGTTCTTTTGGAGTCTTCTCTTGATCATACTGTTTCAAATATTTCTATAGAAGTATGGTGGTTGACTATCGTCATCAACTTTTATTCGAGAAGCGATGAGTCTAACCTAATACGACTACTTAGAACCTTTCTGTTTTACCCTTGCATAGTCTTTCATTAGACTAACCAACCGGTTATATTCCCTTGCATGGTTGGCTGGTGTCATCCGTCTCATATGACACATCAGATAAACGTCCGTTCCAAGAAGGCTAGAGACGATAATGGATACAGACGATGTTTTGAAGTGTTTTACCAAGGTTGAGATCCTAGGCGTGTGATCGCTAGATCAAGACTTTTAGGTTATTTATTTCTAAAGACTTCCGCTGTAATGTATTTTGGTTGTATTTGGATTATGGATGTAATTCCGACACTTTAATTTAATCCAATACTATGACATTTTGTATTATAAATGTTGTTTTATGATTTGTAAAAACTGGTTAAGCGTTGGGTGACTTCAGATGTGGAATCCGAGGTCACTGGCGGTAATACTTTCAAGGATATATATTTGGGGGTGTTACAGATTTGGTATCATAGCCGAATTTTTTTTTTCAAATGGGTTGGGATTTCAAAAACCATTTACTCGTTTTGAAATGAAAGATGTTTTCAAAGGATTTGAAGTTCCGAAGAAATATTTTTTTTTACGTGTTTGCCGTTCAAGTTGTGCCTTCTTTAGTCTAATATAGTAAGTTCGCTTCTATATTTAGAAAGACTAACTCTCTTCTCGTCGCCCGCAGATTATGGGTGCATGTTTTTCTCTCCAGAGGGACTCGGGAGAAGCCGAGGTGGCTCCGCCATCTCCAATGAGGCTTGATTTCACGGTTCCCCCTCGATGCTTTAAGATCGGAGAATCTAATAGTCCACCCGATGAGGTGAAGACCATACTCCCTGAGTCGGTTGTATTAGTGTCCAACGACATTGTGGTTCCTATAGTAGAGCCTACAGAGGAGCCAAGGGAGGACACCGAGGTTGAAGAGGAATGGTCTAGGTACGCAAGAGGATACTACAACAATGATTACATGATAGAGATGATTCCCGAAGAGGAAAATCCTGAGGAAGATCCAGAAGAAGATGAGGATCCCGAGGAAGATCCTGAAGAAGAGGAGGACCCCGAGGAGGACCTCGAGGGGCAAGGCCACGAGTCTGATGGCTTAGAGCGCTTATTGGTGGGCAGCGAGGACCCGGGAGTAGAATTTATCTATCCAAGTCCGGAGTTGACGCATGAGCAAGCATACTCGCCATTGAGTCCGGCCGATTGGGAGGCACTCTACGCTGAATATGGCATCAGAGGGAGTGGTCCACCCAATGCATCTGAGGACTCATAGACTATTCCTACTCAGAGGAGGCTAGTGATGAATCCTGACTCACGAGAGGCGTTTCGCCAGAGTCAGATGATTTCCCCTGAAAAGCGCCGCTATATGGATGAGGCGGTTGAGCATACTCGAAGAAGGGTAAGACCAAGAGAGTCGGATGAGATTCGTCAGAGTGTTCCCGCACCTAGGATAAGGCCAAGGACACCAGGACCGATAAATGACTCATGTGCTCCAGGGCCGAGCTGGGTGAGAAGTCCATCACCAGATTCTGATGGTGAACCCCGCTCGAAGAAGCCTTGTATGGGAAGTTTGCCTTATAGGAAACGTTTCAGGGCGCCTTGATAAGGGCCGATGTTGACTGTAGTAGTTTCCTTTTTTTAGTATTTCAGTGTTGTTCTGTTAAGTACAGTAATCTCCGAACAATTTTGTCCCGTCGCTCGGGAGATTCCTTTTGTAGAAGCTTGTAACTCGGTTTGAGTTCATCTATGAAAATTTCCAAGTTGATCTATTCTGAGTTGATTTTTATTACGTTGAGTATATTGGAATGATATTAACGTCATAAAATACTTGGAATTTGATCGGTAAACAGATGGTGAACACAAGGAATACCATTCGTACTGGTGATGGGCCAAGCAACGACCCCAGACCAAACGTGAGGAATGTCGTGAACCCTGTGGAGGAACACGAGTCTGTTTAAAACAACAATCCAGGGGGCAGTGACCAAACTCAAGTCAACACTCCAGTGATATTCGATGCCGCAGC
Source organism: Rheum nobile (assembly GCA_027886185.1). NCBI lineage: Eukaryota > Viridiplantae > Streptophyta > Magnoliopsida > Caryophyllales > Polygonaceae > Rheum > Rheum nobile. The sequence continues at coordinate 5,418,751 of WOAB01000163.1, forward strand.
AGTGGAAGCTATTCGGGAAATTGTAATGCAAGCATTCACCGATATTATGCGACCAAACGCGCCTCAGGCACAAGTTGTGCCATTTCCTACAGCGGTTCCTAGATTTGAAGAGCCAGCTGTTCATGTACCTCATGAAGAAGCAGTCAGGAACAGAGGCAATTATGGCCGAGCACTGAAGGCCATTAGCTCTATGAGGCCCGACTGTTATGATGGGAAAGGAGAGTCAGTCATGGTGGCACATTGGTTCTCACACATGGCCATTGCTTCCCTACAGCTGAAGGAAGTAGCTAGCGAGTGGTGGGAAGGTACCGGTCTAGCCGATCACCCTGGTTTGAACTGGGGGATGTTTAAAGCCAAGATGACCGATCGTTTCTTTTCCCGAGCTATGAGGGAAGAAAAACACAAGGAGTTTCTATATCCAAGGACGAATGGTTTGAAAGTGACTGAGCTTGCGGCCAAGTTCAATCATCTATTGCAGTATGTTGGGCCGGAGGTGTCCGGCGAGGAGCAAAAGATCTGGTATTTCCACGAGTGGATGAATCCAGATATTAAGCCACTGATGGTACGTCACGGATGCTCTACTTTGGAGCAATACGTGGACGCTGCTTACAAGTTGGAGGTGACTCTGGAGGAGTCAACAAAGAAACGTAATCGCCAGAGGTCAATGCAGAATCAACCTCAGGCAAGTGGATTCAAGCGTCCTGTGCCACCGTCTAATTTTGCCAAGTCTAGCAAAGCAAAGACGGATATGACTCATGGAAGGTCTACGCAGTAACCGGGTCAAGGCAAGAATTCGATTCAATGTTACAATTGTGGTGCATTAGGACACAAAAGCAATGCGTGTCTGAAGGAAAGGAAGACATGCTTCGGCTATGGAAATGAAGGGCACGTGTAGAAATTCTGTCTGCAGGGAAGGCAGAAAGGAGCTGAATCACAGCAGGGGTCTGTTAGTCAGAACAATCGACCCAGGTTTAAACCAGTGGAAGCTCCTAGTCCTTCGATGCAGACAACTGCACAAAACAAGGGGAAAGCCCCAGCTGCTTCTGGAGGTCAGGGTCAACGCCTTTACGAGATGCATGAGGCTGATGGACCCAATGCTCCAATTGCTCAAGGTACTCTATACCTTCATTCTACTTCTGTGTGTATGCTGTTTGATTCGGGTGCTACTCATTCTTTCATTTCGGAAAATTATGTTAGTAAGTTAGGCTTAGTATGCAACGAGGTTTGTGAACCTTTCATTGTGAATCTTCCTAACGGTGAACATTTAGTGGGCACCAAGCGTCTGTCAGAATTTCCAATTACCATTCAGGGTAAGAAGTTCGAAGCAGATTTGATCTGTATAGGCATGGCTCCATACGACATTATTCTCGGCATGGATTGGCTGACGCATCATGGGGTGATAATCGATTTTAGCCCAAGGACTCTGACGGTGTCATCTGGGGGCCAGTATGTATGCAAGTTTAAGGGTCATGATGACGCTGATAACGGCAGGCTTATCAATGCGATGGCTGCGTTTAAGCTACTTCGACAAGGTTGTGTCGGGTACTTGTGCTATCTGGACGAGCCCAAGAAAGATGAACCTTTAGTTCTTGATATTTCGGTCATTTGTGAGTTTCCAGACGTCTTTCCGGAGGATATTCTTGGTTTACCCCCGTATCGTGACGTAGAGTTTACCATTGATCTCGAGCCGGGTACCACGCTGATTTCTAAAGCACCGTACCGAATGGCTCATGTTGAGATGCAAGAGTTGAAGAAGCAACTCGAGGATCTTCTTGAGAAAGGCTATATAAGGCTGAGTGCATCACCTTGGGGTGCTCCGGTCTTGTTCGTCAACAAGAAGGATGAATCGTTTCGACTTTGTATCGACTATCGTGAGTTGAATAAAGTCACGATCAAGAATAAGTATTCGTTGCCAAGGATCGATGATCTGTTGGATCAACTGCAGGGAGCCAAAGTCTTTTGCAAAATCGATCTGAGGTCTGGTTACCATCAGCTCAGGATTCGTGAGGAAGATATTCCGAGGACTGCATTCTGGACGAGATATGGTCACTACGAGTTCGTAGTCATGCCATTTGGACTTACTAATGCTCTAGCGGTCTTTATGGATCTCATGCATCGATGTTTTCACCAGTACTTGGATAAGTTTGTGGTGGTCTTCATCGATGACATTTTGATCTATTCCCCGAGCGTGGAAGCTCATGAGGAACATCTTCGGATTACCTTGTCAGTCCTTAGACAAAATCAGATGTACGCAAAATTGTCTAAGTGTGACTTTTGGATCAAGGAAGTGGCTTTCTTAGGTCATGTGATCAATGAGAATGGGGTTATGGTTGATCCCTAGAAGATTGAAGCGGTAGCCAATTGGAAGCGGCCCCAGAATGTGAAGGAAGTGCGCAGTTTCCTAGGACTCGCTGGATATTACAAACGATTCGTGGAGGGATTTTCTAAGATCGCTCTACCTATGACCGGTTTGCTCTGCAAAGTCCATAAGAAGTTTGTCTGGGATGACAGGTGCGAGGCCAGTTTTCAAAAGCTGAAGCAGTGTTTGACCTCTGCACCAGTGTTAGCGCTACCGGAAGGAAATGATGGTTATGTGGTCTATAGTGATGCTTCGAAGTGTGGTTTGGGATGTGTATTGATGCAGAGAGGTAGAGTGATTGCATACGCATCTAGACAATTGAAAACTATGAAGCAAACTATCCAACGCACGATCTAGAACTAGCAGCTGTAGTGTTTGCGCTGAAGATTTGGAGACACTATCTCTATGGTGTAAGGTGCCAAGTCTTCACCGATCACAAGAGTCTCAAGTATGTGTTCACTCAGAAGGAGTTGAATATGAGACAACGTCGCTGGTTAGAGCTACTCAAAGACTACGACATCGAATTGCTGTATCATCCGGGCACGGCTAATGTAATAGCCGATGCATTGAGCCGGAAGACATCGCACGAGACTGTAGTGGCTCTACTTACTGCTCAGACCAAGCTGAACCAAGGTTTGTGCAAAATTGAAGTCTTGTACGATCAGCGTCGTGGATACCTGAGTATGCTTGAAATTCAGGCTACGCTACTTGATCAAATCAGGGAGAAGCAGGTTGATGACGTGGTTTTGGTGAAGCTAAGCAGTGAAGTTATGGACGGGAAATCTCCCGGTTTCGTGATTCAAGAAGATGGATCGCTCTGGTTTCAGGACCGGATCTGTGTGCCTGACGTTGATGGCCTTCACTAGTTGGTGATGAAGGAGGCCCATTCGTCAGCCTATTCTATACATCCAGGCTCTAGCAAGATGTACAAGGACCTCAGAAAGAAATTCTGGTGGCCCAACATGAAGTGGGATATAGCAGAGTTTGTGGCGAAATGCTTGACTTGTCAGAAGGTCAAGATAGAACACCACAGACCAGGTAGTGAGTTGCTACCTCTTCCAGTGCCAGAATGGAAATGGGAGGATATTGCTATGGATTTCATCACGGGGCTGCCAAAGACTCAAAGTCAAAAGGATGCTATATGGGTAATCATTGACAGGCTCACGAAGAGTGCTCACTTCGTGGCTATCAAGTCAACATGGGGAACCCAAAAGCTATCAGAAGTGTTCCTACACGAGATTGTCCGTTTGCATGGTACTCCAAAGACCATTGTATCGGATCGTGATGGCAGATTCATGTCGAGATTTTGGAAAGAACTCCACAAGGCCATGGGAACCGAGTTGAGGTTCAGGACAGTCTGAGAGGACCATCCAGACCTTGGAAGATATGCTAAGAGCTTGTACACTCGATCGTCCGACTAGCTGGGAGAACAGCCTGAGTCTGATTGAGTTCACGTACAACAACAGTTGGCATGCTACCATAAAGATGGCTCCATTCGAGGCTTTGTACGGTCGAAGGTGCAGATCTCCAATTTGTTGGGATGAGAATGCCGACAAGGTTCTGCTCGGACCGGAATTAGTCGAAAGGACTGCCTCGTACATTGCTTTGATAAGACAAAGGATGTTGACAGCTCAGAGTCGACAAAAGTCTTATGCAGATCTGAAGCGCAGGAATGTCAAGTTTGAGGTTGGTGACAGAGTGTTTGTTACAGTACCGCCATCAAAGGGTGTGTTTAGATTCGGTAAGCGTGGGAAGCTTAACCCTCGCTACGTGGGACCATTTGAGATCCTTGACAGAGTGGGATCTCTAGCATATCGGTTGGCATTGCCGCCATCGGCACAACCCGTACATAACGTGTTCCACGTATCCTTGTTACAGAAGTACGTGCCAGATGAGTCTCATGTGCTGAGTTATGAAGACATTGAGATTCAGACAAATGGTACCTACGAGGAGATACCGGTGCGTATCCTCGAACGCCGTGAGAAGCAGTTATGGAACAAGGTGGTACCATTGGTACGGATTTTGTGGTCCAAGTCAGGAACTGAAGATGTTACTTGGGAAACCTGGGAGACTGAGGAGGATATGCTTAGACGCTTTCCCGAGCTGTTTTCGGCCTAGTTTCGCGGTCGAAACCTTTTTAAGGGGGTATTACATCACCTCTCCCTTAAAAGAAGTTTCGACCAGTCTCAACCCTCGTAACTCGTGCCGGCCGTTACGCTGCAGGGTATTAACCCCGTGATCGCGGTTCCTCAGCCCCGCGATCGCGGCCCCTCGTTGCTGAGCATATAAGAGCGGGGTGTGGCGGAGGCATTTCACAACACCTCCACCACGCTCTCTCCCTCTCAAACCACTCGGATCTCCGCTTCCGACCACCGCGACGACACCCTGCAGTCCCGCGACCATAGTTCCGACACCGCGACGTCGTTTGGGTGAGATCTTCATTTCCCCCTTGGATTTCTCATTGCCTCACGAGCCGTGATCGCCGGACCCACGCCCGAAGCCCCGCGACCACTATAGCACCACCAAGGACCACCGGAACCATTTTTTTGAAGCTTTCTGTTGCCCAGAAACCGCAATCGCCGCTGCCCAGCCCCGCGATCGCGGCCCTTCTTCTCCAGAGGACTTCATTTGAGCATAAACCGCGACCGCGGCCCACACCCCGCGATCACGAGCGTCTCTGGTATTCTTTTCGTGCCTCTTACTTCTTCTTCCCACCATGTCTGCTTTCGTAAACAACATGAGAAGCCCGAGGCACCGGCGTTATTTCGAGACGTTCAGCCTGCGGAAGATCATCCCGACGAAATTCTACGATCGACCGACGCTGCAACTACTTGGTTTGGAGGACTTCACTCAACAGTTGCTGAGCCACGGAGGGCTCGGTAATTTCATTGACTTGTCCGCCCCGACGTCCGACGAACTGACCCTGGAGTTCCTGGCCACGCTGGAACGCCACGATGACGGGGTCACGTTCAACCTGCTAGGGCGACAGAGATGGATGTCCTACCAAGGTCTGTGGGACCTTTTTGGCATTACTGAGGAACCCACCGAGGATTGGGAAGCTGTAGGAACCTTGACAGAGTTCTTCTGGCAAGATGCGACCCGGGATATGATCAACCCCAGCGCCGGCGAGTACAACTACAAGTTGACGCATCCCTGTTTGAGGCTGGCTCACAAGGTGCTACCCATGACCTTCCTTGGACAGGGGGAGGTGAACAAGGTCTCCAGGCAGGACCTTAAAGTGCTCTGGTGTCTGACACCAGAGAGTCACAACATCCCCGACTGGGTCGGGCTGTTTCTCTCCAGCTGCCTACGACTGAGAGAGAAGAAGGGCAGTAAGATCTCCATGGGAGAAATGGTGACGCTTATCGCCCGACAGTACGAGATCCTTGCGGACCATTGGGAATTCCCCGACGAGAGCTAAACATACAACATCAGGCTCATGAGGAGGTCCCATCTGCTGGAGGCCCGTAATGGAGAGTACACCTGGCTCTCCCTGGCCAGCAACCAACACCACATGAGGTTGCCTCGTCCGATGCCTTTTGGGCCCCGGGCGAGGGACTTCTACCTTTATGCCGACGGGGAGCAGGGGTCGTCGTCCGAATACGAAGGGGACGACGACAACGACGAGGAAACGACTGCGGCGGCGGACATGGAGAGCGATGTGCCATCGCCGCCGGGTTCCAGGGTCCCCCCTGTACTTCCTAACTACACTCACCAGGCATCTGGGTCTGGTAGTGCTTATGGCGGGGTGCCCTGGGACCAGCTCCTGGACAGAATGACGAACCTACAGCTGCGGCAGGATGAGCAGATATGGAGGAGCGCCGAGTGGGAACGCGGCATGTCCCAGAGGCTAGAGGAGCACGAGAGGCGGAGCGCTGAGTGGCAGCGCAACATGGAGGTCAACCTTACCTACCACGCCAATCGCCTGGACAACCACCTCACCACCGTTGAGGACCAGGTGGTTCATCTGCAGAGGAGAGCTAAGGCTTTCTTCAACGCCTATGGGTATTGGCCTCCATCCCAGTGAGTCCTTCTATTTTTTCCCTTATCTTTTATTTGTCCTTCATACATTGAGGACAATGCATGATTTAAGCATGGGGGAGTAGAAGTGCTCACTACCTATCTTGTATATATTTTTTCCAGCATTGTACTTTGGATTTTCAGCATTTTATATTCAAAAAAAAAAAATTAATAAAATCCTGGGACAAGTCGAAAACCCGAAAGGGCGACTTGGGTAATAAGCAGGTGGCCCGGACCAGCACTAGGCTGGGGTAAAAAGGTGTCTGAGTGACGTGAGCATATGTGAGCACCTCTATGAAAAAAAATACGAGTGGCTAGGATGAAAACCCGAAAGGGCTCCTAGGCAAAATACGTGAAAAGAAGAGGAGTGATTTTAGGATCTCATTTTACCTAGAGGGGTGACATAAGAAGAGGAGACAAAGAAGGATTGTCGGTTAAGTCACTCTGGGAGGCATAAGGAGTCATAGATGGAGGCTAGGATTAGAGGTCACTTTACACTATTGGATGTCCAGGCTAAGCTTGGGGGAAGTACTCTGCTTGCCCCTTAAGCTTGTTGATGGAGGATGTGTTGTGAATGAGATTGGTGCCAGGAGCTTGGAATGGGTTAGGTGACTCTTAGTTGGAGGACATGCTTCCTGAGACCTTGGGTGCTGCATTGGAGGAGTGGACTCTTTATTAGTTTACTCGAGGACGAGCAAAGGTCTAAGCATGGGGCAGTTTGATAAGCACTACTTTGTAGGGCTTAACTAAGAGTTATTAGAGGGTTTTATTGGTGCCATTCGGGTAGATTTAGACACATTCTTGGGAGACACTGAGGAAGGAAGCCACCAAAAGAAGACGCCAAGGAAGTGAAGACGAGAGGTTAGGAGGCGAAGCCAAGGAGTGAAGGCCGAGCATTAACCGCGACCGCGGGCAAGGGTGCGGCGATCGCGGTTCCTCGGGCAAGTCGAGAGTTTTCTACAGGCGCGGAGGAATGTGAAGAGAGCGGAGCCACAAGAGGCCGCAATCGCGGTAAATGGGCCGCGATCGCGGGTCGTCGACACTGGGAGTTCTGACTTTTCCCGAGTCTATCTTTTCTAATTTCTTTTCTTATTTTTCCATTTTATTTCGTTTCTTTTCTTATTGGCTAGGTCATTTCTTAGAGGCCCTATATATACTCTCTTTAGCATTAGGTTAAAAAAAGGAGTTTTTCCAAGTTCTAGTTTTTGCAATTTCAATTCATCGTTGCCACTTTTCATACCTTTGGAGTTCATCATGTTTATGAGGAGCTAAGCCTCTTTTTCTTAGTCCGATAATGGAAGCATAAGTTTATTCATCTGGTTGTGAGGTTTTGTTCCTATCTATCTTATCCTATTGAGTCATATATTTTCTCTTGAGCAAATTCTTATTTGAATGTTTGTTGGTTTATCTAGATTGATCACCTAGGTTTATTTCTTTCATTCATATTGCTAATACTAGGGAACTGTTCGGCTAACGCTCTAGTTCGAGTAGCGAGCATAGATTCTTATCTACCACTGTGGAATTTATCTATGTAGGGAATTGATTACATGTTGAATGCTTCTGGTTGAGGTGTTATGTGTATCCTGGTTAATTCTTATGTTCATTGCTGCCTTTGGGTTAAATCACTAGTGGTGCTAGGGTTATTCATTGGTAAGGGTTCTTAGGGATGGTTTCCCTATTAATCTACACAAGATCAGGACAGGAATAACCGAATAGGAAGATAGGGGATAATCAAGGAACAACCTTTGAATGATTTATGTGGACATTACTTGGCTAAGTGTTTTCTCTCTTTGATATTTTCATCATATACTTTGCTGTGTTTGACTTAATTGTGACCAATCAACCTACAATCCCCCCCTTTAGTGACATTGCATGCAACCACCATTAGTTTCGCTCCTTCCCTGTGGGATCGACCTTTGCTTATTGACTATACTAGTTTATTTGTGAGGTTTTATATTTGACAGCTAGGAACGACAGCACGTCACATCCAGAAGAAGAGAAATTGACCACCTGAGGAGACAAGCAAGATCCATGAAGAAACCACGTGAGAAGGCGGTGAAGTGAAGAAACCGCGACCAAGTCGCGGCAAGATTTCCGAAGGAGATGGGCGATAGCGAGGAGGCCACGCCTGCGGCCGAATTATCGGAAATTAATTATGCACTTCGAGAGAAAACCGCGACCGCGGCCCGAAGGCCGCGACCGCGGCCATCAGCGGGAGTCAGCCCGACGCGCTCCGAACTTCTGTTTTCTTTTTCTGTTTTTCCTTTTTCGTTGTTTTATTTAATTCCGAATATTAGTATTTTTCCTTTTTAGGGATGAAGTTTGTGATCTTGGGCTTTAGGTTAACTTATTTAACCTAACTCCCACAGCCCCCATTCGAAATCCCACATAGATAAACCCCGAATTATCGTATGTTCAGTATTCAGAGTTTTTCCCTTTCAACAATTATATCTTTCAGTACTATGAGTAGCTAAGCACCCATTGCTTAGTCTGACATGTGAAGCTTTTTCTATGGTTTGATTGCGAGGTTACTTCTCTATTTCCTATTTCCTTTGGGTTTATATCTTTCTTCTTGCACTTATTCATATGGATTGTTATTGATTTGACTAGACTGATCACCTAGTTAGGTTTAGTAATTATCTATTGCTAGAGTTTGGAATTGACCGGTCGGTGATTCTTTATCTAGAGTAGCATCCATAATTATCTAGGACTGGTAGGACTAGATTATTATGAAAGAAGATTGATTGCATGTTAAATTATTGCGGGTTGTGAAGTGGTGTCTCACATCTATATGTTTAGACCTTTCATGATATACAGGATCTTTGCATAAATACAGAGCACTTTGACTATCCATATGCAAAACAGGCATAAATGGGACAATTTGGATTTCACCAAGAATACCAGTCAACCAAATGACTTCTTTTGCTGCTTCAGTGTGAGCAATGTATTCTGCCTCAGTAGAAGACAAAGCAATAACATATTGTTGCTGTGACTTCCAGGAAATACAATTGCCAGCCCAAGTGTAATAGTAAGCAGTAGTTGATTTCCTATTATCTTTATTACTAGCATAATCAGAATCAACATACCCATGCAATTCAGTTCTCAATCCATGTTCAGAATAGACAAGACAAAGATCCTTAGTGCCACATAAGTATCTAAGCAAGTATTTCATAGCACTCCAATGAACATCAACAGGATTAGACATGAATCTACTCAGAGCACTAATAGCAAAAGCCAAATCAGGTCGAGTGCAAATCATAGCATACATAATAGATCCAACAGCCACATCATAAGGAACTTGGGACATTTTAGCTATCTCATCAGGTTTGGTGGGACAGTGCTTCTTGGTGAGCTTTTCACTAAGAAGCACTGTCCCACCTAAGGGTATAGAAGTAGGTTTAGAGTCAAGCATTTTAAACCTATCCAAGATTTTCATAACATAATCACATTGAGACAACCACATTTTCTTTGGTTTTATATCTCTAGTCACTAGTGGAAAAAACACTTTTTGAGGCTCCCTTTTAGAGGCGTACATAGTTCAAAACGCCTCAACAACGACTTAGGCAATCACTTTTTTTGGTTTTTGAGGCGGATAATTATATTATACGCCTTAAAAACATCTTTTGAGGCGGGCAAATTAATATACGCCTCAACAAGTATCCGAAAAAACATTTCCCGCTAAAGTATTAGAGGCGGGCCAGGGTAAGGCCCGCCTCTAATGCTAACTAATTGAGGCGGGCCAAGTAGCCTGCCTCAATTAAAGCTTGTTGAGGCGGGCCTCTTAAAGCCCGCCTCAACAAGTATGTCCAATAGAGGCGGGCATGTAAGGCCCGCCTCTATTAGACCATTACTCGGCCGAGTCGTAATACTTATAGAGGCGGGCATGTTAGGCCCGCCTCTATAAGCTCAACCCTAATTAAAAAAAACAGCTGCGCGCCTTCATTTTCCTCTTCGTATCCTCCTCTTCGTTTGTGCCATTTTCAGAGAAAGAGAAAGGAGAAGGCTGGGCTGGGAGAGTGCTCGAAGGGAGTCGATCGGAAAGAGAAGCTCGGGAAGACAAAGGGCGGTGACGATTCCAAGTCCGGTGGCGACTCGGTGGTGTTCGTCGGAGTCGTGTTCGTCGTGGTGTCCCTTGCGGTGGCGCGGTCTGTTGGAGTGCAGAAAAGATTTCTGCGGTGCTTCACAAGGGCGTTTTCTTTCGATCCTTGTTATTGTGTGCTTCGGATTTCTTTAGGGTGTTTTGCTCTCTTGAGTGTGCTCTTGTAAACGAATGATTAAGGCTTTGAATGCTTAGTGGATTGGGTGGATCTCCCTTTTTGAGATCCCGCGGATGTAGGGTAACCGAACCGCGTTACCAATTCTTGGTGTTCTTTTTGTTTTTGTTTCGTTTCTGTTTTGCTTGAATTTGCTTGAATCGAATACATTAGATTCACATATTGGTATCAGAGCTTTGACTGCATTCCTTGTGCTTTTCTGATCTGGAAATTGTGTTTTCTGCGGTTAGAAGAGTTTCCTAGGGTTTGTCCTTGCTCGATCCTGTTTAGCTTCCGCTGCTCTTGTGCATTTGTTTGATTCCTGCTTATTCACTGCTGAAAACTGTGATACTGAGTTCTTTACTTGATTCTGATTTTTAGATCTTGTGAACCTGGAAATCTTGCTTTTCGTGTGTTCTTGCATCTGTTTTCAGATTTGGACTGAACTGTAGTGTCTTGTGTTGTCTGAGTTCTGGAATTATGTTTCTTTGAACTTGGAATTGTGTTGTCTTGAGTTCTTGATTTTTTGATTCTTTGAACCTGAAGTGTGTTGAAGTGCAACCTCTGGTGTTGTACTTGATTGGTTCTTGATATTGTGTTCTTGAGAACTGATTTTTGTGTGTGTGATTCTTGGACTTTTGTGTCCTAATCTGTGGTTATCAATTTTCTAGCTTCATTTACTGACTTGTGTGTTTGGTAGGTGATGACAGAAAACATGATGAAAATTACACCATTTGATGGTACGACTGACTTTACAATGTGGCAAGTCAAGATGAAGGCTATACTCATCAAGGAGAAGTGCTATAGAGCTGTAAAAGGTGACTATCTCTCGGAGACCTCAGCAGCTAGAAAGATGGAACTTGATGAGCAAGCCCACTCAGAAATTATAATAAGGCTTGCGGATGATGTGGCTCGTTAAGTGGTAAAGTTTACTACTACTAAAACTTTATGGAATGCTTTAGAAGCGTTATACTTGACTAAATCCTTGCCTTCTAGAATATCATTATTGTGCAGATTATTTACATTTAAGATGGATGTGAATCTGACTTTGAATGATAACTTTGATAAATTTCTAAGAATGACCCAAGATTTGGAAAGGTGTAATGATAAGATTGCTGAAACTCACCAAGTTGTACTGTTATTGAATTCCTTGCCTGCTCAGTTTGACATTCTGAAAGATGTGATTCAGTTTGGTAATGACACCATCACTGTTGTTAAAATTGCTGAGGCTATAACTCAGAAAAATGAAGTGTTAAAGGTGTTTAAGACTAAAACTGAAAACAAAGTTGATGTTAAACCTGAGAATTCTGTCTTGCATGCTGAGGGGAAACCCAAAACTGGAAAAAAGGCTAAAACTGATACTAAGGATAGAAAGTGTTTCTATTGTGGTAAAGCTGGCCATTTTATTAAAGATTGCAAGAAAAAAAAAATCTAATGATGAGCAGAAATCTGATGTTACTAATGTGTGTGAATTTGGTGCTTCTTATTCATGTGAGTTGCTCATGCTTGATTCTAGACATGATTCTAATTGCTGGATTTTAGATTATGGTTGCTCTATGCATGCTACCCCGCATAAATACATGTTTAATGAATTGCATGAATTCTTAATCGTTTTTTCTTTAATCATTTTTACATTACCATTCATAATCGTTTAATCAAATACCTTTAAATGTGCATGTATTTATTGGACAATCACACATATGCATTTGAAAATTCTCGAATTGGGTTCATTTGTCCTGAGATGGTGTCAAGCACTAGAATCAGGGCCGATCCAACTGTTCCAGCAGATTACTTGCAACGTGTGTTCAATGCTGAAACTGCTAAGAATACGATTAAAGATTCTAACAGTGCCAAATTGTTTTTGCTCCCATATAATCAAGAGTAAGTGTTTTCAATAAGTTTCATATATAATTAGTATTTTAAGCAATCATTAATATTTATCAATTTACTTTTAAATGATGCAGCAATCATTGGATTATGTACGTGATAGACCTATTTAGAGCACATGTCTATCTTTTCGATTCTCTAAAAGGTCAAGGCAACAGAACGACTGATGCATCTGGAATCATGAATTTGTAAGTTATTTTGCTTACGAATTAGTTTTTTTTTGGAATATTAACAATATCAGTTTCATGAGTGTATTATGTTGATTTTCTAGGGCATTTCAAGTGTATAAGTATCAAGGTGGGAAGTGCGAGAAATAAATAGGAAAACGTAAGACGTTGAGAGTCTGCAATATAGAGGTACATATAGCATTTTATACGCTTTAGGTTTGTTTATTTATAATCAAAGGCCTTGTATCTAAGACATCCCCCTTATGTTGTGTAATTAGTGCGCTCAACAAAGCGGCGGAATCGAGTGTGGCTATTATGTCATGAAGTTCATGTTAGATATAGTCACGGGACTCTATGACTCTAATGACCGACTAGATAAGGTATGTAACTTACCTAACTATATATTGATAGTATTTGTGTTTTTTGTCAATAATTTCTGTGTTTTTTATGAAGCTATATCCTAAGAGGAAGACATCGTATACTTATGAAGAAATGGATGTTGTTCGTGAGCAATGGGCACAGTATTTTACATCGAAGCTATAACATGGTATAGTCCTCCCTTCTTAATACTCTTGATAAGAGTGGAGCCATTTCTCATGACCACTCTTATGCCATTTTGAGTATTAATAATGCATCCTAAATCATCAAAGACAGACTCTGACATTAGGTTCCTTCTCAGATTAGGAACCCACCTAACCTTTTAAAGGAGCCTGACTTTACCATCAAACATCCTAAGTGGCACATTACCTATGCCCTTGATAGGCAGAGAAGTGTGGTCACCCAACAACACTTCCCCTCCATCACACTCATGCAAGGACTCAAACAAGGACTTAACAAAAGTAGCATGCAAAGTACATCTTGAATCCAGAATCCAATCATGAGTCAAAGCAGACAGAGAAACACACATAAGGAGTTCATAAGGATAATCACTATGAGTTTCACACAAAGCAGCAGATTCATTTGTCTTTTTATCCTTTTCATCTTTAGATTTCTTCAAACAATCTTTGATAAAATGTCCAGATTTGCCACAGTAGAAACACTTCTTGTTATCCTTTTTATCATTATCATGCTTGTCATTTTTCTTGAAAACTGTGACAATCGCCTTTAAGTTCCAGGTCCCAAAGGTCACTAAAAGCAACCTTTTACTGGAAATAGCAAAAGACAGAATCTCAGATAAGAAAGAAGAGAAAACGCCAAACCCTAAAAACAAGTTTTTGTCACATAAAAAACTCAACGGAAGCCAGATCAAGAGCCAAAGCTCTGATACCAATTTGTAATCACAAATTCTCTATCCACCTCGATTGCTCGGAAATATGGTAAAGCGATTAAGGACGAAATAACTCAAAACTAAAAGAACAAAGTGAACACCAGGAGTTGTTAACGTAGTTCGGACAAAGTCCTACGTCTGCGGAGCCTCAAGAGGGGAGACTCAACCAAATCCACTAAGCAACAAAGGCCAAAAGCCAGTTCGAGTTACATGCAAGCATACAAGCGGCAAAGACAAGAACAAAGAAGAAATAAAGGCACAAAGCAAAACCAGAAAACAAGACGAGAAGGAGAAGAAGAGTCCCCAGTGGGACACCGTAAGGCTTTCAGAAAAGCCTTGCACCAAGGGCCTCCAACGAGCTCCACATGATCCTCCCAATCTCTCAAGCACCTCTGTTTTTTTTCTTTTCTCTTGTGGTCTCAAGCTTTCAGAGGAGACACCATAGAAGCCACTGAAAGCTCAGAGCTCTGGGAGGAGCAAAAGCACTCAAGGATTCCGAAATGTCACACAGAGAAGATGCCAGAGAGTTGCGGCTACAGTAGCAGCTAAAGGGTTTAAATACTCAAGCCCTAAATAGCCAATACGTCGTCGTCTTCTGATCTGTGAGAGAGAGCTCCAGAAGAATGCCAAACGCAGCGTTCCACTTAAAGGAGTCATCTGGCCCAATAACAGAAGAGGTCTATTAAGCACACCACAGAGAACATGCTCAACAAGCATCAGAACACAACACCGGCAAACACATGAGCTCAACTGAGTTCCTTAGCCACACCATGGCTAAGTCACAGTGGACCCACATGGTCAGTGCCGTTTCAGTCCTACTCGAGCCATGTTCCCCTAGTCCTACTCTCTACCTAGCCTATGTGCTTGCATTTACATAACAGAACTTAAGCTAATTATTACAACATAGGATATATTAATGACATAACAAATGCCCTCCTAATCCTTGTGTTGAAATGTCTGCCAGTGTCACCAGTAGTGGAAGGTTAAATCATTGTCTCTTGTCCATCGTCGGCCACTCTGCCCCTCAGGGGCTCAGGTAGCATCCCAAATGTGCAAGAAATTCCTACAAAATGAGAACTTATCAGCATTGACAATCTTTGTACCAAAGTCAGCGGGATTAAAGTCCCCCTTACCTTTCTTTACCTCCAAGACCTTTTCTTCCACCTTATTTCTAATAAAGTGGTGTCTCACATCTATATGTTTAGACCTTTCATGATATACAGGATCTTTGCATAAATACAGAGCACTTTGACTATCCATATGCAAAACATGCATAAATGGGACAATTTGGATTTCACCAAGAATACCAGTCAACCAAATGGCTTCTTTTGCTGCTTCAGTGGGAGCAATGTATTCTGCCTCAGTAGAAGACAAAGCAACAACAGATTGTTGCTATGACTTCCAGGAAATACAATTGCCAGCCCAAGTGTAATAGTAAGCAGTAGTTGATTTCCTATTATCTTTATTACTAGCATAATCAGAATCAACATACCCATGCAATTCAGTTCTCAATCCATGTTCAGAATAGACAAGACAAAGATCCTTAGTGCCACATAAGTATCTAAGCAAGTATTTCATAGCAGTCCAATGAACATCAACAGGATTAGACATGAATCTACTCAGAACACTAATAGCAAAAGCCAAATCAGGTCGAGTGCAAAGCATAGCATACATAACAGATCCAACAACCACATCATAAGGAACTTGGGACATTTTAGCTATCTCATCAGGTTTGGTGGGACAGTGCTTCTTAGTGAGCTCAAGATGCCCACCTAAGGGTATAGAAGTAGGTTTAGAGTCAAGCATTTTAAACCTATCCAAGATTTTCAGAACATAATCACATTGAGACAACCATATTTTCTTTTGTTTTCTATCTCTAGTGATTTTAATTCCTAAGATCTTTTGAGCAACACCTAGATCTTCCATGTCAAAATGCAATTTTAAGTATCTTTTCACACCAGAAATGATCACCTTAGAGTTGCACATTAACAGAATATCATCCACATACAGAAGCACATACAATAAGGAACTGCTTTTCATGCCTTTAAAAATATAAGCAAGTGTCATAACTGCTTCTAGTAAAGCCAAGGTTTCTCATGCATGAATCAAATTTTATGTTTCACTGCCTAGGGGATTGCTTTAAACCATAGATGGACTTCTTAAGTAAACACACATGTTCATTTTTAGTCTCATCAGTAAAGCCCTTAGGCTGTTTCATGTATATAGTTTCATGCAAGTCACCATTCAAAAAAGCAGTCTTAACATCCATTTGTTCAAGTTCCCAGTCAAACACAGCAGTCATAGCCAAGAGAAGTCTCAAGGTTTTATACTTAACAACAGGGGCAAATATATCATTATAGTCAAGCCTTTTCTTTTGTGAGAACCCCTTAGCTACAAGTCTAGCCTTGTATCTAGGAGGATCCCTAGGATGAGCACCATCTTTAACTTTGTAAATCCAATTACAGTCAATGATCCTAGCATTTTTAGATTTAGGAACTAACACCCAAGTTTTGTTCACTATCATAGACTGAATTTCATCCCTCGTAGCATTCATCCAATTTTTAGCATGCACACATTTTATAGCAGCTTCAAAAGTCTCAGGGGTGAAAGGACTCACAACAGTTTCAGAAGCAAGGAAATCAAATTCAATCACATTCAGATCAGCATGCTCAGCAAGTAAACTACTCATAAATCTTCTATTAGGAATCACAGTCCTATGAGTCTTATCTCTAGTCAATTGGTAATCATTTAATCTAGGCAATTCATTCACAGTTTGAGATGAAGAAGATTCACCAACTTTAGGGACAGAAATTGGATTAGGATTACTTACTACTTCCCCACCTAATTGGTGAGGAGGCTGATTTGCACTCTGATCTCCATGGATCAACTCATCTTCATGACTTGTTTCTAGGTCATTCTCAGTATTAGCATCATCATTTGGTGTTTCAGTGAAAGAACTTTGACCACTGTCAAATTCATTTTCACCCTCCAGGCTAGCCTCATGTGGCAAATAGAACCTTGTTTGCTGCTCCCAGGTACCTGCATCCTCAGTTGAACTGTTAGTCCTTTTCAATTTAAAATGAAATTCAGACTCGTTAAAGGTCACACTTCTCGAAGTTATCACTTTGTAACCATGAGGTTGTATAAGCAACAACTTGTAACCTTTAACTCCTTCAGGTTAACCCAACATAACACATTTTAAAGCTCTAGGTTGCAACTTTCCTTGTGATATCTGAGAGTATGCAGTGCAACCAAAAGGCTTCAAATGTTCTAAGTTGGGTTTCTTCCCAGTCCACATCTCTTGTGGTGTTTTGAATTTCACCACAGAAGATGGAGATCTGTTTATGAGGTAGGCAGTAGTAACTGCCTCTCCCCACAAAGAAGGTTTCGTACCAGCACTTATGAGTAGGCACCTTGCTTTTTCAAGCAAGGTTCTATTCATTCTCTCAGCTGTGCCATTCTGCTGAGGAGTGCCAGGTATTGTGAGATGCCTCTTGACCCCAAATTCTTTGCAATAAGAATTAAAAACAGCATTACAAAATTCTAAGCCATTATCTGTTTTAAGACACTTAAGTTTCTGATTTGACTCATTTTCAACAGCAACTTTCCAGGTTTTGAAAGTTTCAAAGGCCTCATCTTTAATTTTTAACAAGTACACCCACATTTTTCTTGAAAAATGATCTATAAAGGATATGAAGTATCTTCTCCCCCCTATAGTATCAACCTGAGAAGGTCCCTACAAATCAGAATGCACATATTCAAGCGGTTTTTCAGCAACATATGTAGACTTGTTAAAGCTATGATTAGCCTTTTTACCAAAAACACAATTTTCACAGAAACTCAAGCCAACAGGTTTCTTAGCAAGTATACCAGTCTTATACAGATGAAGCATGTCATTCATACCAATATGACCTAATCTTTCATGCCAAAGCTTTGACTGTTCCGAACTCATACTAACACTCAGTTTTGAGAAATTAAATTCAGCAGAAGCTATAACATGGTATAGTCCTCCCTTCTTAATACTCTTGATAAGAGTGGAGCCATTTTTCATGACCACTCTTATGTCATTCTGAGTATTAATACTGCATCCTAAATCATCAGAGACAAACTCTGACATTAGGTTCCTTCTCAGATTAGGTACCCACCTAACCTTTTGAAGGAGCCTGACTTTACCATCAAACATCCTAAGTGGCACATTACCTATGCCCTTGATAGGCAGATAAGTGTGGTCACCCAACAACACTTCCCCTCCATCACACTCCTGCAAGGACTCAAACAAGGACTTATCAAAAGTAGCATGCAAAGTACATCCTGAATCCAGAATCCAATCATGAGTCACAGCAGACAGAGAAGCACACATAAGGAGTTCATAAGGATAATCACCATGAGTTTCACACAAAGCAGCAGATTCATTTGTCTTTTTATCCTTTTCATCTTTAGATTTCTTCAAACAATCTTTGATAAAATGTCTAGATTTGCCACAATAGAAACACTTCTTGTTATCCTTTTTATCATTATCATGCTTGTCATTTTTCTTGAAAACTATGACAATCGCCTTTAAGTTCCAGGTCCCAAAGGTCACTAAAAGCAACCTTTTACTGGAAATAGCAAAAGACAGAATCTCAGATAAGAAAGAAGAGCAAACGCCAAACCCTAAAAACAAGTTTTTGTCACATAAAAAACTCAGCGGAAGCCAGATCAAGAGCCAAAGCTCTGGTACCAATTTGTAATCACAAGTTCTCTATCCACCTCGATTGCTCGGAAATATGGTAAAGCGATTAAGGACGAAATAACTCAAAACTAAAAGAACAAAGTGAACACCAAGAATTGTTAACGCAGTTCGGACAAAGTCCTACGTCTGCGGAGCCTCAAGAGGGGAGACTCAACCAAATCCACTAAGCAACAAAGGCCAAAAGCCAGTTCGAGTTACATGCAAGCACACAAGCGGCAAAGACAAGAACAGAGAAGAAACAAAGGCACAAAGCAAAAACAGAAAACAAGACGAGAGAGAGAAGAAGAGTCCCCAGTGGGACACCGCAAGGCTTTCAGAAAAGCCTTGCACCAAGGGCCTCCAACAAGCTCCACATGATCCTCTCAATCTCTCAAGCCCCTCTGTTTTTTTTTTCTTTTCTCTTGTGGTCTCAAGCTTTCAGAGCAGATGCCATGGAAGCCACTGAAAGCTCAGAGCTCTGGGAGGAGCAAAAGCTCTCAAGGATTCCAAAACGTCACATAGAGAAGATGCTAGAGAGTTGCAGCTACAGTAGCAGCTAAATGGTTTAAATACTCAAGCCCTAAATAGCCAATACGCCGTCGTCTTCTGATCTGTGAGAGAGAGCTCCAGAAGAATGCCAAACGCAGTGTTCCACTTAAAGGAGTCATCTGGCCCAATAACAGAAGAGGCCCATTAAGCACACCACAGAGAACAGGCCCAACAAGCATCAGAACACAACACCGGCAAACACATGAGCTCAACTGAGTTCCTTAGCCACACCATGGCTATGTCACAGTGGACCCACATGGTCAGTGCCGTCTCAGTCCTGCTCGAGCTATGTTCCCCTAGTTCGAGTCTCTACCTAGCCTATGTGCTTGCACTTACATAACAGAACTTAAGCTAAGTATTACAACATAGGATTAATGACATAACAAAAAAAGTAATAACGCGACTATTAACATTGTTATGTTCATTTGTAAATTAGCCAAGTAATACTCTAGAACTGTGATGGCATCTCATCTTTTTCTTTTAACATCCACTTGTGTGAATAATGAATACTACCACCAATAATTGAACTCTAAAAAATTCCAACAAACCCAAACATGTTCTTATATTATTATTATTAGAAAGGGCAGTCAAAAGAGAATTGTCAAGAAACAGATTTTCCTGGCTTTGGCATTACTAGTGAAGCCAGCAAAAGGAAAGCAAGCAAGTTGAATAGTGATGTTAAAACTAGCACACCCTTAGATTTCCCACTCTTTTTTACCCTTTCTTGAGGAGCTTGTAAGCTAAGTATCAAATTTGATTGGGCAACTTTCTAGTCTTTCTTATATGGAAAATGGTATATATGTTAAACTTCACTAGTGGTGACTGTCACACGTTTAGCAAGATGGTCTCTGAAATTACAAAGAGGACGATTGTTGCCCGTGATGCAAGTCGATTTCATCACTTTTGCCAAGGTGTGTGTTCTTATGGTGACTACTGGTGATCTGCTGAAGTACAACTCTATGGAAAGTATGTGACTTTTGCTAGAGTTATAGTAGTACAGTTGCAAAATTTCCTGAACAAGAACTGGCAAAAGAATTTTACCCAGTTTTTTGTCATTCCTATATTCTATATAGAGTGAGCCGTTCAATTCTGGTAGTTATTACATCAAACAGCCCACTTCAAATGATGAATACTTATGACTTGTGACATTGTAGTCATTCCTATATTCTATATAGAGTGAGCCGTTCAATTCTGGTAGTTATTACATCAAACAGCCCACTTCAAATGATGAATACTTATGACTTGTGACATTGTAACAAGTTGCTAAAGAGCGATGAAAGTTGAAGATATATAATTTTACCCAGCAAAGCTAACATACTGCAGAGCTAAAGAATCTTGTAAAGCCCTAGAAATTACTTATTCCAAGTTTTCCAAACCATATAGGGTAAAAGTTGCTTCTGACACATATTTACATTGTTGCTCATCTAAATACTTATACGTTCTACCTCGAACTTTACTGAGTGCTTAAATGGATGGGATGTATATCATATATTGCAACTTGTACATGCATGCTTTATGAACAAACACTTCCAATTTGGAGAGAATATTATCTTGCCTTGGAATCGTACATTTAGTTAAAATTTGGTCTTGGTGTGCATTTGCTTTCTCTAGTGGTTTGTGTTTTCTAAAAAGAAGCCAAAAATAAAGCAGGAAAACAACAAGCACTTGAAAGCTATAATAGAAGAAAATCTTTGGACAAATGATATCAAGCCCCACATACGCCAATAGTGAATTGTAAACAGAAATTTGTCAACAGCAAGAATATGTACTTTTATCATTCTTGTGTTTCATCACTCTCTTCAATCCTTTAGATTTAGCTCCAAAAAGTCAGAACAACAACACACAAAAAGGCATCTCAGATATACTACATACACTTCTGACATATAAAATGCGAAGTGGTCATTAGGTCAAGATATGAGAAGTGTTTATCAACTGTCAAATTTGAATTTAACTATTATTAATTAGTCTTCTTAACCTAATATTTTGTAAAACGGAATCTAATTTGCCCCTTGTTGTGCTGGAAGTTGAAAGCAATGGAGGAGTGAAAGAGAAAACAATTAACAAACAAGGAGGCAACAAAAACAAAGTTAATGGCAAAAAATATCTTGTAAGCTACCGATTCAAGTTGACTTGAGCACTAAATCGGGGATTCTCCTTCGAATTAAAGCAGCACCACACGAGCAGCAGCCCTAACCGGCCATTCCAAATAACCTTCTTATTCGAATTTGAGAAACAAAGAAACCAAATTGATTGAGGTCTCCTTCTAATTTCATAGCATAAAAAAACCTAGTTTTTAGGAAGAAACTCTATTGCCAAAAGCTGCGTATTTGCTTACAGGCAAGGTTTAATATTTTTTTGGTCGAAGTAAAACTAGGGAAGAAATAATAACAACGCGGGGATAATTAAAAGTGCGCCATATACAAGCGCTACAATAGGATTATTTTTCTATTTTTTACCCGTTGCACTAGGTCACTAGAACAAAAAACGCATTTTACACCGGGCGTGTAACACAATACACATCGGTTTTGAACCGGTGTATAGGTTAATGATGTATTAAAGCGCAACCGATATAATAGAGTATATACATCGATTCACAACCGATGTATAATGTTCATTAAAACCATGGTAATTAGAAATGCGGACTCGAGGGAGGGTATATACATCGGTCAAGAACCGATGTCTAAAGACGATACAACACATGTAAAATGTTATCTACATTGATTTGATACACGATGTATAAAACCCAATAAACTCATGTAATAACCATTGGCACACCAAAGAGGAGACACTTAATACATCAATTTACAATCGTTGTATAAACATATCATTACCACATGTATTTTGGTAGGCCAACCCTTATATATGTACATAGGTTTTATATAGCCGGTGTATAAAGGTTATTTTTTTTAATGGACAAATTCTTGTCAATTCACAGTACCAATTTCCTGTACAATTCACAGTGTCAACAAGTGTAAAATGACATACAAATTAACAAGCTGATATTATAAACGAACAATAGATTATCCAAAAGTATTAGATAAGATCAAAATATCATATGTTCAATGGACAATAATATCTACATCATCCAATAAAACCAAACTTAATGCATTGCCAATAACTAACTAGTTGAAAAGACAACAAAATGTTGTAAACAGCGGTGGCAAAGAGAAGACCAAACATGATCTGAATGATGAAGTCCTCTGTCAAGAAACTTTGAGTGTGCAGGTCCTTAAGGGCATGGTCTAGGAAGTCGTCTCGGTTGGATTCAGGTGAAGTAAGCCTCCCTTCTAGGGCAGCCCTTATCATACTCATCACCTCATCTTTGTTCTGACAACAAAAGTAACATTTGAATTACACCATTCATATAGTTTAGCATAAAAGAAAGAAGAAATAATTATTGATTTAATTTTCCCTCATACACTTGTAATATGTAGTACACGAAATGTTCATAAGAAATGAGAGAAGTCCTTGTGAAATGAAGGCAAATTTCTCCCCAATAAATAAAAATTTAAAGGTTAATTACTTGATGTATATAATCAAGGCTGTAAAAGGCTTTAGTACGGTTGAGAAATTCAAATAAAATAAAAAAGAAGCAGTAATTATATTTATATAAAAAATTACCACATAAGTACAATAAATATATTATTTATTTTATATATAGTTATAATAAATAACATATTATTTATACATGGGTTTACAATTTACGACGTATATAGTATACACACCGGTTCTTACTTTTGTTGTAAAATTGTAAACATGACGTTTATACATGCGTATTTGAATGCCTGATGTATATAGTATATACATCGGTTCCCTTTTTGGCGCGGTAAACATTATACGCCGAACTTGGTGAATAACTGATGTATAATAGCATATCTCCATTCTGTTACAAAACTTTGACACGCATCCGGTGTATATTAAATTATGTAAAACGCAATTTTTTTACTAGTATAAAATATAGTTTCTAAATCCATCATAAATCAAGTTACTATCAAACAAATATAGCCTTACAAGAATAAAATTGTACAATGATTAAAAAAATAAAACTGATAGATTAAATCTGGTATATAAAATGGTTTAGCAAAACAATATTTATCGCAACAAAATGAAGTAATCAAAGAGTTCTAATAGTTTTTAGAATAGACTTGACCCCAACTCACCCACATCGTTAGTCCTAGCATCATGTTCATCTCGCATGACGACATCCACGCCGCTCCTGAGTGAAAGAGTACATGACCATGTATAAAACATAACCAGCCCCTACGATAATGGGGGTTAGTCT
This sequence comes from Rheum nobile, assembly GCA_027886185.1. Taxonomy (NCBI): domain Eukaryota; kingdom Viridiplantae; phylum Streptophyta; class Magnoliopsida; order Caryophyllales; family Polygonaceae; genus Rheum; species Rheum nobile. Next base: position 5,442,246 of record WOAB01000163.1, read on the forward strand.
CCAACAAGATTAACAAGTTATATAAGAAACCTACTACGCACAATAGTGCAATTAAGCAAGAGGTCGCAAAAACACATGCAGAGGTACACATAAACATGATACAACAAGAGTGTATCATATACACATATTTAGATATGCAAGAAATATTACATTTAGACATGATACATCAATAATGTTTTATCCACGGACTTGTAGATATGCATGGTTAATGATAGTGAAACATGACAGGAAAAGTTACAAATAATCATGACATAACAAAAGAGCATTACTTCACATACATCCAAATGTGCCAAAAAATCTATGTTTCATAAAGTCACAACATGATTGTAGTATCAACTCTAGAGGCCACACAATCAAATCTTACCAAAAAATGTATAAGGAGATATATATGTACACATCGTGCTCACTGGAGAACTCATTACTAGATCCCAGAACCTTACTCAATTTCTAATCAAGTTACGCATTCCAAAACTTTAAAGAGATCATTCAAAATCTATATACTCGAGTATATTTTTTCTTTAAAGAAAACTCATTTAAAAATCAAAATAAGAACACGTTTAGAAAACATGTCAAAGCTTGTCTTGGACACGAAGGTACCTTTTGAACCCATATAGAAGATACTATCACCTCTACCAACGGGTCAGGAACGACGTCACTAGCTAGATGAACCGGCCTCCCCTAAAATTATAGGGCACTCTCTCGAACCGCTAGAGTCCTTTGTCAAGGAGCATATCAGTACAAAATAGTTTAAAACCAACTGGGAGCGGAATCATCCTTACCCGCAAGTATTTCATACCACATTTCAACACACTCATCATTGTATTTCAAGGTCAAAACATACAACAAGGTTCAACCATATGATTATAATTTCTCCAATAACATACCATTTTAATACAATCCTTATTCATACGTCAACACCAAGATTAGATAATAACCATGGATAACAAAACAACTATATATACGTATACTCAAGATACAACAACCAACTCACTATTATGCATAACTAAGATTCAATGTTTATTCCCTATGCAAGGCACGACAACCAATTCAACATTCATATAAAATCATGGTTCAATATTCATGCATAATCCAATACACAATACATAATCTCTCACAAATAATTTGCCTCAATGAAGTTCAATGCCAAGCACTCCTTTTTTTGTACTCTAACATTCAGCACAACATTCCAAGACTTACCAAAACAATCAAACTTTCCAAACCTTCACAAAAACTATAACACCTCGTCCAGACACCCGAGACGTTATATGGTTGTGGACCACACATGGGTCCACCAGATCTAGCCTGAGAACAAAATCACTAAATTGGACCTTCCAACAAAGGCAATACGAGAAAACAATGAAAACTATCAAACTTATCTTTATTAAATAATGTCAATGAAAACCAACATGTACAAATAACCAAAGTATAACTAGAGAAGCGATGCGGAAAACCGAAACTATAATAATATCTCAACTATTCCTAGGACCAATAAGGTTCCTAGACAACCTAATAAACTTTATCAAACTCAAAACAAACCGAACAACCTGTCCTAAGGCACATCATCTAGAGGTTGGCCACCTTCATTCGGAAAGGGTCCCCCTGGTGAACCAAACACACCATCATTATTACCTAAAAACCACAACAATTATCACATTTGCTAGCGATTCTGATATGAACCAAACTGATATGGCCCAAGCAAGGATCCGGACTGGTTCAAGGAGAGTTCGTCGTCCAAGCCTCCGATGAAGACACCACTTGGAAAGCAATTCGGGAAGTAGAGTGGAAACCACTCTAGACGTGGGATTTGGGGGCGATTTGAGATGAATTTGGAAGGAGAATGGAGATGGATAGGCTACTGGATTGCTTGGATAAACTCACCAACAAAACCAACAAGATTCATAGACAAGATCTAGGATAAACTCACCTAAATCTCAACTACAAGAGTTCGGATAAACACACCAAACCAATGACGTCAAAGCTTGAGAGTTCTAAGGGTTTTTCTCTGGAAAAACGTGAACAAAATATATGCTAAAACGTCCATGAAAAACTAAGGAAAATTCCCTTAAATAATCTAGCATGAAAACACTAAGTATAGCAATCTGGCCTTCAGCAGAAGCAGGGGCAAACCGACTCGGAATGGGCTGAAATTTGGATATGTGGGCCGTGATCTCATCATGCAGGGGCCCACCCAAAATGAGCCCAAACGCACGAGGCATATGGTAGATCGCCTTGGTTGAGTCGTCATGACATTGCTGGCGCCGGCGCTAGTGTTGTCAGGACATGCTCGGCCAACCTGAGTTCCTTGGCACTCCTTGGATCCATGAAGGCTGTAGGAGGAGTTGGAGGCTGGTTGGGAGAGAAGGGATCGATGAGTGTCGAGGATCACCTTCTTGTGTCGGCGCCTTCTCTTGGCTAAGTAAGGTCACCGAGGCTTTGAGCATTTGGCTCGGCACTCTTTGAGCTATCAGGCCTATTTGAAGGTCCTTGAGCACCTTCTTGGCTTGGGAACGCGTGAGCACGCCCGGGACCTGGTGAGTCTCAGCCTTAGCTTGTTCCATGCGTGTCAATGCTCGGGCGTCCGCACGAGTGAGAGGTTTGTTGGGCGCCGTTGAGGTAGTTGGCACATCCACACCTGAATTAGCCTTGTGTGCAAAAGGGGCCTCATTTTTGGAACTTCACCGCGTCTTTCTTCATGCCCTAGAGGTGACGCCGGCGCTAATGGTGGGGACGTTGAATGCTCTTGATGTGCATGCTGATTCGCATCATCCTCCTTGTCCATGACATCCTTCCCTTCAATCAAAATCAAAAAGCGAGTCATAATATCCTTTTTATGAACATAATACTCATCTAGAAGCTCAATATTTCCAAGATCTAGATGGTATGCCAAAATGCATGAACAAGCAAAACAACTTTTCTTTCTATGTCTATGTATATGCTTAATCATGCTACTAGGAACATAAAAAGCATACTTGATTTTGAACGTGAAACTATGGTCTATATGCAACCTATATGACTTGTTTTCAAAGAAAATCTCATGATGCATACTAAAATATCCACATCTAAAGCCACATTTTTCCTTATGCTCATGCAAATGATTAACCATGTCACAAGTGAAATGACAAACATCCTTATTCACGCAATTAGCAAAGTGACCTAGATGCATGCTACCTGAAATACTTTGAGGAAGATTGCAATAAGGAATGCAAGAACTTTTATCGAAACAAGTCAATGCATCATGTTTTGCAAAATAATCTTTACCACTAGATGCATGCACAAAAGGGTCCACATATGAAGAGACAAAATATGAACAGGTGAAAGACACTTCCCTGAATTTTGAACTTCTTGCATCTTTTCCATGTGCTATGTCCTCCTCATCCATGAAGATGCATTTTCCCTCCTTGATGGCCAATTTATCTTCCTTTCCCATAAGGCCGAATGAAAGACATGTTGGAAGCATAGGCATGGCATCCAACCAAGGTGACGCCATGTGGTTGAGGAAGCTAGGTGTGTAGGAAGGAGCACCAATAGGATTTAGCATAAGCCACTTCGGATTAAGAACATATGACTTGAATCTTTCAACCTCCCTCTCTTGAGGCTCATCATCAAGATAGGAGGTCCATCCCATTGACTTGCAAGTTTCATTTGATTGGATGACCCATTATCTTGGAAGCTCTCTTGTAAATCATCATCATGGGGTGACCTAAGTGTCTCTTCATCAAATATTGGGGGCAAGTCCTATCGGATGACTACATCCTTGGTCACATCCTCGGTGAAAGGGTAACTCACGATGTCATGAGGTTGGCTAGGGGTTTGTGCATCCATGAGGTTCTTCCCTTTGTCTCCCTCGGCGTGACCACTTACTTGGCTCAAGTGATTAGTTATCCGCCGGTGTCAAACCCTAGCTGGTGCACAATCACAAGGAAAAGAAACCTTCCAAGTGTAGTTACAAGTTCCAAGCCAATAAACCACAAGGAAAGTTGTAATGAGCATCAAATGTAGGGTTAGGCTAGGATAAGTGTTTGGTCAAGTAAGCTTTGTTCCTCATGTGTTCTTAGCACTTAAACAGTTTATAAAGTCCAACTCAAGTGCACAAGAAGCTACTAGGCACCAACCCTTCACAAATTCGTTTTTGCAACACTTAACAAAAAATTTCAGAAATGCACTCGACTCTTTCTGGTTGAGAATGATATTTCTATGGCCTCCCCTTTTGTCTTAGACCGGGTGTTTCTTTGCTCAACCCCTTTTTCTCGAGTTCAAATTCTTAACTTAACAATTCTTGTTATTCTTGCTTGAACACAACTCAACTTTACCCTTAAAATAACAACACAAATTTTATTTTTTTCGACTTTATTGTCCAAAGTCACACGTTGCTCAGAATTTTGTTTACGGGATGAGTACGGTTCCCGTATCTTGTTTCCTTGAGTTAGGAACTTTAGAAAGTGTATATCATGCAACAACACGTGATTAACTAGGCCCAAAGAAGTTACAAATTTCAGCAATGGTCAAGGCTATTAAAGATAGAGCATCATTAAAACATAGAATTAATGGCTGAATTAATGGTGCGGAATTAATGGATGGATAAGGAGGAGTTACGTTTTCAAAATAACTCAAAAGACTCCCTCAACACTCATCTTTTCAGATCTACAATCAGATTTCTCACAGTTCATACGCAAAACTCAAGAACACAAGATCAAAACAACAACAACATTCGGCTAGAAGCACTTGGTGTTCATTGCATGCCTTTCTTGTGTTTAACTGACTTGGAATTCGATACTAACCTTGAAAAGGCTCTGGTACCAAATAATATGGCCCAAGCAAGAATCCGGACTGGTTCAAGGAGAGTTCGTCGTCCAAACCTTCGATGAAGACACCACTTGGAAAGCAATTCGGGAAGTAGCGTGGAAACCACTCTAGACGTGGGATTTGGGGGCGATTTGAGATGAATTTGGAAGGATAATGGAGATGGATAGGCTACTGTATTGCTTGGATAAACTCACCAACAAAACCAATAGGATTCATAGACAAGATCTAGGATAAACTTACATAAATCCCAACTACAAGAGTTTGGATAAACACACCAAACCAATGACGTCAAAGCTTGAGAGTTCTAAGGGTTTTTCTCTGGAAAAACTTGAACAAAATATATGCTAAAACGTCCATGAAAAACTAAGGAAAATTCCCTTAAATATTATAGCATGAAAACACTAAGTATAGCAATCTGGCCTTTAGCAGAAGCAGGGGAAAAACGACTCGGAATGGGCTGAAATGTGGATATGTGGGCCGTGATCTCATCATGAAGGGGCCCACCCAAAATGAGCCCAAACGCACGAGGCATATGGGAGATCGCTTTGGTTGAGTCGTCATGACACTGTTGGCGCCGGCGCTAGTGTTGTCAGGACATGCTTGGCCAACCTGAGTTCCTTGGCACTCCTTGGATCCATGAAGGCTGTAAGAGGAGTTGGAGGCCGGTTGGGAGAGAAGGGCTCGATGAGTGTCGAGGATCACCTTCTTGTGCCGACGCCTTCTCTTGGCTAAGTAAGGTCACCGAGGCTTTGAGCATTTGGCTCAGCACTCCTTGAGCCATCAGGCCTATTTGAAGGTCCTTGAGAACCTTCTTGGCTTGGGAACGCGTGAGCATGCCCGGGGCCTGGTGAGTCCCGGCCTTAGCTTGTTCCATGCGTGCCAATGCTCGGGCGCCCGCACGAGTGAGAGGTTTGCTGGGCGCCATTGAGGTAGTTGGCACATCCACACCTGAATTAGCCTTGTGTGCAAAAGGGGCCTCATTTGTAGGAACTTTGCCGCGTCTTTCTTCATGCCCTAGAGGTGACGCCGGCGATGATGGTGGTGACGTTGAATGCTCTTGATGTGCATGATGATTCGCATCACAAACAAGTAGAAGAAAGCATGTGAAGCAAAACCGAAATATAAGATATCTATATGAACATATATAACTTCTAGTAGTAGTAGGCAGTGAAGCTATCAGTATACTCAATAACCGAATTGTGATAACAAAGTCGAACATTAAATGTACAAAAGTTCACAAGCATAAATCTACTCAAATTCATGAAGAAACATATCACATATCCAATTAGTTAGCAATCATATCATAACACAAATTGATCTATAATTACATCATAAGTCAGATCATTCAACAACCATCTCATAACTCAGAGCAATCCCAATCATGGCACCCTCCGGCCTCAATCTCGGCACAACGGTCAGTGCGCAACTCTACTCATTGTCCATTTCCAAACAATAAACTTCTCTCCCCGGCTAAGTCTCTACTAGAGCACTTGCCAAAACATTTAACATTTCGAGATGGGCCCCACCTCGCCGTATGGTTATACACGGGGGTCACTTCCTCAATGACTTACCACATGCCCATAACCATACCGGTGGAAACCAAATTGAAAATAGTAATAATATCATTTTAAAACACACTTAACAATTAGGGTCGTCTCCCAAAATATGGCCCCACATACCCCGTCTACAGGTCTAGCGCATACAAGAATTGAAAGCTAAGTAAGTCCAGAAGAACTTACCTCAAGCGAGAACTTCCGACACCAAAAGAAAAGGAGTAGGAACGAACTAGATTAGGAACCTAATGAATAGAAATCAATCACAATTAATCCCTAAAATACTTAGGACACCCAAGCATGGACAACTAATAAACAATTTAGAAATAAGGTAAGATCTTGAATTTCTGAACGTTGCAGTTTCCTTATAAATTCTCAAACAAATATATAACGACCCCTAAAAAATACATAACTAATTTTACCATATATTTAACTGCATTATCCTTCTAGTGTCACAAGTTTCATATCATTCCTAGTTCTAACTAATACCCAGAAATTCACGCAAATTAAGACATTTCAGGATCCAACATACAACCCTAATTTACAGTTTTTTACGATTTAACCATCTTACAAATCCTATAAAATTCTACCCAAAATACCATGATATAGTACATAACATAAGATTTATAATGATTACTTGTGGGTTTCGTAACACCTTTTACACACATAGTTATTAAAATTTCAAAGTTCAACACTCAATCCAGAAATCCGAAAACACTAAATCAACTTCTTATATTTTTTTTTGTCGAGATGATATAAATCCCCTATTTTATTATGATGTTCATCAAGACGTCTATAATAAACTAGTATTTATGCCCGTGCTACGCACGGAACATGTCTTATTAATTTCTAAATATTGTTTAAATTTATAAAATATTTTATATTATATCGTTAAATCTATTATTTTGACTCTACTTTCATTGATAAATAAATAAATATGCAACAACTAACATATATAAAATAAAATTAACCTTATTCTACTTGTGCAACGTATTTACTTTGTATGTACTATTAAGATGAGACTTATTTGGGGATTCTTATTTTTAAAATTTTCTTATAAGTCCATCTTTTAAATTTAAATATATCAATTAAATTATATTGTAATTTAATAGCATGTAACTATTATTAAGGCATTAATATAAATTAAAAATATATTTTTCGCAAGCAAAGCAAGTGGAAGTAAGAACGAAAAAAATTACTTAGAAAACCACTTTGAAAATTAGTTGATTTTTCTATTTACATATCTTAAATTTATCATAAAATCGTGTTTTAAAGTTAACGTTATAAGTAATGGTTTTAATGTTTATAAAATTTGGTAAATAGTAATCCCAACCTATTTCTTCATTCTCTTATACCCAACACGAAAAACGACATAAAAATTAGTATTATTGATAAATATATAACTAAATTTTGTGCTAAAAATTAATGAAATTTTATATCTTACTATTGATGATTGGATAAATTTTTTCACTCGGATCTTGCAAATTGATTGTAATCTTAAACAAAACTAAAAAGGTTCTAATATATATCAAGAAACTAATTATTTCTAAAGTTTAAAATAGAAATAAATCAATATATTACCTTCAAGATTCAATATCTGCAATCCTTTGTACCTTCCACCATATTTTTTTACATATAAGCTCTTTTGGTCCTTTCCAAATCTTGCTTCTTATCCACAAAGTTGAGACCATTAGTCTTTAATCCTTTTGATAGGATGGTCAATAACGGCATGCATTGATCGTATTATGATTAATGAGCCTTTAATTAATTCCATATTCAAATAAATCATACATGCATTTCTTACTCATTTATTTAATTGTGTATGTTACAATATTTAAAATTTGAATGACATATCACTAAATCTCCAGTAATTCTAAACATTTATAAGAACATATTAAGTTATTTATTTAAGATATATACTCTATGTACATGTAGATATACTATCTTACTACATTCTTTTATAAATTACAATATATTTTACTAATAATTATAGAACTCCTATGTAATTGTAACAAAATCATCCCATATAAAAAAAACAAAATCATCCCATATAATCATCAAATGAAATATTTTTGTCTATATTTGTTGAACCGATCGATGAGCTACGACCAATAGTGGTATTTTGACTTTTTTGTATCTGTATATAACATAGAATTATTTTTTTAAATTACTTAGATCAATAAGTGGGGACTAAAATTAGTTTAACAAAAGGTTTTTTGTGTGATTTGAAGCTATGACCTATTGTCTCCTAAGAAACACTATTACCTTTAAGTTATATATGATTTTTTGTTTATTCTTTTACAACTTTAAGTTAATTACAAAATTTTATAATGTTGAGAGCGTTGAAAAGAAGGATTAAAACAAATATGTATTGTGTTGCAAGTTTATAGCCATGGTGGAAACATAGACGAAATGACAAACACATATATACACTATGAGAATATTATATACATAACAATACCACAAAAAGGTTCTATCATTTAAAATTAATAAATAACTATTAAGAAAATAAAATTAATGGAATTTTCGTGTGGTACCCTTGAGTTTTTACAATTTTTGCGAAATATCCGAAGGTTTGTTATATTTCGCGTGGTACCCCTGAGGTTTTGACAAATTTCGTCAAATACCCTTGACGTCAAAAAACGTTAAATTTTGGCCGTTAACTCCTAAAAAAGAAAAAATGTATTAAATTACAATATGAAAAATCAAGGTCTATTTGGATCGTATTTTATTTATAATTATAACATGGAATTTAGTATAAATTTATTTAATGTTGCATTATAATATAATAAAATATATCGAAATACGCAATTTAAACAAATCTTAAATCACTTATATCCTCCCCTTTTCAAATATAAATGTATCACAAATAATTAAGTCGAGAAGTGTTATTTTCTTCTTTTTTTCTTTTTTTTGTTCTGAATTTTCTTATTTAGTCTGTGTGGTACTCTAAACTATAATTTTCATCCCCATACGATGTCGATTTTATAATATATATATATATATATATATATATATATATATATATAAGTAAAAGATTATTTATCTTTACATATAAATGAAGCATAAGACCATCAACGACCCTTCCACTGTTTAGATTTATATAAAACAAAATACATAGTTTACTTGTAGTTAGGATGATTTTTCGTTCATATTTATTCTTAGATATTTTGATTTCTGAATGGTTTTGTACACATTCATCTCGACTTAATTATTTGTGATACATTTATATTTGAAAAGGGGAGGATATAAATGATTTAGGATTTGTTTAAATTGCGTATTTCGATATATTTTATTATATTATAATACAAGATTAAATAAATTTATACTAAATTCCATGTTATAATTATAAATAAAATACGATCCAAATAAACCTTGATTTTTCATATTGTAATTTAATATTTTTTTTCTTTTTTTTTAGGAGTTAACGGCCAAAATTTAATGTTTTTTGACGTCAAGGGTATTTGGCGAAATTTGTCAAAACCTCAGGGGTACCACGCGAAATATAACAAACCTTCGGGTATTTTGCAAAAATTGCAAAAACTCAAGGGTACCACACGAAAATTCCGTAAAATTTAATAACGCATCAAGTAATTGATTGTCTATTTTGGATTGAATATATTATAATGTGAAAAATAATTTAAAATATATATATCTCATGAAATACGAACGTTTTAACATTTGGTATTATATACATTAATACTCAATGAGCTATAAAAAAATTTGGGTTGAAATGAAATTTTATAAAAATGTGGATGAATTAATTCTTGTAGATAAAAGCATTTTAAGAAGGAAAATGTTGTAGTTACCGTTGTTTATATTATTTATTATACAATTTCAGGTTTATATAAAGGGTCTATCAAGAACCCATATATCATTGATAGTAAGTATGTTTAATGAAAGCCAAAAAAATTTGTCAAAATGACCTTAAGAAGACTTGAACCTATGATCAATAGGTTCTTGTGAGACACTTAAACCACTAAGCTACACACAATTACTTGATTTTGTTTTTACAATAATAATTATATTAGTATTATGGTAAGCGTATTTAGTGAGAGCAATAAATTGTGACAACTACCCATTCTTATATGTATATAAAAAAATTGTCAAAATGACCTTAAAAAGACTTGAACCTATGATCAATAGATTTTTGTGAGACACTTAAACCACTAAGCTACACACAATTACTTGATTTTATTTTTACAATAATAGTTATATTAGTATTATGGTAAGCATATTTAATGACAGCAATAAATGGTGACACCCATTCTTATATGTATATAAGATAAGAAGATACAAAAAGTTTCAGAATTTTTTACTCACTAACCTATAAGTAATTAATTGAATAACAAAACACTTCATATATCCAAAGTGAAATTACCAAAAACCTAAACCCACACATAAATCCACCATAATCCTTAATCTATACTAAACTACAATAATTAGTAATAAGAACATAAAATAAAGGTAAGGTTAATACGTACTCTTGAATCGGAGTTGACTAATTGAACTTGGAGAATGGAGAATTGAATAGGTTGCGGCAGCGTAGTAGTATGGTGTGGTAAGTTTAGGGAATATATATATAAGTTAGGGTTAGATTAGGATTAGAGCTAATAATAATTAAAGGAAAGAGTGTAATAAAAATACCTACTAATTATTCACCTACCATTAAATATAAATTATTAAATTAGTTCATCCAAAATAATTATTATATATTTCAAAATAAATTAACTCTTTCAAGCCTAACTTCAACGCTAGAGATCAAAATTACCTAAAGGGTAATTTCTCAAACTATAGAACCTTATAATCTATGATTATTCTCTCCATAAAGAACATAATAAAAACCCGAATATTACATATACCTCCCCTTAAAAAATAATTTCATCCCCGAAACTAAAGACAAGAAATGAAATTATCGAAATAAAAATCATAGAGTAGTTTCAAAACTTTAGAGGGTCTCACAAACACCCCCTCTAATAAACAGGTTTGTCCTTGAATCGCAGTGAGATAATCAAATCCAAGTGCTCCTGGAGCATTATACCATTAACTCTCATCAACCATCCTCCATCAACAAGATCGACAGAATAGGCATAACATCATCAAGCATGTCAGTACTCACACAACGATGAAGGAAATCATAACATCAAACAAACACGCAACGAAATAAAAAAATTTCATATAAGACTAAAATACTAGCGGTCTATCCAAAAGCGGCCAATAAGCTAGGATATACCTCATGATAATTCTCATATATACTCACCTCAGTCTCCCAAGTGGCTTCCTCGACTCCACGTCAAGACCGTTAAATCAATAATAATGGAATCTCATTGTTTCGCAGCTTCTTGACTCGGCGGTCAAGAATCGCTATCGTCTGCTCAACAAAGGTATGGTCGGGCTCGACTCTCAACTCATCATGACTAAGTATATGGCTGGGGTGTGGTATATATTGTCTCAATTGAGACACATGAAACACTAGATGAACTCCCTCTAATTAAGAAGGAAGTGCCAAACAGTATGCAAGTTCCTCAACTCTCTCTAAGATCTCAAACGGACTGATATAGCGAGGACTCAACTTTCTCTTAATCCTGAATCTCTAAACTCCTCGAGTAGGAGACACCCTCTACCAAACATGTGCTCTGACCTCAAACTTCGAGGGTCATCGTCGCATATTAGCATACAACTTTTGACGGTATAGATCTGCTAACATCCGCTCTTTAATTAAGGTTACCCTCTCTATAGTCTCCTGAATCAGTTGTGGTCTCTCACCGACCTTATCGGATGGGTCATCCCAACATAAAGGAGTCTGGCATCTCCGACCATACAATGCCTCATAAGGGGACATCTGAATCGATGCGGGTGAACTATTATTGTACGCAAACTCCACTAACTCTAGGTGCTCCGACCATCCTTCACCCCAGTCCAGATGTAATAACCCTCAATTTTAGTAGGGGTATTTGTGTAATTTCAAACTTTTGTTTTGTAAACAAGACGTGTTAGGCATGTTCTGTAACCCTGTAAGAACCATATGAATGTATGGATACATATTTAATGAAATATATGGGTTCTAATTAATGGAGGGTTGCTAAAATCGAAATTAAGCAAGACCCGCGATCAAGGCCCGAAAGCCGCGGTCGCGGCATTGCCCGCGACCGCGGTTGTGAAACCACGGGCGCGGTTTGGCAAAAGGCCAAACCGCGATCGCGGTTCTGAAACCACGATTGCGGTACCATTGCTTCGTCTTCTTCCTCGTCTTTACTGAGACGCCGACGCTCTGGATTTCCGGTGTTTCTTCTCCGAGCAACCGGTTTAGGAAGGTCGAGCGTTCAAGCTTCCTCTCACTTAATGGGAAGAGCCCCATCCCAGCCTATAAATAGGTGGTGTTGGCTGCCCTTTTCTTCACGATCACCATCTCTTCCTCTCGATAAAGCTCGGTTTGTTGTGTTGACGTCTGAGTATTGTCGTCGTCGACCATTGTCGGAGTCAGAGATCCATCAACACGAAGCCAAGAGGGGTGTGGTGCTGTACAATTGTTCAGAACCGAGATCCGAAGCTTCGTTGTCGTTCGATAAGGCTCCGTAGTGTCGTTAAGCTCGTGTCGATAAGGAATCCCGCGATCGTGGCACAAGATGCCGCGGGCGCGGCTGGGCAGAGCCCCACTATCATGGCTAGGCAAAGCCCGCGATCGCGGTTTTGCCCAGCAAAGCCGCGATCGCGGCTATGCAAACCGCAATCGCGACACTGCCTTTTCTTCGTCTTTTCGTTCTTTCGTACCCGTAACTAATTAGGGGTTTTGTTTCGTCGGTGTTGGATTGTGTTCGTCTCTATGGCTAATGGTCGGATTGGAATCCGACCCTACTGAATGACGATAAAATTCAACAGCCGTGCACAAGTTCAAGTTCTCGGATTCGGACCCAACTCTTCGTTCGTCCAGACTAAGGCAAGTGGCGGTTCGCTCTTGTTGGTTTATTCCATATTTTCTTGATTATCAATTATTTAATTATTTAATTAAGTTGGAATAAAGTTGTTGATTTGTGTTTGGGAACTTAAACGGTAAAATGTTGTGTTAAAAATATGAATTTATAATAGGTTTTATATATTGCTAGAAACAACGCTATTATATATAATTCTATATGATATTACCATAAAGTGATAAATGGATTTTGGTGTGGATTTATATGTGGACTTACATGCTTAGTTAGCACGAGTATTCGTAGGAACACTATGTACCTTGTGAGGTCTAGTCGTTTCTTTATAACAAGTATTAGGAGGTTTTTGCCCTAGTATTCCTGGTCATGACCTACCCTTATTTCATATAACTGGTGGTGCACTTAGCTAGTGCTGAAATTCGGGATTCGTCTCATGTTCTATATCTCATTGTGAGATTGGTATGGATTAAAAGCCTTAATGTGAATGTACGTTTTTGGAAGTAAATAAGATAAGTGTTTTTACGCACATAATTAATATACCCTCGGGCGAGGAGTACAACGTGGAAACCGCTTGGACTCTTGTTAGAGTAAGTCCTCTTTCCAATATGGATTCGCATTGCGCGGTGAGGTTGGCCGTGGACCCAAATAATCAAGGTCGTTTTTATAAACTTGTGTGAAAACTTAACGTTCCCAAACAATTCCTCATATTTTCCTATAAGACTCAATTCCGTTGGAGTATTCTTTTCGATGCATATCTTCTTCTATCATTCCGTGAAAGTTCCGGGTTATGTATCGTTCCTTCGGTTATTATTCGAGGGACAATGATAGTAAACGGTTACGATCACTAGAACCATTCTGCTTGTACCCTTGCATAGTCTTTCATTAGACTAACCAACTGGGTTTTATTCCTTGCATGGTTGGCTGATGTCATCCGTCCTATACGACACATCAGAGGTTGGTCACCGATGATTGAAGTAACCAGTCGAAGAGAAGAAGTTTGCGTTTTAAGAAGTAATATTTCCAAGGCGTGTATGTTTAATTTGAAATAAATGTAATACATAGTCATGTAATTAGGACTACTTTAACAGAGTCTTCCGCTGTAATTTAAAAGTCTTCCGCTGTCACTATACTTTGTTATAAAACCGTCCTTCTCATTTTACGAGAGGAATCTTAATAAAAGGTTGAGTTACATTTATTTAAATGTCTTTCGTTGATTATTCTTTCGTTATTTAATATTTATGTGTTTATTTAAGCTTAATTGTTCCGATTAAAGCCTAGGGTGACTTTCGACATTAACGTCTGAGGTCACTGGTGTGTGGCACTACCGACATAAGTCTGGGGTATTACAATTATGATATCAGAGCAATGGTTTTAAAATTCTTGGCCTATTGTTAGGTTTGAGAATTTTCGAAAAATAATGTCGAAACTATTTTCAAACTATTTTCTTTTAAAAAGGAATTTCAAGAGTCTAAATGTTAGTATCATACTTAAAGTTCAATGATTTCTTAAAGTTTAATTTAAAAATAATGGTTTAATTATTAGGAATTTAATAGTTATTTTATAGTTGCCTTATAAATGGTGTGTTATGAACGTTTAACATTTACTTCGTGCTATAACTTTAAAAGTGTGATTTTTTGTCTTAGTAAGGTTTTTAGGTGATAACAGTGTCGTTAGTTTGAGAAACTAACTTTATAAATAATTATTTTATTAAGTTAAATATATAAGGTTTAAAAGTATAAAGTATAAAGTATAAAGTTTGAAAGCATAGGGTTTAAGTGGTTTTTCAAACTTCTGCAAGCTTCGGTTTTGTTACTTATTCCTTAGATCCATTGTTAAGGATATCGTCTTTTCTTAGGTTTAATGTCATTTAAAGGTTGACATTTCTCCTAATTGATCCATTCTCAAGTAAGGAAAGAAGATCGTTTTAAGGTTAATGGTGGAGGGTCAGTCAAACTAATATAAAGTTATTGATTTGGACCCTTATAATTCGTATCATAACGTAATTGATTAAGTATCATATACAAGTTGGAAAGGTTCTAAATTGACGTTATGGTTCATCAACACACGGTGAACACTCGATCCACCAACCAAGCAGCTAATAGAGGTCCTAAGAATGGTTCCCGGGTTCAGTTGAGGAGTGCTACTCAACAAGGAGATGACGCGAGATCTGGCTCGCATAATAATGACCCGACCCTGCGGCAAGATGTTCATCAGGGACAAGTGGACCCTCAAGCTGCGAGGGAAGGTCCACCTTGATGCGCCCCTGCCCACCATGACGGCCACCGAGGAAGAAGAAGATATGAGCATTCGCTCAGAAGGGCCAATAACAAGATCACGCGCCAAAGCCATCGTCAACGCGACACAATCCATGGTTGTCCGTGTCATCGCTAGCCAAGGCACACAAGAGACCGCGTTCTTTTTGAAACGCCTTCAACCAAGTCCAGAGAACACATTCTATGTCCTTCTTCTCTCGACCATCCAGTGAACGCGCTCTTTTGAATTGAATGTAATATCCTGAGGCATTAATTACTTTAGTTTTTATTTTGGGGCGTGTGTTCCATGCGTGTCGCGTGGGCTGGCCCATTACGCGAGACTCGGCCCATTCGAGTCTCGCTATGAACTATAAAAGGTCATCTCGACCTTCTTTACTAGGTAACGTCATAATTTAATCTAAGCTTTTGCCGAGAGCCATTTGCCTCCATCATTAGATCTGACGTCAAACTCCTCTCTTACTCCTCATCCCCATTCCCCCGCTGTCGACGCTACGGCCTCCACTCGATCCTCATCGAGTTTATCCAATCCCGCTGCCAACGCTACGACCAATCACTCGATCTTTTTCGAGCCTATCTCCTCTGCTGCCGACGCTACGGCTTGTTCTCCATCTCGAGTCCCTAGTCCAACAATGCGTTCCACCGTCCCAAACCCCACTTTTGACGCGTGTGACTTCCCACCAAGATCAGAGATCCGACATCACTAGAAGGAATGCATCAACTAGCACCAGAGCCTTTCATCTTGTAAGTCGCTTGTCAAGTTTCATTTGTTCATGAAATTTTTTTCTCCCCCATCATCCTTGCTTCTGCCATAATCACTAAATTTTTTTCTCTCTCATACACATGCTTGTCCCATCGGTTTCTACAAGAGAATCTCTTGGTCGATAATTGCTTGATCACCTTGCGAAAATTGTGTGATTTGTTTGCATGAAATCTGCGTAATTAATTCAAAGATTTCCTTAATTAATCGCATGAATCTCGCTTGCATATCTTGCCATATTTGCTTGTGTTGACCATCATAAATCTGCATTAAAGTTTCTCTCTCCTATCGCGTAAATCTCGTGATTTCTTTCCTTAAGTTACTTAGCCGTTTATTTTTATTTTGTTTCATTTAATTCTTATCCGATCTTCAATTAAGACTAAGATCTCGGATTTGAATTTCAAAAAAAAAAAAAAAGCAAGTCGCATTAAACAAAAAGAACACGACAATTCAAAAAAAAAAACAGAAGGAAAGGCAAAATAAGGCAACCTTCCTCCCTCAACGGCTAGGCTCATCTTCTTCACCTCTCCACCGTCTAGTGTCACGTTTGCAAGTGTGTCTTGTGTGTGCGCGTTGTTTACGCAAGAGGTTAAGACTTCTTTCTTTTGGTTTCGTTTGCTTTTGTGCTTGCATAACACACTTGCTTTGCTTGCCTTTAGCCGCCCCCACGGCCGAAAGAACGCGCCCTCCTACGTGAACACTTGTTACTTGTTGAGTGCTTACTTGTTCTTTGGTTTTATATTGTCTTTTGTGCGTTTTTACTCGCGATGGATGGACATAGTGTTATAGGTAGCCTCATGGCACCCACAGGTGGGAATGTCCAAGGAGATAGCAACAATCATATCCCACAACAATAGATCGCGCTACATGAAGTGGTCCCACTCGCCGTTCCTCCACACGATCCCATTCTGGAGATCTCGGAGGAACAACGCGAGATCCATGAACTTAGGCGCCAAGTTGCCGAATTCCAGACCAAGGAACGCGCTGCGCTGGCACAACCCCCACCAACCATGATGGTCCCAATGGACACTCTGGGCGCGCCGTGCCAAACTGAAGTCGGGTCAAGTAAACAATGCGTTGACAAGGGCAAATGAGTGATGCCCTCGTCCTCCAACTTGCAACCGCGTCTTCAACGGATCCAATCTGTGATCGAAAGCTGCCAAGGCTATGTGTCACATCGCGACCGCTATGCACCGTGACCTACTCCAGCTGGCTACGACACTGACTCAGACCACGACGAGGTGTCCCATGGTGAGTACTCTAAACCTTATGACTTCAATGACAGGTATGAAGCCAGAGGCACACGACGCCAACGCGAGATTGCCTCAACACCGCTTGCCGACAAAACCAGACGAGAAGAACGCGACTCAGGTCAGCCACGACGATCCAATCGCGCCCTAGATGTTGTGCCGCGTCAACGTCGACATGCCCCCACCCCAGCCCCATTCAACGTGGAGGACCACCTGGGCCACCAAAGTGCGAGGACGCCTCGCTATGGCTCGGATGGCTACTTCTCCCACACTCCTCTCCACCAAGACGAGTTCAAGGAGTTTGATGATGAAGAGATGGAGGACTCGGGGATGATCAATCCAGGGAATTTCCATCCCCCACTCAGCGACCCCATGGAGTTGCAAAACCGCCCCACCGATTGGATCCCTCCACCGAGGCTCAACCAAGGCGCAAACATGGCCAACGCGTCCTACGACAAGCGCAATGACATGGAGAGGAGGCATGACATGCCTTATGATGTTCGTCGTGATGCGCCCTACCAAGGACACCAGCGCCGCAGACGTGCCCAGGGGATGGAGCAACAACCCCCGTTTGGCAATGATTGCGGCAACGTTGGCACGCGAAGGCAATAGCTAGGGCATGCCCAATTTCCACAGGCCCAAGGCCAAGCATATGCCCCTTTGGACATTCCAGCATTGCGCTTGCAACGAAGGCCAGAAGCCAATGGTCCCAGGCTCAATCGCCACGAAATTAAGGTAAAAATTGAATTCTTTTTTGGTGAATACAACCCTGCAGTTTTTCTTGAATGGTTACAGGCTATGGAGTATACCTTGAGCAATTGCCAAGTTCCTGAAGAGGACCACGTGGCCGCCGCCACAGTACACTTCCGTGGCGCCGTGAGGGTTTGGTGGCACCGATTCGTGGATGATCGAATAAGAAGAAACTCGGTGCCTCTCAGTGAGAATTGGCTGGGAACACCGTCTCTCTCCATTTACTTTCGTACCTGAAATGTTAGTGACAGGCGAACGAAACAAAGCAAAAGAAATTACGAAATTAATCTAAAAGAAAGAAAACTCAAGGAAGACTACCACGGGTTGCCTCCCGGACAGCGCCTTAGTTAACGTCGTTGGCTCGATGTACTGCAGATCAATCACCACCTAAAATAGGATCCCCTGGAATCCTCTTACTCGTCTCTTCCTGCTGGTACTTCCCATGGAAAGGCTTGGACCTTAGACCATGTTCCCTCTTTGCCAATGACTCCATGATTGCTCCCTTTGGAGCATCTCCCCCATACTTAGAGCGATGTGGGGGCCGATAGGGCTTGACCTGATCATGCTGCACGACACTAGATGAAAGCTTACAACCTTGTATGGTTAGTGCAGGGGGGCAAGTGCCCAAATTAGAGGGAATTGAATCTCCTATGTCATCGAGTAAGACATCATACTCATGCGAATCAAAAGGTTCAGCAATAGCAGACAGTTCAACTATGGTCTCTACTACACTAGTCTTAACATTTTCCTGAATAGGTTTATCGATATCACTAGTGCAGCAAAGGGGAGGCAATTCAATGGAGTTGGCCTTATGAATATTATGCTCAAAAATTATTCCATCAAATTCCATAGTCAAAGTTCCACTATCCACATCAATCTTTGTCATGGATGTTTTCATAAAAGGTCGACCTAACATAACAAGAGCAACCCGCTCATCATAGTCCATATCCATAACAAAGAAATCAGCAGGGAAAATCAAAGGACCTATCTTAACAAGAACATCCTCCACAATACCCTAAGGAGGCACACAAGAACCATCAATAAGCTGTATCACAATATTGGTATCATGCAAGGGTCCTACTCCTAAATCTTCAAGCAATGAGTAAGGCAAAACATTAATAGAGGCACCCAAGTCTAACAGGGCTTTCTCAAATCGATGCTCACCTATAGCAATAGGAATAGTGAACGTACCTGGATCCTTGCACTTCTCAGACATACGCTTTTGAAATACCGCCGAGACATGTTCACCAACCGGAACCTTCTTCTGGACCTTCAGCTTTTGTGTCCTCTTGACGGTGCACAGCTCCTTCAAAAACTTGGCATATCGAGGAACAGCCTTAATAAGCTTGAGAAGAGGGATGTTCACCTCACAGTTTCGGAATGTCTCGAAAAGATCATTGTTGTCGGCGACCCTTCTAGCTTTTAGCGCCTCGGGAAAAGGTGTTGGTGGCTTCTCGGAACCGGGAGGGGAAAAAACCGGACGAACATAATTATCAACGCAAACCTCTTCGGTGGCGCTTGGATTTTGGAGGCCGGGTCGCGGTAGTCTCACCGCGGGGCGGTGGTCATTGCCGCGGGGTGGTGAGGTCGCGGTGGGAATACTGAGGCTTGCCCCCGGGTCGCGGTCAGTGTCGCCGCGGGGCGGTGACATGCATGCCTCTTCACTGGCCTCAAATCCAACTCGCCGCCGGGTCGCGGTGGAGTCCACCGCGGGGCGGTGACCGATATTCTCCATCTCAAATTCGCTCTCCTTTCCAGCAATAGGAGGAATGACCAGTTGCTTACCACTTTTGAGAGTGATGGCACTCACATTTTCCCTTGGATTCACTGTGGTCTGAGATGGCAAGGAAGTAGATGTCCTTTGGTCAATCTTGGTCACAACATCAGCCAGTTGGCCAATCTGCCTCTCCATATTCTTTATGCTTGACTCAGTAGTCTGCACATGAGTGGCGAAGTGCTGAGTCAAGGTCTTTAGCAACTCTTTAGTAGTAGCACCAGAGTTTTGGCCTAGAGGCCTCTGTTGGTAGGGGGCTCTCTGCTGGTATTGCTATTGTGCCGGCTGTTGACCACCTTGTGGGTCGCTCCACCGGAAGCCTGGGTGGTCACGCCCTCTCGGATTGTAGTTGGGTTGTCCACCAAACTGCGGTCTAGGGGGTCCGTAACCTCCTACAACATTCACTTCAGCAGTACCTTCCTCTTGTAGCCGAGGACAAGTATCAGTAGGGTGGAATTGATCACAGCAAATCCCACATGCTTTGTCTTGTTGAGGAGTGTTTTGGTTCTCCATTCTCTTCACCATCTCCTTCAACTCAGCTAACTCATTCAGCACAGGGCTAGGTCTTGCAGGAGTCACAGCATTGACTGCCTTTCTCAGGTACGTCTTACCAAAGCTCCTGGTACTCTCACTCATCTCCTGAAATCTTTCCATGGTTGCGTCCGATGTCAGATTGAGTATTCTCCCACCGCATGCAGCGTCAACCATTCTTCTCTCTTGATCGAGCAGGCCATTGTGTAAGTAGAGAACAAGATCCTGCTTGGCGTATCCGTGGAACGGGCAGCTAGAGCAAAGCCTCTTGTACCGCTCAAGATAGTCATATAGCGTCTCATCAGCACCTTGCTCAATGTTAGCAATTGCCTTTTTCAAAGCATTCACCTTCTTTGTTGGGAAGTACTTGTCAAGAAACGCCTTGTGCAGTTTAGTCCAGGTATCTATGGTCCCTGGCGGCAAGTGATAATACCAGTCGCTAGCAGAGTCTAGCAAAGAAAAACCAAAGGCTCTCATCTTGATTTGATCCTCCGTCACATTCCTTGGCTTCATAGTCATGCAGACATTGTGGAATTTACCCAGATGAGATATTGGGTCCTCTCCACTCAAACCATGGAATTTCGGGAGATAAGCAACAACTCCAGATTTCAGCTCAAAGTTCACCCCTACGTCAAGTGCAGGAATGACGACAGCCAAGGGGGGTTGTGCCCCAATGTTCGGTTCAGTCAGCTCTCTCAGAGTTTCGGCCATTGCAGCAGGAGGGATGTCAACTGGCTCAACGGTCTCAACTGTCTCAACCTCGGCTTCTTCTTCTCCTTGATCGCGTAGGTTCGCACGGAAAGATCTGTCGATTTCTGGATCAAAAGCAGCTAGAGGAGAGTCAGTACTTCGAGTGTCGACCATAAGATAGGTCTCCACCAAAATCAATCACAAAAACACACAACAAAACAGAAAACTTCCCCGGCAACGGCGCCAAATTTGACGTGGCCAAAATATGCAATGCAAATATCGTTGACTGGCCTAGTCAAAGTAAAAGTCCTAACAACCTACTAAACAGATATATAGCAAGCAAGTAAGGGTCGAACCCATAGGGAAGATCTGATGAAGTATGCAATTATGATTAACAAGTAACAAGGAAAGGGGGTTTTGGTTATCAAGCAGAGCAAAGTAAACAGGTTTAGTTGATTTGTGAATATGATTGTGGAAAGTAGTTCCACTAGAACGAGATCCACAATACAGAGATGTAATTTGATCACAGAAATCTATTAAATCCAAGTTCTTTCACTATTCTTATGGTTGTTCCCACCCTGATCTTGATTAACTACCAATTCAGACAATTGTTGATAGTACTTACTACAATATCAATGGAAGAAAACCTTACCACTAATAAAGCAATAGCAATGCACACAAGGATATAGGATACATGCAAATAGAAGAAAACCTTACTACTTAACATGCAAATGATTCTCACACATAATTGCGCACTCGTATTCCACTATATGCAACAATCGTCTATGCTACTAGATATGCACTCGTATTCCACTATATGCAAACCCTAGCAATTGATAAACATTACTCAACCTAGTTGATCAGGCTATGAAGAATAACAATGAATCAATATTCAATATAACCAAGAGAATCAAACCAACACATATAAGAATAGGAACAAGGGATAGAAATCTCACAAACACATCAACTGTATTGCTTCAAACGTCTAGTAGAACAAAGGGAAATTAGTGCTCCATTCAGATGCAAATGAAACCCTAATGAAAAAGAAAACAACGATGCTAAAAGTCTGATCTAAAGTGTATGCCTCTTAACCTAGAAAGAGGTCTTAAATAGGCTTAGGAAATAAGTTTAACCTAACGAAAATAGCAAGGGAAATGAAAATAATAGAAATAAGAAAGTCCAAAAATGCATAAAAGGAAATAATGTCTTCTGGCCGTGAGGCGTTACGTGTGCCCACCGCGGGGCGGTGAGATCCACCGCGGGGCGGTGAGATCCACCGCGGGGCGGTGGCTTCTTCTGGCGCGACCAGCTCTTCTCTGAGACCCATTGTCGGGTCGCGGTGGCTCTGGCGCGGGGCGGTAGCAGTTCGCCCACTCCTTTCTTCAGCTCTTCTTCTTCTCTTCCGCTCTTCTATACTACCAAGTGTTGGTAGCCTTCTCCAATTAGTCTTCAAGCGGATCCTCATCCATCTTCATCATCTCCATCTAAGCTGTAAATCTCTGGATATCTTCAATTCTCTCCACATCTTCTGGATTACAGACTTAGCCTCAAATCTGATCATAAACTCCTCCAAATAATGCTAATAATTGCTAGTAAAGGTGCATGAAATGACACCTATCAAATTCTCCCATACTTAGACCTTTACTCGTCCCGAGTAAGCTAATGATAAACCTACTCCCTCAATCAAACACCAAGGCCTCAGGAAGTACAAGAAAATATGACACCAGCAACTACAACATCTCAACCATCAGCTCCAGACAACCAAAACAAGTGATGCAAAGATTATTCTAATACTAACTCCAATCTAGCTCCTTATCGCTCCAGAGTGGCCTACCCGAGTCCTCTTTATGACTCCCCTTCTTATGACGCCGACCTTCAGAATGATCCTAAAATCACTCTTTTTTCTTTACGCTCATTTTGCCCAGGCGCCCTCTCGGGTTTTCACCTATCCACTCATTTCATTTTGCTAGATATCTCACAAATACTCACATCACTCCAGTCTATTTTTGCACTGGTCTATACCAGTCGGACTACCTTCTTTTTACCTGAACCGCCCTTTCGGGTTTTCAGCTCATCCCAGGATTTTGATTGCCTTTTCACATCTTTTTGGCTTTTTTGATTTTTTTTTTTTTTAGAAATACTTGAATGAAAATTACAGAAAACAAAGCTATGTACACTAGCTAGATAGACAGTAAAGTCTAAATCTCTCCCCCATACTTAAACCGAACATTGTCCTCAATGTAGAGAAGAGAACAACAAATGAAATAGGGGAAGGAGAAATAAACTCACTGTGGGCCGGATGGTAGTGGTGGTGGGAACCTCCCAAAGTAGTCCCTCATATGAGCATCCATAGCATCCAGACGCTCATCTACATCAGCACGGAACTGGGTCTGCCAAGTCTGCAGACTGGTCTCTACTCGGGTATTCCAGTGAGTCTGCTGCACCGAGAATGCATCAAATCTTGCGTACAACTCCTGCCAAGGTGTGGCAGGACCATAAGAAGACGAAGGCGCATCAAACTGGGTAGGCAGAGGAGCATCCTCACCCACAGAGTCAGCAGCAGCAGCACCAGCACTAGGGCCCTCTCCAAACGGATCCGAAGGAGCAGCAGCAGGGGTAGCATCAGCCATAACTCTGCTATCACTGGGAATCCACCATCCTGCAAATGAAGGGGAATAAGTGAAAACCCGAGGAAGAATCAGAATATGACCATCGTATGAAGACCAAACTAAATCACTATCCCTGTCCAATGGCTTCAGCATCGAGCATACTCTCATGTGCGCCATGTCATACACCGCATGAGCAACAGGCCGAGGAATACGATCCGTGGCAATAATATCAGCATAAAGAAGGGTGATCAAACCACCCCCACAAATATCACGTGGCTCACCATCACGAATCCTCTTCAAGGAACTCGGAAAAACACTAGCCCAACATGGGGTGTACGTAACAATAGACAAGATGCTCAAAAACCATTGGAAGTCCTTCAGAGGGACCTTACCATCATCAGCATGGCCAAAGAAATCTCTCATCAATACCTTGTGGATCAACCTTAAGCAAGGGTTCACCAACTTCGAATTCACCTCCTGGCCCTTCTTGAACTTCCTATGCGTGACAGCCTCCCAAAACTCCATCATATCCGTCTCAATCAGACCACCAGACCACCCATCAGACGGTTCCTTTGTAATGCTCAGGGCACCAAGAATCTCCTCAGCAGACAAAGCATACTCACGACCGTTATACGTGAACGTGATCTTCGTCAACCTCTTGTCGGCGGAACCATCAGAATACCTCTTAACAGAGGCGATGAACGGGTAGCATAGCTCGGGGTAAGCATCAGCGGACTTGTTCAGGAAGGTCCCCATGCCACACTTTGCTAAACAAAGAGATACACACTCCAACATACCAAACTCAATCAACGTTGGCTTGTCAAAGAACTTAGTAGCCAACACCTTCCTCTCCTTCACTACGTTATACACCTCATTCTCATCCCTCGTAGAGACCTGCTTCCTACCTCTAGGTGCCATAAGTAATGAATTGAGATGCTCAAAATAAAGGGCGACCAAAGAGGATTTACAAATGAGCGAAAAACACACAGCCTGGTAGTCTCGCCGTGGGGCGGTGGATGTGCCACCGGGTCACGGTGGGGGTCGCCGCGGGGCGGTGGCAGGCGACGCGGTGGTGGGTGACGCGAGGCGGGGTTTGTGTTTGGCTCTTTTGTGAGGCTAAACTCCAAATTGGGCAAAGAAACTCAAGGTTAATGTAATTGGAGGCTAGATTCGGACCAAGAACAAGAGGGGTTGGTAGGAAAATGGGGGAATGGCTTGGAAAAGCTTGAGAGGGGTGTTGGGTATGGAGGGTTTGTGACAGTGGAGGCTAGGTTAGGGAAGGGAAAAGGAAGAAGGGTTGATGGGCCGGTTATGTACATTGGCCGAAAGAGAAAACTCGGCCAAAAGGGGCCCAATCTGTCAATTTCTTATGTACCACTGATTTTTTTTTTCGGAGTGGAGGAAATATAGCAGACATCCACCGCGGGGTGGCGGACTTGTCACCGGGTCGCGGTGAGGTAACTAGGAGCACCGTCTCCTCTCCATTTACTTTCGTACCTGAAATGTTAGTGACAGGCGAACGAAACAAAGCAAAAGGAATTACAGAATTACGGAATTAATCTAGGAGAAAAGAAAAATTAAGGAAAACTACCTCGGGTTGCCTCCCGGACAGTGCCTTAGTTAACGTCGTTGGCTCGACGTACTTCAAATCAACTACCACCTAGAACAGGATCCCTTCGGAATCCTCCTAACTGTCTCCTCCTGCTGGAACTTCCCATGGAAAGGCTTGAACCTTAGACCATGCTCCCTCTTGGCCATTGACTCCATAATTGCTTCCTTTGGAGCTTCTCCCCCATACTTAGAGCGATGTGGGGGCCGATATGGCTCAACCTGATCATGCTGCACGACACTACATGAAGGCTTACTGCCTTGTATGGTTAGTGCAGGGGGGCAAGTGCCCAAAGTAGAGGGGGTAGATTCTCCTATGACATCAAGTAAGACATCATGCTCATGCAAATCAAAAGTTTCAGCAATAGCAGAATATTCAACTATGGTCTCTACTGCACTAGTCTTAACATTTTCCTGAGTAGGATTATCAATATCACTAATGCAGCAAAGGGTAGGCAATTCAATGGAGTTGACCTTATGAATATTATGCTCAAAAATTATTCCATCGAATTCCATAGTTAAAGTTCCACTATCCACATCAATCTTCGTCATGGATGTTTTCATAAAAGGTCGACCTAACATAACAGGAGCAACTTACTCATCATAATCCATATCCATTACGAAGAAATCAGCAGGAGAAATTAAGGGACCTATCTTAACAAGAATATCTTCCACAACACCCTTAGGAGGCACACAAGAACCATCAGTAAGTTGAATCACAATATTGGTATCATGCAAATGTCCTACTCCTAAATCTTCAAGCAATGAGTAAGGCAAAACATTAATAGAGGCACCCAAGTCTAACAAGGCTTTCTCAAATCGATGTTCACCTATAGCAATAGGAATAGTGAACGTACCTGGATCCTTGCACTTCTCAGACATACGCTTTTGAAATACCGCCGAGACATGTTCACCAACCGGAACCTTCTTCTGGACCTTCAGCTTTTGTGTCCTCTTGACGGTGCACAGCTCCTTCACAAACTTGGCATATCGAGGAACAACCTTAATAAGCTTGAAAAGAGGGATGTTCACCTCACAGTTTCGGAATGTCTCGAAAAGATCAATGTTGTCGGCGACCCTTCTAGCTTTTAGCGCCTCGGGAAAAGGTGTTGGTGGCTTCTCGGAACCGAGAGGGGAAAAAACCGGACGAACATAATTATCAACGCAAACCTCTTCGATGGCGCTTGGATTTTGGAGGCCGGGTCGCGGTAGTCTCACCGCGGGGCGGTGGTCATTGCCGCGGGGTGGTGAGGTCGCGGTGGGATTACTGAGGCTTGCCGCCGGGTCGCGATCAGTGTCGCCGCGGGGCGGTGACATGCATGCCTTTTCACTGGCCTCAGATCCAACTCGCCGCCGGGTCGCGGTGGAGTCCACCGCGGGGCGGTGACCGATATTCTCCATCTCAAATTCGCTCTCCTTTCCGGCAATAGGAGGAACGACCAGTTGCTTACCACTTCTGAGGGCGATGGCACTCACATTTTCCCTTGGATTCACTGTGGTCTGAGATGGCAAGGAATTAGATGTCCTTTGGTCAATCTTGGTCACAACATCAGCCAGTTGGCCAATCTGCCTCTCCATATTCTTTATGCTTGACTCAGTAGTCTGCACATGAGTGGCGAAGTGCTGAGTCAAGGTCTTTAGCAACTCTTTAGTAGTAGCACCAGAGTTTTGGCCTAGAGGCCTCTGTTGGTATGGGGTCTCTGCTGGTATTGCTGTTGTGCCGGTTGTTGACCACCTTGTGGGTCGCTCCACCGGAAGCCTGGGTGGTCACTCCCTCTCGGATTATAGTTGGGTTGTCCACCAAACTGCGGTCTAGGGGGTCCGTAACCTCCTACAGCATTCACTTCAGCAGTACCTTCCTCTTGCAGCTGAGGACAAGTATCAGTATGGTGGAATTGATCACAGCAAATCCCACATGCTTTGACTTGTTGAGGAGTGTTTTGGTTCGCCATTCTCTTCACCATCTCCTTCAACTCAGCTAACTCATTCAGCACAGGGCTAGGTCCTGCAGGAGTCACAGCATTGACTGCCTTTCTCTGGTACGTCTTACCAAAGCTCCTGGTACTCTCACTCATCTCCTGAAATCTTTCCATGGCTGCATCCGGTGTCAGATTGAGTATGCTCCCACCGCATGCAGTGTCAACCATTCTTCTCTCTTGATCGAGCAGGCCATTGTGTAAGTAGAGAACAAGATCATGTTTGGCGTATCCGTGGAACGGGCAGCTAGAGCAAAGCCTCTTGTACCGCTCAAGATAGTCATATAGCGTCTCATCAGCACCTTGCTCAATGTTAGCAATTGCCTTTTTCAAAGCATTCGCCTTCTTTGTTGGGAAGTACTTGTCAAGAAACGCCTTGTGCAGTTTAGTCCAGGTATCTATGGTCCCTGGCGGCAAGTGATAATACAAGTCGCTAGCAGAGTCTAGCAAAGAAAAACCAAAGGCTCTCATCTTGATTTGATCCTCCGTCACATTCTTTGGCTTCATAGTCATGCAGACATTGTGAAATTTACCCAGATGAGATATCGGGTCCTCTCCACTCAAACCATGGAATTTCGGGAGATAAGCAACAACTCCAGATTTCAGCTCAAAGTTCACCCCTACGTCAAGTGCAGGAATGATGACAGCCAAGGGGGGTTGTGCCCCAATGTTTGGTTCAGTTAGCTCTCTCAGAGTTTCGGCCATTGCAGCAGGAGGGATGTCAACTGGCTCAATAGTCTCAACTATCTTAACCTCGGCTTCTTCTTCTCCTTGATCGCGTAGGTTTGCACGGAAAGATCTATCGATTTATGGATCAAAAGCAGCTAGAGGAGAGTCAGTACTACGAGTGTCGACCATAAGATAGGTCTCCACCAAAATCAATCACAAAAACACACAACAAAACAGAAAACTTCCCCGGCAACGGCGCCAAATTTGACGTGGCCGAAATATGCAATGCAAATATCGTTGAATGGCCTAGTCAAAGTAAAAGTCCTAACAACCTACTAAACAGATATATAGCAAGCAAGTAAGGGTCGAACCCACAGGGAAGATCTGATGAAGTATGCAATTATGATTAACAAGTAACAAGGAAAGGGGATTTTGGTTATCAAGCAGAGCAAAGTAAACAGGTTTAGTTGATTTGAGAATATGATTGGGGAAAGTAGTTCCACTAGAACGAGATCCACAATACAGAGATGTAATTTGATCATAGAAATCTATTAAATCCAAGTTCTTTCACTATTCTTATGGTTGTTCTCACCCTGATCTTGATTAACTACCA
Organism: Rheum nobile; assembly: GCA_027886185.1. Taxonomy (NCBI): domain Eukaryota; kingdom Viridiplantae; phylum Streptophyta; class Magnoliopsida; order Caryophyllales; family Polygonaceae; genus Rheum; species Rheum nobile. The sequence goes on from WOAB01000163.1 coordinate 5,471,028, forward strand.
ATTCAGACAGTTGTTGATAGTACTTACTACAATATCAATGGAAGAAAACCTTACCACTAATAAAGCAATAGCAATGCACACAAGGATATAGGATACATGCAAATAGAAGAAAACCTTACTACTTAACATGCAAATGATTCTCACTCATAATTGCACACTCGTATTCCACTATATGCAACAATCGTGTATGCTACTAGATATGCACTCGTATTCCACTATATGCAAACCCTAGCAATTGATAAATATTACTCAACCTAGTTGATCAGGCTATGAAGAATAACAATGAATCAATATTCAATATAACCAAGAGAATCAAACCAACACATATAAGAATAGGAACAAGGGATAGAAATCTCACAAACACATCAACTGTATTGCTTCAAACGTCTAGTAGAACAAAGGGAAATTAGTGCTCCATTCAGATGCAAATGAAACCCTAATGAGAAAGAAAACAACGATGCTAAAAGTCTGATGTAAAGTGTCTGCCTCTTAACCTAGAAAGAGGTCTTAAGTAGGCTCAGGAAATAAGTTTAACCTAATGAAAATAGCAAGGGAAATAAAAATAATAGAAATAAGAAAGTCCGAAAATGCATAAAATGAAATAATGTCTTCTGGCCGCGAGGCGTTACGTGTGCCCACCGCGGGGCGGTGAGATCCACCGTGGGGCGGTGGCTTCTTCTGGCGCGACCAGCTCTTCTCTGAGACCCACTGCCGGGTCGCGGTGGCTCTGGCGCTGGGCGGTAGCAGTTCGCCCACTCATTTCTTCAGCTCTTCTTCTTCTCTTCCGCTCTTCTATACTACCAAGTGTTGGTAGCCTTCTCCAATTAGTCTTCAAGCGGATCCTCATCCATCTTCATCATCTCCATCTAAGCTGTAAATCCCTGGATATCTTCAATTCTCTCCACATCTTCTGGATTACAGACTTAGCCTCAAATCTGATCATAAACTCCTCCAAATAATGCTAATAATTGCTAGTAAAGGTGCATGAAATGACACCTATCAATATGCATTACACACTTAATCATATTTACATTATTTTGCCAAGATTGCCTTCTAGGAATTCGAATGATGAATTCACAAAAGTTGTTCATGATACTTCTACTGAAGGAGTCATGGATCCAATTGTGGACACTGGATCATAAGAAGTTGTTGAGAACGCATAAATTGGGGACGACTCTTCACCTATTGCAACCAGTCCACAACCGAAGAGACGCTTGATGCTCATGGCCTGTCATGATACGAGTAAGATGACCAAAAAAGAAATAGTTGATGCATCCATTGGGGAGGATGAAACAGTTGAGGATGTTGTCAAAAAATCCAAAAAGAGGAATGCTATGAGAAAAGAAAGAGGTATGAGGCTTTTAGTTTCTTATTCTATATATGTTTTTCTTATATTAATGTATTAATCTTTTTATAATTCATTGTATAAGCACCTGATGACGATGAAGATGAAACACTGGCCAGCATAAAAGAGGCCAAGTTAAAACGGTCGAAGGAAAAGGGTGCAGGCTCTAAACCATCTGCGCAAGATGATGCTGGTACATTATATTTACAAGTTGAATGTTATGGGTAAATTATAGCTTTGATTAATAAACACGGACTAATACATCATATTTATCATGTACCAGGCTTGAAATCGAAAAGGAGGTTAGATAAGGGCAAGTCTAAGATGGTTGAGGAGGAATCTGAAGAAGTCGCATGCCCTCATCTAAAAGTCAAGGAAAAGTCAGGTTTTATTGGTATCAAACACCATGGACGTCTTGAATATTTTGTTTTGGCCATTGGCGAAATGAACGACGTGCAAAAGAGAAATATAGAGGAGATTGGATTTGGGAGACTTCTAAGTATGACATCGTTTGAGATACCGAGGTATATGGTTTTTATATTAATATTTTGTGCAATAGCTATGTTGAATGTGTGATCAGTAAAATGTCATTTATGTTTCCTATGTATGATATTCAGATATCCTTTTATGATATGCAATATGTAATAATTGATTGTTTACTTGGCCCTGCATGTGATATTCATTTATGTGGGTGGGATATGCGTTATCCCTATATTGATATGCAAAATATATGTTTAGGTAATCATGATCTAACAATTTGTCGGTCTTGCATGTGATATTCATTTGTGTGAGTGGGATGTGCATTATCCATACATTGATATGCATACTATATGTTTAGGTATTCATGAAATAAGAAGTTGTCGAATGTGTATGTGATATTCATTTGTGTGGTTGTGATAATTATACTTTCTACATTGATATGCAGACTGTACGTTTAAGTGTGCAATGATCTAATTGTTTACCGTGCATGTGATATTCATTTTTGTGGGTGTGATATGCATGATTCATACATTGATTTGCAGATATTTTGTGTAACGATATTGTACTAACATAAGCATATTGTTGATTATGTATACATTTTTGTGGGTGTGATATGCATGCTTCATTCATGATTATGTATACATTTTTCATTATTCGAGCATATATTTTGAGTGGTTTTTTAAGCGTTCTAATAAAATATAAATTTTGTCTTCTTCAGCTTTCTGTGTAGGTGGTTGGTTCAGAGTTACAATGCAAGTAAGGGAAAGATTTTGCTCCCAGACGGTTCTACGTTGGATGTCACAGATAATGACGTGGAGATTTGTCTTGGCATTCCATGTGGCCCCGTTGAGATAGACCCTTTGGTTCAGATGGATGTGGTAGAGAACTAGAGGAAAAAAATTAATAAGAAGTTGCACAACATTAGATATAATCATGTTGGTGCGCATATGTTGTCAATCGAAAAAGGAGGTGATGACTTCATATGGGATTTTATTGTCATGTTCCATTCTTGCATAGTCGAGCTGACGCAAAGCGGTACTGCGAACCATTCTCTCATCCGTGGCTTAGAGCATCTCGATGGCCTGAGGACAATGAACTGGTGTGGTTTCGTAATAAGTTGTCTTATCGAGGCCAAGAAGAAGTGGGATTTGAATCATGATGCCTACTTTACTAGTTCACTCTACTTCTTGACGATATGTGGGTCTCCATATATACATTGCGGGAATTATATTTGAATTTTAATTTATTTTATTTTATGTTCTTGATAATGATTATCATTTTTCATGTATGTGTTATTAATTTGTAAGTGTTTGATATATACTTCTTTCATTTGTTGATATGCAAGTGTTTTTTGTGCATATGATTTCAAGTTAATGTGTTGACACCCAACCATAATGTGTTGATATGCAAGATATGCTTAATGTGTTGATATTGGTGTGATATTCATGCTTAATGTGTTGATATGCAAAATACATGTGTAGTTGTTTCCAATGTATGATATTCAGGTATCCTTTTATGATATGCAATATGTAATAATGGATTATTTCCTTGAGCGTGCATGTTATATTAACGTGTGTGATTGGGATATTCATTATCCCTACATTGTTATGCAGAATATATGTTTAGGTAATCATGGTCTAATTATCTATCGGTCTTGCATGTTGATTATGTAGAACAACTACACATGTATTTTTGACAAAATACATGTGTAGTTGTTCTAATGTGTAGTTAATGACATACAAATTGATACTCATTATGCATCGTGAAAATCATTTATTGAATGCAGAGTCATGACATTTTCTAACCATTTTTTCAGGTTCTGTACTTGGACCGTGTGGTCTTGTACACCAAGCGAACCATTCCAAGAAAATTTTCCGCATTTGTCGGATGGACTGAAGAGCTTGTAGCTAAGAGAGAAGATATTGAAATGAGCTATGGGGTGTTTGGGGATGGTAATGTGGAGCCTTAGTTGTCTATCAAAAAAAGGCTAGATGATGCATGCCCGGTCCAAGAATCAAACCCCAAAAAGGTTAAGTTTCAAACCTAACTTATGAGTTAAATCGAACTTACAAAACAGAATATATGTCTATGTCACATATGTTTTTGATTTAATAATGTTAAAAATAAATATGTTGGTATGCATAATATCATGTTGAAATGGATGTTCTAGTTTTATTCAACATGATTTTATTATTGTGTATACTTTATAGTTTTTGATGATCTTGATGATATTAATATTGATATGCAAAATCGACATGTTGATATGCATATTTTATCATGTTCAAGTGGAGGTAATAGTTGTATGTTTAATTCAGTTGTGTATATTTTGTTTATAAATATTCTTTATCAACTTGTACAGGAGTTCAACAAAGGCATGGTGAAGGATTTGAATATCATGGCACAATGTAATTGTCAAGATAGTCAACAGGACCAAGAACATTCCTATTGAGTACAAGGACGATGAGGTGTCAATTGCACTCACTGAGTCGGCAATGGCATTGTTGGGTTCTAGATCTGATTCTCTACATGAGGCTCCTTTTGATCTATCCACCCAAGTATGGAACGTGCTATCGCAATCCCAAGACCCCTTTTGGACTAATCCGGAGTTGATCAAGGTGGTTGAAGAGATCGAGGTTGCGATGTCTAGGCGGAATGACATCATCAAGCGCGAGAATGATGACTGCGGGTTTAATGACGATCTCCCCTTTTTTCAGGCAGATACAGGCCACACCGAACAAGTGCATCAGTCCAGTCCAACAGTCGTAGTGGATGTTCATATGCGCCAGGTTCATGCACATTTATTTTTCATGCAAAGTCAACTTTGTTTATTTTTTGAATGTTTGATTAATATTAGTTGCAAAATATCCATAGGGAGATCCGGGAACGAGTGAAGTTGACCCACTAGTCCAACTCCATGAAAGTGCTATTCCAGTAGTTGTTGAGGATCAATCTAAGGTTCTTGATGCCACCACAGGAAAGGAGGCAACAGACAAGGTCGGCACAAATGATACTTTTAAAGTCCTGTTTACATTCAATCCTTTAAATTTCGGATTTGCATACTAAATTCCGAATTTATAGGTTTCTGAAGCAACCAAAGGAAAGGAGGCATCGGACAACGTTGGCTCGGCTGATATGTTTGAGGTCCTTTCTACATCCAATCCTTTAAATTTGCAATTTGTATACTATGTGCAAATATGTTTTACTTAGGTGATATTCACGATTCCTTCATTGATATGCACACTATATGTTTAGGTATTACTGATCTAAGAAGTTGTTGACCGTTCATGTGATATTCATTTTAGTGGGTGTGGTATGCATGCTTCACACATTGTTATGCAAACTATGTGATTATTTGTGCAATGATTTAACTATTTGTTGATCGTGCATACTGCTTATATAATCTTATGGTACTAATGTGCGCATATCGTTTATGATATTATTTAAGATAAATATGATTCCTACATTGATATTCATGTGGTATTCAATCTTGTATGGTTGTGAATGATCCTTATTTAGAGTTGATGATATTAACTTATATATGCAAACTGCACAGGCCCAATCGAATGCAACTGATGTGGTCATGGAGGTCTAGAATGAGATCGTTGTTGAGCATCCTCCTGCTGAAGTCGTCGCTCCTGCTCAACATATAGTTGATGAGACCAGGGTTAAGAAGGTTGTGGCTAGGAAGAAAACATGTGGTCGTCTCGGAAAGCAACCTACCATTGAACAAACTGATCCGGTAAGCTTAAGGAGGAGTAATAGGATTACAAGCAAATGATGATGATGTCACTTAAGGTCTAAACCAGTTAAGTTGTATTTTGGGGTGAATTAAGGTGGGTCTCAAAGGTTAACATTATGGTTGGATGGCTTTAAAGTCAACATTTTGTGTAGATATAATATAAGCTTCTAGATTTAGTTGGGGTGGTAGTGTGGACAACTTCACGAATTTTGTAACGACTTAATATATGTAAGATTGGGTGGATAAATTTGCGAATTTTGTAACGGTTTATCTTATTTAATGTTCAGCAGACCTTAATAGATATTCACCTTTTATGTGTCTGTATGCAAATTAGATATTATTTTATTCATTATATGAAAAAAATGATATTCATCATTGATTTGTCGATATGCAAATTAATGTAGTATGATATTCATGCAACGGCATTTCATATTCGTTATGTATCTGTTGACCAAAACGTTATTTCCAATTCAGGCACACATGGACGGTAAAGAGGACGATGATGATTTTATAACACCGATGGAATGTGTCCAACAAAAATCCAAAACGGTCATTAAGCTACCAACCACAAGAAAGAGCCCATGGTTCAATAGGATAATAAACGCAAGAACAATGATCACTAAAGAACAACATGTATTATATGCATATGTTGTTACTCAAGTTGTGGATGGGTTAGTGTTTACTACTGAAACAGTTTGCATTCAATGATTACACTTCTTTTTTTATTTTTTGACCTCTCCCCTTTATTAGGGAAGTCCTATTTGAGTGCAATGGTAGAACACTTGATGTGAGCGAATTCAGGTCACTTGAAGAATCCACCTTTATCTCAATTAACATTGTCGACTTGTGGTGCATATATTTAAATGATTTAGAAGATGCTCGAAACCATACCACTGTATCACGGTTGTTCGTTTATCCATCAAATTTGGTACGTATTCAGTATATACAATGTGATATTAACAAGTTGTTCAATGATATTCACTGAATCCTTATTGATATTAACCGTAATATTAGTTTTACCCACCTACAAATGTTTACACATTCAATTTGCATAAGCAGATTTCCCCCCTCACCAACCCGAACAAAGGTGACTACACCTCAAAATTCTCCATATTGAAATCTGGGATGGATGAATTGGTAGTGAGTCTCAACCATTCATCTCTGGTGGATGCAGATTTAGTAAGCAGTCATCCCACAATATTTATTCCCATAAGCGTATTCAGAAATGATTTATTGATATTCGTCAATTAACATTACGTTTCAATAACATGTCTTCTTCCCCATACTGAAACATGAGCATTTTTATTTGATATGTTTCAAATTCATATGTTCCAAGATAGAGATTATTGATAATTCGACAGTTGGTGATGAGGACCCGAAAGCAAAATATGGTGACACAATTCCCATACTGGTAATAAGATAGCACTCTAATCAGGGAACGTTTAATTGTTTTGTCCACTATAACTTATATGGTATGCCACAACTACTGCTTGTTAGTCCACAGTCCAAGATGTTCCTTGAATACATGGCTTCGATGAATCTCAACACAAGGTGCAATGGTTTTACCAGCGGTCGTATGTTCATTCTGGAAATGTAGTGGCGTGATAACACAAACAAGGTCGACTGTGGGGTATATTTAATTCCCCATATGGAGACATATTTTAGACAAGAGGTGAAGCATTGGGAAACTGGATTCAAGCCTAACTCCTCGAAGCGTATGATTCATTTGTGCAATAAGTATCTACATGCCCTTATTACGTCTAAGATGAATAGTTTGAAAGACGTCGTCATCGAGGAGGCTACAAATGTTATGGAGCATTTCAAGAATGAACAGAGGAAAGCAAAATCAAATGGAAAGGAAGAGTAGATAGTTGTAGTGCTACTTTTATTATCAACTTATAGTTTATGAAAGTACAATTTGTTTCTATTTTATAGGATTGCTTAGACGTTTTATTCAACTACTTAGCAATATATTTGACTAATCAGGTACAATTTTGCATTACCAACTTATTGATATTCACATATCATTTTTGTGTCGGAATGCAATTTATATGTTATGTTATTCACGATACATGAATTGTAGTCACCGTATAGATTTTGTAGCTTAAAGTTAATCAAGTTAAGTAGACTATATGAATGAATGAAATACGCAACAATATTTAATCACTTCACCTTTTTTTCCAAAACCTATGTTTGAATAATATCTATAGATACGTGAAACAAATGCCCAAATCCCAAATTACTAAGCGGATAGCTTATGAATATCTCAATACATAACGTGAATATCTAAATAAAAATTTCGCATATTAGTAAACTACACATCTTCTTTGCAATTTCTGTTGTCATGACCAACATACTTGTTGCACCTTTTGCATTTCCTCATGCCTTTTTTTTTTTGCATTTTCGGGTACAACCTTCTTCTTTCCAGCTTCGGCTATAGGTTTCTCCTTTCCATCTTTGTACCTCTTCCCGCTGCCTTTGTTCTTCGCTTGTCTGGAGGTTGAACAAAGACCTCATCCGGCGCACTAATTCCTGCAAAACTCTCAACCACTGATTCTCTTACTCCTTCTTCCTTGTTTTCAACGTTATCATCCGCTTTAAAATCTGACTTCTTATTCTTCAATGTTAACAACATATCATTTATCTTGTCATTATCTTCCTCCACAATTCCAACACAAGAATATATTACTAACCATAATATGTTCATCATAGCTTGTTTGTCTTATATTCTTACACTTTGATCTCATACGTCATTAGGAATACCGCTCTTTGCCCTTGTCGCAACACCCTTTCTCCATCTATCTAGTATTAGGCGTTCAAGAGCCTTTTCATAACCATAACATTTCAAAGCGGCGAAAATATGAAGACATGGTAAACCAACTTTGTTGAACATCATGCAGCTGCACGTAGTGATTTTGTGACGCAATGGATGATCTACTTGGAATAAATCTTCACTCCCCTCCTTTACTGTATATGTCACTTGGTCCTCACCTGCACATGAATACCACTTTTTAACAACGAAAATCAACCACAGCGAACTACATATCTGTTGACAAAATATGAATGTCGATACATGAACTGATATATATATCAATGCAGCATTAAAAAATCAAAAAAAATGAATAACATATTGTTTTTAAGGCCTACTTGCAGTTATTCAAAATTCCATGAGTGATATTCACAACTCTCAGGATTGGTATGCACGATTTGCACTTCAAACATTTTAATAACAAACAGATTGTAGTGAATACGGTAACATTATAAATATCGTACCTGGTGTCTCATTAGTGAAAGAACAATCAAAACACGCTGCGGTATTCTCTTCTTGCACGAGAGAAAACATTTTCAGGGTATACACCTCAGAAGCATGCTTCTCAATCAACAACAGTGTTTTCAATACATGCGTTTGTGTGTCCGAATCGATATCATTCCTTATTTGGTTATAACGTTGGGTTTCCATTGCACTATCAAAGTCAATCAACAGCTCAACAAGGCTAAAGTTCATGTTTGAATAATTACTAAAAAAACTATTATGAGACTCTGAAATCGATGTTGTGCGAACCAGACCACCAAGCATAATATCCTTAAAATACATCGGGATCCAATAGCGTTATAGATCATACATATCACCAAACCAAGGTTTCTTATCAAGCTCATACTCGACCACAAATTCCTTTCATCCCTCCTCAAACTCCGAGATTGTATGTTTGTCATCCCAAACCAACTTGTCCAGCTTCTTTCTGAAATCCTTTGAATTACTTTTTTTTGCACCAACCTTTTTTGACACCTTTTCCATGATGTGCCACATACATAATCGATGTCTTGTTTAAGGCAATACATTCTCAATAGCAATCTTCATCGCGGGGTCCTAATCTGTCACAAGGATCTTTGGAGCATGCCCCATTGCTTTTTGAAAGTGACCGAAAAGCCATTCGTATAATTCAACGTCCTCCTTCATGACCAATCCTGTACCAAACGTAAGACTTTTCTTATGGTTATCAATTCCAGCAAACGGTGTGAATACCATATAGTACATGTATGCATATCACTTAAATTATTTTGCATATCATAATTTAAAAAATCATTTATGTAACCAACTCTCTACATTAAAGTACTTGTTTGTTCTATAGGTCGAGTCAAAAGAAACCACATCTCCAAAAGCAGTGTAATTCCGACATGAGATGGATCTGCTTAGAATAACCTCATTAATTGTTGTTCAATGTTCACATCATACTCAAAGTAAAAGGCATCGCATTGTTCCTTCTTCTTTGTAAGCCTATTGATGACCACTTGCGCATCAGCAGCTGTAATGTGCGACATCAGATCTCGCTTGAAATTCATGAAGTCCCTTGCCATCGCCCTCATGTTCCTATATCCACCAACCATCTCTTTTAAGAGATAAAAAGACCTTACTGGTCCCAAGTTCGCCTTTCCACAGCTCATAATAAATTTTTGATGTAGAATGTCCATCTTCCTACTACTCTTGAGGAAATGCCTTGTTGTATTCAGTATCATATCGTGGTTGTGTCTCTCTGTAAACTTGTCAACCACGTATTCGGTAATGCTATCACTACCTTTCAGAGAGATTTTGCATCACACACCCTATTATGTTAGATGTTGTCTTACGTTTGCCCGTACTAATAGCTACATTCTTGAATCCTGCCCTATTGCACACAAAGTATTTTATGTTAACAACATCTGATCGGGTGAACTTGTGCGAGGTGCTTGATCTAACATCAAAACCAACTGTGGATGCATAATCACGATAGAATGACTCTCCTTCATCCAGGTAACTGAAGGTTTATCCATGTACTGGTTTCATTGGAAGGGAACATAGCGGAACCCAATGCTTTTTGTTTTTGTCGTCTGGGTCAATAACACACTTTGTACCATATGCGAAATCAGCCTTTTCTTCATTTGACAGCCCATCATCAGATACATCAACATCATTGTCCGTTGTAGATGAATGTTTATCTATTCAGAGATAAAAGCGAATATCATTTACAGAGAAACGCATATCCATTCACTTTTTTTGAATATCTGTATGAGTATGACTGAACACGAACACGACTAATAGATATTCAGAATATCATCTTCCATGGCGTGCATATCTATTCTGAATTTATGCATATCAGTATGAATAAGACTGAACATGAACACGACTAACAGATATTCAGAAATACTTGAACAATTTTCATGATATTGGTTTTTATATGCACAAAGTTTCAAATAGTTTGAATACAAATTTTTTAAATTGGAATTTCAACTACCACATAGTGCATATCTATTCAGAGTTTATGAATATCAGTATGAATAAGACTTAACTTGAACACGGCTAACATATATTCAGAACTAATTGAACGATATTCACGATATGCCGCTTGGAATATCAGCTACCAGATAGTGCATATCTATTCAGGGTTTATGAATATCAGTATGTATACGATTGAACATGATCACGACTAACAGATATGCAGAAATAATTGAACGATATTCAAATAATTTGCTTTGATATGCACAGATATGCAAAATTTTTATTTTCAATTCAGTGGATGTGTTATATACATAATGAATAAGTACTCATAATACTTGAATATCAGATATAGGATAGTGAATATCAGCATGAATACGATAGAACATGAATAAGATTATCAGATATGCAAATTATATATAACAATATTCACAATTTTCGTGTTGATATGGAGAATGTTAACTTTTAACTCATTGAATATATTGATATGCACGAACTTCCACTGAATATGTGTATTATCTAAAGACAGTGGCATGAGAAAATCGTAACCAATTAAATGCATATCAATGAAAAAACAAAGTTGTTTCAAGGGAGACGAGCATAATGAAGGCGACGATGGAAACCCTAAAACCCCTAAATAATATATTGTTGTGCAAACAATGTACACGAGCATGTTTCCATACATGCTCGTTGAAAGCACATATTAATGAACTAATAAGAACCCTTAAAAGAACCCTAAAAACACATCATTCATAAAAATCACATCAAAATCAATTTGAATATCCTTGAACAAGAACACTAAAAAGCGCTGATCAGCACTACTTTGCAGTGTTTATCTAGGGGTTGTTACCGGTGTTTTGGGTGCAATTTGTATGGATTTAGAGCACAACTGTGGAATATGGAGTTGGAGAGAAGAAGTGTGGATTTGGTGGTTTGGAGAAGCGTAAATGAAGATATCCAGAAGAGGAGGAGAAGACCACTTGAGGAGACCAAAGAAGATAGAAGGAGGAAGCCACACGAAGGAGAATAGAGGGGAGCCGCGACCGCGGACGGAGGTAGAGTTGATCGCGGCCAAGTCGAAGCATAGACCCAGCCGGGTCTACAGGCGAAAATCCGCGACCGCGGAAAGTGTGCCACGCCCGCGGAAAATTCCCCAGAGCTGCACACTTCGAGAGCAAATTTCCATTTTCCGCGACCGCGGAAAATCCCATCAGTGCCAAAGGTCGAGAGCAGATTTGCAATTTCCGCGACCGCAGATTCTGTTCCGCGACCGCGGAATCACACGACAGGCGGCCCGCGAGGATTTTTCGAAGTTTCTCTGTTTTGCCTTTTTTAGATTTTTCTTTATTTTATTATTTCGTACTTTATATTTTATTTTCTTTTAGACTACTTTCGTTATCTTTTCCCTTTAGTTTTGGGGTTAGGTTATTTAACCTAGTTTTCCATTCATTGTTCATCATCACGTTATTATTCAGACCTAATTCAGATTTAGTTTTCATTGTTGTTTTTCGCACCTTTTGCTCAGGCAGACAATTGAAGCCTTTGGTTGATTTGATTGTGAGGTTATTCCTTTACTCTTTCTATGATTGTTTTAATTCTCTCTCGTGCTTAATCTCATTCATCGTATATCGATTCCCCTTGATTTGTTGATTAGGATATCAAATAGATTGTTAATAGTAGTTCCCTCTAGCCTGACAACCTAGAGAAGATTAGTATTACGCTATTGGTTCCCCTTTTCTATAAAACTTGTTGAGATTGTTATTGATCATACTATTAAGGATTGGAGGAAACCGTTTGAGAATCTTGATCCCTTAATTTGTGTAGAGAATTAATTGCATGTAATTGTATGATTGTTTGCTACACTTGCATGTACTTATCTATTCCTGAATTCATTGCTGCTGTTAGATTCAATCTAAAAGGTCTTCTAGGGTATTTGATAGTTAGGGTTATCAGGACTGGTTGGACTGATAACTATTTCAGAACAGGAATTAGGACATTCATGAGTATTGAGGATTAGGAATAATCAATGATCGATCTATCAATCTGAAGTGTGGATATTTGTTTGGCTGAGCTATTTTCCCAATTTGATTTCAAGTCCTTGCTTTTATTTATTTTGTTTACTTGTTTGTTTTTAAACTGAAACCCCCCTTGGTTACTTGTTGGTATAAAATTACATCGTTGGATTAGTATTTGATTCTCTATGGGATTCGACCCTTACTTACCAGACTACATTAGTTAGGTTTTTAAGGATTATTTTGTTTAGGTGTCACGACAACGCCTATCAAGCGCATATCAATGAACTAACATGAACTAACCTTCTTCCATATTCAAGACCGGCGATGGAGAATTATTTTTCTCGCGCTTGGTTATGGTGGAAGGCAATGGAGTTGAAGCAGATGAAGAAGATGAAGAAGACCACAATGGGGAGTTGAGCGTCGTTCAAGCCAACAGATTGGATATTTTCTCTCCTTATTTGGATTTTCTTTTTTTAACTAACCATTTTTTTTAGAAAATTACATATTGTGGCACTTATTTTATGGTAACACACCCACCATAATATCTCTACAACCTATCAATCCATGTATCAATCTTCTTCAATCCAACGCTCTTTATTTATTCACTCATTTCACTATAAGAGTCATTTTACCTGAGTGTCCCTCTATATATATATATATATATATATGGATTAAGTGAATTGATCACATGTGAACTACAACTCACATGCAAACTGTGCGAACGCTTTGACCGATGTTGACCACTCATTGACCGACTTTTGACCACCCGTTGACCGACTATTGATCGGACCTAGACTAAGTTTTTATTATGTAGCGATGAACATCTATGTGCACTGTGATGCGCATTCTCATGCACTACAGCACACATCATATATGCAATGTGATGCACATAAAACACACATGCTCCAACAACCAAGTCTTTTTAATGAAGCAATGTGATATGACTATGGGTGACATCATATTTGAGGAAGAACAAAAGCTAAAAATAAAGGAATTGTTTAGATGTTGGATGGTGACAAAACCGCTGAACATGTCCCTCCGACACCTCCTCACTATTTTGGCCATATTGAGAGCTACGAACTCTCATGACAATTGCTTCCATGAAATCAGCCCCGAACAGGCCTATAAAGCCTAATCTCTACCGACGGTCCAACTCTTGCCAGAAATTGTCTCATCTAATTCAATGTTAAAGAAGACCAAAGAGCACCAATGTGAGGCCATCAAATATATATGATATTGATCATTTAATAAGTGTATTTTATGCATGAAATGAAGGGGCTAATCTCTCTCCTCAATACAATGAATGGGCTGCAAACTCTTCCTCTCCCCAAGGAATCAAGACAAGGCTATGTGAAGAGTTTTTAGTTTCTTTATTGTCTTCTATTTATACCTTATGTTCTCTACCATTGTACGCACGTCTAATATGAATTGAATCAAGCCTTAAACTAAGTGTTTTGTCAAGAGAATGTCTCCAATTCTTCTTGTTTGCTCGTGAGTAAGATCGAGTGTGCTCGTGCGTAATATCGAGCATGGATAAGCTTCTTTGAGTGAGTCATATCTCTAATTTTTTTGTCCTATTCAAGGCTTGAGTGGTGAGTCATATCCACGATATCCTTGTCCACTTATCCCTTTCAATTTCTAGCAAAGAAACCCTTACAAAAACGGATCCAAGATCCAACCAAAAAAAAGCCCTGAAATCATCATTTTCAAGCACCGATCGTTATTGTTGTCTTGGGATCGATTGAAAGCCGAAACTTCCTTGATACTGAGCATATAACGATCCAACTTCTCATCACAATGGGCATCCCTTGTGCACTACGATGCACATTCTCACGCACTATGACACACATAATCCATACAATGTGATGCACATACATTACAAATGCTCCAAAAATCAAGTCTTTTTCATTGCAGAGATGAACATCCCATGTGCATTACGATGCACAATCCACATGCACTACGACATACATTTCGCATGCAATATGATGCACATACAACACACATGCTCCAAAAAATAAGTTTTTTTAATGAAGTGATGCACATTTTTCATCCACTGTGACACATTCCCATGCATTGTGACACACGTTCTCTATGTATTATGATGAACAACCCCAATGCACTATGATGCACATAGAACACACATGCTCCAAAAACTAAGTCTTTTTAATAAAGGATGAATATTCTCTATGCAATGCAACTCACATTCTCTATGCACTCTTTCACGAATTCTCTATGGGTTGTGATGAACATCGAACACACATCGAGTGACATGCTCCAAAAAACTGAGCCTTTGTTTAATGAAGAGATGCACATTCATGTGCGCTGTAATGCATATACACAGTGACACGAAAGCTTTTTTAATAAAGTGTGTTCTTTTATTTACGAAAATCTCATTAATCAAGTATATACTTGGCAATGATCTCATTTAATGAAACTTCAATTGTTGTCATTGATTGAAAACAATCCAACATTTTATGTTACTTTAACTTTGACTTATTTACAAAAAAAATTCACATCTTCCGACCAAAGCCCACTTATACATGAATTTGATCTGATGACCCAGATCAATCCGCATGTGAACCCCCGTTCACACCTGAACAACCCTCTATAGAATAATACATACAAGGATATAAAATTAATACAAGGAATCAATTTTGTTTTGAGCTAACTACGGTGGTTCGTTATTGTTTTTTTTTTTGTTACAAGACAAACACAAGGCATGCATTTTAGGTAAAAAGCATGCCTAAATCATCACTATGGATTCTTTCTACAATATCTTTACAAATAAGATCAATTTTAGATTTCCTTCTGAAAATTCTAATCTAGATGAATACATCTAAGGTGAAGAAGTCTAGGTCTTCAAAAAGTCATGAAGAAATGTATTAAGTGTTGTAGGACTCATATCATGTGTTGCAAGAAAAACCATGGCCATGTTAAATTCCTTAAAATGATGAAAAACTAAGAAAGAATCCAAGTAATGCATTAGGGAACAATGTCTAATATAATTGTTCTAATTTCCAAACGAACCTTCCATATTCCCTTTATAGAATTAATAATGATTAGATTATCACATTCTGATACTATCTTTCTAATGCTTAATGTAATTTCCTTACGAATTTCCTCTAGGACAACATAAGCTTGTGCTTGTAGTACTGAAGTATTAGGTATTTGTTTTCTAACTAAATAGAGAACCTCTCCCATATGATTTCGTAAAATAAGTTCAATATGGAATATTTGATTGCTTCTTTTGGAGCCATCAAAATTCCATTTCACCCATCCATTAGCAAATCTCTTCCAAAGTCTATTTTAACTAAGTCTTTTTTCTTAGTTTCTGAGGGTTGACTAGAAGTATTATTTAGATTAAGATGTTTAGTTATATATTCCAATACTTGGATTGGAGAAGTCTAAAACCTAGTTCACTCGCTAAGTCTCTTTGCAGTCATGGCGTAATGGTTAAAGCACCTAACTTATAATTGTCCAAGATCATATGGTACTAGATCTGAACTAGCGGATGTTTTGCTGAAGATAATCAAAATTTTCTTTTTCCATATTGCCCACCATAAGAAGTCTATGATTTCAGTATCCGTATTTGATGTTCTAAAACATTCCAAGTCAATTAAAAATCCGATGTATTTTGAAATAAATATTTCTTAGCAATTTTTATTTGAATATTAAGGATCATATGTCTGGTGTAGCTACATGTAAAGAAAAAATGACTTAGATGTTCGTCATCCATATTACATAAATGAAGGTACTCTAGAGAAATGTTTTTTTAATCGTTCAATTCCAGGTAAGCAAACAGTGAATGATTTCCAGAGAAAGTTTTGAAGGACGTTTTAATTTCCAAATACAATTTGAGAAGAGGTTAGAGGGTTGTGAATTGTGGTTGCATGTTAGGAGTCTTGTTGATTTTACCGTAAAGTTCCCATCAGCTGATAAATTCCAAATAAGTGTATCCTCAATATTTGAGTTGGATTCGAATATTTAAGATCTTTCTTATAATATGAGGTGGTAAAAGATTTTTGAGTTTTAGAATGTCACAATTCTTAAATGGAATTATAGAATGAGAAACTTTAAGATTAATGTTACTATTATCGAAATATGGTTCAAGTGTACAACCATGTATCCAATGATATGTTCAAAAATGTATAGTATGTCCATTTCCAAGCTATCAGAAGATATCCTTTTATAAAAAAAAAAAACATTGATAGGGAGAAGTCTTGAAAATTTCCAGGATTGAGTAAGTTTATTTTTATGGGAACATATGTCTCTAGATTCAAGGTATTTCTTTGTGATAATATGAACCCACATATTATCGTGTTCAATCAGAAGTTTCCATAGAAACTTCAATTGCAAGGATTTGTCTGATTTGGGTATTCCCAACCACCCTCAGACTTTGGTCTATAAATATTGTCATAATTTATAAAAGGGTGATGATTAAGGGTTGATTTATTCCAAAATAATTCATTGTTTATTTTATCAATTTCATTATTGATTCCATTGCGTAGTAGGAAGCTTTGCATTCAATAGTTAACTTTGGAACTTAGATTCGATTGTATTAGGATTGTTTTGTCTCATGTAGGGATGGCAGTTTCACCTGAATCTGTTAGACAGCCGAATAAACCGACCAATATAACGGACAAAAATCCGATAAAACGCGGGTGGAGATCGTGTTTCGGGTGATCGGGTGATGCATCGGGTCAGATTCGAGTGACCTATTTCATCCACCCGATCACCCAACCCGTCACCCGACCCGACTAATACCCGACATATAAATAATATATATTATAATTTTATATTTTAAATATATATATAAATACCTTATAAAATAAAAAGAAAAAACCTAAATCCCACCTCCCACAGTCCCACTCCCTTCTAACTTCTAACTTAAGTACAGAACTAAGGGAGCCTCCCCAACCACTCCTTCTTTGCATATCCGTCTCCCCCCTCAATCTCCATTCTCCATCTGCATCTCCACTCAATCTTCATAGAAATTTCATCGGCAAGCAAGTCCGATCGGTACTCTTCCCTCCGGCCCTCCCCGACGCCAACTCAGTCCAACACTCAAGCAACGCTGCCGGTCTCAGACTCTCAGCCCGCCCCTTTGCGCAAAGATGTCTCTTGCTGCTAACCTCTCGTGAAGCACCGCCTCCTGCCGCTTGCTCTAGGCGAAGCTCCACCTCCTTCCGCTCGCAAATTTCACCGAGAATTTTCTTGAAGTTTATTTTTAAGTGTACAATGCTTTGATTTACTTCTTGTAATTGTTATTGTATTTCTTGCTCATATTATGATTTCCAGTATTTTATAGAATTGGGAGATTTTTTAAATGGGTTTTCTGTTCATTCTCATTGAGTTCTGAAGTTGAGTCCAGATCCATTTTGATGTTCACATTCTGTTTTATGGTAGCTCATCAATATCATTGCATTTGTCCATTGTTTTCATTTACAAGTTTATTTAATGTTTATTGTATATTATAAATATTACTATGAGTAAGCTTGAATCGATTTGTTTCCGAAAACTGTGCAATTGGAAAATAATATCTTGAATTGCAATATCATTGTATTGTTTAGGCAAATTTAGTAAAATAATATAATGTAAAAGTTCACCCAAAAAATAACACGATCCATCCGATGGGTATCGGATGAATCGGATTCGGGTGTTATAGCCTTCGGATGCGAGTGTGGGTTGGGTGACCGGTTTCAAATATCGGGTCGGGTGATGGATGTGGTCCACCCGTCCATCACCCGACCCACTGTCATCCTTATCTGCATGTGATAGTAAATTAGTTTTCCATTTGGAAAATTGTTTCTTAAGACTTAAAATAGAATCATGGAATACTACATTTTCAACTATGCCTTTAACAATAGAAACGTGGATGTATATTTTCATATTTTTGGTCACTTGTACATAGACCTGAGCAAACGCGGGTTGGCCCGCCCAACAAATAATACGGGTCTGGACAAGGATTCTAGCCTGAACAGGCCGTTTGGCCCGGCCCGGACGGGTAAGTGGGTCGGGCCCGTTCAGGCCGCTCGGCCCGGCCCGTATATTGTTTTTAATTAATATAAAAATATATAACAAATATATAAAATAAAAAAACCCTAACCTAAAATTACTTACCATTTTCTTATTAATAGTATTAAATAATTAATTTGGAGAATAAAAAATATAAAAAAATCAAAAATATACTTGAAAATAACCAACCGGGCCGGCCCACGGCGGCCCAACCCGAAATTACGGACGGGTCCGATTAAGGATTCTGGCCCGAATAACGGATCGGGCCCGAACCCGTGTTTGATGAGGTCTACTTGTACATTTAGAATACTTGGAATTGAAGTTGCATGTTGATCATTAGTGATATTGGTTGATGCTTGGAAAGTACTCTTTTATGACAGTTTGTTCCAAGTATAGATTTGGATAAAATCATCCAAAATTGATTTTACGTGTAGTATGTTAGCATATGAAGCACTTATAAAGGTTAAAGTATTACCAGCAAAAGGAAGTTCATAATTTTGGTTAATTTGTTACCGTTTCGAATTTTTTATTTATCTTTTTGGTACTAAATTTAGATTATTGTTTTGGGTACAAATAGGAGAGTTACTAGTATAGTACTCGTGCTAAGCACGCGTTTAGGTTTATAAAATATTTTTAATACATTGTTTGTAATTATTAAGAAATTTTATAAAAAAAATATATAAATTTACATTTTATGAATTAAATTAATAAAACACATATAAAAGCTTATCATGTATAATTTGTTTTCATATAATTGTAATTTTATCCAAAAATTATACATATTACGTATATAAATGTATATAATATAGATAAATTTGCGATAAACCATCCGTTATATACGCTATTCTGCGGCAAACAACCCATTATATGCAAAATTATTTTTAACCACCCATAACAAGCCTTTCGTTAACAAAACACCATCCATCGTCGTATTCCATCCAAAATTCAGTTAAAATGTGAAAGACCATTTTTGCTTTGTTTTCCCCAAAATTTAATGGTTTTCTACATATATGGATATCTGGTTTAATATTTTTCTCAATTTATTATATATCCGATTTATAATGCTTAATTTAAAAAAATAAAAAGCAATTAATTCCTTCACCCCCTTGTGTGTGCACTGCTTCGAAAAGGTTGCATGTAATGTGCACTACATCCAGGAGCAATTCGCGACCTTTGCTGCGGTGGTACGCCTCTGTGGGAACAACGAGTAATCTCAGCCCTATCCCGACTACGACGCACCACCACTAGCCACCGACACAAGCACATATCGAAGGGCTCTTTTGTTCAACCCATTTTTAAACCCAACCACACAGTTAAGATTTGCCCAATTCCGTCAACAAATTCAGTACACATAACATGTAAAACACTAATTCGAATGATACTCGACTAGGCCCATACAATAATATCACCAAATAAATATGAACTTCAAATCGATTTCATGTTTGCATAAATTAGGGTTTAAAATTCTCCCAACTTTGGGATTCATCAAATTCACACCCAATTGGATCAGTTATACACTCCTCGGCGAAGTTGAAGTTGTTGATCTTCATGCTCAATGTTCTCTTGGGGCAGGCCACTGCGATTTCACCGCCTCTATAATTTCTCCACCGGGAGAAGGTCGCATAGTCTATGGGACGATGATGATGAGGGAGTTAATAGGGGTGGTGCTGGTGTTGGCTTCGACGACGATTAAATGGTTAGCCGGTGACAACGGTGGTGGAGATGAGAGAAGCGGATTGGGTTTGGTTTCTTTATCGGGTTCGGTTCATTTTTTTGGGTTTGGAATCAAATACAAAAATCAGGATTAAACCCATAATTTTGAAAAAAAAACAAGGGATAAAAGGATAATTTTATCCATTTTGACGGTAGATAATCATAGGTGGCGAATCGCTAACGGAAGTAGAGATATGGTTGGTTTAGAATAATTCCGTATATAATAAGTCATAGAACACTAGTATAAAATTTTCCATAGATAGCACTAAAATTAGAGCGCTATTAAAAAGCACAGTAAAAAAGAAAAATACTTAGCGGTTTTTAAAAAAAATCGCTAAGACATATTAATATTTTATTTGAATTTAGAATTTTCAATTTCTTAGCGCTCTTTTGAAAAAAACGCTAAGAGTTATAAAACACTTTTAGCGCTATAATTTATACTTCTTTTTTATAAAAAAAATGTTTTTAATTTTGTTAGCGTTTTTTTATTAACAAGCGCTATGTTTTTTTTACCACTTTTAGCGCTATAAAAAGCATAATAACTTATAGCGCTTTTTATTTTTAAAATGTTAATAATTTTGTTAGCGATTTTTACTAGGAAGCGCTGTGCTTTTTTACCACTCTTAGCGCTCTTTTCTTGTTAGCGCTATAAAAAAACGCTATAAGTTATTATGCTTTTTATTTTTAAAATGTTAATAATTTTATTAGCGGTTTTTACTAGGAAGCGCTATGCTTTTTTACCACTTAGCTCTTTTTTCTTATTAGCACTATAAAAATTTCGCCTTTTTAGGGCGCAAATCCCTTATATCTCTCGCGCCCTAGCTTCATCTCATCTATGTATCCCGCTCTTTGGACTTGTCTCTCCCAGCGGCGGCGTCTTTCGACTTGCCCTCACCCTCGCCCTAGCTTCATCTTCATCTCCTCTCTCTCGACGTCCATTGCCCTATTATAGGATTTATTGGTGTGGCTTAGATATCACATGAGTGTCACGTGGGTTGATAGAATGGTTAGTTAGAACCAGGGAATAGCCGGTTGTGGCTACTGGTTGTAGGCGGTCATTTTCACTTTATATAAAAGCACATTCCCTTTGTAATTTTCAGTTAAGTTCCTGCTGAATATACAAGGTGAGATCGAGAGGGTTTGACAGCTTTTCTTCTTCTCGAATGGAGAATACTCCTTGAATCTAGATCCGTTTTCTATATGGTATCAGAGCTGTGGAGGTTCAATTGAGTGAGAGAAGAAGCTTAATCCGCAGAATTTATTGAGATCCTTCGACGAAGCTAACCTGGTTTTCCATGGCGCTAAACGAGCAGCTGTTGCAGCTTGGAGCACTGAAGGATAATGATCCTTTGTCCATGTCCAATTCCGAAAATCCGAATGCTCAGATCACTCAGATGTTGTTTGATGGCAATAATTTTGTTGCGTGGAATCGACAGCTGAGACGAGCATTGGGAGCGAAGATGAAACTTGGATTTTTGGATGGAACAGTGAAGCGACCGGAGGAAGATTCTAAGGACTTAGCTCGGTGGATTAGATGCGACGAGATGGTGTCATGTTGGATCCTGAACTCGATGATTCCAGATCTGTCAAATTCATTCATCTTGATGAATTCAGCCAGGGAGCTGTGGATTGAAATCCTTGACAGGTATAGTCAAAGTAATGCTCCTATTTTGTTCCAATTGAAGCAAGATTTGCTTAAGATTGTTCAAGGCGATTTATCTGTTACCAGTTATTATACTAAATTGAAGAAGTGCTGGGATGAATTATCTCTTATGAATGCTGTTCCGCCTTGTTGCCATGGATTTCTGGCAAAATGTACTTGTAAGGTGTTAGCTCATATACAGGAATTGGAAGATCAGGATCGTTTGTTGCATTTTCTTGTGCATCTGAATTCTGATTATGATGTCATAAAGAGTCAGATATTAGCCATGGATCCAGTTCCCACGCTCAATAGAGCTTATAGCCTTGTCTTGCAAGTTGAGAAACAAAAACAGATATCTGTCAAGCCACCAGAGACTTCAGCATTCATGGCTGGTTACAAGCCATCACTGGAAGGAAATTCTGGTCCTAAGAAGGAAGGAAAGAAGAATTCTAGTGGTGATATAAAACACTGCACTGTATGTAACATGGATGGACACAACTCTGAGGGATGTTTTGAAGTGATTGGTTATCCAGACTGGTACAAGGGTAAGAGGAACAAGAAAGGAACCAAAATTGCTTCCAATGTTGCTCAGGACAAGTGTATTTCTGAGACACCTCTTGGAGAGAATAACATTGGACCTAGTAACAAGATGCAATCTCTGGATCCTGCATTTGTGCAAGCTTTATATCAGGAAATAATGAAGATGCATAAGGGAAAGGAGGTCATGGCTGGATCTTCTGTCAACTATGCAGGTATTTCGTTTCTCAACCTTGTCTCTTTTGAATCCCATAAGAATGAATGGATATGGGATACAGGAGCTACTGATCACATGTGTCCCTTTGCTGAGTGTTTATTCGATCTTAAGAGATTGTCTAAACCAGTCATGGTCAGATTGCCTGATGGCACAGTAAAGAGAGTTGAATGGTCAGGAAGGGCTGTGTTGTGTCATGAATTAGTGATTGATGATGTGCTGCTGGTTCTTGATAATAAGTTCAACTTGTTGTCCATCAGTAAGATCAGTAAACAGAGAAAACTTCTTGCTAGTTTTGATGGGAATTCTTGCTCATTACAGGACCCTTTGAGTAAGAAGATAGTAGTTGTTGGCAAAGAGTGTGGTGGACTTTACAAGATGGAGATCAAGCAAACTGGAGCTGGAACAAATACAGAAGATTGTCTGAATGCTAATAGCAATAAGGATGTGCATATGTTGCACAATAGACTAGGACATTTATCATTCTCTAAGATGATTCATGTTCCTAGTTTCAACTGCAGGAATGTAAAGGATGTTTTCTGTGATACTTGCAACCTTGCTAAATTTCATAGATTACCTTTTCCTAATAGCACAAACAAGTCATTAGATATTTTTGATTTGTTACATGTGGATTTATGGGGACCTTTTAGTGTTCCTAGCATTAATGGAGAAAAATATTTATTCACTATAGTTGATGACATGAGTAGAGTCACTTGGACTTTTCTCTTACATAACAAACAGCAGGTTGTATGTGTTGTTAGAGAATATATACAGCTTGTTAAAAGTCAGTTTGGGAAGGTGCCGAAGGTGGTCAGATCGGATAATGGAACTGAAGTGGTGAATAAAGATTGTCAGACATTCTTCAGGGAGCTGGGTATTCAGCATCAAAGGAGTATGCCTTATACTCCACAACAGAATGGTGTTGTGGAGAGGAAGCATAGACATCTCCTAGACACAGCAAGAGCTCTTAGTCTTCATGCAGGATTGCCAAAGAAGTTCTGGGGAGATTGTCTGTTGTCTACCACTTACTTGATCAACAAAATGCCATTGGTAAGCATTGGATGGAAGACACCATATGAATTATTGTTTGGCAAGCCCCCTATCTATGATAATATGAAGACTATTGGTTGCCTCTGTTATGTTGGTACTGTCAAAAGGAGCAGGGACAAGTTTGATGTCAGAAGTAGAAGATGTATTTTGCTTGGTTATCCAGTCAATCAGAAAGGATATAAAGTCTTTGATATCCAGACAGAAGAGGTTGTGTATAGTCGAGATGTCATATTCTATGAGGATAGGTTTCCTTACAAGAATGGCACTTATCTAGGCACAGATACAAGTAAGCCTGCTGTTGCAAACAAGCAATCAGTTGATAGTCAGGATAATGATGAGTTCTTTGTCAGTATTGGGTTGCCCAGCACAGAGTCATCATCAACAGATCCATTATTAGCTGCACCTGATTCAATACCATCAGTTGCACTTGATCCAATACCATCAGCTTCACCTATTCCTCAGGAAGTTGTTGTTCAGGAAGGGAGAGTGCCTAGAGAAAGAAGGGCTCCTCGATGGACTTCTGACTATGTCATGGGAGCCACAGGAATTCATACTTGTCCAGACACTACATCTAGCTTTTGTGCCTCTCTAACTAAGGTTTTGGTTGTGCCTGAGCCAGTAACTTACAAGCAAGCTCAGGGAATTCCTGTGTGGGAGGATGCTATGGCTAAGGAACTTGCTGCACTCGAGTCTAATGGTACTTGGGAGCTTACATCTTTGCCACAAGGTGTCACTGCTATAGGTTCTAAGTGGGTATACAAGGTAAAGTTTAGGCCAGATGGGACTATAGAAAGGCATAAAGCCAGGTTGGTGGTCAAGGGCTACAACCAAAAACTTGGTAAGGACTATAAACATACATTCAGTCCTGTTGCAAAGATGCCCACAGTCAGAATTGTTATTGCTATGGCAACTGCTAAAGAGTGGCCTTTGCATCAACTAGATGTGAATAATGCATTCTTGCATGGGTACTTGGAAGAAGACATTTATATGCAAGTACCAGAGGGTTATCATCCAGCACAACCAAATCAAGTTTGTAAGTTGAAGAGATCTCTCTATGGGCTTAAACAGGCATCCAGGCAGTGGAACTTAGAGTTATCTCATTTTCTTATGCATTTGGGTTTCACACAGTCAACCAATGATTTTTCTTTGTTCATAAAGAATGAGCAAGGTTCTTTCTTGGTTGTCTTGGTCTATGTAGACGATATCCTGATTACAGGAAGCAGTGAGACATATATCCAAGCTGTGAAAAATGCCTTGCATAAGGAGTTCACTATTAAAGATCTAGGGAATGCTAGATACTTTCTGGACATGGAGATATTTCGAGAGGCCCATGGGACCTACCTCAGTCAACAGAAATATATTGTTGACACTTTGGCAGCTGCTCAGATGATTGAAGCTAAGGTAGTTAGTTTTCCTCTTCCTACTGGGCTCAAATTACAGATTGATGAAGGGGTCTTACTGCCAGATGGGGAGCAATACAGACGTCTAGTGGGTCGTTTGCTTTATTTGTCTTTAACTAGACCTGACATTTCTTATGCCGTGCAACATCTCTCCCAGTTTGTTAGTCAACCTAGAGAGCCTCACTTCAAAGCTGTACAGCATGTGCTTCGGTATCTTAAGGGGTCAGTTAATATGGGTTTGTTTTATCCGGTTCAACATTCTCTCAAGATTACTGGGTTCTCCGATGCTGACTGGGGATCCTGTCTTCACACTAGGCGATCCCTTTCTGGTTATTGTGTGTTCATTGGACATTCCTTGGTTTCATGGAAGACCAAGAAACAGGCTACTGTTAGTCGATCTTCTACAGAAGCCGAGTATAGGAGTATGGCCTACACTTCAGCTGAACTTTTCTGGGTCAGTTATGTGCTTGGTGATCTATCTGTTGAAGTTGATCTTCCTATTACTCTATTTTGTGATAACAAAGCAGCTCAGCAAATTGCTGTGAATCCCTGTTATCATGAAAGGACAAAGCATTTGGAGATAGATGCTCATTTTGTCCGAGAGAAAGTGCAATCTGGGTTCCTTCGTACAGCTTATATCCCTACACACTTGCAACTTGTCGATCTTATGACCAAGGCTTTGGCCAAGCAGCCTCATCATTTTTTCTCTGTCAAGTTGGGAGTTGTATGTCTTCCAACTTGAGGGATGGCTATAGGATTTATTGGTGTGGCTTAGATATCATGTGAGTGTCACGTGGGTTGATATAATGGTTAGTTAGAATCAGGGAATAGCCGGTTGTGGCTACTGGTTGTAGGCGGTCATTTTCACTTTATATAAAAGCACATTTCCTTTGTAATTTTCAGTTAAGTTTCTGCTGAATATACAAAGTGAGATCGAGAGGGTTTGAGAGCTTTTCTTCTTCTCCAATGAAGAATACTCCTTGAATCTAGATCCGTTTTCTATACCTATCAACCATGTTCTACTGCGGCGACGCTCTCTCGGTGGCATCTTCTCCGCACGTATTCTCCCGGCGGCGTCTTCGCAGTCCATCATCTTCGGCTTCGCACGGTCAAATCCATCTTTTTGCCATGCCTCACTTGTTATGCGTTTCCTAATTCCTAGCTTCCCGTGTTCTCGTGGTTGGATGTGGCAACGCTGGTACGCGCTTCCCTTTTCTTTCCCTCTTTTCGTTTTGATTTGATTGGATGTTTCTGATTTTCAATTCTAGGGTTTCTGTTATAGATGTGTGAATTTTAAATTGACTTAGAAGCGACGATTGTTATCTTTCTTCTCCAAATTGATCGGATAATTGATTTGGTTCTAATTACGTTGACCATTGATTTGTTGATCTGAATGTCTGAATCCATGAATCTACCTGGAATTGTTGTTTCTGCTATGGTTATTAGAAGTTTTTGTTTATTGATCCAATTAATTAACATTGTAAATGCTCTTTAGAGATGTTGATTATAATTTTGTGACCTTGTTGCCAGTCATTTCCGATGACACGGTGAAGGATGGATATGAGAGATTGTGAACGTTGACATTTCATCCGTGGCAATAGACATTATGAAAAGAAAGTACGAATATGTTCCTCAGCTGAAATGTATCCTGAATGCAAATTTGCTCATTAGACTTTAGTAGTTATGTTGTTTGCTTCCGTTATGATATCCTTCTAGGTGGTGTTCCTTGACGACACAATGAATAGACTTACAAATGGACGTCAGGGATATGAACTTTTTCGCAGAGGAATCCTTTGATAGTATGATTGATAAAGGTATTGTCACCCTGCTTCTACTACTTCAGAATCTGTGGTCAAATTGTGTAACTTATCTCTTGTGAATTTGGTGATTTGTTATGGATTAGACACAAGAACTCTTGATGCGTTGATGGTATGTTTTCTCATGGATTCTACTTTGGACATTTGAGTTTCATTATCTTCTCTTACCTTTAATGTGCTTCTGATGTCAATGCGGTACATTGAGTGGGATGAATTGTTGTTGTTTGTCTGTGTCTTTTTTCTCAGCTTCAGATTGCTCATTGCTAGAAAATTTGACCAAGTATCTAGTTTTTCTTTGCTTTTTTCTGAATGATAAGATCCAGTAGTCATACAAGGCATTGATGATTTAATTTTATTGTATTTTCAGCAGTTATGTGGTAGATCACGCTAGTAGCTAGCTCTGTGATTGCTGCTGATTCCTGCCCCTTTTTTATGAATTTATATTATATAGCTCATTCCCATTCAAGTCAAGTCAGTGCATAGCTGGAAGAAATCTTGGCTTAGAGACTATGGATTTTTCATGCTTTTCTAGTTTCCAGTTCAGATAGGGATTGGGATTAGTCTTTGATTATTATAGTGTATGGAATTTCTGATTTATGCAATATGCAGGCGGTGACAAGCTTAAAATACGGAATAACATGGGACCAAAGCGTGAAGCTTTAGCTGTCAAGGATGAACCTGATGTTAATCTTTCAGCTCACGCGCACACATTCGCTTTCTGTGAGCTTGCAACAACCACCAAGAACTTTCGGCCAGAGTCCTGTCTAGGGGAAGGGGGATTTGGACGTGTATACAAAGGGAGGCTTGAGAATGGGCAGGTATTCTCTCTTCCTGCTTTATTCAAGATTTGATGCAGTCCTTGTAATCATATTCTCATGTGATGTGACTGTAGGCTATAGTATAATTCATTTGACCAGCCTCCTTGACAATGCTCTTATAACCATGCCAATCTTGCTTTCTTCTTATCCTGTAATTTGGTAAATGAATAGGGTGTGGATTCGGAGCAGACCAGTAGTTGATATCCTTCTTACACATGCTTTTCTAGATGTGAAAGAATTCATAGCCGTGACACATGGGAAGATCATCTGAATATGAGACCCATCGAAAAGCTTAAAGATTGGCATAAGCCAAAGAGACTATTTCTCAAAGGAAAGAAGATATTACTCCCCAGTCTACCAACCAACAGACTTTGTTACTAATATATTCTTCTCCTCAAGCGCAACAGGTAATTACCCTTTGCAAAATTTTATGTTTGTTTGATTAGCAATAGATAGCCGATAGATTTACCCTTATGTCTCGTTCATTTTATTATTAAAATAGGGAGCCGAAAGCTATACCATGGACCCATATTTCTCCAATTCGATCTGCTGATGAGGGGTGGGCACACATTGATCTTCAGGCTGGACAATGGAGCTTCTATTTTTCTAGTGCAATATGTATATATGTACTGAACAACCATATGGTGGTGGCAACATTGTTATATATATCTCGACTAATGTTGATTAGCTCAAAGGAAAACCTGTATATGAGAAACTAAGTTTACAACGTTAGGCATCTATGATGGCTTAGTGGATGGTAGTGGCCTAGTGTAGAATATATATTTTTTTCCTTTAAAAAAATTGTAATAGCGGTTTTAGACTTTTAGTTAAAACTGCCATGAATTTCAACAATGATATCGTACCTTATAGCGCTTTTTGTATAAAAGCGCTAAGAGTTTAAAATTTACTTATAGCGCTTTTTGTATAAAAGCGCTAAGAGTTTCAAGATCTAAAAAAATGAAAAGCATAGTGTTTTTTTTTGTAAAAAAGCGCTATGTGTGTATTTATTTATAGCGCTAAATTAAGAGTGTTATAAATTGTTGTTAACACTAGATAGCGGTTTTTCATTGCGGTTGGAAAACCGCTATTCGTATTACAAAAAAAAAACGTTATGCCCATAGTGGAATGGCATATATTACGGGTGGTTTGTCGCAATTTTACGTATAATATAATGTATATTCTAATCATATTATGATCATATTGATATTGAAATGCTTAATAAATTCATACCAAGAATAAAGTTTTTTTTTTTTATACAGACAAACAGATGGTATCCTTACAAACTAGAAGACATATCAAAATCATCACAACGGATGATTTTTACAAAGGATTTACAAGATGAAAAAATACTAGAGCTCAAATCTAGATATCGACTTCGAGAACTTTGTAACTATGTGTAATCATGTTGAGGCTGTAGGTAGTCCAAAATAGCGTTCCGTAGGATAGTAGGAGAGATATTTGAATTTGCCAGTAAGTCAGCAGCTTAGTTTATTATATCAAATATAAGGGAAAAGGAAAAATAATATTTTAGAGAAATACTAAATTTTTATGCTAACGCTAACCAAATATTAACAACTTTAAATATTGAAAAATATAAGAAAAACTAACCAAATATTTTAACCATAAAGATTCAGGAAATGTACTAAAAATAAAATAAAAATGGTGACTCTAGTTAATTAATTATTGAAAACAAATAACGGATAGTCCAAGATATACCGATGTGCCAAGAAGGAATAACAATACTTTTTTGTGTCATATATGAGATAGAAGATATTAGAAAAAACCCAATTTTTAACTCCTCAATGTAGTATTTAATTATAATATGCAGAATAATTAGTGAGCATGAAGTCAAGGATAAGAAGATTACTAACTTTTTATTCAAATTATTAGTTATTAAACAGTGAGCATGAAGTGGAGAATATAAATAAACTAAGGTTGTAAAACCTTTGCATAGAGAAGTCTCATAACCAATCTATATCAATAAGGTTATAAATGTATATATAGGGAAAAGATAACAATCTACTATATATCTACTAAAGTAGAATACTTACTACGTCACATGACGTCCCTAAAATGAACCAAAATTTTCTATTGTCACGTGGCATCACGATATTAAATTTGTCACGTGTCAAACTCTCATTTTTTTCGTTGATTTTCGAAAATCAAAGAAAATAAAATATGTGCCCGTATTAGCCAGATATGCATACAATATGAATATTTTGTATAATCTATTCTTTCCAAAAACGTAGCAAAAAATATTCTCAACCATATATTTTTTGTACGTAATCTATTATATATCTACTAAAGTAGTATAACTACTACGCCATGTGGCACCCCCAAAATGAACCTAAATTTTCTGTTGCCACGTGGAATCACGATATTGAATTTGCCATGTGTCAAGCTCTTATTTTTTTCCGTTGGTTTTTCGAAAATCAAATAAAATCAATGAAAATAAAATCTCTACCCATATTAGCCGGATATGCATATAATATAAATATTTTGTATAATCTATGCTTTCCAAAAACGTAGCAAACAATATTCTCAGCCATATATTTTTTGTACGTAATCTACTATCTATATATATACTAAAGCAGAAGCATAAATCCTACGTGTCGGCCTCACCTTCAATTCGCATACGTGTCGTCACCATATTTAATTTGTCTATGTGTCGGCCTCTGAGCTATGTCACATCATCCGCCACCTCATCTGATATCTTATCTTATTGTTTATTGTCATGACTAATTTATTGTTTATTTTCATAACTATTTAAAACTAAATAATAATTATATCCTTATTATCTTAATATTATCTAATTATTATTAAGCATTATAAGTATTTAATTGAAAAGATTAAGTAAAGTCTATTAGTCTTTATTATCCAAACCCATTAGATAAATTTTGTAGTTTATATGATAAGATTAAATTTGATGACCATACCAATTCATGAGATTAACTTTAGGAAGCATATTTTATATCTATAGATTTAAATTTTTGTGGCCGATTAAGTTGAATTTTTTTAAATCCATTAAAACTTATTTGCTTAACCCTCCTAGATATACACTTATATCGTATCATCAATCTATACTCTAATCTATATCTATATATATTCTATATATATTTAATTCGCCTACGTGTCAGACTCACGTTTAATTCGCTTATGTTTCGTCATCACGTTCAATTCGTCTACATGTCAGCCTCTTAGATATGTCACCTTATCTGCCACCTCATCATATCTTTTCTTATTGTTTATTTTCATAACTATTTAAAACTAAATAATAATAAAAATATCATTTCTTATCTATTTTTTGAATTTTTATCATAACTATTTATCTTATCTTATTGTTTATTTCCATAACTATTTAAACTAAATAATAATTATATCATTTCTTATTAATTTCATATATATTGGTAGTTCTGTATAACTTTCCTCATACTTTTAATATATAAAAACTTTAGCCATAACTAGCTTATCATGTTCTATAGTTGAGATATATCTTATGTACAATATCTACGTAAGAATATAATGATCTAATTTCATTATATATCAATCTCATTTTAAAAAGTTAAAATTTTAAATTATTTGTTCATTTTGTTATTAATTTGAAACAAATCATAATTTATGTGCCTTAAACTAAATAGATTGATTGTGATATATTAATTCCCCATAATATCAAATTTAAATAGTAGCTAATATAATTTTCTAGGTTAATATCCAAATTTATAACTTCAAAAATGTCTTTTATTTAGTATTCATTATCTTAACCGTAACTAACGTATCAAATTCTACGATTTAGATATTTTCAATGTACAATATCTACGAGAATTATACTTATAATTGAATTTTGCATACGTGTTTAAGGCTTTTGCATATATGTTATCACTACGTACAATTCACTTATGTGTCGGCCTCTAAGTTATGTCACCTCATCCGCCACATCATCAAGCCCACCAAAAGCCTATTATAATAATAAATCCTTAATTATTATATATTAAATAATAAGATATGATCTAATAATAATAATTTCGATAATATTGTATATCTTATTTTTTGGTAAAAGGAAGATAGTCTTTTTTGATAAAAAAAGATAATCTATTTCTATCTCTAATAATAATTATTATTATATTAACTAAGAAGATAATATCTAATAATAATACTTTTGTTAATTTTGTATATCTCCTAATTTTTGGTAAAAAGAAGATAATTTATAATTTTTAACTCTAATAAACATTATTAGAGTTAAATTTACCTAATAAAAATAATTTTAGAAAATTTATAACCATAACCCGTGCATGATACGGGCATTATACTAGTTATACTATTACAACTCATAGGGTTATAATTGATAAAAAAAAAATAACCTTATCTAATTCTATCACTTTTGATAGATTTATCAATCATATGGGTAGTCATTTAGCACTTTATCGAATTAACACTATTTTTTTGTTATCTGATTTCCCCTTCTATGTTTATTTTCTTTTAAATCATTACGTATTTTCTTTTGAATAAAGATAAAGTTAGAATTGCTAATATATTTAATATTGTAAAAATATAATCATAATTAATAACTCTCCTGATAAATACTAAATATGAAAATTTATCTATCAAGTCATAATACGGTTTATTAATTTTAAATTTAGATATGCTCAATGAGGATATATGAAAATAGTGCATGTGTCATATACATGATTGAATTTATTAAACATTTTCATTAATATGAGACCTACAAAGTCAAATATGTTTTGTGATACTAAAAATTTATTAACTTTTATACATCAGTACTCTTCAAATATGTCATATTATAGGAAAACAACAATGATCGAAAAGAGTCACCATTGTTAGCCAAGACAAAGTAGGATGTTAAAAAGAAATCACATTTAGTTAGCTTAAGAAATTTTTTGTATAATGATAAACTTTCCATGGGAATTTTTTTATACAAATCATCTCTTATATAAAAATCAGCTTGATATTAAATTGAAGTGTTAATCCAAGTGAAAATGTTCAAAGTGTAACTAATTTCTCATGATAATAAATAAATTTTCTAATAAACTTTGAAAAGAAGATTTTCAGCGCGTAAATGAAAATCACCGCCTACAATAGACAGAATGATTTCAGTGCGTTAAAAAGAAAAAAATACACTTTATTTCGTAGTATTTTTTATGAGAAATAATCTTTAAAATGGTGAGTTAGCCATCTCTTCTATAACAACAAATTTATTTTTATCCTAACTGGATTTGTAATTATCATATTTTTAATACATGTTGTATTGTTTTTTCACAATTTTCTTAGTATGCTATTTTATGTCTCCATATAGTTAACTTAAGATATTACATTCTTTTGAACATAATATATATTATATAATGATTTTTTTGCTCCATTTTTTTATGTGCTCTTTTATTTATTTATCTATCTATATCTATCTATCTATCTATCTATCTATCTATCTATCTATCTATATATAGATATATATATCTATATACAGAGTCAAGCTCCGGTGAAACGGATGCTTACGGTGAAACGTGAGGAGGAATGAAAGCCAACCATTTTGGGACAATGGAAGGCTATGATGGATGTACATACACCCTCTCACACACAATCACACCTCATGGTCAACATCTGACCATTGACCGGTCAATGGTCAACGGTCAGTTTGACCGGTCAACGGTCAACGTTGACCGTTGACCGGTCAAACTGACTTTTGTCCATTTTTTTTAAACAATTAATTTTTTTTTTAAAAATATATTTTTTATTCTTGTTTTTCTACACGTTTTTATCATAAAATTGTCATTAAAAAAGTTGAACAATTCCTTATTAAATTTGAACAATTGTATATCAAAAGTTGAACAAAGTTTTTTGAACAATATATAAAGTTGAACAATTGTACAAACAAAGTTGAACAATTGTAGCTTAAAGTTGAACAATTTCATTTTTATGGTTAGACGACTGTTTCACTAAGCAATTTTTAATTTTAATTTTTTTGGGCAAGTTTTTTTCTTCATTTTTTAAATTGTTTTTCTACACGTTTTATCATAAAATTTTAATTAAAAAAGTTGAACAATTCCTTATTAAATTTGAACAATTGTATGTTAAAAGTTGAACAATATTTTTTGAACAATATATAAAGTTTAACAATTATACCAAAGAAGTTGAACAATTGTATCTTAAAGTTGAACAATTTTATTTTTATGGTTAGACGACTGTTTCAGTAAGCAATTTTTATTTTTATTTTTTTTGGGCAAATTTTTTTCTTCCTTTTTTCCCTTGTTTTTCTACACGTTTTTATCATAAAATTATAATTAAAAAAGTTGAACAATTCTTTAATAAATTTGAACAATTGTATGTTAAAAGTTGAACAATGTTTTTTGAACAATATATAAAGTTTAACAATTGTACAAACAAAGTTGAACAATTGTATCTTAAAGTTGAACAATTTTATTTTTATGGTTAGACTATTTCACTAAGCAAATTTTAGTTTTTTTTCTTCCTTTTTTTTCTTGTTTTTCTACACGTTTTTATCATAAAATTATATTAAAAAAGTTGAACAATTCCCAATTAAATTTGAACAATTTTATGTTAAAAGTTGAACAATGTTTTCTGAACAATATATAAAGTTTAACAATTATACCAAAAAAGTTGAACAATT
The DNA here is from genome assembly GCA_027886185.1 of Rheum nobile. NCBI lineage: Eukaryota > Viridiplantae > Streptophyta > Magnoliopsida > Caryophyllales > Polygonaceae > Rheum > Rheum nobile. The sequence continues at coordinate 5,505,704 of WOAB01000163.1, forward strand.
GTCTCTTAAAGTTGAACAATTTTATTTTTATAATTACACATTTGTTTTGACTAAGCAATGGTTAGTTTTGTTTTTTGTATTTTTGGCCAATTTGTTTTTAGGATAAAACATTTTTAATTTTTTTTTGTTTCCTTACACGCTTTCCTCATAAAATTGTTTCTAAAAAATTGAAAAATTCTCTATTAAATTTGAACAATTGTATCATACAAGTTGAACAACTTTTTTAACAATATATAAAGTTAAACAACTGAACCAGAAAAGTTGAACAATTTAGATTGCATGAAAATTCAAACTTATAACAAAAGATAAATTGGGCAATACTTCATTAAAATTTTAACAATTGTCAAATAAACTTGAAGTTTTGTTTATAACGTAATATAAACATAATACAACTAAAAAATGTTCAAAACATAAATCCTAAATCCTAAATGTGTAGATAAATAAAAATAGAAAATGGCAAAAACGGCCATGCACAACTAAAAAATTATTTAAAAAATGAAATTGTTCAACATTGAGAGACAATTGTTCAAATTTATATACATAGCGAATACAGTTGTCGAACTATAAAAATGAAATTGTTCAACTTTAAGATACAATAGTTCAACTTTTCATATACAATTGTTCAACTTTAATATTGTTCGAATTTTAATTGTGCAATTTTAAACATACAATTATTCAACTTTAAGAACTAATTGTTCAATTCTTTTCATACAAATTTTATAATGAAAACGTGTATACAAAAAAATTATTATTTTTTTAATAAATAAATATTAAAAAAAAAAAATTGACCGTTGACCGGTCAACGCTGACCGTTGACCGGGATTGAGTATGGTAGGGTGTATGGTAATATTAAAATGAATGATCTAGAATGCTCCTCACGTTTCACCCTAAGGGTGCTCCTCACATGAAGCTGACTCTCTATATACATATAGTAAAACCCTTATAATCTCTCATATGTGTCACTCTCTTAAGTATACCACATCATCAAAAAAATTATTCATTTACCTATTCACCTTTTTATTATTTTACAATTTACTTTTTCTTTTATCTATACGAATCTCCTTAATTATCAACCAAATATTTCTCATTATATATAATATAAATTACTTTCCTGTAAACAAATTCAAACTGTTTTATTACCATATAATATCATTATACAATCACATAATATCATCGTATAAATCTTCTTTATATATGGTGACGATATAAATGGTTATATATTATTACTAAATGAAACAAGATACAAATTTTGTATATTGGATAAACATTTCAAAAGAGGAGTACTTTCCAAAATTAAGTTCATGAATACGCTAGATGAATGTGTAATTTCTACCAATAAAAATCTATATATTATGACTAATGTCATTATTTATTTGTTTTTTTTATATGTCAACTATTTAAGTATATTACGTCATTAAATTAATTTATACATTTATCAATAAATTTACCCTTCTATTTTTTTACAAACTGCTTCATCATTTTTATCAATACAAATTTCACTGTCTTTAAATTTTCTAGCAAAATGTAACAACCCTAAATTACCTTAGGAATATTACCGCCAGTGACCTCGAAACGCATATCCGAAATCACCCAAGGCTTACAGTATTGGTCGCAAAATAATAATTTAAAACGAACAATAACATGTATATAAATCAAAATCAAGATTATATTATAAATGACGTTGCAAAAACGGCAACCCGACAATGTATATCAAAATATCAGCGGAAGATATAAATATTGAAAACACAAACATGATCTAAACCTTGTTCAGAATAATCAAATGACAAAGAAAATGCAGCTGCCTTCAACGTCTTCATTCCGTGGCTTCGATCTGGGAAGCTATACCTGATGTGCCATATATGATAGATGACACCAGCCAACCATGCAAAGAAAAGAAAGGTTGGTTAATCTAATAAAAGACTAAACAAGGGATCAAACAAAATGGTTCTGGTGATTGTATCCAGTTACTATCATTGTCTCTCGAATGAAAATCGATAGACGATACATAACCCAAATACTCTCACTGAAACTAAGAATAGGAATGCAACAAGAGATTACTCCAAAGGAAATGAGTCTTATGGGAATACTTATGTTTATTTGGGAACATTATATTTCACATAAAGTTTGAAAACGACTTCTTTGAATAATCGGGTCCTTAACCAACCTCACCGCATACGTTTTGTGTGAATTCAGATTGATAAGAGGACCTTCATAGACAGAAGCCCGAGCGGGTTCCACGTTGTACTTCTCGCCCGAGGGTATATTAATTATGTGCGACGATGCACTTATCTTATTTAATTTCAAAACGTGCATTAACGTTAAGACTTTTATTTCCACAACAAATCTCACAATGAGATATAGGATGGGATAAATCCCGAATATTGGCATTAGCTAAGTGTACCACCACTTATATAGAATAAGGGTAGGTCATGACCAAAAGCATTAGGCCAATAATCCTCCTAATGCCAAGTTATAAAGAAACGACTAAACCTCGCAAGGAAATAGCATTCCTACGAATACTCGTGCTAAACTAGCATATATGTCCACACCAATGCACAACAAATCTACACCAAGTTTATCTAGCACCTATAATAATAATAGATATATATAGGTCGTTGCTAGCATAATATACAACCTAATAAATAAGGTTCATTATTCACATCAATTTATCACACAAGTTCCCAAACAACAAATAGATTTTTTATCTCAACTTAATTAAGACAATAGATTAATTGTCAATTAAGAAAAATATGGAATAAAATAACAAGAACGAACCGTTACTTGCCTTAGATCGTTTTGACGTTCAAGCGATGTAACAACGGATGTCGACTGTAACTCACGGCTTCACTTCTGCTTCAAATCCGATCCAATAGCGGTTCCGAGATGTACCCAAAAATAAATTATCATTAGTCAATTTATTATAATAATCTCATGAACCATCTCAACAATTTTATAAATATTATTTATAAATTCTAATTGTTGATTTCCATAATATAAAATAATACAATATTATTTTCTTTATCAAATTAAAATAATATCCATTATTTTAATTTAAATAGGCTTAAACATACCTAATCCAATATTTAAGCTAAAATTAATCTAGCCTAAACCTGCTAACTATTACTATTATATATAACAACTTACACTAATTCCTAACCAATACCTGCGTCTTCCTGCACGAACAGGTGAAGAAAAGAACAGCGCGCCGCAGAGGACTTCACACCAGTACGAGTGGCTCAGCGGAGCTGGGTTCGAACGGATCGTACAGGCTTGTTCGGACTCGGAATTGAGCGGGGCCGGTTTCGTTGGGTTTGTATCGTCGCAAGATTTCACCGGGTATATCTTGTGTTGACGGAGCTCGAGAATTGGAGCCAGAAAACGCTGATTACAGTAGCAGGTCGGTAAGGTTTCTCAGAACAGAGCTTCTATCGAGCCCACTTTGTGTGGTTCGTTGGTGGCTCTAACGACGTCCAAATGGGGCAAGGTCAGAGGCTATGGACTCGTGGAAAAGCGGGCTATCACCGAGGATGACCGGCGGCGGCGGAAGAAGACCACCGGAGTCGGAAATCGTCCCCGAACAGAGGCTGCGGAAAACAGAGGAGGGTGGAGGTTTTGGTTGTTTTGGATGAGAAATTGGCTTGCTTAGGTCCCAATTTATAGGGGAAAGGATGAAATCTTAGTTGGTTATTCTTAATTCCGGTGGGTCGTAGTTAATCGGAAAACGGTGAGGTTAATCGACATTTATTTATTATTTTTTAATATAAGGTCGGAATCCACCTTATAACACAAAAGCTTAAGCTAATGTCTAGGGCTTCACCCTTTCCTTATATATTACCATTTTTTCTTTCTTATGGTCGATGTGGGACATTACCCACAACCTCTCAACACGTCCCCCTCAAGTGCACAACTAACCTGGTTTAGTTGTCACTTGACACACCTTTAAGGGCGACTAACCCAATGTCTTAAGGCTGACAAGCCAAATGAACTAGCCCAATTATGCCCTTATGGCAGACTAGCTCAATCAAACCAAGAAACGACCCCAGGACCGGACCCGCTCACAATCTCTCTCACTCTGTGTATTCAACAAAATTTAAAGAAAATTACATATGAGTTGTCCTTTTTATATGAGAACAAATGACTGCCTAAAACCGGTAGCTACAACCTCACCGCTCCCCGATTAACTACGGCCCAGTTTTACAGAGTATTTTTCCGACGAAGCTAAATCGGTCATCCATGGCGCTTAACAAGCAGCTACTGCAACTCGGAGCATTGAAGGACAATGATCCTTTGTCAATGTCCAATTCTGAAAATCCGAGTGCTCAGATTACTCAGATGTTGTTTGATGGCAACAATTTTGTTGCGTGGAATCGACAGCTGCGACTACTTTGTAGTGCTTAACTAGGAGTTGTTACCGGTGTTTTGGGTACCATTTGGAAAGTTTAGAGCGTTATTGTGGAGTATGGAGTCGAGGAGAAGAAGTGTGATATTGGTGGCGTAGAAGAGCTTAAATGAAGATATATTGAAGATGGAGACAAGCCACAAGAGAAGACGAAGATCAGAGGTGAAGAAGAGCAACATTGAAGAATCCGCGGTCGCGGAAGCCGAAGCCGCGATCGCGGAAAAATGCAAGACAACGACGCTTTACAGAGATATTTCCGCGGTCGCGGAAAATCCTCCGCGGTCGCGGAAACGAGTCATCAAGCGCGCCGAGAAGTTTCGTCCGAAGATCTGCTTTTTATACTTTATTTCCTTTTCCTTTATTTCTTTTATTCCGATTAGTTTATTTTATTTCCTTTTAGATTTTAATTGTTATCTTTAGTTTTAGGTTTGCTAGGGTTATTTAACCTAGTTCCTAGCAGCCACTTTTGTTTATCATTCAGACTACGAATCAACATTGTTTTTCCCTTAGAGTTTTTGTGTTTTAAGACTATGAAGAACTAAGCAACCTTTGCTTGGTCCGACGATTGAAGCCTTCATTTGATATATGGTTGTGAGATTATAACTCTATTTCCTTTCCTTTGATTATATCTCTTCTCTTTGTGCTTATTCCTATTGATTCTTGCTGATTTGACTGGATTAATCACCTAGTTGATTTTAGTAACTGTCTATTGCTAGGGCTTGGATATTTCGAGTTGAAATCCCTTATCTTGTGTAGCAAACATGATACTCTAGGACTAGTTGGACTAGTTTATTGTGAAGAGAATTGATTATGTGTTAAATGCTGTGAGTTGTGGTGTTGCATGTATCCTGGTTAATTCCTATGCTTCTTGCTGCTATTGTTCTAAATCTTGATAGTTTCTTGTGCGTTCGATAGTTAGGGTTATCAGGACTAGTTGGACTGATAACTATTTCAGAATAGGAACAGGAATATTCATAGAAAGGAATAGAGATAATCTAGGATCAATCAATCAAATGAATGGTGAATATTTGTCTGGCTAAGTACTTTTTCCCAATTGATTACAACCTTTGCTTTACTTTACTTAGTTTAATTGCAAACAAACCAACAAAACCCCATTTGTTACTTTGGCATCCATTTGTGCACTTAGAAAGATTACCTCCTCCTTGTGGGATTTGACCCTTGCTTGCCTACTTTACTTTGTTAGGTTTTTAAGGATTTACTTTGATTGGGCATCACGACTTTAGCCCCTACCAAATTGGTGCCGTTGTCGGTGAGGCAAGTTTTGATTTTTCTTTGTGTGTGTTTGTGTGCCATTTTTTTTTTGGTGGACCTATCTTATGGTCCACACCCGTGCTACTGACTCTCCGCTTCTAGCTTGTGATACAGTAATTGAGAGAACCCTTTCTAGGAACCGCGGGACAAACAGATCATTGTGCTTTGACAATCCGTGTTTCGAGATGGCTGACGAACAACCGACGTTGAGGCAGTTGACTGCCCCGAATCTGCAACAGCAACCGCTGGCTGTGCAGTTCCCTGAGCTGGCGGATGGCGTAAACTTTGAGCTGAAATCCGGGCTGATTCACTTATTACCCCACTTCCATGGGATGAGTGGAGAAGACCCCAACAAACATCTGTCTGAGTTCCATGCCGTCTGCACCAGCATGAAGCCAAGAGGCGTTACTGAGGACCAAATCAAGCTGAGTGTAACACCCCCAAATATATAACCTTGAAAGTATTACTGCTAGTGACATCAAATTCCACATTCGAAGCCACCCAAGGCTTAACCAATTTATACAAATCATAAAACAACATTTAATACGAAATATCATAACATTTGATTAAATCAAAGTCTCGGAATTACATCCACAATTCCCAATACAACCAAAATACATAATAAGTTTCAATATAGCGGAAGTCTTTTAAATAAATAACAAAAATGTCTTGATCGGAGCGATCACCCGCCTAGGATCTCAACCTTGATAAAACTCTTAAAAACTCCATCTGCCTTCATCGTTGTTTCTAGCCTTCACGTAACGGGAGTTTATCTGATGTGCCGTATGAGACGGATGACACCAGTCAACCATGCAAGGAATAAAACCCGGTTGGTTAGTCTAATGAAAGACTATGCAAGGGTAAAATAGAAAGGTTCTAAGGTAGGTGTATTAGGTTAGACCCATCGCTTCTCGAATGAAAGCCGATGACGACAGTAAACCTCAATACCTCTACAGAATGATTCAAAGTAGAATGATCAAGAGAAGACTCCTAACGATCGAGTCTAAAGGAAACATATGAAGAGAAGACTCCAAGAGATTGAGTCTTATCGGAAAGTATGACAAGTGTTCGGGAACATTAAAGTTTCACACAAGCGTTTAAAAAGACTTGCCCATTTGGGTCCACGACCAACCTCACCGCGTAATGCGAATTCAGATTTGGAAGGAGGACTTACTTTAGTCGAAGTCCAGACGAGTTTCCAAGTTGTACTTCTCGCCCAAGGTTCATTAATTATGTGCATAGCGGCACTTATCTTATTTTAGTGACAAAGGCGTACATTCACGTTATAAGCTTTTATATATCATCTCATCGCGAGAGATATTGAAGGGAATAAATCCCGAGAATCGGCACCAGCTGTGTGCACCTACCCTGAGTAAGGGCAAGGTCATGACCAGAGAGAGTACTAGGGAAAAATCCTCCTAGCACCAGTTATAAAGAAACAACTAGACCTCGCAAGGTACATAGCGTTTCTACGAATACTCGTTCTAACTAAACAGTTAAAACCACATAATAATCCACATCAATGCCATCGTGGCAACAGTATATATATATATATATCTATAATAGCGTTGTTTCTAGCAGTACATACAACCTATTATAATATCTCTTTTAATCGTATCAAATACGTTTATCAAAACTGTTCCCAACGAAAACAATATTCATCCTATTTAATTAACAATTAAAACAATTGATAATTAATAGAAATATGGAATGATAAGCAAGAGCGAACCGCCACTTGCCTTAGATTAGACGAACGATTGACGAAGACAGGTTTCTAGGTCCGAAACGGAAATAGAACTCGGATTACAGATTCCTATGGAATGACCCATAACGAAACCCTAGGTTAGATTCGACATTTAAAATGATACGAATCGAAGAAGGAATGAACCAAATCGAAAGAATGGAAGTCCCGCCCGAGACCGACAAGCCCAAAGCCACGATCGCGATTGCCCAGGCAATCCGCGGTCGCGGTGGCTCTGCCGCGGTCGCGGGCGTCGAGGATGAGTGTCCGCGAGTGACAAAGGCAGCGGCCGCGGACGCGGCCGACCTTGTCACAGTCGCGGTCGCGGCTGTTCATGTCCGCGGTCGCGGACATGAACTCCGGCGACTCAGAATGGGAGAAATCTCACCGGGGGCGACACGACGGGGCTCGATTCGGATGGGGCTCAACTCCTGGGCACCTTGCACCTCCAATGCACCACCTTGAGAGCACCACCACCTCTAACAAGAGCTCCGACGACAGCTTGAAGATTTCCGACGAGAGCTTCGACCTCCGGCGAGCAGGAAAACGAGAGAGAATCTGAGAGGGAGAGAGTGATTTCGGTGTGCCATTCAATCCTTAATCCGACCCCCTTTTATAGCCAAAGGAAGGAGCTCTCCCAGCCCAGATCAAATGCCAGCCAGAAGATCGACGGTGGCGCGAACGGCGAGGAGTCAGACGATGCGACATTGGCGTGTTGGAGTTTTCCGCGGTCATGGAACTTTATCCGTGGTCGCGGAAAATTCTTGTGCCCAGCCCTTCTGAAACCCACATTTCCGCGGTCGCGGAAATGCTGCTGCGGTCGCGAAAATGCCTTTTCCGCGTCTGTTTGCCCGGGGAAAGGTTTGGCGTGGGTTTTAAACCCCGGATTAAATATATTTGTACCCAAACAAATATTCTAAACCCCAAAAAATACGTCGAATGTATTTTATTTACTCAGGGGATTTTACAGAGATCAATCTCGATACAGAAATCTGAACTTCTCCAAAATGATTCGATCACAGAACGAGGGTTGAGTAAATTACCCAAATACCCTTACTAAAAATGAGGGGTATTACATCACCTTCCCCTTAAAATAAGTTTCGACCCCGAAACTTGGCCGAATAAACCAAAAAAAACGAGGCGTTATAACACTACCCCCTTAAAAAGGTTTCGACCCTGAAACTAGGCCGAAAACAGCTTGGGAAAATGGCTAAGCATATCCTTTTCAGTTTCCCAGGTTTCCCAAGTAACCTCTTCAGATCCAGCCTTGGACCAAATGATCCGTACTAATGGTACTACCTTGTTCCGCAATTGCTTCTCGTGATGCTCGAGAATACGCACAGGTATCTCCTCGTAGGTACCATTTGCCTGAATCTCGATGTCTTCATAACTCAGCACATGAGACTCATCTGGCACGTACTTTCTCAACAAGGATACGTGGAACACGTTATGCACCGTATGTGCCGATTGCGGCAATGCCAAGCGATACGCTAGAGACCTCACCCTGTCAAGGATCTTAAACGGTCCCACGTAGCGAGGGTTAAGCTTCCCACGCTTGCCGAACCTGAACACGCCCTTGGATGGCGACACCCTGACAAACACTTTGTCACCAACCTCAAATTCGACATTCATGCGCTTCAGATCTGCGTAAGACTTCTGTTGACTTTGTTCTATCAACATCCTCTGTCTAATCAACGCAATGTCCGAAGCAGTCCTTTCGACTAATTCTGGTCCGAGCAGAACCTTGTCGGCATTTTCATCCCAACAAATTGGAGATCTGCACTTTCGACCATACAAAGCTTCGAATGGAGCCATCTTAATGGTAATATGTCAGCTATTGTTGTACGTGAACTCAATCAGACTTAGGCTGTTCTCCCAGCTAGTCGGACGGTCAAGTACGCAAGCTCTCAGCATATCTTCCAAGGTCTGGATGGTCCTCTCAGACTGTCCATCCTTCTGAGGATGAAACATAGTACTGAACCTCAACTCGGTTCCCATGGCCTTGTGGAGTTCCTTCCAGAATCTTGACATGAATCGGCCATCACGATCCGATACAATGGTCTTTGGAGTACCATGCAAACGGACAATCTCGTGTAGGAACACTTCTGATAGCTTCTGGGTTCCCCATCTTGACTTGATAGCCACGAAGTGAGCACTCTTCGTGAGCCTATCAATGATTACCCATATCGCATCATTTTGACTCTGAGTCTTTGGCAACCCGGTGACGAAATCCATAGCAATATCCTCCCATTTCCATTCTGGCACTGGAAGAGGTAGCAATTCACCACCTAGTCTACGGTGTTCTATCTTGACTTTCTGACAAGTCAAGCATTTTGCCACAAACTCCGCTACATCCCACTTCATGTTGGGCCACCAGAATTTCTTTCTGAGGTCCTTGTACATATTGCTAGAGCCTGGATGTACAAAATAAGCTGACGAATGAGCCTCCTTCATCACCAACTGGCGAAGACCATCAACGTCAGGCACACAAATTCGGTCCTGAAACCAGAGTGATCCATCCTCCTGAATCACGAATCCGGGAGCTTTCCCGTTCATCACTTCATTGCTTAGCTTTACTAAGACCACGTCGTCAACCTGCTTTTCCCTGATTTGATCAAGTAGTATAGCTTGAATCTCAAGCATACTCAGGTATCCACGACGCTGATCGTACAAGACTTCAATCTCGCACAACCCTTGGTTCAGCTTGGTCTGAGCAGTGAGTAGAGCCACTACAGTCTCGTGTGGCGTGTTCCGGCTCAATGCATCGGCTACTACATTAGCCTTGCCCGTATGATACAACAACTCGATGTCTTAGTCTTTGAGTAGCTCCAACCAGCGACGTTGTCTCATATTCAACTCCTTCTGAGTGAACACGTACTTGAGACTCTTATGATCGGTGAAGACTTGGCACCTCACACCATAGAGATAGTGCCTCCAAATCTTCAATGCAAATACTACAGTTGCTAACTCCAGATCATGCGTTGGATAGTTTGCTTTATAGGTTTTCAATTGTTGAGATGCGTACGCAATTACTTTTCCTTTCTGCATCAGTACGCACCCTAACCCATTCTTTGAAGCATCACTATAGACCACATAACCATCATTCCCTTCCGGTAGCGTCAAAACTGGTGCAGAGGTCAGACACTTCTTCAGTTTCTGAAAACTGGCCTCGCACTTGTCATCCCAGACAAACTTCTTGTGGACCTTGCGGAGTAAACCGGTCATAGGTAGAGCATTTTTGGAAAATCTCTCTACGAACCGTCTATAATATCCAGCAAGTCCTAAGAAACTGCGCACCTCCTTCACATTCCGAGGCCGCTTCCAGTCGGCTACCGCTTCAATCTTCTGGGGATCAACCATAACCCCATTCTCGTTGATCACATGCCCTAAGAAAGCCACTTCTTTGATCCAGAAGTCACACTTAGACAACTTTGCATACAGCCTATTCTGTCTAAGGACTGACAAGGTGATTCGAAGATGTTCCTCGTGAGCCTCCTCACTCGGGGAATAGATCAAAATATCATCGATGAAGACCACCACAAACTTATCCAGATATTGGTGGAAACATCAATACATCAGATCCATGAAGACTACTGGAGCATTAGTAAGTCCAAGTGGCATGACTATGAATTCGTAGTGGCCATACCTCGTCCGGAAAGCAGTCCTCGGAATATCTTTCTCACGAATCCTGAGCTGATGGTAACCAGATCTCAGATCGATCTTGGAAAAGACTTTTGCTCCTTGCAATTGATCCAACAGATCATCAATCCTTGGCAACGGATACTTGTTCTTGATCGTGACCTTATTCAACTCTCGATAGTCGATACAAAGTCGGAATGATCCATCCTTCTTCTTGACGAACAAAACCGGAGTGCCCCAAGGCGATGCACTCGGCCTTATATATCCGTTCTCAAGAAGGTCCTCGAGTTGCTTCTTCAACTCTTGCATCTCCGCTGGAGCCATCCGATACGGTGCCTTGGAGATTGGCGCGGTACCAGGCTCGAGATCAATGGTAAACTCTACGTCATGATTCGGGGGTAAACCGGGAATCTCCTCTGGAAAAACATCCGAAAACTCACGAATGACCGGAACATCTAGAATTGAAGGCTCATCTTTCTTGGGCTCGTCCAGGTAGCACAGGTACCCGACACATCCTTGTCGAAGTAGCTTAAACACAGCCATCGCATTAATGAGCTTGCCGTTATCAGCATCGTTACGACTCTTGAATTTGCATACGAACTGGCTCCCAGATGACACCGTCACAGTCCTTGAGCTAAAATCGATCACCGCCCCGTGACGCGTCAACCAATCCATACCGAGAATAATGTCGTATGGAGCCATGGCTATACAGATCCAATCTGCTTCGAACTCCTTACCCTGGATGGTAATCAGAAATTCTGACAGACGCTTGGTTCCAACCAAATGTTCACCATTGGGAAGATTGACTACGAAAGGCTCACAAGCCTCGTTGCATACTAAGCCTAGCTTATTACGCAACTTTCCGAAATGAAAGAATGGGTAGCACCCGAATCAAAGAGTATACACACAGAAGTAGAATGAAGGTATAGAGTACCTTGAGCAGTAGGAGCATTTGGTCCATCAGCCTCACGCATCTCGTAGAGTCGCTGACCTTGACCTCCTGAAGCAGCTGGGGCTTTCCCCTTGTTCTGCACAGTTGTCTGCGTTGAAGGACTAGGAGCCTCCACTGGTCTGAATCTGGGTCGGTTGTTATGATTAACGGACCCTTGCTGTGACTCAGCTCCTTTCTGCCTCCTCTGCGGACAAAATGTCTGCAAGTGCCCCAACTTTCGCAACCAAAGCACGTCTTCCTTTCCTTCGAACACTCATTGCTCTTGTGCCCGGGTGTACCACAGTTGTAGCACTGGATCGGATTCTTGACCTGACCTGAACGTTGCGTAGACCCTCCATGAGTCATCTCCGTTCTAGCTCGGCCAGACTTGGCAAAGTTTGACGGTGGCGCGGGTCGCTTGAATCCAGTTGCCTGAGGCTAGCTCTGTGCTGGCCTCTGGCGATTGCGCTTCTTCGCTGACTCCTCCAGAGTCACCTCCAATTTGTAGGCAGCGTCCACATACTGCTCCAGAGTAGAGCATCCGTGGCGCACCATCAGTGGCTTAATATCTGGGTTCATCCACTCATGGAAATGTCAGATCTTCTGCTCATCACTGGACACTTTCGGCCCAGCGTACTGTAACAGGTGATTGAACTTGGCTGCAAGCTCAGTCACTTTCAATCCATCCGTTCTTGGATAGAGAAACTCCTTATGCTTCTCTTTCCTCATAGCTCGGGAAAAGAATCGATCAGTCATCTTCACCTTGAACATTCCCCAGTTCAATCCAGGATGATCAGCTAGACCGGTGCTTTTCCACCACTCGCTAGCCACCTCCTTCAGTTGAAGGGAAGCAATGTGCACCTTCTCAGCCTCTGTGTACTCGACGTTTCGAAACAGTCATTCCATGTGCGAGAACTAATATGCTACTCTGACTGGCTCTCCCTTTCCATCATAACTGTCAGGCCTCATAGAGCTTATGGCCTTCAGTGCTCTGCCATAATTGCCTCTGTTCCTGACAGCTTCCTCATGAGGTACATGGATAGCTGGATCCTCGAATCTCGGAACCACAGGAGGAATTGGCACACCTTGTGCCTGAGGCGCGATTGGTCGCATAATATCGGTGACTGCTTGCATCACAATCCCCCGAATAGCCTTAATTGCCGCAGCGTCGAAAATCGCTGGGGCGTTGACCGAAACTTGGTCACTGCCTACCGGATTGTTGTGAGAAACAGACTCGTTCTCATCCAATGGGTTCGCAGCATTCCTTACACTTGGTCTGGGGTCGTTGCTTGGCCCAGCACCAACACGAATGGTATTCCTTGTGTTTACCATCTGTTTACCGATCAAATTCCAAGTGCTTTATAACATTAATAACATTTCAATATGTACAACGTATAAAGTCAACTTAGAATAGACCAAACTTGATAAACTTTCATGGATGAACTAAAATTGAGTTGAAAGGGTTACATAGGAAAATTCTTCCAAGCGACAAGGCAAAATTGCCTGGAGACTACACTTCTATCAAAACGAAATAACCGAAATACTAGGAAAGAAACTGCCAAACTCGGCACTGGCCTTAATCATGGCGCCTTGAAATACTTCAAATAATCGGGAATTCAAATAATCGAGAACTGTCATGCACTGCTTCTTCGCACGGGGTTTACCATCGAAGTCTGGCGACGGGCTTCTTGACCTACTCGGCCCTGGAGCACATGGCTCATCTCTTGGCCTTGGTGCCCTTGGCCTTTCCCTAGGCACGGGAACACCTGGTCCAGCCCCATCAGATCCCGGTGATTGGCAAAACTCCTCCAGAAATCCTGGTTGGAAGTCTGCCCTGTTCACCTCGTACAAAGGGTCAAGTAGCAATCTTGCTTGGCGGATATACTCCTGGAGTTTGCGGACGTCCATAATCATTCGGGAGAGACCAACCTCAGCCTCGTATGTCCTCTCCTCCATGTCATCTAGGGCGTTCGACCACTCCTCTAGTCGTTCCTCCAGCATTTGGGGCCTTGGCCTAGCCTGCTGGGTCGGGACCACCCTCGGTGTACCCATTGATTCCCACGGTCTTGCCCTCCTACGAGCATTCTCAACCGCTTCGTCCACCAAGCGACGCGCTTCAGAGGAAGCCATCTGACTCTGGCGAAACACCTGCCGCGAGTCAGGACTCGACACTGGCCTCCTCGGAGTAGGAATGAATTGTGAGTCCTCAGATGCATTCCACGGCCCACTCCTCCTCATGATGGTACTTTCATCACTAAGTGCCTCCCAAGTGGCAGGGGACAATGGCGAATATTCCCGCTCAAGTGGCGACGTCGGAATCGGGAAGATGAATTCCATCTCTGAATCCTCACAGGCCTCCAGCAAAAGCTCTAAACCATCGGACTCGGAGTCCTGCCCCTCTAGGTCCTCCTCAGGGTCCTCCTCCTCCGGATCCTCTTCCGGGTCCTCTACTGGATCCTCCTCCGGATCTTCTTCCGGGTCTTCTTCAGGATCCTCCTCAATTTCGAAGTCGTCGTCGTAGTACCCTCCAAGGTACTGCGCTGGCTCCTCCTCTTCCTCGGTGTCTTCCCTTGGGTCCGCTTCAGGATCCTCCTCGGGAACCTCGGCCCTAACAGACACCAACACCACCGACTCCTCGAGTACGGTCTTCACCTCCTCGGGTGGACTACTGGGCTCCCTGACCTCAAAGCACGGCGGGGGAACCGGGCACTCAAGCCTAACTAGAGATGGCAGGGCCACCTCGGCTTCTTTCGGGTTCCTCTGGTGAGAGATGAATGCGCCCATAGTCTGCGGGGCGACGAGAAAAGGATTAGTCTTTCTAAATATAGAAGCGAACTTACTATATCAGACTGAAAAGAAGGCACGATTAGAACGGCAGAGTTTGTCAAGCGACACGTTTTTAGTAAACTATGATTTTATTTGGAAATTAAAAAAAAATTCGAATGAAAAAAAATCTTAGTTCAAAACGAGTAAACGGTTTATAAAAGTTTTGTTCCTAGTAAAACGTTTTTGAAATCCCTGCCCGTAAATAAAATATTTTGTTTCCAGTAAAACATTTTAAACCCGTTTTTTTTAAAAATTCGGCTCTGATACCAGATCTGTAACACCCCCAAATTTATAACCTTGAAAGTATTACCGCCAGTGACCTCAGATTCCACATCCGAAGCCACCCAAGGCTTAACCAATTTATACAAATCATAAAACAACATTTAATACAAAATATCATAACATTTGATTAAATCAAAGTCTCGGAATTACATCCACAATTCCCAATACAACCAAAATACATAATATGTTTCAATACAGCGGAAGTCTTTTAAATAAATAACAAAAATGTCTTGATCGGAGCGATCACCCGCCTAGGATCTCAACCTTGATAAAAACTCTTAAAAACTCCATCTGCCTTCATCGTCGTTTCTAGCCTTCACGTAACGGGAGTTTACCTGATGTGCCGTATGAGACGGATGGCATCAGCCAACCATGCAAGGAATAAAACCCGGTTGGTTAGTCTAATGAAAGACTATGCAAGGGTAAAACAGAAAGGTTCTAAGGTAGGCGTATTAGGTTAGACCCATCGCTTCTCGAATGAAAGCCGATGACGAAAGTAAACCTCAATACCTCTACAGAATGATTCAAAGTAGAATGATCAAGAGAAGACTCCTAAAGATCGAGTCTAAAGGAAACATATGAAGAGAAGACTCCAAGAGATTAAGTCTTATCGGAAAGTATGACAAGTGTTCGGGAACATTAAAGTTTCACACAAGCATTTAAAAAGACTTGCCCATTTGGGTCCACGACCAACCTCACCGCGTAATGCGAATTCAGATTTGGAAGGAGGACTTACTTTAGTCGAAGTCCAGAGGAGTTTCCAAGTTGTACTTCTCGCCCAAGGTTCATTAATTATGTGCATAGCGACACTTATCTTATTTTAGTGACAAAGGCGTACATTCACGTTATAAGCTTTTATATATCATCTCATCGCGAGAGATGTTGAAGGGAATAAATCCCGAGAATCGGCACCAGCTGTGTGCACCTACCCTGAGTAAGGGCAAGGTCATGACCAGAGAGAGTACTAGGGAAAAATCCTCCTAGCACCAGTTATAAGGAAACAACTAGACCTCGCAAGGTACATAGCGTTTCTACGAATACTCATTCTAACTAAACAGTTAAAACCACATAATAATCCACATCAATGCCATCGGGGCAACAATATATATATATATCTATAATAGCGTTGTTTCTAGCAGTATATACAACCTATTATAATATCTCTTTTAATCGTATCAAATACATTTATCAAAACTGTTCCCAACGAAAACAATATTCATCCCATTTAATTAACAATTAAAACAATTGATAATTAATAGAAATATGGAATGATAAGCAAGAGCGAACCGCCACTTGCCTTAGATTAGACGAACGATTGACGAAGACGGGTTTCTGGGTCCGAAACAGAAATAGAACTCGGATTACAGATTCCTACGGAACGACCCATAACGAAATCCTAGGTTAGATTCGACATTTAAAATGATACGAATCGAAGAAGGAACGAACCAAATCGAAAGAATGGAAGTCCCGCCCGAGACCGACAAGCCCAAAGCCATGATCGCGATTGCCCAGGCAATCCGCGGTCGCGGTGGCTCTGCCGCGGTCACGGGAGTCGAGGACGAGTGTCCGCGAGTGACAAAGGCAGCGGCCGCGGATGCGGCCGGCCTTGTCACAGCCGCGGATGCGGCCGGCCTTGTCACAGCCGCGGTCGCGGACATGAACTCCGGCGACTCAGAATGGGAGAAATCTCATCGGGGGCGACGCGACGGGGCTTGATTCGGATGGGGCTCGACTCCTGGGCACCTTGCACCTCCAATGCACCACCTTGAGAGCACCACCACCTCCAACAAGAGCTCTTCCTTTTCCTGGTTCAAGTGAGGACAAAGAACTAGGAAGTTAAGCGTGCTAGGGCGGGAGTAGTCCTGGGATGGGTGACCTCCTGAGAAGTTCCCGGTTGGCATGGGGACAGCGTCTCTAAGGCTGTGGGCCTTACACTGAGGGCCTTTCGTTTCTCTCTGAAGGATGCGGCCAATAATTGGTTCTATTATTTGGCTCTAGGAAGCCTAGACACATGGGCTAAGATGACGAAAGCCTTCCTGGAGAAGTACCTCCCTGCGACCAAGCTCAATAGCCTGAAGAGGAGCATCAACAATATTGAACAGCAGGCTACTGAGACGTTGTATGAGTACTACGAGAGGTTCAAGAGGTTGATCTCTAGCTGTCCCTACCATGGGTATTCAGAACAAGACCTCGTACTTTATTTGTACGGAGGACTTCTTGACGAGGAGCGTCGGATGGTGAATGCAGCATGCGGAGGAAATATTTTGAACAAGACGCATGCTGCAGCTTTTGAGGTATTCGTTGAGCTATCTGAGGGCTCAAGACAATTCAGTAAGAGGGCAAGCACCCAATCAGTCAAGGCTGCAGACTCTCAGCCAAATTCCTCACTACTTTCTGACATGGCTGAGATGAAGGAGATGATGAGGAGATACATGATGAAGGGTGGCCAGAAGCAAGTCAAATCTTGTGGGATATGATATGACACGATGCATCCTACTGATGCATGTCCCACGCTACAGGAACCCGTTGCTGAGGTGAACGCTATTGGAGGTTTTGGTCCTCCTAGACCAAGATATGACCCGTACTCCAGCACATACAATCCAGAGTGGAGAGATCACCCCAATTTGAGATACGGAAATCAGCAGAATCCTCCTCAAAGCCAAGACAATCAAGAGTTTCAACAAAGGCCACCACAGTTCCTACCGCGCCCATAACAATATTAGCAGCCTAGGGGTCAACAACAACAATTTAGAGCTCAATATGACCCAAGACCTAGCTCAAGTTCCTCTATGTCCAGTGATGACATGATCATGTCTCTCGCTCAGTACGTATCGACGTTGGCGAACAATATGGCCCAACAACATAGTGCTCTCGCTCAGAGCGTATCGACGTTGGCAAACACTATGGTCCAACAAAATCAAGAGATGCGGTCAAGTATAATGAACTTGGAGAAGCAGGTGGGACAGATCTCCATCGTAGTGAGCAAACTGGAAGCCCGAGACTCGGGAAAACTACCATCTCAAACGGTAGTAAATCCGAGGGAGAACGTATGCGCCATGACGCTGAGGAGCGGAACACAAGTGGAAGAAAGTCGAGGCCAATAAAAAGTTTTCCGCGACTGCAGAGAAGAAGGCCGCGACCGCAGAATTGTTCCTGGAGACGAGACAAAACTCGGCGTTTTTCCGCGACCGCGGACAGATTTCCGTGATCGCGGAAAAGTCTCTGGGGAAGAGGATATGCTCGAAGATGTCCGCGACCACGGAGAGGAAGTCCGCGACCGCGGAAAATCCCCTGGAGCCCCAGACCCTTTCGAAGATGTCCATGATGACTACGTTCGCCCCAATTTTCCCCCGCTCAGTTCATTGAAGGCGCCCGCTCCCTTTCCTGAGGCTCTGAAGGACACGAGAAGGCCGGAAAACGACAAGGAATTATTTGAAACCTTCAGTAACTGCGAGGTAAATATTCCCTTGATAAAACTTGTTAAATGCATTCCTCGCTATGCCAAATTCTTGAAAGAGATGTGCAAGATAAAGAAGAAGAAGGTTGTGAAAGAGAAAAAGAAGGTCCAGGTCAGTGAGAATGTATCCGCTATGCTGCAAAAGCGGTTACCAAAGAAGTGAAGTGATCCAGTATTGTTCAATATTCCCTGCAAGATAGGTGGCGCCATGTTCGATAAAGCCATGCTAGATTTGGGTGCCTCTATCAATGTTTTGCCTTTCTCGTTGTACGAGTCTTTAGAGGTTGGGCCATTACAAAAGACGTGGATTGTGATCCAGCTGGCGGACAATTCATATGTGTATCCCAAAGGAGTGGTGCAGGATGTGCTGGTAGAAGTTGATAAATTGCTCTTCCCCGCGGACTTCTTTGTGATGGATACGGGGCACGATAAAAACTCAGCCCATGTGATGCTGGGAAGGCCGTTCATGAACACGGCGAGCACAAAGATTGATGTGAGCAGTGGTTCGCTCATAATGAAATTTGACGGGGTGAGGGTCAGATTCAACATCGACGATGCAAAGCAACACCCTCCTGATATTGACCCCAAGTGTTCGGTTGATGTGAGCAACCCAAGTTGAGTGGGAGAGCACTATGTCAAGCCACGACAATAACTAAGGCGTTGCTCGGGAGGCAACCCGAGGTATGTATTTATTTTCATGTCTTTTCTTTTTCATCTTTTTATTGTTATTGTTTTGTTTCGTTTTGTTTTTAGACTAACCTGCAGGTAGGAGACCCGAAGCCAAAAATTGAAGATGGGGTTTTCGCACCAGAAACTTTTCCGCGGGCACGGATAATTTTCCGCAACCGCAGAAATATCACTGTAAGTCTCCCTTACCTGAAAAAAAAAAGTTTTACCGAAGGCCAACTGTCCGAGTTCTACTACGAGAGGTGGTGCGCATCATGCTGCCAAGGAGGAGACATTCGCCCCACATTTTTATTTGGCACCGATGATGGCCCGACATTCGACAACTGATGAGGATGAACACCAGAGCCCACCACACGATTACATCTGGGCTCCCATTCTGTGTTCGTTGAAGGTCGTGCAACCCCGATTCTTTGATATACCACTATACCTTACAGTGGATTTATTTGGTTGCATGGTGGAGTTTGATTGAGTTTGAAGGCCGCCGCAACACCTGTGACATGTTCTTTTATTGATATACCGCCAGCACCAACTTCCAAGTCCAGGCCACCTCGGCGATGTTCGTGAGTACTTTTCTGCTCTTCCCTGTGCTTCATTTTTTTTGTCTTTCATTACATTGAGGACAATGCAATGTTTAAGCATGGGGGAGTGTTCTATACTTGTTTGTCTTCTGAGGAGGAAAAGAAAAAATAATGAAAAAGAAAAAAGTTAAAAAGTAAGAGAAAAAGACAAAAATAGAAATCTTGGGATAAGTCGAAAACCTGAAAGGGAGGCTTAGGCAATAAGCAGGTGGCTTGGACTAGCATTAGGCTGGGGTAATAATTGATCAAGAGTGATGTGAGTTTTATGTGAGCCCATCTATTGAAAAATGAAATGAGTGGCTTGGTGAAAACCCGAAAGGGCGCCTTGGCAAAATGAGTGAAAAGAAGAAGAGTGATTATTAGGATTCCTCATTTTTCCTGGCGTGGTGACATAAGAAGAGGTGATATAAGGAGGATTCGGGTAGGTCACTCTGGGAGGCATAAGAAGATAGATGGAGGCTAGGATTAGATGTTTTTTTCCACTCTATGGTGTTCGGATTAAGCTTAGGGGAAGTACTCTACTTTCCTTTAAGCTTGTATGTTTTGTATGTTGTGTGTGTTGATTGATTGTGTTGGTTCCTTGAGGATTCATGATTAGGTGCAGTTCTTAGTGGAGAGAGTTTTGCTGTGCTTCATGAGACCTTGGGTATTTCATTGGAGGAGTAGGTTTCTATTAGCTTACTCGAGGACGAGCAAGGTTTAAGCATGGGGGAATTTGATCAGCGCTACTTTTTAGTGCTTAACTAGGAGTTGTTACCGGTGTTTTGGGTACCATTTGGAAAGTTTAGAGCGTTATTGTGGAGTATGGAGTCGAGGCGAAGAAGTGTGATATTGGTGGCGTAGAAGAGCTTAAATGAAGATATATTGAAGATGGAGAGAAGACACAAGAGAAGACTAAGATCAAAGGCGAAGAAGAGCAACAATGAAGAATCCGCGGTCGCGAAAGCCAAAGCCGCGATCGCGGAAAAATGCAAGACAACGAGGCTTTACAGATATATTTCCGCGGTCACGGAAAATCCTCCGCGGTTGCGGAAACGAGTCATCAGGCGCGCCGAGAAGTTTCGTTCGAAGATCTACTTTTTTATATTTTATTTCCTTTATTTCTTTTATTTCGATTAGTTTATTTTAATTCCTTTTAGATTTTAATTGTTATCTTTAGTTTTAGGTTTGCTAGGGTTATTTAACCTAGTTCCTAGCAGCCACTTTTGATTATCATTCAGACTACGATTCATCATTGTTTTTCCCTTAGAGTTTTTGTGTTTCAAGACTATGAATAACTAAGCAACCTTTGCTTAGTCCGGCGATTGAAGCCTTCATTTGATATATGGTTGTGAGATTATAACTCTATTTCCTTTCCTTTGATTATATCTCTTCTCTTTGTGCTTATTACTATTGATTCTTGTTGATTTGACTGGATTGATCACCTAGTTGATTTTAGTAATTGTCTATTGCTAGGGTTTGGATATTTTGAGTTGAAATCCCTTATCTTGTGTAGCAAACATGATACTCTAGGACTAGTTGGACTAGTTTATTGTGAAGAGAATTGATTATGTGTTAAATGCTGCGAGTTGTGGTGTTGCATGTATCCTGGTTAATTCATATGCTTCTTGTTGCTATTGTTCTAAATCTTGATAGTTACTTGTGCGTTCGATAGTTGGGGTTATCAGGACTAGTTGGACTGATAACTATTTCAGAATAGGGACAGGAATATTCATAGGAAGGAATAGAGATAATCTAGGATCAATCAATCAAATTAATGGTGGATATTTGTCTGGCTAAGTACTTTTTCCCCAATTGATTACAACCTTTGCTTTACTTTACTTAGTTTAATTGCAAACAAACCAACAAAACCCCCTTTGTTACTTTGGCATCCATTTGTGCACTTAGAAAGATTACCTCCTCCATGTGTGATTCGACTCTTGCTTGTCTACTTTACTTTGTTAGGTTTTTAAGGATTTACTTTGATTGGGCATCACGACTTTAGGCTCTATCAATATCATACCAGCCTGCAGAAGCTTCAGAACTTCTTTCTTCACTACCTCCATCATGGGCGGATTCAGCCTTCTCTCTGGCTGTCTGGAAGGTTTGGCTTCTCCTTCCAACAGGATCATGTGCATACATGTTGTGGGACTAATCCCCTTGATGTCCGCAATAGTCCATCCTATAGCTGTCTTATGCTCCTTGATCACGTCCACCAGCTGTTCTTCTTGACCCTTGGTGAGCTTGTTCGAGATAATCACCGACAATGTATCATCCTCTCCGAGGAAAACATACTTAAGGTGAGCTGGAAGTTGCTTCAATTCGACCACCGGTGCCTGCACTATAGAGGGCAAAAGCTTCTCGCTGGGCAAGGTTAGTGGTATGGGCTGAGAGCCCGGTGAAAAAAGAGGATGCTTCAAATAAGCATCCAATTCAGCAACAACTTCCTGCAGGTTAGTAGATAATGCAAATTCCAATTTTGTATCCACTATAGCATTTTCCAAGACAGTTTGTACATCTTCCAAACAACTCACATCAAAGACATCTTGCATAACTGGGTCAATCACATCAATAGAGCATAAAGAATGATCATCAGCAGGGTATTTCATGGCATCATAAATATTATACTCTACCCTTTCACCATCAAACTCCATGGTTAGCGAACCACTACTCACATCAATTTTAGTGTTTGCGGTCTTAAGAAATGGCCTACCTAACAGAACATGGGCTGCATGCTTGTCATGTTCCATATCCATCACAAAGAAATCAGCAGGAAAAATCAACTTGTCAACCATCACAAGAACGTCCTTTATTACTCCTTTCGGATAAACATTGGAACAATCGGCTAGTTGAATCACTATCCCAGTTTCATGCAATGGTCCAAGCCCCAAAGATTCATATAAAGAGTATGGCAACACATTAATAGATGCACCTAAATCTAACATGGCTCTTTCAAACTTGGTGTCACCTATCACACAAGGAGTGCTAAACATGCCAGGATCACCACACTTCTTAGGTATTCGCCTTTGAAACACAGCAGACACATGTTCACTCACCTTAACCTTTTGCTTCCCTTTCAATTTTTGGTTCCTTTTAATTGTACATAATTCCTTAAGAAACTTTGCATAGCGAGGAACACTTTTTACCAATTTGAGCAAGGGAATATTTACCTCACATTTACTAAAGGTCTCGAAAATCTCATTGTCGTTCTCTAGCCTTCGTGTGTCTTTCAGCGCCTCAGGGAATGGCGGAACTGGTTTTTGTGAGCCGAGTGGAGGAAAATCCGGCCTTCTGTACGAGTTTTCAGTATCTGGGGCAAGGCCGCAATCGCGGTTTTCATGCAGCGGTCGCGGCTTTGCCTGAGACTCGTTTTCTGCTACTGGGTTCAGGCCGCGATTGCGGTTTGCAGGCAGCGACCGTGGCTTTGCCTGAAAATCGTCCTCTGTTGCTGTGTCTCTTTCCGCAACTTCTGGATTTGCAGCTGGTTCGTCCCTTTCAGCTGAGGGAATGCTGCTCTCAATTATGTTGTCCAGCTTCCTCCCACTTCTCAGCATGACTGCATTAACATTCTGCCTCGGGTTCAACTCCGTATGAGATGGTAGTTTACCCGAATCTTTAGCTTCCAATTTGCTTAAGGCTTGAGAAATCTGCCCAACCTGAGTTTCCAAGTTCTGAATGCTCGACTTGGTATCATTCTGAAATTGTACTAGACTACCCTGCATTGTGGTCATGTTCTGCGTAAGGGCCTTGATCATATCCTCTGCAGACATAGATGAACTCGGATTTTGTCCCTGTGGTCTAGGATTATATGGGGGTCTGAATTGTTGCTGACCTCCATGCTGCTGAAATTGTTGGTTCTGCGGGTTCCCATATCTCAAATTGGGGTGATCTCTCCACCCAGGATTATAAGTGTTGGAGTATGGGTCATATCGTGGTCTTGGAGTCTGAAACCTCCCACGGCATTTACTTCAGCGTCAGGTTCCTAAAGTGTCGGACACGCATCCGTAGGATGGAGCGTGTCATAACAGATGCCGCAAGCCTTAACTTGTTGCGGATTACCTTTCAGTCTTTCACCATAAAACGCTTCATCATCTCCTTCAACTCGTTCACATCAGATTTTAGTGCAGATGATGGATGAGAGTCGGCTGCTTTGGCTGCGTGAGAGCTTGCTCTCTTGCTAAATTGCCTTGAGTCGTCAGATAGCTCATAAAACATCTCAAAAGTTATAGCAGGTGTTTTGTTCAAAATGTTACCTCTGCATGATGCGTTCACCATTATGCGCTCATCATCAAGAAGTCCTCCATACAGATATAAAATGAGATCCTGATCAGAATAATCATGGTACGGACAGCTTGATATTAG
The DNA here is from genome assembly GCA_027886185.1 of Rheum nobile. NCBI lineage: Eukaryota > Viridiplantae > Streptophyta > Magnoliopsida > Caryophyllales > Polygonaceae > Rheum > Rheum nobile. The sequence goes on from WOAB01000163.1 coordinate 5,529,857, forward strand.
CCGTTTATGTCTGTGCTACGCACGAACACTTTTTCCTAACCGACCAAAAAAATAAAAGGATCTCTCTTAGTGTTTATGTCCGTGCTACGCACATTTTTAAAAAAAAAAATATTTTTTGAAAAAAGAGAGCTAAACCACAAAAATATTTTTACTTTGGGAAAATATTTTATAATGTTCAGCTCATTTTTAAGATATGTTTAGTAAAATCAATAACTTTTTAATTATAAAAAAGATTAGAATATTTTCTCTTAAATAATAAGACTTAGATGAGTTAATTCATGAATTCTTTCGTAGAAGTTTCTCATAAGTCATTTGTTGTACAAAGTGAAAATTTGACTACTACTACTATATTTGACTATGTTTATTTAAAATATTATATTAGCATACATCTGTTAAATTTTTCCATCCTAAAACTGATACAAATTACAAATACAAATACATATATATATATATATATATCATTTTGTAATGATCGATTTTCTTTAAATATTTCAGTAATTATCATTTTTTTAGTAGAATAATTTAAAGCAAGTTTTTTAATGTAATAATTTTGAACTATGGAAAATCAAATACATAAATATATACGAATATAATATTTCAAAAACGATTAGCTGAATCTACGAAAAGGTCACACCTTCTTGATTCCAGTTGATTCTAGCTCATGTACGGTAAACCGTAAACCTCAAACAAAGGCCTTTAAGATGTATAGAGACACATTCACCAAGTTTCTTCTGCAACTGTATAAAATTAAATGCATCTGAATAAATCTAATAAAACCCATTGAGAATTTCAAATAAATAGTATCCTAGCAAAATGCACATTTAGAATGAAAATTTATTTTAATTAAGGAATACAATAATTTGTTAGCAAAATTATGATTATGCAATCGAATCTTATACATTTTTAAGAGAATCAATTGATTTTTAGGTCGTATCTATAAAATAAAAAAAGAATTACATTAAGAGATTTATCTTACCGTGAAAAGAGATGGATTAGTGATCAGATGTTGTTACCTTACCTCATTTGTCTGAATTTCATCCCCGAAGCAGACACCCTTTCCCACCTACCATTTAAATAGAATACAAAGGGAAAATAGAAAAACTCCAATTAATTACTTTTTGACTGAGAATAAAAGAGCAGTGTTAAGTATTTAGAGTTTTTTTAACATAATATTTGGAGTTACTAACAATTAAAAGGGGAACTTTTTCGGCCTTATGTTCAACACTGCATTAAATAATTCTTGTGTAACTTATCATTGATGATTAAGGCGTTATATAATTAATATCACGTACAATCTAAAAATATTGTCTTTTCATAATCACATTTTATATTCACGTTGATCGGAAATTTAGAAAAGTGGTGGTTATAATAATTTCCCTCAAAATCATTACTCTTCACATATCAACGTTACTACCGATGAAAGTAACATAATCATAATTAGTCTATATAACACTAAAAGTTAGTTTTTTTGTCCTAATAAATGCTTCAATTTATTGGGGTAAAAAATCTATTGTACATATGAGGTAATATATTGTATGTTTTTTCCGTTTTTTCACCCAAAATAACATTTTTTTTACGTCTTTTCACTATTATTATTATCGCAATAATAATTGGTATGTCTATCATAAATATAATATAATATTTTTTATTTAATAAATGTTATCTTTAATGGGAATTTTCTAAATTTTCATATAATTAAAATGGTCATATATTATCAAGTTTTATTATATATAGTTTATTCAAGTTTTCGTCATAAATTGAACTATGATAAAAAAAAATTCTAATTTGATATTATAAAAGTTGAACTCTAAATTTTCTTCTTATTTGAAGTACATAACATAAATACTTTAGCAAAATTATTAAAAAAACATTGGTATAAAGATAAACCAATTTTTAGTAAACAAAATTAGATACTCTATTTAATATTAGTCACAACTCTCAACCTATCTATATATACTATGTAAGAGGTCTAAATTCTATGCGTCGTCATCACATTCAATTCGTTTATGTGTCATCACCAATCCAACCATCATTCGCCACATCATCTAGTTTTAAATAAAATTATAACGATGAGTCCAGTTTAGTTATATATAAAGTGTATTTAATTAACAAATTTATGTATTTGACAATCTTACTATGTAACTAAAAAAATGATCACCTAAATTATTGAATCACAAATAGTTAATAGAATAAATTCTAAATTGTAGGGGAAAAACAGTCTCTTATTAAAAAAACAAATACACCTTAATACAAACTTATTATTTTATATATTATAAAAAAACAACAATATATTTTTTGTGCGAAGCACAGGTTCAACCATCTTAATTTAGAAAATGAACTATTCATCATGTGCCACCAAAACCATACCATTAGATTATTATTATTATTATTATTATTATTATTATATTTAGTGTTTTTATAAAACTAATATGTTTAATAAATGCCAAAAAAAATATTTTACCAACATGCCCCTAAAAAGATTTAAACCTTTCATTTTTTTTGTAATAACTGATAGGGGCTAAAGTCGTATGCCTAATCAAAGTAATTCTAAACAAACCTAACTCAATAGAATAGGCAAGCAAGGGTCGAATCCCACCGGGAGGAGTTGTCTTTCTTTATGTCAATTTGCATGCAATAGTAACAAATGGGGGATTGGTTGGTTGATTGAATTTCAAGTAAACAAAGTAAAGTAAACAAAACAAAGGGTTGTAATCAATTGAAAAAAAAACACTTAGCCAAACAAATATCCACCATTCATTTGATAGGTTGATCCTAGATTATCTCTAATTCTTTCCTATGAATGTTCCTATTCCTTTTCTTAAGTTATAAACAAGACAAACAGACCCTGAGAATACTAACTATCAAACAATCAGGATAACCTCCATGATTCAATTCAATAGCAGCAATGAGCACATGAATTTAGATAGATACATGCAAGTGTAGCAAACAATCATACAATTGCATGCAATTAATTCTCTCTATAATAAACCAGTCCAAACAGTTCTTAGAATATTGTAGTCGCTATTCATGAATTAGGTAACTCAAACAGTAATTACTAAACCCTAGCAATAGACAATTACTAATAACAACTAGTTGCGTCCAACAAGCGAAATCAATAAGAATCAATGGGATGAAGCACAAGAGAATCAATACATTCAAAGGAAAAGAAAGAGAATTATAACCTCACAACCATTATTCAAACGAAGGCTTCAATTGTCGGACTAAGCAAAAGGTGCTTAGTTCTTCATAGTCCTGAAATAATAAAACTCAAAGGGAAAAAAGTGTTGAATAATGAACGATGAATAAAAATTGAATCTCAAAGGCTACTATGGAAATTAAGTTAAATAACCTAGAAACCAAACCTAGTTCTAAAAAGATAACAAACTTAAGCTAAAAAGGAAATAAACTGAAGTAAACGAAATACATAAATTAAAAGAAAATCGGAAAAGTAAAATAAAGTGACTTCGGAGAAATCCCGCCGCTTCGCTGATGCCCATTTCCGCGATCGCGGATGAATTTCCGCGGTCACGGAAAGTTCCGTTTCTGGCTCCTTGCTCTCGAATTATCCGCGATCACTCCTGTTGATCGCCCGCGGTCGCGGATTCCTCGCTGCTGCTTCATGTGGCTTCTTTCTTCGACTCTTCCTCGGTCATCTCAAGTGGTCTCCTCTCCTTCTTCAATAAGTCTTCGTTTAAGCTTCTCCAAACCACCAAATCCACACTTCTACTTCTCAACTTCATTCTCCATAGTTGTGCTCTAAACATCTCCAAATGTACCCAAAACACCGGTAACAACTCCTAGATATACACTACAAAGTAGCGCTGATCAAATTCCCCCATGCTTAAACCTTGCTCGTCCTCGAGTAAGCTAATGTAAACCTACTCCTCCAATCAAAACCCCCAAGGTCTCAGGAAGCATAGAAAACCATCTCCACTAAGAATTGCACCTAAACATGAAACTCCAAGGCACCAAAACAATAAGCACAATCACAACATACAACCAAGCTTAAAGGGAAGCAGAGTATTTCTCCCAAGCTTATCCCGAACACCATAGAATGAATAAAAATCTAATCCTAGCCTCCATCTATCTTCTTATGCCTCCCAGAGTGACCTACCTGAATCCTCCTTATATCACCTCTTCTTATGTCACCACGCCAGGTAAAATGATGATTCCTAATAATCACTCTCCTTCTTTTCACTCATTTTGCCAAGGCGCCCTTTCGGGTTTTCACCAAGTCACTCATTTCATTTTTCAATAGATGGGCTCACAATAAACTCACATCACTCTTGACCAATTATTAACCCAGCCTAATGCTGGTCCAAGCCACCTGCTTATTACCTAAGCCGCCCTTTCGGGTTTTCGACTTATTCCAGGATTTCTATTTTTGCCTTTTTTTGAATTTTTGGCTTTTTCTTTTTCTTTCTCCTCAACGACTAGCAAGTATAGAACACTCCCCCATGCTTAAACGTTGCATTGTCCTCAATGTAATGAAAGACAAGAAAAAAATTGAAGCACATGGAAGAGCAAAAAAATAACTCACAACCATCGCTGAGTTGGCTTGGACGTGGAAGTTGTTGCTGGCGGTATATGAATGATATCACATGTCTATGGTGTTGCGCCGGGCTTCAAACAAACTCCACCGTGTAACCAAAAGGAACCACTATAAAAGGTAGGGGTGTTCATGGGTGGACCGGACCGGATTTTCGGACTAGACCGGACCGGAAATGATCGGACCGGACCGGTAAAATTCCGGTCCGGTCTCCGGTCCACCATTTCCCCAAAATCGGTTTCCGGTCCGGTCCAAACCCGGAAAAAATCCGGTCCGGACCGGAAGACCGAAATTTAAAAAAAAAAAAAAATTTTTGTAATTTATATGTTTTATATATTTTTTTAGAGATTTATATGTATTTTTTTGTAGATATTTTTTAAAATTTAATAAGTTAGGAGTATATATGTTTTATAAATATTTTTTTAGATATTTTTTTATAGATTTTAAATAAGAATTTAATTTTTTTATTTTTTAAAATTAAATCCGGTCCAAGACCGGACCGGACCGGATTAAGATCGGACCGGACCTATCCGGTCCGGTCCGGTCTTCGGTCCACATATGCCCAAAAATCCGGTCCATCGGACCGGATGAACACCCCTAATAAAAGGTGTAGTGGTATGTCAAAGAATCGGGGCTGCACGGCCTTCAATGAACACAAAAATGGGGCCCAGATGTAATTGTGGTGTGGGCCCTAGTGTTCCTCCTCCTCAACTGTCGAAACTAGGGCCATCATCGTTGCCAAATAAAAATGTGGGGCTAATGTTTCCTCCTTGACAACATGATGCGCACCGTCTCTCCATGGGGAACTCGGACAGCTGGCCTTCGGTAGAAACTTTTTTTTTTTCGATTTTTTTTTGCGAGCAGGGAAAGGAAGGCCTTACAGTAGGGAATCCGTGACCGCGGAAGAATTTCCGTGCCTGCGGATATGTTGCTGGTTCATAGTTCACCGTCTTTAGTTTTTCTTCGGGTCTCCTTCCTGCATGTTAGTCTAAATGCAAAAACAAAAATAACACACAAACAACTAAAAACATGGAATGAAAAGACAGGAAAGAAATACATACCTCGGGTTGCCTCCCGGACAGCGCCTTAGTTACTGTCGTGGCTCGACTTGCTACTCTCCCACCTCAACTTGGGTTGCTCATATCAATTGAGCACTCGGGGTTTCTATCCGGAGGGTGTCGCTTAGAATCATCAATGTTGAATCCGACCCTCACCTCGTCGAATTCCATTGTGAGCGAACCGCTGCTCACATCAATCTTGGTTCCTGCCGTGTTCATAAATGGCCTCCCTAGCATCACAGGGGCTGCATCCTTATCCTGCCCCGTATCCATCACAAAGAAGTCTGTAGGAAATATCAACTTGTCCACTTCGACCAGCACGTCCTGCACCACTCCTTTGGGGTAGACATAGGAATTGTCCGCCAGCTGGATCACAATCCCCGTCTTCTCTAATGGCCCCACCTCCAGAGACTCGTACAGCGAGAGAGGCAACACATTAATAGAGGCACCCAAATCAAGCAAGGCCTTGTCGAACAAGGTGCCCCCAATCTTGCAGGGAATAGTGAACATTCCCGGATCACTTGCCTTCTTCGGTAACCGCTTTTGCAGCATAGCGGATACATTCTCGTTGACCTGGACCTTTCTCTTCTCCTTGACCGCCTTCTTCCTCTTTATCGTGCAGATCTCCTTCAAGAATTTAGCATAACGAGGAATGCTATTTACCAGCTTGAGTAAAGGAATATTTACCTCGCAGTTGCTGAAGGTCTCGAACAGTTCCTTATCATTTGCCGGTCTTCTTGTGTACTTCAGAGCTTCGGGAAAGGGTGCGGGAGGCATTAATGTGTTGAGCGGAGGGAAATTGGGCCGCACATATCCATCATGGGCTTCTGATGTGATCCGACTGGGGTCGACTCACAATTTGCCCGATCTAGGCAGGCAACGGCTAGATGTTTCTTCTCTTGGTAACCGGGATAGATACGAACCACATAGATGATGGCTCGCAGGTCTCTTATGCTCGCTTTGGGCGAGGGTGGGGCGAGACGCTCGAAGCGACGAGCTACGGAATGAAGGAGATGCGAAGCAGACGATGAAGGGGATGCGAAGCAGACTTGTGTTTGACGCTCAGATCTAAGAATAAGGAGGATTCACTCTCAACTTTAAGACTTAGATTATTGGTTTGAACGTAAGGAAATAACAAGACAAAGAGGGCTACTTATAGCCAAGGAACTCGGCCAAGACCTAATGGGCTTGGGCCGAAACGAGCCTATGGGCTAGCCCACTATGTAATAGTGGAGCAACGCCCGAAATAGAAACTGCTATAAATAGAAACTGCTAAACATAGTAAGTCCTAAATTAGAAAGTGTCAAAGATGGAAACTTACTAAACATAGTAAGTTCCAAAAATAGCAATGCTAAAAATAGAAAGCTGCTAAAACATGAAAGTTGCTAAATAAAGAAATATGAAGCTAAACTAGACTAAGTCTTGAACCAAGGTGGTCTCCAAGGTCTTGGACTTATGGGGCTCGCTTGAGCCCGGCTTGGGTCGATGCAGGATCGCATCATTCTCCTCCCCTTAGAATCGAAGCGTCATCGCTTCGAACTGGGTGGGGCCAAGGAGAAGACACGCACGTCGGACAGCAGGAAGACGGAGTCGGGCTTGTGTCCGGCTCGGAGAACCTCAATGATGACCAAGGAAGACTCGGGTTTAGGAGCGGGCTCGATGGCTGGAGCGGGCGCGCCAAGGCAGAAAATCGCAACCATGTGCACGACTGCAGGTTCGATGGGACACGGACTAGCATCCATGGGCACGGGTGCATTCGTCGTCAGAGTCGGTGGCGCGGCAACGGGCTCCTCAGTTGGTGTGTCTGCAGTCGGTGTCGTCACAGCAGCGGGCGCCGGTGTGGGTTCGCTGAAGATCTGACCCGCTGCCGCGGCAGTGGGTTCGTCATGGGACGCGCAGGTTATCGTCGCGATGGGTGGGGGTGACGCGGACAACTCGGCTTTAAGGCGGGCATTCTGTCGCCGTAGCTTCCAGAGTTCGCGTTGTGCGGGTGTGAGCGCAGGGACGGTGGCAGCGGGTCGCGCGTCGATATGGGTGCTATAGTGGGTCCGTTCGCGGTCGTGCGTGCGGACCTATGGTTGGAGCCGAGGAGGGGGAATCCAGTCTGGGTCAACGTCGCGGTAGTGGGTGCGACGTCGCGGATGGGGTGCATGGGTGCGTAGGCGCGGAGGTGCCTGTAGTCGAGGCGGCGGGATCCAATCCGGGTGCGCGTATGGATACATGCCACCAAACCAAGGTTCATCATCCCACTCGTCGGGCTCGAAATAAGGGTACAAACGGGCCATGGAGTTGGATAAATAAAAAGGGAATTGGAAACGGCAGTGTAGAAAACCGCGGTCGCGGTTTTGTGAACCGCGGTCGCGGTTTTGTGAACCGCGGTCGCGGAGGCTAGGGTTTCGGCGGCAGACAATTTGTATTTTGGCCTTTTGAGGGGTCAAACGATGTCCGTTTTGGGCGAATTTTATTTGCCCGGACTCGTATCAAGATGCTCTACAGGAATATGGAAGAAAATTGCGGAAAGGACGAAATTTGTTTGGACGAAATCTGGGCAGAAGGCTCATCGGTTTTGTGGTGGTGGTGGTGTCGTCGGAGAAGAAGGCGCGCTGCGTGCCCCTAGCTGCTCTGATACCAGTTGATGTGATCCGACTGGGGTCGACTCACAATTTGCCCGATCTAGGCAGGCAACGGCTGGATGTTTCTTCTCTTGGTAACCGGGATAGATACGAACCACCTAGATGATGGCTCGCAGGTCTCTTATGCTCGCTTTGGGCGAGGGTGGGGCGAGACGCTCGAAGCGACGAGCTACGGAATGAAGGAGATGCGAAGCAGACGATGAAGGGGATGCGAAGCAGACTTGTGTTTGACGCTCAGATCTAAGAATAAGGAGGATTCACTCTCAACTTTAAGACTTAGATTATTGGTTTGAACGTAAGGAAATAACAAGACAAAGAGGGCTACTTATAGCCAAGGAACTCGGCCAAGACCTAATGGGCTTAGGCCGAAACGAGCCTATGGGCTAGCCCACTATGTAATAGTGGAGCAACGCCCGAAATAGAAACTGCTATAAATAGAAACTGCTAAACATAGTAAGTCCTAAATTAGAAAGTGTCAAAGATGGAAACTTACTAAACATAGTAAGTTCCAAAAATAGCAATGCTAAAAATAGAAAGCTGCTAAAACAGGAAAGTTGCTAAATAAAGAAATATGAAGCTAAACTAGACTAAGTCTTGAACCAAGGTGGTCTCCAAGGTCTTGGACTTATGGGGCTCGCTTGAGCCCGGCTTGGGTCGATGCAGGATCGCATCATTCTCCTCCCCTTAGAATCGAAGCGTCATCGCTTCGAACTGGGTGGGGCCAAGGAGAAGACACGCACGTCGGACAGCAGGAAGACGGAGTCGGGCTTGTGTCCGGCTCGGAGAACCTCAATGATGACCAAGGAAGACTCGGGTTTAGGAGCGGGCTCGATGGCTAGAGCGGGCGCACCAAGGCAGAAAATCGCAACCATGTGCATGACTGCAGGTTCGATGGGACACGGACTAGCATGCATGGGCACGGGTGCATTCGTCGTCAGAGTCGGTGGCGCGGCAACGGGCTCCTCAGTTGGTGTTTCTGCAGTCGGTGTCGTCACAGCAGCGGGCGCCGGTGTGGGTTCGCTGAAGATCTGACCCGCTGCCGCGGCAGTGGGTTCGTCATGGGACGCGCAGGTTATCGTCGCGATGGGTGGGGGTGACGCGGACAACTCGGCTTTAAGGCGGGCATTCTGTCGCCGTAGCTTCCAGAGTTCGCGTTGTGCGGGTGTGAGCGCAGGGACGGTGGCAGCGGGTCACGCGTCGATATGGGTGCTATAGTGGGTCCGTTCGCGGTCGTGCGTGCCGACCTATGGTTGGAGCCGAGGAGGGGGAATCCAGTCTGGGTCAACGTCGCGGTAGTGGGTGCGACGTCGCGGATAGGGTGCATGGGTGCGTAGGCGCGGAGGTGCCTGTAGTCGAGGCGGCGGGATCCAATCCGGGTGCGCGTATGGATACATGCCACCAAACCAAGGTTCATCATCCCACTCGTCAGGCTCGAAATAAGGGTACAAACGGGCCATGGAGTTGGATAAATAAGAAGGGAATTGGAAACGGCAGTTTAGAAAACCGCGGTCGCGGTTTTGTGAACCGCGGTCACGGAGGCTAGGGTTTCGGCGGCAGACAATTTGTATTTTGGCCTTTTGAGGGGTCAAACGATGTCCGTTTTGGGCGAATTTTATTTGCCCGGACTCGTATCGAGATGCTCTACAGGAATATGGAAGAAAATTGCGGAAAGGACGAAATTTGTTTGGACGAAATCTGGGCAGAAGGCTCATCGGTTTTGTGGTGGTGGTGGTGTCGTCGGAGAAGAAGGCGCGCTGCGTGCCCCTAGCTGCTCTGATACCAGTTGATGTGATCCGACTGGGGTCGACTCACAATTTGCCCGATCTAGGCAGGCAACGGCTGGATGTTTCTTCTCTTGGTAACCGGGATAGATACGAACCACCTAGATGATGGCTCGCAGGTCTCTTATGCTCGCTTTGGGCGAGGGTGGGGCGAGACGCTCGAAGCGACGAGCTACAGAATGAAGGAGATGCGAAGCAGACGATGAAGGGGATGCGAAGCAGACTTGTGTTTGACGCTCAGATCTAAGAATAAGGAGGATTCACTCTCAACTTTAAGACTTAGATTATTGGTTTGAACGTAAGGAAATAACAAGACAAAGAGGGCTACTTATAGCCAAGGAACTCGGCCAAGACCTAATGGGCTTGGGCCGAAACGAGCCTATGGGCTAGCCCACTATGTAATAGTGGAGCAACGCCCGAAATAGAAACTGCTATAAATAGAAACTGCTAAACATAGTAAGTCCTAAATTAGAAAGTGTCAAAGATGGAAACTTACTAAACATAGTAAGTTCCAAAAATAGCAATGCTAAAAATAGAAAGTTGCTAAAACAGGAAAGTTGCTAAATAAAGAAATATGAAGCTAAACTAGACTAAGTCTTGAACCAAGGTGGTCTCCAAGGTCTTGGACTTATGGGCTCGCTTGAGCCCGGCTTGGGTCGATGCAGGATCGCATCATTCTCCTCCCCTTAGAATCGAAGCGTCCTCGCTTCGAACTGGGTGGGGCCAAGGAGAAGACACGCACGTCGGACAGCAGGAAGACGGAGTCGGGCTTGTGTCCGGCTCGGAGAACCTCAATGATGACCAAGGAAGACTCGGGTTTAGGAGCGGGCTCGATGGCTGGAGCGGGCGCGCCAAGGCAGAAAATCGCAACCATGTGCACGACTGCAGGTTCGATGGGACACGGACCTGCATCCATGGGCACGGGTGCATTCGTCGTCAGAGTCGGTGGCGCGGCAACGGGCTCCTCAGTTGGTGTGTCTGCAGTCGGTGTCGTCACAGCAGCGGGCGCCGGTGTGGGTTCGCTGAAGATCTGACCCGCTGCCGCGGCAGTGGGTTCGTCATGGGACGCGCATGTTATCGTCGCGATGGGTGGGGGTGTCGCGGACAACTCGGCTTTAAGGCGGGCATTCTGTCGCCGTAGCTTCCAGAGTTCGCGTTGTGCGGGTGTGAGCGCAGGGACGGTGGCAGCGGGTCGCGCGTCGATATGGGTGCTACAGTGGGTCCGTTCGCGGTCGTGCGTGCGGACCTATGGTTGGAGCCGAGGAGGGGGGATCCAGTCTGGGTCAACGTCGCGGTAGTGGGTGCGACGTCGCGGCTGGGGTGCATGGGTGCGTAGGCGCGGAGGTGCATGTAGTCGAGGCGGCGGGATCCAATCCGGGTGCGCGTATGGGTTCACGCCACCGAACCAAGGTTCGTCATCCCACTCGTCGGGCTCGAAATAAGGGTACAAACGGGCCATGGAGTTGGATAAATAAAAAGGGAATTGGAAACGGCAGTGTAGAAAACCGCGGTCGCGGTTTTGTGAACCGCGGTCGCGGAGGCTAGGGTTTCGGCGGCAGACAATTTGTATTTTGGCCTTTTGAGGGGTCAAACGATGTCCGTTTTGGGCGAATTTTATTTGCCCGGACTCGTATCGAGATGCTCTACAGGAATATGGAAGAAAATTGCGGAAAGGACGAAATTTGTTTGGACGAAATCTGGGCAGAAGGCTCATCGGTTTTGTGGTGGTGGTGGTGTCGTCGGAGAAGAAGGCGCGCTGCGTGCCCCTAGCTGCTCTGATACCAGTTGATGTGATCCGACTGGGGTCGACTCACGATTTTCCCGATCTAGGCAGGCAACGGCTGGATGTTTCTTCTCTTGGTAACCGGGATAGATAAGAACCACCTAGATGATGGCTCGCAGGTCTCTTATGCTCGCTTTGGGCGAGGGTGGGGCGAGAAGCTCGAAGCAACGAGCTACGGAATGAAGGATATGCAAAGCAGACGATGAAGGGGATGCGAAGCAGACTTGTGTTTGACGCTCAGATCTAAGAATAAGGAGGTTTCACTCTCAACTTTAAGACTTAGATTACTGATTTGAACGTAAGGAAATAACAAGACAAAGGGGGCTACTTATAGCCAAGGAACTCGGCCAAGACCTAATGGGCTTGGGCCGAAATGAGCCTATGGGCTAGCCCACTATGCAATAGTGGAGCAACGCCCGAAATAGAAACTGCTAAATATAGTAAGTCCTAAAATAGAAAGTGCCAAAGATGGAAACTTACTAAACATAGTAAGTTCCAAAAATAACAATGCTAAAAATAGAAAGCTGCTAAAACAGAAAAGTTGCTAAAATAAGAAATATGAAGCTAAACTAGACTAAGTCTTGAACTACGGTGGTCTCCAAGGTCTTAGACGTATGGGGCTCGCTTGAGCCCGGCTTGGGTCGATGCAGGATCGCATCAGCTTCGTCGAGAGGAACTGGAGCTGCATGGGCGTTTCCGCGATCGCGGTTTTCTGTCCGCGCTCGCGGAATATTCTCGATCTAATCCCCGTCTTTAGTGCATTTTCCGCGATCGCGGAATTCTGGCTGCGGTCGCGGAATACTCTCGAACAGGTCCTCCTCGTGGCAGATTTTTCCGCGATTGCGGAATTCCATCCGCGGTCGCGAAATAGCGTCGATTTCCTCCTCTGCTCCAGTAGCCAATCCGCGGTCGCGGCTTCCTTCTCCGCGGTTGCGGATTTCTCTCTGTTGTGCTCGACTGGCTTCCAGTTCTGCTCCACTCCTTAGCGTCATGGCGCAAACATTCTCCCTCAGATTGACTAGCCTCCAACTTACTCAACACTTGAGCGACTTGTCCAAACTGATTCTCCAAGTTCTGAATACTAGACTTCGTCTCGTGCTGATGTTGGACCACTGCTTGAATTTGTGACCCCATCGAGGTCACAGTGTTAGCCATGGTCGCTATGCTCTGCATGAGAGTGTTGATCATGTCATCACCGGGCATGGGCGAGCTTGTGTTTTGGCCTTGGGGTCTATGCGCGTACGGTTGCCCGTATTGTTGCTGATTACCATACGGAGTGAACTGTTGTCGGTAGGGATTGAACTCCTGGTTATCATGGCCATGGGGAGGATATTGCTGATTTTCATATCTCGGATTGGTGTGATCCCTCCACCCTGAGTTGTAGGTGTTTGAATACGGTTCATATCTCGGCTTCTGCGGACCAAAACCTCTTATAGCGTTCACTTCAGCTTCGGGGTCTCCGAGTGTTGGGCACTCATCAGTGGGGTGCAGCGGATCATGACAAATTCTGCAGGACTTAACTGGCCTTACTGCACAGGGGCTCGCCCTTTTGTTGAATTGTCGTGAGCTTTCAGATAGCTCAAAGAATAACTCAAATGCTGCAACTGGTGTCTTGTTCAGAATGCTACCGCCACAGGCTGCGTTTACCAGTCTGTGTTCATCATCCAGAAGCCCACCGTATAGATAGAGAATGAGATCTTGGTCAGAATAACCATGGTATGGGCAGCTAGATATCAACCTCTTGAATTTCTCATAATACTCATACAAAGTTTCTTCGGCCTGCTGTTCAATATTACTGATACTCTTCTTTAGGCTGTTCAACTTCGTAGCAGGAAAGTATTTTTCTAAGAAGGCATTTTTCATCTTTGCCCACGTATCAATACTGCCAGGAGCCAAATAGTAGAACCAATCCTTGGCCGCATCCTTCAAAGAGAAAGGAAAGGCCCTCAGCTTGATCTGGTCCTCAGTGACGTTCCTCGGCTTCATGCTGAAACAAACGGCGTGAAACTCAGAAAGATGCTTGTTAGGGTCTTCTCCATTCAGCCCATGGAAGTGGGGTAATAAATGAATCAACCCAGATTTTAGCTTAAAATTCACGCCATCCTCAAGATCTGGGAACTGCACAGCAAGCGGTTTCTGCTCGAAGTTCGGGGCAGTCAACTGCCTCAAAGTCGGTGTTTCTTCAGCCATCTATATATCAAAATCAAAAAGGAAAAAGCCAGTAGCACGGGTGTGGACCGTAAGATAGGTCCACACAAAAGTTGACACACAAAGAAAAATAAAAACTTGCCTCCCCGGCAACGGCGCCAATTTGATAGGGGCTAAAGTCGTGTGCCCAATCAAAGTAATCCTAAACAAACCTAACTCAGTAGAATATGCAAGCAAGGGTCGAATCCCACATGGAGGAGTTGTCTTTCTTTATGTCAATTTGCATGCAATAGTAACAAAGGGGGGATTGGTTGGTTGATTGAATTTCAAGTAAACAAAGTAAAGTAAACAAAACAAAGGGTTGTAATCAATTAGGGAAAAACACTTAGCCAAACAAATATCCACCATTCATTTGATAGGTTGATCCTAGATTATCTCTAATTTTTTCCTATGAATGTTCCTATTCCTTTTCTTAAGTTATAAACAGGACAAATAGACCCTGAGAATACTAACTATCAAACAACCAGGAAAACCTCCATGATTCAATTAAATAGCAGCAATGAGCACAGGAATTTAGATAGATACATGCAAGTATAGCAAACAGTCATACAATTGCATGCAATTAATTCTCTCTACAATAAACCAGTCCAAACAGTTCTTAGAATATTGTAGTCGCTACTCATGAATTAGGTAACTCAAACAGTAATTACCAAACCCTAGCAATAGACAATTACTAATAACAACTAGTTGCGTCCAACAAGCGAAATCAGTAAGAATCAATGGGATGAAGCACAAGAGAATCAATACATTCAAAGGAAAATAAAGAGAATTATAACCTCACAACCATTATTCAAACGAAGGCTTCAATTGTCGGACTAAGCAAAATGTGCTTAGTTCTTCATAGTCTTGAAACAATAAAACTCAAAGGGAAAAAAGTGCTGAATAATGAACAATGAATAAAAACTGAATCTCAAAGGCTACTATGGAAATTAGGTTAAATAACCTAGAAACCAAACCTAGTTCTAAAAAGATAACAAACTTAAGCTAAAAAGGAAATAAACTAAAGTAAACGAAATAAAGAAATTAAAAAAAAATCGGAAAAGTAAAATAAAGTGACTTCGGAGAAATCCCGCCGCTTCGCTGATGCCCATTTCCGCAATCGCGGATGAATTTCCGCGGTCGCGGAAAATTCCGTTTCTGGCTCCTTGCTCTCGAATTATCCGCGATCACTCCTCTTCCTCGCCCGCGGTCGCGGATTCCCCGCTGCTGCTTCGTGTGGCTTCTTTCTTCGACTCTTCCTCGGTCTTCTCAAGTGGTCTCCTCTCCTTCTTCAATAAGTCTTCGTTTAAGCTTCTCCAAACCACCAAATCCACACTTCAAATTCTCAACTTCATTCTCCATAGTTGTGCTCTAAACATCTCCAAATGTACCCAAAATACCGGTAACAACTCCTAGATATACACTACAAAGTAGCGCTGATCAATAACCATCACCACTAAGCTTTATATGAGTCATTGATTTTCTTTCACAAGTAGATCATCCTATAGATATATCGGTGATCAAAAATAATGAAAGTAATTAATGATGACAAAATCCATTTGTATATGTATATAAAATAAGATAAGAAAGATCAAAATATTCTTATTATATCTCTATGTTTATTTATCTGAACTTCAACCATTTCGTATGTAGTTGTCTTCATCAAGAAGGTATAACGTGGGAGGGAAAATTAAAATACAAAATCTCCAAAAAATGTAAAAAAATGATAAATATATATAATAGTGTTTTGCTAGTAAATATATTCTAAGCCTATAAAAATGTTAAAAGATTAAAAAAAATTCAAGAAGACTCGAACCTTTAACGTAACCTTTGTCTTCGTATACAACCACCTAATCATTCAGATAAAGAGTATAGTTGATTTTTAATGAAATTGAAAAAACAAATTAACAAAAATCATCTCAATTAATATGAGCCATTAATTATTCAAGACTCTATTTTATATTATATATAGATATAGATAGATAGATATAAAAATTTGAGTAACTAATTAATATAAACAAAAAAATAATGAAAAATAAAATAGTAAAACAAAGTTTTAAGAAGGAGAATTGAACCCTAGACCTCTTGTATTATGAGAGTGTATTTAACCATTGAGCTATATTAAAAGGTTTAGTTTGTAATGAAAGATCAATAAAAAAATAAGAGATAATTTATCATATTTATTAGGCATTAATTACACCTTTAGTCTACTTTATATATTTATAGATAATATAAAATAAAGGAAACAAAATAAACAAGTGAATCAGCGCGTGAAAATCTTTCGGATTCTGCACGGCCGCGATCGCTGCTCTTGACCCGCGCCCGCGGCTTGTTCTTTCCTGGCACTCAGCGAAATCTTCCTTGGTCGCACCCGCTGCTTCCTTTCCGCGCCCGCGTCTTTGCTCTTCTCAACTTTTGACACTCCAAACTCACTAAAATCCACCATTTCCTGTACTAATCTTTCCAACTACTCAATCACAAATTAGCTCCTAAACTAATACAAACATCCCCAATAGTGTACTAACAATCCCTAGTTACGCACTACAAAGTAGAGCGTCCGCGTCCGCGTCTTTGCTCTTCTCAACTTTTGACACTCCAAACTCACTAAAATCCACCATTTCCTGTACTAATCTTTCCAACTACTCAATCACAAATTAGCTCCTAAACTAATACAAACATCCCCAATAGTGTACTAACAATCCCTAGTTACGCACTACAAAGTAGAGCGTATCAGTGCACCTTTTCAGCCTTTAGTTACATGATAAGCACTACTTTGTAGGGCTTAACCAAGAGTCATTAGAGGTTTTATTGGTGCCATTCGGGTAGATTTAGACACATTCATGTGTATGACGTTTGGGGGCGAAGTTGGTGTATTTGGAGGTGTTTGAGCCGTTTTGGAGATCATAGTAGACATGGAGGAGGAAGCCACCAGAAGTAGACGCCAAGGAGCTGAAGAGACGAAGACTTCGGAAGAAGTACCTTACGACGCCCGCCGCAGAAGCCACGGCGACCGCCGCTTAAACCCTCCCAACAACGATGGCTACGACTTGGCCACGGCGCCCGCCGTGGAAATGCGGCGCCCGCCGCCATTACGGCGCCCGCCGTGGAGGTTGCAGCGCCCGCCTCCGCTGTTCAGAAGTCCGCCGAGCCGTTTCCTTATTTGCATTATTTTATTATGATTTATTATTTCGTTTTAGGTTAATTCAGACTTTGTTTCCTTTAGTATTTAAGGGTAGAGAAAGGCTTATTTGTCTATCAGCCAATATCTCTCGAACCCTAATTTTCATTCTACGTATTCGTTATGAAGAACTAAGCTTCCTTGGCTTAGTCAGACGCTGAAGCTTTCGTTTTGATTCAGTTGTGAGACTCTTGTTCTTAATCTATTGCATGGTTTTTATCTATTCTCTTGCTTGATTGCTTATGATTGATATTGATAATCTCTATCTTGGACGCAACTAGGGTTTGTCGTTATTGATCTATTGCTAGATTTAGATTGTTACTGGTTGAGCATATCTATTTCAGAGTAGCAACTGCATCGTACTAGTATCTGGTTGTGCTAGTTTTATACAGAAGAGAACTGATTTACATTCTAGGATAAAAGCTGGTTGTTTTATGCTAGAATTATATCCAACTATATTCCTATCCGTAACGCTGCTGTTAAACTGAATCTTGATAGTTTCAGGGTTGTTTAATTAGTTAGTGCTAATAGTATCTGGTTGTGCTATTAGTTATATCTGAAAAGGAATTGGAATTTCCATTGCATGAGATTTTGAATGAGTATCTAGGATCAACTTATCATACGAATAGTGGATGTTGTTTGACTAAGTGCTTTTCCCATCACTGATTTCACAACTCTTTTGCTTGTTTACCTTTGCATGTTTAGAACTTACAAAACAAACAAAACCCCCCTTTGGTTACTTTGCTTTGACACATAATTTGCATACATAGACAGAATTCGCCTCCCCGTGGATTCGACCTTTACTTACCTAGGACTACGGTTTATGGTTTGTTTGGATATTTTTCATAGCAGTTTTTACACGACGAAAACCTGTTATCATTACACAATGTTCCTGAACATACGCTCCATGTGCAAGAACCAGTAAGCCACCTTGACGGGTTCTCCAGTACCGTCATATGAATCGGGCCTCATAGAATTGATCGCTTTCAGCGCACGGCCATAATTCCCTCCATCTCTCTGAACATGCATGGGAGGCACAATGTTCATTGACTCCTCGATATTAGGAACAACTTCTGGTATAGGGTTCTCCTAAGCTCGAGGCACCCCTTGCCCAACCATCTCTGTGACCGCTTGCATCACAATTTGTCTGATCGCTTCGACAACAGCATTGTCGAAGATAATTGGGGCAACATGAGGTACGTTTCCCTTTCCTCCTCCCACCTAAGGGTTAACTTGAGGCTGGATATTCACAGCGGGATTGTTATGGGATCCAGACCCAGTATCGTCTTCCTGGTTCGCCGAACTCCTTATCTTAATTTTGGAGGCGTTGCTCGTACCAGCTTCTTGACGAGTGATATTCCTAGTGTTCACCATCTGATTACGCTGACGTTTATTAGATATATACCAATCAAAATTTAAATTGCTAGTAATAAATACTTAAGATGCAATAATTAAGACATCCATCTAATAAACTCAACTTTTCATTAATGAAAACCACCCAAATGTCAAACAACAACCAAAAGGAAGGAGGAAACAACATTAGGAGACTACTGCTCCATTATTGTCTAAGTGGGAAAAACTGGAAAAAAACTAATGCACTATACATCACTACTTCTTCTCGGGGTCCCAAAACAGGTCTCTATAGGCTTTAGCAGTCATCATCTTCTTCGGAGGTAGCTCTTCCTCCGAGTCATCAGCTGACCTCTTTTGTTTCGGATCACTTGATCCCTCAGCAGGCACCGATGGCTCACTAGACTTGCCGATATCGTCCTTCAGAGGCTCGGAGTCTTCCCACACTTGCCCCCAGAGATCCTCCTTGTCGGGTTGATGCAATAGCCAGAACATCTCTTCCCAATACTCGTGGAAGGGATCCAACGACTCCTTCTCACTCTCCGAATCCTCGATTGGGTCCTCATCTTCATCAACGACCTCGGGGGTAGGGGATTGTTTGGATTACACTTCCATTTCTCCCTCACTCTCATACTCGGGATCCTCGCTTGGGTCCTCCTCCTCAGTGGCCTCACTAAATCTTTCACAGTCTCCCCAGGTGGGACAAAATCTACCACTGGACCGTCATACTCGGCCATCTCAACGGAATCAGGCTCGGACTTGATCGTTGGAGCGGTCTTAGATTCTTCCTAGGCCTTAAACTAGGCTCTAGTGAACACCATTGTATGAAAAGAGACAAGGAGAGGTTACAACCTTCAAGATATAGAAATTGTATCTTCTATAATAGGCATGAGTAGTTGAATTACTATTGTTGGTAGAAGTTTGAAAAGAATTTCACAAAACTCGACTCGTTGTTAAACCCCCTTGTCTTCCACTTCAAAACCCGTTATAGAAACTTATAGTAATATAATTTTGGAATAAACCTCACCAAATCATTGTGATTTAAAATCTCCCAAAAGACATTTTAGTCTAAGCCTTAATTAGGGCCTATAACAGAGAAATTTTTCAACCAAAATTTTGTTTTATAAAACACAAATAAACACAAAACGGTTTAAAAAATTTTGAGTTTAAAAACTTTTAGCTCTGATACCATAACTGTAACACCCCTAAATTACATTAGGAATATTACCGCCAGTGACCTCGAAACACATATCCGAAATCACCCAAGGCTAACAATAACATGACGTTGTATATAAATCGAAATCAAGATTATATTATAAATGACGTTGCAAAAACGGTAACCCGACAATGTATATCAAAATATCAACGAAAGACTTAAATATTGAAAACACAAACAGGATCTAAACCTTGTTCAAAATAATTAAATGACAAAGAAAATGCAGATGCCTTCAACGTCTTCGTTCCGTGGCTTCGATCTGGGAAGTTGTACCTGATGTGCCGTATAGGACGGATGACACCAACCATGCAAAGAAAAGAAAGGTTGGTTAGTCTAATGAAAGACTAAACAAGGGCTCAAACAGAATGGTTATGGTGATTGTATCCAGTTACTATCATTGTCTCTCGAATGAAAATCGATAGACAATACATAACCCAGATACTCTCACTGAAACTAAGAATAGGAATGCAACAAGAGATGACTCCAAAGAAAATGAGTCTTATGGGAATACTTATGTTTATTTAGGAACATTATATTTCACACAAAGTTTGAAAACGACTTTTTTGAATAATCGGGTCCTTAACCAACCTCACCACATACGTTTTGTGCGAATTCAGATTGATAAGAGGACCTTCATAGACAGAAGCCCAAGCGGGTTCCACGTTGTACTTCTCGTCCTAGGGTATATTAATTATGTGCGACGAGACACTTATCTTATTTAATTTCAAAACGTGCATTAACGTTAAGACTTTTATTTCCACAATAAATCTCACAATGAGATATAGGATGGGATAAATCCAGAATATTGGCATTAGCTAAGTGCACCACCACTTATATAGAATAATGGTAGGTCATGACCAAAAGCATTAGGGCAATAATTCTCCTAACGCCAAGTTATAAAGAAATGACTATACCTCGCAAGGAAATAGTGTTCATACGAATACTCATGCTAAACTAGCATATATGTCCACACCAATGCACATCAAATCCACACCAAGTTTATCTAACACCTATAATAATAATAGATATATATATATATAGGTCGTTGCTAGCATAATATACAACCTAATAAACAAGGTTCATTATTCACATCAATTTATCACACAAGTTCCCAAACAACAAATAAATTTTTTATCCCAACTTAATTAAGACAATAGATTAATTATCAATTAAGAAAAATATGGAATAAAATAGCAAGAGCGAACCGTCACTTGCCTTAGATCGTTTTGACGTTCAAGCGATGTAACAACGAATGTCGGCTCTAACTCACGGCTTGACTTCTGCTTCAATTCCGATCAAATAGTGGTTCTGAGATGTACCCAAAAATAAATTATCATTAGTCAATTTATTTTAATAATCTCATGAACCATCTCAACAATTTTATAAATATTATTTATAAATTCTAATTGTTGATTTTCCCTAATATAAAATAATACAATATTATTTTCTTTATCAAATTAAAATAATATCCATTATTTTAATTTAATTAGACTTAAACATACCTAATCCAATATTTAAGCTAAAATTAATCTAGCCTAAACTTGCTAACTATTACTATTATATAAAATAACTTACACTAATTCCTAACCAATGCCTGCGTCTTCCT
Source organism: Rheum nobile (assembly GCA_027886185.1). Classification (NCBI taxonomy): domain Eukaryota; kingdom Viridiplantae; phylum Streptophyta; class Magnoliopsida; order Caryophyllales; family Polygonaceae; genus Rheum; species Rheum nobile. The sequence goes on from WOAB01000163.1 coordinate 5,551,198, forward strand.
GCACGAACATGTGAAGAAAAGAACAGCGCGCAGTAGAGGACTTCACACCAGTACGAGTGGTTCAGCGGAGCTGGGTTCGAACGGATCGTAAAGGCTCGTTCGGACTCGGAATTGAGCGGGGCCGGTTTCGTTGGGTTCGTATCGTCGCAATCTTTCACCGGGTATATCTTGTATTGACGGAGCTAGAGAAATGGAGCCAGAAAACGCTGATTACAGTAGCAGGTCGGTAAGGTTTCTCAGAACAGAGCTTCTATCGAGCCCACTTTGTGTGGTTCGTAGGTGGATCTAACGACGTCCAAATGGGGCAAGGTCAGAGGCTATGGACTCGTGGAGAAGCAGGATATCACCGAGGATGACCGGCGGCGGCGGAGGAAGACCAACGGAGTCGGAAATCGTCCCCGAACAGAGGCTGCGGAAAACAGAGGAGGGTGGAGGTTTTGGATGAGAAATTGGCTTGCTTAGGGTCCAATTTATAGGGGAAATCATGAAATCTTCGTTGGTTATGATTTGATAACCTTCCATTTCAATCTTAGAGGATAAAATCGAATCAAATCGGTTCAATTCGAGCTTCTAGCGCCAAAACTTAGCTTTCACTAACTTGGATGAACCCGGACGAAGTTAAGCTAATTAAATCTATAACTTAGGGTTTTACTAGATAATTACCTTGGTAACAATATAAATTTGTTGAATGAACTGATTCAACCAAGATTTGGTCGAATTTGGATAGATTTGGGAGATCCTAACTAGGATTCTAGAAGGGGGGGAAATAATGGCTGGAAATTAAATCAATTTTCTTCTAATTACGGCCAGCCCCCACAGTTTGAGGTTATTTTCAATTTTTGTCCCGAGTTTCCAACTTGTGGTACATTTGTCCCTTTTTCTTTACCAAATTACAATAAAGCTCCCAAACTTTATTTTATAAACTTAATCCTACTTGGTAAACACTTCTCTACTATTTTCAATGTAACCTTATAATAATTTGTTCAAAAATTATTCAAGACATAATTTTTGACTTAAGTTAGGTTGATTCAAATTATTCTTTTCTTTAAAAGAAATAAAATATATACCATAGACTTTATTATTATTATAAAAATAAAAATTACATTAATACTCTTCAGGTAAAATGAGGGTTATTACACAAAATTTCATATCTATTTCTTCCACATTAATTTCCTTATGAAAATAATGGCATCATACTATATAATTTTATATATATTTATTATACGTTTTGGATATCTTATGTTCAATATTTATAAAACATGTTCTTCACATTTATTTTTATTTAGTGAATTCTAAATTTTGCATTTATATACCAAACCTACTACATAATGTAAAATAATACAAAAACGTAGCGGTGTATGTAATGTATACCAAATACTGAACCTAAATAAATGTATACGACTTTGATATTATCTTTGTAATCTAAATATCAAACCTATATAAGGTTAAAATTTGACCTGACCCGCAAACCCGACCTGACCTACGTTTTTTGGGTTGAGACCCGACCCGAAAAGTATTGGGTCAAAAGTGACCCGATCCGTTCGACTCAAAAATTTCCGGGTGGTTCATTGACTCGTTGGGTCATTGAAAATGTGTTTATATTTTATATATTTAATATTACAATATATTTTATTATTTAAATATTATATAATAATAATTTTTTGATCTATTACTTTGTTTTAATTAAAATGTTATTTTAATATTCATTTCATAAAATTTTGACATGGCGCTCTCAACTCGAACTTGTACTAGACCTGTAACGACTCGACCCACAATCGACCCGCAAATTTTGACCCGCCAACGACCCGACCCGTAAATGACTGACTCGGTATGCTTAAACCCGAACCCGACCCATTTGACACCTCTACATATACCCCAATGTATCATTCAATGAAATGTTTACTCCTACCAACGGTCCAAATAAAGCTTTTTTTAGATGAGAATCCAAAATATGGTACAGAAGATCAACTTTTTACTTCAAGTCACAAAAATCTATGAATCATAAGGAGCCCCAATTTCATTGCATTTTTTAATACAAGTTATTATTTAATGAATCGAATAGTTTTAAGATTTTATATTTTATCAAATTATTGTCAGACATTTTTATATTATTAGTTTCTATTTGATATTCTTTATTATCATATATGACAATTGGTATAAATCGTTTTAGTTTAGTTTTGAAATTATTGCTTGTTATTAATTTTAACATTATTATAATTTATCATTATAATTAATTATTATTTATAAATAACGAAATTTTATTTTTAAGATCACGTGCAAGGCACGGGCCTATCTACTAGTTCTCAATCTAATCTTGTAACTGCAAAGATTTTACATAATCTCCACTTACCTCAATTACTCAATGGATGATTTTCTTTTTTAATTGACGGATTTGCAGAAAATCACCCGTTAAATAGGTCACTTTGCCTATAATCACCCGTTATACAAATAATTACTTGTGACCACCCATTAAATCTATTCCGTTAGCAAAGAGCCACCCATCAGCCAATTCCGTCCATTTCCACCGTTAACCCCTATAAAATTACCCATATGGCCCTCATTTTTTCCGCTTTGCCCGGTTCTTTTAATTTTCCTCTGGTTTGTTTTTTAAAATATTAAAACCGGTTTGATCCGGTTTAGAGCTGTCAATTTTTAACCCGACTCGCGTTTTCTAGGTCGAGACCCGACTCGAAAAATATTGGATCAAAAGTGACCCAACCAGTTCGATCCGAAAAATTCTGGGTTGGGTCATTGACCCGTTGGGTCATTACAAATGTGTTTTTATTTTATATATTAAATATTATAATATATTTTGTTATTAAAATATTATATAATAATTGTTTTTGATTTATTATTTATTTGTTTTAATTAAAATATTATTTTAATAATTATTTTATAAAATTTTGAAATGGCGCTCTCGACCCGCTGGGTCGACCCGAACCCGTACCTGACCATTCAAAATATTAAAACCGATTTGGTCCAATTTAGAGCTGTCAATTTTTAACTGACCTGCAAACCCGATCCGACTCGTGTTTTCTGGGTCGAGACCCGACCCGAAAAATATTGGGTCAAAAGTGACCCGACCCATTCGACCCAAAAATTTCTGGGTTGGGTCATTACAAATGTATTTTTATTTTATATATTAAATATTATAATATATTTTGTTATTAAAATATTATATAATAATTTTTGTTATTTATTATTTTTTGTTTAAATTAAAATATTATTTTAATAATTATTTTATAAAATTTTGAAATAGCGCTCTCGACCCGCTGGGTTGACCCGAACCCGTACCTGACCATTCAAAATATTAAAACCGGTTTGGTCCGATTAAGAGCTGTCAATTTTTTACCTGACCTGCAAACCATAACCGACCTGTGTTTTCTAGGTCTAGACCCGACCCGAAAAATATTGAGTCAAAAGTGACCTGACCCGTTCGACCCGAAATTTTTTAGGTTGGGTCATTACAAATGTATTTTTATTTTACATATTAAATATTAAAATATATTTTGTTATTAAAAAAATATAAAAATATATAATTTTTTTTGTTTTAAATAAAATATAATTTTAATAATTATTTTATAAAATTTTGAAATGGCGCTCTCGACCCACTAAGTCGACCCGAACTCGTACTTGACCATTCAAAATAAAAAACAATTGGGGAAAAATTAAAATAAGGGGCATATTTGTAATTTCGCAAGGATTAACGTTGAAAATGGACGGAATGAGCAGATGGGTGGCTCTTTGCTAACGGAATGGATTTAAGGGGTGATCATAATTAATTACTTGTATAACGGGTGGTTGTAGACAAAGTGGGCTATTTAACGGGTGGTTTTCTACAAATTCCTCTTTTAATTTATAAATTTTCAAAACTAAGAAAAGTTTCAGCCATCCTAATATTCATATTTTCTATGCAATGCGGTTCTCTCAACTTCACTATGTTCAGAAAATTTAATCAATGTCTTTAGGCTTTGCCCTAAATAACCTATGGTCCTCTAATGGAGCAGTGCTTGTCAGTTAGAGGTTGTGAAATAGTCTCCAAGTCGGGAGATAAAGCTCTATTGACTTTTTTGCCTATAGCTTTTTGTCGTGACCAAATAATAATAATTATTATTTTAATTAAAAAAATTAAGTGAAACTACTTATACTGAACTACTCATACTAACTATTATATATCTTCCTTAAAAAAAACTATTATATATCTAATATAAATCAAATTTATAAACCATATATGTTTAATACGTAGAACACAGCAAAATATCATAGATTATAACGGAAAGACGCACAGTTTCACAAAGTATTATGTAATAAATCTAACTTTTGAAGTTGGATATTTAACTAACTAAAACAAATCAGATCTGTAAGTTACTAAATTACTCCCTCCGTTCTCTTTTAATTGACGTTCTAGAGTTAAGTTTTTGTTCAGTTTTAATTGTCATTCTGACTTTTTAAACCTATTTTTTTCTGATTTACCCTTATATTTAAAATTAACTTTTTATTTTTGGGATTATCAATTTTATCATCTTTCAACACCGTATCTTTGTGGTTAGTCTTCAGAGCTTCCTCCATCTTCCAACACCGTATCAATTTGATATTTACTTTTCCCCAATTTTATTCGTAAAACCATTTTAATTTTAGCCTTCTCCCGCGTAGAGATCCAATTGTATTTCATCCCCGCCAAATCTAAAATGGAAGATTTTGTGCAATTTGCTTTGGGAAGGTTGTTCCACTCCGGTCAGTTTTCCAATTCTCCCAGAAGACCAAACGAATGCCAAGGGAGAGATTTTGCTGTTTAGGGTTGTTGGTAAGTTTTCAAATTTCCCCTTTATTTCAATTTTCATAAATCATACGGAATATGATTTCTTATTGAACGGACAACAGTTCATATGTGATTCTTGTTAATTCCTTCTTCTTCTTTTCGCAGGAGGTTTGACTATGACATCCTTTTCTGGTAAGAAGGAATTGGACTTTGATTTAAATTTGCAACCGGATGAAGATGATAGCCTCAAAGCTAAGCACAATTTTGACTTGAATGTTCCACCGGATGAGGAGGCTAAACTGAATGTCCCATATAAATTTGATCTAAATTTAGCACCAGATAATGATCTTGTGTCTGATTTCGATGGTGGTATTCGATCGGAGATGAAGAAGAGGCCCCCAGAGGATGGAGGTCATCCCTGTTTCACAGGCCCCATTTCAAGCCCAATAGCACGATCACTGTTAGTGCTCTACTTCCCATGTTTGAAGGGGTATTTTGATGGACTTCGACTTTAGCAATTTGGGAGTGCCTAGCTAGCATGATGTGTAGGTTTCAACTAAAATTTTTTTTGCTTTGACAAAAAGGAAGATTTTACAAGAGGTTTTCTGTTGCTTGAACTATATAGCTGGATTTGAATAAGCTTATTGTGATAATGCATCATTAGGTTTTCTGTTACGATTTTTGTTTATGTTGCACTGTCCTTTGATCAAGGGAGTGTAGTCATTTTTTCTCACCTTGAGCTAATAAGAATCTTTGACTATTCTATTCTGTTATGATTTCTGTTTATGTTGCACTGTCCTTTGCATGGTTACCATTGGCCCAAGGAAGGGATTTTCCACTAAACAGATCTTGATTTGTCTGACAGACACAAAAAACGTGAATAATATGCATAAGACAGGAAATATACATCATGTAAGAGCAAAGGAATGAATAAGATTATGAGGAAAAATCCCATTAAAACTCAACCACATTGAATCATTAGACTAAAACTATAACATTTTCAAAGGCTCTCATCTACACCATTCAATCAGCAGAAGAAGTAATGATCTGGTTCTACATCCATTTTTTCATCAGAAGAATTTGCAGCAAAAGCTGAATGAAGTGACAAGAGTTGTTAGAATCGTTAGCCGTAGAACTAGTTAAAGCAAATGCTACTGGAAAAATTGATGAGATCAACAGCAACCATGCAGAATTGTCCAAGGTAAGCTCAATATTTACAAGTTGAATTATTTTGTTCATTGGGAAATCATAGACAAACTTTCACTACAACTTTAGTATATAAACAGGAGCTTCTCTCAGTTCAAGCTCAACTAGCTGCGAATAGGTCAAGATGCTTCAAGTTAGAGGTGTGTTTCAATTTATTTCTTCCTCGTTAGTTGGTTGATATATGCTTATTCCCGTCGGCTTCTGAAGAGATTATGTGCACGGCGTTTTCTGTTTCTAATCTCTTGATACTGTTAACCAGGCACAGATTGCTGAACTGCAAAATGTGTTGCAAGAACTTCCTTCCACAGATTGCTGAACTGCAAAATGCTTTGAAAAGTAGAGAGACTTGTACCTTTGTGTTTTTTTGTGATTTCCGATGATTTTTTTTTTTGATTTTGCAGATCTTGTTAAAGCCATTTATGCTAAAAATGATAGAGGTTTCTTCATGGGAGAAAGATGTTAAAATGATTATAAAACAGAAAATTCAAGATTCTATTGTATCTTATTTTTAGTTCTAACTCCAATTTTTATGCACAACTCACTTCTTGCATGGAAAATATTATGGAGGTGTCTTCTATAGAACTCATAAATTCTGATGGAAAGCACTCTAGGAATAAGCAGGTATTCTGTGATTGGGAATGGTTGATTCTACAAAGTTGATATCATTGGAATTGAACAGCTTCTTTAACTGTAAATATACTTGTATCAGGTCATGGCAAAGCAGCCTTACAGAACTGCTCAAATTTGCCTCATGAGCTCCCATTCTGAGGTCTATGAACCATTTGATGATTCATTTGTACTTGTTGATGCGTTGCTTGCTGATCTAGCTAATTTACTAGAGCACCAACCTGCAATATGAATGGAAGTTGGTTGCGGTAGTGGGTATGTTATCACCTCTCTAGCGATGATGCTCGGGGAACAGGATAACGGAATTCAGTATCTCGCAACAGACATCAACCCACATGCAGTGAAGGACCTGAAGGTGACAACCGAGATGCTCGAAGCACACGGGGTTCATGCTGAGCTGGTTCTGAGTAACATTGCCTCAGGGCTGGAGAAGCGTTTTGCAGGACTCGTTGATGATATCGTTGTGAACCCATCGTATGTCCCGACCCCTGAGGATGAAGTAGGAGCTAGTGGAATAGTTTCGTCTTGGGCGGGAGGGCATAATGGGCGAGTTGTCATTGACAAAATCCTGCCTGTGGCTGACAAATTGTTGTCAGATAAGGGATGGTTGTATATCTACTGTGAGTTATTTGAATGTTTCCACTTGTCCATACTATATTTTGAGGAATATAGCAGCCTATTGTTCCCTTCATCTCTTTGGTCTGATGTCTCTGAACTGATTTGTATGGCACAGTACAGTAAAGATTGAGCCCTTATGCAAGGAAAGTAAATTGTTGGTTACCTATAGGAGAATAGAGCTCTAACAACATCTAGTTTTGTGGCCAATGCTTGTTAACTTATTGTTGTAGTTTACCAATGCAAGTGATCTTCAATTTGCAGCCCTATGCCTTTTGCAAGTGTTCTTTGCTTTGTGTTGATTTTCCACACTACACTCTGTAGCACTGAAATGGTTCGATTACCAATTGTTGTAAATGCTCCAAATTTTGGAACCACATCAAAATGAACATGGTCTTTGTGTTTTGCATGAACTTCAATTATGACATGTGCCACTTACACATTCTATATAATGCATAGTAGTTGTGAAACCACTAAGACATGAAACCAATTTTCCAAACGCAGTTAGTTCAGTAGGTAGGAAGACAAGTCATGAGATACATAAATTTGTCTCCACCAAATATATTATACAGAACTGAACTCAAAGGCTGAACTCAAATTACCTCCATTTCCAATTCTTCAGGTTTAGTCAATATGACTGAACTCAAAGGCAAATCTTACTTAAAAAACATCATTAACCTTGGACAGGAAGTGGAGTAAGCTTGTGAAATTTGTCAGGAAGTGTAAATCTTCTTTCAAGCCCAAAAAAATGATCAACACAAAGAAATGATCCCTGAATTGGCCAGGAAGTTTAAATCTTCTTTCAAGCCCAAAAAATTACAGTACTTATGCAACTGAAGATTAAAGCTAATTTATATGGGACTCCACTTCTGAACTTAAGGTAAGCTTTATCCTGCAAACTCTACTTCTGAGCTTAAGGTAAGCTACAACAAGGCCAAAGATGAACTTCAGCCTACAAAAAGGCAAAAGAGGAACTTCAACCTACAACAAGGAAAAAGAGGAACTTCAGCCTATGAACTCCACTTCTGAGCTTAAGGTAAGCTTTAGCATTGTAGACTCGCCATAAACTGCACAGTACAAACACACATATAACAATTCAGACATTGATCCAAAATTGCATATAATATGAAAAATGACATGGACGGTCCACAAAAAAAATTGCATATAGTGTTTAAACAATTTAAGAAACTCCAAAGATGTGATAGATTCCACCCAAATATGAGTTAACAAAATGATACATATCATATCTAAAAGCTAGTACCTCATGGTCAAATCGCAGATCTTACTCATTCATTTGCTTGTGCCTTGTTCTTAGCCTATTCATAACATTCTCAACCAAGGCATAATCACAATCAATTTGTATAGGAAGATGGCCACCTCTTTCTAGCCCGCCCTTGTTTACATGGGGTATTTTATAATTATTGGACCCTTCAACTCTCATGGTTTCCCTCATGCACAACTGCCAAGTCAAGAAGACATGGTTGATCTTTTGTGTTGGGTACTCGTCAAATGCTCTGTGAACAGCCCCAATGAGTTGATCAACTGTCTTTGGACACTCCTTATACTGCAATGACTGGATAGCGTTAAAAAAACCCAGATCTAAAACATTCATGTCAGGAGAGTTAGCTGGTTGACAACGTAACTTAATGTCGAACCCACTTTGTAAAGCGACACTCATAAATTCTTCATCATCTGGTCGAACATGTGTCCTAGCATTATCTTGTTGAATGAAAATTGTTTTACCTAACTCCTCGGCTGGCCACTTAGCACGAATCGCTGGAATAACCTTCTGGATTAAGTAAGATCGTATAGTATCTTTCCGTACTGACGTAATTGGCTTTGTTTCTAAGGTTCCAGCTTCTCTGTTTATGCTTCGTCTTATGGCTGGTTCCATAGTAACAAACGGAAACAAACCTATTTTGCCAGAAAATACCTCATTGCCTTCCACATCAAATCTCGGCCTTGCAATGGCAGCTAGAAACATTACTTTGCCGATGAAATTTTTACTTTGACATGAACGAACGGGATCATCCTCTTCCTCATGTAAGTAGTATGTTCTTGACTTCTTCGTCATATAGAACCACTTCTCGTCGATGTGCACAACGTTATACATATCAAAAAAAATTGGTGCATGCGGCAATCTACTAGGGTCCAACATGGATATGCAAAACTCGAGTCGTGCTATCTTGTGCTGCTCCTTTAAAAGTGGTTTGATGGCATTTGAGTGACGTCGTAGGAGACCTTCCTTCAACCGGGAGTGAAGAGTTGCAATACCGATATTCAAAGCTTGAGCAAGTGACCTTAAAGTTGTTCTTCGATTCAAAGGTACATTAACAATAGAATCACGATCGAGCATAACTCTCTTTCTCCCGCAGTTTCCCCTTCTGTTTTTCACATCAACAACATCTCCAACTGGGGTAACTTTGGCACGTTCCCAAACTCGTTGCACAGATCTTAAGGGCACCGAGAACATAGCCGAAACCTCTTTCGTTGTATTTTTTTTCAGCTTCCCATCCACACTTCTTTGAAGTAGCGCATTATAGATAAGTTGTCTTTCGTCATTCGACAAGACCCTATACTTTCTTTGTTGGAGTACTTCACCTTGAGTATCAACATTTTCTGTTTCAAAAACACAAAACAATCTAAGCTCATTCAATCACAAACAATTAGTCCAAAGCATTTCAATTCGAAAAAATATGTAAAACAATAGGGAGTACTACCCCATTTACCCATTTCAGTCCAAGCTACGGAGTACTACTATGATTTTACTAAAAAACAATATTCCGGGTAAAATAATTTTTTTTGACACAATCTTGAATCCAACTACTCTGTATAATTCACTTACCTTGTTCAACGAACGGAGATTGTTCTTCATTATCTTCGTGAAGTCCCTCGAGACTTATTTCAATACTCACATTATCCTCTTCGTTTGAACCCACATTTAAATCAAGCACTAGAACACTTTCCGACAATGATGTAACCGACAACGGGACTTGATTTAAATCAAAAGGAAGATCTTGATCTGGAAAGGAATTTAGATCAAAGTTACTTAGTGAAGCCATGGACACCTTGAACCAATAGCCTGTAATTTGATCACCGTAACTTAGTTTAGATGAGCAACTGAGCATGAAATATTTTTCAACTTTTCAATTTGGCTCCAACTAATCATTTCGGTCAAATTTTGATTTTGTTATCAAATTTTAAGGCTCCAATTTTACTTTCCTAATCAAAATTCTGTGTTTGTTAACGCCATTTTTTTTGGGGTTAAACTTTAGCTGTGCCGTACTGTATGTTATGAAATGTTAAGGCTTAAAATCTCCAATTTTGATTTTGTTATGAAATGTTTGTTAAAGGCATTTGTTAGCTGTGCCGGTAATGCTGAATTTTTTTATTTAGCAATTCAGATTTCCTTTCCTAGTCAACATATGAGATTTAGTTTTTGATTTTTTTAATTTGTTTGTTAGATTAATAAAGCAGTAAATATTAACTAATTATAAGGATAATTTTGGAAAAATAATAATTTTTTATTTTGTCTGAAATCTGCTAGAACGTCAATTAAAAGAGAACGGAGGGAGTAATTCTTTATTTAACAAAATCCCACTTATTTTTATTTTTTAGTTGTGGGATTCTAACAAAAATAATTTATAGTAAAAAAGTAGATACAAAATTTCACAAAATACGTTAGAATTTATGTTAAACAAATAAGAGATTAAATGATTGCGGAGAAGAAATAAGTATTTTCTTCTATGGAGATAAGTAAATATTTTTGCACATAAGTACAAAAATGACAAATACTTCTGAACCATTTTTTAATTGATCCAAACCAACTAAATTACATGAATAAAAATTAATATCATATATAATTAAAATACATAATATTTGAATAAATGTTTAATTTTAACATCGACTAAATTGAAAACGCTATAAATTTTTCTAACGTGAAGTGCAATATAACACTTGATCTTCTTCTTTATATAAGTGATCTTCTTATTATATTTATAACTAGGTCAGGGGGGCTGTGCTTGGCATGCGGAAAATTAATTCTAGAAAATTTAGCATCTCTTAAGATCTAAAAATAGTCTTATTGCAAAGTATTATGTAGTTATTGTTCAATAATTAGCGTTATGTATATGTGTTATGTGTTGTAGTGGTCATGTTTTACAAAGGATATTACAAAGGATTAAGCGTTATAATTAGATGTTGTAGTAGTGATGTATCTGTGTTCTGTGTTGTAGTGGTGATGTTTTTAAAATAGTCTTATAGTAGATATGATGCTAATACAAATAATTAGATAAAAAAATGTCATTTTTTAATAGGCGTATTAGCAAAAATACCAGATTTGCTTTTGCCAGTTGCAGAAATCCAAGATTTTCAACGGAATTGCAAAAGTATTAGAATTCTGTACGGATTCTGGCATTCTTGCTATTGTGGAGTGTGGAATTTAGCTTTTGTTTTAAATAGAAAATGGGTAAAAGCTGGCTAATATTATGTCTAAAAAATATAAAAGAAAGGGTTAATCTCTCTTAATGAGGTTGAAGCCGTCGGTGGACAGAGGCATCACATCAGTGTGAAAAAATTTCAGCAAAGTGGACTTCGAATTGGCGGGCAAGTTTCCCTCCAAAAAATCTGGCCTCCCTCAACCTTTAATCCCTCCAGCTAACCTCTCCTAAAAAAATCCCTGAATATTCCTGGAGAACTTAAAAGCAGCCTGACCAATTATTACACGTGAGATATTTCGCACCTGATATTTAACACCGGACGCTTGCAAATACAGCTTGAATGGGTAAGTAAATTCTCCTGAAAAACAATCAATTTTCCCCCTCTGTTCTGTATACGTGAAGTTCAAAAACCTTATTTATTTGTAGGTTCGAAACTAGTGTATGTGACGTTCATCAGTGGTGGAGAATGGAAAGAACAAGGGAAAAGGTGGTTGTATGAGGGTGATAGAATAGTGAAAGCCATGTTGCTTTCCCCTGACATGGACTTGGCTACACTACGCAACAAATGGACTGAGAAGAACCCATTTGATGAAGAAAAATTGATTGTGCAATACGCTTATGAAAATAAACCAGAACTTACACCCATCTTTATAAATGATGACGACGATCTTGTTGCGTTCAAGTTCTTGAACATATGTGGAGAAAATTCAGCAAAGTGGAATATTGCGTTGTACACCAACCTTTTAAAGAAGGAAGAGATTCGAAGTGAAAGGGCTGAACATCGTACTCTTCCTTCAACAGCTCCACCACGAACTCAGAGCCAGAGCCAAGATAATAAAGACTTTTTCAGGTCATTTTTTAAACAAGACAGAGCACCTCACACAGATGTTAGGTCGATTGATGAAATTATTGAAGCTGACAACGATGCAGAGTTAAGGAGATTAAAAAGGGATGAAGTGAGGGGGAAATACAAGAGAAATTGTCCCCTGATAGTGGAAGACATTATATCATTGAGCAGCGATGATGAGGACATTGAAGGTGCTACATCCAGAAACAAAGGAAAGTAGGCTATGACTGATTATGCCAACAGTGGAGTTTCTTTGGAGGATGAAATAGAAAATGGCTTTGACTATGAGGGCTATTATGAATCAGGTGATGATGATTGTGTTGATGGTGTGGAAGGGTTAGGGTATGCTTCAGGGGATGATGTGAATACAGTTGGTCTAGATGATGTGTGGGAAGAAATTAATGGCATTGAGGGAACACAGAACGAGGAGCAAATAGAGGATGATAAAGAAGAAGAGGTTGATGTTGATGAAGACATGCTTAGAGTGCTTCAAAAGAGGTACTATCCAGCGGAGATGGAAATGTTAGTTGAAGATGAGGAAACAAGTGCAAACAAGTCCTCATATCCAACAATGAAGGTTGGTCAACTCTTCAATTGTAAGGAAGAGTTCAAAGCTGCACTCTTCTCCCTGGCAATGGAAAACTTCTATGAGATGCGTGTGAAGAGGTCCGATAAGTCCAATTATGAAGTTGCGTGCGTTGACGACAAATGCAAGTTTTTTTGTCGTGGCTCATTGTATCGAAAAACGTCATTGTTTATGGTGCGACAATATGTTGCGGATCATACCTGTGGCATGAGAGTAAACCACAATCACCACAAAGGAGCAACTTCTCGGCTGATTGCCGATAAAGTACTTCACAAGTATGGTTTTCTTGCATTTGAATATATTTTTGTGATCAAAGGCCAATATGAATGCATGTATTGATTCACTTCGTTACATCTCAGGTTTTTAAACGGCCGTAAAGGCCTACTTGCTTCAGAAATTCAGGATTTCATGTTACAGCAAGGGATAAGGACAAGCTACTACAAAGCCAATCGAGCGCGGCTCTTCGCCCAGGTCATGGCACATGGTACAGCTGCGGATAGCTACAAGGCAATGTACTCTTACATGCACATGTTACAGAAATCTAATCTGGGAACATACACGAGAATAGTCAGAGATGCTGAGCAACGCTTCAAGTACGTCTTCTAGACTTTAGGTCCATGGATAAGGGCAGCGCCACATCTGAAAAAGGTCAGTATTCAGTCGTGATGTTGTTACGTCAGGAGATATAGTTACTTTGTCAGGTAAATCTACTATATGACTGAATATGTGACAAACAGAAAATAGTTCTGCGTGTGTCAGGGCAACATCTGAGAAATAGTCAATTTGTCATTTTGTCAGGCTATATACCGTAGTTTCAAAGCTTATAACTCTGTTGTCAGGGCAACATCTGAGAAAATAGTTCTGTGTGTGTAGGTAATATCAGTTGATGGCACTCACCTCTCAGCCAAGTTCAAGGGGATACTTCTGTTGGCAACGGCACAAGATGGAAACGGCCAAATATATCCCCTTGCTGTTGCCGTTGTTAATAGTGAGAACGATGATGCATGGTCATTTTTCGTCAGTGAATTGAGGCTTGTTGTTCCTGATCATCCCGAGTTGTATTTCGTGTCTGATCGTCATCTTAGCATTGGGAAGGGTCTGAGAAATAGCTATCGTTTCGCCAAGCATGGATATTGCATATATCACATATACCAAAACTTCAAGAGGAAGTTTGGTAGGCAAGACCTCTTCGGCATATTCAAAAAAGCTGCTCATGCTTACACAGTAGCTGAGTTCAATCATCAGTTTGCTCAAATAACAGCTGCATCTCCAAAGATTGGTCAATATCTAAAAGAAGCTGGAGTTGAAAACTGGGCGAGAGCGCATTTTCATGGGAACAGGTTTAACATCATGACAAGCAACAACGCCGAGTGTCTCAATGGCTTGTGGAAAACACAACATCAGTGGCCTATTCTTGCTCTGTTTGATGCGATTGTTGAGACCATTTCTAAATGGTTTTGTCAAAGAAGGGAAGCGGCCTCAAACTGGGACCAATACTTGTCACCCTCTGTGTACACGCTAGTAGAGGTGAACTACAGATGGGCAGCAAAGATGAGTATTCGAAGACTAAGCCAGTTTGAAGCGGAGGTCATGGTAGGAACTTGTAGATACTCGGTGAACCTTAATGCTCGTACATGTGATTGTAACATGTTCCAGATTGATAAAGTTCCTTGTGCTCATGCCATAGCGGTTGCAAGTGATAGGGGAGTGCGACTCACTGATCTCGTCCATCCCATGTTCAAGAACGAGTGCGTGAGAGAGGTGTACAAGGAAACTGTGCATCTTGTTCCTCCCACAGGCCGATGGTCAATTCCTGAAGCCGTGTCATCCATTCCATGCTGTCCACCAAATGTAAAACGTCCTCCTGGAAGGCCACGAATTAACCGATACAGGGCGACGTGGGAGGGGAACTATACTAGGAGGAGGCGGTGTTCGTATTGCGGCAACCAAGGCCACAACAAGCAGTACTGTAGGAGGAGAAGGACTGTTGATAGACAATCATAGGAAGAGAATGGGTTAGTTTTTTTTGGGTTTACAATTGTCACCATGTTGTTGTTTTTGGGTGTTTATGCTAGTAAATGTTGTTGTTGGGTGTTTCATGGAAAAGATGTATGGTTTAAGTCTATATAGGCGTAAACCACACCTCTTTTTTGTGGGGGCTTCCTTTTGGATGATATACAAAGTACATAAATTAAATATTTTGCTTAAGATTTACTTGTCATCTTGAACCTTCATAAGAACCCTAGAATCAGGTGCGAAGTTGTACTGACAAAGTTCTTAGGTTCTCTGCAAACGTTGCATTTTGTCCTGTCATCATCTTTGCTTAATAGTTGATGACTTGTCAGCATGAGTCAGTGGTAAACTCCTCACAAGGAGAACCCATAAGACTGTAGAACACCCTGTAAAACAACGTATATGTCCTGACATAATCATTTGCTCGAGGAAAACCTAAAACATGCAAAACGACCTGTAACGCAACAATACGTCTTGTAAAACCCTAACATGGTCTGACAAAGGTATTTAAAAAACCGAATGAATAAACACAATCATGGTGCGAAGTTGTACTGACAAAGTTCTTAGGTTCTCTGCAAATGTTGCATTTTGTCCTGTCATCATCTTTGGGTTAAGAGTTGATGACTTCTCAGCATGAGTCAGTGTTAAACCCTATAAATGACAACCCATAAGACTGTAGAACACCGTGTAAAACAACGCTTATGTCCTCACATACTCATTTGCTCGAGGAAAACCTTATACATACAAAACGACCTGTAAAGCCACAATACGTCCTGTAAACGCCTAACATGGTCTGACAAAGGAATCTACAAAACCTAGTGAATAAACACAATCATCTGCGAACCCATTTCAGTTGCGAAGTCTATAAATGAACCTTCATAAGAACCCTAGAATCAGGTGCGAAGTTGTACTGACAAACGTAATACATAAATACGACCTGTAAATTCACAATACGTCCTGTAAAACTCCAACATGGTCTGAACCTTATAAACAGAAGCATTATATTACGTTGTTCAAATTTAAACAAAACGTGCCCTTCACATGGCATTCCCACACACAAAAGAACAAAAAAACTAGCATTGCAAAGTTCATACATTAAAAACACTTATGCACACATACTCAGAAACTACACTGTTATGAAAACATTATCCCATCAAGATAGATATCGGGACTTCAGCTTTCCCTCCAGCAACTGAGCATGGTCCAACACCCTTTTTATGTTGAGCTCAGTGAAGGTGGTGTCCCATTCAGTCTGCAGAAACACAAATTAAGCATCGTAGGCACGGCCCTTGCACATAGGAAGAAAATATACAACAAAAGCCTTACCAGTCTAAGCTTTAGCTTGATCCGGGCCTTTTCTTCTTCGGTCTGAGCCCCTTCCGGACTCACAGCAGTAAGCTCATGCCCGAGGCGGCGCAAATCCTTAATTAAACTTACCAACTCCAAATCTCTGGCCACAATGTTGCGATTGTACTCCTGGAATTCGGCCTCGGTCATCTTCCGGCCTCCAACATGATCCTTCACTTCACGGGCAGATTGAAGCAGTTCATTTACGTATAAGTATGTCCCAGTCACAATGTGATGTTCTCCCGCCATGAATTTAGAGTATAGAGAGGGATTATTTGAAGAACGTGGGAGTGGGACTATTTGGGAAAGTGGGAGTGTTTGGAGATCCTTGGTAGAGAACTTTGGTAATGGACCGGTGAGTATTTGAAGAGACTTGGTAGAAAAGATTTGGGCAAGTAAGGGTGTACTTTTAGTGAAATTTTTAAGGGGTCAAATCGGAATGAAAATTTTCAAACTTACCCTCTTATTTCAAAGTGACCTGACAAACCTGAATACGTACTGTAACAATTTGTATAATGCATGAGAAACCCGAAAAGGTAAAAACTATGTACGATGTTACATATCTCAGAAACAGAACAAACATTAATCGTCAGTCGACATATGGTTGTTTGCAAGGCTTATAACTACGTTGTCAGGGCAAATTTTGAGTATGTAGAGAAGGAAGTGCGAGCATCGAAGTATTTTTAAGAACCTTGCTCCAAAGCCTGGGAAAAGCATTAAGACCTCGTTTGGTACGATTTTCATGTCAATCTGAAAACTTAAAATTTATTTCACTCCTTGTGTAATGGGCCATTCCAAGCTGAAGGAACATTTTCATTCCATCTTAAAACCCAACGTTTCATCCATTCCAGCAAAATTGATCTACTTATTTTTTTCATAATCGCTCCTCTTAATCGAAAATTGCTAATGCGCCTCATAATTACTAAATAATTGACTAATATTAATTATTTATATTCAATAATATTAATTATTTTCATTGAAAAAACTTGATTATTTTTACTGATAATAAAATCTATTAAATAAAATTGGCCCCGTTATATTATTTTACCTATTCAAAATAACTCATTGCAAATACAACATTAAGTGACAACCTGAAAACTTACCCTAGAAGAGTTAAGTGGAAAGGATAAGGATGACGTCAGCTGAAGATTTATTCAAAAGCCTATGTTGTGTACTTATTATGGCCTGAAAAAGCAGCAAACGTCTTGTACGACTTTAATACTGCCTGACTGCGTCAAATCGTTGCCGCCGTAGTTGCAAATAATAGAGAGTATCTTATCCCTCTTGAAATAGTTTAAAAACCCAATTAAATTTTCATTTTAGGGTCCCTTTAATTTTGAAAAACTATAAATGTGGAAGTTTTTGTACAGTTTAAAAACCCATTTCATACTCTTTTGGTTTAAGGTGGAAGCTTGTACACAGTTTTTTAAGTATTTGTAAATGGTGTCAACAACGCTTGAATTTTTTGGACTGCACTCTGCATATAAGAAAAAGATGTTGACCTGACACACATCACATCAGGCATTGAACTTTCATTTCATTTCTCTTTCTTTAATAAAAACAAGAAAAACAAAGTATGGGCACAAGGAATATCCTCTTCTGGAGAGGGCACGAAAGAGGAACACCGTCATCATCGAAAATTGGCACAGAAGGAAAAACAAAGAACAGCGCAGAGTCGAAAGAGGAATACCGTCTTCGAAAAGTTGCCCGACATTGTAGGATGACAAACGGCTGGACACAAGGAAGATCATCTGACAATTCAAATTCGTGGAGGAGAGGGCACGCAGCTGGTGAATCATCAACTCAAAAATGCTTCCATGGCTTCCCTGCAACAATACAAACATGCAAACACACTCAAAATTCGGGAAAACAGTTCTATGGGTGTCCATTATGGAAGGTATTGTTGAATGTCAAATTTCATGCGACATATGCTTTTAAATTGGGATTTCATTTAGAATTAAATTAGTTGATTGGTTGAATTTTGTATTAAACCTTAGGCAGGGCACGATTGCAAATACTTCAAATGGGTGGATGGTCAAGCTTATAATAACCCCGCCAATGAGTCCATTCAAAGCGTAAGAGTTGTTGAAGAACACGGGGCAACCACTCGGCAAAATCTTATCTACCAACAACCGACTTCAATGAATGACATTATGAATATCAAAACAGAAAATTTCGTTTTGAAAGCTGTACTTGGTGTGGTGGTACTTGTGGTGTTACTTGTTGTCTTCGTTGTCCAATTTGTAACCTTGTTGGTTAAATTATGATAACTACTCATAACCGTATGTTTACCAAGACAATGTATTCTGGTTCCTTGTTTATAAAACGAGGGTTTTCTGTAGGTAAAACATGAATATTTCTTGAATTAATCACCAATTTCCTTGAAAACATCCTTGAATTGTCATCACAATTATACAATTACCACATGTTGTTAGTACTCTGCCATTAGACGCGGGTTCTCCTGAATATATTTCATTTGTCATGAATATTCATGTACACATATTCGATGTTATTGCTCTGAAATTTTACTCTTTTTGCCCTGAACAATAGTATGTTTAGTATGACCATGATACGTTTTGTCCTGAAATGAAAATAGTCAAAAGTAGTAAATGCGAGATTACGGGCAACCATAACAAACATAAACGTTTAGGATCTTCATTACAAAACAACCATAACAAACATAAACGTTTTGTCCTGAAATGCTAGCATTACATCCCTAAACAACCATACCAAACACCATAAAAAATAGCAAAAAAAATTACAAAACATCCCCACGGCCAACACCACGACCATCATCACTGGGCCAGAGAAAGATCTGGAGTGTCCAGCACCACATACACCTTGACGCCGGCGACCCTCTCGCCGAGGCGGGCAAGGTCATCATAGTCGGACTGTGTCTGCAGCGGTTGAAGAAACCGCTGGCCGGCTGATGTGACCTGTTCAAAAACTAAGGATTTTGAACCGGGAGAGAGCATGCTTATCTGACCATGGACGTACCAGATGTCCATCTTGTTGGCTGGAACTTTGAGGAGTTGGGTTCTCCTTCCCCTGTACACGTGCGTAGTCAATAGGGCCATCACCCCGGTCGATGGCGATAGTTTCCCATCCCAGTACACTTGCAGGAAAACGTTCGAGTCGGCCATGTTGCAAGAGATTTTTTTCGAAATGAGAGAGGAGTGCGAGGAGTTTGAGACAGGAAATGTGAGGGGTTGGGACAAGGCAAGAACGCTATTTATACACAAGGATGAGTGGATAACGGAGTTAATGACGGGTAGTTGAGGGATCACACGATATTTAATTAAAAATTAAGAGGGGTCAAATCGGATATGCATTGGAAAGGATGACTTTGAATAAAATTTATTCATCATGACCTGACAAAAGATATTACATACTGTAAGAGAGTAGAAGAACCTGACAAAGCTTATTGCCGAAGCTTTGGTTTTATTCGAAAACTAGTTAACCCCATCTTTAAAATAGCTTATTGCCAAAGCTTCGGTTTGATAACCATTTAAAAACGTTGTATTTTCCTACGGTTATTTACCATTGTGATGTTTCTTCGAGTTCCGCCATAAGTCGTGGGATGACTTGGAATAAGATTTATACAAATTGACCTGACAAATATCAATATGTACTGTAAATATCTATTGTGGACTGACTTATTTAACAATTAGAATAAAGCTTTGGTCTGAAGAACTAACCCCGTGGTTATAAACTGTTTTAACTGTTTTTAACCGTTTTTAACTGTTTTTGTACAGGTTCTGTTGTTTTATTTTTCGAATTTTTTAATTACCCTCATGAATGTAACCCTAACCTCCACCAACCCAAACAACTATTTATATACCCCCTCATCCACATTCTTCCTCATCCACAATCTGCTACACAAACTTTTCGAATTTCCTCATCCAAAAACATCTTCGAATCACCCTAACAACTCTAATTTCCGTTCTCGTGCTTCTTTTGTTTCCATGGCCTATGAGCCTGACAACCATGAATGGGACCTTAATGATCACTTCGTTTACACAACTGTCCACACCGGAGGGAGACTCATCCCTTCAAGGGGACAAGATGCCATGATTTCCACCCATGTCTACCAAGGCGGATGGAGGCAAAACTAGAGGGCCCATGCTGAAAGGGTACGGGAAATCCATGGGTTACTGAACCAACTATTTTATTTTAACGATTCCGATCTAGGCGCCTCTTACTTCTTCGAAGTAGTTCCCCCCCATGGCGGGCCTCGTACCTTGAGGGCCTTACAGCGCCGCGGAGACGTTGTCGCCCTTGCCGCCCAAGGTAGAACCGTTGCTCTCATCAACATATTTATCACCCAAGATGTTGTTGATGAACTTCCGCAGCGTGATGGCCTAGAATCATCTGTCTCCTCCGCACATAATTAGTATCTGATGAAGGAATCTAGTTTAGTGACAATGTAATACAGTGTAGTATTTAGGAGGTTCTGTTGTTTTATGATACGTATGTCAAGTAGGAAGATGATAATGGCATATAGTGACTATATATAGTCAGTAGGTTATGAGATAGTATATTTGGTATGGTATGTTAATGTCGCAGGAATTAATATTTCATGTCAAGTGGGAAGACGATAATGTCATTGGATGACTTTGAATAAGATTTTCCTACGGTTAATTACCATTGGATGACTTTGAATAACATTTCTACAGATGACCTGACTAACATCAATAAGCACTATAATTCGCTTTTATGGACTGACGTAAATCCGTAGTCTCGCCTGACAAATAAGAATATGCATTGGAAAGGGTGACTTTGAATAAGATTTCCTACGGTTAATTACCATTAAATGACTTCGAATAAGATGTCTACAAAATGACCTGACAAAGCTAAATACGTATTGTAAGTCAATATTGTTGACTGACGTAAGTAAAAAAAACCAAAATTAATATGGTCGCAAGAACTAACCCCGCAGTGAAAACCGGTTTTAACTGTTTTTTACCGTTTTTATCCGGTTTCGTACCTTTTTTTCCCGGTTTCATAACCGTTAACATGTAGCACAAATTTAGGTTAGTGTGTACTTTAACGCCCCTCTTTTTCAAGGCTATTTTCAAATAATAAATCCTGTAACCTTTTTTAACTGTTTTTGTACCATGTTTTTATTCGGTTTCATAACCATTTATATGTAGAACAAAGCTTCGGTTTCAAAACCACTTAAAAACGTTGTCTTTTCCTACGGTTATTTACCATTGTGATGTTTCTTCCAGTTCCGCCATAAGTCATGGGATGACCTAGAATAAGATTTCTAAAAAATGACCTGACAAAGCTAAATATGTACTATAAATTTATAATGTGTACTTTCCCCCCCCCCCCCCCCTTTTTTACAGGCTATTTTTCGATTTCCAAACCCTTTAAATGTAGGAAATATTAGGTTTCAATGTGGGTGTTTTTGTACGATGATTTGCAATAACTGGAAAGGATGAATTTGAAATAGATATATCAAAACAACCTGACAAATGTGAATATGTACTGTAAATCCGTAATCTGGCCTGACTTAAGTCACAATTTTCCCCCCTCTTTGGTTTTATTCGAAATCTAACCCCACCATTTTAAATGAAAACATGCTGAAAACATGCTGAAAACATTCGAAATCTAACCCCACCTGGGTGCCTTTTGATGTAAAACCAATATCTTGGCTGACATCAACACCATCACAAGCATGTAAACATGCTGAAAACAATATCTCTGAAATTCAAATACAATTATAAGTCGTGTTCCTAGCCAAATGTTTCCCAACAACACAATGCAATCACCACATTACATCAAAAGTCTTTAAAGACCATCCCAACAACATCTAAAAATACTATGAGCCATTTGACTTCTATGTGCATCTATGAATTTGTCCGACGACAGATCCAAGTTTGACATGCCGAGAATCAATAACTCAATGTACTTCAAGGTGTAGACCCCATAATCTCCTCTGCACGATGTACAAAACACGTTAGAATGTATATCAATTGCAGTTTGATAAGGATTTATTTGGGCATAAATACATGTATACTTACCCGCGTTTGTTCTACTTAAGGTTATGACGACGGGACACCGACATTGGATTGTCCAATAACGGTTCACATCTCTTTGCCAATGGCTCGTACATCTTGACATATCTTGGAACAGTCTCAACGATGGGGCGGATCATATCGAAAATTTCCTTGTCTTTGTACAGATCCACATTGCAGTCATAAACCGTCACACACCAGTCGCATAGATCAATTTCTAAGGCAAACCAGTGCTTCCTTTCGATATTGAAGCACGCGTATATGCGTTCCGCATCATCCCATCTCTTCCCATACTCTCCCGGACATGAACCCATCATGTATGACAACATTTCATCCTTACCCTTACGTGGAGAATTTATCTGGAAGCACTCGAATTCCCGTTGCACATAGTTCTGCCAATATGGGTCAAGCACAACCACCTTCGAAAACCGCTGTGGATCCTCTGAAATCCTTTGACGATAAAGGAACATCATTTGCTTCATATGCTGTAATGGTGCAACAATGTTAATCTATCAACTCGAAACTATTTTACACATGCATACTATTTTCAAATAATGCATTGGAATATTACCAAACCGCCCAACCAGTTCTTTGGGGCAAACAATATCTCAAAGAACTCCTTGTCCAATGATTGCCCGGCCGGTCCAGTTCGGGGTTCAATACTGCATGATGGTACATATTCATTTGAATATTAAACAAGGATATATATATATATATATTAGTACATATACAGGCTATATATAAGTTAGTCAGTCCACAAAGAATCAATTTCCGGTCAGAATTCTAGAAGTCAGTCCAGAAAAGTTTTTGACATTCATTTCATCAATTCCTTATTGAGTAGAGTGGAAATGTCACTAACCTCTCACTCTGCATCCACTTTACCAGCTCTGTCATCCCTTCCACCTTGCTATTTTTGGTAATCTTTTTTGCCAATTTCTGCTCATCCACATTGCGGTAGGGTGATTTTGCCTTGGCGGAAACTTCACGAGTGCGAGTTGGATATGTCTTGTTCGGAACTTGGCTACCCTTCCTTGGTCTGCCCTTCCTCGGCACTTTGGACTCCTTGGTCTCCCCTTCATCACCCCCCACGTCATCAAAATCAGCCTGTGATACCTTCTCACCTTGTATTTCAGTCCGCGCCTCAACACCTAGCTCATCAAGCTTCGTCCCTCCCTCCACAACATCTCTCGTTGATTCCTCCATAACTCCTTCATTAACAGTGTTTTGTCCCTCGACATCTCCCTTCGGTTCCTCCACAACTTGGTCATCAACCTTGGTCCTTCCCTCCACATCAGCTCCCTTTGCTACCTCCTCAACATCAACACCTCCGTCATCAACCTTGCTTCCTCCCTTCACAACAGCTTCCTTTACTTCCTCCACAACTCCGTCATGCACACCCTCATCAGACACTGGTTTTGTTGCCACATCAACTTGTGTTGCCACTACAGTCCCATCATTAACCAACTCGTCATTAACCAACTCATTGATGAGTCCCTCCACATCTTGCGGTGTTGCCTCATTAACCAGCTTCTCATCTGCATGTAGTATTGTACAAGTTTGGACAAGAACTGACAGTGGATCTGTTGCATCCCCTTGCTCTTCTTCCTCATCTACTATTGCGACATCTTCACCCGCCTCTTTCTGACCACCTACATTACCTGCATCATACACAACTATTTCACCAACATTTGGCTCTCCATCCATTGTCTCCTGAAACAATGATATAAGGTCTGAAATAAGCAAATATTTTTCGAATTGTGCTCAAATTGACTGAAATGTGCATATATGGACTGAATACATATATGGACTGAACTTTTTACTGAAACGATGATATATGATCTGAAATGTGCACAAATGGACTGAAATATGTACATCTGGACTGAACTGTACATATAATAACTGAAAGTTTTAGGCATACATACCTCATCAGTCTTAGTCTCTTCGGACTCTCCCTCTTTGGAGTCATTGTCTTCGTCATCTTCAGACTCCATCTTTTCCTCTTCATCATTTGCCTCAGACTCCGTCTTTGCCTCCCTCATGCTCTGCTGGTGTTGGAGGATGTTGGGTTCATTATCACTGTTAACCTCCCCAGAGAGCTCCTGGTGTGTACTGATGTCTTGATCACTGGATGAAGATGCCCCTGTTCTAGGAGCTTTGGCTCTTATGAACTTGTTTAACTCAATAAATTCCTCCCTTAGAGCATGCATCATTTCATGCAATTCATTCAAACAACACATAATTTGCCTTGGGTCGAAACCCTCAATGTTTCCAGCTTGCCCTCCCTTACCAACTCCCTTGGCCTTTTTACCAGCATTTTTCCTTCTGGGCTTCAAGTGCTTAACAATCTCATCCAAGGATTTGTGTCCTTCCTCCTCCGGGAAATAACAGCTTTCTCCCAAGTCCTCTCCGTCCTCCTCAACAAGGATCTGTTTAGCAGGGAAATTCCCCTCTAGGGCATCAGAAATCGCATCCAAGCTTGGCCTACTCGATTTAAGCCACCTCACACCTCGGGGCTGCACAACTTTAGTAAGCTTTTGGGCAAATGTTCTGCCAATATGGGGCACTGCCTCATACAACCATATCTGAAACAAACAGAATTGGAATTAATCCACAATTATGAACATAGACATTAACCTTTCTCAGTTTTACATACTCAACTACTAACACATTACCTGAAACACCATCAGGAAACCCCGTATGGTGTATCCTACTCTGGCATTGTCTGAAACTGCAAGTGCAGCCTGAACTGTCTCCATTCTTGTGTCCAAAGCAGAAGCCAGACTTTGATAGAGGTCAAGATATGCACTCCTACCCCATGGGAAATTAACAACAAGGCCATCTTCATCTTATATGAAAGGGTCTGACCTTCCTCTTCTTATCACCCCCAAGTACAATACCCTCAAGAATTAACAACAAGGCCATCTTCATCTTATATACATTGTTCTCCCGATAGGATAAGAACTTGTTTAAAAGGTTAGCAATAGTAATACTCCTCACCCAAAAAAATTCAAACACTGCATTCTTATCCTGCATACTGTCCTCCTCATCGGGCATCCCACAATTCAGTCCTGTTATTAGCCTAAACTCCTCTATTGAAAACCTACATGGTTGTCCACCAAGATCATACCATGTCTCAAACTGCTTTTTTGTGTCCAGTTGCCTAAACAAGACATGGTGAATCAGTTGTGCAGACAGTTTCATGTTTTTCATTATTTTGATTATTGGGCCAAAGGGCCCTTGCATAACTGTCTGCCAGTCTGTTCGAGTTAGTGTGTTCTCGATAAGAGAAAGATACTAAAGCCGTGAGTTCTGATTTATCCGACCGAAAAAACAACTCCTCAGAATGCCACTTGTAACTTATCTGTAATGAATTACATTCACATATACATGATAGGTAAGAATGACTTTCATATTCACATAAAAGAGAGGCACCATCGTACTTTGTCAGGTAAAGATATATGTTTTCAGGATACAAAATAACTTGTCAGACTACATTGCGGTTTGCCAGGACAAATGGAAGTTGTTGAGGATAAGTCTTTACCCTATAGTATAACTTACACCTTTGTATCAACATGAATCAGGATACTATGACATTGTAACATTCTAACCACAGAACAAATACATGACATTCATATTCACATAAACCCTAAAACTTACTTTGTCAGGTAAGATAATTCGTTTCGTCAGACAATAATTTCGCTTGTCAGGCCATATGGATGTAACAGTTTAGGCTACTATAAATTTTGCACATCTCTCCGTGCTCTGTTTATCACAGAGCAAATCATGTTCTCATTTTCACATAAGCCTAATTTTAGCATGCATCACATTCAGACAAATTTTTTTTTTTTCTTCAAGAAAATTAAGAGTTAGAGAAGATCACTAACCCCGCCAACCGACTTCGATGGCTCCTTCCTCGACCTCTTGGCTTTTGGTTCTTCAGCCATTCTCGGTTTCTTCTTCTGCATCGAAACGACTGGACTTGGTGATTCTTCTTCCTCTGACGAATTGTAGGCTCTCTTCTTTCGGCCCCTCTCCACTGGAGCCGCCTTCGCATTCGCGCTCTCCTCAACCCTTCTCTTCGACTCTGTAGAACCATTCGGCTTCTGCTTCTTCACTCTGCCGTTCGCAGACTGCAAACCTCTGGTCCTCACCATTGTCGATCTAGGGATTCAGAAAGGGCTTCAAAAAGGGCTTAACAAAGGGCTGAACAAAGGGAGAAAGGGCTTCTCGCCTTTGGGGATTTCGGATTTGCTGTGAGGAATACGCTTCAAGAGTTCAGGGATGAAAGGAAAAAAGCTGTTCAGCGGAGAACATTAATTGGGGAAGATGAGATGTGATACCGGTTGAACAGGTATATAATTAGGCTTACTCATATACCCGTTTAACACTTAACTGCATCTTAGGCCGTTTTACTTAATTTGATTTTACCTTTTTGGTTTTCAAAAGTGTTGCAGCTTTATGGCATATTTGCAATACTTTCTAAAACATGATATTTCTGCAAACGGCGTAAATTATGATATATGTGGATATGTAGCATCATCTTGAATTAGTGTTAGTGTGCTTGGTTAAGTTCAGCATGCATTCTTCTTATGAAGGAATTTTTATTTGTTTGGAAAATTTTATCTCCAACCAAACATTAGTTATACCAAGCAATATTAGCTAATTCACATAAACTATGATTGTATACTCGTTATTCCTTCAGGAAAAAAACTAATTTTGAATTCTTTTTTTTAAGTTAATATGATAAGAGTAATAAAAATAGTGAAGGGAGAATAGAACACTTGAAATTACAATTTTCAATTAATGTAAAGAAACTTGTACTGAAATTTCGACTAGAACATAGAACTACAACAACATGTGTTTTGCGTGAAAAGTCAAAATTCTACATCAAGATGATATCCAAATTTATTCCTTTTTAAATGAGTCTTCAAAGGAAAAGTTTCTCTAAAGGAGGAGCTTGAGGCTACGTAATATGAAAGCATGGTAGATTTTGAAAGAATATGTGTCCTTTAATCAAGATGGCAATTACTAATGATAGAATATTATTATAATAGAAATTAATAATTCGGATATTTTATGTAGTTTTAGTGCTTTGCTAAAAGTCAACTATGATTTATGGGATAAATTAGATTTGGCACATTGCTATTACATCCGGGGTCCTATAAGGTCACACACAATAGAGTAATTGGGCTAGATCAAAGTAACACAAGGCCCATTGTGGGACTGGGAATTTCGGCCAGTATATATTATTAGGAGAGTAGATTATTCATCAAATAATAATAAAGAGTTATCTATTTACTTATGATATAAGAATATATATCTTTAGGAAAGATAAGATATTGTATCAAAAATAAATATCCATTTCTAGTTAAAAGAAGATTTATCTTATGAGATAGTATATGATAAGATACAAAATAATTGTTATATAAATAATTTCCTATTATTATAAGATAATACAAAGCACAAGATATATGTATATAAGATATATATATATATATATATATATATATATATAGAATTTGGCTCTGGTGAAACAACTTCTTAGAGTAAAACGGTAGTACTAATCTAGAGCGTTGGATGAGAATAAAATTGATGGTCATGATTTAATCTAGAGGGTTGTAAAATAGGCTGGTGTATTCATCCACACACAATTCCTCCAAATCCCATGATATTAGGGATTTCTTTTTACCCATATTATTCAATTTCCAAATTTCTCTTCTCCCTGTACGTTACTCTCTCCAGAATTCAGATTGGTCGTTCTTCAACCGCCATTGTCGTCCTCACGGAGCTTCTCGTCTCCGCCGCGTCATCACCTCGTCGTCGTCGTCTCTCTGCCAACCCCGCCATTCTCAAGGCGTTTGCGGGCTCTGGCGTGGAATTCATGGTCTGCATCGCAAACGATTTGCTCTCCAAAGTCAAAGATCCGAAGCAAGCGCGGGACTGTGTGAAACGCATCGTCCAACCTCACCTCCCGGCCACCAGAATCACCACGATTGTCGTCGGAAACGAGGTCCTGACCTACAACGATACCGTTTTGACGCAGAACCTCCTCCCTGCTATGCAGAGCGTTCATGGCGCCCTCGTTTCGGTAGGGCTCGACAAGCAGGTCGCCGTCACCACCACGTACTCGCTCTCCGTTCTAGAGACTTCGTATCCTCCCTCCGCCGGCGGATTTCTCCCGGACCTCTCCGATTGCTTCACCGAGATCTTGAGTTTCCACGCCAAGACCGGATCTCCGTTTTTTATCAATGCTTATCCTTTCTCCGTGTACAAGGCGAATCCGAAGCAAATCCCGCTCGATTTCGTGTTGTTTCAGCCAAATCAAGGGGATGTGGATCCAAATTTCATGCTTTCTTTTCCCACTACACTTGGTCTTTTCTTTCTTTCTATCTTCATAGTTTCATTCTTGTTGCAGATTTGAGTTTTTTCCTCTTTTTTTGTGGTAGACAGCAGATTGGCTTCAAGCTGAAAGCCACTGGGAGCATCAACCACATGACAGGTCAGTATGGAATATGATTAAATACTGAATGCTGCTTGAAATTCAAGCTTTAATGCATGTGTGGTCTTTTGAATATCTGTCAAAGAATTGTTCTTTTTTTATCAAATTGGATCAATATCGGTCAAAGAACTGTTCTTTTTTAAAGAATATTATTACATGTTAAAAGTGCTATTTTAAAACTGTTCTGTAAAATGAGAATATAAGTTTCACATTCCACTTCTGTAAGTGCAGTGGATATGAGTCTTGCACCCTCAACATCAGATCGGGAATCCAACTTGACTATCACTTCAGAAGGGTTACCTCTATTGGAAGCACTGATGATTATAGTTCGTTCAACATATAATTGTGAAGTATTGGGTTACTATGGCATGGTTCAAAAACTTATAGCACTAATAAAAGGTATATATTTTTTAGGTATAATTTCTCACTATTTTGTCTCGTATCCAATCGTCCATTTTGGTTTTGACTCATTGAATTGATGTTCAGATAATAGAAGTGATGCATGTTTTGATTTCCATTAGCTCTTTCTTAATTGCTAGTGCTCAAAATCCTTGTTTTTTCCCAAGCTAAAAATTAGAGAAATCTAGCTATTCATTATGAAGCCCTTGACTCAACAAAGAGTAGAGGGGGTCTCTGGCAGTCTACTTTTCCTCATCAAACTAATATGGATTGAATCAAGTGGATTGCTAGACTACTCTATTCCTTTACCATATAATGTGTTTTTCTAAGCTGCGATTTCTAGGAAACATCTCGTGATTTTGATTCAGGTTATGGCTGCATACATCTAAATCTTTGTAGGTCCTGCTGTTCTTTGTGATGATTATTCATTTAAAAAGAATCAGTATGCTCACTTAATAAAAATTTGTTGGTTTATGTCGGTTCTCAATCTTTCATAATTTGCTTCTGATATGATTTTCAGTTGTTGAGCTTATCTATATGTGATCTATTTGATCTCTGATGTTTCTTTGTATACTTCAGTGCATTGTATGAAAAGATGCATCTCTTGAGGATGTATCACGCCTCTACTTCCATGTTTGTGCCCTGCCGTGTGCATACAAGTGTTGTCATCTTGATTCTATTTTCATTTGTGTTTGGAATTGCGTATACTGCTTCTGCATTTGACTTGATTCTGTCTCTTCTTTTCATGTCGTATGATGATTTTATCAAACTTTTTTGTTCGCCACAGACCTGAAACGAAATTACAAGGTCAATTTCCTCACTAAATTTATATTGCCACCCACGTAATATAATACCGTGGTTGTTTGTTGTGATATTCATACACATTCTTTTGATATTTAGGTTGGATTTAAGTTTCATACATTGAGTAGTTAATATTCAAATTTTATGATGTGATATTCACTATAATATTGTTTATATTCATGTTAGAAGTAGGTTTCATGCGTTGAGTAGTCGATATTTTAAATTAATGATGTGATATTCATTATAATGTTGTTGATATTCATGTTGGATTAGTTTTGGTGTTGTTTGTATTGTTTGTAATTGATATTCAAATTGTTTAATGTGATATTCATACAAATGCTTTTGATATTCATATTGGATGTAGGTTTCATGCGTTGAGTATTTGATATTTATGATGTGATATTCACCTAAACTCTGAATAATCATCATGTGCGAATTAAACTCTAAATATCGACACTGTTTTTATGAATATCGACTACTTACTTGTATGACTATGCGTACAAAATACGTGAATATCATCACATATGGAATGAATATCGCTATTATAGTATTCAAATTGCTTGTTGATGGTGTTGTTTGTACTATTTGTAATTGATATTCAAATTGTTTGATGTGATATTCATACAAATGCTTTTGATATTCATGTTGTATGTACGTTTCATGATCTGAATAGTTGATATTCAAATTTTATGATGTGATATTCAATGTTGTTTTCAGGCATAACTGTTGCACCGACGAAGAGACGTTTAAAGCTTCCTACTCGTCTAAAAAAGCACAAGTCATTGCGTAATAGCGATATTCATGTTTATCATTCCTAATATTCATGTAATCAATACTGATGTTCATGTATATTTTTCCGTGTATAACTATATGTGTTAGTGTGAAGTAATTATTTTTCGTTTGGGTTATGATATTCATGGTGAAACATAGTGATATTCATACTAATATAGAATGATATTTGTTGGGGTCGGAAAATCAACCATTCGTCCAATGGGCATCGACTGTCTGACGCAATCGGTCGGACGCATCAGACCTGTCGGACGCATCAGACCCGTCAGACGTGAGCCATGCGACCGTCGCCTGATTCCTAGACGCAACGGACCAACGAGATTCTCTCCTTTATTACTCCGAGATCTCCAACGGTTGTATGCATTATTTCAGCCATCAAGGAGGGAATCAACCATCTTTAAGAGAGGATCAAGGCTTATTAAGAGGAGATCAAGCGTAATTAATGCGGAATCAAGGAGAGATTAAGGGCATTTAAGGAGAATTCAAGTGCCATAAAGAAGGAGATCAAATCATATTCAAGGGATATTAATGCGGGAGATTCCTTCTCCTTGACTATATATACAAAGCTCCTTAGCTATTCTAAGATCATCCAATCTCACCCAAAAGGCCTTGTAATACATCTATTTTTCTCCATTTCGCGTAATTGGAAGAACTTGTAAACATCCTCACACGATCGGAAGCTCTCACACTTCGGATAATATTCTTCTCTATCTAATGAAGATAAGTCTTTCTTATCTCGATTTACATTATATTCTACTACATTTTATGCTATTTTACTCTTTAAGTCTCATATATTCAATCTTGTCATTATCGTCGCCTTGACTCAACAAACTAGTCGTCATTACTATTTTTATTCGACTATCATGCCTAACGTTTGATCGATATGGATTTTTGCTATTTTACCCCGTCTAAGGCGATTTAGGTCGTCCGATCTTTTCGCCCCAAAACAATTTGGCGTCCACCGTGGGGCAGATAGTTAAAATCATTTGATTAATCTATTCATCATCTATACATCTAATTGATTCACAATCATTTATCTAATATACTATATTGCATAACGATCAGGTATGATTCAACGCCTCATCTATGGAGACAATATGAACAGATCTAACGATCCGACCAGATCTACCGATTCGACCGGACCCCATTAGCCGTCCAACATCGACAAATGGAAACCACTGAGGAAGACGTTTCTAGACTTGTAAAACCAAAGAGTCATACATGATATCCTTTCACTCTAAAATATCTAAATGGTGACGACATTTAGACCATCGGAGGACACATTCATCCACCTTGAAAGATAAGTCTCTTTCTACGCACCTTCAATTAATACTATTGTCTAGTCCTGCTTTACGATTACGCTCACTTGACTTGTTTGCACAATCATAATTCATTTTTCTCGAATACGTTTACATACATGTCACTTCTATTATGCTTGAATAGGCTACACTATTATTGTTCAAATCCACGTATGTCTTATATACTGTCTAGTGCATGCATATATAACTTTTACACACGCCAATAGTATAGTACTTATTCATGGAATTCATTTTTCCCGCAACTCTTAATGACGCGACTATTATATTTGAGTATGTAGCATTCAGATTGTCGGGGCACCCACACGTTTTATATATCGTCAAATACATGCATACTAGTGCAAGATCATTATTTCATATCTCTTATTCATCATATGTCCATATAGTGCTCTCCCACACCTATTCTACAATATAAAAACATATGTCATGTACTACTTCATATTTTTGCATATATGTCATACCTATCCGCACGCATTATATCTAAGCTACTGGCATGTGTATGTCATGTCATACACTTTTTTACGATTCTTGCACCTTGATATGCTTAATCATGAAATTGACCGATCCAAGGCTCATCTAAGTAGTCTTTTGCAACCACGTCTGACATCTCATGCTCATCGTGTTATCCAATACATTCATATGCTTTTCCTGAATCAAGAGAGTTAACTACTAAGTCAGATGTTTATCACTTGCTAAAAAAAAAACACTCTCTGATGGACTTGCATCTATTCTTTCATTTCATTCTTTGATCCTCAGTCACAGCTCATGTCACAACTGTCTGCATCTTGGACGACCTCTTCGTGTCAATACGACGGAACAAGCAGGTCACGCCCATCTAGACAGACATACTGTAAAAACAAACAAGCATACGTGGCGACTCAAGGCAACACTAAGGTAAGCCTAGGTCAAGTCATAATGATCATCATTCCAAGGTCACACAAATGCTTAGAAGACATCAACCACCGACGGGTCAAATGACAATTACCAAACCACCAAGTAAGTGCATTACCCCTATCTACACACACTACGTAGTCCGTCACTCAGAATATCAAACATTTAAGGTATCCTCAATTAGATTGAGGTCACATCTTAAATCACATGCTATTATTTTGCGGACTAACCATCCCATGAAATCTATCATGAGGAAGCCGAAATCTACAAATCAAGTGACAGGATAAGCATATCTTCAAACAAGTCTCACATCTAAAGCGTCACATCGCTTTGGCACAGATGAAGATCCAAGAGTCATAAAATAAGAAGACAAGATAGTTCAAGACATTCGTCATAACTGAAAGCGACCAACGACAAATCAGGACTACAAGACTCTAATCTCTTGGCTTAAACTGCCCGAAGGTCATCCATACAAGGTATTAAAGCAATTACTACCTCACCATAATCCTCATTCCAATGCAGGAAACACACACCTCTAGAGACAAGAGGATAACAAACATAATCTTGAGTCAAAGACTCAAGCCGACGCATTAGTCAAACTAGATTCAAAAATCAATCCAGCAACAGGATTAACATCAAGAACCTCAACAAATGCCTCCTTGGGGCAAGAGGTGAAGGAGCAAACAAACTCTATCCCATCGTGAGCCTTATCTCTGACAACCAGGTATGACTTACAAACTCGAAGGTACAATGGAGTCGACTGATCAATCTAGGTCTACGAACCCCGGAAAAGGGCGAGATCAAGTGAGGTACGATACCAAAGGTAAGTAACCATATCTCGCAAACACGTCAAAACGTTTACCATTTCTAAAACTCTTCACCCTTATTCATTCATGTGTATCATCTCCTCCATACTTGCATCGTCTTCGATTTGAATATACTCTGACTAATGCATACTAACGTATACACGGAGAGACCGATGAGGAAGCCGATAACCGGCTCCTCACAACCCATTCTAGTTTCTACTCTTTTAGATGAAGCAGGTTCATAAAATAATGATGCCCGAGCCATCCCCATCAAGCTGGTCGATGCAATACGATCTATGAAAGTCATCGTACTACACATCCAAGAACAAGAAGCAGCACAAATTGCTCGCGACAGAAGAAACAGGCACATGGGAACTCCACACAGATGGTGCGTCGAACGCCAGAAGATTGGGGCTAGAGGTCGTGCTAAAATCGCCACAAGGGGACAAGATAACTCAGGCCGTCAGCTGAGTCCGAGAGATCGAAGTCATTTGCGACTCCCTACTAGTCATGAACCAAGTACAAAGGTCGTACAGCGCTAAGGACGTCAGAATGATAGCCTACCTGGAAGTAGCCAAGAAATTGATCGGACAATTCCAAACATCCAACATCAGACATGTGCCCAGGGATCTTAACTCCCAAGCTGACGCACTTGCCAATCTAGGATCCGTCCTAGACCCGAAGGAATTCCCACACATACCATTGGCTCACATCATGACGCCAGTCGTCCCGAGGATACCTTTTGAATCAACAACACCACTTTAAGAACTCGTCGCCATGGAAGTAGGCGACCGACCAGAAAAAGACATCATCGATACCAATGATGACTGGATGCTGCCTTACATCAGATGGTTGAAAGACGGCATTCTGCCCGACGACAAAACAGAAGCAAAAAGGCTTAAGGTATAAGCAATCTCTTTCGATATCATAGATAACATCTTGCACAAAAGGTCTGTCATAAGTATACTCCTACGATGCCTCAAGACTCCAGAAGTCGGACGTACCCTACAGTGGATACACGAAGGAGAATGAGGAAACCATATCGGCGGACGAACTCCCGTTCATTCTCTGGTCCGACAGGACCACTCCAAAGAACGCGACACATCTGAAATTATACCATTTCTGAACCAACAAGGTAAGACACTAACATATCTTCATATATCATACATTGCTTATCGTCGCATGCGCAATTACATATCTTCACATGTCATACATTGCTTATTATCGCATTACATTTACATACATGCGGGTGACGACCCTTAACATACACATTGGATCCAGTCATCCACAAAAAGCGCTACATTTACACGATCGATCGGAACACGGGTGAGATGAATAACACAGGCACGTCGGCACACCGCATGTCTTACACATTACATAAGGTTAAGACACCTTATTACATTCACGCAATAAAACATAAGGTACAAACACCTTATTACATATTGCTTACCTCCCCGGCATAACGTCATGACTAAACACACATTACGGGTGACAAACCCTACATACGGTACCTACAAATACACAAA
Organism: Rheum nobile; assembly: GCA_027886185.1. Classification (NCBI taxonomy): domain Eukaryota; kingdom Viridiplantae; phylum Streptophyta; class Magnoliopsida; order Caryophyllales; family Polygonaceae; genus Rheum; species Rheum nobile. Next base: position 5,586,687 of record WOAB01000163.1, read on the forward strand.
CCTGCGCAGTACACATTTACAAAGTTAACGCCTCACACGGCTACAACTTACACACGACCCACCAACAAAAGCTTTTACGCAAAACGGTGGTACAATACAATATACATCTTAGCAATTCTTTACATACATACGATAAGCCATGCTCGACGGAGCACACGGGCAAACCCGACATACATACGGTAAGCCCTGCTCGACGGAGCAACGGGCAAACCCGACATACATACGGCAAAGCCCTGCTCGACGGAGCACACGGGCAAACCCGACATACATACGGTAAGCCCTGCTCGACGGAGCACACGGGCAAACCCGACATACATACGACAAAGCCCTGCTCGACGGAGTACACGGGCAAACCCGACATACATACGGTAAGCCCTACTCGACGGAGCACACGGCCAAACCCGACACACAAATTAACTACGAACAAATCGACTTGACATGTCACATTACATTTGCATACACATTGGATCCAGTCATCCGCAAAGAGCGCTTACACTACACGATCGATCGGTACACGGGGAGATGACTTACGGTTCAGCGACACATTGCCCACCTTACACAAAGGAACCCACCTTATTTACGCAGCAAACAAAACTGCTTTCCTCCTCGGTCTACACAAACGTCATGACTAAACACACATTACGGGTGACAAACCCTACACATGGTACCTACAAATATACAAACCTGCGCAGTACACATTTACAAAGTTAAACGCCTCGCACGGCTACAACTTACACACGACCCACCAAACAAAAGCTTTTACGCAAACGGTGGTACAATACAATATACATTTACGGAGTTAATGCCCGGTGGCTAAAAACTTCAATTCAACGCTTTCAAAAGACAAAAGCTTTTACACAAGCTACGTCACATCACATCAAATCGTCGACTATCTACGTAGCAGGACGAGTTCAGACAAAACAAATTATGAAAAAACAATCAAGCGTCAGGGTTTACAACGTCATCAGCAGCAGGGGCTAAGTCGGGAGAAGACTGGGGCTCAAGCGATACGAAGTCACCAGAGTGGACCTCATCCTCACCGGCACTTTCGACCAGAGATTCCTATCCGATGCCGGCCAGATAGAAAAACTCTGAGCCTGGGTTCCCCTTCGGAAACAAGATCTCCATGGTCTCCTTCTTCGCCTTCAAATCTCAGGTCCCCTGCTTACCCTCTCCAAACTCTTCCATCATCTCGACACGCGACTTCAACACGTAAAAAATGCCTACGTCGCCTGCAACTCGACCAGTCGAAGACGCTGACATGACATACAATACATAAATCACAAGCAAACAAAGAGAAACGGCATACTACGAACTGCTTACAAGACTTGTCCTGTCCAAAGGCACTCGTCTTTTCCTACAAATACATACAACTCCTCCCCGGACAGACAAAGTATGCTACATAACAGGTCGTCACGACCAAACATTTCACGTCACTACCAAGGCGCGATTGACAAAACAAGTTGATCAACACACACAAAACACAATCGCACATAGCGCTTATACCTTACACGATCGATCGTTACACAAGGAATAGAGGAACAAAAAAATATGATACATTTTTACAAGACCTATCCCGCTTGAGGTACACGTCTTATACAAGTACTACAATGCTCTTCCTTGGAACTACACGACGTGTCACACACAATTACAGGTCTACACAACCGACGACAGGTCTGCACGACCAATGGCGTACATAACTACAGGTCTACACGACCAACGTCGCCCAAATGACGATAGGTCTACACGACCAAATGTCGCAAACAATTACAGGTCTATACGACCGACGATAGGTCTATACGACCAACGACAAGTCTACACGACCAACGTCGTACAACAATTATAGGTTTACACGACCAACATCACACGACTTGACCAGGAAGCGACTGGCGAGTCCACCTGTAAAACAAAACAAACGACAAACAAGGAGCGGTCTCCTGACCCTTCGTCATCACAAGAAATGCCCTCAGTCGTCTTCACACGATTATTGGCTATATTAAGTTGATTCTCAGTTTGAGCAATACACATGACGGCCCCGTCGCCAGAACGCCTACAACAAAATCAAGATCATGCCAGAAGAAAGAGAAGTTATAAAATCAAACCGTCCCATCACTTGACGCTCTGGCCCAGTTTAATTTTGGGGTTATTGTTAGGGTCGGAAAATCAACCATTCGTCCAATGGGCATCGACTGTCTGACGCAATCGGTCGGACGCATCAGACCTGTCGAACGCATCAGACCCGTCAGACATGAGCCATGCGACCGTCGCCTGATTCCTAGACGCAACGGACCAGCGAGATTCTCTCCTTTATTACTCCGAGATCTCCAACGGTTGTATGCATTATTTCAGCCATCAAGGAGGGAATCAACCATCTTTAAGAGAGGATCAAGGCTTATTAAGAGGAGATCAAGCGTAATTAATGCGGAATCAAGGAGAGATTAAGAGCATTTAAGGATAATTCAAGTGCCATAAAGAAGGAGATCAAATCATATTCAAGGGAGATTAATGCGGGAGATTCCTTCTCCTTGACTATATATACAAAGCTCCTTAGCTATTCTAAGATCATCCAATCACACCCAAAAGGCCTTGTAATACATCTATTTTTCTCCATTTTGCGTAATTGGAAGAACTTGTAAACATCCTCACACGATCGAAAGCTCTCACGCTTTGGACAATATTCTTCTCTATCTAATGAAGATAAGTCTTTCTTATCTCGATTTACATTATATTCTACTACATTTTATGCTATTTTACTCTTTAAGTCTCATATATTCAATCTTGTCATTATCGTCGCCTTGACTCAACAAACTAGTCGTCATTACTATTTTTATTCGACTATCATGCCTAACGTTTGATCGATATGGATTTTTGCTATTTTACCCCGTCTAAGGCGATTTAGGTCGTTCGATCTTTTCACCCCAAAACAATATTCATGGTGTAATTGATTATGTTATTCATATATTATTAAGTGATGATATTCATATTTTAAATTATGTTATTCATGTCTTTAATTGGTGATATCCACATATTAAACAAAGATATTCATACAAACATGAACGATATTCAAGAAACAATGACAAAAGCAACAAGAACAAATTTATAAATCTACGAATTTGCAAAGCATTAGGACGCTGAGAAAATCAAGTTGTGATATTCATGTTTTAAGTGGAGATATTCACATCCATCGATATTCATAAACGCATGAACGATATTCATAAAGATGTGATCGATATTCATGAACGCTGAAAAATCGTTGAAGAATAATAAAATGTATCAGCAGAATCTAGCGATTTTAGAAAAGAGAAAATATTGTGTTTTTTCTCTCATCTAACAACCTCATTTATTAAATTTTCCTAATTAAAAATTAAATAATTACCTTATTTGAGTAGATTTGATGATTATACCCCTACCATATCTATTGTAAGGCCGCATCATCCAATCATCCATCACCATCAATCCAACGCTCCAGATTAATACTTCCGTTTTACCACAATTCCCGTTTTACCGAAACATTCCTCTTTCTATATATACTTTCTTAGAATTAGAGGGTGATTCACGTGAAACTTGAATTACACCAAAAACATATACATGTGCACGGCCGAGCCTTTAACAAGGTGAAATGAAAAGATTTTGCTTGTTTTCTTGGTCGTTCGTTCTAGCATACGAAGACAAGGCGATCTAGTACCGTGCTCGTGTAGACCAAGTAGAAGAGTCACATTTGAGACACTATTCTTTAGGGTGATCCCGGAAATAAAGTTTATATCAAAAGGTATGTTACTCTTTCATATATGATTCGTATCAAGTTTATATATGAGATCCTAAGTTAGATGCTAGAAAACTGTTTTTTGAAATTCTGTAACAGTCACAAATCGAGGTGTTACAATGTCGTGAATCCCGAAGGGTCCACAAGACGTTAGGGAATAAAATATCAAAACAGTAACCAATAGAAGGTAAATCAAATATATAAAACATAGATATGATGGTCGTGTATAAAACACCATAAACCAAGTTTTGGTCATATGAATACAACTTTATAAGAGTAAAACTCCAAAGTGGTTAGGACAATAAAATTGATAACTTAAATCTCGAATATAAAACAATTTAACAAAGATCACATTTATCGCAACGAAAATTATATAAACAGATAATTCTAAAACGTTTGAAATAGAGTTGACCCAAGATCACCCACATAGTAAGCCCTAGTATCGTGTCCACCCTTCTTGACGTCCATGGGGTCAGTTTTCAACCAGACTAGCAAGTTATATACGCAACTTAATACGTGCAATAGTGCAAGCAAGGGATCACGGATACACATGCAAAGGCACAGATGAACATGTTACAACATGAATGTATTATGGACGCACATACAAATATGCAAGAAATATTACAACTAGACATGATACATTGATAAAGTATTCTCTACAGATATGCCGATATGCGAGATTAATGACAGTGAAATATGATAAGAAAGTTACTAACAATCATGACAAACAAGAGAGTGTTATTTCACATACATACAAATATGCACGAAATGTTATAGCTAAATTAGTCATAACAAGAGTGTATTATCAACTCCAGGTCTTCCAAGCATACATATCATACTCACAGAGAATCCAACACTAGATCACATAAACTTAACCCAATTTCTAATCAAACCACAAGTTTCAAACGTTGAAGAGATCATTTAAAATCTATATACTCGAGTATATTTTACTTTTAAAGAAAACTCATTTACAAATCCAAGTACAAAAACGTTTCGAAAACATGTCCAAGCTTGTCGTGAACACGAAGGTACCTTTTGAACCCGCATAACATGTATTATTACCTCTACCAACGGATCGGAAACGGCGTCACTAGCTAGGTGACCCGACCTCCCCTAAAATGGTAGAACACTCTCTCGAATCGCTCCACCCGGATGGAGCGATCTGTAGAGGAGCGTATCAGTAGAAAACAGTTTTAAAACCATTTGGGGTCGGAACAATCCTTACCCACATATATACCATACCACATTTTAATCAACATATCATTTTGCTTCAAATCAACCGTACGACAATATTCATCTATATGATCATCATATCCTCACCAACATCTTATGTTAACACAACCAACATCCATTTATTGACACGTCACACAATATCAAGACCATGTAATACTCGATACACGTATACATGCACATGTTTAAGACACGACCAACTATCTAATCATTCATCCATAATTCGAAACTCAAATACTCAAGTACGATCTAAGACTCGATAAATATGCACAGTCCAAGGTTATATATATTCATACATAATTTCATATTTAATACTCATGCATAAACTAAGATATAAAACTCATGCATAGTCCATGACTCTAAACTTACACTATAACATATAAGTCTAAAACATCCAACAAGATTCATACGTTTCGTCACTCTTTTATAACAAACTATTATAGGCACCAACATTCATCATTCATTTATCAACACATCATGACTATATAATAAATACGAGTAATTTAATATAGATAAACTCATGCTTGAAACACAATCAAACAATTCGATATTTATACGACATCAAGACCCCTAAACTTAGACTATAACACGTAAATGCTTACAAATAACTTGCCTTAATGAAGTTGAAGGCCAAGCACACCATTCTCCGCAATCAAACGTTCAGCCCGGACTTATAGTAGTTACCAAAACATCCCGACATTCCAAACCTTCACAAAAACGCATAAATGAACATAACTTGACATATATACATCCGAATCGAGATCCGTAAAATTCCACATACTCATTAGAGGATACTCACCTTATAATCTCAGCCATAAATTTCCAGTAATTACGAAAAGTGCCCAGAATTTTCAGCAAGCGCATGAAATGCCCCAAATCTCAATCTAACCACTCCAATCTCCAAATTCAATCAACCTAATGCATCCAAAGTATCAATTTACATCTAATTAAGAATCAATTGCACCTAATTTCCTCAATTGAACATAAACACCCAAATCTACCAAGCTAGGGTTTAAGAAATTGGGGGAAAACTCACACAAGAATAATTGGAAGGAGATGGTGGTGCAAGAGGCTTGTTGGAGGTTAGGAGGGGCTTCTCCGGCACCGGCATACTGTGGGGGTGACCGGAAATCGACTACTGAGGCGGGAGGGAGAGAGATGTGTGCAGCTGATCGTGGTGGGGCAGCCAAGGTGCGCGCGACAAGGGAGAACACCGGCGGCGAGGCGGCAGTTGGCTGGTGGCCGGCGTCTTGTCCGGAGGGGGTTATCAAAACCGAGAGGAGAGCAGCTATAGGCAGCCATGGGAGCTACGTTTCCAGCTTCCACGTGAAGAAAATGGAGGAAGAATGTTTGGGGTATTTTTGTACGGGAGAGAGTTAAGTGGAGGAGAGAGAAGAGAGGGGAAAAGAAAATAAAAGAAAATGGGTATTAATTTGGGATATCTATATTTTAACGGAAAAGTTTTTTTTTTTGTTAATGATAAGTATATTAATAAAAATGGAGAATTACACCCAAAGAGCAAGTTCAATCGAACTTCTAAAATAAACTGAGAATCTCATCACCCTATACTCACCACAAAACATCATAAACTATAACATGAGAAGCCTATTAAGATCCCTTTCCCTTCTACTCACCCCTTTACACTTAATCTTAAACCTAAGCTTGTAGTTTGTAATGATCTCCTCAACACACTCATTTACATCAGTCCTCTTATGCTTAAAAATCACCTCATTTCTATGCTTCCAAGTAGTATAAACTACTGCAATAGTCGCCAGGATCACGCCTTGCAGTCTTAGGGATTTATGGTTCCTCCCTCTAGAGAGCCAATTCATCCATTCAGTCACTGAATGCTTCCAGCTTATGATCTTCTGCCAAGCCATGACTATGCTCATCACCTCCTTTGAGAAGCTGCATTGCCAACATAAATGATCCACACTTTCTGGAACTTCATCAAACAAAACACAAGTGGGAGCACTAATCAAACCCCACCTGTGCAGCCTATCTCTCGTGGGGAGTCTACCCATCATAGCAAGCCATACGATGAAAGACCATCGTCTTGGCTGAATACCTCTCCAAAGCAACTTCCATCTGCCCTCTGCTGCATCACAAGATCTAAACATGCCATAAACTTCCTTACAATTCATCCTTCCACACCTCTTCCTGATTCTAGACATATCCATATGGTCTTCTACAAAGCTTAGAGGAGGAATATTAGGCCTTAGCTAAGATATTTTAGTCATCTCTTTGAGTCTAAGAATGACTCTCCAAATCCAGGAGTCTCCTTGTTTCTCCTCCCTTTGCCACAAATCACTACCTTTAAGGAGAACCTTCCTTACCCAGGTAGTCCAGAGATTATATTTTCCTTCTTGAATCTCATAGATCAGTTTAAAAAGCAAAGTTTTATTCCAAGCCAAAACTTCTATAATTCCAACACCTCCTTCTTCAAAAGGCTTACACACTTTACTCCACGCTACTAGGTTCCTTCTCCCCTCACATTTACCTGACCATAGGAAAGCTCTGCACACAGCATTCAGTCTATTCACAACTTCATCAGGGAATAGCAATGCTTGAGACCAGAAGCTAAGCATCCCACCAAGGACATACTTAATTATCTGTAATCTGCCTGCATAGGAGAGGGCTTTACAGATCCAACTTTGTACCCTACCAACCACCTTCTTAATCATGTCAGCATAGTCACCAATCTGCACTTTCTTTGTATGCAGAGGAAGCCCCAGATATTTGACAAGAAAGGTCCCTTGATTAAATCCAAGAACACCTTTGAGCTCAGTTTTTACTGCATCAGAGACTCCTCCAAAAAAGACCTCACTCTTCTGTGCATTGATCCTAAGTCCAGACTCCTCCCCAAACTCTTCAAGAACTCTTCCAATCATATTAACAGATGCAGTATCAACTTTACAAAAGATCAACAAGTCATCAGCAAAAGCAAGATCCACCAAGCCCATCTTCTTGCATTTTGGATGATACTTGAATCCTGATTTTTTGCTCTCCCTTTTAAGTTTCCTACTTAACATCTCCATAACCAAAACAAACAAGAAAGGAGACATAGGGTCATCCTGTCTCAGCCCTCTCTTGCCTTCAAAGAAGCCCTTTGGCTCACCATTCACTAAGACAGAAAACTTTGGAGTTCTAACACAGCTCATAATCCAGTAAATCAATTTTACAGGAAAGTTGAGATAAATCAAAGTATATTCAAGGAATTCCCAGCTGACACAATCATAGGCTTTCATCACATCAACTTTAATCATGCATTGGGGAGAGATTCCAACCTGCAGATAGCTACTCACAAGGTCTTGAGCAACAACAAAATTATGCACCAAATTCCTCCCTGGCACAAAAGCACCCTGCCCCAAAGAAATCACATTATCCATCTGTCCTCTAATTCTGTCAGCCAAGATCTTGGTAATCATCTTGAACACCACATTGCAACAAGATATTGGCCTAAAATCCTTAACCAACAAAGGCTTCTCAACCTTAGGAATAATTGAGACAAAGGTGGTATTCAATTGTCTTAGCACCTTACCAGTAAGGAAAAAATCTCTTATAGCTCCACACAAATTCCCTGATACAATCTCCCAAGCTGCCTTGAAGAACCTACTTCCAAATCCATCAGGCCCAGGTGACTTTGAGCAATGTATTCCATTCAGAGCTTTCCTAATATATGCATCTGTAGGAATTCTGCATAGTTCTTCATGTTGATCATTGCACACAATCTCACCCTCATAACTGCAGAAATTTGGAATGGATGAAGGCACATCCTTTCCAAAAAGATTCATATAGAATCCAACAATCTCATTTGCAATCTCCTCCTGCCCTTCAAGAATCTCACCCTGTGCAGAATGAAGCAAATGAATAGCATTAATAGATCTTCTAGCTTTAATGCTCCTGTAAAATAAGGAAGAAGTCTCTTCCCCCAGGGTAACCCAGTCAATCTTAGATTGCTGCAGGAGCATTTCCTCCTTTTGTTTCCTTCGAGTGATCATTTGATCCTTAGCTTCCTTAACTGCTTCCTGCTTCCTAACACAGAAGTAATCAGCCTGCAACTCCTTATATTTCTGCTCAAACAAAGCTTCACTCTGTGCAATCAGACCCTCCATATCCCCATTCTTGCATTTACTCCACTCTTTGAGTCTAATCTTCACCCTTCTTAACCTCTGAACAAGCTGATATTGCAAGGTTCCCTCAATTCTGCTATTCCAAACTCCACTTACAATCTCCTTAAAATCCTCATCCAAACACCAAGCATTCCTAAACCTGAAGGGCATTCTCCTAATGGGAACACTGAGTTTGATCAATAGTAGCCCTGGTGAGTGGTGAGATTCATCTGGACTATCAAACAATGCATTGGAGCCTCCCATTAAACTCCTCCAGTTGTCACTGACCAAGACTCTATCAAGTTTACAAGCAACTCTATCATCTCCCTTCCTTTGATTATCCCAAGTGAAAAGAGCTCCAATAAACTCAAGATCAGACAAACAACAATTGTTCAACAGCTTTTCAAGTTCTTCAAAACTGGATTCAGGAATCCTGTGCATAGACACCCTCTCAGATTCATCAAGCACACAATTAAAATCGCCCATAACAGCCCATGGGATAGAGCATCTCCCTCCAATTTCAACAAGCTTCAGCCATAATTTCTCTATGTCCCTTCTCTTGTTACTAGCATACACAAAGGTGACAGCAAAAGGTTGAGACAAACCACAAACTTCCATCTCACAATGCATAAATTGCTCATCCCACTCCACACAAGACACCTGAACAATGCTAGAATTCCAGCTCACCCATATTATTCCCCTCTTAGAAGAGGTAGCATTAGTGTTAAACTCCCATTTATTCAACAACTTCTCAGAAATTAACTTCTCCTTATTCTTCTAAATTTTGGTCTCAAGTAAACCAATCACACCAACTCTCATCCTAGCAACATAATTATTAATCCTCCTAATAGCTTGAACTCCATTACACCCTCTGGAGTTCCATGCACAAACTTTGAAATTATCCATGATTCCCCTTTTCAGAGTTGCTACAACTCCCAATTTCCCCATCAAGCAACTGAAACTGATTTGGAGAGACAATACATGGTTCCTCCTTATCATTCCCCTTCTCACCCTGGCCTCTCAAGTTGTTTGGAGATGCAGACTTGCTTTTCCTGTGCAAAATTTGCCTCCACTCATATCTATTTCCATGCATAATCTCTTTCCCCTTCCCAATCACATCCTTCTTCTTCCCTGGCTTATCATCCTTTGGCTCTTTCCCTATGATTCCATCATCACCTTTCTTAACCATTTCTTGGCCCTCCTCTCCCCTGTTATCTTCCTTCTTTTCCTGGCCTCCTTTCACTTTCTTCTCCCTTTTTTGATTATTCTCACCACAATTCTCATAGGGATGACCAAAGACTTTGCACTTGAAGCATCTCCTTGGTAACCATTCATACTCAACTTTCTACACATACTCTTTCCCATCATACCCTTCAAGAACCACATCCTTCTTTCTAGTATCCATAACTGAAACATCCACAAGCATTCTAGCATAGGTCATTCTCTTCTGCGAACTAGAAATTTCATCTAAGCATAGTGGTCTTCCTATCATACTTCCCATAACACTTAGCATATGATTAGAGAAGAGAATGGGAGCAATGTCATGTATTCTTACCCAGACAGGAAGAGAATCAAAGCTCTCCCAATCCACCTTCATTCCAGGAATCCACTATTTCAGAACAAATGCTTTAGCTCCAACAAGCATCCATGGACCATTTTCCAGCACCCATTCCATGTCCAATTTGCTCTTAAATTGAATCAACCATACTCCATTCCCTTTGAGGTGAAGCTTTGGTTCCTCAACCTTCCACTGGGCCCTTATGAAGGCTAGAATAGATGAGAAAGACCATCCATCCCCCACAATAACTCCGATCAAAGTCGCTTCCCACTAAAGCTCCTTCTCTCTAACCTCATCCTTACTAAATTTGTACTTCTCCTTGTCAATGCCTGGAATGAACTCCAATTTCTCCATACCCGGTCGAATCCCTTTGTTCTGAACCACATCTGCAAAAGATCGAACACGCTCCTTCGCAGCTTGCTCCAATGGAACAGTGATTTTCTCTGTTTCCGGCTCACCTCTCATAAGATCTGGCCCCGACGATTTCTCCATGTTCTCCGATGAGATCGCAGGAGACTTAACACCTTCATTCGTATCCAGATCTATCTTCTCCATCACATTCTCATCATCCTTCTCAGCCTCTTCCAACAGATCCACTAATCGAGGGATTCCTCTCCCTTGATTCCCTTTCCTTCCATAATTCCGACCACCTCCTCTTGATGAGATCATGGATCCCATCGAACACCTTTCAGAAGACGAGATCATCCAACAATTGGTGGAGCCTCATGCAAGGACGTGAATATTGACTAGGAAGTGATATTCTATGTGTTTTTGCTAGTATTTCCCTTTTCATTAATTAATTAGGTAATTAGCTAGTTAATATGTGTTTACGTATTTTCTTTAGTTACCTAGTTAATTAGTTAGTTGTTTTTGTTGTTTACGTATTTTTCTTATTTTAGCTAGTTAGTTAGTGCTCTAAGTAGTGGTGTTAGTGCCCTACGTTAGTGCTAGGTTAGTGGAGTCAATTTATGTATTTTCCTATTTTTTTGTATTGGTACCTATTTATAGGTAGCCAAGTGCATTGTAATTGTTAGATTTGAATGGAGATAAAAACGAGTGTTTAGTACATTTCAAGTCTCATGACAATGGTTTCCGAGGTGAGTTGTATCCTCGAATCCTTAGTCGCGTTTTGGTGAGTTACATCCAAAACACCCTTTGGTGTGTCACATCCAGAGGTGATTGTTTGGTCATGGTGTGTTCCATCCATGATCAATCAATCTCGTCTTGTGTTTCTTGGTGAGTTGTATCCAAGACTCATAAGATGCCTATCCCAAACTCGTCCCGAATCCTTCGTGACGAGTTATATCCATTTCCCTTTGTAGTCCAATCTCCATCAAGTCAAAAACGCAAAAACAACCCAAAACACATTAGAGTGTCGTCTTTTGAGAGTCTAGCCAAGGGTTCCTTAAAAAGGAGTTTTTGGCGCCCTTCGTCTTGTACTGTACGGGTCCTGGAATGTGCTCACGCACATCACCTCTACTAGTGGACCTAGTCGTCACCCCACGTCCTCTCGGAGCCGCCGGCGAGGACATCGCCACCGAACACCACTGAGAAGCCGGGCGGAAGCCCTAGCTTGCTGTGTACGGAACTCAACTGCCGAAGGAAAGTTCACCGTAATTACGAAATTACCCGAGAGCCTTTATTTTAACGGAAAAGTTAAATACACGCGAAATATTGTCTATATCGACGCTATTTTATACGCTTAAGATAAGCGTGCAGGAGTATTATGGGTATTTTAAAAATACAGCTAAGGGAACCTACACGCTTAACTTAAGCGTGTGCCTACACGCCTAAGTTAAGCGTGTGCCTACACGCCTAACTTAAGCGTGTAGTTTTTTTTTTCAAGTTTTAAAGCATACGCTTAGCTTAGGCGTACAAACTAATTTTTTTTTTCAAAATTGCATTTTTTCCATAATCATGTAGAGAATTTCAATACGAGTCCGTACATATAAAATTCCTCCAAAACGGACATCGTTTGCCCTTCCAAAAGCTCAAAAAACGAAGCCTTCTTCTTCCTCCTCCTTTGAACCGCCGCCCATCCGTAAGCTTTTATAAGCTTCAATGGAGGATTTGGCAAATTTCTTGGATCCGATTGAAGCCATTAACTATTGGGCATTTAAAGGACCTTATCATACACGTAATTCCACATTTAATCGGATTGAATGTCGATTAAAATCGTAGAAATTTATCCCCAAAGTCACCGTGTCGTCCAAGGGGCCGATTTGAACAAATCCAAAATTGGATCAAATTGTCTTCAATTGGAGGGCATGAACCATAGGGCCTTGTTGAGGGTATCCGAAGATTCAAAATGCCTATAAAATCCCCTTCAATCGTTGCCCCAATGCATCCAATTTCGAAGTTAAAACTCATGAACCCTAAATCCCGTTACCGGTTGTTCTTGACCGAAACTTGAGCACATGGAAGCTTTATTCTTGCAATTGTTGGTACTACTAGCCTTGAAAATTGGTCATCTTTCAAAGCCCTCTCTTTACATCGCCGAAAAAGACCACTTCCATTCAATTTGGAGTTTTTCCGACGAGGTGTCAAGAAGGTATTCCGACGGGATTGAATTTGTGCCCATTTTGCGATTTTTGGGGTATTTTTGATTTGTTTTGTCTTAATCTTGGTTAAATTAATTAATCTAGATTAGTGAAAAATATTTTAGGATCAATTTGGTGCCCGGTATATAATATGTAAGTAATAAGTTTATAATATTTAACCATAATGTGTAACTATAGTATGTAAATAATAATTTCATAATATTTAACTATAATACATAGTATATAAGTAATAAATTCATAAATACTTAACCATAATGTTTAACTATAGTATATAAGTAATAAGCACGTAATACTTAATTATAATGCATAACTATACTTTATAACTAATATATTTTGTAATACTTAACTATAATACATAACTATAGTATATAAGTAATAAGTTCATAATACTTAACCATAATGTGTAACTATAGTATATAAGTAATAAGGTTGTAATATTTAATTATAATGAAATACTATAGTAAATAAGTGTAACTATATGAAATTTCATAAAATACTATAGTATATAAGTCTAAGTATACTAGATTTAATGAAATATTATAGTACATAAGTGTAACTATATGAAATTTAATGAAATACTATAATATATAAGTCTAAGTATACTAGATTTAATGAAATACTATAGTATATAAGTGTAACTATATGAAATATAATAAAATACTATAATATATAAGTTTAAGTATACTAGATTTAATGAAATACTATACTATATAAGTATAACTATATGAAATATAAAAAAATACTATAATATATAAGTTTAAGTATACTAGATTTAATGAAATACTATAGTACATAAGTGTAACTATATGAAATATAATGAATTACAATAGTACATAAGTGTAACTATATGAAATATAATGAAATACTATAGTATATACGTATAACTATATGAAATATAATAAAATACTATAGTATATAAGTCTAAGTATACTAGACTTAATGAAATACTATAGTACATAAGTGTAACTATATGAAATATAATGAATCACAATAGTACATAAGTGTAACTATATGAAATATAATGAAATACTATAGTACATAAGTGTAACTATATGAAATATAATGAATTACAATAGTACATAAGTGTAACTATATGAAATATAATAAAATACTATAGTATATACGTGTAACTATATGAAATATAATGAAATACTATAGTATATAAGTCTAAGTACACTAGACTTAATGAAATACTATAGTACATAAGTGTAACTATATGAAATATAATGAATTACAATAGTACATAAGTGTAACTATATGAAATATAATGAAATACTATAGTATATAAGTTACACTTATATAGTATAATATTTCATTAAATCTAGTATACTTAGACTTATATACTATAGTATTTCCTTAAATTTCATATAGTTATACTTATGTACTATAGTATTTCATTAAGTCTAGTATACTTAGACTTGTATACTATAGTATTTCTTTATATTTCATATAGTTACACGTATATACTATAGTATTTCATTATATTTCATATAGTTACACTTATGTACTATTGTAATTCATTAAATCTTATATAGTTACACTTATGTACTATAGTATTTCATTAAATTTCGTATAGTTACACTTATATACTATAGTATTTCATTATATTTCATATAGTTACACTTATGTACCATTGTGTTTCATTATATTTCATATAGTTACACTTATGTACTATAGTATTTCATTACATTTCATATAGTTACACTTATATAGTATAGTATTTCATTAAATCTAGTGTACTTAAACTTATATATTATAGTATTTTATTATATTTCATATAGTTACACTTATATAGTATAGTATTTCATTAAATCTAGTATACTTAAACTTATATATTATAGTATTTTATTATATTTCATATAGTTACACTTATATACTATAGTATTTCATTAAATCTAGTATATTTAGACTTATATACTATAGTATTTCATGAAATTTCATATAGTTACACTTATTTACTATAGTATTTCATTATAATTAAGTACTACGAATTTATTACTTATATACTATAGTTATACATTATGGTTAAGTATTATGAACTTATTACTTATATACTATAGTTATGTATTATAGTTAAGTATTACAAAATATATTAGTTATAAAGTATAGTTATGCATTATAATCAAGTATTACGTACTTATTACTTATATACTATAGTTAAACATTATGGTTAAGTATTTATGAATTTATTACTTATATACTATGTATTATAGTTAAATATTATGAACTTATTACTTACATACTATAGTTATACATTATGGTTAAATATTATAAACTTATTACGTACATATTATATGCCGAGCACCAAATTGATCCTAAAATATTTTTCACTAATCTAGATTAATTAATTTAACCAAGATTAAGACAAAACAAATCAAAAATACCCCAAAAATCGCAAAATGGGCACAAATTCAATCCCGCCGGAATACCTTCTTGACACCTCGTCGGAAAAACTCCAAATTGAATGGAAGTGGTCTTTTTCCGGCGATGTAAAGAGAGGGCTTTGAAAGGGGACCAATTTTGAAGGCTAGTAGTACCAACAATTGCAAGAATAAAGCTTCCATGTGCTCAAATTTCGGTCAAGAACAATCGGTAACGGGATTTAGGGTTCATGAGTTTTGACTTTGAAATTGGATGCATTGGGGCAACGATTGAAGGGGATTTTATAGACATTTTGAATCTTAGGATACCCTCAACAAGGCCCTATGGTTCATGCCCTCCAATTGAAGACGATTTGATCCAATTTTGGATTTGTTCAAATCGGCCCCTTGGACGACACGGTGGCTTTGGGGATAAAATTCTACGATTTTAATCGACATTCAATCCGATTAAATGGGAATTACATGTATGATAATGTCTTCTTAAATGCCCAATAGTTAATGGCTTCAATCGGATCCAAGAAATTTGCCAAATCCTCCATTAAAGCTTATAAAAGCTTACGGATGGGCGGCGGTTCAAAGGAGGATGAAGAAGAAGGCTTTGTTTTTTGAGCTTTTGGAGGGGCAAACGATGTCCGTTTTGGACAAATTTTATATGTACGGACTCGTATTGAAATTATCTACATGATTATGGGAAAAAATGCAATTTTGGAAGAAAAAAAAATTAGTATTGTACGCCTAAGCTAAGCACACGCTTTAAGACTTGAAAAAAAAAAAAACCTACATGCTTAAGTTAGGCGTGTAGGCACACGCTTAAGTTAAGCATGTAGGTTCCCTTAGATGTATTTTTAAAATACACACAATACCCCTGCACGCTTACCTTAAGCGTGTAAAACCACACGCTTATCTTAAGCGTGTAAAATAGCGTCGATACAGACAATATTTCGCGTGTAGTTAGCCATTGCCTATTTTAATGGGTATAAATAACAAATCTAGAAATGGGTAGAAATATAATTGGCAAAATATGGGATTGAAATATAACTCATTATTTATATAGGAATAAAATGTAAAAGGTTGGATTCGAATTCACCCCTCTAATAAATTAAAAAAATGAAAACCATTTAAAAATCGAATTGGGTCAAACTCGAAATATTAAATATTCTATAGATATTATAAATTCCGTTTACAGCATTTAAATCCATACAGTGGTATCAGAGCCTCTTGCATAAATTGATATGATCATAATTAAAGTTGTTAATTTTGATGTATGTTCTTGATTATTTTGGTTCAATTTAATGGTAAAATTGATATATGGATTAACTTGTATCATTAAAATTGTGATTTTAATTGATTGGATGCATAAAATTGTGACTTTTATGTATATAATATACTCAAAAATTTTAGCATCATGACCGAAATAATGCATATTAAAAATTCCAATTTTTTGCTTAATTTTGACCCCAAAATCGATTTGTATGTTTAATTTATGCAAGAGATATGATTTCTTGTATAAATCATAATCACACATAAAAATACTTGATTTTTCATGTTGGTGAAAATTGATTCAAACCATAGAAATTTAGAATTGCATGCCTTGAATGCCCAAAGTTGATTAATTTTGTATGAAATTAGTTCATACATTAATTTTACAAAAATATTAATTTTCTGAAAATTACACCATATTATCCATAAAATCATCAAAATTTATAATTGTTATAAAATTTGAGTGGGAGAAGGGATAAAACCGTGGCTGGGTGGCCAAAAGTGGCTCACGGCAGTGCGTGGTGGCCGGCGGCAGGCCGGGGGTGGTGCGGCGGCGGTCCGGGGGGCGGCTGGCCGCACGGGCTGGCTGGGGGTGGTGGCTGCATGGTGCGGCTAGGGTGGGGGCTGAATTAGGGTTAGGGTTTCCTAAGGTTTTTTGCCTAAGATACTAATTACCTAAAATAAATAAGGATATAAGATGTCTTATCTCTAAAGTATATTTTATCCAATTATATATATTAATGATTAATATTGGTATTAATTTCATAAATGATATTATTGAATTAAAATAATAAGAAGATTGGATTAATTATTTTATTGGATAATTTAATTGATTTAATTTTAAAAGTCTATTAATATGATTAATGGTCTATTATTGTCTCTTAATATTTGATATTATATTATGCATGCATGATTTAATATTATGATATTATTACTACATGCGGTGACTGGTATGGCCCAAATAGGATAAAAAATACGATATGCGTATCGTTATTGTTTTCTTGTACACGATCTGTGTATCGTTATGTATTTTTATAATTTAATTTTCAAGAAATTAGATTAGATTTACATTATGTAATACAAGAGAAGATCCTATGAAGATTTCAGGATGGAGATCTAGAGGATAATCAAGGATGGAGATCCAAGAGACAAAAATAATCTATGAAGATTAGATCTTATGAGTTTTTAGGGGCCATACTAAGATCACATTTATTTATTACATTTGTTTTGCTTTAAATATCTCTAAGGTTATGCTTGCTTGTTTATTTATGTTATTTAGTTCACTAGTAAATAGACTTGCATAATAAACCTAGTTCACTTAAAAAGAGATTTTGCCTTTCCAAATCATAACCTATGAAGCCCTTGGAATTTGATGGATAGGTTTTGCCAAAGCAAGGTATCTTTCTTTGACCTTGGAATAGTATGGGTAAATCTATATAAGGGGTTTACAACCTTGATTTGGTTATACTCAACAAAAGGCCAAAAGATAAAGTTTTGGATTTTGAGGCATGGGGATATATTTGACATAAGATGTAATCTATTCACCAAGAGTTATAAATGTTATAACTAGTAAAAGTTACTTACCTTGATCACATAGGATTTATGGAAGTGCCAAAGTACGCCTAAAGTCTTATCTGAAATAGGATCTTGGAATCATTTTATTCAAAGGGAAAATTTTAATGGATAAAATGACATTAGCTTACTTATGTTTAAAGCATGTTTAAAATTTTTAAGCTCTTGCATGACAAGCATGATTTACATTTTGCATGTTATTTCTGTTGTAGATATCATGTCTAGAAACGATAACCCAACAATCATCAACTTACGTTCGATTCTTTAGAAGAATAAGCTGAACGGAAACAACTTCCTCGATTGGGAAAGAAATCTGAGAATTGTTCTCATTTCTGAAGGAAGAGAGAATGTCCTTGACACCTCTATCCCAACACTAACTGCTATGTCTCGTCCAGAGGAGGTAGTAGAGGAAAAACAAATCAAAGATAAGTCAGTGATTGTCACTTGTCTTATGTTGGCTTCCATGGAATCGAGCCTTCCAAAGAGGTTTGAAAGGATGGACGCCTACACCGTCATTCACAACCTGAAAGTTATGTTTCAAGAGCAAGCGAGAATGGAGAGGTACGAGACTCATAGGGCAATTCTTGATTGCAAACTTGAGAAAGGCAAGCCAGTTAGTGCTCAAGTGTTCAATATGATTGGACATTTTGAGAACATGGAAATACTTGGCCACCCCTATAGTCAAGAGTTAGCTACAGACATCATACTCCACTCTCTGCATGATGGATTTGCTCCATTCAAGATGAACTTCAATGTGAATGAAGTTGGAAAAACACTTGAAGAGCTACATAGGATGCTCAAAACAATTGAACAAAATCTCTCTATTGACACCAAGAAAAAGATCTTGATGGTCAACAAGGGAAGAGGGTTCAAGAAAGGGGCATCTGGATAGCAGAAGAAGAATGTGCAAGGGAAGGACAAGCAAGTTGCACAACCCAAGCAGACTTCTGAAAAAGCTAAAGTAGCTGTTGACCATGATTGTTTCTACTGCCATGCCAAGGGTCATTGGAAGAGGAATTGCCCAAAATACCTGAAAGATAAAAAGAATGGAACTGTGAGTTCCAATTTAGGTACGGATGTTATAGAAGTCCTAACAACTAAAGTTTTAACTTAGGTATTGGACTCAGGTTGTGGTTCTCACATTATTTCGAATGTACAAGGACTAAGAAGAAGTAGAAGCTTATCTAAGGGAGAGGTAGACGTACGCATTGGAAATGGAGCAAGGGTTGCTGCACTTGCCATTGGAGATTATAGTTTACCTTTACCTTCTGGTTTAATATTAGAGCTTAATAATTGTTATTTTGTCCCTTCTATTACTAGAAACCTTATTGCGACTTGTGTTTTGGATATTGAAGGCTATGATTTTAGACTAAAAAATCAGCGTTTTTCTATTTACAAGGATGACGTTTTTTATGTCGATGCACTACTGAGTAATGGACTCTATGTGATGGAACAAGGATCCGGAATATATAACATAAACACCAAAAAGCAAAAATCAAATGAATCCAACACCACCTATTTATGACATTGTCGATTAGGTCACATTAGCTTAAATCGCATGAAAAAGCTCCAAAAGGATGGACTTCTAACCTCATTTGATTGTGAATCATTTGAAACATGTGAATCTTGCTTAATGGGAAAGACGACAAGGTCACCTTTTACTGGAGTGAGTGAAAGGGCAAACAAGCTTTTGGCCTAAATACATACGAATGTATGTGGACCAATGAACACAGAAGCTAAAGGTGGTTACAGATACTTCATATCCTTTATTGATGATTTAAGTAGATATGAATACATATACTTGATGAAGCATAAATCTGAATCTTTTGAAAAGTTCAAAGAGTTTCATAATGAAGTTGAAAATCAACTTGGCAAGAAAATTAAAGCACTACGATCTGATCGTGGTGGTGAATATTTGAGTCAAGAATTTGATCATCATTTAAGAAGTTGTGGGATTGTCTCACAACTAACTCCACTTGGAACACCACAATTGAATGATGTGTCTAAAATGAGGAATAGGACCTTGTTGGACATGGTTCGATCTATGATGAGTTTTGCTGATCTTCTAATATATTTCTAGGGATATGCTCTCACAATTGTAGTGTTCACACCAAACAGAACTCTGTCCAAAGCTGTAGATAAGACACCATATGAGTTATGGATTGGAAGAGTTCCAAGTTTGTCTTTTCTAAAGATCTGGGGATGTGAAGCTTATGTAAAACGTTTACTTGCTGATAAGGTTGCATCCAAATCAGATAAATGCTTCTTTGTAGGGTATCCTAAGAAAACTAAAGGATACTACTTCTACAATCCCAGTGAGCACAAAATGTTTGTTGTTAGGGATAGTGTCTTTATAGAAAAAAATAATTTGTTTTCAAAAAGTCAAGTGGGAGAAATGTTGATCTCGAAGAAGTTCGAGAAGAGCAACAAACTGAGCAACAAGATGACATGGATTACACTATATCAGAGACGACGGTATTTGAGGACCTAATCCCACAAGGAGAGGGAACTCATACACCGGAGGTAGTGGAGTCGCAAGACCCCATTCTCATCGTTTCTCCTTAATCTGATTCGAATGAGGTCCCATAAAATGTTATGGCAGATCCTCCTGTTGTTCAACCCACACGTAGATCAGATAGGCCCAGAGCGCAACCAAAGAGATAAATTGATTTCATAATGACTGCGAGTTTGGGCATCTTGCTTTTAGAAAGCGATGAGCCTACTACATACAAGCAAGTTGTGGTGAGTCCAGACTCCGAGAAATGACATATTGCCATGAAGTCTGAAATGGATTCCATGTCTGAGAATCAAGTATGGGACTTGATTGATTTGCCAGATGGGGTGGTACCCATAGGGTGCAAATTGGTTTACAAACTCAAAACAGAAAAGGATGGAAACGTAATAATTTTCAAAGCGAGACTGGTTGCAAAAGGCTTTAAACAGATTCATGGTACTGACTATGATGAAACCTTCTATCCGGTCATCATGATCAGATCCATTCGGATACTCCTAGCAATTGTAGCTCATTATGATTATGAGATCTGGCAAATGGATGTCAAGACCGCTTTTCTAAATGGGTATTTAGAAGAGGGTACATGACACAACCTGAGTATTTTGAGGATCCACAGAATCCTAGGAAAGTATACAAGCTTAAGAAGTCCATTTATGGACTTAAGCAAGCATCAAGGAGTTGGAACCTTCGATTTGATAAAGTGGTCAAACAGTTTGACTTCATCAGATGTGAATAAGAACCTTGTGTTTACAAGAAGTTTAGTGGGAGCAGAGTGGTCTTCTTGGTCTTGTATGTGGATGACATACTACTCATTGCAAATGACATTCCTATGCTGGAGTCCGTTAAGGACTGGCTTAAGAAGAATTTCTCAATGAAGGACTTAGGAGAGGCCGAGTATATATTAGGCATCAAGATCTATAGAGATAGGTCTAAGAGACTTATTGGACTAAGTCAAGGAACTTATGTGAATAAGGTTCTTGAGAGGTTCAATATGAAGAATTCCAAGAAGGGATTCTTGCATATGCAGTATGGCTTACATATCAGCAAGAAGCAGTGTCTAGTGACACCTGCCGAGCTAGAGAGAATGAGCAGGATTCCTTATGCATCTGCAGTAGGATCCATCATGTATGCCATGGTTTGTACTCGCCCGGATGTTGCATTCGCTTTGAGCGTGTGGTAGATACCAATCGACTCCAGGTGAAGCACACTGGAATGCAGCTAAGAACATCCTTAAGTACTTGAGAAGGACAAAGGATGATTTCATAGTGTATGGAGGACATGATGAGCTGATCGTTGAAGGATATACTGATGCAAGCTTCCAAACAGATAAAGATGACTTACGGTCCCAATCTGGATACGTCTTCATTCTTAATGGAGGGGTTGTGAGCTGGAAGAGCTTAAAGCAAGACACAGTAGCTGATTCTACGACTGAGTACATTGCTGTAGTGGATGCAGCTAAGGAAGTTGTCTGGATAAGGAAGTTCATTGCTGAGCTTTGTGTGGTTCCCAGTTGTGCTAAGACAATTGACATCTATTGTGACAACAATGGTGCCATTGCCCAATCCAAGGAACCGAGTTCTAACTCCAAATCCAGACACGTGCTTAAGAAATGCTACGTCATTCGAGACTATGTCTAGAGGGGTGATGTGAGGTTATGCAAAATACACACGGATGACAACATTGCAGATCCGTTGACTAAACCTCTATCCAAGCCCAAGCATGATAGTCACACTAGGGCTAAGGGACTCAAGCACATTGGAGAATGGCTTTGAGATTGTATTGTTTTGAGATTATGGATGTTGATTTCATGATTGTTGAAATATTGCATCATGTTTGTTTTTGAAATAAAGTTTCATTATTATTTAATTGTGGTTTAGAATTAAATATGAAAAAAAGTTTCATTATTATTTAATTGTGGTTTAGAATTAAATAAAATGTCTTAATAATTTATAATCATCAAATAGGATCATCATAAAAGTTATGATGGATGAAACCCTATTAAGTGAACTGATATTATGAATTATGAGTTGTCCGTAGTCTAAGTCATTAAATTGGAAATAAATGACTCAATACAGGCTATTATGTAAGTTGATTGATAACGCCAAGTTTCACGGGCTATAGGGACATGGAGATGTCTAATCAATTACATGGACATGTGTGGTGGATATGTGTTGGGCATACCTACCTTAAGATTCTTCAAATGTGTTGTAGAATTTTAAGTTGAACTATGATTAGTAGATTCCTTAGACATGAGTGCGATATACCTCTTGCTTGGTGATTGGTAGTCTTTGACATTGTCAAACATCGTTTCGTAAAAGGCGACTATAAAAGGCAGTGATCGGGATTGCTGAAAATTGAGTGGGAACTAAGTCATACAAGATTGGAGAAGTCCTGCTATTTATATATATATGTATATATGTGGATATGAATGGTGTCTTGGCCACTTGAAGAGTAAGAACTGAAAATGCATAGCCGTGCTCAAATGGATTAATAGTAATCATTTGTTTTGACAATTCAAGCTTGGAGTTCGAGAAACAATTTAAATATTGATATGGATTACATAAGATGTTATCATATCATCATATAGACACTAAGTGACAAAGGAATTGATATTACACACTTGTTTAAGGACAAGTGGGAGATTGAAGGAATATGTGTCATTTAATCAAGATGACAATTACTAATGATAGAATATGATTATAATGGAGATTAATTAACCGGATATTTTAGGTAGTCTTAGTGCTTTGCTAGAAGCCAACTATGACTTATGGGATAAATTAGATTTGACCCATTTCTATTACATCTGGGGTCCTATAAGGTCACACACAATAGAGTAATAGGGCTAGATCAAAGTAACCCAAGGCCCATTGTCGGACTGGGAATTTCGGCCAGTGTATATTGTTGGGAGAGTAGATTATTCATCAAGTAATAATAAAGAGTTATCTATTCACTTGATGATATAAGGAAATATATCTTTAGGAAAGATAAGATATTGTATCAACCATAAATATCCCTTTCTAGTTAAAAGGAGATTTATCTTATGAGATATATCTTAAGATAATATATAACTGTTATATATATAATTTCCTATTATTATAAGATAATAAAAAGGACAAGATATATGTATATAAGATATGTATATACTTTCTTAGAATTAGAGGGTGATTCACGTGAAACTTGAATTACACCAAAAACATATACATGTGGACGGCCGAGCCTTTAACAAGGTGAGAAGAAGAGATTTTGCTTGTTTTCTTGTTCGTTCGTTCTAGTAGACGAAGACAAGGCGATCAAGTACCGTGCTCGTGTGGACTAAGTAGAGGAGTAACGTTTGAGGCTCTATTCTCCAAGGTGATCCCAGAAACAAGTTTGCATCAAAAGGTATGTTAATCTTTCATATGTGATTCGTAACAAGTTTATGCATGAGATCTTAAGTTAGATATTAGAAAACTGTTTTTTGAAATTCCGCTTAAAGCATCTAAATCCATATAGGTTTGTGTAATTTTCATTTTGTAGTATTGTAATGTTTGATCATTGCAAAATACTGGATGTCCTAGATTCAATATATCTAACACATAATTTGTCCTCTAAAAAAGGAAATATTGAATGAATTGATCATAAATTTTGAATTTTTTTTTGTTCTTTTCCGTCTAGGGAAGATATTAATCACATAGAAAATGGAATTTCCGTAATAGTTGCAAATCCCTCTAGGTCTCAGGATATAAATAGAAATACACGCGTTGATTCTCTAACTTGTAAGTGGTTTTCGGCTAATAGGTCTTACTGGAATGTTCATCTTTAGAGATTATTTGATAACATTCGAATAGGAAGTGGTGTATCACGTGCTTGTTGAAAAATACTGAATTGTTGGGAGAGTAGATTATTCATCAAGTAATAATAAAGACTTATCTATTTTACTTGATGATATAAGAAAATATATCTTTAGAAAAGATAAGATATTGTATCAAACATAAATATCCATTTCTAGTTAAAAAGAGATTTATCTTATGAGATATATGATAAGATAATATATAATTGTTATATATATAATTTCCTATTATTATTAGATAATAAAAAGGAAAAGATATATGTATTTAAGATATATATATATACTTTCTTAGAATTAGAGGGTGATTCACGTGAAACTTGAATTACACCACAAACATATACATGTGCATGGCCGAGCCTTTAACAAGGTGAAAAGAAGAGATTTTGCTTGTTTTCTTTTCCGTTCATTCTAGTAGACGAAGACAAGGCGATCTAGTACCGTGCTCGTGTGGACCAAGTAGAGGAGTCACGTTTGAGGCTTTATTCTCCAAGGTGATCTCGGAAACAAGTTTTGCATCAAAAGGTATGTTACTCTTTCATATGTGAGAGAGATTTGTGAGCTGGACATATAGTGTGGGAGTTGAGAGATGCCGCAAGGTGTTCGACGAAATGCATGAGAGGGATTTGTGAGCTGGACATGATTGAGAGAGATATTAGTATTCTTTTTATATCGAATTAATTAAATCTAAGTTAATCATTGTGTTCATTTCCCTCAAGTTAGTAGGACTTGATTCCTAAAACACCCAAATTCATACCCGTACCATCCCGATTTGAATTCCGAAACAACAATCCAAATTCTACCTCTATTTTTCTGGCGAGACTGCTCTTGTTTTGTTTCTCAATGGTGAAGCCAAATTGACCACCATCACCTACCTTAATCAATAGCCCTCGATGTCATGAGTACAACGGGTACACACAATGAGCCATTTTGTTTACATTTGAGTCGTGGCCGAGCCACTTAACCCAACCATAGTTGCTTGGTTCGTCATGTACAGCTACCACCAAATATCCACTTCCGACTGCCATTGTGCCACCTTTGACTGCCTCCGACCACCTTTAAAGAACCCCATCGATTCCATGAGTCCATTCGTATCGGCGTCGAGCCATCTGGTTTCCGATCGAGTCGTCTCTGAGTCGTTGAAGTCAGAGCATTATTTGGTCATTGCCGAAAATTTCTAGATTCCAACGAACTTGGAATGATTTTTAAAGTTGTGTTTCACCGCCTTCCCATTGCCTCATGTTGTCGAGCCCCCGTCTGGTGCTTCCATGGCATGTTGTGATTCGAGCCAAATCGCAATAGCACCCAGACAAGCCTATCTGAGCCACGTTTGAGCAGCCCAAATATCTCTTCCCGACCAACTTTGGGTCATAAATTGGGTTATAAACATCCTTAATGAACCCTCACGTTGTTATTTATGAACCTTAGATGACTATGTATGAATATTGACTCATAACATATGAATCCATTGTTGATTTATATAGTGCACTAAATATGTAGAATAATAAGAATAAGTATGAACCTATATATGAACATTGACACATAACATATGAACCCATTCTTTGTTTATACAGTGCACTAAGTAGGGAAAATTATAAGAATAAGTATGAACCTTAGATGACTATAAATGAACATTGACATGTAACATATGAACCCATCGTTTGTATATATACAGTGCACTAAGTATGTAAAATAATAAGAATAAAAATAAATCTTAGATGACTATATATGACCATTACACATAACATATGAACCAATTGTTTGTTTATACAGTGTACTAAGTATGTAAAATAATAAGAATAAGTATGAACCATAGATGACTTTATATGAACATTGAGCCCATTCTTTGTTTATACAATGCACTAAGTATGGAAACTAATAAGAATAAATATGAACTTAGATGACTATAAATGAACGTTGACATGTAACATATGAACTCTTAGCTTACTAGATGATGTTTTCAAAAGAATAAGTATTAAGCTTAGATAACTATATATTAACAATGAAATATGTAACATATAAATCCCCTAGTTGTTCTATGGTTCATAGATCAAGAAAAAATAATCTAAAACGTGAGCGTGCTCAAAGTTATATATGAACTATGCATGGGGACTAAATATGAAAACTTGCTCGCAATGTATGAACCTATGCTACAAAGAGAATGATAACACACAAAAAACGTTTTTAGAAAAAATAAATATGAAGCTTAAAAGAGTATATGAACTTGATCATGATACACGAGAATCCAACTTTGTACGATTTTTATATTTATGATCAACATAAATAAAAACCTATGTTAAAGAAATTTATATGAGCTTCAACATATTTATATGAACTTTAATATCATTATTTGATTTTTTATTATAAACAATTATTTTGATTATCTATTTTTAAATTTATTAACATTAGATAAGAAAATAAGAAATTGTTATGTAAAAATAAAATGAAAATATATTGTTGTTAATAAGTTAAAATAGTTAATGAATAAAATAAGAAAAGAATATAAATGATGTGTTGAAAGTTGGGAGAATAGATCGTTGTATTTAAAAATGGGAAAGAGAGAATGGAGTCCAGTGCTTTAAATTAAAGAGGAGAGAGGAAAAATGGTAAATAGAAGCGGGATACTTTTGTAAAAATATAGAACTTTTGACTTTTATTAAAAAATTGTCATTAAAGATGTGCTAATCAAACAAATATATTAGCTTATGATTTTTTAATTTAAAAAGTAGAAGTATCGAAACTCCCCTCTATAGATATATAGATAAATACATTTTTATTCAAATATGAAGGAAACCAGCTTAATTCTTGTGCCATGCATGGGGTCTGGTTAGAATTTTATATTAATTATTTTTAATTATTAAAAATATATCCATTTCATGTTTTAAAAAAGTGATTTTTTTATCTAATCAACAACAATATAAATGGAATTAAGAGAAATATGATCAAATAAAGAAATCTCTACTACTAATCAATTAACAAAGAACAATGTAATTTCGTACATAAGGAATGTGTTGAATAAGGTCCTACACCTAGAAATAATTGAATTAAAAGAAAATGTGACTAATTAAACAGAAAAATTAAAAGACAATATTCGTAAAATACCAATATATTCTATCTAATATGGAAATCATGATCAAATGTGAATAATCTTTATGTTGAGAAAGAAATCAAGATCATATCTAAAATATTTATATTATAATAACAATAGGAAAAATATATAATTAGGTGATATGGCAAAATGTGGAGTAAATATATGAAAACAAATGACGTAATGCAATGTCAAAATGACAAATCGTCTTAGTTAGGTTTTACTTTAGTATTTTATAGTAGGTTATACATCAACGCTTCAAACAATCATATAAATGGATAACCTTGTAAATTTAGATATATAAAGGTAGGACAAATTAGTTAAAAGATATGATATACGTGACCCCTTAAAACTATTTAAAATAATTTTGAAATAATGTTGTTCCACAAACAATAAATATCTACTTAAATGTTTTGAGATATTTGAATTTTATTAATTAAAGCAACAATGAAATTATCCTAATATATATAATATATCATTTGGATGATATATTTATGATTAGATTGAATTTTAAATCTAGAAAAAAATCAAAATAAAAAAATGAATTTTAACTAGATATTGTGTTGCAAATAATTATTAATTAAAAAATACATGAATTTTGATATGAGTTTTAGTTTATGTGGAAAGTATTTGTTATAGATATGATGTTTTTTAATCTTTGATTTTATCAAATATAGATTATTTACTCTCTGTTTTTTACAAAAAAGTTGTTATAACCAAATCTTTTTGCATATCATACCGATTAGGTAAAATAAAAAATAAGTTAGTAGTGTCAAAATTTATTTTGGTTAATTAAGAACCATAAGTAAAAATGAAGAATTATAAAATTGAAAGAAAAAATCAATCATAAATTTGATATTCTAAATTATTTTAGATATTGTATTTTCAATCTCATATCGAATATCCTTTAATTGTTTTTCTGGAAAAAATAGTTATAACTTATAACCAAAATAATGATCTTCGTTTTTTTATAACTTTTATTTAGTTTATAATCATATATCCACAAATATGAAGCAATTAGTTACCTTGATGCTTACCTCGATTTTTTATGATTGCTATTTAATTTTCAATTGACCATTAATCTTTTTTGTTAATATTTTCTAGTGTATGATCTTTAATTAGTCTCATTATTTGAAAATGCACAAGTACTAGAATTGTTGTGTTCCGGCTAATGGCTACTGCAACTTTAAGGGATTTTTTTGTCAATTAAAAGGTCCACAACCTTTACCATAACAAATGTCGCGACGAATCAGGGATTTCAATACGGTGACGTGGCAAGGATGTGCAAATCGTCCATCACCAGTGATGGCGTAGCGATGATGATAAAGGGAGATCGGCCTGGAGGAAAAAAGATCAACGCTCATCGACGATTGCAGCTGAGCTTTGAAAGAGGCAAAGGTAGTGGCACAAGCGAGTCCGGTGTTCTGGATATTCCTTTTGAGGAAGACTCACATAGACATCAACCCAATTCTTTCCTTTTTTGGCGAGAGGAGACCAATCAATTTTAAGTGGATCAGTGTTGTGGATGTTTTGGATTTGTTATCTTTTGTGATTAGTTTGTAATCTTTGTAATTTATTTGTACTCTTTGTGAATGATTTGTTTTTAAATTACGAAAAGATTAGTGCTAGATTTAGGGTAAAAATCTTTGATACATAATTAAATTTATTTAAAAAAGAGAAAATGACATGAAGTAGTTTTAATAAGAGAGTGCATGTGGCGTAGTTAGGTTATAGATTAGTATACATATATAGTAGATTAATATACTATTATTCTACCATATATCTAAATGTATAAATAGGCAACTAAAGACACGAAAGAGACAATACCTGCTCACAATTGTTGTTGTATACTCGCCCTAGAAAAGATGAGGTTTTGGTGGTCTGAAACAATGAATTATATGATTTATAATGAAAATCTATTATATTAAACCATAACACTATAATGAAAAGATAATACCATGATAAAAACTATCTAAAAATATACAAAAAGATCTTGCTTGTTCTTTAAGTTTAATGATTATTGATAAACTATCTAAATAAATATATATATATATATATAGAATATATTACTTGTATTTAAATAAAAAATGTTTAGTAGATATATATACATATAATATTCTTCTAATCTTTTCTTTCCTAATAAACAAAAAGTTCTTGCTTGTTCTTTACCTTTATGGTTGTTGATCCTATACCCAATTTGGGAACTTTTTCTACGAATCTTAATCAGTTTTCTAAACCTTACAATAGCACTCTACATCTATAGCACCGTATGATGATTTCTCAAAGCAGTGCCTATGATCGCTAATCAAAGGGAGCAACCTTATGCTAATAGGTTGTTGTGTGTGTTAGAGAACTTGTATTACCTGGACCAAACTAATCCAGACTATAGTATTTTCTTACTCTGGTTAATCAAAGGGAGAAACCTTGTACTAACGCTTGTGATGTTTCAGATGCGTTATTGGCCTCGAGTGGATGTCAAGGATGCCTCTTGCGTCGGATCTAGACCGAGTAATGAGTCTGCCATCGGATGTTGAGGTTGTGGGAACGGATGGTGACTTCAGATGAAGCAAAGTGTCGCGGAAGTGAGGTTGATGGTAGATCGGACGAGTCTCCAACGGGTTGAATGCGAGGATGATCCAGTAGCTTGAAGTGTCAAGCGGCAGTGATGATGAAACTCAAGAAGAGTCTCGACGATGATGGATTCGAACTTTTGCTTTGAGAATTAGGTGATAGAGAGAGAGAGAGAGAGAGAGAGAGAGAGAGAGAGAGAGAGAGAGAGAGGAAAGAGATCAAGAGAATATGTGACGTCTGGGTCTAAGAGATTGAGATAAAACTCAACAATAGTCTTAGCATTAAAATGGAACGTAACCTTATAAAGGATGCCGAGAAGGCATTATAAAAAGAGTGTGCTCGGATGGGCAGAGACACTCCATGGGCTAGCCCACTCACATGAGTGGAGCGCACACCCCAAATAGAAAAATACAAAATTAGAAATACTAAAAATGGAAATGTCTAAACATAAAAAATAAACCTCAAAATATAATAATTATTACTAGATACGCATCGGTTAAGGAAGGCGGCGAGGCGTCGCGGCGTTGAGGCAACGGTCACACGCGGCGCTGGGCCTGGACAAGTGTTGGCTAGGCAGGATCTGCCTCAGGCACTGGCGCACCAGTGATCGAGACCATGGGTGGCGACGCTGGCGAGGCGGCGTCGGGCTGCATGGGCAGGGCCTCGAGCGATGCGAGGAGCAAGGCCGCTGGGGCGGCGTCATGAAGGCTGGCGTTGGCAAAGACTCGGGCGATGAAGGACTGCGTGGCTTGGGTGATTGCCTTGGCACGAGCTCGAGTCACGGGGCCATCTAACTTGAGGCTCATAACCTCCTCCTCCTCTATGGCGGTCATCGAGGGAAGGGGTGCATCACTCTCCCCCTTTGGTTGTGAAACGTCCCCATTTCACCCTCATAAACTCCGGTGCAATGTATGGCGAAAGATCTGCCACATTAAAAGTTGGGTGCACACCGTAGTCATCGGGAAGCTCAACTTGGTAGGCATTGTCTCCAAAGGCCTTCAAAATCCTGAAAGGGCCATCACCACGGTCATCAAGCTTGGTTTTGCGCTTGGAAGGGAAGCACTCACGTCTCAAGTGAACCCACACCATGTCTCCCGGGGCAAACACCATTTTGCGCCGACTTTTGTTGTGTTGCCGTGCATATTGATCAGCACGCCGCTGCAATTGGGCCAGGGTACGGCGGTGAAGCTCCTGGACAAAATCAACTCTCTTGGCAGCCGGTAAGTGCTCATTGTCTCCAAGCGGGCGCGACACCAAGTCCAGCGATGTCAAGGGGTTCCTTCCATGCACCACCTCAAAGGGTGTAAGCTTCGTAACTGAGTGCCTAGACCTATTATAGGAAAACTCAACAAAGCAAAGTAAGTCTTTCCAACGACGAGGGTTGGACCTAAGCATGGTTCTAAGGAGAGATCCTAAGGTCCGGTTAGTCACCTCGGTCTAGCCATCAGTTTGAGGATGGTAGCTAGTGGAAAAGAGCAAGTGAGTGCCTAGTTTACCCCATAAGGTCTTTCAAAAATGGCTCACAAACTTAGCATCCCTATCACTCACTATTGTCGTAGGAATACCGTGTAACTTCACCACATGCTCAAAAAATAGATTGGCTATGTTCGTAGCATTGTGTGTCGTCCGACAAGTAATGAAGTGTGCCATCTTAGAAAACCGATCTACTACCAAAAAAATTGAATCTTTTCCCCTATAAGACATTGACAAACCTGTAATGAAATCCATGGATAGGTCCTCCAGGGTGCCGCAGGAATGGGTAAAGGGGTGTAAAGACCATAAGGACTCGATCTAGCCTTGGCTCGTTGACATGCTACACAACTCCGATAAAATTTGGTAACATGCCTAGACATATGGGGCCAAAAGAACTTCTCCTTAAGGGCTGCTAAGGTCTTGGCTACCCCAAATTGTCCACGGCCTTCATGGGCCTCCTTAATGAGAAGGTGCCTAATGGAAGAGCTAGGTATGCACAATCTCCCAGCCTTGTATAGGTAACCCTCATTGACAAAGAAACTCTCAAACTACCCTTCGCTAAGCAGTTCTCAAATATAGACTTGAAATAATCATCAATCAAATACAAATATTTAATCAGGGAAAAACCAAGAATTTTAGCTTGAAGGTGAGTTAGAAGCAAGTACCTCCGAGAAAGGGCGTCGGCTACCCCATTATCTTTACCTTTCTTATGAACCATGACGTAGGGGAATGTCTCCATAAATTCCACCCAACGTGCAAGACGCTGACCGAGTGTTGCTTGGCTCTTCAAGTAGGAAAGAGACGCGTGATCCGAGTGAATCACAAACTGCTTCGGCCGCAAATAATGTTGCCAAGTCTTCAAAATCCGGATGAGTGCATAGAGTTCCTTGTCATAAGTAGGATAGTTCAAGGCAGCTCCGCTAAGCTTCTCGCTAAAGTAAGCAATCGGCCGCTTATCTTACAAAAGCACGCCGCCTATGCCAAAGTTGGAGGCGTCGCACTCGACCTCAAAGGTCTTCTCAAATCAGGGAGTTGAAGCAGTGGCACGTTGCAGAGCGCGTCCTTCAACGCATTGAATGCCGCTTGGTGAGCGTCAAGCCACTTATAGGTGGCACCCTTCTTGGTAAGCTCATGGAGTGGCGCGGCGGTGGTGCTGAAGTCATGCACAAAGCACTGGTAGAAGCCGGCCAACCCAAGAAATGATCTCACCATGGTCGGGCTGGTTGGCGTGGGCCACTCTTGGATTGCGCGGACCTTCTCCTCGTCAACACATAGGCCATCTTTGGACACCACGAATCCAAGGAAGATTGTGGAGTCCGAGCAGAAACTACATTTTCCAAGGTTGGCATATAATTGTTCCTTTCTAAGGCATTCTAACACTTGCCTAAGATGCCCTACATGATCCTCTAGACTACGACTATAGACTAGAATGTCATCAAAATAGACAACAACAAACTTGCCCAAAAACTTCCTCAAAACATGGTTCATGAGGCGCATAAAAGTGCTGGGGGCATTGTTTAATCTGAATGGCATCACAAGCCACTCATAGAGATGGTGTTTGGTCTTGATCGCCGTCTTGCACTCGTCACCTTCTTTCATTCAAATCTGATGGTAGCCACTCTTCAAGTCGATTTTGGAAAACAAAGTGGCTCCATGCAACTCGTCCAACATGTCATCAAGGCACAGAATGGGATGGCGGTACTTGACGGTGATTTGGTTGATGGCGCGGAAGTCTATGCACATCCTCCAAGTGTCATCCTTCTTTGGCACGAATATGACCGACACGGCGCAGGGGCTAAGGAATTCTCTCACATAGCCGCGGTCAATCAACTCTTGCACCTGCCTTTGGAGATCCTTGGTTTCTTCAGGACTTGCGCGGTTTGGCAAAGAAGCTTCGGGCACAAAGTCGATTTGGTGCTCAATGCCACGGATTGGCGGCAACCCTTGAGGCAGCTCATCTGGCATCACATCCTCGAAGTCCTGCAACAAAGAAGTAATACAAGAAGGGAGAACAACTTGCTCTTTATCAGTAGAAGCACAAAATTTAAGGATGAGCAAGAAACATGGCGATCTTCCTTGGATAGCAGGTGTAAGCTCGCTGTGCCTGGCCATAAGCAGTCAGGTCTTGCATTTTCCTTGAATGGGGGGAAAAAGAGGAGTTGGCCGAGCACTTTTGGGATCGGTGTTGGCTAAGAAGCCTTACGACTTGGCATTGGAAGCTTTGGAGTAGTACCTGCATCCGAATGCAAATCGCCTTGAGAAAACCCGAATTGCTTGAATTTTGCATTCGGTGTTGCATCGCCAGCGTTGTTGTCGGGCAAAGATGCGGCGCCGACTGGGCCAACAGTGGCCTCCAAGGCCTTTTGGCGATTTCTCTTGACCTGGTCCTGCAATATCTCATATGAAGTCATAGGTTAGAGAGTGGCACACTTTCCATGGTAAGTAAACACATAAGTGTTTAAATACCCATCGTGGAGGGCACGCCTATGAAATTGCCATGGGCAACCAAGAAGAAAATGTGTCGCATCCATACCAATAACATCACATAAAACAGAATCTGAATAATGTCTAATAGAGTAAAAAATCAAACATTGTTTTGCGACGACATCTCCTTTGCTCTCGGAGATCCATTGTAGGCCATAGGGCAGTGGATGCGGCGTGGTTGGCAAATTGAAGTGCATCACCACCTTTTCATTGATGATGTCGTAGCAACTACCACCATCAATAATCACGCTCAAGGAGGCTATTTTGACCAAACATCGAGTGTGGAAAAGATTTTCCCTTTGGTCCATCAAGTCGACCTCCTTCACGGTGAGCACACGCCTAGTGACTAGGCTCAATGGTGTGCCAGAATGGAGGTCAAATGGAGGTCCTCTGCTTCAAGGGGCACTTCCTCTTCGGGCTCATCTTCACATGACTCAAAGCCGACAGATTGGGAAAAGAGGGCCTTTTGTTGTTGGAGCAGTCACGCTTCATGTGACCACAACCCCCGCACTTAAAACATTCAAGGTCACGGGCACACTCTTGGCGTTGAGCCGGGGCTGCAGGTGCGTTGCCGCACGCAGGAGCGGCTGCGGGCGTCCTGGCACCAGAGCTGGTTCCTAGTTTCACTTGAGAAGAAGAGTGCACATTAGCAGGCAGAACTGAACTGAATGGTTTAGAACCATACTTGTTGGGAGTTGAAGATCTCCAACTTTGTTGCTTCCGTCTCACAAGTTGGTTGTGCAATTGCATGGCCGTGTGAATCAAGGTATTAAGATCCTTGATCGGCAATATCTCGAGTTAATCTCGAATGGAAGCATTTAGGCCACTCAAAATCTTGTGCACAAGGTGGATGGTGCGACACTTACTTCTGCTTTGTACTACATATCCTCCAATTTGGAGAAAAATTCTAAGGGAGTCATGGTTCTTTAGCGCGCCATGGCTATCTCAAAGCTTATCTTCTCCTTGTAATTTTGGGGCGCAAATTTTTGTGTCATGACATACACAAGTTGATGCCATTGCAAGATAGGCGGCATTTGGCGCCGAATGCGGTCAGCCACGAACCGGTGCCACCATGTGCGAGCGGCACCGGTGAAGTAAAGAGTAGCCACTTCAACTTTATCATCCTCTTCATAATTACAATGGCAAAGGAAATATTCCGTATCTTGCACCCAATCAAGAAAAGTAGAAGCATCATACTCACCATTAAAATAATCAATTTTTACCTTCACATCGCGATGAGCATTGTGCGTGGGCACAGCCGGGCGGCGTTGGTCATAGCGCCGGTCCTCATGGGCAAAGTCATCATGGCCATGGTCACGGCCTCCTCGGCGCCGGTCTCTTGCATCATAGCCACGGTGCCCATCATAGGCATCGTAGCCATCATCATCGTCATGGCGGTGGCGATGGTGGCGGTCGGCAGGCTCGTGACGCCGGTGGGCACGCGCATGCATGTTGGGGCCACGGTCTTCACGTCGGTCGGCACCATGGCGCCCGCAGTGGCGGTCGCCGGTACCCACCAGTGACGGTGTATAGTCTTGTGGCCGTTGTTGAAGCTCAATTAGATCATCCAAGGGAGGGTGAAAATTTCCCGGATTTACCATTCTGGGGTCTTCAATTTCTTTATCATCAAACTCTTCAAAGTCCACACGGTCGGAGTATGGCGCGGAACCATAACCATCGAGGCCTCGGTTGGCAGAGTTGATGTTGAAGGGCACTGGTGTTGTAGCTGGTTGGTGCGATCGATGCCGGTCAGAAGGCCCAGAATCGTTGGGGGGCGCCCTGTAGAACGGCGGCGGTGGTTCGGGGCACTCTAATGTTGCATCTCTTGTCGGGCGGCGTGGCGCATTTGAGTGTCAATGCGTTTGCGCCTGTCTCCGCGGTCGACATACCTGAGGTCTGATGGGTTGTGGTCAGAGAAGCCCGAATCAAAGTCCTCATCATCCTCGGAGCCAGAGCCGGATTCGATCGGCGCTGCTCGTGGGTCGTAGCGATCGCAAGCCGACACATGGCCTTGGCGGCTTTCAATCATCAAATTGAGGAGGTGGAGGGTCTTTTGGTGTTGGGACGTAGACACGACATTTTTGCATTTGTCAAGGCGGTGCACTGTTGCGGCCGGATCCACTACTTGCGGCGGCGGATCCATGTGAACGATGGGCGTCAGGCCCGTTGGTTGCGGCGGGTTCTGGTGCTAAAGTTGTTGGCGGAGCCGAGCATATTCAGCGAGCGTCGTCTCAAGATCATGTGGTGGAGGGGTGGGTAAAAGTCCATTTTGTTGTTGTTGTTGATGCTCTTCCTCGTGCTCACTTCGGTCGCCGGTGGACAAGGTACCTATTTCAATAGGGAACATGTGCGGGGATCAAGTAGCACAAATAATAGCAAAGGCACAACAATCAAATAAATCACACGAGTCTGAAGTTAGCAAGCAACACTTGGGTTCTAAGTCTAGCTTGAGCCGTGAGGGCGGGTGTGGGTGGTTGAAGGTCACAAAGACGCAAGAGATGCAATAACATGTTACTAAGTTAAAGCAAGCAAGTCAAGAAGAATTGAAATGCAAAAGTAGTAGACATGCAACATGCAATGAACAAGAAACCTCCAAGTAAGCTACCCTAGACAATGGAGGGGTAGGCTTAGTGGACCTCGGCCGAGGGCGGAAACTTCATACCTTACCTTATTTTGGCCATGGTTGAAGAAAAAAAAAGAAAAATTGACTTTCGGATTTCCTTTCTTTTTTTTAATCCGACTGTTTTTTTTTAACTAAATTAAGTCAAGCATTGACTTAATTTGAAATTGAAATTCAAATAACAGAATCGGCCAAGATATTGTTGTTAAAGAAAGAAAAGCAATAAGATATGCTTCAAGATAGGAGAGAGAAAAAATCAGGTAACAAACTAGGCAATAATCTCGACCAAGATGCTACCAATAACTAATTATGCAAATCAATCAAAATCAACTAAATCAAGCAAGAAATCAGCAAAATATTACCAACAAATTGCGCGTGATTGTAGGGATTGGTTGTAACAAATTTTGGCAAGAAATGTGAGATGATCAAAGCTTGCTTTGATGGGCCGATCTGTTCCTACATTTTAGAGTATGGTTATGCCGTTTGTGGAAACAAATTTTGACGGACTTTCCTATGTGGCGGACGTGAACAATGGAGGATGCTATAGGTGATGATAATGGTGGAATGGATCGATGAAATGGGAATGTGGAACTTGCAAACAAGAGCCAAGAGTGAATTACTCGATCCCTGGCGCTCTGATACCAATTTGATGCGTCCTTGGCCTCGAGTGGATGCCCCTTGTGCCGGATCTAGACCGAGTAATGAGTTTGCCTTCGGATCTTGAGGTTGTGGGAACGGATGGTGGCTTCGGATGAAGCAAAGCGTCGCGGAAGTGAGGTTAATGGTAGATCGGACGAGTCTCCAATGGGTTGAAGGCGAGGCCGATCCAGTGGCTTGAAGTGTGAAGCAGCAATGACGATGAAACTCAAGAAGAGTCTCGGCGATGATGGATTTGCACATTTGCTTTGAGAATTAGGTGAGAGAGCGAGAGATGAGAAAGAGATGAGGATAATATGTGACGTCTGGGGCTAAGAGATGGAGATAAAACTCAACAATAGTCTTAGCATTAAAATGGAACGTAACATTACAAAGGATGCCGAGAAGGCATTATAAAGGGAGTGTGCTTGGATGGGCCGAGACACTCCATGGGCTAGCCTACTCACATTAGTGGAGCACACACCCCAAATAGAAAAATACACAATTAGAAATACTAAAAATGGAAATGTATAAGCATAGGAAATAAACCTCAAAATATAATAACTATTACTAGATAGGCGTCGGTCTTCAAGAAAGGCGGTGAGGCATCGTGGTCGCGGTGTCGAGGCAGCGGTCACACGCGGCGTTGGGCCTTGCTCCTCGCATCGCTTGAGGCCCCACCCATGCAGCCCGACGCTGCCTCACCAGCGTCACCACCCATGGCCTCGATGCCTCAAGCGCTGGCGTGCCAGGCATCGAGGCCATGGGTGGTGACGCTGGTGAGGCGGCGTCGGGCTGCATGGGTGGGGCCTCAAGCGATGCGAGGAGCAAGGCCGCTGGGGCGGCGTCATGAAGGCTGGCATTGACGAAGGCACGGGCGATGAAGGACTGCGTGGCTTGGGCGATTGCCTTGGCACGAGCCCGAGTCACAAGGCCATCTGACTTGAGGCTCATAACCTCCTCCTTCTCTGTGGCAGTCATCGAGGGCATGGGTGTGTCGGTTTCCTTCTCTTATGCACTACACAACATAATATATATCAAATAGTAAATCTTGGTTTGCTAACCCGATTATCAACTTCTGAAGATAAAGAGAGTCTCGATAGGAACCGCCAAGTATATTTTGTTGAAGAAGCAACATAAACATAAACTCAAATGGAGTCTATATATTTTGTTGAAGCAACATAAATAATTAGTTTAATATTTTGCTTTTTGATTTGTAATCTTCCTAATTGTTTGATTTGTAATCTTCCTAATTGCCTAATTTATTTGTAATCTTCCCAATTTATTTTT
Source organism: Rheum nobile (assembly GCA_027886185.1). Classification (NCBI taxonomy): domain Eukaryota; kingdom Viridiplantae; phylum Streptophyta; class Magnoliopsida; order Caryophyllales; family Polygonaceae; genus Rheum; species Rheum nobile. The sequence goes on from WOAB01000163.1 coordinate 5,625,624, forward strand.
ATTTAAATAAGGAAATTTAGGTTCCCATGAGAACTAATCTTAGGGTAAGAAGTGAGAAATAACATGGTCCATTGGATGAGGGGATAAAGGGCTGAGATTAGAAGATGGAAATTTTAAGTGAAAAAATGCGGTGGCAAAATCTGTAATTTCGACGAGCTTTTTTTTTTTTAACATGACCGCCCAGATTATGAACATGAATTTTCGTTGACATGAACATGTTATCTGTGAACATGACCGCCCAGATAATGAACATTTGGTGTCACTTTATGAACGCGACGTTTCACACTTCGCACCGGAACCTCCCTCTAAATAAGGAAGGATTAGTTATAGATTTAGTATAGAAACCTTTAATATATATGTTTGTAATATTCCCAATTGATTTATTTATAAATAATTAGTTATAGGTTTAGTATAGAAATCATTAATATTTAAGTTAATTTATCTTAAAAGATTAAAAACCAAAAAAAATAATATGTGGAGAAATTAATATGGAAGTGCATGTGACGAAATTAATATGGTAGCGCCATGTGGCGTAGTTTTATTCTGCTATATTAGATTAGTAGTAGCATAGCACGAGTCTGATTGATAAAATTTGAAATTAAAATATTATTAAAAATTTATGAAAACTAAACTTATAAATTATAAGCTTAATTTCTTGAATACATGGTGATAAGAAATTTCATACAAATAACTGAATAAGAAGTGTTGAAACTATAAGTACATTACGTTTCTAGGTATATAATTCTGAAAAACGTACATTTTACATGGTTAAAACTTATATGTTAATTTGTCTATATATATTAATTTATAACTTATTTTGTCATATTTTACAATTTTCTTTTACACATATATATTATAAATAATTTTAATTACAAATAAGAAGTAACGTAACTAATAAGGTAAAGTATATCTTATGTACAAATAAAAAGAAACTAATAAGGTAAAAAAGATATCAAAAATATTTGAGATGATAATATGTGTATAATTAAGGTAAGTTATTTTATTTAAAAAAATAAATAGATAAGAAATAGAATAAGTATATATCAAAATTTGAGAGGGATAAAATTGTAATTGTATATTGAGAATTGCATAGCTCATAGATTTTACTTATTATATATTGTATTCTTTATTTAAAGGTGATCAAAATTGAATAAATATATTTGTTTATTTAGTTATTAGAAAAGAGATTGTCGAGTTGTTAGCTTATTTATAATAAATATTGCAGCAAAAGCATATAGTTATTACACGTTTAACCAATTAACCAAAGAGATGGACTACTAATTGTATTTGACTTTTTCCTTTATTCATGTTTAATTATAAAAATAGGATATTATATATAAGCTAGATGCTTTTGATTGACATGTTTACTTTTGGAAATAAATAATCTTATATATAATTATTATATTAAATTTTGAAAAAAGAAAAAGATTTTTGCCGATTATTCTTGTGATTGACATGTTTAGTTTAGGAAATAGGAGAATCTGATATGTATATATATTTATTATATTAAATTTAAAAAAAAAAACAAAAAAGTGAGAAAAATGTCACGTGACAGAAAAAATATGAGGATGTCATGTGACATAAGGAGGGATGGGCTTAATACGAAATATGGCATATGCCACATATGATTTTAGTTTAGTAGATATATAATAGATTCTCGCTCATTAACAACTTAATCTTCGTAATGTACTTAAGCCCCTCATGCGGCTATTCATATATTAAGGAAAGGGTAAGTGTCATGTGAGAATATATAATAGGGTGAGAAATGAGAATAAATCATAGTCTTTGGATGATAAATAAACCAAAGGCTAGGATTAACCTTTCATTAAAAGGTCATGTGCCATGCATAAGACCTGATTTTTGGGAGTTTGAGTGTTGACCGGTCAAACCAGTCACCGGCGGTCAACGTCGGAGCACCGAAGCTCCAGCGTTGACCGGTCAAAGTTTATTTTTTTAATTTTGTTTTCGGCCAGTTTTTTTTTCACACACAATTTTGACTCGCGATTGCATGTGCATTTGACTATATGTGTTACTTTTTGTAAGTGGAAACTTATGCACACACATGTAAAATCTTATACACTTTACAGATTGTGTATAGGTTTTGTCTTGTAAGTGCATGAATTTTGAATTGTCTGTGCATCTAAATTTTACTTATATGCATCGTTTTCTCGGCTTGATATGTGCATATCATTTGAAACACATGTATTTTTTAATGTACACATGTCAAAACTTATGCACATACAGTGTACAACTCATGCACATTTTCTCTAGAAAATAATGCATATTTTTTACAATCTTTAGATGTACATACATGTCAATATTGATGCACATACAAGCTAAAATGTATGCACATGCCATCTCAAGCAAAAAATAGTTTTGGAAAAAAGTCGGGCTGTGAAAATTGAATCGAAAAAATGGTCGGACAACACCTTATAAAATTTTAATGCACATACAAGTCAATATTGATGCACACACAAGTAAAAAATGGTGCACATGCCAGCGCAAGCATAAAGTGGATCCGAAAAAAAAAGGGCCGAATAAAAAAACTTAGGCCGGACAACGCCTTATAAAATTTTGATGCATATATAGGACAATATAGATGTACACAAAAGCCAAAATATATGCACATACCATCTCAAGTCAAAAAGTAACTCCGAAAAAAATAATTAATTTAAAAAAAAAAACTTTGACGGTTAATTATCCACTTAAGTGGTCATATGCATGATACATGACCATTTAAATGATAGTTAATCCTAGCCTTTGGATTTAAAGGCTATGAGATATTCTTATTTTTACCCTAATGTTCATTCTTAATGGATCCGAACCCGTAAGAAAATTATATATTCTTGTTCATCATTAGGTTTTTAATTTTTTTGGATTTTAAAAAATGTACTCTTGAAGCTGAGTGAGGACCGTGACGCGTGAGGCCCACCTTGGTCCTGCACATAGCATAGCACGTTCTTGCCCATGCTTGGCACGAGCAAAGCGTACTTAATTCCCTTGATTATGTTTGTTAATTATTTACTAATATATATACTGCTTAGGTTGGCTTGTCTACAATTTATATCCCAAACTCCATCAAGATAATGTAAATTAAGCATCCATGACTCGTGATTCATGTCATCAATGACATAACTTTGCTATTTATATATTATAAGGGGTAAATTCGATGGAGATTATCCCCAAATCCTATTGGTTGATTTCATTTAAACTGTAAATTAGAATCCACTATATAATTCTTATAACAACATTTTTTCTTCCCTAATATATTTCATAAAAATTTCAATTGGTGTCTGTGAGTTTAAGGTTATTTTTGTCGGTGTCATAAGTTTTTTTTTTCTTGGTTGATGCCCCTATGGTTTTAGCTTTGTTTGTTTTATAATCAAACTTCTCCTTATACCCTTTCAGTTTGAATTAATCAAATTAAAGGTCACATTGTGTTACTCGCTCTCAAATTGGTAGAATTCGACTCCTAAAACACCAAAATTCATACTCGAACCATCCCGATTTGTATTCCGAAACAACCACTAATTTTTGACCTTTTTTCCGATAGGAATATTCTGGTACGGATTTGTGTGTATTAGGATTTGAATCCTACTAATTTGGGAACCAGAAACACAATGGTGTGGCTTGGATTAGATCAATTCCAACCGGAATGATATAAATATAGAAAAGTGTGGTTACAAATAAAAAAAACCCAAAACTTTAAGAACACCAACCGGAAAAAATTAACCTTGGGACACCAACAAGAATAACGTTAAACTCAAGGGCACCAACAAGAATTTATAATAGCCCCAAAAAATTGATTTTTTGTAATAGGACATTTACGTCTAAAAATTAAAAACTCGGGGTCAAAGCATAAATACTCAAAATTTTCAAATGTCGAGATATATAATAACAAGTTACTATTAATAGTAAGGTCCATGATGGAGGGCTTACTGAAAATAGTACATCAATCTCTAATATGTTTCCAAAAAAAGAAAGTCGATCTTTAAATGGGTAAGCTCATTTGAAGTCCGAAGGAGAGATCTAATAATTTAGCCTCTTGGTGTGTGGTGTGGACGAGCTAAAACCCCATTTTGGACAACTTCAACACTTATCTAAACAACCTTTAGTTAGACTATGGGGAAAGAAATCAAAGTGATGAGCTTTGGATCAAAACTCAATGTTTTGATTAATGATTGACCAATATGATTTAGAATAAGAATTTTAATTGGGATTTTCACAGGAACTTTGGTGTTTCAAGCCCTAAAACGGTCATAACATTCTCCACAAAGCTCGAATTTCAACGATTTAAGATGTATTGGAAACTAGCTTAAGATATCTACAACTCTCTAGTTTGTATGAAGAATTTATTCCAATGTGATGTGGGTCGAAACTACGCACGAATATGAGTCATTAAACACTTTTTATCCCACATTTCTCATCTAAGAAGATTTTAATAAAACCCTATCGCACATCAGACAGAGAGAAAAAGAATGATTCGGGAAACCACTATAAATAGAAGTCCAAACAGTCTCTATCATTCATCCGAAGTTTATAATTTATAAGATGTTTTGCTTATGGAGGACCCAATCCTCTTGGCGCGTCCACGACAACAAAACTCTTCAAATTTAGAAATTTTTACTACAGCAGGCCTAATCTATTTGATTGGACCACAAAAGGGAAAGTGTAGGAGTTCTGTGATTCTTCCAATTCTGAATCCAATGTCTCGTGGAATAGGAGATACAGCTCAATGTCCTCTTCATAGTCATGTAAGCTTCCGAGTTCATCATTTTTCAACTTTAGTTCTTTTAGTGATTTTAATTCTCAGAGCGTAGTTTAATCTAGGGTTATGTTGGTCTTACACCACGAAATCTTGTTTGGTTTCGTGAGGGTGGGGGAGCGCTGGCATTGCCTCGACGCTCAATAACTAAGCGTTGTCTTGGTCTTGCGTGCTTGATGGTTCGACAACCATTAATGTTGTGGTTGCATATGATGTGAGTGTGGTGTGCTAAGAAGAGATCCATGGTGGTCAAAGTGTGCATGGTGTATCCGTATGATCTTCATAAATAAGGCAAATGGTGGTTCACTCTTATCATTTCAGTTCATCTTTTAACCAATAATTGATATTGAAATTCATTGGATAATTTTAAAAACCAGATTAAATGTTTGGGAAACACTTGTATGATATAAATAATTTCTTATTTAGGTTGATAGTTATTATCTATATATACATAGTGATATATGTTAGAATCTTTAATGTCATAAAGTGTGGACTTATAGTCGTTAAGTGTCAGGGATATTATGGCCTTGTGATGCATAATGATCTCTTTGTAACTTTGTGATATGGGCAAACCCATAGGGCCCTGGTCCCGGACCATCGGGGTCGCCTGTGAACCCTCCCGTATTTAATCAGGGCTGCAGACCCACACACTCCAACCCGGCCCATCTCAGGCCCAGGCCAAGGCCTGATCAAGCCAAGGCCCATCTCCCAGGTTGGCCCAAAGCCAGCCCAGACAGGTTGTTGCCAGGGGGATTGAACCCCTGACCTTTGGCATATCTCCCAACACCCTGGGGGATATGTCACCAATTGAGTTGCAATTCTGTGGGTTTGCCCGTATCATAAAAGTGCACTTTTATGATACGGGCAAACCCACAGGGCCCTGGTCCCGGACCATCGGGGTCGCCTGTGAACCCTCCCGTATTTAATCAGGGCTGTAGACCCACGCACTCCAACCCGGCCCATCTCAGGCCAAGGCCCGATCAAGCCAAGGCCCATCTGCAGCTCAATTGGTGACATATCCCCCAGGGTGTTGGGAGATATGCCAAAGGTCAGGGGTTCGATCCCCCTTGGCAACAACCTGTCTGGGTTGGCTTTGGGCCAATCTGGGAGATGGGCCTTGGCTTGATCGGGCCTTGGCCTGAGATGGGCCGGGTTGGAGTGCGTGTCTGCAGCCCTGATTAAATACGGGAGGGTTCACAGGAGACCCCGATGGTCCGAGACCAGGGTCCTGTGGGTTTGCCCGTATCACTTTGTATCTGTCGGAATAATTTTCTAATACTTTTAAGGTCATGACCATTGCCTCTTATCCACTCGTTAATGATAAGTGGTGTTTAAACACCATGCTAGTGCAATTGGTTTGGACGTAACGTCACCCTGTGTTGTTCTCGTTTTATTCGAGACCATGTTTGTAATAACCCGCATTTTTACACAAGGGTTATTATTTTAATAAAGGCTAGTACATTTATTATAATATTCTAAGCGTGACTAAAGTAATCAAATTCTTACCCTAAAGTATGTTATCTCTTTAAGTTATGGTTTATTTAGATGTATGTTAACCTTATATTAACAACATGTTGATTATGATTTAAATATAATTAAACTTAATGAGAATATGTGACTTTAGTATAAGACATGCCTAATTTCAATTTCTTTGTTTAAGATGTGTAATTAAACTTAGGTTAATTTCATAAAATACGTTTGAGAAGTTTTATAATTTTTAAAACATAAATTTGTGATAATTTTGCACCAAACTTGAGAAAGTTGGGCAAAATAGTGTAATTAACCCAAACATTGGGGGGGCCTTGTAGAATTGCGAAAGTATGGCTGGGTATTCAACATATCATCCCCTGTTTTGGCGCAAATTAGGCTTCATGCTTCAATTCAAAAATTCAAGCGATTACGCGTTCTGGAAAATCGTCGAATCCGCGATGTAATTTGATCTATTTCATTCGAAGCCCTTAAATCACACCTTGATTGGTCCCAAAATCACCCAGATTATCTCTTGGAAAAAAGTGACACGGTTTATGCGTGTTTATGCAAAATTTCCAAATTCAATTCGATTCAGATCAATGTACACAAGGCAACTGCGTGATTGTGTACGTCTAATCAAACCCGTGAAAAGCCCTATTAATGCGTAGCCTCTCGTTACGATTTTGGTACCCAAATTCATCCGAAACCATGAAGACTCAAAACACCCTCTGTTTTGAGGTTGCTGCTATGAATCCGATTTTCCGACATCAACATTTCTCCTCCGCCCCAACCAAGCATACCTGGAGTTAGCCCGCATCGCCATGACTCCATTTCCGCCGACCCCGCTCGATTTGACTTCTGATTGAACCCGTGCGAGCCATTTGAATCTAACGCCCCGAGCCTCTGTTTTTTGCTGTCCACGGTTGTCGGCCGCTCCACCAGTCCCACCGAGCCACCATACGGTGTCACACCATTGGCCCCGACACCTCCAAGTCGCCTCCAGTCACTTGCGCCGCCCGTCGAGTCGCCGTGAACCGCCTCCGAAGTGGTGTGGTGTGACCATGATCTTGCACTGTTACATTGCCAATTTGCAAAATTAATTTTGGTTAAGTTAGATAAGTATGATTAAATTAAAATAAGAGACATTATTTTAATTTGGTAAAGAAAATAATATTGTATTATTATATAATAGCAAAAATAAACAATTACAATATATAATATTTATAAACTCTTAATAAATGCTTATGGCTAATAAAATAAATTAACTAGTCTTAGTTTATTTCAATTAGGATTTTTAAGGTATTAGGTAGAAAGATTCAACAATTAATGTTATAATTTTTTTTGAAATGGTACATGAGATTTATTAAAATAAATTAACATATGGTAATTTATTTTTGGGTACATATCAAAACTACTTTTGGATCGACATTGGAGCAGAAGTCAAGCCCATTGACTAGAACCGACTCCTGTCTTACGTACGCCAAGTCAATGTTATTCCAAACTAAGGCAAGTGGTGGTTCGCTCTTGCATTTATTTCTCATTTTTCTTAATTGACAATAAAATAATTATTTTAAAAAAGTTGGGATAAATTTTGCAAAAAAAATAGTTTGGGAACTTATGTGTAATAACTTATAATGGTGTTATAAAAATGTGAATTATATACTTGTAATGACCCTCAATTTTAGTAAGGGTATTTGGGTATTTTTCAAACTTTCGTTTTATAAGCAAGACGTGTTAGGCATTTTCTGTAACTTTGTAAGAACCTTTTAAACGTGTTAATATACGTTTAATAGAGATATATGGGTCTTAAAGTATTTAAGGAGTGCTAAAAATGGAATTTAACAAAGACCGCGATCAAGACCCGCGAGCAAGGTTCAAGAACGCGAGCGCGGCAGTTCCGCGGGCGCGGTTTGGCCTGTGGGCAAACTGCGATCGCGGTTCTGAAACCGCGATCGCGGTTCACTCGGATCGTCGTGGTTTTGCCTGTGGGCAAACCGCGATCGCGGTTCTGAAACCGCGGTCGCGGGAAACCTCTGTTTGTCTTCTTCGTCTGCTTCTAGAATACCGACGCTCGGAATTTCTCCCTCGTGCCCGATCGGCGGGAGCTGGAGTGGTTGGCTTTCCCTTGGTGTGGAGTTTAGGGCTTCAATCCCAGCCTATAAATAGGGCTCGGATCTAGCTTCTCCACCATCCTCAACTTCAATCTCTTCCTCTCGATAAGTTCGTGTTCGTCGCCGGAGTCGTCGTCGCCGGAGCTAAAGGAGTCGCCGTGGGAAATCCTTGGAGTGGTGGTGGTGCTCGGAGGTTCAGAAGCGAAGGTATGAAGTCGTCGTCATCAGTATGGCCTCGAGAGCTCGATTAAACTCGCGTCGGGATGGAGTTCCGCGACTGCGGCTCCATCCACCGCGACCGCGGCCGGGAAGAGACCCACGACCTCGGCTGAGTGCGAAACCGCGATCACGGTTATAAAACCGCGGGCGCGGTTTTGCCCAGTAAGGCCGCGATCGCGGCTATGCCATCCGCGACCGCGGTACTGGCTTCTTTCTTTCATTTTGCTTCGTCTTTCGTATCGTATCTAATTTAGGGTTTTGTCTTAAAACTCGTCGTCGCCGTAGGCATCCATGCTCAGATTCAAGTTTCCAGATCTCGGAACTCGATCTCTCGTTCGTCTAGACTAAGGCAAGTGGCGGTTCGCTCTTGCTCATTATTCCATATTTCCCTTGATTATCAATTATTTGATTGTTAATTAAGATGGGATAAAATTGTTGTTTTGTGTTTGAGAACAGATTTGATAAATCGATGTGTTAAAATATGAATTTATAATAGGTTGTATATATTGCTAGAAACAACGCTATTATATATAATTCTATATGTTATTATCATAAAATGATTTTGGTGTGGATTTATATGTGGACTTTACATGCTTAGTTAGCACGAGTATTCGTAGGAACGTTGTGTACCTTACGAGGTCTAGTCGTTTCTTTATAACTTTGTGTTAGGATGATAAATGCCCTAACACTTTCTGGTCATGACCTACCCCTATCCGAATATAGGTGGTGGTGCACTTAGCTAGTGCCAAAATTCGGGATTCGTCCCATGTTATATATCTCATTGCGAGATTATTGTGGATTAAAAGCTTTAACGTTAAATGTACGTTTTGGAAGTAAATAAGATAAGTGTTTTTATGCACATAATTAACGTACCCTCGGGCGAGGAGTATAACGTGGAAACCGCCCGGACTCTTGTTAGAGTAAGTCCTCTTTCCAATCTGGATTCGCATTGCGCGGTGAGGTTGATCGTGGACCCAAATAATCAAGGTCGTGTTTTATAAACTTGTGTGAAAACTTAACGTTCCCAAACAATTCTTCATATTTTCCTATAAGACTCAATTCCGTTAGAGTCTTCTTTTCGTTGCATGCCTTTTTCTATCATTCCGTGAAAGTTTCGGGTTATGTATCGTTCCTTCGGTTATTATTCGAGGGACAATGATAGTAAACGGTTACGATCACTAGAACCATTCTGTTTTCACCTTTGCATAGTCTTTCATTAGACTAACCAATCGAGTTTTATTCCTTGCATGGTTGGCTGGTGTCATCCGTCCTATACGGCACATCAGTGGTTGGTCCCTGACGATTTGAAGTAACCAATCGAAGAGAAGACTTGCAATTGAAGTTTGCGTTTTAAGAAGTAATATTTCCAAGGCGTGTCTGTCTAATTTGAAATAAATGTAATACATAGTCATGTAATTAGGACTACTTTCAAAGAGTCTTCCGCTGTAATTTAAAAGTCTTCCGCTGTAATTTAAAAGTCTTCCGCTGTCACTATACTTTATTGTAAAACCGTCCTTCTCATTTTACGAGAGGAATCTTAATAAAAGGTTGAGTTTATTCATTTAAAATGTCTTCCGCTAATTATTCTTTCGTTATTTAATATTCATGTATTTCTTTAAGCTTAATTGTTCCGATTAAAGCCTGGGGTGACTTTGGACATTAACGTCTGAGGTCACTGGCGTGTGGCACTACCGACATAAGTCGGGGGTGTTACAATACTTGGGTTGTATATATTGCTAGAAAGTACGCTTGTGAATATATTATTATTACCGTAGGGTGATAGTTGGAATTTGATGTGGACTTGTATGCGTAGTTAGCACGAATATTCGTAGGAATGCTATATACCTTGTGAGGTTTAGTTGTTTCTTTATAATGGTATTAGGATGATTTTCCATAGTACTTTTGGTCATGACCGTACTCTTATTCAAATATAAGTGGTAGAGCAATAAGCTAGTGCCAATATTCGGGATTTGTCCCGTAATAAATTCTTGTATCGAGATGGTGCGGATTAAAAGATTTAACGTAAATGCACGTTTTGGAGTTAAATAAGATAAGTGCTTTTACACACATAATTAATAAACTTTGGGCGAGAAGTACAACTTGGAAACCATTTGGGCTCTTGTCTAAGTAAGTCTTCTTTTCAATCTCAATGTGCACACCACGCATGTAGTGAGGTTGGTTGGGCACCCAATTAGTAAAATGAGTCTTTTCAAAATCTTGGTGTGTAATAATTATAAATGTTCCCAAATAAATACATATAATTTCTATAAGACTCAATTTCATTGGAGTCTTCTCTTAAATCATACATTTTCTTATATTTTGGTAGAAGTATCTTGGTTACCTATTGTTTATCGGCTTTTATTCGAGAAATGATGGTAGTGGCTAGATACAACTACATAGAACCTCTCATAAATACCCTTTCTTAGTGTTTTATTAGACTAACCAATCGCTCTTTTTTTCTTGCATGATTGGTTGGTGTCATACGTCCCATATGCCACATCAGGTAATTCTTCTGAATTGTGTAGAAATAGATTCCCAACGTTGGAGGTAACTGATATTTCAAGTGTTTTTGTTTAATAAGGTTGAAGATCCTGAATTCAGATTTTAGGTGTTCAAGACCTATTATGTAATTTTGGTATTTTCTAATAAGTCTTCCGCTACGACATCTTCTATAAGTTTTGGCATTTGGTTTAAGTTGTTATTTGTTTCCTCAACGTTGATTGTAAAACATTATTATGAAATTTTTATGTTTGTTATTTTGTATTTGCGATCAATAATGTAAGCTTTGGGTGATTTTGCATATGTGTTTTGAGGTCATTGGCGGTAATATTCACAAGGTATTTTTGGGGTGTTACAATTACGGATCGGAGTTAAAAGTTTTAAAACTCAAGTTTTTAGACCGTTTTGTGTTTAATAGAGTTATTTTTTCAAAAAAAAAATTTGGTGTAAGAATTTTCTTTTAAAAAACCTTAGCATATGACTTAGGTAATTTTATGATGTACGAATCATGAGAGTTAGTTATACGCAACAATTCTTTGATGGGGACTATTTCAAAAGTATAACTATATAGTTTCCTAAAATGGGGTTTCGAAATGGAAGACAAACTCGGGTTAAAAAGACGAGTCAAAACTTTGACCAAGTTGTGTTTTCATGTGAATTTTTAAACTTCTGCCAAATATAGAAGTGCTTTCTACTCATCTCTAATCAAGAAAGTTTAGCTTCTATATTTGGAAAATCTGATCTTTCCTTGTCTCTTTTCATACAATGGTCTTTACAACATCCTAGTGCAAGGCTTTGGCGAAATCCCAGCCTGCTTCGACACTTAAGTCAGAGCTTGATTCCTCCAACCCATGGAGTACAACCCGACTGATAACTCCCTTGTCACACAAAGGGAAGAAAAGGCAACCATTAAGGAGATTGTGGTGATAGAGACAATCGAAGAAGATCCGAGTGAGGATCCTAAGTATGTGAGAGAAGAGGAAGACTAGCCAATCGAGGCAACTTCCCTTCCAAAGCCAATTGAAGAGGATCCAATGGAGGATTCCGACTATTTGAGTGACAGGGAAGACCAAGAATAGTCTGAGCAATTTCCTCTTCCAAGCCCCGTGGTACCACCATTTCCCGAGTACTCGCCATTATGTTAAGCTGCTTAGACGAAAAATGAGTTGTCTGATGCTGAATCATAGGAATATGATCTGAACACACCTCAAGCTGTGTAGGTTCCCTCCCCTGAATACTCACCTAGCGAACCAATAATGAGTCATGCCACTCAAAGTGTTCTTGTTGGACCAGAAATGAGTTCTTCTAAGGCTCGCCGCTTGGTTGATCAGATGACCGAGAAGATAAGGATGTGAATGAGGCCATGTGAAAGGCATATTGCTTCCGAGAATACCGCGCCACAACAGATCAAAGTCAAAACTCACGTGCTAAATGAGCAAGTGAAGGAATGGATGACCTCGCTGGTTCAGATTGATCGAGAAGTACGCTCACGATGTTGAGTCAGGCCTATATCATATGTTGGATAATGTCCAAACGCTTAAGCAAGACATCGGACATGCGAAGCAACTTATTGAATAAGATAAGTGTTGTGAGCACATGATTAATGAACCAGAGCGAGAAGTATAACTTGGAAACTGCTCTTTCTTCGATCTAAGCGGGTCGTGTTTCTAATCTGAGTTCACACTATCCGATGAGGTTAGTCTGGCCCAATTATTCAATGGAGTTTTTATATATTTATGTGTTAATTTATAATGTTCCCAAACAAATCATATTTTCTTCCAATGATACCCATATTCACTTCGGGTATTCTTTTGGTGCATATATCTTGTTCCATCCTTCGTTTCTGTGGAAGTATTATAGTTACCTCATCTATCGGCTTTATTCTAGGAACGATGGTAGTAACTAGATATGATCACACAAAACCTCACACAAAATACAATTGCTTAGTCTTTCAATAGACTAACCAACCCCACACTACTACAGAAATGCCCAAATAATCTGGCCGTGTAAGAGCAAATAACCCGGACTTGATCCGGGTTAAAGGTCAGCGCTATATTTGATCTGGACCAAAAAACCCGGACCTACATCCGGGTTATATAAACTGAATGTAAATCCGGGTTATATAAACTGAATGACATTTTGCGCACCTGTCCTGTTTCTACGTATTAATTAGCACCATTATCAAATTCATCGTCAAAATACCATACGATTTTTGCATTATCCAACTACGTCACTGACCAAATCAATGTCACTACAAATAACTAAGACAATATACATCATTGCCAACTCAATGTCATAACTACAAATAACTAAAACTGTATATGTCATCGCCAACTCAATGTCACAACTAAAATAACCAAAATATAGCTATGTCAGTAGCTAATACTCCTTATTTTGCACATGTCATCTTTCATTTATAATATCCGTCAGCCATTACCCTGTAAGTGTTGCAAATTACATATATTAAACATTGTTAAGCTTAATCAAATGCAAACTAGATCAAAAGGAAACTAAAAAAGAAAAGAATAAAGCTAACCGACTTCTTACCTAAAAGACGAGACGGAGAAAATACTCTATCCATTCCTTTCTAGTTTCATCAATCTCGTCATCTGAATAAGTGTCCTTCTTTCCGTACCACTGCAAATTTAGATGAAGTTACTTATATTAGCTTAATATTAGGCAAACAACTTTGTTATTTATAAATGTATAAAGTTTGAAGGTCGTACAATCTTTGGGATAATAACACTTCTTCTCAATATTATCTCTCGCATAAACCTTAAGACATAATATACACTCTCAATCGAATTTTGTTGTCGTGGGCACTACAACCATGAAACAAACATATAAAGGTATTTCTTATTTCATATAAATTTCACAATAAATTAGAAGTAGAAAATAAATAGATACCTAGCTTGATCAAACCTTTATAACTTGCCACATAGGTTGTCTTCGCGGCTTTTTCTGTCCCAAACTTGTATATGTCAAGGTATAGCTCCTGCATACAAAGTAATGGTTTGGTAACACCATAATATAGACAAAAAAGTAATTATTTAAGACAACATTTACAAATTAATCAAATTCTCAGCATGTGCTACTTGATCACCATGCAATGGTGATGTGACCTTGTCCGGGGAAAGACCACGATTCACTGTCACGGGATCGATTGAATGCGTAGTAGGGCGTTCAACTCGTCGGAAAGCGAAGAAGGAGAGTTCGGCGGGCTGTGGATGCTATCGGACGGTGACTGGCGGCGATGGGGGAGATCGGCGGCGGATTGGTGGTGGTGAAGGAGGCAGCCGTGAAGGTGAAGGGGTGGTGGCTGCCGTGGATTAGGGTTTGAGTGTTGGTGGGGAGGCAAGAACTAGGGTTAGTTCTTGTCTCAGGATTTGTGGATAAGTGACTGGATAGTTCGATAACCGAGTTAACGCGCCAGGATAGTTCGACTAGGAACGCGTTAACTTTGTGACGTCAGGGCCCGGGTTTACAGGAGATTACTCGACTGCAAAACAAGCTCTATTTCGACGTAGTTAGAAAAGAATACAAAAGAGAGTATTTATACTAGAGAGATGACCTAATGGGCTAGGGTCTCTAGTTACTAAATCTAGCGGCCCATTTGACATAAACGGAAACCACCCAGAAATAGCAACTACTAAAATAGAAATAATGTCTAATAATGTACTACACAAGTAATGTCTCAATCTGGCTCGGTGTCGCTGTAGAGGAGTCAGTCACGGCTAAGCTGACGAGACACAGAATCTCGGGCGCTGTAGTGATCTGGCCGTGACTGGCTACAAGTCTGGTTACTAAGGATTGTGTCGCATCTTGGACACGCTTTGCTCTGGACCGGGTGATCGGACCTGTAGGTGGGAGTCGCATGGCGTCCTCCTCCTCTGTAGCAGTCATAGGGGACTGGGTCACATCACCCTCCCCCACTTGAGTGTGAAGCGTCCCCGCTTCACCCTCATCGAACTCGGGCGCAACATATGGTGCTAAGTCAGCGACGTTGAACGTCGGATGCACCCCATACTTCTCCGGGAGCTCGAGCTGGTAGGCATTGTCGCCAATGGCTTTGACGACTCTGAATGGACCATCGCCCCGTTGGTCGAGCTTCGACTTGCGGACGGAAGGGAATCGCTCCTTCCGCAAGTGAAGCCAAACCAAGTCGCCCGGGACGAAGATCAATTGTCGCCTCCCCTTGTTCTTCTGTGCTGAATACTGTAGTACATGTCGCTCCAACTGTATGCGTGTCCTCCTGTGCAGCTCCTGAATGTGCTCAGCCAACTTGCTAGCATCAATGTTATCCTGGTCCTACAGCGGGTATGGCGTCATGTCAAGCGGCGTCAGTGGGTTCCTTCCATATACGACCTCAAAAGGAGTCAGCTTCGTCGCAGAGTGCTTGGACCTGTTATAGGAAAACTCAATTGTAGCAAGTAAGTCCTCCCACCTTCGTGGGTTTGCCTTGAGAATCGTCTGTAGGAGGGCTCCCAAGGTACGGTTGGTAACCTCCGTCTGACCATTCGTCTGTGGGTGATAACTAGTAGAGAATAGGAGTTTGGTCCCTAGCTTACCCCACAAGGTTCTCCAGAAATGGCCTACAAATTTGGTATCCCTATCACTAACAATAGTTTTAGGGATACCGTGCAAGCGCACCACATGCTCAAAAAACAATCCAGCGATGTCCGTAGCATTGTTGGTGTTCTTGCATGCAATGAAGTGTGCCATCTTGGAGAACCTGTCGACAACTACAAAGATGCAATCTCTACCACGCCGAGACATAGGCAGCCCAGTGATAAAATCCATGGAAAGATCTTCCCACGGGGCCGCAGGAATGGGGAGGGGCGTGTAGAGACCATGTCGACTCGAGCGTGCCTTAGCCTTTTGGCATGTCACACAACTCTGGCAATACTTGGTAACACTTTGGGCCATCTTTGGCCAGAAAAAGTGCTCCCGAAGTGCTGCTAGGGTCTTGGACACCCCAAAATGGCCACGGCTGTCATGTGCTTCCTGCAGTAACAAGTGCCTGACAGAAGACGTGGGAATACAAAGCTTCCCAGCCTTGTACATATACCATTCATCCAGGAAATACGTGTCATGCTCTCTGCTGATTTTACATTGCTCAAAGATGTTCTGAAAGAAAACATCATCAGCATACAAGTCCTTGAGCAATGCAAAACCCAATAAACGAGACTGGAGATGAGTGATAAGCACGTACCTGCGAGAAAGGGCGTCGACAACCACATTCTCCTTACCTTTCTTGTGCATGATCAGGTACGGAAAAGTCTCCATGAACTCGACCCACCTAGCATGTCGGCGGTTGAGGGTCGTCTGACTCTTCAGATAGGCCAGGGCAGCATGATCTGAGTGGATCACGAACTCACTCGGCCAGAGGTAGTGCTGCCAAGTCTTCAACACCCGGATCAGCGCGTACAACTCCTTGTCATATGTCGGGTAGTTCAGCTGAGCACCCGAAAGTTTCTCCAAAAAGTAGGCGATAGGACGCCTCTCCTGGAGCAGGACTCCTCCGATGCCGTAGTCGGAAGCGTCACACTCTACCTCGAACCGATGAGTAAAGTCAGGCAAATGCAGCAATGGTGCCCGACACAGGGAGACCTTCAGGGCGACAAAAGCAGCATCATGTCGCGAAAGCCAGGTGATGGAAGTCGCCTTGTTGGTCAGCTCGTGCAGAGGGCCGTCGATGGTGCTGAAGTCCCGAACGAACCTCCTGTAGAAGCCGGCCAACCCTAAGAACGAGCAAACCTGAGTGGGGGTAGTCGGAGTAGGCCACTCCTTGATGGCGCGTATCTTCTCTTCATCCACACGTAAGCCATCCCTGGAAAAATGAAACCAAGAAAGTTTGTGGAGTCAGAGCAGAAAACGCACTTACCTTTGTTGACATACAAGCTCTCCGTCCTCAAGCAGTCTAGCACCTGTCTAAGATGGTCAATATGCGCAGACAAGCTACTAGAATAGACAAGTATATCATCAAAGTAAACGACTACAAACTTCCCTAGAAAAGACCGAAGCACATGGTTCATGAGGTGCATGAACGTTGATGGAGCATTGGTCAATCCAAATGGCATGACTAGCCACTCGTAGAGACCGTACTTGGTCTTAAACGCCGTCTTCCATTCATCGCCCTCCTTCATACGAATCTGGTGGTAGCCACTCCGAAGATCAATCTTGGAGAACAAGGTGGCACCATGCAGCTCGTCCAGCATATCATCGAGGCGCGGAATGGGATGTCTGTACTTGATGATGATCTGGTTGATGGGGTGACAGTCCACACACATCCTCCAATAGATCTTGGACCTGTCGCTGCAACTCCTTTGTTTCTTCAGGAGAAGCTCTGTAGGCAGCGCGGTTCAGCAGAGAAGCTCCTGGAATGAAATCTATCTGGTGCTCAATACCACGCATAGGGGGCAGACCTGGTGAAAGCTTGTCAGGCATGATATCCTCAAATTCCTGCAAAACAGACAAAATTACAGGCGGGAGTGCGGGCTCTGTCGTAGTAGTGGCACAAAGGCGAGGAATAAGAAGGAAACAAGCAGACTTGCTTTGAAGTGCCGGTGTGAGGTCACTGTGTTTCGCAAGAAGAACTCTGGGTTCACAGGTGCCTCGCAAGGTAGATGCAGAAGCAGCAGAGGAAGAAGGGAAGCCATCCAAACCTGTAGAGGGTAAATGCAAAGTAATGCTAGGTGTCGAACGCTTACCTGAACACGCAGAAGATTTTCCAGACAAGGCAGAAGGCGAAGACGCAGGCCCGGTAGCTGACTCGGCATGCTCCGTTGCGGGTTTTGTCACAGGAGGAGTCCTGGCAGCCTCAATAGCCTTCTGTCGTTGTCTCTCAGCCTGTTTCTGTAAAATTTCTTGTGGACTCATGGGTAAAAGAGTCACGCGCCTCCCGTGGTAATTGAACATGTAAGTGTTACAATACCCATCGTGAAGCATGCGACGATCATATAACCATGGACGACCCAAAAGCAGGTGGGTAGCGTCCATGGCGATAACATCATAAAGCATAGTGTCGCTATAAGGACCAATGGAAAATGAAATAAGACACTGCTATGATATAGTGTTACCTGAACCGTCGGAGATCCACTATAGACCATAGGGAGTGGGGTGAGGAGTCGTCGGAAGGTTGAAGTGGCGGACAACCTTTTCATTGATTAAGTTACAACAAGAGCCCCCATCAATGATCACGCTCAGCGAAGCATGTTGAAGCTTTGCGCGAGCATGAAACAAATTCTCCCTCTGCACAGCCAGGTCACCCTCCTTGACGCTCAGGACGCGTCGGGTGACCAAGGCGAAGTGGTAGGTCTGGTCGTCATGGTGGTCAGAAGTGTTGACCACACAGCCTTCAGCATCGGCCGTATACACAGCTGCAGGATCCGTGACGACGTCGTCCTTCTCGTCGTCGTCGTAACTCTCATAGCCTGCAGATTGGGTGGAGAAGAGGACCTTCTTCGCATTGGGACAATTCATCTGGTAATGTCCTCGTCCTCCACACCGGTAACATTCCACATCGCGGGCTCGGTCAGAGCGAGCGGCCTCGGTGGTTGGCGGCTGCGGGCGCCGAAAGGGAACAGACATGGCTGCTCTAGGCGGTGCCGCAACAAACGTAGTACGTGTGCTTCTCCGGTCCTGTCTATGTGAACTAGATGTAGATGTAGGGTTAGTGCCTGAAACCGAAGGAAATGGTCTAGAACCATACCTGGAAGATGTCGTGGGCTGCCAAGGTCTCTGCCTCTGGCGCTGAAGGTAGAGCTTCTGCGCAGTATGCACGACATTGTTGAGGTCCCGAATGGGCAGGACGTCAACCTGATCCTGGATAGGCTGGTTCAGTCCAGTGATAAACCTCGTCTTCAAAGTTCCTGGAGCAACACTAGCGCCAGCCTTGAAGTACATGTCCTCCAAGCGGGCGAAGAACTCTTGAGGGGAATCCGTGCCCTGTCGCGCATGAGCGATCTCGGTCCGCATCTGCTCCTTGTAAGTGGAAGGCACGTACTTCCGAGTCATGATGTATACGAGCTGATGCCACTCAGTAATGGGTGCCCAACCCATCCGGTAATGCTGCTGCGTAATACGTTGCCACCATGTTTGTGCAGCTCCCTCAAAATGTAGAGTCACGAGATCTACCTTCTCGTACTCAAGGACAATCAAATGACGCAGGACGTGCTCTGTGTTCTGCAACCACTCAAGAAAGACAAAAGGATCATATAAGCCATAAAAGTTTTTAATTTTTACTTTCACATCTCGGCGTTGGACAGGTGGTTGTGCCTGGCAGTCCTGAAACCGAGCAGCAGGGTCCGCCACGGGCTCGAAGTGACGAGCGCCATACTGTGGTGGAAAGCGAGCTGGTCGTTGGGGACGCTGTCGGCCGACGGCTAGGCGTATAGGCTGGTAAGCCTGCTGGTGGCGCCCGGGCTGGACAGCGTGCCAATAGGCCTCCTGATTCTGAGGCAGCAAGGGAGGTGGCACATAGCTGGTATGCTGGTGCTGAAGCTCAGGGGGATCCTGGAGAGGCAGATGAAATCCGTCAGCATATCCAAACTGACCCTCATCCTCCCCAAGGTCGTACTCATCAAACATATCTTCTTCATCAGAATAAAGAGGAGTGCGGGCACTCTGGTGATCTTGGTAAGCATAAATATCAAACGGCACAGAAGTGGTTTGCCGTTAACGCTGACGCTGTCGCTGTTGCAGATGGGAACCAAACGGCTGGTTGTGCGGGCGACCAGTCGGAGGCGGTAAAGTCGGCGATCGGCCCTGCTGTTGGCGACCACTGGAATGGACCTGGTCGTCCTCATATTCCTCTTGGGGACCCGCCTCCGTGGGATCCGCAGGAGCAGGGGTCTCTTCCTGGATCACGACTTTCGTAGACCTTCGTTGTCGACGACGTGTCGGATCAATAATGCTCTCTCGTTGTGATGCCAGTTCTTTCAGCTGGCCTGTATCTGAGGTGGAGGGAAGCATCACAGCTTTTCCCTTTGCCTTTTCCAGGGCTAGGGCGCCTAGCGCATCATCCTGTTGTTTATCTGGACCAGAAGCAATCTTAGTTACCGGGGCTGGTTGCTGGAGTGCGATGAGAGCTGCTATTTGTCGCTCGAGTTCGGCGACCTTCGCGTCCCTAGCAAGCATCTCTCGGCGCAATTGTTGTTCAGCAGTCTCGACGCCTATCTCGCGGGTGATCTCTTCTTCAGACATGGTACCTGACAGCAAGAAATGGCAAACCACAGGATCAAAGCGAACAACAACAGCAACAGAAACAACAAACAGCAAAGCAGTACCAAACTCAACAAACAATCACTCGGGAAACTACTCTGGCTGGCCGTGAGGGCGGTTACGAGCAGGCTTAAGGCAACTCACACAACAATCAACAAAATCCAGGCAATGCTCAGCAAAGAAAATGTCGAAAGTAGATATGCAAGGATATAAGCACAGAAGTAAGCACAACACAGTCAACCAAGATATGCAACCTAGACAGTGAGAGAATGAGAAGACGGTAAATGAATCACTGGGAAAACGGGGTTGAAGGTGCCAGAATCAAGACCGGGCTCTCCCTTCGTGCTGCGAGAGACGCACTTGCCTTATTTTGGCTTGTGTGGTCCCGAATAAATTTTTTTTTTGTAAGATCTGCGAGCAGTCCAGAAAATAATATATATATATATTTTTTTTGATTCTGGGACTGTTCAGCCGTGAACAGTAAAACAGCAGAAAGTCACACAAAGTTCAGTAGATTCAGCAAAACGCACAGGAAAACAGATTTCTGTGCACAGATTCAGCAAACGCAGCACCAGAAAATACAAAAAAAATTTACAGTGAATCAAGTGGGAAGAGAAAGAGATTGCGAAAATGTAGATTTGTGGCGCACACAAGGCAAACGAAGTCGCAAACGAACTATCTAAGCCTATATGCAAGCGTATCTACCACAAACACAATCAAAAACTCAGCAAATAACCAGAAATTGCAGAAAAACTGGTGAGCAAGGGTTCGGATCTGGGCATATTTTTTTATTTTTTTGTTCGTATTTTGGCCTTTTGAGGGGTCAAACGATGTCCGTTTTGGGCGAATTTTATATTCCCGGACTCATCTCGAGATGCTCTACAAGAATAAGGAAGAAAATTGGGGAAAAAGGAAAATTTATTTTTTACGGAATCTGGGCAGATTCAGATCGGCAGGGAAATAAGTTTTTTTGTGTAGGTTTTTGATGATGATTGAATTTCTCAACCACCAAACCTAGGGTTTAATGGTTTTTTCAGATTTAGAGTGCAAGGAAAAAAAATTGGTTCCTAGAACAAGATCTAGGGTTTTTGTGATATGCAGGAATTGATTTGCGGAAGCGAAGGAGTGATTTGAATGAAGAGTTGGAATGACTTACGCGATTTGAAGGCTCTGATGCCAGTTGATGTGACCTTGTCCGGGGAAAGACCATGATTCGCTGTCACGGGATCGATTGAATGCGTAGTAGGGCGTTCAACTCGTCGGAAAGGGAAGAAGGAGCGTTCGGCGGGCTGTGGATGCTATCGGACGGTGACCGGCAGCGATGGGGGAGATCGGCGGCGGATTGGTGGTTGTGAAGGAGGCAGCCGTGAAGGTGAAGGGGTGGTGGCTGCCGTGGATTAGGGTTTGAGTGTTGGTAGGGAGGCAAGAACTAGGGTTAGTTCTTGTCTCGGGATTTGCGGATAAGTGACTGGATAGTTCGGTAACCGAGTTAACGCGCCAGAATAGTTCGACTAGGAACGCGTTAACTTTGTGACATCAGGGCCCGGGTTTGCAGGAGATTACTCGACTGTAAAACAAGCTCTATTTCGACATAGTTAGAAAAGAAGACAAAAGAGAGTATTTATACTAGAGAGATGACCTAATGGGTCAGGCTCTCTAGTTACTAAATCTAGCGGCCCATTTAACATAACGGAAACCACCCAGATATAGCAGCTACTAAAATAGAAATAATGTCTAATAATGTACTACACAAGTAATGTCTCAATCTGGCTTGGTGTCGCTGTAGAGGAGTCAGTCACGGCTAAGCTGACGAGACACAGAATCTCGGGCGCTGTAGTGATCTGGCCATGACTGGCTACAAGTCTGGTTACTAAGGATTGTGTCGCAGCTTGGACACGCTTCGCTCTGGACCGGGTGATCGGACCTGTAGGTGGGAGTCGCATGGCATCCTCCTCTGTAGCAGACATAGGGGACTGGGTCACATCAAATGGGTCAATCCAATATGCATAACCAAAGTGAGGATGCAACACCAACAACACCCAATGTTTCCTATACATGTATATGTTTGTGAGAATGTTCATGACCAAATGTATGTATATAAGAAATTACTATTGATTTTCTAAAGAAAAAAGAGAAGAAAACAATTACGATAAGGTGCAAAAAACATCCGATTTTCTATATTGCCTGTCATAGCACTGGAAATGTAAGTAGCTCGATCTTTGATTGTTCCAGCGTCACCATTTGGGGAAATTAACCTTGGACAAATAAATCCAAACATATCTCCAATACATCCACAATGAGTCTCAAATAAATATCTATGATAATAAAACAAGTGCAAAGTTAATACGAATGCGATGTATATATTTCATTTACATGTAGTTGAAATAAAAAACAATTAAATCATACTTATTCTGACCGGAATGAAATTATACTAACCTCATATACAATGACACGTGACAATCATCTATTTCTCTCTTGTCAAACCATATATGAATTTCTTCCTGACCAATAGAGATTTCAAGATTGTCACGGATAAAAATGTTTTGAGGAATTTTCACACGCCGAATAGAACTGTCACCAAATTCCTCTATCATCCATTGAAAATCATCGATGATACTTGGAACCAAATTCACATCAGTGGGACCAATGCCAGATTCCTTAGTATTGGTCTTTCTCATTTCCTTCTCCTTTGGTAATTCAACAGAGCTTGTGAATACCTTCTAAAAAATGAAAGAAATTTATTTAACATCAATATAAACACAAGCTACTGTTAGTTTTTCAGCCTAAGCTACTGTCAGTTTTTTTGCCTAAGCTATTGTTTGTTTTAGTAAAACATAACAAAAGCTACATAATTTCCTATTCTAGTTATTGCTTACATATATATATTATTAATTTCATGTAAACTTACCTCGATGTGCAAAACGAGATGGTCGGGCCAAGCAATAAATTGGCCGATAGCTTCTAACATTGTACAAGCTTCATCTGTAGGAAATGGTAATTCAACTCCACCTTGACCTTGTACAACAGTAACTATTTCAACCTTTACTTGACCACTCTTCAAGGGCCGATTGTGCAACATTATTTTCTCTGAAGAGGAATGATACACAACCCCTTTTTCTACCTCATTATCAAGGTTAGGCCAAAACAGTTGACATTTGCTTGTTCCCTGTACACTAACAATAATAATAGTTATATATTCTCTTCAATTCAGAAATGTGCATATCATTTATATAGACGCAGGGACACTTACCTTTTCTTTTGATGTAGTCAATATACCTTTTACGATTGAGCAAGATGCTTTACCACTTGGGGGAATAGTATCTTTGGGTTTAGAAATAGTGAAGGAAGGCATATCTGGAAGTGGTTTATCTGGTAGGTATTGTTTCCTCTCATCCAATAATGCCTGAAGGAATTGTCTTGTTGCTTGTCTCTCTGTGTGTATCATTAATTCCATTTCGGTCTGCATAGTGGCTTTAAGCATCTCGGTGGTTGCCTCACCGACTTTTGCCTCCTTGATATTCCCCATAGATGATGACCCACGACAAGATGCATGACCAAAGTATTGACTAATACTTACATCCTGACCAACCCCCATAACACGTCTTGATTGCTCTTCCTTGCCTAAGGCCTTTGCTAGCACATCCTTGCGTCCAGTGGAAACAAACTCTCTAGTAGATTCTTGTTCAAGATACATGTCCTATGATCGTTAAAAAATAAAACATAACCGGTCATGAAACTTTACTTGAAAATACACTATAATTAACTTAAGTGGGGATGTACTTACAATTTTTTCACAAACTTCTCTTGACTTTTGACTATACTGACCATCTTTATCTTTTCTTGCCTCCTTGAATAGGATTGCTCGTGATACGGTAGAAGAGGCATCCATGTTATTCAAAGCTTTCTGAAATATTCAATTATATCAAGGAAAATATTATATCAAATACAAGTGAATTTATATATAAATCATAGCATATATGTACAGTTAACTACTTACATAATTCTCTTCAATACCGGCATACCCTTTTTTAGAACCCATGTAAGAACACTCATTCAATCGAGAAAGCTCTCGAAATTTGTCACTTTTCTCCTATATTTAAATTATGAAAGTAGATATATAAGTAAACAAACAATTCTGATATATATGTAGAATGAACTATTACAACATCTCAAATACCTTGAACTCTTTAGATAGAGTTATCTCAAGAAATTGTGTCCATTGTTCTTGAGTGATGTATGAGTCATATATGGCAGGAGAACAAGTCCGAACTTCACTTGTTGTCTTGTCCTTCAAATGGTACCTTCTCAAGTCTGTTTTGAAAGCCCTCCATAACTCATTTGCTTTCTTAAATACCCAATCTTTGAAATCCGCTGGAAGTATAAAAGCATCCTATAATTTATCAAGTGCATTTCAAGATTATCAAAATACAATTACAATAGCAACACAAATTAAATAGAATGTATGATATAAAAAATGTTTCTGACCGTAACATCATTCCAAATCTGATCCAAGTCCTCATCGCGAACAAGCTTCCAATTTTGAATGGTGATTGGCACTATCCTTTTCGTTGTAGTACCAATGAAGGTAGACAATTTTGATGCATGATCGCCTATAGGTTGTCGACGATGATTCAATTTTATTTGAAATCTTTTTCCTTCTCCTATGGGCTTGGTGAAACTCTTCAGCAATGAAGCCCCTCTACTCCTAATAGTCTTTGGAGAGGACCGAGAGGGTTCAGACAGTTGAGAGGGTTCAGACAGTTGAGAGGGGTCATAGGGTTGAGAGGGTTGAGGAGGCTGAGTCTTGCGCTTTCTAGGAGCCATCTGCATAATAAAAATGTAATTAGATAATATAACAATTGAGTGTATAGTATAATTGTTTAATTACATAATAAAGATGTATTTAGACAATATAGCAATTGAGTGTATAGCATAATTATTACGTCAAAGAAATACAGAGTCGTTACTTTTAATTGATGTCATGTTTTCTTTTTCTTGTTGGATGAACCTCACTTGATGACTCATGGTGCTTTGTTATTTCTTTATTAAGCCAAAGACCTTCTCGATGATCTTCTCGTACATAAGTCTCCTCTTCATTTGCATTCTCATTGGGTGGGAGATAAACTGATGAGCTATTCTCTTCACATAAATCATCACTTTCTTCATCATTGTTTCCCTTTGATGTGAACATCACAATAGACCATCTTGAATGAAGAAGGTCAGGAACATAGAAAACTTGTTTTGCTTGAGATGCCAATATGAATGGATCATCTCTATGTCCCACCTCATCAAAACAAACTGAAGTAAATCCCATATCGTCAACACGTACTCCATTTTTATTATCAATCAATGTACAACCAAATACTGGTATCTTCAACTCCTTTGAATAAATCAGCACCCATATGTTGTCAATGACACCATAGTAAGACATGCTAGCATAGACATGATTCTTGTCTTTTGCACTAGATATATGCATTGCTTGAGCCTCCAATGTCACACCACAATTTTGAGTTTTACTTTTATCAGATAAAGCCTTAGTGTAGAAATTGTTATTATTGATGACAAACCCAGTATAGCTCATCACTTGAAACTTGGGCCCCCGATGCAACCATTTCAGAGTTTCTGAAATTTGTTCTCATGAACTGATCATCTCTTATCTTCGTCTAATCCTTCCTTCCCTTCTCCCTTTTTCTTCAATTTTCGAAATCTATGACTATTTTCTATAAATCCCAGCAGGTGAATTCAACAAATCATGTTCTACTTAAGTAATTTATTCAGAAAAATAGGTGAATCTAATTAGAGGAGGGTGCACAAAAGCATCTTACTCCAATTTGAAAATCCTCCTTGCTTCAGAATAGAAGATGAAGGGTCTGCTTTAGGCAATGGGGCACTTGATGACAAAGAATCAACCTCTACGAGTTCTTGGCTATGTTTCTTCGTGTACTTGACAAAGATTGTTGAATTGTAAAAGCTTGCTCCTTAGTGTTGAGGTTTCCTGAAGTCAATAAAAATGAAGTGATTAGCTGTAATTGTATAGGATTCAAAAAAATGTGGTGTGGTGGAATCAGAGACACTACACCATTAATTTAATACACAACTCTTTTTATGCATATTTCAAGCACTGCATAATTTTAGAAACATAAATTAGCACAAGAAATTGTTATCAAGCCATTATTTACAAAAAAAATACACTGAAATCTTGTTAAATTGCAAATAAATCATATTGAATAATAAAAAAATCCAAGACATCTAAGAAGGCCACCTCTCTCTGTAGAGAAACGACTCATCTCCTAATAGAGTTGAAAGTGCCTTATATGCTGCATTTGCTCTTCCATAAATCTGTCAAAATTGAAGCAGTTATGGTGTCAAGCTGTGACAAACAAACAACTGAAACTTGAGATAACTTTGCAGCATATAGATAATATATTACAAATCACAATTAAAGGTCAATAATTTAAACATCAGAAAGAACCAAAAGTAAACGAGGAACGCGGAATCACAAAATTGAAACTAATCAGAGAAAAATTAATCAAAGCATAGAAATCAAAACTACTAATGCCATGCATAAAACCAAACCTCCGCTTCTCTCTTGTCAGAATTTTCTTTTGTTATCCCAAGAAGCTGCTTCACTGCATAAACCTGTTTAAGGTGTAGAATATTTCCGATAGGCCATGGAAGATCAGAATAATAGATCTTCTCTGCAGACTTTCTGTCAACACCTAACCAAAGTTCATAGATATGCAAATAAATTGACATCACAACAACAAAACAATGCTAGATAGAACATATCTCACGCTTAATTTATTTACCACAATAAAAAAATTAATGAAAGAAGAAACAATAATAACTACGCACACTATATATAGCAAAACCACAAGTACAAACAAAATAAATCCATTTCCATTTGGGTGAAAAGACTAAGCAATTTGATCCATTTTACCCCCTATCCATTCTTGTTTTTTACCCTTACTGAGCGTGATAATCTAACACACAAAAAGAAGCAGCAAAGGAAAGAATTGCAGAAGTTGTCAGCAAACAGAATATGAAAACACTTGCATATTTTTACCAGCAAACAAAATATCACTATCGAGATACCACGCATCCTCGTATCCAATTTGGTACTCCCCTTCACTACACAAACACCACAAATTCAAATCCAACCTATCAAGCTAATGCAAGCACCAACTCTAACCAAATTGAATGCATATCTAATCTAATAATTAAGAACTCACTTCAACAAAACAATGCTAGTGTAATGCAAGCACCTTCTCATAGTATATATTAAAACATAGGCATAGCAAGTAAGCAACTGATCCTCAAGAAAATACAATTTGGATCTTTCAGGCACAATTATGCACTTGTGTTTGAATTTATCACTTCTCCAGGGTAAGCACTAGATTTAGAGCAACAAAAAATTGTCTTAAAGAGGACATCATGCCTTCTGCCACAAGTGAAAGAATGAACATTGAACATGAAAACTATATTTCATAAACTTAACAAGATGTTGCAGAACATTCAAATTGAATAAACAAGCAAACAAAATCGATTGAACACATCAAGCAACCACCAAATTCCATAGATTCGAACTTATGTACCAGATCTGCAAGCAACCAAGAGAGAAGACAACGGTGATCGAAGATAATTAAATGAAGAGATTTACCTAGTGACGCTGGAGACAACGGCGAATGGAGGCGGAGAGGCCGGCGAACCGAGGTGGAGCAGCCGGCGAACCGAGGTGGAGCAGCCGGCGAACCAAGGTGGAGCAGCGGTGAACCAAGGTGAGTGGAGCTAGGCTGATCGATCGACGCGCGCATGTGTTCAATTTGGGGACAACTGTGTATCTCGGCCGCGAATTAGGGCTTAACAAACGAAGGAGGCTCAAATAACGCAGACTGGATTTTTTTTTAACCCTCAAATAACTCGGATGGTTATTGTATGGGATATATGTACATATATTTAACCAAGCATCAAATAACCCGGACTGATTTTTTTTTTATTCTTAAATAACCCGGATGGCGAATGCCCGGGTTATATGTAAGTACATATAACCCGGGCGTGTCATCTTACGAGTTATTTGGCTGTCTGGTGCGTTTATATAACCCGGATGTTGTAATGTCCGGGTTATATGTTACAACATATTTTCCCCTCCAGTTTTATATGTCGACAATTATACGCCCGGGTTATTTGGTTATGAGATATTAGGGGATTTTTGTAGTAGTGTCACTTTTCCTTGCATGGTTGACTAGTGTCATCCGTCTCATATTACACATCAGTCGACTTATCTCAGGTTATCTAGAAGTAACGAACAGAGAAGAAGAGATGCAGTTGAAGTTTAGTTTTGAAATAAGTGAAAGTATTTGATAAACTAATGTTGTAAGTAGGATTTAATTAATGTCTTCTATTGTAATTTTATATAATCTTGTAAAACTTATCTCCTCATTGTACGAGGATAATTTTAATTAAGGTTGATTATTATTTCTTTCAAAAGTCTTCCACTATTATTAGAAATGTATATAATCTACGCATAAATTGTTCGGATTAAGCCTAGGGTGGCATAAGACTTTAAAATTTGAAGTCACTGGCGTGTGACACTACCAACATAAGTCAGAGATATTTCAGAATTTTCCCAAATTTTATTATATATTGAGGCATTTAAAGGGTACAATTAGCTTAGGGTGCAAAATGCATACATACCTAAGTTGTTGAATTAACAAAATGAACGATCATGATTAGATGGAGGAAATAGTCCAAAGGGACAAAATCGTAAATATCACAATTTATTTTGCTTGCGTTGTTGCCCCATGCTCACAAGCTTTATAGTTGAGGTGTATATCTAAGCCTCAAAAGTAAGTTTTTGCACCAAAAGGTCATAGTAAAAACAACTTAATGGTCTTCCCGCTAAGAGGATGTCAACTATACGATTCGGGAGTCAAGCAAGAATGCTTAATTAATGTCAAGAGTCATGAAATCCAAGGGGTCCACTAGGCTACTCCAAGGAGATATGGGGATCAAGTACTACGCGTCGTCCCAGCCTGCGCCAATGCCTAGCCCAACAACGCATGCTTGCGACGTCCTATCATGGATAGATATTGCTCTGAGCAACAATGTATATTGCTATATATCATTGAACCGTGTGGGTCATTTCTTGTCCTCATGAAGTTTCAGCCAAGACTGAAGACAAATTCTCATTCGCACCCAACCATCGTCGCGTTTACTTGTCCACAACCCTTGAGCACCCGATGCCACAACGCTAAATTAGGGCCAACCTTCTCCACGGACATTTCTGAGTTCGTCGGTCATCTTTGGTCAAAGTGGGTCCTTTTCCATCTATAACAAGTCCGCGTGGAAAGATTTCAGGGATGTAATCAACACGAACATGTGAGTCGCATCAATGAGCCAACAACGCTTGTGTGCTTGTCGACTCGACACTTGGGCCGTGTTACCTACCTAGCCTGCAAGGGTAATTGTTGAATGTTTATCTTAGATAATTATTCTTTCCTTGTAAGGTATAGTATTTCATGCAATTAAAAATACAATTTTAGGCGTAGAGATAGGTTTCAACATGCCATGCGTAATATTTTATTTCGTGTTTTCCGGTCTGTGGCTTAAACTCTTGTTCCGATTTATAGTATAGAGGATTTTAAGAATTGAACAATTTGTCTAAGTTTTCTGAAACTTTTGAGGATTAAATACGAATTTTCAACGATTGAAAATCTGAGTGAAAAAAGCAAAAAAAAACTTATTAATGGTTGATTTTTCAGTTACGATCAAGCAAAAGATGAAAGGTTTACATACCAGTGCGTAATTTATACATATGCAACTTACCATATATATTTATTTATATAATGTTGCAACTTGCCACATCTGCACATACCTAGTTTTTTTATTAGCGAGACATCATCTTCATATGGAGCAATCTTCCATATGCACTGGCAGCACTGCTAGCCTCTAACTTATATGTGTATATATTTAATAGAGATAACTTAATACATATATTTCTAAGTGAGATTAGATTAATACATGATGTTCCCCTAATTTAAAAATATATATGGAGGCAAACACGTGCCCTGCGCATTCCCTAAACAGTTACCACGCTCCAACTTTTACGAAGATGATTACTATAATACTTCTAGCTATTTCATATACCTAACTAGGTTCATTTAGGGTAAATGCATAAAACCATCCTTTATTTACACTTGTTTGTAATAAATGATAAATCATTCTTTATGAAAAAAAATTACGGTTTTTTCGTCTGATAATCCCGAGATATGGTAAAATTCGCAAGGTACCCCACTTTTTTGTATATTTCGCCAGGTAACCCAGAGGTTTTTTTTTTTCGCCAAATGCCCTATCGTTATTTTGTTAACGGTTTCGTTTGTTTTTAAAAATAATAATCAAAACCACACGAAAAAGCAAAAAAAAATCTCCTCCCTCTTCGTTCCCAGAGCACATCTCTCTGTTCGTTCCAGGCAAAATCGCGAGAGGTTTCTTTCGACTCCAGCCCACCCTTCCATCCTTTGAGCGTCGGCGGCAACAAGGCGGCGGCATGGCGGTGCGGCTCGTCGGCGACCAAGTGAGGCGCGTCGTCGTCCTAAAAAGCTTCCTTCTTGCGGTGGGGCTCCTCGGCAACCAAGTTGAAAAGCTTCCTTCCAAGCTTAAGGTGTGCAATCCAACCCATTTAAGTATTTCAGATCAATCGATTTAGAAATTTAGGGTTATTTTGGGATTTGGGGATTTAGGGTTTTCGGGATTTTGCTTGATGTTTGAACAACCTACACAACAACATCACTATCATTGACCAGTTATACCAAAAATTAGTGTTCATGAAAGAGAAGTGGCCAGAAGCTTACGATGTGGTGGCTTAGGTACAAAACCAAGGGAATCTAATACATCATCCAAATAACTGCACTTTAAGGGTTTGTTTGGATTCCTCAAGATAATGCATTAAAATAGGAATCCAAATGGACCCTAAATATCTTGATGTAGTCTGCGGATATGCACTTTGCAACATATGCCGGAACTGTGGCATAAATACTATCAAGTGAACTTTGCTTTTAGCATTTGGATGATGAATGAAAAGGGTGCCTTTGACACGGCCTTGTCTTCATAGTTTCTATTAACACATTATTTTGTTTCATCTCTCTGTACTATTTCTTTTCTTTTCTTTTGTGTAGTTATTTTCCCCCAAACCTTTTTTTTTTTTGCAAAATCTTATGTTTTGTCTTCTTCTTATGTTTTCTCTGCTTCTCATGGAAAACATTGCAGTATAAAAAGGCTTCTAAAAACTATGGTCAGGTGGATTTTTGTATTATTCAGGACAACAAATTAGTTCATTCAATATACTCCATTATATCAAGCTTGTTCACTTGTCATTGGTCTTGATTGAATGTGTATCTGAATATGTGTGTGATGCTGGATCTGTCTACATGTACCTATATCTCGTGTTCTGTGTAGCTTTTCATGTTGACATGTTTAGGCTAAGGGTGATTCATGGACGATTGTGATACTTGGTATGTTATTATGTATGATCTGGTAACTCTGGTTGACAAGTTTATATTTGATTCTCTCTTGTAGAATGGAAGATAAAATATTGCTGAGATTGCGGTACATTCATCTGGAATATTTGGATATAGTGGTGGATGATCCCGATAGGTGCAATATTTTGGTCATATTTGTTGATTTGATAGAAGGTGCTGAAAAGAAAGGGACGTTCCTTCCTACACATCCAACTCTATGGTACTTACATTGCTCTGAAACTTTTCAGCTGGAAAGTGACAATGATGTTGTGAATCACCCTTAGCCTAAACATGTTAACATGAAGCTTAGCCTAAACATGTCAACAAGAAGCTTTTCAAGCAAAATCCCTAAAACCCTAAATCCCCAAATTCCAAAATAACCCTAAATTTCTAAATCGATTGATCTGAAAATACTTAAATGGGTAGGATTGCACACCTTAAGCTTGGAAGGAAGCTTTTTAACTTGGTCGCCGACGAGCCCCACCGCAAGAAGGAAGCTTTTCAGGACGACGACGCGCCTCACTTGGTCGCCGACGAGCCACACCGCCACGCCGCGCCTTGCTGCCGCCTTGTTGCCGACGCCCGCCGCTGACACTCGAATGATGGAAGGGTGGGCTGGAGTCGAAAGAAACCTCTCACGATTTTGCCTAGAACGAACAAAGAGATGTGCTCTGGGAACGAAGAGAGAGGAGATTTTTTTTGCTTTTTTGTTTGGTTTTGATTTTAAAAAAACCAAACAGAACCGTTAACAAAATAACGATAGGGCATTTGGCGGAAAAAAAAACCTCGGGGTTACATGGCGAAATATACAAAAAAGTGGGATACCTCGCGAATTTTATCATACTTTGGGGTTACCAGGCGAAAAAACCAAAAATTTTATATAAAACCACCCCTTATTTATATTTTGTTGCAAAGAACCACCTATATCATTATTTTTTAAGTTATCATATTACATATACTAAATTATCAAAATAAACTTAACATTTTTTATTATTTTTTGTGTATTCTCATGCGAACAAGATAAACACCCCAAATCAAGAGATGTCATCGGTGCAAACCGTAATGGACCCAAAATTCTTCCAAAACCTAGACCGAAGACGGACCAAAATAATCCACTGCATGTCAGTTCCGATTTGGTCCAAATCACTTTGGTCTCAATTATGGACTGTGTGATTTTTTTCTTCTTTTTATATATATGTTCTCTTACTAGATTTTGATGATATAAAAATAATAATATTATCAAATTTAATTAAGTCATATTTACCTTTTAAGTAGAAAATATTAATATAATTAAAATTGTGGAACTGGTCATCTCATAACAATCACTCTCGTGCGAAATGTGAACGATTCACATACGACGTGAAATATATGAAAATTCAGGCAAAAATTTATAAACTAGAGAAATTTATGCACATTTATTCCAAAGTATATGTGTTTTAAAGTGTATATTTTTTTGCCTAAATGTGTATATATTTCACATTGTATGTGTATAATTTTTAAGTGTATAAACTATGAAGTAAAATTATAGTTAAATAGAATTATTTGATAAAATAAGGATTAAGGGTGGTTGTTTGCAACAAGTTATACATAAAATGTGGTTTTATGTAAAGTGTTTCATAAAGGGTGGTTGTTTGCAAACAAGTGCAAATAAGGGATGGTTATGCATTTACTCCATTTAAAATTGTATATCATAACAAAAATCATGAAGTATAATAAAATATTAGCCGACGAATCTACTATATATCTACTAAAGTAGAAAACCTACCACGCCACGTAGCGCTCCCAAAATTAACCAAAATTTTCTGTTCTCACGTGGCATTACAGTATTGAATTTGCCACGTATCAAGCTCTCATTTTATTCGTTGGTTTTTCAAAAATAAAATAAAATATCTGCCTATATTAGTCGGATATGCATACAATATGATTATTTTGTATAATCTATTCTTTCCAAAAACGTAGCAAACAATATTCTCGGCCATATATTTTATGTACATAATCTACTATATATCTAATAAAGTAGAATACATACTACGCCACGTGGCATCCCCAAAATGAACCAAAATTTTCTGCTGCCACGTGGCATCACAGTATTGAATTTGTTACGTGTCAAGCTCTCATTTTTTCATTGTTTTTTCGAAAATCAAATAAAATCAAAGAAAATAAAATATATGCCCATATTATCCGGATATGCATACAATAAGAATATTTTATATTATCTATTCTTTTCAAAAACATAGCAAATAATATTCTCGGCCATATATTTTTTGTACGTAATCTACTATATATCTACTAAAGTAGAATACCTACTATGCCACGTGGCACCCCAAAAATGAACCAATATTTTATGTTGCCACGTGGCATCACGGTATTGAATTTGCCACGTTTCAAGCTCTCATTTTTTTCGTTGGTTTTTCGAAAATCAAATAAAATCAAAGAAAATAAAATCTCTGCCCATATTAGCCGGATATGCATACAATATGAATATTTTGTATAATCGATTCTTTCCAAAAATGTAGCAAATAATATTCTCGGCCATATATTTTTTGTACGTAATCTACTATATATCTACTAAAGTAGAATACTTACTACGCCACGTGGCGCCCAAAATGAACCAAAATTTTCTGATGCCACGTGGCATCACGGTATTGAATTTGCCACGTGTCCATCTCTCATTTTTTTCGTTGGTTTTTCGAAAATAAAAATAAAATAAAATCTCTGCCCATATTAGCCGGATATGCATACAATATGAATATTTTGTATAATATTTTCATTCCAAAAACATAGCAAACAATATTATCGATCATATATTTTTTGTACTTAATCTACTATATATCTAATAAAGTAGAATACCTACTACGTCACATTGCGCTCCCAAAATGAGCCAATTTTTTTTGCTGCCACGTGGCATCATGGTGTTGAATTTTCCACGTGTCAAGCTCTCATTTTTTCCGT
Source organism: Rheum nobile (assembly GCA_027886185.1). Classification (NCBI taxonomy): domain Eukaryota; kingdom Viridiplantae; phylum Streptophyta; class Magnoliopsida; order Caryophyllales; family Polygonaceae; genus Rheum; species Rheum nobile. Next base: position 5,660,378 of record WOAB01000163.1, read on the forward strand.
TGGTTTTTCGAAAATCAAAGAAAAAAAATATATGCCCATATTGGTCGGATATGTATACAATATGAATATTTTGTATAATCTATTCTTTCCAAAAACGTAACAAACAATATTCTTAGCCATAAATTTAAAGAACCAACTTGTACTCCGCTAAGCTAAGAAATTAGTTAAAGACAAGAAACATTTTACTTTGATTAAAACTATTATGTAGTATCATATAGATTTTTATATAAAATTAGTTTTTTGTAAAATTTATCATAGAAACATTTCATTTTTTGTTTCTCGCTCGGATAACATAATATGACTTCTATTTAACATTCAACTTTGGTTTGGAGAACTATAGTGGTTCAATATTGGTTTTGATTGTTATTTTTTTCCTATTGTATGATGTTTTTTTATGAGTATTGATGTATACAAATTAATCATCTATAAGTGCCACCATATTTGACTCTATAAACTCTAATGCCATGTTACTAAAAAAAAAAATTGCCACCATTAATTCCTCTTATTTGTGGAAATATTGTAAAGTTCTTAATTTGACAAGAAACACGTTGATTCAATAAGGTACATCTGATTATGATATCCAAGAAGCAAATGATTTTTTTGAATAGGTATTAAGCATGGGTGATGGTATTGTAGGTGATGACAATGATGGAGAAGCACAAATACAAATTTCTGATGAACTATTGGTGATAGATTATGACTTAGATCTGATTCCAGCAATTGTTAAGTGTGTTTATTTCTCTTTTTTGGACAATAAGTTGTTTTCAAAATACTTTCAAGAACGGACAATTCTTGCACCAACACATGAAGATGTAGAAAGAGTTAATGACTATATATTGTCTTTGTTACTTGGTGGTGGAAAAGTTTATCTCAATTTAGATATCACGTGCAAGACAAATTTTATTGTAGACAACGATGCAAGTGTTTTATACATCTGACTACTTGAATAATATTAGATGTTCTGGTGTCCCAAATTATATACTTAAACTTAAGGTTCAAGTCCTTATTATGTTGCTTCGAAATATTGATCAGTCATCAGGTTTATGTAATAGGACAAGATTGATAATCATGCAGCTTGACAGTCATGTCAAACAAGGAAGATTATTTCAGGCAATAATATCGGACAAATTTTGATTCCTCGCGTGCTCATATCACCATCAGACACTTCATATCCGTTCATGTTTCAATGAAGTTAATTTCCCTTGAGTGTCTGTTTTGCTATGACGATAAACAAGAGCCGGAGCCAATCACTTGCAAATGTCTGTTTGTGTCTTATATGCCATGTTTTCACTCATGGTCAGTTTTATGTTGCATCATCAAGAGTTACCAGCAAGAAATGTTTGGAGATATATGCAACAAAAAACAAAAAAAGATCTAATACTACAACCAATGTAGTATACAAGAAAGTTTTTCATAATTTGTAGCAATTTTGAACATCTTACGAGATTTTATGTTTAGGGTTTCATTTTCATGTATTAGATGAACATTTTGATTATGTTTTTTCGTTTTAGTAGTATTAATGTTAGGGATGTGGCTATCTCCACTTAAAAATTAATTAGCCAATTTTTACTATATATAAAGTTTATAGATAGTTTTGTCTTTCTTTTGATAATATTTTGTCAATTTCTTTAATTTTTTTATTCAATTAGTTCTTTTTTATATTATCATTCATCTACTTCTATAACTCTTCTATATCGATTAAATATATAATTTTGATATACTATTTTTTTAAATGTAAGGAAAAATAAACAAATCTCGTACAAGGTACTACACTAGTATTCTAGAAATATACTAACAACATTCTGGACCATTTCGTAACAATTAGGTCTTGTGTAAGAGTAGGTGCTCTCTTATGGGATCAAAGTGCTCATTCGTGACCCAACTTATTAGATTATACTTATTTAGTAAAGAGTTTATTTTAAAAAAATATTCATTTTTTACTTACATAAATTTCTATAACATTCAAATTTCAAACCTTACCTTTTTAAAAGAAACACAATATAATAAATAAAATTATAAACATATTCACCTAACAAACTCATAGAGAATATTTACCTTAACCCAATGACTTATGGGGACTTGTGTTGGTGAGGTGGATTTATGTTAAATTGGATGGAGTTAGCTTCATTAGATTCATTTAGATTGGTTTTAGATGATATATAGAAATTTGGGTGCGTTATAACTAACTTCTGTTTCAATCGAATTGATTTCACCATCAAAATTAATCCTTTATATCTTGGCTTGGAAATTTGTTATATATAATTTTTTAAAAGAAAATAAAAACATTATTTCAAAATATGAAATTCACCCAATTTTAAAAAATGCAAAATTGGTTAAGTTTTTCGATTGTGACAAAAGTAGTTTAGTATATGTTGTGTATGTAAGATGTGGTAGCCGAATGTTGGCAGAGTCTACCCCTCAATATTTTGCTGCTGCTTCTTTCAACTCTTTTTCTAGGTTTGAAATGGCAAGTCTACGTGGAAGCAAGTAGATTCCTACCTCAGCTAATACCTTCCCGTGAGCTAACTCCTCTTTATATAAGCATATCGAAATTAGGCAATATCAATCCACCATGGTTGCATTATATTCTCCTTCTTTCACAACTTCAAATGGGTTAGGATTCGCCTTTGAGGACGACCCTGCAAGTTTCCTCTTTGAAGACTTCAACTCTAGCTACTTCACACATGATGATCATCTTCCTAAGAAGCAATATTTGGCCTCATTGTCGCCGACAGATCTTGATCCTTATTCTTGCTGGGATGTTGATGAAATGATCATCACCCCTTCCTGCAACCCATCAATCTTCACGGACCCTCCGCCTTGTATGGGCGGCGGAGAACTGAATTCACCGGCGGTTTCTAGCGGCTACAGTGGAAAGACGGCGGGGTCCTCAGAGGGGGCCCGGGTGGCAGGGGATAGGAACAAGAAACAGAATCATAATGCTAGTGAGAGGATGAGGAGGATGAAAATCAACGGCTTGTATGCCTCCCTTCGCGCTCTTCTCCCCAACTCTGATCATATGGTATTCTTTCTTAGACAATTTCCTGATTTTACTTGTGTTATAATAATAAATTTATAATTGGTGTACCCATATATTTGATGTGTCAAAATGAATTTGAGTTCCTCTTAAGAATTTTAGGTCAAATGGCCGGGTTTCAATGGTCAACTAGATTTTTTAGGACTTGAGTTTGCACTGATGATGTGTTTGAATTACAAATTCTAATTCAACAGAAAAAGTTGAGCATTCCGAACACAATTGACCGTGTGGTAAAATACATACCGGAGCTACAAAAGGAGGTGCAAGTGCTCATACAGAGGAAGGAAAAGCTTCTGCCTGCTACTCCAAAATCACTAGCAGCTTCCAACAACAAAGCATGCTCTGCCGCGTGTTCGTGTGCAGTCCAAGCAACCCAGCTGGGAAACGGAGAGATTTCGGTCCAAATCTCAACACCCAAGTCATTTACCAGCACACTCGTCCCCATCTCGGAGGTCTTACGGGAGCTGGAGGAAGAAAACGGCCTTGTCGCCATCCACGTTTCATCTTCAGAATCCGCTGCAGCAAGAGTCTTCCACCACTTTCATCTCATGGTAACTTCAAAACTTTCAGCATCATTCACTTCTAGCCTGGTGCTTCAAATTTGAAATACTATGTTTTGATGTGGGTTTCAATTGTGATTAATTGACAGGAACTTGAAGCAAGTCAGAAGATGATACAATGCGAGTTATTAAAAGAGAAGGTCCTATCTCAGTGCCAGAAATGGGAGCAACTCTGCCTTTGGATGATCTCTCAAGGATTATCGTCAACTTGACCTTCCAATTGTAGGGATTAGATGCGTATAAGTGAAATTTCAGAAAACTATTTTCTAACATCTAATAAGGATCTCATGCATGAATCAATAGGTCAATTAGGAGTAGAGTTACATACCGTTTGATGCGAGTCTGAAACGTACCTGCAAGATTTCAGCGGAGATCGAAAACCCCAAGTGTGGCTTCTCTACTTGGTCCACACGAGTATGGAATCTGGATCGCCTTCGGTCTCATCTGCTAGAACGTCGAACGAAGAAGTCAAACTTGGCTTCTTGCTTGGGAGTTTGGCCGTACGTACAAAGGAAATGAGGAAGTATTGTGTGGTTCCAATAAGAAACAATTACATATACAAGATCATATCTTATCATTAGTTATGGATATAATATCTTTATATTGTTTCCATATATCTTCTAATAAGATATCTCCTTATCTAGTAATTATTAATGGTAACTCTTATCCATCAATAATAAAAGCCAATCTCTCAACATAAGCCTATGGGCCGAAATCTCCATGTCTAACATGGGCTTTCAGTTCGGTTTGATCCAGCCCGATAACTCTATGTGTGTGACCTCATAGGACCCGGTTATTATAGCCATGGGCCTAACCCGATTAAGCCCATTAATCGTAGTTAACTTCTAGCAAAGCACTACGACTCCTAAAATACCCGGATTATAAATCTCCATTAATAGTTCTATTCCATGTTCGGTAATTACACATTTGATTAAAGGACACAATTCCTTCAATCTCCCACTTGTCCTTAAAACAAGTGTGCAATGTTAAATCCTTTTGTCTCTTAATGTCTTATTTGATGATATGATGACATCCATATCTCTTATCAAATGTGTTTCTTGAACTCTCGAGTTTGAACTGTCAAATAACGGTTGATTACAGATAATCCATCCGAGCATGGCCCAGTTCTCGCTCTTCAAGTGGCCGAGATACCATTCATGTCCATGCATCGCAGTATACATGAAGCAGGAGGACTTCTCCAGTCTTGTATGACTATAGCTCCCACTCAACTTTTGGCAATCCAATCACTGCCTGTTACGGTTAGCGTTTGACAGTGTCAAAGACATACCAATCATCAAGAGAAACCATATCATACTCATGTCTGAGGAATCTACCAATCATGGTTTAACTTAAAACTCTTCAATCCCTTTTGGAGAGTCTTAAGGTGGGTCAGTCCTATACGTATCATCTATACATATCTATGTAATTGACTAGACATCTCCATGTCCCTATAGCCCATGAAACCTGGCGCTATCAGTCAACTTATAATATAATCTTCAATGAAGTCATTTATGTCCTAGTTAATGACTTAGACTATGGACTTTCAATAATTCATAACTTCAGTTCACTTAATGGGGTTTCATTCACCAAAACCCTTATGATGAGCCCATTTGCGAATTATAAATTATTTGGACATTTTATCTAATTCCAAGCAATGATTAAATAAGAATGAAAGATGTATATCATATAATCAAGCATAAAACATGTCTGACATACATAAAACAAAGTTCATAATGTAAGACAATATAATCTCAAAGTCATTCTCCAATGTGCTTGAGGCCCTTAGCCCTAGTGTGACTCTCATGCTTGGGCCTAGGCATAGGCTTGGTCAACGGATTTGCAATGTTGTCATTTGTGTGCCCTTTGCACATCCTGACGTCTCCTCTATCAACGATGTGTTGAATAAGGTGATACTTCCTCAGTACGTGTTTGGATTTAGAGCTTGAACTCGGTTCCTTGGCTTAGGCTATGGCGCCATTGTTGTCACAATAGACGCCATATGCCCTTGATATGCTAGGAACAACGCCGAGTTCATCAATAAACTGCTTAATCCAGACGGCCTCCTTTGCTGCTTCACTAGCGGCAATGTACTCTGCCTCTGTCGTAGAATTAGCCACTGTGTCCTGCTTGGAGCTCTTCCAGCTCACAACTCCTCCATTCAGGATGAAGACATATCCTGACTGGGAATCAAAATCATCCCGGTCTGTCTAGAAGCTTGCATCAGTGTATCCTCGAACGACTAACTCATCATCACCCCCAAATACCAAGAAGTCATCCTTGGTTCTTCTCAAGTACTTCATGATGTTCTTGGCTGCACACCAATGTGCCTCTCCGGGATTCGATTGGTATCTGCTACACATGCTCAGAGAAAATGCAACATCAGGGCGTGTACATATCATGGCATACATGATAGATCCTATAGCTAAAGCATAAAGGACCTTGCTTATCTTCTCTAGCTCAACAGGTGTTTTAGGACACTGCTTCTTGCTAAGGTATATGCCATGTTGCATGGGTAGAAATCATTTATTGGACTCCTGCATTTTGAACCTGTCAAGAACCTTATGTATATAAGTTCCTTGACTTAGTACAAGCACCCTCTTAGATCTATCTCTATAGATCTTGATACCCAATATGTACTCTGCTTCTCCTAAGTCCTTTGATCAGTACTATTTTGTAGTGCATATCTAGGGATTATTACCAGGTTTGAGACGCTATTTGGTAGGATTTAGAGCACAATTGGATATTATGGAGTTAGAGCGGAGAAGTGTGGTTTTGGTGGTCTAGAAGAGCTAATTGGAGACATCCAGAGGAAAAGGAGTTGACCACCTGAGGAGATTGCTAATTTCCGAAGAAAATGGCGCGGAAGAGAAGAGGCCGCGACCGCGGTCCGAAGGCCGCGCCAGCGGCCGAATTATCGGAATATAATTATGCACTTCGAGAGCAAACCGCGACCGCAGCCAAAAGGCGAGAGTCAGCCCGACGCGCTCCGAACATCTGTTTTCTTTTTCTGTTTTTCCCTTTTCATTGTTTTATTTAATTTCGAATATTAATATTTTTCCTTTTTAGGGATGCGGTTTGTGATCTTGGGCTTTAGGTTAACTTATTTAACCTAACTCTCACAGCCTCCATTGACTATCATAGATGAACCATCGAGAGATCATCGGTTTTCCATTTAGTATTGTTTTTCCTTTGAAGATTATGAAGAGCTAAGCACCCTTTGCTTAGCCCGGCAATTGAAGCTTTTTCTATGGTTTGATTGTGAGGTTAATTCCCTATTCCTATTTTCTTTGGATTTATATCTTTCTTCTTGAGCTTCATTCCATTGAGTTATATTGATTTCTCTAGATTAGCTACCTAGTGTTATTGATATTATTCATACTGCAGGATTAGGTTCTTGAATAGTATTGGTTGGATCTAACTCATAAGTTGTGGTAATTATCATTATTAATATTAGTTTCCCTAGCCTGACAACCTAGTTGAGATTAATATTATCTATAATGTTAATGATTACTTTCTGGTCAACTTGTTGAGATCAATATTATTCATCCCTAATTCAGAAGTAGCATCCATGATTATCTAGGACTGGTAGGACTAGATTGTTATGAAAGAAGAATTGATTGTATGTTAATTATTGCGGGTTGTGATTATTGACATGTATCCTGGTTGATCCTATGCTCTATGCTGTTATTGTTCGGTTGTTCAATAGCAAGTGTTGTTAGAACTGGTAGGGCTAGTAACTATATAAGATTAGGGACAAGAATAACTAAATGAAATGAATAGAGATGACCTAGGACCAATCTATCATAGAAAAAGTGGATCTTGCTTGGCTAGGTGTTTTCCCCATATTTGATTACATCCTTTGATTTGTTTATTTGCCTTGATTGCTTGTTACGAAACCAATCCAAAACCCCCCTTTGTTACTTGCATGCTAAGAAACACATAGATTGATTACTTCCTCCCTGTGGGATTCGACCCTTGCTTGCCTCTACTACTTGTTTAGGTTTGTTAGGTTTTATTTTGACCGGGTTAAGGACGACTGAAAACCCGTCTCTCAAATCGGCGCCGTTGCCGGGGATATAAACAAAATTGTGAGGTTAATTCCCTATTCCTATTTTCCCGGACAGATGGGAGATTAATGCACTACAAATTTGACAGACGGGTTTTCAGTCGTCCTTAACCCGGTCAAAATAAAACGTAACAAACCTAAACAAGTAGTAGAGGCAAGCAAGGGTCGAATCCCACAGGGAGGAAGTACTCAATCTATGTGTTTCTTAGCATGCAAGTAACAAATGGGGGTTTTGGATTGGTTTCGTAACAAGCAATCAAGGCAAATAAACAAATCAAAGGATGTAATCAAATATGGGGAAAACACCTAGCCAAACAAGATCCACTTTTTCTATGATAGATTGGTCCTAGGTCATCTCTATTCCTTTCCTTTAGTTATTCCTGTCCCTAATCTTATATAGTTACTAGCCCTACCAGTTCTAGCAACACTTGCTATTGAACAACCGAACAATAACAGCATAGAGCATAGGATTAACCAGGATACATGTCAATAATCACAACCCGTAATAATTAACATGCAATCAATTCTTCTTTGATAACAATCTAGTCCTACCAGTCCTAGATAATCATGGATGCTACTTCTGAATTAGGGATGAATAATATTGATCTCAACAAGTTGACCAGAAAGTAATAATTAACACTATAGATAATATTAATCTCAACTAGGTTGTCCGGCTAGGGAAACTAATATTAATAATGATAATTACCACAACTAATGAGTTAGATCCAACCAATACTATTCAAGAACCTAATCCTGCAGTATGAATAATATCAATAACACTAGGTAGCTAATCTAGAGAAATCAATATAACTCAATGGAATGAAGCTCAAGAAGAAAGATATAAATCCAAAGAAAATAGGAATAGGGAATTAACCTCACAATCAAACCATAGAAAAAGCTTCAATTGTCGGGCTAAGCAAAGGGTGCTTAGCTCTTCATAATCTTCAAAGGAAAAACAATACTAAATGGAAAAACGATGATCTCTCGATCATCTATGATATTCAATGGAGGCTGTGAGAGTTAGGTTAAATAAGTTAACCTAAAGCCCAAGATCGCAAACCTCATCCCTAAAAAGGAAAAATACTAATATTCGGACTTAAATAAAATAATGAAAAAGGAAAAAATAGAAAAATAAAACAGAAGTTCGGAGCGCGTCGGGTTGACTCCCGCTGATGGCCGCGGTCGCGGTTTGCTCTCGAAGTGCATAATTAATTTCCGATAATTCGGCCGCGGGCGCGGCCTTCAGGCCGCGATCGCGACCTCTTTGCTATCGCCCATCTCCTTTGGAAATCTTGCCGCGGCCTTCTGCTCTCCGCGGCTTGGTCGCGGTTTCTTCACTTCACCGCCTTCTCACGTGGTTTCTTCATGGATCTTGCTTGTCTCCTCAGGTGGTCAATTTCTCTTCTTCTGGACGTCTCCAATTAGCTCTTCTAGACGACCAAAACCACTATTCTCTGCTCCAACTCCATAATCTCCAATTGTGCATAAAATCCCACCAAATGGCACCTCAAACCTGGTAATAATCCCTAGAAATGTGCTATAAAATAGCACTGATCAAATCCCCCATGCTTAAACCTTGCTCGTCCTCGAGTAAGCTAAAGTAAACCTACTCCTCCAATCAAATCCCCAAGGCTTCAGGAAGCATAGAAAATTCAACCTCCAAGAATTACACCAAACAATAAACTCCAGGCAACCATACAAAATAAGCTCATCACAATAACTACAACATCAAATCAACACCCCACACAGTCAAGCTAAAAGAAAAGCAGAATACTTCCCCCAACCTTATCCCAAACACCATAGAGTGGAAAAAATTCTAATCCTATCTCTCATCTATCTTCTTATTCCTCCAGAGTGACCTACCCGAAACCTCCTTATGACTCCTCTTCTTATGACGCCTCGCCAAGTAAAATAGGGATTCCTAGAAATCGCTCTTCTTCTTTTCACTCATTTTGCCAAGGCGCCCTTTCGGGTTTTCACCAAGCCACTCATTTCATTTTTCATAGATGGGCTCACAGTATGATCACATCACTCTTGACCTCTTATTACCCCAGCCTAATGCTGGTCCAAACCACCTGCTTATTACCTAGGCCGCCCTCTCGGGTTTTCGACCTATCCCAGGATTTTAATTTTAGCATTTTTTCAAATTTTGTGGCTCTTTTCTTTTTTCTTTTTCTCCTCAGCGACATAGAAATATAAAACCCTCCCCCATGCTTAAACATTGCATTGCCCTTAATGTAATGAAAGACAAAAGAATAGAAGCATAGGGAAAAGAAGGAATAAACTCACAAATGTCGTCGAGTTGGCTTGGACACTTTCGTTGTTGCTGGCGGTCCGCATAATATGCACCGGTCGCTGGTGTTGGGTGGGTGTCATCATCAACTCCAACATCTTCTCCTACCGTGCAACCAAAATGTACCACTTGGTGAGTAGTGGTAAAACAATGATGCCGGGGTTGCACGGCCTTCAAATACCATAAAAAATAGGCCCAGATATGATCGTGGTGTGGGCCATGAGTGGTCTTCCTTCGCGGCTGTCGACTGTGGGGCCGCCATCGTTGCCAATAAATTGTGTAGCGAAAATTTACTCCATTGGAAACATGCGCACCCCGTTCCATGGTAATACTGGACAGCTCGTACTCGTACAACTTTTTGTTGTTGTTGTTGTTGCCCCCCGTTTAAGGTTTTTTTCGGGGGGTTGACTAGTGCAGGGACAGGAGAGACTTACAATGGTGGTAATTACCTTCTTCAATAAGCATGGGTCTCTTCCCTACAGGTTAGTCGGAAACAAAAACAAAAACAAAAACAAGGCAAAAACAAACAAAACTAATGCAAAAATAAAGAAAGAAAAGCAAAGAAAATAATACATACCTCGGGTTGCCTCCCGGACAGCGCCTTAGTTATTGTCATGGCATGACATACCGCTTCCTCGTCCTCAACTTGGTTCGCTCACCTCCAATGAGCGCTCGGGATCCCCATCATGAGGGTGTCTCTTCTGGTCGTCTATGCTGAACCCGACCGTCTCCCCATCAAACTCCATTGTGAGCGAACCGCTACTCACATCAATATTTGTATTGGTCGTGTTCATAAACGGCCTTCCCAGCATCACAGGTGAATCCTTGTCCTGCCCAGTGTCCATGACGAAGAAGTCTGCAGGGAACACTAAGTGGTCCACCTGTACCAACACATCCTGCAGAATTCCCTTTAGATTGACAATTGAATTGTCCACCAGTTGGATGACAATCCCCGTCTTCTCAAGTGGCCCCACGTCTAAGGACTCGTAGTGAGCGAGTGGCAGCACATTGATAGAGGCACCCAAGTCAAGTAATTCCCTGTCGAACAGGGTACCTCCAATCTTGCAGGGAATGGTGAACATCCCTGGATCATCTGCCTTCTTGGGTATCCGCTTTTGCAGTATAGCGTACACGTTCTCACTCACCACCACCTTCTTCTTCTCCTTCACTGAGCGCTTCCTCTTTTGTGTGCAGATCTCCTTCAAAAATTTAGCATAACGAGGGACACTAGTCAAAAGTTTAAGCAAATGGACATTTACCTCGCAGTTGCTCACCCATTCGAACATATCCTTATCCCTGACAGGCTTCCTGGTGTCCGCTAGAGCCTTTGGGAATGGCGCGGGAGGCTTCTCGGAGAAGAGGGGAGGAAAATCAGGTCGTACGTAGTCGTCCACGTACACAGGGGCCTGGCCGCGGCCGCGGTTTAGGGACCGCGGTCGCGGTTGCTTCAGAACTTCAAAAATCTTCTCAGCTAAGAGGCCGCGGTCGCGGCCTTCGTGCCGCGATCGCGGTTTGCTCTCGACCTTGGGGGAGAATAAATCAGCATTTTCATCAGCGAACAGGCCGCTGTCGCGACTCCTTCTCTCCCTTGCCGAACTCGCCTTCGACCTCGTTTTCTTGGTGGCTTTCCTCCTTGGTCACCTGAACCTCCTTCTCAGCAGCCTTCCTGGCCTCTATCTCAGCACCACTTCTCAGCATCATGGCGCACACATTCTCCTTCGGGTTGACTACCGTTTGAGAGGATAGTTTCCCCAACGCATGAGCCTCTAGCCTGCTCACCGCCATAGACAGTTGACCCATCTGCTTCTCTAGGTTTTGAATATTGGATTTATGTTCCTGCTGATTCTGGGCCACCGTATTTGCTAGCGCTTGGATATGTGCTCCCATCTCTTTATTTGTTTGGACCATAGCATTTGACATTAATAGTATGCCTTGGTTGAGAGCTTTTATCTGGTCGTCGACGGATGTAGAGACACTGGAACTCTGGCCCTGGGGTCTTTGTTCATAAGGAGCTCTAAATTGTTGCTGACCCCCAGGCTGCTGGTACTGCTGCGGGCGCTGGAGAAACTATGGGGGCCTCTGCTGATAGTCCTGGGTCTCCTGCCCATGATGAGTGTTCTGTTGGTTCCCGTACCTCAAATTTGGGTGATCTCTCCACCCGGGATTGTAGGTGCTGGAGTACGGGTCATATTTTGGCCTTTGAGGGCCATATCCGCCAATAGCGTTCACCTCAGCAGTTGGTTCTTGCAGGGTGGGACATGCATCAGTTGGATGTGTATTCTCATAGCATATCCCACATGATTTGACTTGCTGCAAGCCACCTCTCATCATGCATCTTTTCATCATCTCTTTCATCTCAGCCACTTCAGCAAGAAGAGTAGAATTGGGCTGAGACTCTGCAGCTTTCACGGATTGGGTGCCCGCCCTTTTACTGAACTGTCTTGAGCCCTCAGATAGCTCAAAGAAGGTCTCAAAAGCTGCAGCAAAAGTCTTGTTGAGGATGTTCCCTCCACAAGCAACGTTCACCATCCTTCTCTCTTCATCAAGAAGACCACCGTACAAATAAAGTACGAGGTCCTGCTCAGAATAGCCGTGGAAGGGGCAGCTAGATATCATCTTCTTGAACCGCTCGTAATACTCGTAGAGCGATTCACCAGACTGTTGCTCGATGTTGCTGATAGCTCGCTTCAAGCTGTTCAGTTTTGTAGCCGGAAAGTACTTCTCCAGGAAGACTTTCTTCATCTTGACCCATGTGTCAATGCTCCCTAGAGTGAGATAGTAGAACCAGTCATTGGCCGCATCCTTTAGTGAAAAAGGAAAGGCCCTCAACTTAATCTGGTCCTCAGTCACATTCTTCGGCTTCATACTGCTACACACCGAATGAAACTCAGCAAGATGCTTATTGGGGTCTTCACCACTCATCCCATGGAAGTGGGGGAGTAAGTGGATTAACCCAGACTTCAACTCGAAATTTACGTCCTCAGCCAACTCAGGAAACCGCACAGCCAGCGGTTGCTGCTGCAGGTTGGGCGCAGTCAACTGCCTCAACGTCTGTTCTTCTTCAGTCATCTCGAACGCAGGATTATCAAAAACCAAAGCACGATTTACTTTGCGACTCTGGGAAAGAGTCCTCTCAATCTCTGAATCAACACCAAGTAGAGGGGAGTTAGTAGCACGGGTGTGGACCATAAGATAGATCCACACCAAAGGAACACACACACACACACACAAACACACAGAAAAATCAACACTTGCATTCCCCGGCAACGGCGCCAATTTTGACAAGCGATTGTCGTATACCATTAAATCAAAATAAACCTAGACAAACCTAAACAAGTAGTTAGGGCAAGTAAGGATCGAATCCACAGGGAGGAAGAGATTAATCTATGTGTTGTTCGCATGCAATAGTAACAAGAGGGGGGAGTTTTTAGTTGGTTTTGTAATCAAGAAAGTAAACAAAGCAAATAAGCCAAGAGTGTAATCAAATGTGGGAAAAACACTTAGCCAAACAAGATCCACTTTTCCTATGGTAGATTGGTCCTAGGTTCTCTCTATTCCTTTCCTTTGTTTATTCCTGTCCCTATTCTTGTATAGTTACTAGTCCTACCAGTCCTAGCAACTCTTATTATTGAACGCACAAGAAACAATCAAGATTTAGAACAATAATAGCATTGGGCATAGGATCAAACCAGGATACATGTCAAATAATCACAACCCGCAATAATTTAACATGCAATCAATCTTCTTTCATAATAATCTAGTCCTACCAGTCCTAGATAATTATGGATGCTACTCTAGATAAATAATCACCGACCGGTCAATTCCAAACCCTAGCAATAGATAATTACTAAACCTAACTAGGTGATCAGTCTAGTCAAATCAATAACAATCCATATGAATAAGTGCACGAAGAAAGATATAAACCCAAAGGAAATAGGAAATAGAGAATTAACCTCGCAATCAAACCATAGAAAAAGCTTCACATGCCGGACTAAGCAATGGGTGCTTAGCTACTCATAGTACTGAAAGACATAATTGTTGAAAGGGAAAAACTCTGAATACTGAACATACGATAACCGGGGTTTATCTATGATCCCTTTTAATGGAGGCTGTGAGAGTTAGGTTAAATAAGTTAACCTAAAGCCCAAGATCACAAACCTCGTCCCTAAAAAAGGAAAAATACTAATATTCGGAATTAAATAAAACAACGAAAAAGGAAAAACAGAAAAAGAAAACAGAAGTTCGGATCGCGTCGAGCTGACTCCCGCTGATGGCCGCGGTCGCGGTTTTCTCTCGAAGTGCATAATTAATTTCCGATAATTCGGCCGCGGGCGTGGCCTCCTCGCTATCGCCCATCTCCTTCGGAAATCTTGCCGCGGCCTTCTGCTCCCCGCGGCTTGGTCGCGGTTTCTTCACTTCACCGCCTTCTCACGTGGTTTCTTCATGGATCTTGCTCGTCTCCTCAGGTGGTCAATTTCTCTTCTTCTGGATGTCTCCAATCAGCTCCTCCAGACCACCAAAACCACATTTCTCTGCTCCAACTCCATAATCTCCAATTGTACATAAAATCCCACCAAATGGCGCCTCAAACCTGGTAATAATCCCTAGAAATGTGCTACAAACCTAAACAAGTAGTAGAGGCAATCAATTGTATGACTGGTTGTATTTGCTTTCTCGGTCCCATATGCTTCTCGGCAGCCCATTCCAATGCAAATCATCAGCGCTGACATCATGGTGACGTCAAGCCTCCGCCTCTTTCCAGCTTCAATTCCCGGATTTCACTTCACGCATGGGCTCCAGCGTTCACGTAGGCCTTTCAGCATTCACTTGGGCCTTTCCTCATCCAATTCGACCCAACATTAAAGGCAACATGCGGCTTCTATTTAATAACGTTACTTTGCTATGCGAGGGGGCCGCGGTCGCGGCCTTCGGACCGCGGTCGCGGTTTGCTCTCGAATTGGCCTAATTAATTTCCAAATTTGGCCGCCGGCGCGGCCTTCGGACCGCGGTCGCGGCCTCTTCTCTTCCGCGCCATTTTCTTCGGAAATTAGCCATCTCCTCAGGTGGTCAACTCATTTTCCTCTGAATGTCTCCAATTAGCTTTTCTAGACCACCAAAACCACACTTTTCCGCTCCAACTCCATAATCTCCAATTATGCTCTAAATCCTACCAAATAGCGCCTCAAACCTGGTAATAATCCCTAGATATGCACTACAAAATAGTACTAATCAAATCCCCCATGCTTAAACCTTGCTCGTCCTCGAGTAAGCTAAAGTCAACCTACTCCTCCAATTAATGCCCAAGGTTTCAGGAAGCAATGAAAACTCAACCTCCAAGAATCATACCTAACAATAAACTCCAGGCAACCATACAACAATAAGCTCAGCACAAAAGACCACAACATCCAATCAATAAATCTCAACACCCCACACATCCGAGCTAAAAGGAAAGAAGAATACTTCCCCCAGGCTTATCCCAAACACCATAGAGTGAATCAAATCTAATCCTATCTCCCATATATCTTCTTATCCCTCCAGAGTAACCTACCCAAAACCTCCTTATAACTCCTCTTCTTATGCCACCGCGCCAGGAAAAATGAGGAATCCTAAAAATCACTCTTCTTCTTTTCACTCATTTTGCCAAGGCGCCCTTTCGGGTTTTCACCAAGACACTCATTTCATTTTTCAATAGATGGGCTCACAGTATACTCACATCACTCTTGACCAATTATTACCCCAGCCTAATGCTGGTCTAGGCCATCTGCTTATTACCTAGGCCGCCTCTCGGGTTTTTGACCTATCCCAGGATTTCAATGTATGCCTTTTTTTTTCAAATTTTTGGCTTTTTTTCTTTTTATTCATCTCCTCAGCGGCATAAAGTATAAAACCCTCCCCCATTCTTAAACATTGCATTGTCCTCAATGTAATGAAAGACAAAAGAATAAAGCACATGGAAGAGAGGAAATAAGTTCACAAATGTCGCCGAGTTGGCTTGGACACTTCCATTGTCGCTGGCGGTGTACTCCATATATGCCCAGGTCACCAGTGTTGGGCGGGTGTCTTCATCAATTCCAGCGTCTTCATTACCGTGCAACCAATAGGGAACCACTTGGTGAGTAGTGGTATAACATGTATGGCGGGGTTGCACGATGATACACACGATTATGTTGTGTGTATTGACGGGGTTTTGGCATGGTTTTAGTGGTGTTTTAGGATGCTTTGAAGGTGATTTGGAGACTTGGCGAGGAGGTACGGAAGTTGCATTTTTGGAGCCTTAGGAGCTGAGGAGCGAAGGATGAAGAAACAGAATTGCGGCGACCGCCGCGGAAGAAACAGTGACCGCCGTTAATTGCCCTGGAGAGACCTTAGCTACGACCTGGAAATGGCGACCGCCGTTTAATTGCGACGCCCGCCGCATTTACGACGATCGCCGTGGAAGAAGCAGCGACCGCTGCTTCATTACGGCGATCGCCGTTAATTGCTCAACCAAGGGAGCTGCCTATGACATGAAAACGGCGACCGCCGCAATTACGGCGACCGCCGCCCTCTCCACGGCGCCCGCCATTTTCTCCTTCCTCACTCACGCTATTTGCAGCAAAATGACAGTGACCGCCGTTTTAATACAGCGATCGCCGCCGGTTCAGGTTCGACTACTATCCCTTGTTTTAAGAAAAAAAAAAGGGCTCCGAAAAAACCCTAAACGGGACGCAAAAGACAAAAATAAAACCCCCGAAAAGACCTTAAACGGGGAGAAAAAGTCAAAAATCAGATAAAAAAAAAGAACCCCGAAAACACCTTAAACGGGGTGTAAAAGGCATAAAAAGAAACCCGTTAAAACCAAACGGGGGTAAAAGCCACACAAAAAAAAAATTGAAAAAAAAAGGGGACAACCCCCCCCCCTGATCTGTAAAATAACCCAACCCCACCCCTACCTATCAAACTCCCCCTACCCACTCTCTCTCCCTCTTACCGAACCTCTCAAACCCTAGCCCCCCCAATTTCCAGCGACCGCCGCACCAGGAGCCCCCCCGCCGCCAGCCCGCTGCAAGCCACAACACACCCGGCGACCGCCGCTGTCCAGATCTGACGTGGCTGCGGAATTTTGCTCACGGCGACCGCCGTATTCATCGCAGCGACCGCCGCTCCTAGCAGCGACCGCCGTATTCCGCGCGACGACCGCCGTTTCCTCGCGTTCTGGTGATTTCTTTGCCCTGATTTTGATTTTGATTGTGTTGATGTCTATATTTGTCATGTCTGGACTATTGAAACGCACATTCTCGTCTCGTAAGAAATCATCGGGGGGTGAGGCCTCTCGTAAGAAATCATCGGGGGTTGAGGAGTCCCGTCGGAGGTTTATACTGGATAAGGAGTTCCAGTCTACATTATTCTTCGACCCAGAGACCATGCGAGAATTGAAGATTTATGAATGCACGCAGCAGCTCTTTGTTAAAGGAGGGTTGGGTGGTTTCTACCACTTAGCGGCACCCACCTTCCCTGTCTGGACTGTGGAATTCCTGGCTAGTTTTGAGAATCATTGTGATACGAAAAGTATTACATTCAGTCTAGATGGCAGCAGGCATTCGATGTCCTATGCGGACCTTGACACATCGCTTGGGATTACCAGGCCACCATCTTCTAAGAGGGCGTGGGCGGACACCAACGAGTTCTTTACTTTTTGGTATCACTCTACAGGGACTGATATATTTGACCCGCAGGGCGGAGAATATAACTACAAGTGGTCGCATCCGGGCTTGCGACTAGCTCACAAGGTAGTGCGGATGGCCTTCCATGGCCAGTCCGAGTTAAACAAGGTCCCATACGATGACTTGTACGCGGTGTGGAGTATGACCCCGGAGTGCCCCTTAGTGTGGAGTTGGCGCTCCCACTTTATTGCTTCCTGCAGGAAATTTCAGGAGAACAAGAAGCACAAGATTGTCATTGGGGGCATGATTACTCTGATCGGCCGTCACCTGGGCCTCGAGCAGCCTGACCCTTCCCAGCAGCTCTCTGCTGCCTTTATATATGATTGAAGGCAACTCAAGACGTCCACTGTTGTGTCTGGGACCGGGTCGAACCCGAAGTTCTGGCTGTATGGTTCGCGGGGCTGTTACCGGATCCCCATCCCTTTCCCCTTTGAGGTGATCTGTGGCCCACGCTATAGGGATTTTGATGTGTGCCGACACCGTGTGGGAGCTGGTGGTGGTTCAGCTGCAGGCCGTTCAGCCGCTGGTTCTTCTGCTGTCCCTGTGGCGCAGCCTGATGAGGGTGATGATGACAGTGATGATGAGGATGATGATGAGGATACCGCTATGCCTGAGGTGCAGGCTGCCGCTACTGCTGTGCCGCGTGGAGACTATCAGCGGCAGATGTGGGAGATGGTCTAGGACATTGACACGCGCCAGCGGTCCATTCAGTCGGACCTCGCTGGGTATCACCAGGAGTCAAGGGATCATTACGCGACGCAGGCCCAAGACATCCATGCAATGGAGGAGCAGATGAGGCAGTGGAACCTTTTCATGGGTTCCAAGTATCCAGACTTTCCACCGCAGCAGCAGTAGTGGTACATTCTTTCCTTCCCCTCTTTTATTATGTCTGATTTCATTGAGGACAATGCTTATTTTAAGTGTGGGGGAGGTGATTATGTACTTATGTATTGCTTTTATCTCATTAAAAAAAAAAGACAAAAAAAAGAAAAGAGCCACAAAATGAAAAAAGGCAAATAAAAAATCCTGGGATGGACTGAAAACCCAAAAGGGCAGTCCAGGTAAAAAGCAGGTAATCCGACAGGCATTAGGCCTGGGCAAAAGTGGATTCAGAGTGATGTGAGGCGGTGAGTCCATCTATGATAACATGAAATGCATGAAATGAGTGGCTAGGATGAAAACCCGAAAGGGCTCCTAGGCAAAATGAGTGAAAAGAAGAGGAGTGTTTTCTAGGATCTCATTTTACCGGCGGGGCGACATAAGAAGAGGAGACAAAGAAGGATTGTCGGGTAGGTCACTTTGGGAGAATAAGAAGTCATAGATGGAGGTTAGGACTAGTGGCTACTTACATTTTTGGATGACCGGGATAAGCTTGGGGGAAGTATTCTGCTTGCCCTTAAGCTTGGATGTGTGTCGTGTTGCTGCTGAGGAGTATATTGTTATTGTTGTGTGCTTGTGTTGATGTTGTGCTGATTACGATGCTGGAGTTGAGGGTGTAATTGTGTTGTGGTCGGTTGGTTGAGGGATGTTGAGCTTTCATGTAGATGCTTTTACTCTTAGTTGCAAGCTTCTTTACATGTTGATGATCTAGGTGCTTCATTGGTAATGGGTGATAGTTCTCTATCCACTCGAGACGAGTAGAGATTCAAGTGTGGGGGAGTTTGATACACACGATTATGTTGTGTGTATTGACGGAGTTTTGGCATGGTTTTAGTGGTGTTTTAGGATGCTTTGAAGGTGATTTGGAGACTTGGCGAGGAGGTGCGGAAGTTGCATTTTTGGAGCCTTAGGAGCTGAGGAGCGAAGGATGAAGAAACAGAATTGCGGCGACCGCCGCGGAAGAAACAACGACCGCCGTTAATTGCCCTGGAGAGACCTTAGCTACGACCTGGAAATGGCGACCGCCGTTTAATTGCGGCGCCCGCCGCATTTATGGCGATCGCCGTGGAAGAAGCAGCGGCCGCCGCCGACGGAAGCATCGCCGAGCCGATTGCCTTTTCGGATGTATTTTGTATTACTTTATTAGTTTTTTATTATTTCTTTTTAGGATAATTTCAGATTATTTTCCTTTGGTATTTAAGGGTTGAGAAAACTTGTTTCTTCTATCTCGGAACCCTAATTTCTTATTCTACGTATTCTCTTGCTATGAAGAACTAAGCCTCTCTTGCTTAGTCAGACATTGAAGCTTTTCGTGTGATTCAGTTGTGAGATTCTTATTCCTAATCTATTGCATGGTTTTTATCTCTTCTCTTGTTTGATTTCTTAAGATTGATATTGATAATTTCTAGTCTGATCAACTAGGGTTTGTCGTTATTTATCTATTGCTAGGTTTAGATTGTTACTGGTTGAGCATATCTATTCCATAGTAGCAACTGTATCGTGTTAGTAACTGGTTGTGCTAATCTTATATAGAAGAGAATTGATTTACATTCTAGGGTAAAAACTGGTTGTTTTATTCTAGGGTTGTATCTAACTATATTCCTATCCATAAGGTTGCTGTTAAACTGAATCTTGATAGTTTCAGGGTTGTTTAATTAGTTAGTTCTAATAGTATCTGGTTGTGCTATTAGTTACATCTGAAAAGGAATTGGAATTACCATTACATGCGATTTTGAGTAGTATCTATGATCAACTTGTCATTCGAATAGTGGATATTGTTTGACTGAGTGTTTTCCCAATAACTGATTTCATCACCTTTAATTGCTTATTTACCATTTGCATGCTTGGCTACTAAAACAAACCTACAAAACCCCCCTTTGGTTGCTTTAAATTGACATACATATTGCATACTGCGATAGACTTTGTTTCCCTACGGATTCGACCCTTACTTACCTAGGACTACGTTTTAGGGTTTGTTTGGATACTTTGCATAGTAGGAATTAGAACGGCAAATTCCTGTTATCACATGACCTTCAATGACCACAAAAATAGGCCCAGATATGATCGTGGTGTGGGCCTCTGGTGGTGGTCCTCACCTGCCAATTGTAGGGCCATCATCGTTGTCAAATCAAGTGTAGGGAAATGTATCCTCCTTGGCAACATGATGCACACCATCTCCATGAGAAACTCTGGACAGCTGGCCTTCGGTAATTTTTTTTTATATATTTTTTTATGTTTTCGGTTTTTTTTTTTTTTTTTTTTTTTTTTTCTCCCCGTTTAATGTTTTTTCGGGGAGTGACTTAGTGCAGGGAAAGAAGACTTACATTGGTGTGGAAACACCTTCTTCAATAGGCATAGGTCTCTTCCCTGTAGGTTAGTCGGAAACAAAAACAAAAACAAAGCAAAAACAAAACACACCAAAACAAATGCAAAAACAAAGAAAAGAAAAGTAAGGAAAGAATTCCATACCTCGGGTTGCCTCCGGACAGCGCCTTAGTTATTGTCATGGCATGACATGCTACTCAAAACTCCTCAACTCGGGTTGGTCCTAGCACTTGAACTCCTGAGATCTATATCAGGGGGATGCCTCTTTGTGTGCTCCATGTTGAGCATTGCCCTCAGTCTCTTGTACTTCGTGGTGGGTGGAAATGGCCTACCCAGCATCTCAGGGGTTGCATGTATATCATGCCCCGTATCCAGCATGTAAGAATTTGCCACCTGAATCAAGGCCTCCTTCTTGTACTTCCCCTTTGATTTTTTTTTATGTTGCCCAGCACCCTTAAAAATTATATGTAGCACGGGGCGCTGTTTGCTAATTGGACCAAAGGGATGGTTGCCTTGCAGCTACTGAAGGTGTCAAATAAGCCTTTGTCGTTCTCCACCTTTTGGGTGTCCTTCAGAGCCTCAGGGAAGGGCGTAACGGGGTGCAGCGAGACAAGTGGGAAAGAGTTTAGATGCACATACTCATCATAGGCGTCCTCGAGAGGGTCGGGGGCATTTTCAGGAGGAACAACCGCTTCTGGGGAAGAACCGCGATCGTGGTTGGGAGGCCGCGGTCGCAGCGACATCAAATCTTCGAAGATTTCCCCCGCTGCTGGGCCGGGGTCACGGTTTTCAGGACGCGGCCGCGGTTTGCTCTCGACTTCTGGGAGATTTAATTCCGCGATTAAGCCGCGGTCGCGGCCTTCGGGCCGCGGTCGCGGTTCCTGTTCGCCCTCGCCATTCTCGCTCTCGACCACCTTTCCTTCGTGGTGCTCTCCCTTGGTCTCCTGGACCTCCTTCTCCTTGACTCTTTAAGCCTCAATCTCAGCCTCGCACCTCAGCGTCATAGCATAGACAGTCTCTCGTGGGTTCTCTACTGCAGGAATTGGTAGTTGTCCGGATTTCGACTCAATCAACTTTTGACTCAGTTGGGTAAACTGGCTTTGGAGACTGAAAATCACCTCTTGCTGCTGTTGGTCCCTCTGAGCTATGGTTGTTTGAATAGAGGAAACGTTCTGGGCCAAGGTTGCTATGCTTTGAATCAGAGTGTTGAGTACATCAGCATTGGGTGCAGGCAAGCTTGCATTTTGTCCTTAGAATCCATGTGCAAATGGTTGCCCGTACTCTGGTTGATTTCCATTCAGACCTGGGTTATAGTGCTCCCTCCACCTGAGGTGTAGGTGTTCGGATACGGATCATGTCCCAGTCTTTGCGAGTTTACTGCCACTACGAATTCGAAAAGTCTTGGACAATCATCAGTGGTGTGCAGCATTTTGTGACAGATTCTGCAGGGTGTGACTGGGTCTTTCTGCACTCGAATTGGGGGGTTTTCGCATGGCTCTCCCCATAATTCCGTATCTGAATCAAAATCAGAAAAAGAAGACATAAATCAGTAGCACTGGTGTGGACCGTAAGATAGGTCCACACCAAAGTAACACGCACACAAACAAACACACAGAAAGATCAAATCTTGCCTCCCCGGCAACGGCGCCAATTTGACATACGGGTTAAGGACGACTGAAAACCCGTATGTCAAATTTATTTGATCAGTAATATTTTATAGTGCATATCTAGGGATTATTACCAGGTTTGATATGCTATTTGGTAGGATTTAGAGCACAATTGGAGATTATGGAGTTGGAGCGGAAAAGTGTGGTTTTGGTGGTCTAGAAGAGATAATTAGAGACATCCAGAGGAAAAGGAGTTGAACACCTGAGGAGATGGCTAATTTCCGAACAAAATCGCATGGAAGAGAAGAGGCCGCGACCGCGGTCCAAAGGCCGCGCCCGTGGCCAAATTAGGAAATTAATTGGCCACTTCGAGAGAAAACCGCGACCGCGGCCCGAAGGCCGCGACCGCGACCCCGTCGCATAGCAAAGTAACGTGATTAAATAGAAGCTGCATGCTGCCTTTAATGTTGGGCCGAATTGGATGAGGAAAGGCCCAAGTGAATGCTGAAGAGGCCCACGTGAACGCTGGAGCCCATGCGTGAAGTGAAATCCGGGAATTGAAGCTGGAAAGAGGCGGAGGCTTGACGTCACCATGATGTCAATTACGGGATTTTATGTTATTATTTTTTTATTATTATTTTGATTATTTTACACACTTTTAGAATTAGGTTAAAAACAACTTTTAATTAACCTAGTTGCAAAACCATCGAGAGATCATTGTTTTTCCATTTAGTATTGTTTTTCCTTTGAAGATTATGAAGAGCTAAGCACCCTTTGCTTAGCCAGGCAATTGAAGCTTTTTCTATGGTTTGATTGTGAGGTTAATTCCCTATTCCTATTTTCTTTGGATTTATATCTTTCTTCTTGAGCTTCATTCCATTGAGTTATATTGATTTCTCTAGATTAGCTACCTAGTGTTATTTATATTATTCATACTGCAGGATTAGGTTCTTGAATAGTATTGGTTGGATCTAACTCATAAGTTGTGGTAATTATCATTATTAATATTAGTTTCCCTAGCCTGACAACCTAGTTGAGATTAATATTATCTATAATGTTAATGATTACTTTCTGGTCAACTTGTTGAGATCAATATTATTCATCCCTAATTCAGAAGTAGCATCCATGATTATCTAGGACTGGTAGGACTAGATTGTTATGAAAGAAGAATTGATTGTATGTTAATTATTGCGGGTTGTGATTATTGACATGTATCCTGGTTGATCCTATGCTCTATGCTATTATTGTTCGGTTGTTCAATAGCAAGTGTTGTTAGAACTGGTAGGGCTAGTAACTATATAAGATTAGGGACAAGAATAACTAAAGGAAATGAATAGAGATGACCTAGGACCAATCTATCATAGAAAAAGTGGATCTTGCTTGGCTAGGTGTTTTCCCCATATTTGATTACATCCTTTGATTTGTTTATTTGCCTTGATTGCTTGTTACGAAACCAATCCAAAACCCCCTTTGTTACTTGCATGCTAAGAAACACATAGATTGATTACTTCCTCCCTGTGGGATTCGACCCTTGCTTGCCTCTACTACTTGTTTAGGTCTGTTAGGTTTTATTTTGACCGGGTTAAGGACGACTGAAAACCCGTCTCTCAAATCGGCGCCGTTGCCGGGGAGGCAAGATTTGATCTTTTTGTGTGTTTGTTTGTGTGCGTGTTACTTTAGATAGGTCCACACCAGTGCTACTGATTTATGTCTTCTTTTTTTGATTTTGATTCAGATACGGAATTCTGGGGAGAGCAATGCGAAAACCCCCCAATTCGAGTGCAGAAAGACCTAGTTAGACACTGCAGAATCTGTCACGAAACGCTGCACACCACTGATGATTGTCCAAGACTTTCCGAATTTGCAGCGGCAGTAAACTCGCAAATACTGGGACATGAGCCGTATCCAAACACCTACACCTCAGGGTGGAGGGAGCACCATAACCCAGGTCTGAATAGAAATCAACCAGAGTACGGGCAACCATTTGCACATGGATTCCAAGGACAAAACGCAAGCTTGCCTGCACCCAATGCTGATGTACTCAACAGTCTGATTCAAAGCATAGCAACATTGGCCCAGAACGTGTCCTCTATTCAAACAACCATAGCTCAGAGGGACCAACAGCAGCAAGAGGCAATTTTCAATCTCCAAAGCCAGTTTACCCAACTGAGTCAAAAGTTGATTGAGTCGAAATCCGGACAACTACCAATTCCTGCGGTAGAGAACCCACGAGAGACTGTCTATGCTATGACGCTGAGGTGCGGGGCTGAGATTGAGGCTGAAAGAGTCAAGGAGAAGGAGGTCTAGGAGACCAAGGGAGAGCACCACGAAGAAAAGGTGGTCGAGAGCAAGAATGGCGAGGGCGAACAGGAACCGCGACCGCGGCCCAAAGGCCGCGACTGCGGCTTAATCGCAGAATTAAATCTCCCAGAAGTCGAGAGCAAACCGCGGCCGCGGCCTGAAAACCGCGACCGCAGCCCAGCAGCGGGGGAAATCTTCGAAGATTTGACGTCGCCGCGACCGCGGCCTCCCAACCGTGATCGCGGTTCTTCCCCAGAAGCGGTTGTTCCTCCCGAAAATGCCCCCGACCCTCTCGAGGACGCCTATGATGAGTATGTGCATCTAAACTCCTTCCCACTTGTCTCGCTGCACCCCTTTACGGCCTTTCCCGAGGCTCTGAAGGATACCCAAAAGGTGGAGAACGACAAAGGCTTATTTGACACCTTCAGTAGCTGCAAGGCAACCATCCCTTTGGTCCAATTAGCAAACAGCGCCCCATGCTACATAGAATTTTTAAGGGTGTTGGGCAACATAAAAAAGAAACCAAAGGGGAAGCACAAGAAGGAGGCCTTGATTCAGGTAGCAAATTCTTACATGCTGGATACGGGGCATGATATACATGCAACCCCTGAGATGTTGGGTAGGCCATTTCTGAAGATGGCAAGTGCGTTCATGGATATGCACAACGGTCCACCCACCACGAAGTACAAGAGACTGGGGGCAATGCTCAACATGGAGTACACAAAGAGGCATCCCCCTGATATAGATCTTAGGAGTTCAAGTGCTTGGACCAACCCGAGTTGAGGAGTTTTGAGTAGTATGTCATGCCATGTCAATAACTAAGGCGCTGTCTGGGAGGCAACCCGAGGTATGAAATTCTTTCCCTACTTTTCTTTTCTTTGTTTTTGCACTTGTTTTGGTGTGTTTTCTTTTTGCTTTGTTTTTGTTTCCGACTAACCTAGATGGAAGAAACTTATGCCTATTGAAGAAGGTGTTTCCACACCAATGTAAGTCTTCTTTCCCTGCACTAAGTCACTCCCTGAAAAAACATTAAACGGGGAGCAAAAAAAAAAAAATTCCAAAAAAAAAATCCGAAGAAAAAAACATAAAAAAAAAAAAATTTACCGAAGGCCAACTGTCCAGAGTTTCTCATGGAGATGGTGCGCATCATGTTGCCAAGGAGGATACATTGCCCTACGCTTGATTTGGCAACGATGATGGCCCTACAATTGGCAGCTGAGGAGGACCACCACCAGAGGCCCACACCACGATCATATCTAGGCCTATTTTTGTGGTCTTTGAAGGCCGTGCAACCCCGCCATACATGCTATACCACTACTCACCAAGTGGTTCCCTATTGGTTGCACGGTAATGAAGACGCTGGAATTGATGAAGACACCCGCCCAACACTGGAGACCTAGGCATATATGGAGTAAACCACCAGCGACAACGGAAGTGTCTAAGCCAGCTCGGCGACATTTGTGAGCTTATTTCCTCTCTTCCCTGTGCTTTATGCTTTTGTCTTTCATTACATTGAGGACAATGCAATGTTTAAGCATGGGGGAGGATTTTATACTTTATGTCGCTGAGGAGATGAATAAAAAGAAAAAAAGCCAAAAATTTGAAAAAAAAGGCATACATGAAAATCCTGGGATAGGTCGAAAATCCGAGAGGGCGGCCTAGGTAATAAGCAGGTGGCCTGGACCAACATTAGGCTGGGGTAATAATTGTTCAAGAGTGATGTGAGTATACTGTGAGCCCATCTATTGAAAAATGAAATGAGTGGCTTGGTGAAAACCCGAAAGGGCGCCTTGGCAAAATGAGTGAAAAGAAGAAGAGTGATTTTTAGGATTCCTCATTTTTCCTGGCGCGGTGGCATAAGAAGAGGAGTTATAAGGAGGTTTCGGGTAGGTTACTCTGGAGGGATAAGAAGATAGATGAGAGATAGGATTAGATTTGATTCACTCTATGGTGTTTGGGATAAACTTGGGGGAAGTATTCTGCTTTCCTTTTAGCTCGGATGTGTGGGGTGTTGAGATTTCTTGATTTGATGTTGTGGTCTTTTGTGCTGAGCTTATTGTTGTATGGTTGACTGGAATTTATTGTTAGGTATGATTCTTGGAGGTTGAGTTTTCTATGCTTCCTGAAACCTTGGGGATTAATTGGAGGATTAGGTTGACTTTAGCTTACTCGAGGACGAGCAAGGTTTAAGCATGGGGGATTTGATTAGTACTATTTTGTAGTGCATATCTAGGGATTATTACCAGGTTTGAGGCGCTATTTGGTAGGATTTAGAGCACAATTGGATATTATGGAGTTAGAGCGGAGAAGTGTGGTTTTGGTGGTCTAGAAGAGCTAATTGGAGACATCCAGAGGAAAATGAGTTGACCACCTGAGGAGATGGCTAATTTCCGAAGAAAATGGCACGGAAGAGAAGAGGCTGCGACCACGGTCCGAAGGCCGTGCCCGCGGCCAAATTCGGAAATTAATTAGGCCAATTCGAGAGCAAACCGCGACCGCGGTCCGAAGGCCGCGACCGTGGCCCCCTCGCATAGCAAAGTAACGTGATTAAATAGAAGCCGCATGCTGCCTTTAATGTTGGGCCGAATTGGATGAGGAAAGGCCCAAGTGAATGCTGAAAGGCCCACGTGAATGCTGGAGCCCATGCGTGAAGTGAAATCTGGGAATTGAAGCTGGAAAGAGGCGGAGGCTTGATGTCACCGTGATGTCAGCGCTGATGATTTGCATTGGAATGGGCTGCCGAGAAGCATGTGATGGAGTTGGACCGAGAAAGCAAATTCGTTTGTTTATTTTATGTTATTATTTTATTATTGTTATTTTGATTATTTTACACACTTTTAGAATAAGGTTAAAAACAACTTTTAATTAACCTAGTTGCAAAACCATTGAGAGATCATCATTTTTCCATTTAGTATTGTTTTTCCTTTGAAGATTATGAAGAGCTAAGCACCCTTTGCTTAGCCCGGCAATTGAAGCTTTTTCTATGGTTTGATTGTGAGGTTAATTCCCTATTCCTATTTTCTTTGGATTTATATCTTTCTTCTTGAGCTTCATTCCATTGAGTTATATTGATTTCTCTAGATTAGTTACCTAGTGTTATTGATATTATTCATACTGCAGGATTAGGTTATTGAATAGTATTGGTTGGATCTAACTCATCAGTTGTGGTAATTATCATTATTAATATTAGTTTCCCTAGCCTGACAACCTAGTTGAGATTAATATTATCTATAGTGTTAATGATTACTTGCTGGTCAACTTATTGAGATCAATATTATCCATCCCTAATTCAGAAGTAGCATCCATGATTATCTAGGACTGGTAGGACTAGATTGTTATGAAAGAAGAATTGATTGCATGTTAATTATTGCGGGTTGTGATTATTGACATGTATCCTGGTTGATCCTATGCTCTATGCTATTATTGTTCAGTTGTTCAATAGCAAGTGTTGTTAGAACTGGTAGGGCTAGTAACTATATAAGATTAGGGACATGAATAACTAAAGGAAAGGAATAGAGATGACCTAGGACCAATCTATCATAGAAAAAGTGGATCTTGCTTGGCTAGGTGTTTTCCCCATATTTGATTACATCCTTTGATTTGTTTATTTGCCTTGATTGCTTGTTACGAAACCAATCCAAAACCCCCCTTTGTTACTTTCATGCTAAGAAACACATAGATTGATTACTTCCTCCCTGTGGGATTCGACCCTTGCTTGCCTCTACTACTTGTTTAGGTTTGTTAGGTTTTATTTTGACCGGGTAAAGGACGACTGAAAACCCGTATGTCAAATTGGCGCCGTTGACGGGGAGGCAAGATTTGATCTTTTTGTGTGTTTGTTTATGTGCGTGTTACTTTGGTGTGGACCTATCTTACGGTCCACACCAGTGCTACTGATTTATGTCTTCTTTTTTTGATTTTGATTCAGATACGGAACTCTGGGGAGAGCCATGCGAAAACCCCCAATTCGAGTGCAGAAAGACCCAGTCAGACCCTGCAGAATCTGTCACGAAACGCTGCACACCACTGATGATTGTCCAAGACATTCCGAATTCGCAGCGGCAGTAAACTCGCAAAGACTGGGACATGCTCCATATCCGAACACCTACACCTCAGGGTGGAGGGAGCACCATAACCCAGGTCTGAATAGAAATCAACCAGAGTACGGGCAACCATTTGCACATGGATTCCAAGGACAAAACGCAAGCTTGCCTGCACCCAATGCTGATGTACTCAACACTCTGATTCAAAGCACAACAACCTTGGCCCAGAACATGTCCTCTATTCAAACAACCATAGCTCAGAGGGAGCAACAGCAGCAAGAGGCGATTTTCAATCTCCAAAGCCAGTTTACCCAACTGAGTCAAAAGTTGATTGAGTCGAAATCCGGACAACTACCAATTCCTGTGGTAGAGAACCCACGAGAGACTGTCTATGCTATGACGCTGAGGTGCGGGGCTGAGATTGAGGCTGAAAGAGTCAAGGAGAAGGAGGTCTAGGAGACCAAGGGAGAGCACCACGAAGAAAAGGTGGTCGAGAGCGAGAATGGCGAGGGCGAACAGGAACCGCAACCGCGGCCCGAAGGCCGCGACTGCGGCTTAATCGCAGAATTAAATCTCCCAGAAGACGAGAGCAAACCGCGGCCGCGGCCTGAAAACCGCGACCGCAGCCCAGCAGCGGGGGAAATCTTCGAAGATTTGACGTCGCCGCGACCGCGGCCTCCCAACCGCGATCGAGGTTCTTCCCCAGAAGCGGTTGTTCCTCTCGAAAATGCCCCCGACCCTCTCGAGGATGCCTATGATGAGTATGTGCATCTAAACTCCTTCCCACTTGTCTCGCTGCACCCCGTTACGCCCTTCCCCGAGGCTCTGAAGGACACCCAAAAGGTGGAGAACGACAGAGGCTTATTTGACACCTTCAGTAGCTGCAAGGCAACCATCCCTTTGGTCCAATTAGCAAACAGCGCCCCGTGCTACATAGAATTTTTAAGGGTGTTGGGCAACATAAAAAAGAAACCAAAGGGGAAGCATAAGAAGGAGGCATTGATTCAGGTGGCAAATTCTTACATGCTAGATACGGGGCATGATATACATGCAACCCCTGAGATGTTGGGTAGGCCATTTCTGAAGATGGCAAGTGCATTCATGGATATGCACAACGGTCCACCCACCACGAAGTACAAGAGACTGGGGGCAATGCTCAACATGGAGTACACAAAGAGGCATCCCCCTGATATAGATCTCAGGAGTTCAAGTGCTAGGACCAACCCGAGTTGAGGAGTTTTGAGTAGTATGTCATGCCATGACAATAACTAAGGCGCTGTCCGGGAGGCAACCCGAGGTATGAAATTCTTTCCCTACTTTTCTTTTCTTCGTTTTTGCATTTGTTTTGGTGTGTTTTGTTTTTGCTTTGTTTTTGTTTTTGTTTCCGACTAACCCAGAGTGAAGAAATCTATGCCTATTGAAGAAGGTGTTTCCACACCAATGTAAGTCTTATTTCCCTGCACTAAGTCACTCTCCGAAAAAACCTTAAACGGGGAGCAAAAAAAAAAAAAAAAAACCGAAAAAAAAACATTAAAAAAAAAAAAAAATTTACCGAAGGCCAGCTGTCCAGAGTTTCTCATGGAGATGGTGCGCATCATGTTGCCAAGGAGGATACATTGCCCTACGCTTGATTTGGCAACGATGATGGCCCTACAATTGGCAGCTGAGGAGGACCACCACCAGAGGCCCACACCACGATCATATCTGGGCCTATTTTTGTGGTCTTTGAAGGCCGTGCAACCCCGCCATACATGCTATACCACTACTTACCAAGTGGTTCCCTATTGGTTGCACGGTAATGAAGACGCTAGAATTGATGAAGACACCCGCCCAACACTGGAGACCTGGGCATATATGGAGTACACCACCAACGACAACGGAAGTGTCCAAGCCAGCTCGGCGACATTTGTGAGCTTATTTCCTCTCTTCCTTGTGCTTTATTCTTTTGTCTTTCATTACATTGAGGACAATGCAATGTTTAAGCATGAGGGAGGGTTTTATACTCTATGTCCCTGAGGAGATGAATAAAAAGAAAAAAAGCCAAAAATTTGAAAAAAAGGCATACATGAAAATCCTGGGATAGGTCGAAAACCCGAGAGGGCGGACTAGGTAATAAACAAGTGGCCTGTACCAGCATTAGGCTGGGGTATACTATGAGCCCATCTATTGAAAAATGAAATGAGTGGCTTGGTGAAAACCCAAAAGGGCGCCTTGGCAAAATGAGTGAAAAGAAGAAGAGTGATTTTTAGGATTCCTCATTTTTCCTGGCGCGGTGGCATAAGAAGAGGAGTTATAAGGAGGTTTCGGGTAGGTTACTCTGGAGGGATAAGAAGATAGATAGGAGATAGGATTAGATTTGATTCACTATATGGTGTTTGGGATAAGCTTGGGGGAAGTATTCTGCTTTCCTTTTAGCTCGGATGTGTGGGGTGTTGAGATTTCTTGATTTGATGTTGTGGTCTTTTGTGCTGAGCTTATTGTTGTATGGTTGCCTGGAGTTTATTGTTAGGTATGATTCTTGGAGGTTGAGTTTTCTATGCTTGCTGAAACCTTGGGGATTAATTGGAGGAGTAGGTTGACTTTAGCTTACTCGAGGACGAGCAAGGTTTAAGCATAGGGGATTTGATCAGTACTATTTTGTAGTGCATATCTAGGGATTATTACCAGGTTTGAGGCGCTATTTGGTAGGATTTAGAGCACAATTGGATATTATGGAGTTAGAGAGGAGAAGTGTGGTTTTAGTGGTCTAGAAGAGCTAATTGGAGACATCCAGAGGAAAATGAGTTGACCACCTGAGGAGATGGCTAATTTCCGAAGAAAATGGCGTGGAAGAGAAGAGGCCGTGACCGCGGTCCGAAGGCCGTGCCCGCGGCCAAATTCGGAACTTAATTAGGCCAATTCGAGAGCAAACCGCGACCGTGGTCCGAAGGCCGCGACCGCGGCCCCCTCGCATAGCAAAGTAACGTGATTAAATAGAAGCCGCATGCTGCCTTTAATGTTGGGCCGAATTGGATGAGGAAAGGCCCACGTGAATGCTGAAAGGCCCACGTGAACGCTGGAGCCCATCCGTGAAGTGAAATCCGGGAATTGAAGCTGGAAAGAGGCGGAGGCTTGACGTCACCATGATGTCAGCGCTGATGATTTGCATTGGAATGGGCTGCCGAGAAGCATGTGATGGAGTTGGACCGAGAAAGCAAATTCGTTTGTTTATTTTATGTTATTATTTTATTATTGTTATTTTGATTATTTTACACACTTTTAGAATTAGGTTAAAAACAACTTTTAATTAACCTAGTTTCAAAACCATCGAGAGATCATCGTTTTTCCATTTAGTATTGTTTTTCCTTTGAAGATTATGAAGAGCTAAGCACCCTTTGCTTAGCCCGGAAATTGAAGCTTTTTCTATGGTTTGATTGTGAGGTTAATTCCCTATTCCTATTTTCTTTGGATTTATATCTTTCTTCTTGAGCTTCATTCCATTGAGTTATATTGATTTCTCTAGATTAGCTACCTAGTGTTATTGATATTATTCATACTGCAGGATTAGGTTCTTGAATAGTATTGGTTGGATCTAACTCATCAGTTGTGCTAATTATCATTATTAATATTAGTTTCCCTAGCCTGACAACCTAGTTGAGATTAATATTATCTATAGTGTTAATTATTACTTTCTGCTCAACTTGTTGAGATCAATATTATTCATCCCTAATTCAGAAGTAGCATCCATGATTATCTAGGACTGGTAGGACTAGATTCTTATGAAAGAAGAATTGATTGCATGTTAATTATTGTGGGTTGTGATTATTGACATGTATCCTGGTTGATCCTATGCTCTATGTTGTTATTGTTCGGTTGTTCAATAGCAAGTGTTGCTAGAACTGGTAGGGCTAGTAACTATATAAGATTAGGGACATGAATAACTAAAGGAAAGGAATAGAGATGACCTAGGACCAATCTATCATAGAAAAAGTGGATCTTGCTTGGCTAGGTGTTTTCCCCATATTTGATTACATCCTTTGATATGTTTATTTGCCTTGATTACTTGTTATGAAACCAATCCAAAACCCCCCTCTGTTACTTGCATGCTAAGAAACACATAGATTGATTACTTCCTCCCTGTGGGATTCGACCCTTGCTTGCCTCTACTACTTGTTTAGGTTTGTTAGGTTTTATTTTGTCCGGGTTAAGGACGACTGAAAACCCGTATGTCATCCTTCATTGAAAAACATTTCTTCAACCATCCCTTAACGGACTCTAGCATCGGAATGTCATTTCCAATTAGCAGTATGTCATCCACATACAAGATTAAGAAGACCACTTTGCTCCCACTAAACTTCTTATAAACACAAGGCTCTTCTTCGCATCTGGTGAGGTCAAACTATTTGATAGCTTCATCAAATCGAATGTTCTAACTCCTGGATGCTTGCTTAAGTTCATAAATGGACTTCTTAAGCTTACATACTTTCCTAGGGTCTGTTGGATCTTCAAAACCCTCTGGTTGTGTCATGTACACATCCTCTTCTAAATATCCATTTAGAAAAGCGATCTTGACATCCATTTGCCAAATCTCATAATCATAATAAGCGACAATAGCTAGGAGTATCCTAATGGACTTGATCATTAC
This sequence comes from Rheum nobile, assembly GCA_027886185.1. NCBI lineage: Eukaryota > Viridiplantae > Streptophyta > Magnoliopsida > Caryophyllales > Polygonaceae > Rheum > Rheum nobile. Next base: position 5,693,816 of record WOAB01000163.1, read on the forward strand.
GACCGGTGAAAATGTCTCGTCATAGTCAGTACCATGAATCTGTTTAAAGCCCTTGGCAACTAGCATTGCCTTGTAAACATATACATTTCCATCTTTGTCTATCTCGAGTTTAAAAACCCATTTGCATCCGATGGGTTTTGCCCCATCTGGCAAATCTATCAAGTCCCAGACTTGATTCTCAGACATAGAATCCATTTCAGATTTCATGGCCTTAAGTAATATCTCGGAGTCTGGACCCGTCGCTGCTTGCTTATAGGTGGCAGGCTCTCCACTTTCTAAAAGCATAACATCAAGGCTTGCAGTCAAGATGAAATCATCATATCATCTTGGTTGTGCCCTTGGCCTGTTTGATCTACGTGTGAGTTCAACAACTGGAGCATTTTCCACAACTGTTTATGGGTCCTCATTTGAATCTGGTTCTTGAGGTATTGGTTCCGGTACCTAGACGACTTCCCTTTTGGAATCTATGCCTCCAAGTACTATAATCTCCTCGTCGACATCGTCCATGTCGGCTTGTTGTTGGGTTTGTTGCTTATCTTTAACTTCTTCAAGATGAACATTTCTCCCACTTGGCTTCTTGGAAATAAACTCTTTTTTTCAAAAAATACCCTATCCCTTGGAACAAACACTTTGTGCTATGTGGGATTGTAGAAGTAGTATCCCTTGGTTTCCTTAGGATACCCTATAAAAAAGCATTTATCTAATTTGGGTGCAAGCTTATCTGATAGTAAACGCTTTACATAAGCTTCACATCCCCAGATTTTCAGGAAAGACAAACTTGGAACTCTTCCAGTCCATATCTCATATGGTGTCTTGTCTACAGTCCTAGATGGAGTCCTATTTAGTGTGAACGCAATGGTTATGAGGGAATATCCCCAGAAGGATACCAGAAGGTTAGCAAAACTCATCATTGATCGGACCATGTCTAACAGGGTCCCGTTTCTCCTTTCAGACACACCATTCAGTTGTGGCGTGCCTGGTGGAGTCAGTTGTGTTATTATCCCACAACTTCTCAGATGATGATCGAACTCCTGGCTCAAATATTCACCACTGCGATCGGATTGAAGTGCCTTTATTTTCTTGCCAGTTTGAGTTTCTACTTCTTTTTGAAACTCTTTGAACTTTTCAAAGGATTCAGATTTGTGCATCATTAAGTAGATATACCCATATCTACTCAAGTCATCAGTAAATGTGATGAAGTATCGATAGCCTCCTCTAGCTTATGTGCTCATTGGTCCACAGACATCAATATGTATTAGGGCCAGTAGCTCAGTAGCCCTTTCACTCGTCCCAGTGAAAGGTGATCTTGTCATCTTGCCCATTAGGCATGATTCACATGTCTCAAAAGATTCACAATCTATTGATTTGAGAATTCCATCTTTATGGAGTTTCTTCATGCGGTTCAAGCTAATGTAGCCCAAGCGACAATGCCATAGATAGGCTTCACTCAAATCATTCGATTTTTGCCTCTTAGTATTAATGTTATAAAGTTCAGACTTGAGGTCCAACACAAAGAGTCCATTACTCATGGGAGCATTGGCATAGAAAATATCATTCTTAAAAATAGAAAGGCCTCCATTCTTAATGACAAACTCAAAACCTTCAAGATGCAAAACTGAAATCGAAACAAGGTTCTTAGTAATTGAAGGAACGAAATAACAATTATTCAATTCCAAAACTAAGCCAGAGGGTAAAGATAGACTATAATCTCCTAGGGCAAGCGCAACAACTCTTGCTCCATTTCCAACGCGCAGGTCTATCTCTCCCTTCTCCAACTGCCGCCTACTTTTTAGTCCTTGTATATTCGAAATAATGTGAGAACCACATCCGGTATCTAATACCCAAGTAGTAGCTTTGGTTGTTAAGACTTCAATAACAAAAATACCTGAAGTGGAACTCACAGTTCCATTCTTCTTGTCTTCCAGGTACTTGGGGCAATTTCTCTTCCAGTGCCCCTTTGCCTTGTAGTAGAAGCAGTCATGTTGAGCATCCACCTATGGCTTCTCAGCTGCCTTGGGTTTGGCAACTTTCTTGCCTTTCCCTTGATTTTGTTGCTTCCCTTTAGGCCCCTTCTTGAACCGTTTCCCATTTTTTACCATAAGAACTTCTTTCTTATTGTGAACTTAGACATTTTGCTCAACTGTTTTGAGCATGCCTTGGAGTTCATTCAAAGTTTTGTTCTTCTCAACTATTGAGCGCATGGTGAATTTCAAGTTATCGTTACTAGACATGATTTCTACAAAGGAAGTAATATGCAGATAAGTTTATGCTTGACATGAAAAAGCTCAATATTAAACATGCTTTAAAATTTAAGCAAATGCACATTTTATTCAGATTTAGTTTGTCCCTGGTGAATAAAATGATTCCAAGACCCTATCTCAGATAAGACCCAAGCGTACTTTGGCACTTCCTCAAGTCTTATGTGATCAAGGTAAGTAACATTTACTAATTATAACTCCTTATAATTCTTGGTTGATGGCCCACATCCTATGTCAGGGTCATCTCTATGCCTCAAGATCCAAAACTTTGCCTTTTGGTCTCTTCTTGAGTATAACCATATCAAGATTTATGAATATCTTATATAAATCCACCCTCACTATCCCAAGGTCAAAGAAAGACACCTCACTTTGGCGAAACCTATCCAACGAATTCCAAGGGCCTTATGGGTTATGACATGGAAAGGCAATACCTCAATATTCTTTTAGGGACTTAAGCATGCAATGGTTGTCTATTTACTAGTGAACAAAATAGCATAAACAAACAATCATGCAAGGCGTAAAATAATAAAGCATTCAAAATGCAATAATTAAATGTGATCCTGTTATGGTCCCTTAAAACCGAAATTAAAGATCTAATCTTCATGGGTCTTGTTCTTTATGGATCTCCATCCTTGGTACCCTTCATGGATCTCCATCCTTGGTCTTCATAGGATCTTCACTTCTTGTAATACATAATTTTCTAAATAATCTAATTACTGAAAGTGAAATTACAAAAATACATAACGATACGCAGATTGTGTACAAGAAAACATAACGATACACATATCGTATCTTTTATCCTAAAGTGGGCCATACTAGTCACCTCATGCAAACAATAATATCATAATATTAAAAAACCATGCATGCAACAATAATATCAAATATTATCAACAATATTAATCTAATTAATAAAAATAAGCCATTTAAATAAATTTAAATAAAACATTATTAAATTAAATAAATCATCTCATGAGATAAATAATTCAATATGAAATTCTTAATTCAAATTAAAATCAATATATAGAATTAATCATAATTAATCATTAAAATGCATTATTGGATAAGATATGCATAAACAAGGTAAGATATCAAATATCCTTATTTTAATCTAGTGGGATTCTATCCTAACAACTTTTAGGAAATTATACTATTGATAATATCAAATATTATCCAATTGGGCAAATAAGATCTTATCTTATAACTTTTAGGAAAATATCTTAAAATCCAAAATCTACCCAACCGGACCGAGTCGCGCCCGAGCCCAGCTCGAACCAACCTGCTCCCACCGAACCGCGCAGCCACTGCGCAGACCGAGCCCAGTTCGTACAGTCTGAACCATGGCTCTCATTGCGGACCAGACCCGAGCCCACGCACGGACCAGACCAACCCGGGTCCATCGCGTCGAGCCGCACAGGCCCGCGAACAGCTCGCGGTCTGCTGGGTGGTGTGAGCCACTATTGACCACTCCAGTCACGCGTGCTGAGCCGCGGTCCACACCGCTAGACCCCTGCGCACGAGCCGGGGTGCGCGCAATCCGGTTCAGTCCATTCTGTTTTTTTTTTCTTTCAGAATTTTCATAAAAAACATAATTAATAAAAAAAAAGAATTTTGGGGATTAATTCATCTTATGAAAATCATAATCTTCATCTAATGATTTCAAACATGCCAAAAAATCATATCTCTTGCATAATTAAATCACATGAATCAAGTATGGGTAGAATAATTTTACATGCATATTTGTTCATAAAGTTCTTCAACTTTACTAATCCAATCAATTAAAATCATAATTTTAATCATGCAAATTAACCTACATATCAATTTACCACTTAATATGAATCAAGACATGCATCAAAATTAACTATTTTAATATTTTAATCCTATCAATTTATGCAAGAGGCTCATGATACCACTGTAGGGATTAGATGCGTATAAGCGGAATTTCAGAAAACTATTTTCTAGCATCTAACAAGGATCTCATGCATGAATCAATAGGAATCAATTAGGAGTAGAGTTACATACTGTTTGATGCGAGTCTGAAACGTTCCTGTAGGATTTCAGCGGAGATCAAAAACCCCAAGTGTGGCTTCTCTACTTGGTCCACACGAGTCTGAAATCTGGATCGCCTTCGGTCTCGTCTGCTAGAACGACGAACGAAGAAGTCAAACTTGGCTTCTTGCTTGGGAGTTTGGCCGTACGTAAAAAGGAAAGGAGGAAGTGTTGTGTGTTTCCAATAAGAAAAAATTACATATATAAGATCATATCTTATCATTAGTTATGGATATAATATCTTTATACTGTTTCCATATATCTTCTAATAAGATATCTCCTTATCTAGTAATTATTAATGGTAACTCTTATCCATCAATAATAAAAGCCAATCTCCCAACATAAGCCTATGGGCCGAAATCTCCATGTCCAACATGGGCTTTCGATTCGATTTGATCCAGCCCGATAACTCTATGTGTGTGACCTCATAGGACCCGGTTATTATAGCCATGGGCCTAACCCGATTAAGCCTATTAATCGTAGTTAACTTCTAGTAAAGCACTACGACTCCTAAAATACCCGGATTATAAATCTCCATTAATAGTCCTATTCCATGTTCGGTAATTGCACATTTGATTAAAGGACACAATTCCTTCAATCTCCCACTTGTCCTTAAAACAAGTGTGCAATGTTAAATCTTTTTGTCTCTTAATGTCTTATTTGATGATATGATGACATCCATATCTCTTATCAAATGTGTTTCTTGAACTCTCGAGTTTGAACTGTCAAATAACGGATGATTACAGATAATCCATCCGATCATGGCCCAGTTCTCGCTCTTCAAGTGGCCGAGACACCATTCCTGTCCATGTATCACAGTATACATAAAGCAGGAGGACTTCTCCAATATTGTATGACTATAGCTCCCACTCAACTTTTGGCAATCCCAATCACTACCTTTATAACTGCCTGTTACGGTTAGCGTTTGACAGCGTCAAAGACATACCAATCATCAAGAGAAACCATATCATACTCATGTCTGAGGAATCTACCAATCATGGTTTAACTTAAAACTCTTCAATCCCTTTTGGAGAGTCTTAAGGTGGGTCAGTCCTATACGTATCATCTATACATATCTATGTAATTGACTAGACATCTCCATGTCCCTATAGCCCATGAAACCTGGCGCTATCAGTCAACTTACAATATAGTCTTCAATGAAGTCATTTATGTCCTAGTTAATGACTTAGACTACGGACTTTCAATAATTCATAACTTCAGTTCACTTAATGGGGTTTCATTCACCAAAACACTTATGATGAGCCAATTTGCGAATTATAAATTATTTGGACATTTTATCTAATTCCAAGCAATGATTAAATAAGAATGAAAGATGTATATCATATAATCAAGCATAAAACGTGTCTGACATACATAAAACAAAGTTCATAATGTAAGACAATACAATCTCAAAGCCATTCTCCAATGTGCTTGAGGCCCTTAGCCCTAGTGTGACTCTCATGCTTGGGCCTAGGAATAGGCTTGGTCAACGGATCTGCCATGTTGTCATCTGTGTGTCCTTTCCACATCCTGACGCCTCCTGTATTAATGATGTGTTGAATAAGGTGATACTTCCTCAGTATGTGTCTAGATTTGGAGCTTGAACTCGGTTCCTTGGCTTTGGCTATGACGCCATTGTTGTCACAATAGACGCCATATGCCCTTGATATGCTAGGAACAACGCCGAGCTCATCAATAAACTGCCTAATCCAGACAGCCTCTTTTGCCGCTTCATTAGCAGCAATGTACTCTGCCTCTGTCGTAGAATTAGCCAATGTGTCATGCTTGGAGCTCTTACATCTCACAACTCCTCCATTCAGGATGAAGACATATCCTGACTGGGACTCAAAATCATCCCGGTCTGTCTAGAAGCTTGCATCAGTGTATCCTCGAACGACTAACTCATCATCACCCCCAAATACCAAGAAGTCATCCTTGGTTCTTCTCAAGTACTTCAGGATGTTCTTGGCTGCACACCAATGTGCCTCTCCGGGATTCAATTGGTATCTGCTACACATGCTCAGATCAAATGCAACATCAGGGCGTGTACATATCATGACATACATGATAGATCCTATAGCTGAAGCATAAGGGACCTTGCTTATCTTCTCTAGCTCAGCAGGTGTCTTAGGACACTGCTTCTTGCTAAGGTATATGCCATGTTGCATGGGTAGAAATCATTTATTAGACTCCTGCATTTTGAACCTGTCAAGAACCTTATCTATATAAGTTCCTTGACTTAGTCCAAGCACCCTCTTAGATCTATCTCTATAGATCTTGATACCCAATATGTACTCTTCTTCTCTTAAGTCCTTCATTGAAAAACATTTCTTCAGCCATCCCTTAACGGACTCTAGCATCGGAATGTCATTTCCAATGAGCAGTATGTCATCCACATACAAGATTAAGAAGACCACTTTGCTCCCACTAAACTTCTTATAAACACAAGGCTCTTCTTCGCATCTGATGAAGTCAAACTCTTTGATAGCTTCATCAAATCGAATGTTCCAACTCCTGGATGCTTGCTTAAGTCCATAAATGGACTTCTTAAGCTTGCATATTTTCCTAGGGTCTATTGGATCTTCAAAACCCTCTGGTTGTGTCATGCACACATCCTCTTCTAAATATCCATTTAGAAAAGCGGTCTTGACATCCATTTGCCAAATCTCATAATCATAATAAGCGGCAATAGTTAGGAGTATCCTAATGGACCTGATCATTACGACCGATGAAAATGTCTCATCATAGTCAGTACCATGAATCTGTTTAAAGCCTATGGCAACTAGCCTTGCCTTGTAAACAGATACATTTCCATCTTTGTCTGTCTTGAGTTTAAAAACCCATTTGCGTCCGACGGGTTTTGCCCCATCTGGCAAATCTATCAAGTCCTAGACATGATTCTCAGACATAGAATCCATTTCAGATTTCATGGCCTTAAGCAATTTCTCGGAGTCTGGACCCGTCGTTGCTTGCTTATAGGTGGCAGGCTCTCCGCTTTCTAAAAGCATAACATCAAGGCTTGCTGTCAAGATGAAATCGTCATATTGTCTTGGTTGTGCCCTTGGCCTGTTTGATCTACGTGTGGGTTCAACAGCTGGAGCATTTTCCATAACTGTTTATGGGTCCTCATTTGAATCTGGTTCTTGAGGTATTGGTTCCGGTACCTGGACGACTTCCCTTTGGGAATCTATGCCTCCAAGTACTAGAATCTCCTCGTCGACATCGTCCATGTCGGCTTGTTGTTGGGTTTGTTGCTTATCTTGAACTTCTTCAAGATGAACATTTCTCCCACTTGGCTTTTTGGAAATAAACTCTTTTTTTCCAAAAAGACACTATCCCTTTCAACAAACTGATAAGCACTACTTTGTAGGGCTTAAGTAAGAGTCTTTAGAGGGTTTATTGGTGCCATTCGGGTAGATCTAGGCACATTCATGTGCAAGGCATTTGGAGGCGAAGTATAGTGTTTATGGAGGTGTTTGAGTGATTTTGGATATCTAGGAGACACAGAAGAAGGAAGCCACCAAGGAAAGACGCCAAAGGAGTGAAGAGACGAGTTGAGGAGCGGTGCGAGAGATTGCAAGGAAGAGCCATAGACGAGGAGACGTTCTGGAGCCTTGCCGCACCCACGCCGAAGGCCACCGCCGCCAGCGGTGGAAGGAGCAGAAAGAAGACAAGCTACTATTATTTGGCCGCACCCGGCGGTGGAGCCACCGCACCCGCGGTGGAGACGTGCTGAAAGTCTTTTACGAGTTTTTATTTCCCGTTTTATTTTATTTCCGAGACTTTGTTTCCAATTTTGTTATTTTCTTTTCTTTATTACTTTAGTATTTAAGTTAGGTTTAAAACTCTTTGAGAGGATCATCTACTCTCTAACCCTAGTTGCCACCTGTCTACGTTTTTCTCACAAACCCTAATGGAGAACTAAACCTCCGTTGTTGCACTTGACAGTTTGAAGCCCGCAATTGATTGGTTGTGAGTTTTCTACTCTTGTTCGTTTTCCTATCTAGTTGGATTAATTCTCTTGTGCTTGATTGTTTATTGGTCTATGTTGATTTATCTAGATTGATCACCTAGGTTTATTGATATCTTCCTAATTGCTAGGACTTGTGATTCCGGGTTCGGGTTGCATATCTAGTAGCAAACACGATTGTGCGTATAGGGGATCCGAGCGCATAATTGTGAGAGAGAGTTAATTGCATGCTTATAGTAACGGGTTGTTTCTATTGCATGTGTCTTGTTAATCCTTGGTTGAATGTTATTGCTTTATTGAGTTCTGAAGGTTTTCAGATTTGATTTAGTAATAAGTACTATTAGGGCTGGTAGAACTAATAGTTACCTATGATCGGGATAAGAACAACTATAGGAATATTAAGAACTTGAGATTGATAGAATTCCGTGATCGACCTATCTATTGTTGTGTGGATCTCTGTTGAGTGTGGCGCTTTTTCCCTTATTATTTACAACCATTATTTGCGGACTGTTTATTTGCTTTCTTATTGCTTGTTACGAAACACAAACAAACCCCCCCTTGTTCCTAGTTGGTAATAACGAATTGCACAAATTGATAACCTGACTCTCTGTGGGATCGACCCTGACTTGCTTGCTATACTACTTAGTAGGTATTTTGGGATTTATTTGATAGGAATCACGACTTTAGTCCTGTCAAATTTGGCACCGTTGCCGGGGAGTCAAATTTTCTGTTTTTGTGATTTGTTTGTTACCAACCTTGGTGTGGACCTATCTTATGGTCCACACTCGTGCTACTAATTCACCACTTCTTGATTTTGATCCAGAGATCGAGAGAACTCTTTCACAGGGTCGCAGAGTGAACCGTACTTTGGTTTTTGACAACCCTGCATTCGAGATGGGTGACGCTGATAGAACGTTGAGACAGTTGACTGCACCGAACCTGCAACAGCAACCGCTGGCTGTGGTGATCCCTGCTATGGGAGAGAACGTGAACTTTGAGTTAAAGCCGGGGCTGATTCATTTGCTCCCAACTTTCCATGGACTGGCTGGAGAGGACCCAATCAAGCATCTGGGTAAATTCCACATAGTCTGCATGAGCATGAAACCGGCAAATGTTACTGAGGAACAGATAAAGATGAGAGCTTTTGGGTTCACCTTGAAGGACACTGCTGATGACTGGTATTACCATCTTCCTACCGGGAGCATTGACACGTGGACCAAGCTACACAAGGCTTTTCTTGAGAAGTATTTCCCTGCAAAGAAGGCAAACAGTTTAAAGAAAGCTATTAGCAACATTGAGCAGGAAGCTGATGAGAGCCTTTATGATTATTATGAGCGGTTCAAGAGACTTTGCTCAAGCTGTCCATTCCACGGGTATTCCAACCAAGACCTGGTGCTTCATCTCTACAATGGGCTGCTCGACAATGAGAGGAGGATGGTTGGCGCTGCATGTGGTGGCAATATTCTCAACACAACACCGGCGGCTGCTATGGAGAAGATTCAGGAGATGGCAGAGGGCACGAGAAATTTCGGTAGATCTTCTACCAAAAGAGGAGTCAATGCTGCTGACTCTAGTCGCTCTTCGTATGCCAATGATATTGCTGAGTTGAAGGACATGGTGAGGAGACTTACGCTGCAAGAAACTCCTCAACAACTGAAAGCGTGTGGGGTCTGTGCCGATCAATTTCACCCCACTGACGCATGTCCTCAACTATAAGATGATTCGCCTGCTGAGGTAAACGCTGTGGGAGGTTATGGAAACCCAAGACCTCAGCATGATCCCTACTCCAATACTTATAATCCGGGGTGGAGAGATCACCCTAATTTCAGATGGAGGGATCAACCGAATCAACAACAACAACCCCAGTATCAACAACAACAGCAGACAAGACCTCAATTTCTACAAAGGACGCAAAATCCTCAACCCGAGGCGTCTCCTTCAACTGAAGATATGCTCCAAACCTTGACGAAACATTTCACTACTCATGTTCAGGCCACAACGTCAAGCATAAAGAATTTGGAGACACAGGTGAGCCAAATGGCTGAGGCGATTACGAGAATTGATGCCAAGATGTCGGGAAATCTACCATCTCAAACGGTAGTTAACCCACGAGTAAATGTTAGTGCTATAGCCCTTAGAAGTGGAAGGCAATTACCCGTCGATCCTAGTGCTGAAGAGGATGACGCAGAAAAATAGGGTGTTCTAGAGGATGGCCGCACCCAGCGGCATGGTGACCGCACCCGCGGCGAGCACGAACTGGAACAGCAGAAAGCTTCTGTAAATTGGCCGCACCCGGCGCTGGCACCTGCCGCACCCGCGGCAAGCGGTGATTTTTCTCGAGATTTTCTGGGAGTCTGCCGCACCCGGCGGTGACGTCTCACCGCACCCCCGGTGAGTCTTCTGGGACTGCTAATGAGCCTTACGTCGATGATTACATTCATCCATACTTCCCTCCTCTCGGTTCCGAGAAGCCACCCGCCCCTTTTCCAGAGGCGCTCAAGGAGAGAAGGGTAGTTGATGACAAGGACCTCTTTGAGACGTTTAGCAAGTGTGAGGTTAACATCCCTTTGCTCAAGCTTGTTAAGAGTATTCCCAAGTACGCTCGGTTCTTGAAGGAGATTTGTACGATCAAGAGGAACCAGAAGAAGAAGCAAAAGAAGCAGGTCCAGGTGAGCGAGCAAGTATCCGCTGTATTTCAAAGGCGTATGCCCAAGAAGTGCAGTGATCCAGGTATGTTCTCTATCCCCTGCGTCATTGGTGAGACAAAAATTGATAAAGCTATGCTAGATCTTGGTGCATCTATTAATGTCTTACCATTGTCATTTTATGAGTCTCTTGGCCTGCCACCATTACAGGACACTAGGCTAGTTATTCAATTAGCTGATGGAACCAATGTCTACCCGAAAGGGGTTGTTGAGGATGTCCTTGTTATGGTAGATAAGCTGATTTTTCCCACTGATTTTTATGTTCTTGATATGGGTGGTGGTACAGGTGCACATATGCTGTTAGGTAGACCTTTCATGAAAACTGCTAACACCACAATTGATGTCAGAAGTGGGAAATTAACTATGGAATTTGATGGGGACGGAGTTGAATACAACATATATGATATGAAACCCATCATTCACACCTCTTTGAACTTTGTTGATGTAATGAGTCCTAACCCTTTGGATGAATTGCAACCTATAATAGAGGATCCCATAGTTGACTTGCCTGTCAGTATTCCTTTATCTTCTAATCTGCAGGAAGTCACGGCTTTATTGGATGAGAAGGGTGAGTCTCCTGCTTCTCTTTTGGGCAGTGGCCCCACCTTACTAACTCCACAGGGCAAGAAGTTGTTCCCTTTTATTGTGCAGGCCCCTGAAGTTGAGATCAAACACTCCCCTGATCGATCTAAGTATGGGGGGAAGGCGACTACGAAGGTCAAGGTGGAGGAGCCACTGAAGAAGAAGAATGGTCTAAGGTTCAAACCTTTCCATGATTGGTTCAGGAAGGAGGTGCTGAATGAGAGGGTTCCTAAGGAACCCGATGCTGTGGATTAAGGTTGTTCGAGTAGTATGTCAAGCCATGACAATAACTAAGGCGCTGTCCGGGAGGCAACCCGAGGTATGTTTTTCTTTCTTTGCTTTTCTTTCTTTGTTTTTGCATTTTCTTTAGTGTGTTTTTGCTTTGTTTTTGTTCTTGTTTTTGTTTCCGACTAACCTGCAGGGAAGAGACCCATGCCTATTGAAGAAGGTGTTTACCACCAATGTAAGTCTCTTCTTTCCCTGCACTAAGTCACCCCCCGAAAAAACCTTAAACGGGGGGCAAAAAAAAATCAAAAAAAAAAAATCAAAAAAAAAAAAAGTTTTACTGAAGGCCAGCTGTCCGGAATTCCCATGGAGATGGTGCGCATCATGTTGTCAAGGAGGAGACATTCGCCCTACACTTGATTTGACAATGATGATGGCCCTATAATTGGCAGCTGAGAAGGAGGAACACTAGAGCCCACACCACGATCATATCTGGGCCCATTTTTAGTGGCATTTGAAGCCCGTGCAACCCTGTTATCATTGTTCACCACTATTCACCAAAGTGGTTCCCTTTGGTTGCACGGTAGGAAAAAGACACTGGAGTTGATGAGAACACCCAACACCGGACCTGCGCATATGGAGTACACCGCCAGCGACACCTACAGTATCCAAGCAGCTTGGCGATGTTTGTGAGTTATTTTTTTGCTTTTCCCTATGCTTTATTCTTTTGTCTTTTATTACATTGAGGATAATGCAATGTTTAAGCATGGAGGAGAGTTCTATACTTGCTACGTCGTTGAGGAGAAAAATGAATAAAAAAGAGAAAAAGCCAAAAATTTGAAAAAAGGAAAAAATTGAAATCCTGGGATAGGTCAAAAACCCGAAAGGGCGGCCTAGGCAATAAGCAGGTGGCTTGGACCAGCATTAGGCGGGGGTAATATGAGGTCAAGAGTGACGTGAGCTTATGTGAGCACATCTATGAAAAAAATATGAGTGGCTTGGTGAAAACCCGAAAGGGCGCCTTGGTAAAATGAGCGAAAAAGAAGAAGAGTGATTTTAGGATTTCTCTTTATTCTTGGCGAGGCGTCATAAGAAGAGGAGTCAAAGAAGGATTGTCGGGTAGGTCACTCTGGGAGGCATAAGGAGCAATAGATGGAGACTAGGATTAGAGGTTACTCACACTATTGGATGTCCGGGTTAAGCTTGGGGGAAGTACTCTGCTTGCCCCTTAAGGTTGTTGAGTATGGATGTGTTGTAGCTGAGATTGGTGCCAGGAGCTTTGGCATGGGTTAGGTGACTCTTAGTTGGAGGATATGCTTCCTGAGACCTTGGGTGCTGCATTGGAGGAGTAGACTCTTTATTAGTTTACTCGAGGACGAGCAAAGGTCTAAGCATGGGGGAATTTGATAAGCACTACTTTGTAGGGCTTAAGTAAGAGTCTTTAGAGGGTTTATTGGTGCCATTCGGGTAGATCTAGGCACATTCATGTGCAAGGCGTTTGGAGGCGAAGTGTAGTGTTTATGGAGGTGTTTGAGTGATTTTGGATATCTAGGAGACACCGAAGAAGGAAGCCACCAAGGAAAGACGCCAAAGGAGTGAAGAGACGAGTTGAGGAGCGGTGCGAGAGATCGCAAGGAAGAGCCATAGACGAGGAGACGTTCTGGAGCCTTGCCGCACCCGCGCCGAAGGCCACCGCCGCCAGCGGTGGAAGGAGCAGAAAGAAGACAAGCTACTGTTATTTGGCCGCACCCGACGGTGGAGCCACCGCACCCGCGATGGAGACGCGCTGAAAGTCTTTTACGAGTTTTTATTTCCCGTTTTATTTTATTTCCGAGACTTTGTTTCCAATTTTGTTATTTTCTTTTCTTTATTACTTTAGTATTTAAGTTAGGTTTAAAACTCTTTGAGAGGATCATCTACTCTCTAACCCTAGTTGCCACATGTCTACGTTTTTCTCACAAACCCTAATGGAGAACTAAACCTCCATTGTTGCACTTGACAGTTTGAAGCCCGCAATTGATTGGTTGTGAGTTTTCTACTCTTGTTCGTTTTCCTATCTAGTTGGATTAATTCTCTTGTGCTTGATTGTTTATTGGTCTATGTTGATTTATCTAGATTGATCACCTAGGTTTATTGATATCTTCCTAATTGCTAGGACTTGTGATTCCGGGTTCGGGTTGCATATCTAGTAGCGAACACGATTGTGCGTATAGGGGATCCGAGCGCATAATTGTGAGAGAGAGTTAATTGCATGCTTATAGTAACGGGTTGTTTCTATTGCATGTGTCTTGTTAATCCTTGGTTGAATGCTATTGCTTTATTGAGTTCTGAAGGTTTTCGGATTTGATTTAGTAATAAGTACTATTAGGGCTGGTAGAACTAATAGTTACCTATGATCGGGATAAGAACAACTATAGGAATATTAAGAACTTGAGATTGATAGAATTCCGTGATCGACCTATCTATTGTTGTGTGGATCTCTGTTGAGTGTGGCGCTTTTTCCCTTATTATTTACAACCATTATTTGCGGACTGTTTATTTGTTTTCTTATTGCTTGTTACGAAACACAAACAAACCCCCCCTTGTGCCTAGTTAGTAATAACGAATTGCACAAATTGATAACCTGACTCTCTGTGGGATCGACCCTGACTTGCTTGCTATACTACTTAGTAGGTATTTTGGGATTTATTTGATAGGAATCACGACTTTAGCCCTGTCACAAACACTTTGTGCTCTGTGGGATTGTAGAAGTAGTATCCCTTGGTTTCCTTAGGATACCCTATAAAAAAGCATTTATCTAATTTGGGTGCAAGCTTATCTGATAGTAAACGTTTTACATAAGCTTCACATCCCCAGATTTTCAGAAAAGACAGACTTAGAACTCTTCCAGTCCATATCTCATATGGTGTCTTGTCTATAGTCCTAGATGGAGTCCTATTTAGTGTGAACACAACGGTTATGAGGGCATATCCCCATAAGGATACCAGAAGGTTAGCAAAACTCATCATTGATCGGACCATGTCTAACAGGGTCCTGTTTCTCCTTTCAGACACACCATTCAGTTGTGGCGTGCCTGGTGGAGTCAGTTGTGTTATTATCCCACAACTTCTCAGATGATGATCGAACTCCTGGCTCAAATAGTCACCACTGGGATCGGATCGAAGTGCCTCTATCTTCTTGCCACTTTGAGTTTCTACTTCATTTTGAAACTCTTTGAACTTTTCAAAGGATTCAGATTTGTGCATCATTAAGTAGATATACCCATATCTACTCAAGTCATCAGTAAATGTGATAAAGTATCGATAGCCTCCTCTAGCTTATGTGCTCATTGGTCCACAAACATCAATATGTATTAGGGCCAGTAGCTCAGTAGCCCTTTCACTCGTCCCAGTGAAAGGTGATCTTGTCATCTTGCCCATTAGGCTTGATTCACATGTCTCAAAAGATTCACAATCTATTGATTTGAGAATTCCATCTTTATGGAGTTTCTTCATGCGGTTCAAGCTAATGTGGCCCAAGCGACAGTGCCATAGATAGGCTTCACTCAAATCATTCGATTTTTGCCTCTTAGTATTAATGTTATAAAGTTCAGACTTGAGGTCCAACACAAAGAGTCCATTACTCATGGGAGCATTGGCATAGAAAATATCATTCTTAAAAATAGAAAGGCCTCCATTCTTAATGATAAATTCAAAACCTTCAAGATGCAAAACTGAAATCGAAACAAGGTTCTTAGTAATTGAAGGAACGAAATAACAATTATTCAATTCCAAAACTAAGCTAGAGGGTAAAGATAGACTATAATCTCCTACGGTAAGCGCAACAACTCTTGCTCCATTTCCAACGCGCATGTCTATCTCTCCCTTCTCCAACTGCCGCCTACTTCTTAGTCCTTGCACATGTAATATCCCTCATTTTATAAGGATAGTTTGGAATTTTTCCAACTCCCGTATTACAAGTCGGATTAATTTCAGAGAAGTTCGGACATTCGGTAATATGTTTGATCTCTGTAATATTTTTTCCGAGTAATATAAAATACAGTTAACATGTGTTCAAGGTTAAATAGTCGTTCGTGTACGAATATATTTAACCCGGGGTTAAGAAGATTAACCCAAAGTCAAAACGGACAAAAGGGTGAAAATGGCCTTGACCGCACCCCGCGGTCAAGTGGCCGCACCCGCGGCGAAGGCCGATCTGTGAGGCGGTATGTGGAGGCCACCGCACCCTACCGCACCCTGCCGCACCCCGCAGTGGGATATTTTTCTTCTGCAGCCTGATCGTCTTCCACTGCAAGTGGCGCCGGTTGTCAGCAAGTGGCTGCCTCCCTTGGTCGAGGGTTTGTCCCCTGCTTGTTCCCCTCTTAGCTGGGCCTATAAAAGGGAGAGAAAGCTGAAGAGGAGAGTGTTGAACGTCTTCTTCCTCCTCCTTTGTCTTCTTCCTCCTCTGTTTTCTCCATTTCCGCCTGAGCTTCCAAGCTTTCGCCGGAGTTTCCCTTTAGTGGAGAAAGTACTCCCAAGTGGTGCTGGAAGGTTTAAGGTGTTTAGAGAGTGAACCATAATCGAATCGAAAGCAAACAACTCGATTTGGGTGAGTTTTCTGAATTTTCGCTGAAGCCCCTCTGCCTCTGTTAGCTCGCCGCACCCGCGGCAAGGACCCCACCGCACCCGCGGTGAGTTGGGTTCGTGTTGTGGCTCGTGGGTGTGTGGTCTTGGGCGAGGCTTGACTCCCTCGATTCTTTTTGTATTCTTTTAGATTCATATACGTGGATATTGAATCTAACTTAGGGTTTCATTTTGGGTTGATCCGAAGGAATCTGTGGTCTCAGATCTGTCCCTGTTTCGGACCTAGGAACTCGTCGTCTCTAAGCTTTGCTTAAGCTTCTGCGGATCTAAGGCAAGTGGCGGTTCGCTCTTGCTCATCATTCCATATTTCAATTAATTATCAATTGTTTAGTTGTTAATTAATTTGGGATGATTTACTAATTTATTGTTCGTTGGGAACAACTTTGTTAATAATTGATTAAAAGATGATATTATAATAGGTTGTATATCTGTTAGAACAACGCTATTATATATATTTATATGATCAAAAACAGATATTATAATAGGTTGTATATCTGTTAGAACAACTCTATTATATCTGTTATTGGTCGCGATGGCTTTGATGTGGATTATTAATGTGTTGAACTGTTTAGTTAGCACGAGTATTCGTAGGAACGCTATGTACCTTGTGGGGGTTTAGTTGTTTCTTTATAACTAGTACTTGGTGGATTCTTCCCCAGTACTCTCTCAGGTCATGACCATGCCCTTACTCAGGGTGGTGCACTTCGCTAGTGCCAAATCTTTCGAGATTTATTCCCTCTGAGATCTCTTGTGAGGAGATCTGATATCTCTTGTGAGGAGATATGATATCTCTTGTGAGGAGATCCGATATCTCTTGTGGGGAGATTTAAAAGCTTATAACGTGATGTGGGTTTTGGAATTAAATAAGATAAGTGCCGTTGTCGCACATAATTAATATACCCTTGGGCGAGTAGTGCAGCTAGGCGATAGTACAGCTAGGAAAACTCGTCTTAACTTTTAAATCGCTCGTATGCGATACTGTGATTCTGTGATTATTAATGTTTCCCAACATTTGTCATATTTCCGATAAGACTCATTTCGTTGGAGTCTCCTTTTGGGATTGATTGCTGGAAGACTTGGTCTTCCAGAATCTTCTCTTGATCATGTCTTTTCATATATTCTAGTAGGAGTATGGTGGTTGACTATCGTCATCGGTTTTGATTCGAGAAGTGATGAGTATAACCTAATACGACTACTTCGAACCATTCTGCTTTGTACCCTTTCTTAGTCTTTCATTAGACTAACCAACCGTAATTGTTCTCTGCATGGTTGGCTGGTGTCATCCGTTCGATTCGGCACATCAGATAAGTTGCCATCCCGTGAAGGCTAGAACGACTATAGAAGCGAACGGTGTTTTGACAAGTGATCCAGGTTAAGATCCTTGGCGGGTGATCATTGCGATCAAGACCCTTTTGCTGGTTATTTAAAGACTTCCGATGTGTTAAGAAAATGTTTTGTGTAAAGACTTCCGCTGTATTTATGATGTATTTTGTCGTACTTGGAATTGTGTTGTAATTCCGCGACTATGGTTTAAATGATAGTTATGATATTTTGTATCATAATTGTTGTGTGATGATTTATATCAACTGGTAAAGCCTTGGGTGACATCGGACAGTACGTCTGAGGTCACTGGCGGTAATACTTTCAAGAGGTTATTTGGGGGTGTTACAGACTTGGTATCAGAGCCAAAAAAAAAATTAACGGGTTGAGATTTTATAAATCATTTAGTCATTTTAAATTGAGAAATGTTTTCGAGGGCTCTGAGTTTTCAAAAATAAAAAGAATTTGAAATGATATCGTTCATAGTCGTGCCTTCTTCTTTAGTCTGATATGGGAAGCGAACTTCCATATTTAGAAAGACTAACTCTCTTCTCGTCACCCGGAGGATATGGGTGCATTCTGTTCTCTTCAAAGGAACTCGGAAGAAGCTGTGGTAGTTTCGCTATCTCCAGTAAGGCTTGAATTCCCAATTCCCTCGTTATGATTTGAGGTTGTAGAACCTCGTAACTCGATTGAAGTTCATCTAATGAAATTTACCTAGTTTGATCTATTCTAAGTTGATTTTATTACGTTAAGTATATCGGGATGATATTTGTGTGATAAAATCCTTGGAATTTGATCGGTAAGCAGATGGTGATCACGAGGAACACTATCTGTACTGGTGCTGGGCCGAGTAATGACCCCAGACCAAACATGAGGAATGTTGCAAACCCTGTGGAGGAACACGAGTCTGTTTCTCACAATAATCCAGAGGGCAATGGCCAAGCTCAGGCCGACGCTCCAGTGGTGTTTGATGCAGCAGTAATTGAGGCAATACGGGGTATTGTAATGCAAGCATTTACGGAAATAATACGACCAAACGCGCCTTAGGCACAAGCTGTGCCAGTTCCCCCAGTGGTTCCTAGAGTTGAGGAACCAGATGTCCATGTACACCGAGAAGAGGCAGTCAGGAATAGAGGTGATTATGGCCGAGCACTGAAGGCCATTAACTCTATGAGGCCTGACGGCTACGATGGAAAAAGAGAGCCAGTCAAGGTGGCTTATTGGTTTTCCCACATGGAGCGGTTATTCCGCAATGTAGAATGCACTGAAGCTGAGAAGGTGCATATAGCTTCTCTTCAGTTGAAGGAAGAAGCTAGTGAATGGTGGGAAAGCACCGGTTTAGCCGATAATCCTGATTTGAACTGGAGAATGTTCAAGTCAAAAATGATTGATCGTTTCTTTTCCCGATCTATGAGGGAAGAGAAGCACAAGGAGTTTCTATATCCTAAGACGGATGGATTAAAAGTGACTGAGCTTGCGACTAAGTTCAATCATCTGCTGCAGTATCCTGGGACGGAAGCGTCCAACGAGGAACAAAAGATCTGGTATTTCCACGAGTGGATGAATCCAGATATTAAGCCAATGATGGTGCGTCACAGATGCTCTACTTTGGAGCAGTACGTGGATGCAGCCTATAAGTTAGAGGTGACTCTGGAGGAGTCGACCAAGAAACGTAATAGACTGAGGCAAGTGCAGAACCAGCCTCAGGCAAGTGGGTTTAAACGTCCCGCGCCACCGTCTGATTTTGTCAAATCTGGCCGAGCAAAAATGGATATGACTCATGATGGGTCTACGCAACATTCGGGTCAGGGCAAGAGTTCGATCCAGTGTTACAACTGTGGTACACACGGGCACAAGAGCAATGAATGTCTGAAGGACAAAAAGACGTGCTATGGCTGCGGAAAGAAGGGCCATATGCAGACGTTCTGTCTGCAGAGGAGGTGGAAAGGAGATGAGTCATGGTAGGGGTCTGTTAATCAGAACAACCGACCCAGGTTCAGTCCGGTGGAAGCTCCTAGTCCTTCAATGCAGACAATTGCGCAGAACAAGGGGAAAGCCCCAATGGCTTCTGGAAGTCAAGGTCAACGCCTTTACGAGATGCGTGAGGCGGATGGACCCGATGCTCCATATGCTTAAAGTGTTTATTACCTTATGTTGGTATGTTGTTGATTTGGGTGTTACCCAGTATTTCGTTTTGGATAGTTGTGTAGTAAGTTAAGTTGTGTGTGCAACGAGGTTATGAACCTTTTGTTGTAACTCTTCCTATTAATGAACCTTTGGTTTATACCAAGTTAGTGTTTCGTTGCTTGGTAAAGGGTGAGGTCTCGTGTTCAAGACTCACCAACAACCTCTTGGAGATGGCTTCCTATTAAATAGGTGGAGCTACCAAGGATGGGTTGAGATGTATGGACAGCGGCTCATGGCAACAGTGGACGCTGGTAATGGCTGGGCCTGGGCTCGGAGCCACTAGTGGGCCATCTATAAACCATGTAATGGGCTGGTCCAAAATGGTGACCATTTAGTTGGAACCAAGCGTATGTCAGACTTCCTGATTACCATTTAGGGTAAGGAGTTAGAAACAGATTTGATCTAGATAGCCATGGTTCCATACGATATTTTTCTTAGTATGGATTGGCTGACGCATCATGGGGCGGTCATCGATTTAGTTCAAGGACTGTGATGGTGTCATCTGGGGGCCAGTATGTATGCAAATTTAAGGGTCGGAATGACGCTGATAACGGCAGGCTCATCAATGCGATGGCTGCGTTTAAGCTACTTCGACAAGGTTGTGTCGGGTACCTTTGCTACCTGGATCCGCCCATGAAAGACAAACCATCAATTCTAGATATTCATGTGATTAGTGAGTTTCCGGATGTCTTTTCAGAAGAGATTCCTGGATTACCCCCGAAGCGTGACGTGGAATTTTCTATTGATTTTGAGCCTGGTACCGCGCCGATTTCCGAGGCACCGTACCGGATGGCTCCTGATTGAGATGCAAGAGTTGAAGAAGCAACTCGAGGATCTTCTTGATAAGGGTTACATAAGGCCGAGTGCATCGCCTTGGGGTGCTCCGGTTCTATTTGTCAAAAGGAAAGATGGATCGTTTCGACTTTGTTCCGACTAGCGAGAGTTGAATAAAGTCACGATCAAGAATAAATATTCGTTGTTGAGGTTTGATGATCTGTTGGATCAATTGCAAGGAGCAAAAGTCTTTTCCAAAATCGATATGAGGTTTGGTTACCACCAACTCAGGATTCGTGAGGAAGATATTCCGAGGATTGCTTTCCGGACGAGATATGGTCACTACGAGTTCGTAGTCCCCAATGTTCCAGTAGTTTTCATGGACCTGGTGAATCGATGTTTTCGCCAGTACTTGGATAAGTTCGTGGTGGTCTTCATCGATGGTATTTTGATCTATTCCCCGAGCAAGGAGGCTCATGAGGGTCAGTTCTTAGACAAATCAGCTATATGCAAAGTTGTCTAAATATGACTTTTGGATTAAGGGAATGGCTTTCTTAGGCCGTGTGATCAGTAAAGATAGGGTTATGATTGATCCCCAGAAGATCGAAGCGGTAGCTATTTGGAAGCGGCCTCAGGTTGTGAATGAGGTGCGCAGTTTTCTAGGACTTGCTGGATGTTACTGAAGAGGATATGCTTAGACGCTTTCCCGAGTTGTTTTCGGCCAAGAATAATCAAGTTTCGGGGTCGAAACTTCTTTTAAGGGGGAGGTAATGTAATATCCCTCATTTTATAAGGATAGTTTGGAAATTTTCCAACTCCCGTATTACAAGTCGGATTAATTTCAGAGAAGTTCGGACATTCGGTAATATGTTTGATCTCTGTAATATTTTTTCCGAGTAATATAAAATAAAGTTAACATGTGTTCAAGGTTAAATAGTCATTCGTGTACGAATATATTTATCCCGGGGTTAAGAAGATTAACCCAAAGTCAAAACGGACAAAAGGGTGAAAAAATGGCCTTGACCGCACCCCATGGTCAAGTGGCCGCACCCGCGGCGAAGGCCGATCTGTGAGGCGGTCTGTGGAGGCCACCGCACCCTACCGCACCCTGCCGCACCCCGCGGTGGGATATTTTTCTTCTGCAGCGTGATCGTCTTCCACTGCAAGTGGCACCGGTTGTCAGCAAGTGGCTCCCTCCCTTGGTCGAGGGCTTGTCCCCTACTTGTTCCCCTCTTAGCTGGGCCTATAAAAGGGAGAGAAAGCTGAAGAGGAGAGTGTTGAACGTCTTCTTCCTCCTCCTCTGTCTTCTTCCTCCTTTGTTTTCTCCATTGCCGCCTGAGCTTCCATGCTTTCACCGGAGCTTCGCCGGAGTTTCCCTTGAGTGGAGAAAGTACTCCCAAGTGGTGTTGGAAGGTTTAAGGTGTTTGGAGAGTGAACCATAATCGAGTCGAAAGCAAACAACTCGATTTGGGTGAGTTTTCTGAATTTTCGCTGAAGCCCCTCTGCCTCTGTTAGCTCGCCGCACCCGCGGCAAGGACCCCACCGCACCCGCGGTGAGTTGGGTTCGTGTTGTGGCTCGTGGGTGTGTGGTCTTGGGCGAGGCTTGACTCCCTCGATTCTTTTTGTATTCTTTTAGATTCATCTACGTGGATATTGAATCTAACTTAGGGTTTCATTTTGGGTCGATCCGAAGGAATCTGTAGTCTCAGATATGTCCCTGTTTCGGACCCAGAAACTCGTCGTCTCTAAGCTTTGCTTAAGCTTCTGCGGATCTAAGGTAAGTGGCGGTTGGCTCTTGCTCATCATTCCATATTTTAATTAATTATCAATTGTTTAGTTGTTAATTAATTTGGGATGATTTACTGATTTATTGTTCATTGGGAACAGCTTTGTCAATAATTGATTAAAAGATGATATTATAATAGGTTGTATATCTGTTAGAACAACACTATTATATATATTTATATGATCAAAAACAGATATTATAATAGGTTGTATATCTATTAGAACAACGCTATTATATCTGTTATTGGCCACGATGGCTTTGATGTGGATTATTACTGTGTTGAACTGTTTAGTTAGCATGAGTATTCGTAGGAACGCTATGTACCTTGTGGGGGTTTAGCTGTTTCTTTATAACTAGTACTTGGTGGATTCTTCCCCAATACTCTCTCAGGTCATGACCATGCCCTTACTCAGGGTGGTGCACTTCGCTAGTGCCAAATCTTTCGGGATTTATTCCCTCTGAGATCTCTTGTGAGGAGATCTGATATCTCTTGTGAGGAGATCTGATATCTCTTGTGAGGAGATCCGATATCTCTTGTGGGGAGATTTAAAAGCTTATAACGTGATGTGGGTTTTGGAATTAAATAAGATAAGTGCCGTTGTCGCACATAATTAATATACCCTTGGGCGAGTAGTGCAGCTAGGCGATAGTGCAGCTAAGAAAACTCGTCTTACCTTTTAAATCGCTCGTATGCGATACTGTGATTCTGTGATTATTAATGTTTCCCAACATTTGTCATATTTCCGATAAGACTCATTTCGTTGGAGTCTCCTTTTGGGATTGATTGCTGGAAGACTTGGTCTTCCAGAATCTTCTCTTGATCATGTCTTTTCATATATTCTAGTAGGAGTATGGTGGTTGACTATCGTCATCGGTTTTGATTCGAGAAGTGATGAGTCTAACCTAATACGACTACTTCGAACCATTCTGCTTTGTACTCTTGCTTAGTCTTTCATTAGACTAACCAACCGTAATTGTTCTCTGCATGGTTGGCTGGTGTCATCCGTTCGATTCGGCACTTCAGATAAGTTGTCATCCCGTGAAGGCTAGAACGACTATAGAAGCGAACGGTGTTTTGACAAGTGATCCAGGTTAAGATCCTTGGCGGGTGATCATTGTGATCAAGACCCTTTTGTTGGTTATTTAAAGACTTCCGATGTGTTAAGAAAATGTTTTGTGTAAAGACTTCCGCTGTATTTCTGATGTATTTTGTCGTACTTGGAATTGTGTTGTAATTCCGCGACTATGTTTTAAATGAAAGTTATGATATTTTGTATCATAATTGTTGTGTGATGATTTATATCAACTGGTAAAGCCTTGGGTGACATCGGATAATACGTCTGAGGTCACTGGCGGTAATACTTTCAAGAGGTTATTTGGGGGTGTTACAGCACATTCGAAATAATGTGAGAACCACATCCGGTATCTAATACCCAAGTAGTAGCTTTGGTTGTTAAGACTTCAATAACAAAAATACCTGAAGTGGAACTCACAGTTCCATTCTTCTTGTCTTCCAGGTACTTGGGACAGTTTCTCTTCCAGTGCCCCTTTGCCTTGTAGTAGAAGCAGTCATGCTGAGCAGCCACCTATGGCTTCTCAGCTGCCTTGGGTTTGGCAACTTTCTTGCCTTTCCCTTGGTTTTGTTGCTTCCCTTTAGGCCCCTTCTTGAACCGTTTCTCATTGTTGACCATAAGAACTTCTTTCTTATTGTCAACTTGGACATTTTGCTCAACTATTTTGAACATTCCTTGGAGTTCATTCAAAGTTTTGTTCTTCTCAACTATTGAGCGCATGGTGAATTTCAAGTTATAGTCACTAGACATGATTTCTACAAAGGAAGTAATATGCAGATAAGTTTATGCTTGACATGCAAAAGCTCAATATTAAACATGCTTTAAAATTTAAGCAAATGCACATTTTATTCAGATTTAGCTTGTCCCTGGTGAATAAAATGATTCCAAGACCCTATCTCAGATAAGACCCAAGCGTACTTTGGCACTCCCTCAAGTCTTATGTGATCAAGGTAAGTAACATTTACTAATTATAACTCCTTATAATTCTTGGTTGATGGCCCACATCCTATGTTAGGCTCATCTCTATGTCTCAAGATCCACAACTTTGCCTTTTGGTCTCTTATTGAGTATAACCATATCAAGATTTATGAATCCCTTATATAGATCCACCCTCACTATCCCAAGGTCAAAGAAGGATACCTCGCTTTGGCGAAACCTATCCAACGAATTCCAAGGGCCTCATGGGTTATGACATGGAAAGGCAATACCTCAATATTCTTTTAGGGACTTAATCATGCAATGGTTGTCTATTTACTAGTGAACAAAATAGCATAAACAAACAATCATGCAAGGCTTAAAATAATATAGCATTCAAAATGCAATAATTAAATGTGATCCTAGTATGGCCCCTTAAAACCGAAATTAAAGATCTAATCTTCATGGGTCTTGTTCTTTATGGATCTCCATCCTTGGTACCCTTCATGGATCTCCATCCTTGGTCTTCATAGGATCTTCACTTCTTGTAATACATAATTTTCTAAATAATCTAAATACTGAAAATGAAATTACAAAAATACATAACGATACGCAGATCGTGTACAAGAAAACATAACGATACGCATATCGTATTTTTTATCCTAAAGTGGGCCATACTAGTCACCTCATACAAGCAATAATATCATAATATTAAAAAAACATGCATGCAACAATAATATCAAATATTATCAACAATATTAATCTAATTAATAACAATAAGCCGTTTAAATAAATTTAAATAAAACATTATTAAATTAAATAAATCATCTCATGAGATAAATAATTCAATATGAAATTCTTAATTCAAATTAAAATCAATATATAGAATTAATCATAATTAATCATTAAAATGCATTATTGGATAAGATATGCATAAACAAGGTAAGATATCAAATATCCTTATCTTAATCTAGTGGGATTCTATCCTAACAACTTTTAAGAAATTATATTGTAGATAATATCAAATATTATCCAATTGGGCAAATAAGATCTTATCTTATAAATTTAGGAAAATATCCTAAAACCCAAAATCTATCCAACTGGACCGAGTCGCGCCCGAGCCCAGCTCGGACCAACCCGATCCCACCGAACCGTGCATCCACTGCGCAGACCGAGCCCAGTTCATACAGTCTGAACCACGGCTCTCAATGCGGACCAGACCCGAGCCCACGCACGGACCGGACCAACCCGGGTCCATCGCGCCGAGCCGCATAGGCCCGTGAACAGTTCGCGGTCTGCTAGGTGGTGCGAGCCACTGCTGACCACTCCAGTCACGCGTGATGAGCCGCGGTCCACACCGCTAGACCCCTGCGCACGAGTCGGGGTGCGCGCCAATCCGGTTCGGTCCATTCTGTTTTTTTTTTCTTTCAAAATTTTCATAAAAAACAGAATTAATAAAAAAATAGAATTTTGGGGATTAATTCATCTTATGAAAATCATAATCTTCATCTAATGATTTAAAACATGCCAAAAAAGTCATATCTCTTGCATAATTAAATCACATGAATCAAGTATGGGTAGAATAATTTTACATGCATATTTGTTCATAAAGTTCTTCAACTTTACTAATCCAATCAATTAAAATCATAATTTTAATCATGCAAATTAACCTACATATCAATTTACCACTTAATATGAATCAAGACATGCATCAAAATTAACTATTTTAGTATTTTGATCCTATCAATTTATGCAAGAGGCTCATGATACCACTGTAGGAATTAGATGCGTATAAGCGAAAATTTCAGAAAACTATTTTCTAGCATCTAACAAGGATCTCATGCATGAATCAATGGGAATCAATTAGGAGTAGAGTTACATACCGTTTGATGCGAGTCTGAAACGTTCCTGCAGGATTTCAGCGGAGATCGAAAATCCCAAGTGTGGCTTCTCTACTTGGTCCACACGAGTCTGGAATCTGGATCGCTTTCGGTCTCGTCTGCTAGAACGACGAACGAAGAAGTCAAACTTGGCTTCTTGCTTGGGAGTTTGGCCGTACGTACAAAGGAAAGGAGGAAGTGTTGTGTGTTTCCAATAAGAAACAATTACATATATAAGATCATATCTTATCATTAGTTATGCATATAATATCTTTATATTGTTTCCATATATCTTCTAATAAGATATATCCTTATCTACTAATTATTAATGGTAACTCTTATCCATCAATAATAAAAGCCAATCTCCCAACATAAGCCTATGGGCCGAAATCTCCATGTCCAACATGGGATTTCGGTTCGGTTTGATCCAGCCCGATAAGTCTATGTGTGTGACCTCATAGGACCCGGTTATTATAGCCATGGGCCTAACACGATTAAGTCCATTAATCGTAGTTAACTTCTAGCAAAGCACTACGACTCCTAAAATACCCGGATTATAAATCTACATTAATAGTCCTATTCCATGTTCGGTAATTGCACCTTTGATTAAAGGACACAATTCCTTCAATCTCCCACTTGTCCTTAAAACAAGTGTGCAATGTTAAATCCCTTTGTCTCTTAATGTCTTATTTGATGATATGATGACATCCATATCTCTTATCAAATGTGTTTCTTAAACTCTTGAGTTTGAACTGTCAAATAACGGATGATTACAGATAATCCATCCGAGCATGGCCCAGTTCTCGCTCTTCAAGTGGCCGAGACACCATTCCTGTTCATGCATCACAGTATACATGAAGCAGGAGGACTTCTCCTCTAACTGCCGCGATTTCTTTGTAGCTCGTGGTGAACACCAACTTGCCATAACATAGACGTTTTGCTCGTGGTAAACACGAATATTTTGCTCTTTAATTGGTTCTATTTCTTACAACTTTAAGTAATTCATCTTTTTCAGGACGTTTTCTATGAGGCATTGAGAATATTAGAGGTCGGTGTTCTTCATATATATATATATGTTAGTTGTCTATTATTTACCTTTGAAAGAGTTGGTGGAGCTATGAAGATTTTGTTTTAACGACCTGAGAAGATGACAAGATATGGCCATAATTTAGTGTAGTATCTTCATGTAAGCTAATATCTAATTTTAGGTTAAACGAAATAATATCATGTTACAATAAAAAAATTGTATAGTATTTTAATTTCTTATAATCTAATACCTAGTTTTGTATTGCACAAAATGATATCACGTTGCACAAATTAATTATGTAGAGCTACTACATAATTTTATGTTACACAAAATAATATCATGTTTCATAATTTTCGTGTAACCTTGTTCGTGTAGACTAACTTCTTTTTACACTATTTGCGTGTAACCTTGTTCATTTTACTTTCGTGTTACAATAAATTACTTCGTGTCACATAATTTCTTGTTACATTAAAAAAAATATATGCTTACAAGAATAGTTTCGTGTAAGTTATTTGTGTTACATAAATTACGTTCGTGTTACAAACAATAGACTAACTTCTTTTAGAAATAATGATTAAATCCTCTAATTATGGAGATTTGATTTACACACTTGATATCAAATCTCTACAAATATAGAAACGATAAGAACAAAAGATTGTATCCAAACTTCTGATAGAATCTTGTTTTCTTATCCTTTCTTATCCAAAATATTTTCATCTTTAACTAGATTCGTGTAAAATAATTTCTTGTAAATTAGATAGATGATACGTTAAATGATTAAGGATTTCGTGACATTGAAAATTTTCATGTAAGTAGATTTTGAATGTGGTAGCTATTCGATCTTATAAGTTTATTTGGGATTTATTCGTTAACTTTAATTGAAACTAAATTATGGTATGTTGATCTGGGATAAATTTGTTATTAGTGTAAACTAATTTAGTGTAGCCAATTGTGTAAGTTTATTTGGGATTAATTTGTGTAACTTTAAATGAAACAAAACTTGTGTATGTTGATTTGAGATGAATTTGAGATTCTATGTAACATTTAATGTAAACTAAATTCGTGTAACTTGATTTGGATTCTATGTAATATTAATTAATGTAAGATAAAACTTTATTTTGTATTACAAAAAATAATATCATCTTACATAACATAATTTCGTATAATATTTTAGTGTAAGCTATTACATAATTTAATTTCTAATTGTGTGCTACACGAAAAAATAGCATGTTCAAAGTAATTAGTGTAAGTAGACGAGGGATAAATTTGTGAAAACTAAATTAGTGTAAATAAATTTCTTATTATTTTATTTGGGATTAATTCGTGTAACTTTAATTGAAACTAAATTCGTGTATGTTAATTTGAGATAAATTTGGGATTCTATGTAACATATGTTGATGTAAACTAAATTTGTGTAAGTTTATTTTGGATTCTATGTAACATTAATTAATGTAAACTAAATTATTGTAAACCAAATTCATGTAAGTTGATTTGGGATGAGAGGGGTATTTTAGTCCAATCTTGAGAAATCCCTATTAAAATAGGCATAGTTAAGTCCTTTTTCCAAAGATTTTAGCATTATATATACGATTAGTATATCGTATTCGGGCATAGGTAAGAAACTCCACATTATTTGTGTTTATATTTAAGATTTTGTTATAATTTTTTGATAGGTTCTTTTTTGTTGTATAATTTATGATTGGAGAAGATTAGGGGAGAATGATCACTCAAGTGTGGACGTGAGAACAACGTGGTTATATGCACACTTAGTAAGAAAGTGTATAATGTAATATATATACATACTAAGAAAACTTATACACACATAGGTAATGTATGCACACTAACTAAGAGAACATATGGAACTTAGGAACCACTCATGAGCATAAGAAAGCATATGAACACATAATTCAAAGCATATGAAGACATACTAAGAAAATATATCCACACATAATACAAAGTATATGAACACACATTTTAATGTAAATATGCACACTTGGTAAGAAAACGAATGAGCACAACATTTTCACGTTCGTACCTAAGTGACCTTCCATATGGATCCTTTTCCTTTATAATTATAGTTTTCAAATATGAATCCTTATCATGTATCGTTGAATCATAAAATATAAAGACTATTATATAATTTTATACACGAAAATGAAATAATAGGATAAGAAAAACAATAGAAGGTAAAATCATGTTTCCAATTAAGAACACATATATAATCTAGGGCTCGGATCAGGTGCGGATAGAGCTGGCCACGGTTCATGAACCGCCGGTTCAAGGTTCAAGGGAACCTTGAACCGGAACCTAAACCGGCGGTTCGGTTCCGGTCCGGTTCAGGTTTGGCCGGTTTTCCGTCGGTTTCCCGCCGGTTCGGAACCCGGTTCCGGTTCGGAAAAAAAGAAAAAACATTTAAAAAAAAACATTAAAACAAAGGGCTTGAACTTAATAGTGATTATAATTATTTAAATATTTTTTTAATATGTTTATGATTTTTTTTAAGATTTAAGACTCTAGGTTAGGGTGTATAGTTTAGGGTTAAGGGTTGTATTTTAAGGTTTTGTATTGTTTATGGTTTATGGTTAGGTTTTATTTTAAATTTAGTTATTTGAACGTTTTTAATGTGTCTATGTTTTTTGTATCTTTTTTAAGATTTAATAATTTAAAGAGTAATGTAGAATATACGACTCTAGGTTAGGGTGTATAGTTTAGGGTTAAGGGTTTGTATTTTACGGTTTTGTATTGTTTATGATTTATGGTTAGGTTTTATTTTAAATTTAATTATTTGAACATTTTTAATGTGTTTATGTTTTTTGTAGCTTTTTTAAGATTTAATCATTTAAAGAGTAATGTAGGATATACGACTCTAGGTTAGGGTGTATAGTTTAGGGTTAAGGGTTTGTATTTTAAGGTTTTGTATTGTTTATGGTTTAAGGTTAGGTTTTACTTAAATTTAATTATTTGAACATTTTTAATGTGTTTATGTTTTTTGTAGCTTTTTTAAGATTTAATCATTTAAAGAGTAATGTAGGATATAAGACTCTAGGTTAGGGTGTATGTTTAAGGTTAATAGTTTGTATTTTAAGGTTTTGTATTGTTTATGGTTAGGTTTTATTTTAAAATTAATTATTTGAACATTTTTAATGTGTTTATGTTTTTTGTAGCTTTTTTAAGATTTAATCATTTAAAGAGTAATGTAGGATATAAGACTCTAGGTTAGGGTGTATAGTTTAGGGTTAATGGTTTGTATTTTAAGATTTTGTATTGTTTATGGTTTATGGTTAGGTTTTACTTAAATTTAATTATTTGAACATTTTTAATGTGTTTATGTTTTTTGTAGCTTTTTTAAGATTTAATCATTTAAAGAGTAATGTAGGATATAAGACTCTAGGTTAGGGTGTATAGTTTAGGGTTAAGAGTTTGTATTTTAAGGTTTTGTATTGTTTATGGTTAGGTTTTATTTTAAATTTATTTATTTGAACATTTTTAATGTGTTTTTGTTTTTTTGTATCTTTTTTAAGATTTAATCAATTAAAGAGTAATGTAGGATATAAGACTCTAGGTTAGGGTGTATAGTTTAGGATTAAGGGTTTGTATTTTAAGGTTTTGTATTGTTTATGGTTTATGGTTAGGTTTTATTTTAAATTTAATTATTTGAACATTTTTAATGTGTTTATATTTTTTGTAGCTTTAATAAGATTTAATCATTTAAAGAGTAATGTAGGATATAAGACTCTAGGTTAGGGTGTATAGTTTAGGGTTAAGGGTTTGTATTTTAAGGTTTTGTATTGTTTATGGTTTATGGTTAGGTTTTATTTTAAATTTAATTATTTGAACATTTTTAATGTGTTTATGTTTTTTGTAGCTTTTTCAAGATTTAAAGGGTAATGTAAGTATGTAAAATTTTATGATTTAGGTTAGGGTTTATATTATTAGGGTTAAGGGTTTGTATTTTAAGGTTTTGTATAACTATATGGTTAGTTTTTTTAATATTTAAACATTTAAACATTTTTTAATGTGTTTATGATTGTTTTAGCTTTTTTAAGATTTAAAAGGTAATGTAATTATGTAACATTATATGGGTTTGGGGTTTTAGTTTAGGGTTTAGGGTTTTAGGGGTGTTTTGGATTTTAGGGTAATGGGTATATTTTATTTTTTTAATATTTATTTGTCACTTGAACCGGTTGTTGAACAGCCTACGAACCAGTTGTTGAACCGCTGGTTCGAACCACCGGTTGTTGAACCGCCTACAAACCGGTTGTTGAAACACCGGTTCATGAACCGGAGGTTCAACCGTCAGTTCGACGGTTCAAGTATACCTTGAACCTGAACCGGTCAGGACCTTGAACCGCCGGTCCGGTTCAGGTCCGGTCCGGTTCAGGGTTTGACTCGGTCAAGTTCGCCAGTTTCGGTTCAGGATTGGCCAGCTCTAGGTGCGGACGACCGCCTTGGTATGCAACGAGAATCCACCATGTTCATTGATCCGTTCCCATTAGACGGTACATCCCCACTTGTCTATTTAATAGAAAATTGAGAGAATGTTAAACAAAATATTTTTTGGCCCTTACTATTTGGCGCATAGGTGAAATTGCCTTTCAGCGCATAGGCTACGCACGTTACGTAGCAACATGCTCCACACGTTACGTGATAAATTTTTTTTTTTTTTTACGTGAGAGAACATTCAGCACGTTACGTGAGAGCACATTCACCACGTAACGTGTGAGCATGCTCCACACGTAACGTGGGAGCATGCTCCACGCGTAACGTGTGGGCTTGTGTCTGCTTTAAAAGCTGAAACCATCTTCTTCCTCTTCATTTCGCCGCCGCTCTCTTCCCTTCATATGTAATGTTGCTCTCTCTTGCCTTCGTACGTAACATCGATCTTCGTCCTCCTCTTCATTTCGTCATGTGGCATCTGCGTCAGGGTTGTGTCATGTACCAGAGCTGATGCACGAGCATGTGGATGAGGCGCTGATTAGTGTTTTCATTGAGCACTGGCATCCAGAAACCAGCTCATTCCATATGCCATGGGGAGAGATGACTATAACTCTCCATGACGTATTGTTGATCATTGGGCTGAATATCCATGGAAAAGACATGGGACCTCCACAGAAATGGCATGAGGAGTTGGGAATCAATGATCTGAAGAAGGCCTTGGTGGAGGAGGCGGAGGTGTTTTTTGAGCTGCCTGATGGGGCTGTGACATCTGGTACCGTCCATGCTACGGACTTTAAGAAGCATTGCGAAGAGCTGAGTGAAGAGCAGTGTGCGTCCGGGTTCTTGCTTCACTTGTTGGGCTCTTGTCTGTTTCCAGATAAGTCCCAACACAAATTGCCCGTGTACTACACTCATTTCGTCTCAGATCCCTCGTCTAGCATGAATTATGCATGGGGTACTGGCGTTCTGGCCCACGTGTACCGTAGCTTGGGCGAGTGCACAAGAAAAGAGGCAAGATTGATGTCGACATGCTACACTCTAATACATGTAAAATAATAGTACTTAATTTATAATGAATTTTGTTGTTCACCATGAATTTTGTTCTAAATGTATTTATTCATTGAATCCATTTGGAACACATCATCATTTTTCAGGCGTGGATCTACCAGTACTTCCCTATGTTTAGGCCTGCAGAGAGTAGAAGTTGGGACTTTAATAAGCCGATCCCATATGCTCGTAAATGGGACCTTTCAGAGAAGCCCAACCGGATGAGGGACTATAGAACCGAGCTTGATATAATGATTGCTGAGAGAGTAAGTGCATCTACGGTCTCTCTATATTAAGTTAGAAATTCAATGATAGATATGTAATTGTTTGGCATCCCATTATGTTTAGGTTGACTGGATGCCATACGGTCCGATTGACTTCAACAATGAATTCTTCGCTCCGTCTCTCTTCCATGGAGTTTTGTCTTGTCTTTGGATCACGGAGCCGTACATGCCCGATCGTGTGGCCAGACAGTTTGCCCGGGTACAACAAGTACCAAGACCGCCAATAGTGCCAATAAAGACATGGAGGGGCCCTAAAATCAGCTCGTACACTGTGGAATACGACAGGGCTCAATTTGTATGGGATGCCCAGAACATACATTCCATGAGACTAGATGTGATAGGCCCTCCTGTCGTGCAAGCGCATGAGTGTAGCGGTGGTTACATGGGCTGGTACCTCCCACGTACACACCCATTCATCACCCCCCCCCCCCCGAGCATTGAAGATGCGACACAGGTATGAAATTGACTAATTTATAGGTTGTTGTTTGCGGTTAACACAACTCTTATTTCATTTACATATGAACGTTTTTGTGTTGTGTGCAGTGCATCGAATATTGCTACAGTCGTCTACACCCACATCGCACCCATGAATGTGAAGATGTATCAGAGGCGGTACGCCAATCACTGGATCGAATGTATCCCTTCCTACCCTGAGGATACTTTTATTATCAAACTTGTTATGGAAATTGTTTGTTTTATGGAAATCGTTATTGAACTTTGGATTATGGCAACAATGAAAGTTTGTTATGTTTAGGGACTATCAACCTTTGTAGGGAGCAAAGAATTTTATCTCATTTTTAGTTAGTTTCATTGTCTTTAGTGTAGATGTCTACACGAGTTTATGTGTGGTTTCAGGTGATTACAAACTGTGCGCTTTAACAGAATGTTATTTCTGGCAGTTTATGTGCCTTCTGTAAAATTGAAACTTGTGCGCTTTAACAGAACGTTACGTGTGGTGTATTGTCACACGTTACATGTGACTTCTTTTCCTCTTTAGGGTTTAGGTTTATGTTTAGGGTTAGGGTTATGGGTCGGAGTTTACTATTTTGGATTTTAGAATTTAGGGTTTAGTATTTAGTATTTATGATTTAGGGTTTAGGGTTTAGGGTCGGAGTTTACTATTTAGGGTTTTAGAATTTAGTATTTAGGATTTAAGGTTTAGGGTTTAGGGTTAGGGTTTAGGGTTAGGGTTTAGTATAAAAGACATATGACTACAGTTGTATACAACTATAAACTACAGTTGGTTATTAGCTGTCAATCATATTTCTTCTTTTTGAGGCTGGTTATTAGCTGTCAAACACATTGCCTTTTCACTATATAAGAAGCATTAGGGTTGTTTGTTCACTACAACATTTTCAACACAAGCGGCGCTTGAAGATACATTTTTTGGTAAGCATCTTCTTCCAATTTCTATCGATTTATTAACCCTAATTTTTTATATTAATGGATTCATGATATTTGTAGGAAACCAAACACTACAACAAATAATGATATACATCGTAGGTATAACCTCAAACTACTAAATGATATACATCGTAGGTGATTAATGTCGTATCTTTTGTGTAATGTTGTTCATGTACTATTAACCTTTGTAGAGAGCAAGCAAATTTAGCAAACCAGAGATATCATATGAAGCGAACGTTCACCACAGACTATCCTAATTTCTTCAAACGCTAAAGCAACGAACCATATATGTTCTCTTATTTTTTCTAAGTTTATAATCAACTTGTATTCTTTCCTGTATTGTGTGCTCAATGTGGTTGTGTAGTCAACCAGTGTAATGAATAATTTATTTTATCTTCTAGGTTGATTATTTTCTATTGTTTTTTTATAAAGATTAGATAAAAGTTGGGCAACAAAATGGGGGTAACCCTCCCCTAATGCATATTTAGAAACAATAGTATGATTCATACAAAACATTATAATATGATTCATACACAACATTGAAACACAAATAAATACTAAAAATAAACAATAATATGATTCATACACAACATTAATACACAACATTATAATACACCAAAAACACCACACCTAACCACACGTTACGTGTGAATCCTAACCACACGTTACGTGTGGATCCTAACAACACGTAACGTGTGGAGCCTATCCACACGTAACGTGTGGTTAGGATTCACACGTAACGTGTGGAGCCTATGCGCTGAAAGACAATTTTGCCTATGCGCCGAAAAGTAACCGAGTATTTTTTACACGTGAAAACATGCGCCTGTATCCGCCATTTCAAAAAAAAAATCGCGAATGTATTTCAACTCAAACTCTCTCGATCATCAAGTGTTATTCATTTTAGGGGCTATTTCAAGCATGATTCAAGTGATTTCTTACACGATTCATTCGACTCTACCCCGAATCTTTCGCCAATCTTAATTTATATTACTCCTCAGAAGAAAAACGAAGAATAACAACTGTAGAGATGAAGAAAATTATAACACTAGAAATCTACGCAAAAAAAAAAAGTGACGAGTGTATGTATTCTCACCCTCGATTTGTTGACTAATTGAATTTATGTGTGCATAAAAAAAAGGTGTGCAATTAGATCAATTTCGAAAAAAAAATTATGTTGGAGACACCTTGAATTGAAATGCATTTAAGCAATAAAAAACATGTGTACATATAAGAGAACCCAAGTGTGCTTGTCAAATAATCTTTGTGTGCATATGAAGTGGACTACATGTGCATTGAAACTAGCATTTAGGGCTATTGTATTCATTAAGATATGTGTTTTGGATACAAAAACCACGTCTTCATTTTAAATAAACTATATGCGCATTTGAAATAACTTATGTGTGCATATGATGTAGACTACGTGCAGGAGTAGACATAAGTTTGTAATCCATTGGGGGCTAAAATCCTGAAGGCAAAAGTACAAACACTCACCAAATACCTTCAAATGAAATTATTTTATTCACCTGATACCATTGAGCTAAATGAAAACGTCCTAAAGCGATAATGGGAAAGATCCATTACCCCGCCCAAATCAAACGAGGAAAATCGATATCACGCTGAATTTAGATAATGCAAATAAAAAGTCCCATCAATTTCTATTTTTCCTATATATGAGATATTTTAGCCTGTGGCTAAAGTTGTTGTTTACACTAAGACTACCATCTACCTTACACAAGCAAACCCAAATTTTAAACAACAAACCCTATATTTGAACCACAAATGGAATTTTGCTCAAAATTGATCCAAATATTACTCAATTTAAATAAATTTCATCATTACTTATTACTTTCTCTTCGTAATTTCAACAAGCAAACTCAAAATTGATCCAAATGGAATTTTGCTCAAAATTGATTCAAAATTTTCAAACCCATAAACCCTAAATTTTGAAAATTCTAGCACAAATAAGGATAGATGATGACTACTGGGGTGCCATGAGCCCATGACGACCAAGGACATTGATAAGTTGATTCGAGTCACTTTTGATGGTCCTATAACCAGTTCAAAGGCTAAGAAAATCAAGGAAGGGGCGTGTGCTTTACTATAACGCCTTGTAGCCACTATTGAGGAGTCACCCGAGCCAAGGTTGGTGACATTGCTCACACATCACCTTGGACCCCACGAGCCACCTTAGCCACATCTTGACTCACTCACATGCAAGGGATGTTGCATGCTTATCCATAGTCTCAATTTTAGAACTTTCTATTAGTGGCAGTCTATAAGACTGAAAGTTTCTGCTTTGCTATTTTGGTATTTCCTAGATAGATTTTAATCATTACTTTCTTTAATTATTTTTAGACATAGGATTAGTTTAGGAAGAGCTAGGGCCGGCCCTAGTTGGCACATGCCATCTCTCTCTCTTCCTATCTTTGTTTACCTATTTATACTTTAGTATTATCTTAATGAAAAGATAGATTGAATTTGAGAGTAACTTGGCTAAGTTACTTTCAAGTTGTTCAGTCCAAAAACCTTTATCGTTTCCAGCAATCAATCATTTAACACTCAAAGCTTTCGTGTTCATCAAATCCATCAAATCGGATCCATTCCTTCACGCAGATTTTCCATTTTCAGCATTGTGCGCTGAATTAGGGCACCGGCCATTCTAGAGTTCTACCATGCGTTCTGCGTGAATTTTGGAGGAGTTCAAGTAGACATCCTGATCTTCAATCAGGCTTTGAAATCACTCGATTCAGAGTTATAAAGCAAAATTTATACTTTGCCAAAGATGGGACCCCCAACTAAGATCTCTTGCGCGCCAAGGCGAGTTCTTTCCATTCAAGAACGAGAAGTGATTTCACATCAAGTACTATCAGATTCATAGGTTGAGCCAAGTATTTCTTGTTCATGCAAATTCAATTCTTCAAATTTTTCGGCTTTAACCCATATTCTTGACCCATCCACCATCAACCACACCAAGATCTTGATTTTCTTGATCTTTCCTTGTGTTTTCTTGCACCAATCCCACCACCACTCGACCATACCTGGACCACCTTGTTACCGCCACCACCATGCCCTTCCGCCACCTCAACGACGCACCACATCCCTAAGTCGAGCCCTTGCCGCGTCTTGCCCTAGCTTATCGCTGAAACCCTAGAATTGGCTTTAGGTTGTCTTGTGCCCCAAGTCCTTCACTTTAGAAGTTAGTTTGGATTTGATTGCTTCTTTTTCACGTTCTTGCTTCAAGATTGTTGCCTTGCATGATTTTCTTGCCTTTAGTTCAATTCTTGCATGCTAAGTCTTGAATTACTTGCTTTTAATCTTCTTGCTTGACAACAAGCATTTTGAACCCTAATTCTTCTTCACTTTGCAGCCGTATTTCCTTCTTGTTATTTGCTTGACTAGTTGCTCTTTGATTTACCTATTTTGTAGTTTAAGTAAAAAAATCAGATTGCTTGCTTTATCACTTTCTTGCATTACAATCTTCAAGAAAAGATAGAAAGATCCTTCAAGGTTGCGGCCAAAGGCCAAGAAAAAATAAAGAATAGATTTCTTTAAACGAATTCATCTAGGGTGATTCAGTATTTTCTTGCAAATATCTTGTCCTTTGATTGTGTGATTTGCAAGCAAGGCAAAGACTTGAACTTGCACACATAAACCTTTCTTCCTCTAGCCGTGCATAGAGGGTTTCTTGCTCCAAGATTTGATTCCTTATTACACATTGATGCCCTATGTGATTTCTTGCCGATATAGTCACGTTGTCTCTCTTGATTAGCCTTGCATATAGGTTCTTTTCTTGATTATTTTTTATTGAGTGATTCTTCACTTGTTTGCAAGGTTGATCTTTATTAGGGATTTCTTGCAAAACACTTCTTGTTTCTTGAACTTGACTTCTCTACATCAATTCCATACTATCTTAGGTTATCTTGAGTGCCATTACCTACCTTGTTCTTCTACCTCACCCTTGTTGAAATTTTTGAGGTGTTGAATAGCTAACAAGCCCTTGTCTTGACACTTGAGGCAATCTATTGGTACGTTCTTGGATGATTGTGTGCAGTTCACATGGCCACACAAAAGTCTCTTCTTGTGTATTGCCCCACCCTTACCAAACAAGGAACTTCAACCATGGCTCAAAGGGAGCACTTGATCCATTCTAGGTGTGTTGTGGATGATGTCACCATTGGCTTTGTCATTGACGGCAAAAGTTGTGCTAACTTGGTGAGAACACGAGTGTTTGACCATCTCAAGTTGCCTACTACACCTCACCCCAGGCCTTACTCTATACAATGTCTTTCGGATGGCATCGATGACAAATTGGTCACAACTCAATGCGTGATCAAATTCAGCCTTGGTGACTACATGACGAGGTACTTTGCGACATGGTTGACAAGGATTACACACACATGCTACTTGGTCAGCCTTGGTAGTTCGATCGTCGGGCTAGCCATGATTGTTTCCGCAATAGGTACTCCTTTGTGCACAACGGAAAGAGGCACACTTTCATTCCACTCACGCCCCAGGAGGTTGATGGTGGACCAGGGGACGCGTTTGAAAACCTTTGCCATGAAGGCGGACCAAGAGGCGGCCAAACGAAAGGCGTCATCCCTTACACCCTCGGTGGGCAACGAAGAGACCGTCCCAGCGGTCACCAATTGTTTGCAGCCCAAGATGGCCTTCTTCAGCCTCCAAGATGACGGTCGAGACCATGAGGTTAACCCCTTACAGCCGGCGGAGGACGCATCCTAGGGGACCACCAAAAAGATAAGCTTGTTTGCTCGTGGGAATGATGTTTCCAAGGCATTTAAAGGGGGTAACTTTTGTCTCCTTCTTGTCTATAAGGAGTGTTTAATCATTGATCTTGATATTGCTCATTTGCCCCTTAGTATTCGTAGTCTTTTGCAGGAATTCAGGGATGTGATGCCGGATGAGCTACCGAAGGGCCTTTCACCAATTGGCGGAATCGAGTACCATATTGATTTTGTCCCAGGTGATTCCTTACCCAATAAGGCTACGTATAGAGCGTCTCCAGCGGAGACTAAGGAGCTGCAATGGAAAGTACAAGAACTCATGGACAACTGCTATGTGCGTGAGTCTCTTAGCCCAAGCGCGGTATCGATGATTTTGGTGCCAAAGAAGGACGGCTCATGGAGTATGCGAATGGATTGTCGCTCCATCAATCAGATTACGGTTAAGTATCACCACCTTATCCCTTGTCTTGATGATATGTTTGATGAATTGCATGGTGCTACCTTGTTTTCTAATATTG
This sequence comes from Rheum nobile, assembly GCA_027886185.1. NCBI lineage: Eukaryota > Viridiplantae > Streptophyta > Magnoliopsida > Caryophyllales > Polygonaceae > Rheum > Rheum nobile. The sequence goes on from WOAB01000163.1 coordinate 5,733,621, forward strand.
ACCTTAAGAGTGGTTACCATCAAATTAGGATGAAATGGGAGATGAGTGGAAAATTGCAATTAAGACTAAGTATGGCCTCTATGTATGGTTAGTTATGCCTTTTGGACTTACTAATTCCCCTAGTACCTTCACGAGACTAATGAACCATGTGTTTAGAGCCTTGTTAGGAAAATTTGTTATTGTATACTTTGATGACATCCTTATTTATAGCAAATCTTTAGAGGAGCATGTAGAACATCTTAGGGTTGTCTTAGAGTGTCTTAGACTTGAGAAACTTTATACTCAACTTAAGAAATGTACTTTTTGCTCTTCCTCCCCTATTTTTCTTGGATTTGTTGTTTCTAAGGATGGTTTGAAGGTAGACGAGGAGAAAGTTAAGGCAATTATGGAATGGCCACAATCGATGACCCCCACCATGGTGCATTCTTTCCTTGGCTTGGCTGGATTTTATGGGAGATTTGTGCGTGATTTTAGCATCATTGTTGGGCCCTTGCATGAATTGACGAAGAAAAATAGCCCCTTTAAGTGGAAGGATAAGCACCAAGCGACATTTGAGATGCTGAAGGACCGCCTCTGCCACGCACCACTTTTGTAGCTCCCAGACTTCTCTAGGACATTTGAGGTGGAGCGTGACGCCTCTAGCATTAGTATAGGGGGGTGCTTTTGCAAGAAAGGAAGACCATTGCATACTTTAGTGAGAAGCTTAGTAGGGTTGAGTTAAACTACCCCACATATGACAAGGAGCTCTATGCTTTGATTAAGGTGTTTAAGACTTGGCAGCACTACCTATGGCCTAAGGAATTTGTAGTGCACACCGACCATGAGGCACTCAAATACCTAATGGTGCATCCAAAGCTCAACCGAAGGCATACTAGATAGGTGGAGTTTATGGAGACGTCTCCCTACATCGTGAAACATAAGAAAGGGACAAATAATGTGGTGGCTGATACGTTATCACGCAGGTAGTGCTCTCTTGACCTAATATGATGCTAAGATCCTTGGTTTTGCAATGATTAAAGAACTTTATGTGCACGATGAATTCTTTAGGGATATCTTTAATCAATGCTTGACTAAGAGTGAGCTTAACAATTATTTTTTAGATGAAGGATTCTTGTTCAAGGCTCGAAAATTGTGTATACCAACTTCATCTATAAGTAGGTTGTTAACTCAAGAAGCTCACGAAGGGACGGGACATATGGGTGTAGATAAGACCTTGCATGCTCTTAGAGAACACTTCTATTGGCCTAATATGACTAAGTTTGTGCTGAAATTTTGCAATAGTTGTGTGACTTGTGCTAAGGACAAAAGTAGACTTAATCCCCACGGCCTCTATACTCCTTTGCCCATTCCCACAGCCCCTTGGGAGGATATTTCTATGGATTTTATAGTGGGATTGCCTAGGATTAAGAGAGGAGAAACTCTATTTTTGTGGTTGCTGATAAGTTCTCTAAAATGGCTCATTTTATTGCGTGTAATAAAACCGACGAGGCCATGCATGTGTCTGACTTGTTCTTTAGGGAATTGTTAGATTACATGGTATTCCTTGCACAATCGTTAGTGACCGTGATACTAAGTTGTTGACCTACTTTTGGAAGACACTATGGTTGAAGTTGGGGACAAAATTACTATTTTGTACTTCTTGTAACCCTAGACGGATGGCCAAACTGAGATGACTAATAGGACTTTCGGTGTTTTACTCCATACTATGCTTAAGTCTAACCTCAAGCATTGGGAAGATTGTTTGCCTTTTGCGGAGTTTGCTTATAACAGGTCCAAGCATAGCGCCACCAAGATGACACCATTTGAGGTAGTATATGGACGCAACCCCACACCCCCACGGACTAGACACCACTTCCATTGAAGGAAAAAAAGAGCTTTGATGTTACAGAGCGTGCTGAGTTCATAAGGAAACTACATGAGAGGACACACTTGCAGCTGGAGAGGTGTGCACACTGATATGAGGCTCAAGCTAATAAGGGACGCAAAAGAGTCAATTTTGAGGAATGAGACTTGCTGTTGCTGCACTTGAGGAAAGAAAGGTTTCCTCAATTAAGGAAGAACAAGCTAGATGCCCGTTGAGATGGACCATTTCGTGTGGTGAAGCATATGGGAGATAACGCTTATAACCTTGACCTTCCTGGAGAGTATGGTGTCCACTCCACATTTAATGTGGTTGATTTATCTCTTTATGTGCCCGACGACTTTGATGAGCTTGACGAATCGAGGACAATTCGAGGCCAAGTGGGGGAGAATGATGACTCCTGGGATGCCATGAAGACCAAGAACATTGATGAGTTGATTTGAGTCCCTTTTGATGGTCCTATAACCAAGTCAAGGGCTAAGAAAATCAAGGAAGGAATGTGTGCTTTACTACAACTCCTTGCAGCCACTATTGAGGAGTCACCCGAGCCAAGGTTGGTGACCTTGCTCACATATCACCTTGGACCCCACGAGCCACCTTAGTCACATCTTGGCTCACTCACATGCAAGAGGTGTTGCATACTTATCCATAGTCTCAACTTTAGAACTTTCTATTAGTGGCGGTCTATGAGACTGAAAGTTTCTGCTTTTCTATTTTTGATATTTCCTAGCTAGACTTTAATCTTTACTTTCTTTAACTTTTTTTAGACTTAGGATTAGATTAGGAAGAGCTAGGACCGGCCCTAGTTGGGGCGTGTCATCTCTATCTCTTCCTATCTTGTTTCACCTATTTATACTTTAGTATTATTTTAATGAAAATATAGATTGAATTTGAGAGTAACTTGGCTAAGTTACTTTCAAGTTTTTCAGTCCAAAGACCTTCGTATTTTCCAACAATCAATCAGTCAAACAATCAAAGCTTTCTTGTTCATCAAATCCATCATATCGGATCCATTCCTTCACACAAATTTCCCATTTTCAGCACTACGCGCTGAATTAGGGCACCATCCATTCTAGAGTTCTACCCCTGCTTTTTGCGTGAATTTTGGAGGAGTTCAAATAGACTTCCTGATCTTCAATCAGGCTTTGGAATCAATCGATTCAAATTTACAGAGAAAAAGTTATACTTTGCAAAAGATGGGACCCCAACTGAGATGTCTTGCGCACCAAAGCGAGTTCTTTCCATTCAAGAACGAGGAACCTAGTGATTTCACATCAATAGATATAGAGGATATAATGAATTTTTTAATGAAGGACTTGTGTGAAAATTTTGGTAAAGTTTTGTTTTTTTAGTATTTTTTTAGAGTTATGCATAACAAATTCCTAAATAAAAAACAAAACAACATAAGTAATTAGGAAAAAAAGTTTAAGAAAAATAAAAAATATGTTTTCGAGAATTTACCCATGTGTGCATACAAAAAAAAACTATGTGTGCATATATAAGAAAAACTCATGTGTGCATATATAAGAAAAACTCATGTATACATATGAAATAAATTATGTATGCATAAAGTATTAACTACGTGTTCAAATGAATCAACCTATGTGTGCATATATATTTAAAAACATGTATGCATATGGAATAACCTATTGTAAAACTATTGACTAGTGTGCATATGAAATAACCTTATGTGTGCATATGAAATATACTATATGTATATATAAACAAATCATGTGTGTGTTTCATCTATGTGTTCATGTATTGTTAAGCATGCGCTCATGTGTGAAAAACCTAGGATGGTATCAGTAGCTTGGAGGTATTGCCTGAGTGTGAATCTGGTTACCTTGTTCGATATGGTTGTGAGATAATGAAAAAAATCTTGCAGAAAGATTCGAGAATGAAATTGATTCGGTTCATGATAGGATTAAACAAGGAACTTGATGGAGTCAAGAGCTCAATTTTGTCTTCAGATCCTATGCCATCAGTGAATAAAGCTTTTTATCTTGTTCAACATATATAAAGACGAAAGATTGTCACTAGTTCTTTTTGACCAAATCATGAAGGAAAAGCCCTATCTGTCAACAACTCTTTTGGTAAACAAAAACATCAATACCATAAATTTTTTTAACCTAGAGATGGACCGAGAAGAGGGAAAACTTACAAGAAGTGCAATATTTTTTGTCTAGGAGGACATCTCAAGGATCATTGCTACAAACGCGTTGGCTATCCTTCGAACTGGATATTGAAACAACTAGAAAGAAGGGCCAATGTAGTTGAGGGTGAGCTGAACAACCCACTAGAGCAACCTACTTTGCAAAGAATCAACCTGTTGATTTTGCCTTAGTCAACGCTGTTTGTCAAGAGATGGTAAGGATCTTTCGGAGCAGGGATGGTTCTTCTTGTTCTTCTATAAACTATGCAAGTACATTCATTAATTCCTAAGTCATGACAATTTCCTTATGTTAAGATGCTGGTAAATGGATCATAGATATCGGTGCAACCAATCATATGAGTTTGTAATCCACCTTGTTTGTGTCTAAGAGAAGTCTTGGTAAATCTATAAGTGTTGCATTACCATATGGTAGTATCTAAGTTGTTGATACAATTGGATCAGTTAGATTGAATGAGTTGTTGTTGATTGATAATGTGATGTTAGTCCTTGGTTTTCAACACAATTTGTTGTTCATCACCAAGTTATTAGATGATCATGGTCTATTAAGACATATAAATCCTAATAGGGTTTCATTTCAGGACCTTACCACTAGGCTCATTTTGATTTAAGGTTTGCAAGTTGGAGGCTTATACATTGCTCACAGTCTCACACTGATTCAAGACTGAAGCAAGGTAAAGAAACATGTATAGAGAGTGTTTCATTAGATACTTGTCTTGTAGCAATTCTTACTAATGTATCCCATGCTAAGACCTCTTCTAGAATAATGCATGAGAGATTAGGACACTACTTAAGGAGCAAAATGAAACACTTACATTTTTCTGATTCTGAACTTGTAGTTTATGATTTTTGTGAAATTTGTATACTTGCTAAACATTACAAGACACCTTTTCATAGAAATGATTCAGCTACGACAACACCATTTGATCTTGTCCATTCTGATCTTTGGGGACCATATAAAACTCCAACTACAAGTGGTGCATCTTATTTCTTAATTGTCCTTAATGATTTTTCGAGGTTTACTTGGATCTATTTGTTCAAATTGAAGACTCGAGTGAAGGATATTATCTAGTTATTTGTAGCCTATGTTAAAGCTCTATTTGGGGTTGCCATTAAGGTCATAACAATTGATAATGGGATAAAATTTGTACATAAATAGTGTATGGCATTGTTTGAGATAAATGGGATTGTTCATCGGAGAAGTATCCCTAGCACTCCCAAAAAAGGTAGAGTGGAGAGGAAACATAGGTACATAATTGAGATGGATCGTGCTACGAGAATTCATGTCAACTTACCACTTAGGTTTTGGGGTGAATGTGTCTTGGTAGTAGTGCACATCATCAATATATTACCCAACTCAGTTTTGTCTTGGCAGGTTTCTCGTGAGTTACTGTTTAATAAGAAAGTTTATTATAGTCATCTAAGGTTCCATGGCGGTTTATGCTATGCTAAGCCTAAATTGATCAGAAAAGACAAGTTTCGTAGTAAATCCAGGAGATGTCAGATGGTTCATGCTATGAGAACTCATTTAGACTGTATGATTTCGAGAATCATAGTTCTTTTGTTTTAAGAGATGGAATATTCAAGTAAACTGAATTTCCTTACAAGGTTGTCCCTACTTCTATTCCTCCTTTATTATCCACTACATCATTTCCCTTAGTAAACCATGCTACTGATGATATACCATTCTCAACAATCAATGTTTTCTCATATCATACTTATCCAACCAATCGTCATGCACCTGTTACAACTTCCAATCAAGAGCCAAATCTTTCTTCTATACTTGATAGGCATGAGCAAAAGGATCAGTCCGCTCGTCCCGACAACCCGCCCGCCTGCATAAACTCATAGACTAAACTTAAGTTCCCCTTATCTTGCATTCTTTTTCGAATATATATATATATATCTCTGCAATGTGTATTTTTTATATATGTAAAAGTTGGTAACAATAGGACAAACATGTAATTAAAGTCTATATTTATATACTATTTAATTTTATATGCTAAGGTGAATAAGATAAGGTAAATATGAAACATATATTACTTATTTTCTTAATTTAAAATAAGGCATGCGTCCCGCGGGCTACCCGAGTCCGGAAGTCTGTACGGATCAGGACACCCTCCGTAACCTGAATCTCTGGCTTGGCGCGGATCCGTCCCAAATAAAAAGGGCTTAACTTTTGGTCAAAGCATGTCGCATATCCAAGTTTCCTCAGGTCTATTACCTTATCATAAGGATCAATCTTTGTCCTATGAGGCTATTCCTAGCCCCATCATACCTTCTCATTCACCTTTTGTTCGAAGGTACTTAATACAAAAGCTCCACCTGCAAAACTACAAGATTATATATGCTCCTCAAAGCTCATTATCCTCTGTTCATACATCTTCCCTTGTAGAATTTTCAGAATTCTATAAAGATTATGTTGTTTCATATTGTGTGTACCATTTGTGAGCCTAGAACCTATTCCCGAGCTTGTGGACAACCCAGTTGGGAAAAAGCTATGGCTCCAAGCCGTTGAATCTAAATTCACATGGGAATTGACAGCATTTCCTAAGGGACAAAAAGTTGTTGGCTCGAAGTGGGTGTACAAGGTCAAATGTTGACGTGATGACAATGTTGAAAGATGTAAAGCTAGAGTTGTGGCTAAGGTTATAACGAAGTTGAAGGCAAGGATTACAAGTATACATTCATACTTATGGCTAAACTAGCTACTATGAGAATTTTGATTGCTCTTGCTAGTCTTAAGTAGTGGGATATTTTTTTGTTGGGCATTAACAACGCCTTTGTCCATGGTTATTTGGAGGAAAAAGTGTACATGACATCTCCACAAGGCTATCCCAAGGCCAAGTTTGGCCAAGGTTGCAACGATAAGGCTATCTCAAGGCCAATGCTGACCAAGCTTGCAAGCTTATAGATATTTGTATGGGTTGAAACTGGCTTCACGCTAGTCAAATATTGAGTTAACTACTTTTGTGCTTAAAATGGGGTATGTTTAGTCTAAACAAGAATATTCTTTATTTGTCATGAAATCTATGGATAAGCTTGACATTGATCTCATATATGTTGATGATGTTTTGCTTACAAGGAATGATGTTGAGTTCCTCATGAAGACTAAAGCAGGCTAATATGTCACTCTTACTGTCAAAGATTTGGGCCTATTGAGATGTTTTCTAGGCATTGAAGTTGCAAGATCTGCCAGAGGCACTGTAATCAACCAGAGGAAGTATATATTGGACATCCTCAAAGAATCACACATGCTTGATAGTAAGCCAACTCATTACCCTCTCCCTAAATGCATGAATTTATCTCTTGATGAGGGGATTCCTCTTTCTGAGCCAAAATCCTATAGAAGACTTATTGGCAGATTATTGTATCTCAATATTTCTAGACCCGATTTGTCATATTGTGTTAAACATCTAAGTCAGTTTATGACCTACCCTCGTGAACCTCATATGCAAGCGGACATCCATGTTGTAAGGTATCTTTGTGGAAAAGTGAATTAAGGTCTCTTGTATCCAGTTAACTATTGTGATGCAGATTGGGGGTCATGTAAGTTCTCAACTCGTTCCTTGAGTGCCTACCGTGTCTTTCTAAGTGATTCATTGATCTCTTGGAAGACGAAGAAGTAGAAGACTTTGTCTAAATCATCTTCCAAGTTCGAATACAAGAGTATGTCATCAACTGCTAGTGAGGTAGTTTGGATCAATGGCTTGCTGAAGGATATGTGTATCTCAATTACACTCAATTGTGATAACAAGGCAACTGAGTGTATCTTCGCTAACTCTGTGTTCCACCAGAGAACCAAACACTTAAACATATATTGTCATTATGTTCAGGAGAAGGTTACGAAAGGCTTCCTGAGGACTTCCCGTGTCAAGTCACAGTTGCAACTGGCCGATGTATTTCAAACCACTTGGGGACTTCAACACAAATGTATTTCCTTCAATATGGAATCAGATAATTGACGCCCAATTCCATCTTGGGGGGTATAAAGTATATAGTCAGTTATGCTTAGTAAAGCTTGATTAGTGAGTTTGTTATATTTGTTATAAATAAAGAATTGTCAATGTAAACTCTCGTTCTCTCAATTGTGATAACAAGGCAACTTGATTAGTGAGTTTGTTATATATAGTTGTGAGAAAATATTCTGTAAACTCTCGTTCTCTCATTTGTAGAATATTTTGTCTTCCACTTCTATCAATGGAAACCATTCTCTTCCTCTATTTGCAATCCTGAATTTAAAATTGAGATGTTCACATAAAATTTGGATCTTTGAAGCAAGAGGATTCATCATTGTCGTTATTACAGATTGTGATATATCATCTTGCATATCTTCTAGTTAGTCATATCTATCTTGTATATCTTCTAGTTAGTCATATCTATCTTATGCTAAAAGATAGAATTGTAATTATAGATATCATGTAACTATATATAGTTAATACCATCTGATGAAATCTGCATGAACTTTTTCCACAAATTATTTGCCTCTCTAAAATTATTATGGTATTAGAGCCTTTCCTGAACACAACCTAAAACCCCCCTCCTTTTGCTGAAGCCCCCAAAGCTCTCTTCTTCCTTCCCCAACAATTCGCTTCCGCCTAATCGATTTTTTTTAATCGTCCATCTCAATGCTCATGTTGAGTCACTATGACAGATCCTAAATCCAAGCAACATGCTATGGATTTCTACTCTCTGTATTACCTTCATCTATCGGATCATCCGGGCCTTTCAATTTGGCTGGTGGTTTTGAAAGGCGATAACTATGATGAGTGGGTCATTGCTATGCGCAACTCGCTCAGAGCAAAGATAAAGCTTGGTCTTGTTGACGAGATCATTCTCAAGCCAGACGCTATTGCAACAGAACATCCGGTTCTCGATGATTGGTTCATGGTGAACTCGATGTTGGTCGGGTGGGTTGTTCCCTTTATCGACTCACCCCTTTGTTCCTCTATTACGTATTTCGACATCGTCAAGGAGTTGTGGGACGACCTTCGTCAATGTTTTTCTGTTGAAAACGGCCCGCGCAAACTTCAACTTCATTATGCTTGGCAAGTCTCCCATCTGTTGGAAGACTAAAAAGCAGGTAAATGTTTCTCGTTCCTTTGTTGAAGTAGAGTACAAATCCATGGCCTTTACTTGCTGTGAGCTTATTTGGTTGAAATCATTGCTTCGCTCCCTTGGTGTTCGTCATCCTTCTGGTATGCGTCTGTTCAGTGACAGCCAGGCCGCCCTGCATATTGCTTTCAATCCCGTTTTCCACGAACGTACCAAGCATATTGAGATTGATTGTCATCTCGTTCACGATCACGTCCAGGCCGGTACTATTGTTACACATCATATCTCTATGAGTAATCATCCAGCAGATATATTTACCAAGGCCCTTGGGAAAGTCCAGTCTAGTCATTTGATTATCAAGTTGGGCATTATCGATCCTCATGCTCCAACTTGAGGAGGAGTATTAGAGATTGTGATATAGCATCTTGTATATCTTCTAGTTAGTCATATCTATCTTATGTTAAAAGATATAATTGTAATTATGGACAACATGTAACTATATATAGTTAATACCATCTAATGAAATTTGCATGAACTTTTTCCACAAATTCTGTGCCTCTCTAAAATTATTGGTCGTGCAGGCCTGCAGGGGAGCTTCCTTGTGAAGCTTTTATAACTTTGGTTAAAATAAGTTGATCGTTGATTCCATCAAAAGAGACCAATATCTTTTCTATATAAGAGAAAAAATTATGTACTGATCGAATTCATATGTCCTCTGCAAAAATCCTAAAAATGAAGTCACGGAAGCGCTTGGAGTACAACTTAGGGTCGACTGCTGAGATGGAGGTTGGATCATACTGCATGGACTTGTAGGCGTGCTCAAGCTTCTTGCTAATATCGTAGTCTTGGAGTATGTCAATGATACCGAAGAACATAACAACATCATAATACTCCCCCGTTGGTTCCATCACGTGCGCCACTTCCCCGTCGTTTCTCCTCACACCTCTTTCTACTCTTGCTGGCATGTTGTTACCTAAACCAATGCTGGCCCACCTGTGATGTGGATTTCCACAATACCACAACTAAGACAACACTAATGCACAGGTAATTGTATTCGGTAGAAACGTTTTTGTTAAATGTCATGCTAACTAACAAGATAATTCCTATCATGATAACAGCAACTCAATTTAATTCGAGATGTGATTTTGAATGTTTTATATATACCATGCTGGGTCCACTTGTACTTTGGAAAGGCTAGGAGCGCCATCATTGTCGTCCTCGGTGCCTGAAAAATTCTGAGCAAGCTAAGTTTTGTGATAATGGTGTATGGTGAAATGGTGAGCGATTTGTCTTCAAGAAACATAAACGACTGACCGACATTAACAGGAGTACGAGCTCCCGAGGGAATTAAGTCTCCTGCTTTTGATGCTTCTCTGAAGTGGATTCCAACCAGCATGCTGTAGTCCATAATTCTCTCATTCTCGAGTAATTCACAATCCTTGTCGACTTGTCTGTAACATATATAGATCTAAGTTTTGTTTTTGAAAGCGGCAAAAGAAGACCGTACGTGAAAGTTTATTACCTGCAAAATTCTTGAAACCATGACTTTTGTAGTCGAAATATAAAATTAAGATCAAGGTCCTTGAGTATAGTACTTGCATCCAACTCTTCCTCTGGCTTGTCTATGGACCTCCCTAGTGAAGATCCTTTCAAGTCGAAACGTCTGTGAATGGTGTACTCTGTGCACATAAGATTTCCCATTATAATGAATCTTACCTGCATACTTGAAAGGCGCGCACTCGTTAGAATATATGATTCTCTGGCGATTCAATACTAACTAACGCTATACCAAAACTAGCTTTGATTAATGCAGCCAAATTAAAGATATGTCCTTACTTTCTTTTGTGTTGTTCCGGTTAACTTGACACAATGGAGTCCAAAGAACTTGGTCACTAGCGTGTTCTCAAAACACTTTACATGATTGTAGTATGGCGATAACATTCGTATGAGCACCTAGAACATAACCAAGATTCGATTCAAAATGATAGATGAAAAGCCGAGACACCACTAGCGCAGCTAATCGGTAAACAAATTACAATATGGATGATAAAGAGTTTACTTTTACTTCAGCCTTCTTCACTGTCTTTATCATGTATCTATCGTCATTGCTCAAATAAAAGAAGCTTCCACTTTTCCCAGGAGAGGAGAGTTCTCGAAGTGCATCATTCCCGCATATAGATAACATGTAATCAGCTGCATCCACCTTGAAGAGCTTCCTTAGAGCTCTACAAGGAATTGGCATGCATTTTAGGTGACGTGGGAAACTTGGTAAAACAAGATACACATTTTAATGAATAACTGAAGCTAACCTGAAAACTAAAGGACAATAGTCCTTCCATTTAAATTCACAGGAATTATGAGGTGGTGTGTGCTTTGATCCTTCTTTTGGGAATTTTGTCCAATATTTTTCCTTTGGGTCGAAAGCTGAAGACTTTAGTTCAAGGGATGTCGGTGGGGCCTGCTTTCCTACAGCATGCCTGAGTAGTCACTCCATATATATATATACATACATGCATGTAGGTGATTAATTAGTCCAGTCCTGTACGTTTATATATATGAACGTACGTACCAACAGAACATATATAACTTAACAAAAGTAAAGTAGCTAGATCGATGAGAGAAAAGCGCGCAATACGTACGTACAGATTAATATATTACCTGATACCTAATTGTAGATTGAGCATGAGGTCATAATTCTTATGACCTTTGGTGATGGTCTCTCCTTGCTTCTTTCCTAGCCTTGGTATTTTAAGCGGCCTCACCTTGGGGAGCAAGGACTCAAGATTTGCATTCCCCTGTACAACATCCTCGCTGCTGCCAACCGAATTTCTATAGCTGCCTTCACTGGAGAAGCTTCCTTGGGCGTTCAGCCTGAGCCTGACCCGAGGGTTCATCAGCTTGGAAGCGGCGAGCGTCGACTTTTGCGATGGATAAACGGGGATTCTCTCAGCAGGGCAGATGAACACGTCTCTTATGATATCCTTGTACAGCGTGTGAGGGTCCCAGCTAAGGACCCGACCCGCTGAGGTCCCAATGGAGTCCTGGCTCCAGCGACCCTCGTAGTAGCTCCCGTTTTGCCACCTGAACACGCCTTCCCCTTCGGGCAGCCCGTCAACCCAGTCCCCTTGGAAGTGGTTCCCCCCCGCCCACGTCATCTTGCCCCTGCCGCAGATCAACCCGTTCCTCCACTCCCCTTCGTATCTGTTCCCGTTCACCCACTGGTACTTCCCCTCCCCTTCCTGCGCCCCGTGCCGCCACTCGCCCTCATAGTGGTCCCCGGTCTCGTACCTCATGGTTCCGCTCCCGTGCTTCAAATTCATCATCCAGAACCCCTTGTAGGACTCCCCATTTGGGCCTGTGTACGTGCCTTTGCCATCCATATACCCGCTCTTGAACTCCCCTTCATAGGTAGCTCCGGAAGGCCAACTGAACCTGCCTTTGCCGATGCTCTGTCCTCTGAACCATTCTCCTTCGTACACGCACCCATCTGCCCACGTGTACTTGCCGTTCCCGTGGGGGCAACTCTCCAGCCACTGCCCTATGAAGGACTCCCCATTCGCCAGGTACTTCTCCACCACATCTCCAACTGAATCCCCCTTTTCATCATCCACAGACATTGAGCCAAAGATAAGGTGAGCGCGCTTCTTAGCTGCAGCTTGTGTTCTTCTTAATGTAGCTTTTGCCATGCCACGAGCATCCCTCATCGATCATAACACCATCACCTTTCAACCTTGCACATCTGCTCCACCTATCATTTCTTGCATATAGATTCATCACTTGATTATATATATGAGATCATGAATCATAACGTTAGATCAGATCAGATCAGATCAGATTTTGTTGTTATAACCAACACCAAAACATGGAATTATCGATCCCCCCCCCCCCTTTATATGAATCTCTCACTTTTTGCATTTAACTTATGAAAATAGAGGAAACAGATACGGATTATACACTATGGCATCAATAGAATCAAACTACTCTAACCCAATACCCATCGCGTAGAAAGAATGACAAATTTCCTGACTTTTCTTCTTCTCTCTGTTTCTTTGTTTCAAGGCATGTATTCTCTTTTCCAAGGTTAGCCATTGTTAGATGGGAGAACTTCATTTTACCAAATGGAATAGTGGCTTCTAAAATGCCACGTGTAGAAAATGAGGAGACAATGGTCAAATTTGAAAAGGAAACGACACAAGTATGTTTTTATTGATTAGATGCCTCATTTGTTTTCCCATAAATTTCTCATTGCCTTTTAACTCAATAAAAGATGCGGACTTATAGTTGTCCATTCCTCCTACAGGTAAAGCCACAAACTTGTTAGAATATGGCGGTTTACTATCCCAAATATTATTTTCTCTTTTCAATATTTTCTTGTGCTAAAATACAAAAAATAACAATGTTACTATAGATGCAAAGCAAATTGATGAAATGATAATGTTATAGAAAGACGTTTTATCATCTCCTCGAGAACAGCTGAGGAGTTTCCAGTCACAATGTTATCGTCAAAATACACTAAAAGATTCGAACCATGCCTGTATATGAACAGAGAAGAATCACTAACTAAATTTACAAACCCGAGTTGTAGCAAAAGCCTACGCAGTTCATTGTACTATGTTCTCAGTGCTTGTTTCAGACCATAGATTGCCTTTTTGAGTTTGCAAACATGGTTGGGAAATGCTTTATCAACAAAAACTGGAGGCTGCTCCATAAACACATCTTCATTCAGAGTGCCAGACAAAAAGGCATTATTGACATCGATTTGTCTCAATAGTAGAGTATAAATATTTGTGATGTCACACCTTCTTCATATTGATGAAAGCATAGTGATGTCATAGGTTTCCTAGGGTTACAGTTGTTTAATCCTAGCTCTACAGTTGGCACCATCTTATAGCACGACTGCCCCTTTATATATTTACAGTAAAGCCTGACCTAATCAATGAGAATTAGCAGCCGCATTTCCTTTCATTAAAGTTCTGCTATGATATCAGAGCGGCTGAACAGATCCTTAGGACAAACGTCCTCCAGATCCCAAAAAAATGCCAAATGCTTCAAACCTTTTCCATGGCTGCAGCAAACACAAATCCTTCCCTCCTTGCTTTTTCCAACTTTGTCACCATTAAATTAGGCAATTTCTATGTACACTACAATTTTTTTCTTTTTACACTACATTTTGAAACACAAAAATATTGCTTAAGTAATATTTTTGTGTTTCAGGGTAAATTATACTCAGAATTACATTTTTATACTAGGATGAAACGCAGGTATTTTGCTTAAGCAAAATACCTGCGTTTCAAAAAAAAAAATTTTAAAAGTGAAACGCAAAATCTTTGCTTAAGCAAAGATTTTGCGTTTCACTTTTACAAAAAAAAAAAGTTGTCTTAGTACAAAGAAAATCAGGATCTTTGCTTAAGCAGGATCCTTGCTTAAGCAAGGAACTTGCGTTTCACTAAAAAAAATATTTCTTCAAAAATACATTTTTTCCCATAATCATGTAGAGAATTTCAATACGAGTTCGTACATATAAAATTCGTCCAAAACGGACATCGTTTGCCCTTTCAAAATCCCAAAAAATGAAATCTTTACCCATTTTTTTTAACAATTTGGTGCCCAGCATATAGGACATTGTAGTAGAAATTTTTGGTATTTTCGGCATTTCTACTATAATTTTGTATAAGATTTTAATACGAGTATATAATTATACGTTATAACCATAATTTATAATTATAATATATAACTGTATAATATAATAATAGTAAATAACCATACGATATAACAATAGCATATAGCTATAGTATATAACAATAGTATATAACTATATTATGAAACTATACCATATAACCATAGTATTGAACTATTCGTTAGAACCATAATATATAATTATAGTATATAACTATACGATATAATAATAGGTATATAACTACAGTATATAACTATATGATATAAATTTTTATATAACCATAGTACGTTATAACCATAATATATAGTTATAGTATATACCTATACGATATAACCATGGTATATAAATGAACGATATAACAATAATATATATATATATATAACTATACGATAAAACCATAGTATACAGTTATATATTATGATTATATCTTATAGTTATATCCAATTTGGTTATATCTTATGGTTATATCCTATAGTTATATACTGTGGTTATATCTTATAATTATATCAAATTTGGTTATATCGTTCGTTATATCTTATAGTCATAACCTTTAGTTATATACTATGGTTATATCCTATAGTTATATACTATGGTTATATCTTATATGTATATCCAATTTGGTTATATTTTATGGTTATATCCTATAGTTATATACTATGATTATATCTTATAGTTATATCCAATTTGGTTATATCTTATGGTTATATCCTATAGTTATATCCTTTAGTTATATATTATGGTTATATCCTATAGTTATATACTATAGTTATATCTTTTAGGTATATCCAATTTGGTCATAGCTATAGTATATAACTATACGATATAACAATGGTATATAACTATATTATATAAATGAACGACATAGCAATAGTATATATATATAACTATACGATATATCTATATTATATAGTTATATATTATGATTATATCTTATAGTTATATCCAATTTGGTTATATCCTCTCGTTATATATTGTGGATGTAACTATAATATATAACCATAGTATATAACTATAAGATATAATCATAGTATCTAACTAAAGGATATAACCATAGGATATAACCATAAGATATAACCAAATTGGATATAACTATAAGATATAATCATAATATATAATTATATGATATAACGATATGATATAATCAAATTGGATATAACTATATGATATAATCAATATATATATAATTATAGGATATAACGATACGATATAACCAAATTGGATAAACCATAAGATATAACCATAGTATATAACTATAGTATATAACTATAGGATATAACCATAAGATATAACCAAATTGGATATAACTATAAGATATAATCATAATATATAACTATATACTATGGTCATATGATATAGTTATATATATACTATTACTATATCGTTCATTTATATACTATAGTTATATACCATAGTTATATTGTATAGTGATATATTATAGCTATAACCAAATTGGATATACCTATAAGATATAACCATAGTATACAACTGAAGGATATAACTATAAAATATAATCAATATATATAATTATAGGATATAAAGATACGATATAACCAAATTGGATATAACTATAAGATATAATCACAGTATATAACTATATGATATAACCATAAGATATAACAAAATTGGATATAACTATAAGATATAATCATAATATATAATTATATTATATAACAATATGATATAATCAAATTGGATATAACTATAAGATATAACAAATATATATAATTATAGGATATAACGATACGATATAACCAATTTGGATATAACTATACGATATAACCACAATATATAACTATAGGATATAACCATAAGATATAACCAAATTGGATATAACTATAAGATATAATCATAATATATAACTGTATACTATGGTTATATCGTATAGTTATATATATATACTATTGCTATATCGTTCATTTATATACCATGGTTATATCGTATAGTTATATACTATAGCTATAACCAAATTGGATATACCTATAAGATATAACCATAGTATATAACTATATGATATAACCATAGTATATAACTTAAGGATATAACTATAAGATATAACCAATATATATATAATTATAGGATATAACGATACGATATAACCAAATTTGATATAACTATAAGATATAACCACAATATATAACTATAGGATATAACCATAAGATATAACCAAATTGGATATAACTATAAGATATAATCATAATATATAACTATATACTATGGTTATATGATATAGTTATATATATACTATTACTATATCGTTCATTTATATACTATAGTTATATACCATAGTTATATTGTATAGTGATATATTATAGCTATAACCAAATTGGATATACCTATAAAATATAACCATAGTATACAATTGAAGGATATAACTATAAAATATAATCAATATATATAATTATAGGATATAAAGATACGATATAACCAAATTGGATATAACTATAAGATATAATCACAGTATATAACTATAGGATATAACCATAAGATATAACAAAATTGGATATAACTATAAGATATAATCATAATATATAATTATATTATATAACAATATGATATAATCAAATTGGATATAACTATAAGATATAACCAGTATATATAATTATAGGATATAACGATATGATATAACCAAGTTGGATATAACTATACGATATAATCACAGTATATAACTATAGGATATAACCATAAGATATAACCAAATTGGATATAACTATAAGATATAATCATAATATATAACTGTATACTATGGTTATATCGTATAGTTATATATATATACTATTGCTATATCGTTCATTTATATACCATGGTTATATCGTATAGTTATATACTATAGCTATAACCAAATTGGATATACCTATAAGATATAACCATCGTATATAACTATATGATATAACCATAGTCTATAACTTAAGGATATAACTATAAGATATAACCAATATATATAATTATAGGATATAACGATACGATATAACCAAATTTGATATAACTATAAGATATAACAACAGTATATAACTATAGGATATAATCATAATATATAACTATATACTATGGTTATATCGTATAGTTATTTATATACTATTGCTGTATCGTTCATTTATATACTATAGTTATATACCATGGTTATATCGTATAATTATATACTATAATTATATATTATGGTTCTAACGTTCTATGGTTATATACAAATTTATATCGTATAGTTATATACTATGGTTATATATTATAATTATATATTATGGTTCTAACGAATAGTTATATTCTATGGTTATATCATATAGTTTCATACTATAGTTATATCGTATTGTTATATACTATAGCTATATGCTATTGTTATATCGTATAGTTATTTACTATTGTTATATTGTATAGTTATATACTATAAGTATATATTATGGTTATAACGTATAGTTATATACTCGTATTAAAATATTATACAAAATTATAGTAGAAAAATATCGAAAATACCAAAAAATCCACTACAGTGCCCTATATACTCGACACCAAATTGTACAAAAAAGGGTAGGAAGACTTAGTTTTTTGAGCTTTTGGAGGGGCAAACGATGTCCGTTTTGGACGAATTTTATATGTACGGACTCGTATTGAAATTCTCTACATGATTATGAAAAAAAAGTACAATTTTGAAGAATTTTTTTTTAGTGAAACGCAGGATCACTGCTTAAGCAGTGATCCTGCGTTTCCGTTTTTTTTAAAAAAAAATTGAAACGCAGGTATTTTGCTTAAGCAAAATACCTGCGTTTCAAATTTATTCAGAAACGCCTTTTTTGGGTACAATTTGCCTTGAAATGCAGAAATCTTACTTAAGCAAGATTTTTGCGTTTCAAACTGTAGTGTACCCAGAAAAAAATTGTAGTGTACAAAATTCTTCCGTTAAATTAACCCAAGAAAACTTTCCACTTTGGAAAGCCCAAGTGACTTCTTATCTAGGAGCTCACAGTTTACTCCCTTTTGCTAAAGGAACCATCCCCTGTCCACCTGCCATTGTTGCTGAAGTTGTCAATCCAGAGCATGGCAAATGGTGTGCCAAAGATCAGTACATTATTTCCAGGGTATTGAAGTGTCGAGAACCAGAGAAGGCTTCTGCTTGTCTCAAACAAAGTACATCCAAGATATTTGTGCCAAGGTCAATATGAACAACTCAAAGCATGTTTCGACTCCAATGGAAAGCACT
Organism: Rheum nobile; assembly: GCA_027886185.1. NCBI lineage: Eukaryota > Viridiplantae > Streptophyta > Magnoliopsida > Caryophyllales > Polygonaceae > Rheum > Rheum nobile. The sequence goes on from WOAB01000163.1 coordinate 5,752,570, forward strand.
ACATCTCTAGATTTCTCTCAACCTTTTCATGATCCCCAGTTTTAAAGAAGTGTTGTTGGTAGCCTGCAATGTCTATCCTTCACAAGACCTAATATCTCCTTTGCGGAAAATCGTGTCTGCCAGTATGTGCACAATCCGCAAGAGCATCATTGGCAAGCAGTAAAAAAATTATACGCTACCTAAATGGGACAACAACTCTCAAAATTCACATCTCTTCTGATTCTTCATCTTGTCTTTTCGCCTTCTTCGGTGCTGACTGGGCTGGAGATCACACAGACAAACGATCCGCTAGCGCTTATTGTATATAACTTGAATCAAATCTGATCTCTTGGAATTCCAAGAAGCAATATACTGTGGCTAGATCGTCGAATGAATCTGAGTATCGTAGTCTTGCCCATGCCACCTGTGAAGTTCTTTGGATTTAATCATTGCTTGTTGAAATGTGTATATCTTTGTTCGAACCTCCGCTCCTCTGGTGTGACAATCTTGGGGCTACATATATTGATGTTAACCCGGTGCTTCATCATCGCATCTGTAATGGCAGAAATCCTAGTTTGAGTTCACTTCGATCGTTTAACTTAAAAACGTTTGACAAACCTCGAAAAACAGAATGAGAACTCAAGCAAAGAAGGACACAAGGGGTTGTTTATGCAGTTCGGACAAAGACCTACGTCTGCGAAGCCTCAAGAGGGGAGACTCGCCCAATCCACTAGGCAACACAGGCCTCAAGAGTCTTACATTTACAAAGCAAGCACACAGGTGGCAAAGGAAAGGAACAAGAGAAGAAACAAGGCACATGAGCAAGACAAGAACATAGAAAAGAGAAGAAGCAAATCCTTTGGAAGGACACCGTGAAGACTTCAAGCAAGCTTTACACAACCGAGCAACCACAGTGCTCCAAGCACTCTCTCTTTCTCTCTTTCTTTTGTCTCTTTCTTTCTCTATCTCTCAATCTCTGGCACCATCGTAATCCACCAAGGAGCAGGCGAGATTCGTTCTCAAAGAGCCATTCTCAGGAAGCATCCAAGCGGCGGGTATCAACAGTGACAACGAGAGGTTAACAAATTAGGGTAGCAGTGACCCTTTTAAGGCAGCCTCAATTTGCCTCAAACAACGCCGTCTCGCAAACTGGAAGAAGAGTCGCGCCCAACAACGCAAGCCAAAGCCCAACAACATGTTTGGGGCCCAATAACAATGGCATATGGAGAATAGGCCCAAAAGTAGCAACATAGTTACACGGCCAAGCATAAGTGACTTAGCCACACATTGGCCAAGTCCCAAGGGTCCAATCATGGCTTGAACATGGCTCAACCACTCAAGACCAAGTCTCCCACATCCCTAACCTCTACCTAGCCTTATGTTTTGCTTATAACATAAAGACAAACATGAGTTTACATATTACAACCATGGATTAATAAACATTACAAATTCCCTCCTAATCTAAGTGTTGAGATATGCTGCCAACAGTCTCCATAGTGGAGTGGGACATCATCACCTCCCTTCCATGGTCAGCCACTCAGCTCAAGTGAGCTCAGGTTGCATCCCAAATGTGCAGGAAGTTCCTGCAAAATGAGAACTTGTCAGTAGTGACTATCTTGGTACCAAAATCAGCAGGATTATACTCACCTTTGATCTTCTTAACCTCAAGCACTTTCTCTTCCACCTTATTTCTAATAAAGTGGTGTCTAACATCGATGTGCTTTGACCTTTCATGAAACATTGTGTCTTTGCACAAGTATAAGGCACTTTGACTATCCATATGCAAAATAGGTAACATAGGAACAGTCTGGATCTCACCCAAGATACCAGTCAACCATATAGCTTCTTTAGCTGCCTCAATAGCTGCTATATACTTAGTCTCAGTAGAAGATAAAGCTACAACAGATTGTAGCTGTGATTTCCATGAAATACAATTACCAGCCCAAGTATAATAATAAGCAGTTGTGGACTTTCTATTATCCTTGTTACTAGCATAATCAAAATCTACATAACCAAACAATTCAGTTACAGGAGAATGCTCAGTGTAAACAAGACAAAGATTCTTAGTACCACAAATATATCTAAGCAGAAATTTCATAGCAAGTCAATGACATTCTGTAGGATTAGACATAAACCTACTAAGAACACTAATAGCAAAAGCTAAATCAGGTCGAGTGCATAACATGGCATATATGACAGAGCCAACAACAACATCATAAGGCACTTTAGACATCTTAGTTATATCATGAGTTGTAGTAGGACAGTTCTTTTTAGTCAAGTCTAAATGCCCTCCTAAAGGGATAGAAGTGGGTTTAGAGTCAGACATACTGAATCTATCAAGCACTTTCTGCACATAATCACATTGAGACTGCCACATAGTTTTTCTTTTTCTATCTCTAGTGATTTTTATCCCAAGGATTTTCTGGACAACTCCTAAATCTTTCATGTCAAAATGCAGTTTCAAGTCTCTTTTAACAACAACAATATGAACTTTAGAATTGCACATTAACAGAATGTCATCAATAAAGCAGCACATATAAAGGAGATTTAGACTTAACACTCTTGAAGTATAGGCATGTGTCATAACTACTTCTTTGAAAACCAAGTTTCCTCATGCATGAATCAAATTTTATGTTCCACTACCTAGGGGACTGTTTTAGGCCATATATAGATTTTTTCAATAAACATACATGATTAGGCTTAGCAGAATCCACAAAGCCCTTAGGCTGTTTCATATAAATAGTTTCATGCAAGTCACCATGCAAAAAAGTAGTTTTCACATCCATCTGTTCAAGTTCCTAATCAAACACATCAGTCATAGCCAAGAGGAGTCTTGAGGTCTTATATTTAACCACAAGAGCAAAGATGTCATTATAGTTTATGCCCTCTTTTTGTGTAAAGCCTTTAGCCACTAGCCTAGCTTTGTACCTAGGAGGATCACCACTATGAGCTCCTTCTTTCAATTTATAAATCCATTTATAGTCAATTAGTCTAGCATTAGCTGGTTTAGGGACTAACACCCAGGTTTTGGTAACATGCATAGACAAGACTTCCTCCTTCATAGCATCAAGCCAATACTTAGCATGCACGCATTTTATGGCTAGCTCATATGTTTCAGGAGTAAATGAATTCACAATCTCAGCAGCAATGAAGGCAAATTCAACCAAATTCACATCATACTCAACACAATTATACATGAACCTCCTATTAGGGACCACGACCCTAGGTTGTCTATCTCTAGTCAACTGATAGTCATTCAAATTTTCCACAACAGAATTAGGAATAGAATTATCATGCTCAAAGACAGGTTCATGTAAACTTACTTGCCCACCTAATTGGTGAGTAGATGTGTCCATATTAGCCCCATTCTGATCATCTTGACCTTGTGCATGAGCATTGTCATCATGCTCCTCATTATGCTCTTCAGGTCTAGTGGAGTCCATTGACCCATCATGACTTTGAGCAGTGTCATATTCATCACCTTTCTCAGTTTCTGCTTCATGAGGCAGGTAAAACCTTGCACTCTTTTCATTTGTACTTGCATCCTCAACATTTGCATTAGTAACAGATTTAAAATGGAATTCATTTTCATTAAAAGTGACATTCCTTGAAGTTATTACTTTATAACCATGAGGTTAAATAAGTAACAACTCATAGCCTTTAACACCCTCAAACCCAACATGACACATTTTTGAGCCTTGGGTTGTAACATTCCTTGTGATATATGTGAATATGCAGTACAACCAAATGGCTTTAAATGTGACAAATTAGGTTTCTTTCCAGTCCACAACTGTTGTGGAGTTTTATAGTCCACAACAGAAGAAGGTGATCTCTTCATGAGGTAGCAAGCAGTTGTGACTGCCTCATCCCACAAAGATGGCTTCATGCCAGCACTGATGAGCAAGCACCTTGCCTTTTCATCCTCTCAGCAGTGCCATTCTGCTGAGGTGTGCTATGCACAGTAAGGTGTCTTTTAATGCTAAATTGAAGACAAAAATCATTGAAAGCAAGATTACAGAACTCAAGACCATTATCTGTTTTTAAACAGTTAAGTTTTTGACTTGACTCATTTTCAACATAGGCTTTCCAGTTCTTGAATGTGTTAAAGTCCTCATCCTTAGATTTTAGCAAGTATACCCAAACTTTTCTAGAGAAATGATCTATAAAAGAGATGAAGTATTTTCTCCCTTATACAGTATCAACTTGAGAGGGGCTCCACAGATCAGAATGCACATACTCAAGGGGCCTCTCAGCTCTATAAGTAGACTTGCTAAAACTATGACATTTTTTCTTGCCAAAAACACAATTCTCATAGAAACTCAAGTCAGCTGGCTTTTTATCAATAGTGCCAGACTTATGCAGATAATTCAAGCCTTTCACTCCAATATGACCAAGTCTGTTATGCCACATCTTAGTGAGATCTAGTGTCATACTAGTATCCACGGTTGAGATATTAAGTTCAGGAGAGGATATCAGATGATATAACTTCCCTTCTTAACACTTTTGATAAGAGAAATGCCATTTCTAATGACTTCCCTTATGCCATTGTGGGTATTGATATGACATCCTAAATCATCAAAGACAGACTCAGACATGAGTTTCTTCTCAAGCCAGGTACCCACCTGACTTGTTAAAGTGTCCTCACTTTCCCATCAAACATCCTAATAGGGACTCTACCAACACCCTTAATAGGCAAAGCAGTCCCCCAACAGGACTTCACCCCCATCACATTCATGCAAAGACTCAAACAAGGTTTTATCATAAGTAGCATGCATAGTACACCCAGAGTCAAGAATCCAAGCATCAGTCACAACATGATGGGCACACATGAGAAGCTCATAAGCATAGGTAGTACAAGTCTCAACAATAGCAGCAGTTTCATTAGCATTTTTAGCCTTGTCATCTTTAGCTTTCTTATGACAATCCTTAATAAAATGTCCTTTTTGCCACAATAGGAACAAGTTCTACCATCCTTTTTCTCATTGTCATTCTTCTCAGTTTTTTCAGATTTTTTCTTATCCTTTTTCTGAGAATTCTTGTTGTTCTTATTCTTGCCTTTAGCCATCAACACTTCAGTTTTAGTCTCAGTTTTCTTGTCATTCTTAAACTTAAACACTTTCATGATCTCATTTTTCTCAAGTATAGCTTCAATGATCTTTAAAAGTGAATCACATCTTTAAAAGTGTCAAACTGAGGTGGCAAAGATCTAAGCAACAACACAACTTGGTGAGTATGATCTTTAAAAGTGAATCACATCTTTAAAAGTGTCAAACTGAGATGGCAAAGATCTAAGCAACAACACAACTTGGTGAATATATTTTATCTTGTCATCACATCTTTCCAATTCTTGAGTCAATTCTCAGAAATTTATCAAGATTCTCATTTAATGACATGCTGACATCCATTTTAAAAGTGAACAAGTGATAGAGAAGAGATATTCTACTAGGCAATGACTTAGATAGATAAAGTTCTTCTAAAGCTTCCCATAATTTTTTAGAGTCAAAGATACTCACAACCGGACGAGCCACGTCGTCAGTCAACCTTATCATGATTTCAGAATGGGCTTGCTCATCAAGCTCCACCTTATCAGCAACAGGGGTATCAGCAGGGTAATCCCATTTCACAGCTTTCCAGCATTTTTCCTTGATTAGCACTGCTTTCATTTTGACTTGCCATATAGCAAAGTCACCAGTTCCATCAAATGGCTTGATTCTCACATTGTTTTCTGTCATTGAAATAACTCTAATCAGTAAACAGATAACAAAAATAGACAAAATCAAACACCTTACACAGAATTTCTATCTCAAACACACAATTAGGAAAGAAATAGCAGATAGTCTCCTTTGCAGGTAGACATGCACACATCAAAGATATCGCAGGAGCAGACAACAAGCAGAGTTGTGAGATAAAGCTTACACCTAACAAGTTAGGGCTTCGTCTCACAAACTCTAGATGTAGACAACACACAGTCCAAGTCCTGTAAGATCTAGAAAGACCTTACAATTGAGGAGCTTTATAGTCAAACCACTAATTAGGTCAAACGAGAGCAAAAACAAACACGAGTTTCACAAAGGCAGGTGTAAGAGCAAACCCTAATTTCTCCAAGGTTTTTTCAAGATTTGAAAAGAACACCTTCGCAGTTTACCTCTAAGCCGACTAAAGCCACAAAAAAAGGACATTAGCTTATAGTTGCAAAGATAGTCGATTTTCAGAATCTGAAGAAGCTAGAGAATACTTTAGGACTCAACACACTTAGTATGCCTCAAAAACACACATGCGGAAGCGACAAACAAGAACCAAGAGCTCCGATACCAATTTGTAATGGCAGAAATGTAATACCCCTCATTTTTAGTAAGGGTATTTGGGTAATTTTCCCAACCCTCGTTCTCTAATTGTGTCGCTTTCGGAGAAGTTCGGATTTTCTGTAACGTGTTTGATCTCTGTAATAATTCCCTGAGTGGTATAAAATACATTCGACGTATTTTCGGGGCTTAGAATATTTGGTTGGGTACAAATATATAATTTCCGGGATTTAAACCCATGCCAAACCCTTCCCCGGGCAAACAGACGCGGAAATTCCTTTTTCACGACCGCGGAATAATAGACGCTGGGCACTGGAATTTTCCACGACCACGGAAAAGTGCAGACACGCCAGCGACGCTTCGTCTTCCTCCTCGTCGATCGCACCGCCATTGATCGTCTGATCCATCGTCGATCTGGTCGGGGCTGCCTTCCTCCTTTGGCTATAAATAGAGACCGATTTGGACGGTTTTTGGCACCCAAATCAGATTCTCTCCCTCACTCTCTCGTTTTCCATCGTCGCCAGAGTTTCGAGCCCTCGCCGGAATATTCGAGGTGTCGCCGGAGCTCTCACCGGTGGTCGTGGTGGCCTTGGAGTAGTGCTTTGGAGGCGCAAGGAAGATTGGAGTGGAAGCCCTCTCGAACCAAGCCCCCTAGTGTCGTCGCCGGTGAGGTTTTCTCCGTTTTGGGTCGCCGAAGTTCTCGGCCGCGGACATGAACTGCCACGACCGCGGCGATGAACAGACAGGCCGCGACCGCGGACATGACTGTCGCGACCGCGGACACTGTTCAGTCGTCCGCAAACGCTGTCCTCGACGCCCGCGACCGCAGAATCCAAGCCGCGACCGCGGATTGCCTTGGCAATCGCGATCGTGACCTTGGACGATCCGGTCTCGGACGTGACTCTCGTTCTTTCGATTTCGTTCATTTTCCTTAGATTCGTTTATTTTATTGTCGAATCTAACCTAGGGTTTCGTTATGGGTCGTTGTCGTAGGAATCTGTAATCCGATTTCCGTTCCCGTTCCGGACCCAGAAACCCGTCGTCGCTCAATCGTTCGTCTAGACTAAGGCAAGTGGCGGTTCGCTCTTGCTTATCATTTCATATTTCCATTAATTATCAATTGTTTTAATTGTTAATTAAATTAGGATGAAGGTTGTTTTCGTTTGGGAACAGTCTTGATAAACGTTTGTGATATAAAAAGTGATATTATAATAGGTTGTATATATTGTTAGAAACAATGCTATTATATATGTTATTGCCATAATAGTATTGATGTGGACTATTGTGTGGTTTTAACTGTTTAGTTAGAACGAGTATTCGTAGGAACGCTATGTACCTTGCGAGGTCTAGTCGTTTCTTTATAACTGGTATTAGGAGGATTTTTCCCTAGTACTTTATCTGGTCATGAATGTACCCTTACTCAGGGTAGGTGCACAACAGCTGGTGCCGATATTCGGGATTTATTCCCTTCGATATCTCTCGCGATGAGATGATATATCTTTAAAACTTATAACGTAATTGTGCGTTTTGGAATTAAATAAGATAAGTGCGATTATGCACATAATTAATATACCCTCGGGCGAGGAGTACAACGTGGAAACCGCCCGGACTTCGATTAGAGTAAGTCCTCCTTCCAAATCAGAATTCGTATTATGCGGTGAGGTTGGTCGTGGATCCAAATGGTCAAGTCTTTTTAAAACGCTTGTGTGAAATTATAACGTTCCCGAACACTTGTCATACTTCCTATAAGACTCAATCTTTTGGAGTCTTCTCTTCATATGTTTCCGATAAGACTCGATCTTTAGGAGTCTTCTCTTGATCATTCTGTTTCATATCTTTCCATGGAAGTATTAAGGTTTACTATCATCATCAGCTTTCATTCGAGAAGCGATGGGTCTAACCTAATACGTCTATTTAGAACCTTTCTGTTTTACCCTTGCATAGTCTTTCATTAAACTAACCAACCAGTTATTTTTCCCTTGCATGGTTGGCTGGTGTCATCCGTCTCATACGGCACATCAGTTAAACTTCCGTTCCGTGAAGGCTAGAATCCGACGATGAAGGTAGATAAAGTTTTTAAGAATTTTATCCAGGTTGAAGATCTTAGGCGGGTGATCGCTTCGATCAAGACCCTTATGTTATTTATTTAAGACTTCCGCTGTATTAAAACATATTCTGTATTTCTGTTGTATTTGGGATTTTCATATGTAATTCCGAGACTTTGGTTTGAATAAAGATTATGGTATTTGGCATTATCAGTATTCTTCTGTAATTTATATAAAGTGGTTAAGCCTTGGGTGGCTTCGGATGTGGAATCTGAGGTCACTGGCGGTAATACTTTCAAGGTTATATTTGGGGGTGTTACAGATTTGGTATCAGAGCCGATTTTTTTTTTACAACGGGTTGGGTTTCAAATCGTCTTACGGAAAACAAGGATTTTATCAACCGTTTATCCGTTTTTGAACTGAGAAAGTTGTTTAAATTCAAAAAAATTGAATTTCCGAATAAAACTATACTTGACTAGAAAATGTGTTGTTTTGAAATCTCTGTCATTCTAGTCGTGCCTTCTCTCCAGTCTGATATAGTAAGTTCGCTTCTATATTTAGAAAGACTAATTCTTTTCTCGTCGCCTCGCAGGATATGGGCGCAATCTTTTCACAACTGAGGAACCCGAAGGAAGCCGAGGTGGCCCCGCCATCTCCAGTTAGGCTCGAGTTCCCGATTCCCCCTCCGTGCTTTGAGGTAGGGGAGCCCAGTTGCCCACCCGAGGAGGTGAAGACCATACTCTCAGAGTCGGTGGTATTGGTATTTGACAGGGCTGAGGTTCCCAAGGCGGAGCCTGAAGCAGACCCAAGGGAGGATACCGAGGAAGAGGAGGAGCCGACGCAGTACCTTGGAGGGTACTACGTCGACGACTTCAAAATTGAGGAGGATCCTGAGGAGGACCCGGAAGAGGATCCGGAGGAGGACCTCGAGGAATATGGCTATAACTTGGAGCACTTGCTGGAGGACAGTGAGGATCCGGGAATGCAATTCATTTTCCCGAGTCCGGTGCCGCCACCTGAGGAGGAGTATACGCCGTTGTCCCCTGGCGCTTGGGAGGCGCTTGGTATTTCTGGTACCGTCAGGAGAAGAAGTGGGCCGCTGGATGCACCAGAGGACCCGCAAGTGAACCCTACTCCGAGAAGGAGGATGGTGAGCCCTACTTCTCGGCACGTGCTTCATCAGAGTGAGATGGCTTCCTCTGAGGCTCGTCGCCAAGTAGGAGAGATGGTTGAGCGTGCTCGCATAAGGGCAAGGCCTTGGGAGGCGATGGGTACATCGAGGGTGGTCCCGACCCAACAGGCCAGGCCTAGGCCCCGAGTACTGGAGGAGCGACTGGAGGAGTGGTCGAACGCCCTATACGACATGGAGGAGATGACATACGAGACTGAGCTCGGTCTCTCCCGAAAGCTTGGGGACGTCCATGAGCTCCAGGAGTATATCCGCCAAGCAAGGTTGCTACTCGACCCTTTGTATGAGGTGAACATGGCAGACTTCCAACCAGGATTTCTGGAGGAGTTTTGCTACCCATCGGGATCCGATAGGACTATACCGAGTGTTTCCGCACCTAGGGAAAGGCCGATGGCACCAAGGCCGAGGAATGAGCCATGTGCTCCAGAGTCGAGTAGGGCAATGAGTCTGACGCCAGACCCCGATGATAGACCCCGTTTGAAGAAGTTGTGCATGAGAGCTCCTGATTATAGGAAGCTTTTCAGGGCACCATGATGGGGGCCGGTGTTGAGCGCTTAGCGTTTTCGTTTCTAGTGTTTTGTCATTTCGTTTTGGTAGAATTGTAGTCTCCAAGCAATTTTGTCTTGTCGCTTGGGAGAGATTTTCTATGTAGACCTTTTCAAACTCAGTTTCAAAGTTCATCAATAAAAGTTTACCAATTTTGGTCTATTCTAAGTCGATTTCATATGTCGTGCATGTTGAAATGATATTAATGTTGCGAAATACTTGGAATTTGATCGGTAAACAGATGGTGAACACAAGGAACACCATTCGTGCTGGTGCTGGGCCAAGCAACAACGCCAGACTGAATTTGGGGAATGCCGCGAACCCAGTGGATGAGAACGAGTCAGTTTCTCACAACAATCCTGTGGGCAGTGACTAAGTCTCGGTCAACGTTCCAGTTATTTTTGATACTGCGGCAATTGAGGCTATTCGGGGGATTGTGATGCAAGAAGTCACCGATATTATGCGACCGATCGCGCCTCAGGAACAAGGTGTGCCAATTCCTCCTGTGGTTCCTAGATTCGAGGAGCCAGATATTCATGTACCCCATGAGGATGCGGCTAGGAACAGAGGCAATTATGGTCGAGCACTAAAGGACATTAGCTCTATGAGGCCTGACAGTTATGATGGTAAGGGAGAGCCAGTCAAAGTGGCATATTGGTTCTCACACATGGAACGATTGTTCAGAAATGTCGAGTGCACAGAAGCTGAGAAGGTGCACATCGCTTCCCTTCAACTGAATGAGGTGGCTAATGAGTGGTGGGAAAGCACTGGTCTAGCTGATCACCCTGGGTTGAACTGGGGAATGTTTAAGACAAAGATGACTGATCGATTCTTTTCCCGGGCTATGAGGGAAGAGAAGCATAAGGAGTTTCTCTATCCGAAGATGGATGGATTGAAAGTGACTGAGCTTGCGGCCAAGTTCAATCACCTATTGCAGTACGCTGGGCCGAAAGTGTCTAGTGATGAGCAGAAAATCTGGCATTTCCACGAGTGGATGAATCCAGACATCAAGCCACTGATGGTGCGCCATGGATGCTCTACTCTGGAGCAGTACGTGGACGCTGCCTACAAGTTGGAGGTGACTCTGGAGGAGTCGACGAAAAAGCACAATCGCCAGAGACCGGCACAGAGCCAGCCTCAGGCAAGTGGGTTCAAGTGACCCGCGCCACCGTCAAACTTTGCCAAGTCTGGCCGAGCTAGAACGGAGATGACTCACAGAGGGTCTACGCAACGTTCGGGCCAAGGCAAGAATTTGATCCAGTGCTACAACTGTGGTACACCCGGGCACAAGAGTAATGATTGTCCGAAGGAAAGGAAGACATGTTTTGCCTGCGGGAAGGAGGGCCACTTGCAGATGTTTGGTCCGCAGAGGAGGCAGAAGGGAGTTGAGTCACAGCAAGGGTCCGTTAGTCATAACAACCGACCCAAATTCAAACCAAAGGAGGCTCCTAGCCCTTCAACGCAGACAACTGCTCAGAACAAGGGGAAAGCCCCAACTGCTTCAGGAGGTCAAGGTCAGCGACTCTACGAGATGCGTGAGGCTGATGGACCGAACGCTCCTATTGCTCAAGGTACTCTATACCTTTATTCTACTTCTGTGTATATACTATTTGATTCGGGTGCTACTCATTCTTTCATCTCGAAGGATTGTGTAAATAAGCTAGGCTTAGTATGCAATGAGGCTTGTGAGCCTTTTGTAGTGAATCTTGAGCAGTTAGTAGGATCCAAGCGTCTGTCAGAATTTCCGATTACCATTCAGGGTAGGAAGTTCGAAGCAGATTTGATCTATATAGCCATGGCTCCATACAACATTATTCTCGGGATGGATTGGTTGACGCATCATGGGGCGGTGATCGATTTCAGTTCAAGGACTGTGACAGTTTCATCAGGGGGCCAGTTTGTATGCAAGTTCAAGGGTCGTAATGACACTGATAACGGCAAGCTCATCAATGTGATAGTTTCGTGTAAGCTACTTCGACAAGGTTGTGTCGTGTACCTGTGCTATCTGGATAAGCCCAAGAGAGATGAGCCTTCAGTTCTTGATATTCTGGTCATTCACGAATTTCCGGATGTCTTTCCGAAGGAGATTCCCGGTTTACCCCCGAATCGTGACATGGAGTTTACCATTAATCTCGAGTCTGGTACCGCGCCGATCTCTAAGGCACCGTACCGGATGGCTCCAGCTGAGATGCAAGAGTTGAAAAAGCAACTCGAATACCTTCTTGAGAAAGGATATATAAGGCCGAGTGCATCACCTTAGGGCGCTCCGGTTTTGTTCGTCAAGAAGAAGGACGGATCATTCCGACTTTGTATCGACTATCGAGAGTTGAATAAGGTCATGATCAAGAATAAATATCCGTTGCCGAGGATTGATGATCTGTTGGATCAACTGTAGGGAGCAAAAGTCTTTTCCAAGATCGATCTGAGATCTGGTTACCATCAGCTCAGGATTCGTGAGAAAGACATTCCGAGGACTGCTTTCCGGACGAGGTATGGCCACTATGAGTTCGTAGTCATGCCATTTGGCCTTACTAACGCTCTGGCGGTCTTCATGGATCTGATGCATCGATGTTTCCACCAATACCTGGATAAGTTCGTGGTGGTCTTCATCGACGATATTTTGATCTATTCCCCGAGTGAGGAGGCTCACGAGGAACATCTTCGGATCACCTTGTCAGTCCTTAGACAGAATCAGTTGTATGCAAAGTTGTCTAAGTGTGACTTATGGATCAAAGAAGTGGCTTTCTTAGGCCATGTGATCAATGAGGATGGGGTTATGGTTGATCCCCAGAAGATTGAAGCGGTAGCCAACTGGAAGCGGCCTCAGAATGTGAAGGAGGTGCGCAGTTTCTTAGGACTCGCTGGATATTACAGACGGTTCGTGGAGGGATTTTCTAACATCGCTCTACCTATGACCGGTTTGCTCGGTAAGGTCCATAAGAAGTTTGTCTGGGACGACAAGTGCAAGGCCAGTTTTCAGAAATTGAAGGAGTGGCTGACCTCCGCACCAGTGTTGGCGCTATCGGAAGGAACTGATGGTTATATGGTCTATAGTGATGCTTCAAAGCATGGGTTAGGATGTGTACTGATGTAGAAAGGGAAAGTTATTGTGTACGCATCTCGACAATTGAAAACCTATGAGACAAACTATCCGACGCATGATCTGGAGTTAGCAGCTGTAGTATTTGCGTTGAAGATTTGGAGGTACTATCTCTATGGTGTGAGGTGCCAAGTCTTCACCAATCATAAGAGTCTCAAGTATGTGTTCACTCAGAAGGAGCTGAATATGAGACAACGTCGCTGGTTGGAGCTACTCAAAGACTACGACATCGAGTTGATGTATCATCCGGGCAAGGCTAATGTAGTAGCCGATGCATTGAGCCGGAAGATGCCACACGAGACTATAGTAGCTCTACTCATTGCTCAGACCAAGCTGAACCAAGGGTTGTGCGAGATTGAAGTCTTGTACGATCAGCGTCGAGGATACCTGAGTATGCTAGAGATTCAAGCTACGCTACTTGATCAGATCAGGGAGAAGCAGGTTGATGACGTGGTCTTAGTAAAGCTAAGCAGTGAAGTGATGGACGGGAAAGCTCCCGGATTCGTGATTCAAGAGGATGGATCACTCTGGTTTCAGGACCAGATTTTTGTGCCTGACGTTGATGGTTTTCGCCAGTTGGTGATGAAGGAGGCCCATTCATCAGCTTATTCTGTACATCCAGGCTCTAGTAAGATGTACAAGGATCTCATAAAGAAATTCTGGTGGCCCAACATGACCAAATGAACCCAGGTAATCTAAAGTAAGGAAAGGCGTAGGAAGAAAGCAATAAAGCAGAACATAGGTAAACAGTAATACAAAGTTTTTACAGCGTGAATAGTAATGTACAGTGACTTTTGAACAGTAACTTATAAATAGTAAAAACTAAGAACAATGAACAGTAAGCGTAATAGACTATTCTGGAAAACTTAATAATTAAAGTAGGGAGAGAAATATGAACTGAAAACATAGGACTTTTATAAGATCATAATAAACTTACAAGGACTATTGTAGTAACTTGAAATGATTTCCAAAAGCTTGAAGGAGCTCCAGAGGAAGGCTTCTAAGTTTCAGAAGTTTTTTGTGAGTTTTTCAACACATGAGAGTCTGAATTGTGATACCTCAAAATAAATGAGGGTTTTGCCTTTTATAGAAAAAGGGAGAGTCTGATTTTCTTTGTCCGTACCAATTTTTGGTACTATTTCTTCACGGGTGGAGTCTCCTGTTGTGAGTGGAGCACTGAGTTGGTTTCTTCTGTCTTCTTGTCTTGGGTGGAGTACTGAGCTGGTCTTTTGTCTTCTTGTCTTAAGTGGAGTGCTGAGCTGGTCTTTTATCTTCTTGTCTTAAGTGGAGTGCTGAGCTGGTCTTTTGTCTTCTTGTCTTGAGTGGAGCGCTGAGCTGGTCTTTTGTCTTCTTGCATAATAGTGGGCATTTTCTTCTGATGGGCCTATCCTTCTGATGGGCCTATTCTTCTTTCCTTGTTTTTGTAATGGGTCAATAATCCGTTGTGTCTTGATGGTGGGCCTTTTGTCTTGTGATGGGTATTTGAGCCTTTTGATTTGTGGGGCTCTTCTTCCTTCTTGATGATGGGCCTATTGTCTTATGAGATCTTCTTCTTGAGTCTTTTATCAAATTAACAAGATGTTCAAAGGAGATAATCTAAAAACAGGCTAGATTACCCCCTGAAATGAAAACATAAAATGAAAACATAAGAACTTTCTTTTTCTTTTTCTTTTTTCTTTTTCATTTTCTTTTTCTCTTCTTTTTTCTTTCTTGCTGAACAGATAGAACTATTTTTGTTTACCTAAGCGTAGGGATCTTGTGCGAACTGTTCTGGATCATCCGCCGGAGAAGGTGACGGAGTGGCGTCAGGATCATCGCAGCTGTTAGTAACACTTTGCTTTTCTTGAGCCATGTATTTTTGAAAGGCTTCCCATTGTTTCAGTTGCTCGAGCTGGTTTTTTGAAAGGGTAGGAGAAGGGTTCTTTTGTGGAGAAGGGTTCTTTTGTGGAGGAGGAGTAGGAGCAGAAGTAGTGGCTTTGACTGTTGTATCATTAATTGACAGTCTCTGGCCTTTCTGCTGGAAAAACAATTCTACTTTTGCAACTGTTAAAGTGGAAATAATAAACTTCTCCCACCAACGGACTTTGAAACGACGACAAAGTGTGAGGGGATAGCTTTGTGGTTGAATTTGCAGGGTCTCATAAGTCCAGCAGAAGATCCATGTAATACCAAAATCGCTATGGAAGCGAAGAGATTTTGTGAAGGTTCTGTCTTTTGCATGGAGAAGGTAGGTGGAATAGGCTCTTTGTATTTTTTCTGGGTAAATTCTTTCTGAGGCACCAAAAGTAATCCACCACTCATAGAACCATATTGGGAAACCTTGGGGGCAGTATTTGTCAAAGAAGAAAAACCATAAATGATTAAATGGCCTAAGTAGAAAAGTTCTTTCCCACGCATCTTTGTAGTCTTGGTAAGAATACCCTGGGAGATTAGGAATGGCATTTGGAAGGGAGAAGGATTTTAGGGTCCAGGGGTCAGTCCAGTCAGAGGAGACCAAGACATTGAGTATTTTGCATTTTGAGAAGGAGATGCGTGAGGGGTCTATTGTACACATGGTGTGAGATATTTCTGCCGAGCCAGAGTCAACAAGGATGAATTCATAGAATTTTTGGGTCTTTGAGGGGGTATCTGAGAACCAATGAAGGGTAGGAGGAAAGAGTCTTTTTGTGTAAAATTCTAGCTGGTCTTTTGAGATGGGAGAATGTTCTGGTGTGAGGTAGACTGAAGTAATAGGATGTGGTTTAAGGAAATATTGGAAGAAAGAACTGTCCCTTTTGGGATCTATTTTGACAGGAGTCTTTGATGCCACAAGGGCTTGGTTGTAGGGGAGAGCTGGGAAGTTTGAGAGAGCTTGGAATCTGTTATGCATCGGGACCAAGGAGGAAGAGGAAGATGGACTGATGTAGTCCTGAGGAGTCTGTTTCCTGTCTTTAGGATCCATTCCTGAGGCGGTCTTTTAAAGGAAGGTAAGCCTTTCTTTGACTTTCTTTTCAAGTTTTTGCAGAAACTGGCGAAGTGAAGGATCTTCGTTAAGCTCAAGAATTTCTCTTATAGGTGGTATCCAGAGGCTTTGTTCAAGACGTGCTTTGCATCTTTTGTAATGATCTCTCATGGACAGAAATCTTTTGTCTCTGTGGTTTTCCCCTGTAAGAATTCTCTTGTGAGAAAGTCTGGTAAAGAGTTGTTTTTTCCTTTTATAAATTCTATTTTGAAGTCAAAAACTGAAACAATAGCTTGCCATCTAGCAAAAATCTGTTTTGAAACAAGATTTTGAACATCTTTTTGTAGGATTTCTTTTGCTGATTGGCAGTCAACACGGAGAAGGAAATCTTTGTTATATAAATCATCTTGGAATTTAGAGATACAAGAGACAATAGATAGGACTTCTTTTTTAACAGTACTATAGTTCTTTTGTGGTCCAGACCAAACACCAGAGTAGTATCTAACAAGGATTTCTTTAGTTTGGTTAGGTAGTCTTTGTTTGAGAATTCCGCCGAAGCCTAATTCTGAGGCGTCCGTTTCAACTATCATAAAAGCAGAGGGGTGAGGAATACTAGCACAAGGTAATGTTTTGACTTTTTCTTTGAGAAGTTGGATAACCTTGGTATGCTCAGTAGTCCAAGGAGGTGGATTTTTCCTGAGTCTTTGAAACAGAGGGGCACAGATTTGTCTGAGGTTAAGGAAGAAATCAGAGATATAATTTAAACATCCAAGGAACCTTTGTAGTTGGTTTTTGTCTCTTATTTCATCAGGGAATTTGTTAGTAAACTCTATGCTTCTGTCTATAGGTTTGAATGTTTGGTTGAAGATGTTATGACCCAAGAACCTTATCTGTGTTTGGAATAATTTTATTTTTGAGGCCGAGACAGCCAGCCCATTTTTTTCTATTATATATAAAAAAGTATTAAGGTGTTTGAAATGTTCTTCTATGCTATTAGAAAAGACTAGAACATCATCAATATAAACTATTGTGAAACTAGAGTAAGGGTTGAAGATATCATTCATGATTTTTTGGAATTCTGAAGGAGCATTTTTTAAGCCAAAAGGCATAACATTCCATTCATAATGTCCAAAAGGAACTGCGAAGGCTGTTTTATACCTGTCTTTATTTTCTATTTGGATTTGCCAGAATCCGCTTTTCATATCAAATTTAGAGTAGATCTTAGAATCAGAAAGTATATTGAGGAGATCTCTTTTATTAGGAATGGGGTATCTAATCCATTGTAAAGCTTTATTCAAAGGTTTGTAGTTAATCACAAGTCTGGGGACTCCTCTTTCTTTTTCGGCTTGCTTATTAACATAGAAAGCTGCACAACTCCAGGGAGACTTAGAGGGTCTTATGAGTTGTTTTTTTAGAAGGGAGTCTATTTCTTGTTTGCAGAATTGTAGGAGTTCTTGGTTCATTTGGATGGGTCTAGCTTTGGTGGGAATGTCTATTTCTTTGAAAAAAAATTCATAGGGGAGAGACACCTGATGCTTCTTTCTGTCCTAGAAGGCTGTGGGAGATTCAGAGCATACTCGTTTTTTGAATGATTCTTCCAGGATGAGGATCTGTTTTTGTAAACTAGGGTTTTTAAGTTTTTCTTCTATTTTAAGGTGTGCTATTTCCGTAACAAGGGAATGGATGAAGGATCTTTTCTTAGTTATAAGATTCATGCTTTTGTTTATGGAAGAGGACTGTATAGTAGATATGTTTTTATGTATGACCGGGGAAATAAACTCAAAATTTAATTTTTTACCTATAACAACAGTATGTATGCCATAAACATCTACTGTAAAAGGGTATATTTGTGTTAGGAAGGGTGTTCCAAGGATTATGTCCTGGTTTAAGTCTTTTATTAATATGAAGGAATTGTTAAAACAATACTTATCATTACAAACAGAAGCTTTAGGGATCTTGTAGCTAAGGTTCATTCTACTACCACTAGCATCAAGGATCTTTTCATGACTTTTATGGTAATATTTTGAAGGAATTAGACCTTCACTAATACAGTTTAGATCTGCTCCGCTGTCTATGAGGGCGACAGTAGAAAGGACGAAGTCTTTTATTTTTATGGTAATATTAACATACCATTTCTGAAGGTTGATCTTGTTTATAGAAGAGATAAGGGTCTGTTTAGTAAAGAGAGTTTTATTATCTTCTTGTTGTAACTTGGAATTATTGTTAAGGGTTTCAATGTCTTTTTTGAGTCTATTAACTTCAGTTTGCAGATCTTTTATAGTGATGGAGGAGAATGTTTTAGCACGGGAATTTTTATTGATAAGTTCTGCGAGGGTCTCTTTATCATTACTTTCGGTGATGACATTACAGTATTGGGTTGTACCTGAATCATCTGAGTTTGAAGAATTGAGGGCATGAATATCTTCCTTAGAGTCTTTCAAAAGGACTTTTATAGGTCTATTTTTTAGGGTACTGTTATTACGACAAATTCTTTTGATTCTTTTGATCCAATTATCCGTTTTCCTAGATTGATATCTTCTTATAGGTGGATAATTAGATCTATCATACCTTTTTTTGGGATTAGGATTTTGTTTATTTTGATTAAAAGGAGGTTCAAAATTGTCTAAGTAAAAGGTCTTAGAGGAGTTATCTAATTTTCTCTTATCAGGAGGGTCATATTTCTTCTTAGCATTCTCAGGACAATTACTAGGATCAGTATTGGTCTTATTATTACGTTTTTCAACATAGTTTAAGGACATAGTTCTTCTCTTAAAATTAATTAATTTTAAGACACTGAGAGAAGGGTTTAAAGAGGTGTATTTAAGAGTTTCATTTTTTATTTTCTGAATTTGAAAATGAGGTCTAGATATGTCTTGATTAATTTTGATTGTTTCAGTAATGACTTTATCCTGTATATTCTTAACATCTTTAAAAGTTGCAAGACTGTTGTTAGAAATAATGACCCTAGGATTCTTAAGGGTCTTAGTAGGAATATCTTTATTTTTAGTAATAATTTCTAGTAAAAGAGGATGAACACTTTGTGTAGATCCTGAAGGTAAAAGGTTCCAAATCTTGGTTAACTTATTTTGGATTTCTATGGACTTTTGTTCTAAAGGGTTTTCTATTCCTTGAATCTTAAGGTAATTAGGAAACCATATAAAGAACAGGATATTGATCCTATATTTTTCCATATCAGAGTACCATAATTCTCTTATTTTATCTCTGACTATTTTGTCTATTTTTATGAACCAAACTTTTTTGATTCTGTTTTCAATAGAATCAAAGTCTCTTCTTAGATAATCTTTATCTATTGTGAAAACTGTTTTTGTGATAAAGTTTATAGGAGATAAAGATTGAAGAGTTAGTTGTTCTTTGTCTAACTGAGTGTTTCTTCATGACTTTTGAGACTAAAAGTTGTTTTAAAGTCTGTCCATCCTATTCTGTAAATAGATTGTATAGACTGTTGTGGTATGTTCCAATCATTATTATTTTCTTCATACAGATTTTCATTACTATGGACAACTGGGGTGCTAGATGAACTAGAACCTCTATGCAGCATACGCCTAAATTGTAGAGCCATAATTAGTTACGTTTTAGGAACTATTTATCTTAATCGTATGTTTTATTGTCACTAAATGGCGTGGGACCATCGGCCTGGAACACCCTGGGACTACCTCGTCAAGCGGGCTTACCAACGGACTTACGACTAAAACCAAACACGCACAGTCTAGTAACAGTAAAAAGTTCGACCTTGGTAAACAGTAACTAAAGGCGTAAATAACTATAATACTACAACCGGGGCGAAATGTTGCCTAGTGGCTCTGATACCAAATGAACCCAGGTAATCTAATGTAAGGAAAGGCGTAGGAAGAAAGTAGTAAAGCGGAACATAGGTGAACAATAATACAAAGATTTACGGCATGAATAGTAATGTACAATGACTTTTGAACAGTAACTTATAAATAGTAAAAACTAAGAACAATGAACAGTAAACGTAATAGTGACTATTCTGGAAAACTTAAAAATTAAAGCAGGGAGAGAAATATGAACTGAAAACATAGGACTTTTATAAGATCATAATAAACTTACAAGGACTATTGTCGTAACTTGAAATGATTTCCTAAAGCTTGAAGGAGCTCTAGAGGAAGGCTTCTAAGCTTCAGAAGTTTTTTGTGAGTTTCTCAACACATGAGAGTCTGAATTATGATGCCTCAAAACAACTGAGGGTTTTGCCTTTTATAGAGAAAGGGGAGAGTCTGATTTTCTTCGTCCGTACCAATTTTTGGTACTATTTCTTCACGGGTGGAGTCTCCTGTTGTGAGTGGAGCACTGATTTGGTTTCTTTTGTCTTCTTGTCTTGCGTGAAGTGTTGAGTTGGTCTTTTGTCTTCTTGTCTTGAGTGGAGTGCTGAGCTGGTCTTTTGTCTTCTTGTCTTGAGTGGAGTGCTGAGCTGGTCTTTTGTCTTCTTGTCTTGAGTGGAGTGCTGAGCTGGTCTTTTGTCTTTTTTGCATAATAGTGGGCATGTTCTTCTGATGGGCCTATCCTTCTGATGTGCCTATTCTTCTGATGATGCGAATTTTTACTTCTTTCTTGTAGTGGACTTGTAGTGGGCTTTTCTTCTTCTTTTTGGACTATTCTTCTTGCTGATGGGTCTATTGTCTTATGAGACCTTTTTCTTGAGTCTTTTGTCAAATTAACAAGATGTTCAAAGGAGATAATCTAAAAACAGGCTAGATTACCCCCTGAAATGAAAACATAAGGACTTTCTCTTTCTTTTTTTCTTTTCTTTTCCTTTCTTTTTCTTTTTTCTCTTTTCTTTTCCTTTCTTTTTCTTTTTTCTTGTTCTCTCTTTTTTCTCTTTTCTCTTTCTTTTTCTTTCTTGCTGAACAGATAGAACTATTTTTTTTTTACCTTAGCGTAGGGGTCTTGTGCTAGGTGTCTCTATGAGTGTCGGGAATGCTTATGTCATCCCAGTCTTCGGTATCAAGCATATCTTCATCTTCTTGTTTAAACTCATCTTCCAGGGAAATGAATTTTCGCCAATCCGCAAACTGGCCATCCCTGCTGAAAGGTAGCCATATTCTCCATTTATCTGGAACCCAGATTTGTGTATAATGTCCTTCTGCTGCCAATCTACACGCCTTCCATCCACTGTAGAGGTATGCATTTTTGTAGAAGAAGGAAACGTCTTGGTGGCGCCTATAGAGCTCATGTTCCTCGTGTATTGTAAAGTTGGTGGGTAGCAGACCTACCCAGTCTCTCCAGTCTTCATCCTTTGAAACACCATGGGAGAAACATATAACCTTTTTTGACGGAATCATGGTGAATTCCGTTACTTTTGGGAGGGTAGCTTGGACGTAGGCAACTGTTGGACCAAAAGTTGCCATGTTACTTCCTATTAATAGGAACTTTTCTCCAAAAGCCTGCAGGATCTCTTCTATTGTTCCTTCAATATTGGGTAGGAAACTGATACTGTGGACCATACCTAGGTGGAAGAATTTTAGGATAAGGTCTTTGGGCATGGTGCATGTGTTTAGGTAAAGGAGGATCTTCAGAAGTCCGCCTGTCATCATTGTTGGGCCCCCTGCTATTGGTTTAATAGTTGAGAATTGCCGAACAGTGACTCCCTTGAATTTCCACCCTGGTTCACCGAAGTACATCTGGATAAGCTCTTTCTGAGCTTGTATTAGATCTGCCAAATGGCCTTCTTCTGTTTTTTGTATTAGAACCTCTTTTCCCTGGGGCCAGGCATCAAGGAGTGGTGTAAGTGCTTCTTGTGTTGGTGTGTCGGGGAGACGAGTTTGGAGATTCTTCCAACGTCTACCTGTAGCAATGGTTAGTTGTTCACCCAAATCTTTTTCCCTTTTTTCTTTCTCTCTTATCACATTTCCATTTTCATGAAAGTGGATACTGAGTGTATTTAAGGATTGTACTTTTTTCTTGGCTGCATGGGGCATAGTAGGAAGCCTCCAAATGTTATTCAGCAAACCAAGTTGTTCTGTGGAGAGCAAAAGCCCCTGTAGCGGTCTGAAGTTGCTTTTGGCTGTAACTTGGGAGGAAGGTGAAGGTAAAACCTTTTCCTTTCCTTTGCGGGAGGGAGATATCATTTTTAAAACCTGAAAACTAAAACAAGTTAGAAATCACTGTATGTCTGTGACTCTGTAGGGATTTGAAAGAGTTTAATGTTACAAGTTCTTTTGTTATAATGTTTTAGGTTCTGCTAACAGATGCAGACTGTAGGGTAGATATATCATTATGTTCAACCGTAGCAATGAACTTAAAACTAATCCTTTTTTCCATTACTGTTGTATGTAGGCCAAACCTATCAACAGTGAACAGACAGATTTGTGTCAGGAAGGGTGTTCCTAGGATTATTTGCTGATTTAAGCCTTTTATCAATATGAAGGAGTTGTCGAAACAATGTTTCTCATTACAAATAGAGGCTTTAGGGATCTTGTAACTAAGGTTCATACGACTACCACTAGCATCAAGAATTTTTTCGTGACTCTTGTGGTAATACTTTGAAGGGATTATTCCTTCACAGATACAGTTTAGATCTGCTCCACTGTCAATGAGAGCAACTGTAGAAAGAGTGAAGTCTTCTATTTTTATGGTAATATGAACATACCATTTTTGAAAGTTGATCTTGTTTATGGCCGCAATAAAAGAATCTTCAATGACGGGATGTTCTTCTTCATTTTGTTGAGAACGAGGGCTGGAGTAAGGTTTTTTAGAAAATTCTAGGTGAGCTATTCTAGCTTCAAGTTCAAGATCTTTGGTCTCATTTAGTAATAACTGTTGGTTAAGGGATCCTATGTCTTTTTTGATTTTATTGACTTCAGCTTGTAGGTCTTTCAAGGTAATGGAGGAAAATATCTTAGTAGGTGATTTTTTATTAATAATTTTGGATATACTAAAAGGTTCTTCAAGTTGGGGTTGTTGTTCTTTAAATATTAGTTCTTTTAGCTTCATGAAATATTCTCGTTTTATTTGAGGATCTTCAAGGGTATCGATAAGCTCTAAAAGGGCCTCTCTTTCATCACTTTTGGTGATAACATTGCAGAATTGGGTTGTTCCTGAATCCTCAGTTTCTGAAGTATCAGGGACATAAAATTCATTCTCAGAATCCTCCAAAAGGATTTTAGTGAGTCTATCTTTTAGGGTACTATCATCTTGACAGATTTCATTGATCTTTTGTTTGAGACTGCAATTGTCTGCCTTATGGCCTGGTTTTCCGCATTTAAAACAGATAATCTTTTTATTAGTCTGTCTTGGTTGGAATTTCCTTCTGGGTGGGTAACTAGGCCTTTCATAATTGTTATCAAACTTTCTGTGTTTATTTTTATGACCCTTTTTATATTTATAAGAAGGGGGTTTTATTTTGGCAAGGCCAAAAGCCTCACAGAAGTTACCTAGTTCTTTTCTTCTAGATCCTTTTTCTCTACCATATTTGGCCTGGATTTTTAATTCGGAGCAAAGGGCTAACCCTTCTTTTTTGACAAAAGCCGTTAATTGGCCATAGGTCATGTCTTTCCAAGGAATTTCTTCTGTTTGAATTTCATCTTTTATTTTCTGGATTATCCTATCAGTAAACAGGTTGGGAAGACCAGTAACAAATCTTTCTTTCCAATATCCCTTATTGCAGTCATTTCTTTTGTAGACATAGGACAGGAAAACATCTTTATACCACCTATAGTCACTAAGGGTCTTACATCTTAGATTTGAAAGGATTTCTCTATTGGCTTGGATTTCCTCTCTAGGGTTGCCTATGAAGTGCATACTTATGGTGTATATAAGTTGGTGGACAGGTTCTGGTTCACCAATATCATTGGTAAAATCTAGGATCTCTTCTCTTTGAAAGGAGGATAAAGCATTATCCCACCAGTTTCTAAGCTGGCCTGTAAATCCAATAGTTAAAAGGGAAAAACAAGTTTTGGGGTCTTTTCTACCAACTGTATAGGCTACATTGGCCATGCCCATTTCTTGTAAGGTATTAAGTATTTCATGTTCGGATTTTCCATCTATATTCCATTCATAGATAGATTGTCCATTATAATCTGTGGATCTAAACTTAGATCTTTTTTCATATTGAAGGTCAGGAGGAGTAGGTCTAGGATAGAAGTTTCTAGTGTCTGTGTTCCTAAATATTTTTCTGTGTGCCTGAGGCCTATCATGGTTGTTTCTTATCCTGTTAATGGTAATGGGATTTTCCTCAAAGCAGGTTTGTAAGGTTTCAATTGCCTTATCACCAGATGGGCAATCTTCTCTTTCAGAGTTGTCTGAAGAACTGCTTGAGTCAGTGTTGGAACAATTGTTACAGTCCTCGATACAATTAATTGTAACATTTTTTAATTTTTGATCGATTAATTCTATGAGACTAAGAGAAGGATTAAGAGAAGTGTTACTAATGATCTCCTTTTTTATCCCCTGAATTTGAAAATGAGGTCTAGAGATGTCTTTAGGGAATTTGATAGTTTCCGTACTGATTTTATCATGTATTAATTCAACTTGTTCAGCTATTGTGTGGAGGATTTGGTTAGAATAGTTGTGTTGTTGATGTATTTTCTTAACATCTTCTAGGGTAGCGGGACTGTTATCTGAAGTACCAATTCTAGGATTTTTAAAGGGTTCAGCAGGAACCTCCCCATCTTTTGTAATAATCTTTATTCCTTGTAGAGGAGGATGGACACTTTGTGTAGATCCTGAGCGTAAAAGATTCCAGGTTTTTGTTAACCTTGTTTGGACATCTATGGATTTCTGTTCTAAAGGGTTTTCTATTCCCTGAATCTTAAGGTAATTAGGAAACCATATGAAGAACAAGATATTGATCCTATATTTTTCCATATCAGAATATCATAATTCTCTTATTTTATCTCTGACTATTTTGTCTATTTTCAAAAACCAAACTTTCTTGATTCTGTTTTCAATGGAATCAAAGTCTTTTCTTAGATAATCCTTGTCTATTGTAAAGTCCATTTTAGTGATAACATTTATGGAGGAGTATCTTCCCATATCACTCTGAGTAGGTGAAGAGGGAAAAGATTCATCTGACTTTTGTTCAGTAACAGGGTTAGGAATGGGACTACTAAATTCAACCTTAACTGAATGGTCTTTTATAGAATGGTCTCTAGCAGTATAGAGGGACTCAGAGAAAGAGTTTCTTACAGGGAAAGGATGGGGATTTCTGGGTATAGGTCTAAAAGATCTAGTGAAATTGAATCTTATAAGGATCCTACCATCACCACTTTCTTCTATCTGGGAAATTTCTATTTTTTTGAGATCTTCCGGAGGACAATCATGTCTTAGTTCCAGAGCTTCTGGTATAGTGATGTCTTCCCATTTTATCAGTTTGGGAGTGAAGGTTGTAGATCTTTCGGCTTCTAGTTGTAGGAGGATAGTCTCTCCTCTAGGGATAGGAGGAACTATACACTTAGGATCTGTGCAGGAACTTAGGACTCTGTAGTGGAGTCGGTAGATAATGACAAAGTTTTTAGAAAGGTTTTTGAACCCCTTTTTAAGGAGCTTAATATCAAGAGTAAGAGTACTACTGATTCTAGGGTCTGTCATATCAACTGTAAAATTTGGAGAACAGTTGAAGAAGATTGGGCCATTACAGATATTGGTTTGAATAACAGCAATTAAAGAGTCTTTGTAAGAAAGGAGTCTGTCGTCTCTAAGGGCAATAAAGACTGGGGTGTCTATGCCTAATATGGCTAAAGGTTTAAGAGCAACTTGAATTAGGCCTATGTGGATATATCTATAGTTCTTTTTTAGATATTCATCAATAGCTATGGAGGATAATAATTGAAGAGTCAGTTGTTCTTTGTCTAAACTGAGTGTTTCTTCATGACTTTTAACACTAAAGGCTGTTTTAAAGTCTGTCCATCCTATTCTGTAAATAGATTGTATAGACTGTTGTGGTATGTTCCAATCATTATTATTTTCTTCGTACAGATTCTCATTACTATGGACGACTGGGGTGCTAGATGAACTAGAACCTCTATGCAGCATCCGCCTAAATTGTAGAGTCATAATTAGTTACGTTTTAGGAACTATTTATCTTAATCGTATGTTTTATTGTTACTAAATGAGACCAAAGATCTTGAACTTGAAGCTAGAATAGCTCACCTAGTGGATGAATATCTAAAAAAGAACTATAGATATATCCACATAGGCCTAATTCAAGTTGTTGGGCCAAGCAACAACCCCAGACTGAATTTGGGGAATGCCGCGAACCCAGTGGATGAGAACGAGTCAGTTTCTCACAACAATCCTGTGGGCAGTGACTAAGTCCCGGTCAACGTTCCAGTTATTTTTGATACTGCGGCAATTGAGGCTATTCGGGGGATTGTGATGCAAGAAGTCACCGATATTATGCGACCGATCGCGCCTCAGGAACAAGGTGTGCCAATTCCTCCTGTGGTTCCTAGATTCGAGGAGCCAGATATTCATGTACCCCATGAGGATGCGGCTAGGAACAGAGGCAATTATGGTCGAGCACTAAAGGCCATTAGCTCTATGAGGCCTGACAGTTATGATGGGAAGGGAGAGCCAGTCAAAGTGGCATATTGGTTCTCACACATGGAACGATTGTTCAGAAACGTCGAGTGCACAGAAGCTGAGAAGGTGCACATCGCTTCCCTTCAACTGAATGAGGTGGCTAATGAGTGGTGGGAAAGCACTGGTCTAGCTGATCACCCTGGGTTGAACTGGGGAATGTTTAAGACAAAGATGACTGATCGATTCTTTTCCCGGGCTATGAGGGAAGAGAAGCATAAGGAGTTTCTCTATCCGAAGACGGATGGATTGAAAGTGACTGAGCTTGCGGCCAAGTTCAATCACCTGTTGCAGTACGCTGGGCCGAAAGTGTCCAGTGATGAGCAGAAAATCTGGCATTTCCACGAGTGGATGAATCCGGACATCAAGCCACTGATGGTGCGCCATGGATGCTCTACTCTGGAGCAGTACGTGGACGCTGCCTACAAGTTGGAGGTGACTCTGGAGGAGTCGACGAAAAAGCGCAATCGCCAGAGACCGGCACAGAGCCAGCCTCAGGCAAGTGGGTTCAAGTGACCCGCGCCACCGTCAAACTTTGCCAAGTCTGGCCGAGCTAGAACGGAGATGACTCACAGAGGGTCTACGCAATGTTCGGGCCAAGGCAAGAATTTGATCCAGTGCTACAACTGTGGTACACCCGGGCACAAGAGTATTGAGTGTTCGAAGGAAAGGAAGACGTGTTTTGCCTGCGGGAAGGAGGGCCACTTGCAGACGTTTGGTCCGCAGAGGAGGCAGAAGGGAGTTGAGTCACAGCAAGGGTCCGTTAGTCATAACAACCGACCCAGATTCAAACCAAAGGAGGCTCCTAGCCCTTCAACGCAGACAACTGCTCAGAACAAGGGGAAAGCCCCAACTGCTTCAGGAGGTCAAGGTCAGCGACTTTACGAGATGCGTGAGGCTGATGGACCGAACTCTCCGATTGCTCAAGGTACTCTATACCTTTATTCTACTTCTGTGTATATACTATTTGATTCGGGTGCTACTCATTCTTTCATCTCGAAGGATTGTGTAAATAAGCTAGGCTTAGTATGCAATGAGGCTTGTGAGCCTTTTGTAGTGAATCTTGAGCAGTTAGTAGGATCCAAGCGTCTGTCAGAATTTCCGATTACCATTCAGGGTAGGAAGTTCGAAGCAGATTTGATCTATATAGCCATGGCTCCATACGACATTATTCTCGGGATGGATTGGTTGACGCGTCATGGGGCGGTGATCGATTTCAGTTCAAGGACTGTGACAGTTTCTTCAGGGGGCCAGTTTGTATGCAAGTTCAAGGGTCGTAATGACGCTGATAACGGCAAGCTCATCAATGTGATAGTTTCGTGTAAGCTACTTCGACAAGGTTGTGTCGGGTACCTGTGCTATCTGGATAAGCCCAAGAGAGATGAGCCTTCAGTTCTTGATATTCTGGTCATTCACGAATTTCCGGATGTCTTTCCGAAGGAGATTCCCGGTTTACCCCCGAATCGTGAGATGGAGTTTACCATTGATCTCGAGCCTGGTACCGCGCCGATCTCTAAGGCACCGTACCAGATGGCTCCGGCTGAGATGCAAGAGTTGAAAAAGCAACTCAAAGACCTTCTTGAGAAAGGATATATAAGGCCGAGTGCATCACCTTGGGGCGCTCCGGTTTTGTTCGTCAAGAAGAAGGACGGATCATTCCGACTTTGTATCGACTATCGAGAGTTGAATAAGGTCATGATCAAGAATAAATATCCGTTGCCGAGGATTGATGATCTGTTGGATCAACTGCAGGGAGCAAAAGTCTTTTCCAGGATCGATCTGAGATCTGGTTACCATCAGCTCAGGATTCGTGAGAAAGACATTCCGAGGACTGCTTTCCGGACGAGGTATGGCCACTATGAGTTCGTAGTCATGCCATTGGCCTTACTAACGCTCTGGCGGTCTTCATGGATCTGATGCATCGATGTTTCCACCAATACCTGGATAAGTTCGTGGTGGTCTTCATCGACGATATTTTGATCTATTCCCCGAGTGAGGAGGCTCACGGGGAACATCTTCGGATCACCTTGTTAGTCCTTAGACAGAATCAGTTGTATGCAAAGTTGTCTAAGTGTGACTTCTGGATCAAAGAAGTGGCTTTCTTAGGCCATGTGATCAATGAGGATGGGGTTATGGTTGATCCCAGAAGATTGAAGCGGTAGCCAACTGGAAGCGGCATCAGAATGTGAAGGAGGTACGCAGTTTCTTAGGACTCGCTGGATATTACAGACGGTTCGTGGAGAGATTTTCTAAGATCGCTCTACCTATGACCGGTTTGCTCGGTAAGGTCCATAAGAAGTTTGTCTGGGACGACAAGTGCAAGGCCAGTTTTCAGAAATTGAAGGAGTGGCTGACCTCCGCACCAGTGTTGGCGCTATCGGAAGGAACTGATGGTTATATGGTCTATAGTGATGCTTCAAAGCATGGGTTAGGATGTGTACTGATGTAGAAAGGGAAAGTTATTGTGTACGCATCTCGACAATTGAAAACCTATGAGATAAACTATCCGACGCATGATCTGGAGTTAGCAGTTGTAGTATTTGCGTTGAAGATTTGGAGGTACTATCTCTATGGTGTGAGGTGCCAAGTCTTCACCAATCATAAGAGTCTCAAGTATGTGTTCACTCAGAAGGAGCTGAATATGAGACAACGTCGCTGGTTGGAGCTACTCAAAGACTACGACATCGAGTTGATGTATCATCCGGGCAAGGCTAATGTAGTAGCCGATGCATTGAGCCGGAAGACGCCGCACGAGACTGTAGTAGCTCTACTCATTGCTCAGACCAAGCTGAACCAAGGGTTGTGCGAGATTGAAGTCTTGTACGATCAGCGTCGAGGATACCTGAGTATGCTAGAGATTCAGGCTACGCTACTTGATCAGATCAGGGAAAAGCAGGTTGATGACGTGGTATTAGTAAAGCTAAGCAGTGAAGTGATGGATGGGAAAGCTCCCGGATTCGTGATTCAAGAGGATGGATCACTCTGGTTTCAGGACCAGATTTTTGTGCCTGACGTTGATGGTTTTCGCCAGTTGGTGATGAAGGAGGCCCATTCATCAGCTTATTTTGTACATCCAGGCTCTAGTAAGATGTACAAGGATCTCATAAAGAAATTCTGGTGGCCCAACATGAAGTGGGATATAGCGGAATTTGTGGCGGAATGCTTGACTTGTCAGAAAGTCAAGATAGAACACCGTAGACCAGGTGGTGAATTGCTACTTCTTTCAGTACCAGAGTGGAAATGGGAGGATATCGCTATGGATTTCGTTACAGGGTTGCCAAAGACTCAGAGTCAAAAGGATGCGATATGAGTAATCATTGACAGGCTCACGAAGAGTGCTCACTTCGTGGCTATCAAGTCAACATGGGGAACCCAGAAGCTATCGGAAGTGTTCCTACACGAGATTGTCCGTTTGCATGGTACTCCAAAGACCATTGTATCGGATCGTGATGGCCGATTTATGTCGAGATTCTGGAAGGAACTCCACAAGGCCATGGGAACCGAGTTGAGGTTCAGTACTGCGTTTCATCCTCAGACGGATGGACAGTCTGAGAGGACCATCCAGACATTGGAAGATATGCTGAGTGCTTGTGTACTCGATCGTTCGACTAGCTGGGAGAATAGCCTGAGTCTGATTGAGTTCACATACAACAATAGTTGGCATGCTACCATTAAGATGGCTCCATTCGAGGCTTTGTACGGTCGAAAGTGCAGATCTCCGAGTTATTGGGATGAGAATGCCGACAAGGTTCTGCTCGGACCAGAGTTAGTCGAAAGGACTGCCTCGGACATTGCGTTAATCAGACAGAGGATGCTGATAGCTCAGAGTCGACAAAAGTCTTACGCAGATCTGAAGCGCAGGAATGTCGAGTTCGAGGTTGGTGACAAGGTGTTTGTCAGGGTGTCACCATCCAAAGGAGTGTTCAGGTTTGGCAAGCGTGGGAAGCTTAACCCTCGCTACGTGGGACCATTTGAGATCTTTGACAGGGTAGGATCTCTAGTGTATCGTTTGGCATTGTCGCCTTCGGCGCATCCAGTGCATAACGTGTTCCACGCGTCCTTATTGAGAAAGTACGTGCCAGATGTGTCTCATGTACTGAGTTATGAGGACATCGAGATTCAGGCAAATGGTACCTACGAGGAGATACTTGTGCATATTCTCGAATATCGCGAGAAGCAATTGCGGAACAAGGTAGTATCATTAGTACGGATTCTTTGGTCCAAGGTTGGATCTGAAGAGGTTACTTGGGAAACCTGGGAGACTGAGGCGGATATGCTTAGTTGTTTTCCCGATCTATTTTCGGCCTAGTTTCGGGGTCGAAACCTTTTTAAGGGGGTAGTGATGTAACGCCTCGTTTTTTTTGGGTTTATTCGGCCAAGTTTCGGGGTCGAAACTTCTTTTAAGGGGGAAGTGATGTAATACCCCTCATTTTTAGTAAGGGTATTTGGGTAATTTTCCCAACCCTCGTTCTGTAATTGTGTCGCTTTCGGAGAAGTTTGGATTTTCTGTAACGTGTTTGATCTCTGTAATAATTCCCTGAGTGGTATAAAATACATTCGACGTATTTTCGGGGCTTAGAATATTTGGTTGGGTACAAATATATAATTTCCGGGATTTAAATCCCCATGCCAAACCCTTTCCCGGGCAAACAGACGCGGAAATACCTTTTCCGCGACCGCGGAAGCATTTCCGCGACCGCGGAATAATAGACGTTGGGCACTGGAATTTTCCGCGACCGCGGAAAAGTGCAGACACGCCAGCGATGCTTCGTCTTCCTCCTCGTCGATCGCACCACCGTTGATCGTCTGAGCCATCGTCGATCTGGTCGGGGCTGCCTTCCTCCTTTGGCTATAAATAGAGACCGATTTGGAGGGTTTTTGGCACCCAAATTAGATTATCTCCCTCTCTCTCTCATTTTCCATCATCGTCGGAGTTTCGAGCCCTCGTCGGAATATTTGAGGTGTCGCCGGAGCTCTCGCCGGTGGTCGTGGTGGCCTTGGAGTGGTGCTTTGGAGGCGCAAGGAAGATTGGAGTGGAAGCCCTCTCGAACCAAGCCCCCTAGTGTCGTCGCCGGTGAGGTGTTCTCCGTTTTGGGTCGCCAAAGTTCTCGGCCGCGGCCGCGGACATGAACTGCCGCGACCGCGGTGATGAACAGACAGGCCGCGACCGCGGACATGACTGCCGCGACCGCGGACGCTGTCCAGTCGTCCGCGAACGCTGTCCTCGACGCCCGCGACCGCGGAATCCATGCTGCGACCGCGGATTGCCTTGGCAATCGCGATCGTGGCCTTGGACGATCTGGTCTCGGACGGGACTCTCGTTCTTTCAATTTCGTTCGTTTTCCTTAGATTCGTTTATTTTATTATCGAATCTAACCTAGGGTTTCGTTATGAGTCGTTGTCGTAGGAATCTGTAATCCGATTTCCGTTCCCGTTCCGGACCCAGAAACCCGTCGTCGCTCAATCGTTCGTCTAGACTAAGGCAAGTGGTGGTTCGCTCTTGCTTATCATTTCATGTTTCCATTAATTATCAATTATTTTAATTGTTAATTAAATTGGGATAAAGGTTGTTTTCGTTTGGGAACAGTCTTGATAAACGTTTGTGATATAAAAAGTGATATTATAATAGGTTGTATATGCTGTTAGAAACAACGCTATTATATATGTTATTGCCATAATGGTATTGATGTGGACTATTGTGTGGTTTTAACTGTTTAGTTAGAACGAGTATTCGTAGAAACGCTATGTACCTTACGAGGTCTAGTCGTTTCTTTATAACTGGTATTAGGAGGATTTTTCCCTAGTACTTTCTCTGGTCATGACTATACCCTTACTCAGGGTAGGTGCACAACAGCTGGTGCCGATATTCGGGATTTATTCCCTTCGATATCTCTCGCGATGAGATGATATATCTTAAAAGCTTATAACATAATTGTGCGTTTTGGAATTAAATAAGTTAAGTGCGATTATACACATAATTAATATACCCTCGGGCGAGGAGTACAACATGGAAACCGCCCGGACTTCGATTAGAGTAAATCCTCCTTCCAAATCTGAATTCGCATTACGCGGTGAGGTTGGTCGTGGATCCAAATGGTCAAGTCTTTTTAAAACGCTTGTGTGAAATTATAACGTTCCCGAACACTTGTCATACTTCCGATAAGACTCAATATTTGGAGTCTTCTCTTCATACGTTTCCGATAAGACTCGATCTTTAGGAGTCTTCTCTTGATCATTTTGTTTCATATCTTTCCATGGAAGTATTAAGGTTTACTATCGTCATCGGCTTTCATTCGAGAAGCGATGGGTCTAACCTAATACGTCTATTTAGAACCTTTCTATTTTACCCTTACATGGTTGGCTGGTATCATCTGTCTCATACGGCACATCAGGTAAACTTCCGTTCCGTGAAGGCTAGAATCTGACGATGAAGGCAGATAAAGTTTTTAAGAATTTTATCCAGGTTGAAGATCCTAAGCGGGTGATCGCTTTGATCAAGACCCTTATGTTATTTATTTAAGACTTCCGCTGTATTAAAACATATTCTGTATTTCTGTTGTATTTGGGATTTTCATATGTAATTCCGAGACTTTGGTTTGAATAAAGATTATGGTATTTGGCATTATCAGTATTCTTCTGTAATTTATATAAAGTGGTTAAGCCTTAGGTGGCTTCGGATGTGGAATCTGAGGTCATTGGCGGTAATACTTTCAAGGTTATATTTGGGGGTGTTACAAGAAACCCTAGTTTGAGTTCGCTTCGATCGTTTTAACCCAAAAATGTTTGACAAACCTAGAAAAATATAATGAAAACTCAAGCAAAGAAGGACACAAGGGGTTGTTTACGCAGTTCGGACAAATTCCTACGTCTACGGAGCCTCAAGAGGGGAGACTCGCCCAATCCACTAGGCAACACAGGTCTCAAGAGAAGAAACAAGGCACAGGAGCAAGACAAGAACAGAGAAAAGAGAAGAAGCAAATCCTCTGGAAGGACACCGTGAAGACTTCAAGCAAGCTTCACACACCCGAGCAACCACAGTGCTCCAAGCACTCTCTCTTTCTCTATTTCTTTTGTCTCTTTCTATCTCTATCTCTCAATCTTTGGCACCATCGTAATCCACCAAGGAGCAAGCGAGATTCGCTCTCAAAGAACCATTCTCAAGAAGCATCCAAGCGACGGGTATCAACAGTGACAGCGAGAGGTTACCAAATTAGGGTAGCAGTGACCCTTTTAAGGCAGTCTCAATTTGCCTCAAACGATGCCGTCTCGCAAGCTGGAAGAAGAGCCACGTCCAACAACGCAAGCCAAAGCCCAACAACATGTTTGTGGCTCAATAACAGCGATAGATGGAGAATAGGCCCAAGAGTAGCAACAGAGTTACACGACCAAGCATAAGTGACCCATAAGTGACTTAGCCACACATTGGCCAAGTCCCAAGGGTCCAAGCATGGCTTGACCATGGCTCAACCACTCAAGACCAAGTCTCCCACATCCCTAACCTCTACCTAGCCTTGTGCTTTTCTTATAACATAAAGACATACATGAGTTTACATATTACAACCATGGATTAATAAACATTACAACATCAAACACATTTCCTTGGACTACCACTTCGTCCGAGAACGTGTTCAAACCAAGGCTTTAAAGGTCGCGTTCGTCAGCTCCAAAGACCAGATTGCAGACCTACTCACCAAGCCCCTACCTTCCGCTAGATTCACTTTGCTCTGATCCAAACTCTGTTTACAACAAGCTCGGATCGATGGGGGATAGTAGAGTATAAATATTTGTGATGTTACACCTTCCTTATATTGATGTAAGCATAGTGATGTCATAGGTTTACTAGGGTTACAGTTGTTTAATCCTAGCTCTACACTTGGGACCATCCTATAGCATGGCTTCCCCTTTATATATGTATAGTAAAGCCTGACCTAATCAATGAAAATGAGCAGCCGTGTTTCCTTTCATTAAAGTTAGGCTACTTAATGACCTACCAGAAGAGACAGCTATGGCCATGACAGTTAGAACTCTGACCAGTTTGACAACCGAACTGAACGTTTCCGTGAAGTCACAACCCGGACGTTGATGAAATCCCTTGGCCACAAGTCGGGCTTTGTACTTGTCTCAGGAACAATCGGGATGATACTTCACTCGAAACATCCATTTACATCCAACAACATTGGTCTTGAAGTGAGGTTGAACAAGTTCCATGTACCGTTGGAGCAGAGAGCCAAAAACTGCGATGCCATTGCCCGACGCCAATTCGAGTCTTTGAGAGCCTGGATAATGGTTTGGGGTTCTTTATGGACTTGGAGTTAGGCATTTAGGTTGAGCTTTTGGATAGGTTTGTGGATGTTATTTTTGGCTTCTCGAACAGGAAGCGGCGATGGGGAGAACGAGTCTGGTTGCACGATTTGTGCAGGACTAGTGTTCGTAGGTATATGAGAAATTAACGTGAAAGCTGGTTGCATAAAGGGTTGATGGTGGGACGTAGGAGATGAGTTGTGATTAGGCGTGGAGTTGGAAGTACGGTTGGATTGTGGGCTTGGAACATCGGTCAAAGAATTCTCAATAATCGGGCCTGGTTGTGTCACGTCACCAGAGGGAGGGAGGGGTTATTGTGAGGGGCTGAAGATTCATCAGAAGTTTGGTAGGTAGTTGGTTGCAGATTGTTGGGATTGCCAAGGATGGGTATTTCAATTTGAGGGGCCCACGTGGACTCAATATCAGGTTGTTGGGATTGAGTGACATGATTTTGGGTGGTGAAAGGATATACATGCTAAACAAAGTTCACGTGTTTGATGGGTTGCCAATCATGTTTGTGTCTTTACGTATGTACTATTTATTTGTGTTTTCCATGGTATGAATGTAACTTGTACTGATATTCATTGACATTTTTCCTATAGAGTTTCTTATGTTAGTGTATATGTGTGTGGGCATTATGGTATTCACGTGTTATTTTTTTGATATTCATAAAAATATATAGTGATATTTAATCATACACAAAACACATATTTTAATTATCCTATGTCATAATAGTATATAACGATATTAATGTACAATATAGTGATATTCAAGTTCATTATTTATGTGGTTTTTTGTTGCTTGGTATAACGGTTGCAAATTATTTTCCATGATATGCATGTAACTTGTAATTTCTTATGTTAGTGTGAAGTGTGTATAGGCTTTATGATATTCATTTGTTATTTTGATGATATTCATACAAGTATATAGTGATATTCAAGCATATACAGAACATGTAGTTTTCTTTTCCTCTACAATATCATTATATTCTAGTATTCATGTTTTTGGTCTTGATAATCATGTACGCTTTCATGATATTCATGTTCATTTTTCATTTGTAGAGCTATATTATTAATTTTTTTGGTGAAATGTAAATTATTTGTAGAGCTATACTATGTTAGTGTAAAGTGTGTATAGGGTTAAGATATATTTGTGTGTCATATAATGATATTCACAACATTAAGAAGTGTTATTCATGGTTTATAAACAACATTGACTGTGGAGATCTGCCTTGGCATTCCACTTGGCTCGGTTGAGGTGTGGTCAAGTTTGATCCTAACATAAAATTGGATGTGTTGGATACATGGAGGAAACAAATTGGAAGGGAACTGCATCAAGATCAGAAATTTAGATGTTCCAATCGTATGTTGGCATGGGACAAAAAAGGTAAAGAATTTATCCAAGATTTTATAGTGTTATTCCATTTATGCATCGTTGAACTGCAACAGAGTGGTGATACTAACCAAAATTGGATGTGTTGGATACATGGAGGAAACAAATTGGAAGGGAACTGCATCAAGATCAGAAATTTAGATGTTCCAATCATATGTTGGCGTGGGACAAAAAAGGTAAAGAGTTTATCCATGATTTTATAGTGTTATTTCATTCATGCATCGTTGAACTGCAATAGAGTGGTGATACTAACCAAAATCTTTTCCGTAGCCTAGAGCATGTCGATAGGTTGAGACAACAACCCCGATGCATACTTCACCAGTCCTTTGCTTTTTTTTTATGGTATGTGTTGTTGCTCAAACTTAGTTGGTTAAATTAACAAAATGGTAGTATTAACTTGTGTTTTATGGTGTTGCATGTGTATTTGGACAATGTTATTTTGTACTCCAAGCGAAACATATCAAGGGAATTCCTAGCATATGTTCGTTGGACTAATGAGTTGGTTACAAAAAGATAATATTCAATTATCGGATTCATGTCCACCTTGTGCCGCCATTTGCCGAAAAAATGAAGGAGAAGGAAAAGGATTGCAATGTCGACCACAAATTTTGGAGGAAGAAGAGGGGCGGCGCAGAACCAAAAATAGGAGGAGGAAGAAGAAGGGGTCGACACACATTTATTTAACCTACTACTCACAGGCATGCGTTGCGTACGTGTGCCTTATTTTTTTCAATTTGCACGGACACGCATTGTGTATCCGTGGCCACTTATTTTTTTTCCAGGTATTCGTATTACCATGGACATGGTTTTCGTACGTGTGCCGTGTTAGTTTTTTTTTTTGGCACTTTGTCTATCACACTGGCACGACCACGCAAATTGAAGTGTGGCTTTAGCATAGGCACGTTTTTTGTGCGTGTGCATGTTTGTGTATACTTAGCAAAATAAACCACACAAACAAAGGAACCTTGGCTGCCCTCGTCTCTTCTTCAGCAATCGCTGAGGTTTAAAAGAAGATAGTAGAGATTTGTAGGAACAATTCTTATATCCCACAAATGGTGAAAATGGACGTTTATTTATTAGTTTTAAACCTGTATCCTAACGACTTGCTATATGTGGCTCATTTTCACAAATGTAGAATTAAGCAAGGTTAGAGGGATGAAAAAACGGGGACGCCAGGAAGGGTGACGCCTGCATCAACTATGTAGATGTTCCCCGTAATATACTCGGAGGAGTCATGAATTAGGTACCTCACGGTGGAAGTGAGAGCCGGATCTACAGTGCCATTGGCTCCAAGGGGGATTGTTCTCTAGGCTACGGTGTGGAGCCAGTCCTTTTCCATGAGAGCCTGGGTGATCTCCGATCTAAAAAGTCCCGGGTTTATAGCATTTACCCCGATTCTGGAAGGACCAAACTCCACGGCCATTGTTGAAACCCGATTCAACCCTTCGTGAAGACGTCGAGGGTCAACACACCCTCGACCCGAGTGTGCTTAGGAATTTGTTTGTTTCGGGGACGTCCTCAGCAACTTCCCAGTCTCTGGCTTCGCGTAGGGCGGGATCTCTGGCTTCACGGTTCAGTTATGATGTTGATATATTTCTTCACACCTCTCCAGATTTCATGTAGTTGTTCTTGAGCTCCAACAACTTTCTCATACGCGAGATTCACCTAAAAACACCCCGGAGATGGCTTTCCCCGGGACGGGCTCTCCGACGCTCAAGTTAGTTTCAATACGAAGGGCATATATATATATGTAGAGAGAGAGAGAGGTTAAGGGTGAGAGGTCGACTAGCCCGTCGAATTAGCTTGACCGAGTATACTCACTCTTTATTTCACTAGTCGAGCATTGGGCTTTTCAGTGGTAATTATTCCACCACAAGCAGGCATATATTTTCTAGCATTCAAGCAAGACATCGAGCACGTATAGATGACCTCAGAAGCTATGTAATCACCCCATATATCAAACAAAGTACTAAAATCACTAACCTCCTGCGACCCGCCTAGGTACAGCTATAATCCGAGCTAGGTCGGGGATGCCAAATTTAAGTGATATGATCTGAGTCTAAGACCGTGGGTCTATTAATTATCAAGAGCTATTTGGCACGCATAGCAACTCTAATTAATTATGGCATAGTATCAGCTTAGCCTCCTTCCTCCATTTCTAACTAATTAATTGGAGCTTGATATCGGCCCTTGACCATCACATTCTCCAGATCTACTTCCTTCAACCACATAACTCTATAGCCTTGCTAATTAATAGCTTAATCTTGCAAGCATGAGTATTGCCGTCAAATTACTTAGTGGCTAATAGTCAAATCCTAAGTGGCATGAGAAATGATGCTACTGGGCACGAAATTGAGAAAGGAGATCTCCTCCTGAAATGGCGGCACAAGTGGAGAAAAGAGGCATACTGGAGATCGGAGCTTTGTCGATGCTAGCGGGGATCGGGGCTTCGCCGATGGCATCGCCTCTGCGATCGAGCATCACAGAGCCATATTGGTGCTTGAATCCGACCTTGTTAAGATCGCGGATCGACGAACAAGCCCACATTCGAGCTCAGGCCAAAGATGATGACGGGCTAGGGTGGGAGGCAGAGACGGGGCCGAAGACGATGACGAGCTAGAGTAGGAGGCGGCGACGGGGCCGAAGCAAGGCGCCGTCTGTCCATGCCGAGATCTCTTCATCTCCCTTGGAGCCTCTGAGAGCTTCCTCTCCTTTGCTGAAGTCTCCTTCTCTTCCCATCTGTCGCAGCTCCCTTTTCCCCCAATTGCTCCCAAATTGCCAATCTCCACATCTTTCTTTTCTCTTTTCTTCTGTTCCTCTTTATTATACCCTAAACCAACCTTGGGCCTTAGTCCTCTTAATGGGCTTTGAGCCCAGCTCCCCATTCTCTCTCTATACCCGAATTCTGGTAGGCCTAAGGCTCTACGCGTAGGATTCCATACGCGTGGGAAATCTGACTCCCACAGCCAGCCCCCCAAGCTCTTCGCGAAATATGAGCGAAGGCTTGGTTCGTGGGAGCCTCCAGAGCCTTTTCAGGGCTTTCTGCGCATAGGTTTCCTTGGTAACGTTCCTCGTACTCCTCGCGAGGATCTAGTGGGTTGTACGGTCCTGGGTGGGGTCGCGTTTTTTGACGCTGTGGTAGTGTTGCTTCTGGCATGGAGAGCTCCTGGCTAACCTTTTGCCCTTTTCGGGATAGGCGGAATTGCTCCCACTCTGTCGTTTATCAACAGTTCTCGCGTACTGTCATTGGGCGCTCCTTGTGGTGAAAACATTTCCCCTTCGATTCCTACTGATGGGTCTCTGTTCATCGTTGCTGCTCTCAATAGTCGTGTCGATCTTAGCTGCGCGAGGACCTGGTGCCCCTTACTGGCGGTCTCGCAAGAGCTTGCACTTGCTCGGGTGCTCCACGGGACATTGCTTTTAGAGTTCGCGAGGGAACTCATCGAGCGGGCGCGAAGCCCCAAGACATTGCTTTTAGAGTTCGCGAGGGAACTCGTCGAGTGGGCGCCAAGCCCCAAGACATAGCTTTTAGAGTTCGCGAGGGAACTCGTCGAGTGGGCGCCAAGCCCCAAGTCATAGCTTTTAGAGTTCGCGAGGGAACTCGTCGAGTGGGCGCCAAGCCCCAAGTCATAGCTTTTAGAGTTCGCGAGGGAACTCGTCGAGTGGGCGCCAAGCCCCAAGTCATAGCTTTTAGAGTTCGCGAGGGAACTCGTCGAGTGGGCGCCAAGCCCCAAGACATTGCTTTTAGAGTTCGCGAGGGAACTCGTCGAGTGGGCGCCAAGACATTGCTTTTCGGGGAGCATGTCTCCACTCTAGTTAGGTCGCTTCCTGGTGCGCTTTGCACTATGCTTTTAATGGTTTACTCGTATTTGTTTTATTCTTGCTCTATCACTTTCTAGTTAATAGTGTAAGTATGAACTTTGTATCTGAAGGAAGATGCGAGTTTCCCATTGAGGGCCTACAGACTTGCGCGTAGAGAAGCACATGCATGTGCGTCATAGAAAAGAGACTCGTGAAAGGGGGATGCGTTTATGCACAAAGGACCCGCCAAGCATCGGAGAGAGTGATCCCATAGAGGGTATAAGGGAGGGAGTGATTTCACTAGCTTGCTCATGTTGCTCAGCTTGCTTTTTCACTCTATCTGTTTGCTTGCTTTCTCGTGTTGCTTGTACATTTGTCTTCTTGTACTTCCTTCTTACTCGCTTTCTCTAACTCCATGGAGGGTGCATGGTTGGGTGGTTATGACCGAATGAAAACCTTTGTGAAGGCCTGGAAGTGAAGATCTTTGTAAAGGGGAGCTCTCGTGAAGGACGGGCTTTCGTGGACGATGGGTCTCAATGAGGAATGGCTTACGTGAAGCATTTCCTTCGTGAAGGGACATAGGCACAAGCCGGGAAGCCACGCGCACGGGCCATGAGTATCACACGAGGGTCAGTAAAGCCTTTGTGAAGGCGACTTTACTAGATTTCTCGCGTTTGTTGTTCAACTTGCTTTCTCATACTGTTTTTCTTGTACTACTTTCTTGCATGGCGTTTATACTTCTCTCTCGTATTGCCTTTTCGTATTGCTTTTGCGTAATACTTTTCATACTCGCGCACTTTTTTGTATTATTTTTCGAGGCTTGCATTTCATACGTCTCGTTCACTAATTGCTTTGTTTTTGCTTGGTTCATGCATTGGCTATGCCGTGTGCATGGTTTTTGGACGTGTCTTGATTAACTTTGGCTTGGTTATCATGTTAATTACTCGGGCAGACTGCACGTTTCTGACTTTGTTCACGTACAACCCCCTTCTCTCCCCCATCCCTCCTACCAGTTTGCGAACTGGAGGAGGGATTGAAGAAGGGGTTGTCAGAGGGGTTAGCTCGTTGTTTTTAGTATCCATTATGGTGCCTGCCCTTGGAGCCATCTAGTATGTTTCAGACACGCGTAATGGTAAGTGTAATGAAGCTTTGCATTAGGCAAAACAATGTATCTACAACTCTCGCTTTTTGAAGCACAACAAGTAGAATATATGAACTTACTACTTCTTTCGCATGTCTCTTTGTCTCCAGCATTTCTGTTTGTAAATTGCCCCTTGATGTATCCTCACGAAGGCGTACCTCATTGCCACTTAGGTTCTTGCAGGCGATAGCTGCCCTTTTAACTTGTTGAGTTTTTCTCGAGTACGAATTGCTTTAACACCTGCATTGCTTTTTCTCGCGTATATTGCTTCTCAAGGGTGTTGCTTTCATGATTTGCTTATGTAATAGTGTTCAATGGTTATTCGTTTCACACGCGTATTGCCTTTGGTTATTGCTTTTGACGCTTGCTCTTAACAATTGCTTTAACCCGCGCATACTTATTGATGTTACTACGCGCACTGGCCAATGCTTGACAGGCCCAATGCTGTCTGGTATTGCTACGCGCACTGGCTGCCTCGTCGGGCCAGTACCGTTTGGTATTGCTACGCGTACTGGCCGCCTCATCGGGCCAGTACCGTTTGGTGTTGCTACGCGTACCGCCGACTCTCGGCCGGTATCGTTTGGGTGTTGCTACGCGCACTGGCTAATCCTTTCCAAGCCAGTGCCATCTGGGTATTGCTATGCATACCACCGACTCTCGGCCGGTACCGTTTGGGTGTTGCTACACGCACTGGCTAATCCTTGCCAAGCCAGTGCCGTCTAGGTATTGCTTTCACTTTGTTCAAACTCGCTTGTGCTTACACATACTTGCTTTTTCTTGCACATATTTGCTTTTTCTTGTGCATACTTGCTTTTTCTTGCACATAGTTGATTTTAACTCGCACTTGCACAAAGGAAGATAGCTTAGGACTTTTGTTTGTTTATTGTATTGCAGATTACGTTTTTTTTTTTTGATTTACGCACGTATCTCTTGGGGTACTTTGCGTTGTGTACCTTGTTGTTACGTATTGCTTTTATTGTATCGCCTTTGTAATTTACTTTCTTTAAGCCCGTGGAGGGCATGTGGCTGGGAAGCCATGCGCAAAGGGAAGCCTTTGTGAAGGCTGTGAAGCGAAGGCCTTCATGAAGGGGAGACCTTCGTGAAGGATGGACCTTCTTGAAGGGGTGTCTTCGTGAAGACAATAGGCTCAAGCTGGGGAGCGAAGAGCACATGCCAAGAGTTCTTCGCGAAGGCCGGGAAAGGTCGAGCGAAGAATGGGAAAGCCAAGGGCAAAGGCCGGGGAGGCCTTCACGAAGGATGTCTCGCTAGCTTTTCTTACGATGTCGCTCCATTCTCTCTAAAGTGCAGCGTCTCTTCCTTCTCAGCCTCATATTGTTTGTCTTCTTACATCCTTGTAAAAGGCATGAGTGGTGGTGAGTGGAGTGATACCGTAGATTGCATCGGCTTGAGGGACGTACGAGCCCCAGCCGTTGTAAGATGTTGTAAAGCCTACGCGAAAACAAAGGTAAAGTAGTGAGAGCTACGCGAAGTATAAGTAGAGAGGAGCAAAGGCTGACCGAAGCCGAAGTGGAGTGTAGTGGAGCTTGGTTGCCGGAGGTTCTTCGTAGAGCGGGCATTTCGTCATGACGAGCGTTTCTAGTGCGTGAGGACATCCCCACGGTCGGCGCCAGTGTTGAAACCCGATTCAAACCTTCGTGAAGACGTCGAGGGTCAACACACCCTCGACCCGGGTGTGCTTAGGAATTTGTTTGTTTCGGGGACGTCCTCAGCAACTTCCCAGTCTCTGGCTTCGCGTAGGGCGGGATCTCTGGCTTTACGGTTCAGTTCTAATGTTGATATATTTCTTCACACCTCTCCAGATTGCATGTAGTTGTTCTTGAGCTCCAGCAACTTTCTCATACGCAAGATTCACCTGAAAACACCCCGGAGATGGCTTTCCCCGGGGCGGGCTCTCCGACGCTCAAGTTAGTTTCTATACGAAGGGCATATATATATAGAGAGAGAGAGAGAGAGGTTAAGGGTGAGAGGTCGACTAGCCCGTCAAATTACCTTGACCGAGTATACTCACTCTTTATTTCACTAGTCGGGCATTGGGCTTTTCAGTGGTAATTATTCCACCACAAGCAGGCATATATTTTCTAGCATTCAAGCAAGACATCGAGCACGTATAGATGACCTCAGAAGCTATGTAATCACCCCATATATCAAACAAAGTACTAAAATCACTAACCTCCTGCGACCCGCCTAGGTACAGCTATAATCCGAGCTAGGTCGGCGATGCCAAATTTTAGTGATATGATCTGAGTCTAAGACCGTGGGTCTATTAATTATCAAGAGCTATTTGGCACGCGTAGCAACTCTAATTAATTATGGCATAGTATTAGCTTAGCCTCCTTCCTCCATTTCTAACTAATTAATTGGAGCTTGATATCGGCCCTTGACCATCACATTCTCCAGATCTACTTCCTTCACCCACATAACTCTATAGCCTTGCTAATTAATAGCTTCATCTTGCAAGCATGAGTATTGCCGTCAAATTACTTAGTGGCTAATAGTCAAATCCTAAGTGGCATGAGAAATGATACTACTCGGCACGAAATTGAGAAAGGAGATCTCCTCCTGAAATGGCGGCACAAGTGGAGAAAAGAGGCATACTGGAGATCGGAGCTTTGTCGATGCTAGCGGGGATCGGGGCTTCACCGATGGCATCGCCTCTGCGATCGAGCATCACAGAGCCATATTGGTGCTTGAATCCGACCTTGTTAAGATCGCGGATCGACGAACAAGCCCACATTCGAGCTCAGGCCAAAGATGATGACGGGCTAGGGTGGGAGGCAGAGACGGGGCCGGAGATGATGACGAGCTAGAGTAGGAGGCGGTGACGGGGCCGAAGCAAGGCGCCGTCTGTCCATGCCGAGATCTCGTCATCTCCCTTGGAGCCTCTGAGAGCTTCCTCTCCTTTGTTGAAGTCTCCTTCTCTTCCCATCTGTCACAACTCCCTTTTCCCCCAATTGCTCCCAAATTGCCAATCTCCTCATCTCTCTTTTCTCTTTTCTTCTGTTCCTTTTTATTATACCCTAAACCAACCTTGGGCCTTAGTCCTCTTAATGGGCCTTGAGCCCAACTCCCCATTCTCTCTCTATACCCGAATTCTGGTAGGCCTAAGGCTCTACGCGTAGGATTCCATACGCGTGGGAAATCTGACTCCCACAGCCATCCCCCCAAGCTCTTCGCGAAA
The DNA here is from genome assembly GCA_027886185.1 of Rheum nobile. NCBI lineage: Eukaryota > Viridiplantae > Streptophyta > Magnoliopsida > Caryophyllales > Polygonaceae > Rheum > Rheum nobile. Next base: position 5,797,063 of record WOAB01000163.1, read on the forward strand.
TATGAGCGAAGGCTTGGTTCGTGGGAGCCTCCAGAGCCTTTTCAGGGCTTTCTGCGCGTAGGTTTCCTTGGTAACGTTCCTCGTACTCCTCGCGAGGATCTAGTGGGTTGTACGGTCCTGGGTGGGGTCGCGTTTTTTGACGCTGTGGTAGTGCTGCTTCTGGCATGGAGAGCTCCTGGCTAACCTTTGCCCTTTTCGGGATAGGCGGAATTGCTCCCACTCTGTCGTTTATCAACAGTTCTCGCGTACTGTCATTGGGCGCTCCTTGTGGTGAAAACATTTCCCCTTTGATTCCTACTGATGGGTCTCTGTTCATCATTGCTGCTCTCAATAGTCGTGTCGATCTTAGCTGCGCGAGGACCTGGTGCCCCTTACTGGCGGCCTCGCAAGAGCTTGCACTTGCTCGGGTGCTCCACGGGACATTGCTTTTAGAGTTCGCGAGGGAACTCGTCGAGCGGGCGCGAAGCCCCAAGACATTGCTTTTAGAGTTCGCGAGGGAACTCGTCGAGTGGGCGCCAAGCCCCAAGACATAGCTTTTAGAGTTCGCGAGGGAACTCGTCGAGTGGGCGCCAAGCCCCAAGTCATAGCTTTTAGAGTTCGGGAGGGAACTCGTCGAGTGGGCGCCAAGCCCCAAGTCATAGCTTTTAGAGTTCGCGAGGGAACTCGTCGAGTGGGCGCCAAGCCCCAAGACATTGCTTTTAGAGTTCGCGAGGGAACTCGTCGAGTGGGCGCCAAGACATTGTTTTTCGGGGAGCATGGCTCCACTCTAGTTAGGTCGCTTCCTGGTGCGCTTTGCACTATGCTTTTAATTGTTTACTCATATTTGTTTTATTCTTGCTCTATCACTTTCTCGTTAATAGTGTAAGTATGAACTTTGTATCTGAAGGAAGATGCGAGTTTCCCATTGAGGGCCTACAGACTTGCGCGTAGAGAAGCACATGCATGTGCGTCATAGAAAAGAGACTCGTGAAAGGGGGATGCGTTTGTGCACAAAGGACCCGCCAAGCGTCGGAGAGAGTGATCCCATAGAGGGTATAAGGGAGGGAGTGATTTCACTAGCTTGCACATGTTGCTCAGCTTGCTTTTTCACTCTATCTGTTTGCTTGCTTTCTCGTGCTGCTTGTACATTTGTCTTCTTGTACTTCCTTCTTACTCGCTTTCTCTAACTCCATGGAGGGTGCATGGTTGGGTGGTTATGACCGAAGGAAAACCTTTGTGAAGGCCTTGAAGTGAAGATCTTTGTAAAGGGGAGCTCTCGTGAAGGACGGGCTTTCGTGGACGATGGGTCTCAATGAGGAATGGCTTACGTGAAGCATTGCCTTCGTGAAAGGGACATAGGCACAAGCCGGGAAGCCACGCGCACGGGCCATGAGTATCACACGAGGGTCAGTAAAGCCTTTGTGAAGGCGACTTTACTAGATTTCTCGCGTTTGTTGTTCAACTTGCTTTCTCATACTGTTTTTCTTGTACTACTTTCTTGCATGGCGTTTATACTTCTCTCTCGTATTGCCTTTTCGTATTGCTTTTGCGTAATACTTTTCATACTCGTGCACTTTTTTGTATTATTTTTCGAGGCTTGCATTTCATACGTCTCGTTCACTAATTGCTTTGTTTTTGCTTGTTTCATGCATTGGCTATGACGTGTGCATGGTTTTTGGACGTGTCTTGATTAACTTTGGCTTGGTTATCATGTTAATTACTCGGGCAGACTGCACATTTCAGAATTTGTTAACGTACAACCCCCTTCTCTCCCCCATCCCTCCTACCAGTTTGCGAACTGGAGGAGGGATTGAAGAAGGGGTTGTCAGAGGGGTTAGCTCGTTGTTTTTAGTATCCATTATGGTGCCTGCCCTTGGAGCCATCTTGTATGTTTCAGACACGCGTAATGGTAAGTGTAATAATCTTTGCATTAGGCAAAACAATGTATCTAAAACTCTCGCTTTTTGAAGCACAACAAGTAGAATATATGAACTTACTACTTCTTTCGCATGTCTCTTTGTCTCCAGCATTTCTGTTTGTAAATTGCCCCTTGATGTATCCTCACGAAGGCGTACCTCATTGCCACTTAGGTTCTTGCAGGCGATAGCTGCCCTTTTAACTTGTTGAGTTTTTCTCGAGTACGAATTGCTTTAACACCTGCATTGCTTTTTCTCGCGTATATTGCTTCTCAAGGGTGTTGCTTTCATGATTTGCTTATGTAATAGTGTTCAATGGTTATTCGTTTCACACGCGTATTGCCTTTGGTTATTGCTTTTGACGCTTGCTCTTAACAGTTGCTTTAACCCGCGCATACTTGCTGATGTTACTACGCGCACTGGCCAATGCTTGACAGGCCCAATGCTGTCTGGTATTGCTATGCGCACTGGCTGCCTCGTCGGGCCAGTACCGTTTGGTATTGCTACGCGTACTGGCCGCCTCATCGGGCTAGTACCGTTTGGTGTTGCTACGCGTACCGCCGACTCTCGGCCGGTACCGTTTGGGTGTTGCTACGCGCACTGGCTAATCCTTTCCAAGCCAGTGCCGTCTGGGTATTGCTACGCGTACCACCGACTCTCGGCCGGTACCGTTTGGGTATTGCTACGCGCACTGGCTAATCCTTGCCAAGCCAGTGCCGTCTGGGTATTGCTTTCACTTTGTTCAAACTCGCTTGTGCTTACACATACTTGCTTTTTCTTGCACATATTTGCTTTTTCTTGTGCATACTTGCTTTTTCTTGCACATAGTTGATTTTAACTCGCACTTGCACAAAGGAAGATAGCTTAGGACTTTTGTTTGTTTATTGTATTGCAGATTACGTTTTTTTTTATGATTTGCGCGCGTATCTCTTGGGGTACTTTGCGTTGTGTACCTTGTTGTTATGTATTGCTTTTATTGTATCGCCTTTGTAATTTACTTTCTTTAAGCCCGTGGAGGGCATGTGGCTGGGAAGCCATGCGCGAAGGGAAGCCTTTGTGAAGGCTGTGAAGCGAAGGCCTTCATGAAGGGGAGACCTTCGTGAAGGATGGACCTTCTTGAAGGGGTGTCTTCGTGAAGACAATAGGCTCAAGCTGGGGAGCGAAGAGCACATGCCAAGAGTTCTTCGCGAAGGCCGGGAAAGGTCGAGCGAAGAATGGGAAAGCCAAAGGCAAAGGCCGGGGAGGCCTTCGCGGAGGATGTCTCGCTAGCTTTTCTTACGATGTCGCTCCATTCGCTCTAAAGTGCAGCGTCTCTTCCTTCTCGGCCTCATATTGTTTGTCTTCTTACATCCTTGTAAAAGGCATGAGTGGTGGTGAGCGGAGTGATACCGTAGATTGCGTCGGCTTGAGGGACGTACGAGCCCCAGCCGTTATAAGATGTTGTAAAGCCTACGCGGAAAAAAAGGTAAAGTAGTGAGAGCTACACGAAGTATAAGTAGAGAGGAGCAAAGGCTGACCGAAGCCGAAGTGGAGTGTAGTGGAGCTTGGTTGCCGGAGGTTCTTCGTAGAGCGGGCATTTCGTCATGACGAGCGTTTCTAGTGCGTGAGGACATCCCCACGGTCGGCGCCAGTGTTGAAACCCGATTCAATCCTTCGTGAAGACGTCGAGGGTCAACACACCCTCGACCCGGGTGTGCTTAGGAATTTGTTTGTTTCGGGGACGTCCTCAGCAACTTCCCAGTCTCTGGCTTTGCGTAGGGCGGGATCTCTGGCTTTACGGTTCAGTTCTGATGTTGATATATTTCTTCACACCTCTCCAGATTGCATGTAGTTGTTCTTGAGCTCCAGCAACTTTCTCATACGCAAGATTCACCTGAAAACACCCCGGAGATGGCTTTCCCCGGGGCGGGCTCTCCGACGCTCAAGTTAGTTTCTATACGAAGGGCATATATATATAGAGAGAGAGAGAGAGAGGTTAAGGGTGAGAGGTCGACTAGCCCGTCAAATTACCTTGACCGAGTATACTCACTCTTTATTTCACTAGTCGGGCATTGGGCTTTTCAGTGGTAATTATTCCACCACAAGCAGGCATATATTTTCTAGCATTCAAGCAAGACATCGAGCACGTATAGATGACCTCAGAAGCTATGTAATCACCCCATATTCCAAACAAAGTACTAAAATCACTAACCTCATGCGACCCGCCTAGGTACAGCTATAATCCGAGCTAGGTCGGCGATGCCAAATTTTAGTGATATGATCTGAGTCTAAGACCGTGGGTCTATTAATTATCCAGAGCTATTTGGCACGCGTAGCAACTCTAATTAATTATGGCATAGTATTAGCTTAGCCTCCTTCCTCCATTTCTAACTAATTAATTGGAGCTTGATATCGGCCCTTGACCATCACATTCTCCAGATCTACTTCCTTTACCCACATAACTCTATAGCCTTGCTAATTAATAGCTTCATCTTGCAAGCATGAGTATTGCCGTCAAATTACTTAGTGGCTAATAGTCAAATCCTAAGTGGCATGAGAAATGATACTACTGGGCACGAAATTGAGAAAGGAGATCTCCTCCTGAAATGGCGGCACAAGTGGAGAAAAGAGGCATACTGGAGATCGGAGCTTTGTCGATGCTAGCGGGGATCGGGGCTTCGCCGATGGCATCGCCTCTGCGATCGAGCATCACAGAGCCATATTGGTGCTTGAATCCGACCTTGTTAAGATCGCGGATCGACGAACAAGCCCACATTCGAGCTCAGGCCAAAGATGATGACGGGCTAGGGTGGGAGGCAGAGACGGGGCCGGAGACGATGACGAGCTAGAGTAGGAGGCGGCGACGGGGCCGAAGCAAGGCGCCATCTGTCCATGCCGAGATCTCGTCATCTCCCTTGGAGCCTCTGAGAGCTTCCTCTCTTTTGCTGAAGTCTCCTTCTCTTCCCATCTATCGCAGCTCCCTTTTCCCCCAATTGCTCCCAAATTGCCAATCTCCTCATCTCTCTTTTCTCTTTTCTTCTGTTCCTCTTTATTATACCCTAAACCAACCTTGGGCATTAGTCCTCTTAATGGGCCTTGAGCCCAACTCCCCATTCTCTCTCTATACCCGAATTCTGGTAGGCCTAAGGCTCTACGCGTAGGATTCCATACGCGTGGGAAATCTGACTCCCACAGCCAGCCCCCCAATCTCTTCGCGAAATATGAGCGAAGGCTTGGTTCGTGGGAGCCTTCAGAGCCTTTTCAGGGCTTTCTGTGCGTAGGTTTCCTTGGTAACGTTCCTCGTACTCCTCGCGAGGATCTAGTGGGTTGTACGGTCCTGGGTGGGGTCGCGTTTTTTGACGATGTGGTAGTGCTGCTTCTGGCATGGAGAGCTCCTGGCTAACCTTTTGCCCTTTTCGGGATAGGCGGAATTGCTCCCACTCTGTCGTTTATCAACAGTTCTCGCGTACTGTCATTGGGCGCTCCTTGTGGTGAAAACATTTCCCCTTCGATTCCTATTGATGGGTCTCTGTTCATCGTTGCTGCTCTCAATAGTCGTGTCGATCTTAGCTGCGCGAGGACCTGGTGCCCCTTACTGGCGGCCTTGCAAGAGCTTGTACTTGCTCGGGTGCTCCACGGGACATTGATTTTAGAGTTCGCGAGGGAACTCGTCGAGCGGGCGCGAAGCCCCAAGACATTGCTTTTAGAGTTCGCGAGGGAACTCGTCGAGTGGGCGCCAAGCCCCAAGACATAGATTTTAGAGTTCGCGAGGGAACTCGTCGAGTGGACGCCAAGCCCCAAGTCATAGCTTTTAGAGTTCGCGAGGGAACTCGTCGAGTGGGCGCCAAGCCCCAAGTCATAGCTTTTAGAGTTCGCGAGGGAACTCGTCGAGTGGGCGCCAAGCCCCAAGTCATATCTTTTAGAGTTCGCGAGGGAACTCGTCGAGTGGGCGCCAAGCCCCAAGACATTGCTTTTAGAGTTCGCGAGGGAACTCGTCGAGTGGGCGCCAAGACATTGCTTTTCGGGGAGCATGGCTCCACTCTAGCTAGGTCGCTTCCTGGTGCGCTTTGCACTATGCTTTTAATTGTTTACTCGTATTTGTTTTATTCTTGCTCTATCACTTTCTCGTTAATAGTGTAAGTATGAACTTTGTATCTGAAGGAAGATGCGAGTTTCCCATTGAGGGCCTACAGACTTGCGCGTAGAGAAGCACATGCATGTGCGTCATAGAAAAGAGACTCGTGAAAGGGGGATGCGTTTGTGCACAAAGGACCCGCCAAGCGTCGGAGAGAGTGATCCCATAGAGGGTATAAGGGAGGGAGTGATTTCACTAGCTTGCTCATGTTGCTCAGCTTGCTTTTCAATTTTTTTGTTTGCTTGCTTTCTCGTGTTGCTTGTACATTTGTCTTCTTGTACTTCCTACTTACTCGTTATCTCTAACTCCATGGAGGGTGCATGGTTGGGTGGTTATGACCGAAGGAAAACCTTTTGTGAAGGCCTTGAAGTGAAGATCTTTGTAAAGGGGAGCTCTCGTGAAGGACGGGCTTTCGTGGACGATGGGTCTCAATGAGGAATGGCTTACGTGAATCATTGTCTTCGTGAAGGGACATAGGCACAAGCCGGGAAGCCACGCGCACGGGCCATGAGTATCACACGAGGGTCAGTAAAGCCTTTGTGAAGGCGACTTTACTAGATTTCTCGCGTTTGTTGTTCAACTTTCTTTCTCATACTGTTTTTCGTGTACTACTTTCTTGCATGGCGTTTATACTTCTCTCTCGTATTGCCTTTTCGTATTGCTTTTGCGTAATACTTTTCATACTCGTGCACTTTTTTGTATTATTTTTCGAGGCTTGTATTTGATACGTCTCGTTCACTAATTGCTTTGTTTTTGCTTGTTTCATGCATTGGCTATGCCATGTGCATGGTTTTTGGACGTGTCTTGATTAACTTTGGCTTGGTTATCATGTTAATTACTCGGGAAGACTGCACGTTTCAGACTTTGTTCACGTACAACCCCTTTCTCTCCCCCATCCCTCCTACCAGTTTGCGAACTGGAGGAGGGATTGAAGAAGGGGTTGTCAGAGGGGTTAGCTCATTGTTTTTAGTATCCATTATGGTGCCTGCCCTGGGAGCCATCTTGTATGTTTCATACACGCGTAATGGTAAGTGTAATGAAGCTTTGCATTAGGCAAAACAATGTATCTACAACTCTCGCTTTTTGAAGAACAACAAGTAGAATATATGAACTTACTACTTCTTTCGCATGTCTCTTTGTCTCCAGCATTTCTGTTTGTAAATTGGCCCTTGATGTATCCTCGCGAAGGCGTACCTCATTGCCACTTAGGTTCTTGCAGGCGATAGCTGCCCTTTTAACTTGTTGAGTTTTTCTCGAGTACGAATTGCTTTAACACCTGCATTGCTTTTTCTCGCGTATATTGCTTCTCAAGGGTGTTGCTTTCATGATTTGCTTATGTAATAGTGTTCAATGGTTATTCGTTTCACACGCGTATTGCCTTTGGTTATTGCTTTTGACGCTTGCTCTTAACAATTGCTTTAACCCGCGCATACTTGCTGATGTTACTACGCGCACTGGCCAATGCTTGCCAGGCCCAATGCTGTCTGGTATTGCTACGCGCACTGGTTGCCTCGTCGGGCTAGTACCGTTTGGTATTGCTATGTGTACTGGCCGCCTCATCGGGCCAGTACCGTTTGGTGTTGCTACGCGTACTTTCCTCCATTTCTAACTAATTAATTGGAGCTTGATATCGGCCCTTGACCATCACATTCTCCAGATCTACTTCCTTTACCCACATAACTCTATAGCCTTGCTAATTAATAGCTTCATCTTACAAGCATGAGTATTGCCGTCAAATTACTTAGTGGCTAATAGTCAAATCCTAAGTGGCATGAGAAATGATACTACTGGGCACGAAATTGAGAAAGGAGATCTCCTCCTGAAATGGCGGCACAAGTGGAGAAAAGAGGCATACTGGAGATCGGAGCTTTGTCGATGCTAGCGGGGATCGGGGCTTCGCCGATGGCATCGCCTCTGCGATCGAGCATCACAGAGCCATATTGGTGCTTGAATCCGACCTTGTTAAGATCGCGGATCGACGAACAAGCCCACATTCGAGCTCAGGCCAAAGATGATGACGGGCTAGGGTGGGAGGCAGAGACGGGGCCGGAGACGATGACGAGCTAGAGTAGGAGGCGGCGACAGGGCCGAAGCAAGGCGCCGTCTGTCCATGCCGAGATCTCGTCATCTCCCTTGGAGCCTCTGAGAGCTTCCTCTCCTTTGCTGAAGTCTCCTTCTCTTCCCATCTGTCGCAGCTCCCTTTTCCCCCAATTGCTCCCAAATTGCCAATCTCCTCATCTCTCTTTTCTCTTTTTTTCTGTTCCTCTTTATTATACCCTAAACCAACCTTGGGCCTTAGTCCTCTTAATGGGCCTTGAGCCCAACTCCCCATTCTCTCTCTATACCCGAATTCTGGTAGGCCTAAGGCTCTACGCGTAGGATTCCATACGCATGGGAAATCTGACTCCCACAGCCAGCCCCCCAATCTCTTCGCGAAATATGAGCGAAGGCTTGGTTCGTGGGAGCCTTCAGAGCCTTTTCAGGGCTTTCTGTGCGTAGGTTTCCTTGGTAACGTTCCTCGTACTCCTCGCGAGGATCTAGTGGGTTGTACGGTCCTGGGTGGGGTCGCGTTTTTTGACGATGTGGTAGTGCTGCTTCTGGCATGGAGAGCTCCTGGCTAACCTTTTGCCCTTTTCGGGATAGACGGAATTGCTCCCACTCTATCGTTTATCAACAGTTCTCGCGTACTGTCATTGGGCGCTCCTTGTGGTGAAAACATTTCCCCTTCGATTCCTATTGATGGGTCTCTGTTCATCGTTGCTGCTCTCAATAGTCGTGTCGATCTTAGCTGCGCGAGGACCTGGTGCCCCTTACTGGCGGCCTCGCAAGAGCTTGTACTTGCTCGGGTGCTCCACGGGACATTGATTTTAGAGTTCGCGAGGGAACTCGTCGAGCGGGCGCGAAGCCCCAAGACATTGCTTTTAGAGTTCGCGAGGGAACTCGTCGAGTGGGCGCCAAGCCCCAAGACATAGATTTTAGAGTTCGCGAGGGAACTCGTCGAGTGGACGCCAAGCCCCAAGTCATAGCTTTTAGAGTTCGCGAGGGAACTCGTCGAGTGGGCGCCAAGCCCCAAGTCATAGCTTTTAGAGTTCGCGAGGGAACTCGTCGAGTGGGCGCCAAGCCCCAAGTCATAGCTTTTAGAGTTCGCGAGGGAACTCGTCGAGTGGGCGCCAAGCCCCAAGACATTGCTTTTAGAGTTCGCGAGGGAACTCGTCGAGTGGGCGCCAAGACATTGCTTTTCGGGGAGCATGGCTCCACTCTAGCTAGGTCGCTTCCTGGTGCGCTTTGCACTATGCGTTTAATTGTTTACTCGTATTTGTTTTATTCTTGCTCTATCACTTTCTCGTTAATAGTGTAAGTATGAACTTTGTATCTGAAGGAAGATGCGAGTTTCCCATTGAGGGCCTACAGACTTGCGCGTAGAGAAGCACATGCATGTGCGTCATAGAAAAGAGACTCGTGAAAGGGGGATGCGTTTGTGCACAAAGGACCCGCCAAGCGTCGGAGAGAGTGATCCCATAGAGGGTATAAGGGAGGGAGTGATTTCACTAGCTTGCTCATGTTGCTCAGCTTGCTTTTCAATTTTTTTGTTTGCTTGCTTTCTCGTGTTGCTTGTACATTTGTCTTCTTGTACTTCCTACTTACTCGTTATCTCTAACTCCATGGAGGGTGCATGGTTGGGTGGTTATGACCGAAGGAAAACCTTTTGTGAAGGCCTTGAAGTGAAGATCTTTGTAAAGGGGAGCTCTCGTGAAGGACGGGCTTTCGTGGACGATGGGTCTCAATGAGGAATGGCTTACGTGAATCATTGTCTTCGTGAAGGGACATAGGCACAAGCCGGGAAGCCACGCGCACGGGCCATGAGTATCACACGAGGGTCAGTAAAGCCTTTGTGAAGGCGACTTTACTAGATTTCTCGCGTTTGTTGTTCAACTTGCTTTCTCATACTGTTTTTCGTGTACTACTTTCTTGCATGGCGTTTATACTTCTCTCTCGTATTGCCTTTTCGTATTGCTTTTGCGTAATACTTTTCATACTCGTGCACTTTTTTGTATTATTTTTCGAGGCTTGCATTTGATACGTCTCGTTCACTAATTGCTTTGTTTTTGCTTGTTTCATGCATTGGCTATGCCATGTGCATGGTTTTTGGACGTGTCTTGATTAACTTTGGCTTGGTTATCATGTTAATTACTCGGGCAGACTGCACGTTTCAGACTTTGTTCACGTACAACCCCTTTCTCTCCCCCATCCCTCCTACCAGTTTGCGAATTGGAGGAGGGATTGAAGAATGGGTTGTCAGAGGGGTTAGCTCATTGTTTTTAGTATCCATTATGGTGCCTGCCCTGGGAGCCATCTTATATGTTTCATACACGCGTAATGGTAAGTGTAATGAAGCTTTGCATTAGGCAAAACAATGTATCTACAACTCTCGCTTTTTGAAGAACAACAAGTAGAATATATGAACTTACTACTTCTTTCGCATGTCTCTTTGTCTCCAGCATTTCTGTTTGTAAATTGGCCCTTGATGTATCCTCGCGAAGGCGTACCTCATTGCCACTTAGGTTCTTGCAGGCGATAGCTGCCCTTTTAACTTGTTGAGTTTTTCTCGAGTACGAATTGCTTTAACACCTGCATTGCTTTTTCTCGCGTATATTGCTTCTCAAGGGTGTTGCTTTCATGATTTGCTTATGTAATAGTGTTAAATGGTTATTCGTTTCACACGCGTATTGCCTTTGGTTATTGCTTTTGACGCTTGCTCTTAACAATTGCTTTAACCCGCGCATACTTGCTGATGTTACTATGCGCACTGGCCAATGCTTGCCAGGCCCAATGCTGTCTGGTATTGCTATGCGCACTGGCTGCCTCGTCGGGCTAGTACCGTTTGGTATTGCTATGCGTACTGGCCGCCTCATCGGGCCAGTACCATTTGGTGTTGCTACGCGTACCGCCGACTCTCGGCCGGTACCGTTTGGGTGTTGCTACGCGCACTGGCTAATCCTTTCCAAGCCAGTGCCGTCTGGGTATTGCTACGCGTACTGCCGACTCTCGGCCGGTACCGTTTGGGTGTTGCTACGCGCACTGGCTATTCCTTGCCAAGCCAGTGCCGTCTGGGTATTGCTTTCACTTTGTTCAAACTCGCTTGTGCTTACACATACTTGCTTTTTCTTGCACATATTTGTTTTTTCTTGTGCATACTTGCTTTTTCTTGCACATAGTTGATTTTAACTCGCACTTGCACAAAGGAAGATAGCTTAGGACTTTTGTTTGTTTATTGTATTGCAGATTACGTTTTTTTTAATGATTTGCGCGCGTATCTCTTGGGGTACTTTGCGTTGTGTACCTTGTTGTTACGTATTGCTTTTATTGTATCGCCTTTGTAATTTACTTTCTTTAAGCCCATGGAGGGCATGTGGCTGGGAAGCCATGCGCGAAGGGAAGCCTTTGTGAAGGCTGTGAAGCGAAGGCCTTCACGAAGGGGAGACCTTCGTGAAGGATGGACCTTCTTGAAGGGGTGTCTTCGTGAAGACAATAGGCTCAAGCTGGGGAGCGAAGAGCACATGCCAAGAGTTCTTCGCGAAGGCCGGGAAAGGTCGAGCGAAGAATGGGAAAGCCAAGGGCAAAGGCCGGGGAGGCCTTCGCGGAGGATGTCTCGCTAGCTTTTCTTACGATATCGCTCCATTCGCTCTAAAGTGCAGCGTCTCTTCCTTCTCGGCCTCATATTGTTTGTCTTCTTACATCCTTGTAAAAGGCATGAGTGGTGGCGAGCGGAGTGATACCGTAGATTGCGTCGGCTTGAGGGACGTATGAGCCCCAGCCGTTGTAAGATGTTGTAAAGCCTACGTGAAAACAAAGGTAAAGTAGTGAGAGCTACGCGAAGTATAAGTAGAGAGGAGCGAAGGCTGACTGAAGCCGAAGTGGAGTGTAGTGGAGCTTGGTTGCTGGAGGTTCTTCGTAGAGCGGGCATTTCGTCATGACGAGCGTTTCTAGTGCGTGAGGACATCCCCACGGTCGGTGCCAGTGTTGAAAACCGATTCAACCCTTCGTGACGACGTAGAGGGTCAACACACCCTCGACCCGAGTGTGCTTAGGAATTTGTTTGTTTCGGGGACGTCCTCAGCAACTTCCCAATCTCTGGCTTCGCGTAGGGCGGGATCTTTGGCTTTACGGTTCAGTTCTGATGTTGATATATTTCTTCACACCTCTCCAGATTGCATGTAGTTGTTCTTGAGCTCCAGCAACTTTCTCATACGCGAGATTCACCTGAAAACACCCCGGAGATGGCTTTCCCCGGGGCGGGCTCTCCGACACTCAAGTTAGTTTCTATACGAAGGGCATATATATATATATATATATATATATATAGAGAGAGAGAGGTTAAGGGTGAGAGGTCGACTAGCCCGTCGAATTACCTTGACCGAGTATACTCACTCTTTATTTCACTAGTCAGGCATTGGGCTTTTCAGTGGTAATTATTCCACCACAAGCAGGCATATATTTTCTAGCATTCAAGCAAGACATCGAGCACGTATAGATGACCTCAGAAGCTATGTAATCACCCCATATATCAAACAAAGTACTAAAATCACTAACCTCCTGCGACCCGCCTAGGTACAACTATAATCCGAGCTAGGTCGGCGATGCCAAATTTTAGTGATATGATCTGAGTCTAAGACCGTGGGTCTATTAATTATCAAGAGCTATTTGGCACGCGTAGCAACTCTAATTAATTATGGCATAGTATTAGCTTAGCCTCCTTCCTCCATTTCTAACTAATTAATTGGAGCTTGATATCGGCCCTTGACCATCACATTCTCCAGATCTACTTCCTTCACCCACATAACTCTATAGCCTTGCTAATTAATAGCTTCATCTTGCAAGCATGAGTATTGCTGTCAAATTACTTAGTGGCTAATAGTCAAATCCTAAGTGGCATGAGAAATGATGCTACTGGTCACGAAATTGAGAAAGGAGATCTCCTCCTGAAATGGCGGCACAAGTGGAGAAAAGAGGCATACTGGAGATCGGAGCTTTGCCGATGCTAGCGGGGATCGGGGCTTCGCCGATGGCATCGCCTCTGCGATCGAGCATCACAGAGCCATATTGGTGCTTGAATCCGACCTTGTTAAGATCGTAGATCGACGAACAAGCCCACATTCGAGCTCAGGCCAAAGATGATGATGGGCTAGGGTGGGAGGCAGCGACGGGGCCGGAGACGATGACGAGCTAGAGTAGGAGGCGGCGACGGGGCCGAAGCAAGGCGCCGTCTGTCCATGCCGAGATCTCGTCACCTCCCTTGGAGCCTCTGAGAGCTTCCTCTCCTTTGCTGAAGTCTCCTTCTCTTTCCATCTGTCGCAGCAACCTTTTCCCCCCATTGCTCCCAAATTGCCAATCTCCTCATCTCTCTTTTCTCTTTTCTTATGTTCCTCTTTATTATACCCTAAACCAACCTTGGGCCTTAGTCCTCTTAATGGGCCTTGAGCCCAGCTCCCCATTCTCTCTCTATACCCGAATTCTGGTAGGCCTAAGGCTCTACGCGTAGGATTCCATACGCGTGGGAAATCTGACTCCCACAGCCATGACCTGAAACATCAATTCCTTAGTACATATAAGGGAATCAGAGCAACAGATATTAGGTGCGTGCAAAGTAGCAATTAAGGAATACCTTTGTTATCATGTTCACAGCACCCTTAGACGCAGAGTAGGCAACACCTCCTGGTAGTTGGCCTCGGTTGATGCCGGCAATTGAGGCTACGTTGATGATGGATCCTCCAATCTTAGCATCGCGCATGTGTATACCCACATACTTTGACACCAACCATGTTCCAGTTAAGTTCGTTTTGATGGTGTTGTTCCATTCGTCCTCCGACAGATCCAGTGGAGACTTCACCGTTCCTGCAGCAGCCAAGACGAATGAAACAGTACAAAATGACATCTTTACAATTTTGCAGATGAAAAACGCAATCACGCAATCAACTAACATTAATATCTTCCATCACAACTCAATTTCGTTACCAAATTTGAAACGACTGAAGCTTGACCGCAAATTGTTTTACTTAATTGCAGAAAATTAAGCGACGCGTGCAAACAACGGAACCAAAAAGCGGTCCATTGAAATCTGAGCTTCACCTCTGACTCCAGCGTTGTTGATTAGGGTATCAATTCGGCTGAAAGCATCCCATGCTCTTCGTACGGACGCCTCAATCGATTTGCTGTCGCTTGAGACATCCAGCTCGACGGCGACGGCTCGAGCTGGACATTTGCTAGAAATCTGTTCCGAAAGGCAGCTCGAAGTCTCCGGCAATGATGTGGAGAATGATTCAAGCGAAGGAATCTGGTTGATCTGATCGCAAAGGGATTTGAGCCGTTCGATTCGCCGAGCGACTGCTATTACATTGCAACCTGCCTTAGCGAGGTCAAGGCAGAGTTCGAGGCCGATCCCAGAGGAGGCTCCGGTGACCATCACAACTTTCCCTTCTAGCCTCCGCCACGGTTCCGCCGTTTGTTCCGCCATCTACGGTTGTTAAAGCAAATTCTCTACCGAGTATTCAATGTTTGGCGAGAGAGCAAGTCCGTTAAATACAAAACTCCTCCCAATAAAATAAATTTAAATAAAATATATCGTTTGGGGCCCAGAAAAACCGCGTGCGAGACAAGCGAGCGTTGTGATCGGAGGAGTTCGTTAGGCTTTTGCCGGGAAATTATCTGTAGATTTAATTAGGGGTTGTCGGAGTTTTAATTATTTATTTTATTTCACCTGTACCTACTTTCACATATACATATAACATCACTTGTTTCATAATCTATATATTCAACCTAAATTATTTTTTAACTTCAAGTAATTTTTCATCTACTTGATCACTTCAGTTTTGTATGATATTTGAAGTATACGTTAAGCAAATTTTTTTATGAAAAGATTTTGTTAGATTATATTATTTAGAAATTTTAATATTTTTATTAAAAAAAATTAAACATTCCTCTTTAGGGAATATATTTTTTAAAAGAAGTCTTAACCTATATCCTAAAAACATAAGTTACAAAAACCGTACTTTTATATTCTTTTGTATTGCATGTGCTTTCATGATCTATATGTGCTTTCATGATCTATATCCAATTTAATGTCAAATACAATCGTTTACTCTTGGTTTACATATAACTGATTGATTCAAATTTTTAGATAGCTAGATGATACAAAATTCTGTCTCTTTCCTTTTCCTTCTCTGGATGACTATATTTTATGAAAGAAACTTACTTGTTATGAACAGAAAATAGTTGGTCGGTCTCGTTTAGAAATTGACTTCCATTGTTTTCATAGAAAGAGAACGTACAAGGAGTCGAGGACAATAAAGTCGGGGAAATTCTTTTTTTGGGGGGGTTTAGAGGAAACGAGAGAATCGCGGAAATTCTATATAAGAACAGAAGATAGCAAATGTTACCTAACATAATCAAAGCGTCATGTGAACCAAAAATGTAAGGTAACTCAGAAGCTTTTTATGATACTAGCACGGGAAAGATGAAGGTTTCAAAATGTAGTATCTCTTATCATGTTGGGTCGCAATCATTTCATTAGGCGCTAAATAACTCAATTTAATGCTCTGAAACGAAGGATTTGTTGTTGCTAGACAGTCGAACAGAAGAGGATGAGGGGCGTTGAGGGTTCGATAGATGATGAAAGGGATGCGAAGCTGAAATTAGGCTAGTATTGAGTTAGTACATTGACATGTTGAACCAGAAATTAGTAATGGTTGATGTCTCCTGTGTATGAGGAACATGATCACTGAAGTTAGATTCCTGGAATTGCTTTTTCTCATCAGCGTCCGTGGTGTTCCTTCTCTTGCCTTTCTTTGCCTCTTGGTAGCCGCCGTCGTCCGAGGCCTTGGAGGGGAAATCATCAGAAGGTTAGTTCATGGTCAATTTCTCCATCAAATATTTTGTTTGATACATCTTTTTTCTTGTATAGGAAAAGAGGTTGTGCTGTAAAACTGCATATCAGCTAAAATGATGGGTCAGAGTAATTGCACACACTTAAAGTAAGATAAAAAATGACAGTGGGCCAACTGTAAGAGTGTAAACAACAAAGGTGCTCCATAGAAGCCCTATCTAATGACGTCCAAAATTTGTTGTTGTAAAGAGGTACATGCCTACATATAATTGAACATGTAGGGAGACAGAATAAATCTCAAAATGGCTTTGCATATTAACCTCATCTGCAGAGAACCGAGTTGGATCACGCATAAATAGTTTGCTAAAGCGAGAACATCACATAGGCAGAACATATTCATAAAACTTGATTAGAAATCCAACTGAGATTAATTAATTCAAACTAATTTGGTTAGGTTCATTGTCAAATGCAATATCAAAGATAATTTCAGTAGTTAATTGCCAAGTGGGTATGTTACTATTAGGAATGAAGTTGAGTACGTACACTACCGCTAAAGATTAGTCAGAAAATGATGAGTGCGGGCAACATGTAATAAACGTTTGATACAAGATTGAGAAACCAACTAAAGTATAGGCTTTGATTTATTTGGAATTTGATGCATCCATTCTCTTGGATTACCTTAAGTGAAGAGGAAATCGGGATCACTGAGACCCAACTCCCGCAAGCTGCCGTCAATGGAAGCTGTTGAGTCCGGTATCGGGACTGGATTGCCTAGATTCCTAGATCTTAACCTCATCTAACGCGCATGTGTTTTATTTTGGTTTCACTTCCGCTGTTTGGCCAAAAAAAAAAGACTATTCAACTGAGTTTCTAGAAGAACTGAATAAATCTTCTTAAGAAAAAACATGCTCTTCCCTCATTTCTTGTACCGGATGGGGGTAAGCTGGGGGCAAATGGGCAATAAACACATTTTTAGAAAGAAAAAAAAGAATTCTTTTCCGCTGATGTTAATTATCCTTGCTATATGTAATTAATTCCATTGCCTAGTGTTAGGATTCGAACACGGTAACGAATAGAAAACAAAGCAAAGAACACAAGAATTGTTAACCTAGTTTGTCAAGAATTGACTACGTCTGGGGACACTACCAAACCAGAGTATTTCTCTCTCAATATTGTGATAACAATGACGACGACAACTTGAAGATTACAATTGATCAACTATGGTTATATAACAAACACGGATTAAACCTAATGGGCCCAAAAACGCAACACGCGAGAAACGGCCCAACGTCCACCGTGGGGCGGCGGATCCCACTGCGGGGCGGTGGCTTCCACCGCGGGGCGTCAGTCCCACCGCGACCCGGCGGCAACTCTCAGTTGCCATCCACTGCAAAACCGACGCCCACCGCGGGGCGTCCAGTCCTACCGCGACCCGGCGGCTCCTCCTAGTTGCCTTCTCTGCCTTTACGCGTACTTCTTTTACGCTTCAGGCTCCATAACCCAACAATCTCCCATCTGGAGACTGATCCAATCATAATCGTCCTCCTCATCAACACATATCTGGTAGTAGTGCCTGGCCTTCAACTCAGTTACCAAGGCCAGTTGAAGCCATACAAAGCTTCAACTTCTCTAAGGTCACAACCTTAGTCAGCATGTCTGCAGGATTCTCAGTTCCTCGAATCTTCATCAACTGCAGGACCTTTCTTTCCAAGAGATGCCGTATATAGTGATTCTTCAACTCTATGTGCTTAGTCCTCGAATGAAATATTGGGTTCTTCGCCAAGTGGATGACACTCTGACTATCACTGTATAGAATGTTGTCCCCCTGCTCCTTCACCAATTCACGCAAGAAATTCTGCAACCATACCATCTCCTTGCTAGCCTCAGTCACTGCAACATACTCAGCTTCTGCAGTAGACAAAGCTACAACTTTCTGCAGCTTAGAAGCCCAAGAGACCGCAGTACCACCCAATTTAAAGGCATACCCGGTTGTACTCCTTCTCTTGTCGAGGTCACTTGATTCCAAGTCTGCATCCACATACCCTGCTAGCATGACTTCCTTGCCTTCAAAACACAAGGCTTGCTCTGCGGTACCTTTCAAGTATCTAAGGATCCATTTCACAGCTTCCCAATGCTCCTTCCCTGGGTTCCCCATGAAGCGACTAACCACTCCCACTGCATGTGCAATGTCTGGCCTTGTACACACCATTGCATACATTAAACTGCCAATCGCTGAAGCATATGGAGTCCTCTGCATCTGCACACGCTCTTCTTCGCTCTTAGGTGAGTCCCTATTAGATAGCTTGAAATGGCTATCCAAAGGAACTTTGGCTGGCTTCGCATCCTACATACTGAATCTCTTCAAGACCTTCTTGATATACTCATCCTACGACAGATACAAAATTCCAGCCTTCCTATCTCGATCAATCCGCATACCCAGAATCTGCTTAGCCTCTCCAAGGTCCTTCATAGCAAACCGTTCAGACAACTACTCCTTCAACTTGCTCACTTCTCGAGCACTCGAGCCTGCTATCAGCATGTCATCAACATATAGCAGCAATATGATGTAGCCGTTGTCAAACTTCTTGAAGTAGCAACAATGGTCAGCTTCACTCCTCACGAACTCAATTTCGTGCATGAATCCATCAAACTTCTTGTACCACTGCCTCGGAGCTTGTTTCAGACCATACAAGCTCTTGTTCAACTTGCACACAAGCTCAGCGTTACCCTTTGCCACATAGCCCTCAGGTTGCTTCATGTAGATGTCTTCATCTAAGTCCCCATGAAGGAAGGCCGTTTTTACATCCATCTGCTGTAACTCTAGGTTTTCTACAGCCAGCATACTCAACACTAAACGTATAGTAGTTAGTTTCACCACAGGAGTAAAAACGTCAGTATAGTCAATACCGTATTTCTGCTGAAATCCGTTCACAACCAGCCTTGCCTTGTAACGCTTGCTTCCATTCGCCTCCTCCTTGATTCTATAAACCCACTTGTTATGCAATGCCTTCTTGCCTGCTGGAAGCTCAACTAGCTCCCAGGTTCCGTTGGTCAACAACGAATGCATCTCATCATCCATTGCGAGCTTCCACTTGCTCACATGTTCTCCACGAGATGCCTCTGCATAACACTCTGGCTCACCACCATCAGTCAACAACAGATAGTAGTTTGAAGGCGAAAATCTATCAGGCGATTCACGCTCTCTGATGGACCTCCGCAGCGGAATCACTGGGGTGCTCGGCTCCTCCTCAATAGCCTCCTGGTCGTTACGAACCACCTTGCCCCACCCAAGTTTGAAATATCTAACTCCACAACCTCAGGTCCTGTACTAGCTATTTCTGATGCACCTAGACTATCCTTGTACATCAGCTGCTCATTGAACACGACGTCTCGACTGCGAATAACCTTTCTGTTCTGGTCATCCCAGAACCGATATCCGAAATCATCACCACCATATCCAATAAACGTGCACTTGACAGACTTTGCATCCAGCTTGCTTCTCTCAACATGAGCAATATGAACATATGAAACGCACCCAAATATCCGAAGAAAGGACAGACTTACCTCTTTGCCACTCCAAGCCTCCTCTGGAATCCTAGACTTACCTCTTTGCCACTCCAAGCCTCCTCTGGAATCCCATTCTCCAAGGGAGTAGATGGCCCTCGGTTGATCAAGAATGCATCAGTATTGACTGCATCCGCCCAGAACATCTTCGGAAGTCCACACTTCAGCCTCATGCTCCTAGCACGTTCATTCAAGGTCCTGTTCATACGTTCAGCGACGCCGTTCTGTTGAGGGGTTCCTTTCAAGGTTTTCTCCATGTGAATTCCATTCTCAGCACAGAACTCCTTGAACTCACGAAGCTCATACTCCACACCATTATCAGATCTCAAACACTTCACTTTAAGACCTGTCTCAGTTTCTACCTTCCACTTTCTGAAAGAGTCAAATGCATCAGACTTTTGCTTCAGAAAATAGACCCATACCTTTCTTGTAGCATCGTCAATGAAGGTCATGTAGTATGACGCTCCACCCAGAGATGTCACAGGTGCTGGTCCCCACAAGTCACTGTGGATCAACTCCAACTTCTGCTTCTTCAAGGTTCTGCCACCCTTCGCAAAGCTCACCCTTTTCTGCTTCCCGAGCACGCAGTCTTCACACAATCCGATCTCAACGGACTTGATACCTGGCAACAAACCCTTCGAGCATAGCACCTTCATCCCTTTCTGACTCATGTGGCCCAGACGACAGTGCCACAAGTCTGCATCACAGTTTACTCCTGCAATGGCAATGCTATCACAGACGTTGCTCGTCATGTACATCGTCCCCTCCTTCTTTCCTCGAGCTACCACCATAGCTCCTTTGGCTATCTTCCAGCTGTTACAGCCGAAGGTTACTTCATAACCCTCGTCATCCAACTGTCTAATAGAAAGCAGGTTTCTCTTCAGACCAGGAATATGCCTTACTCCATGCAACTTCAGCACAGATCCATTCGATGCCTTGATTCTCACATCACCCTTCCCCACGATTTTCAAAGCCTCATCATCAGCAAGATAGACTTTTCCGAAATCTCCAAAGGTGTAGCGATCCAATATATCAGCATTGCTGCATGAATGAAACGAAGATCCAGAGTCTAACACCCAAGACTCCAATGGACTGCTCGCGCTCAGAATCGATGCATCTGCAGTGGTTCCTGTCGTTGAATCGCTCAGAGTCAACGCGTCTGCAATATCTTCACTAGCTGAATTCACTGATTTATCTTTCAACGGTGCCTTACATTCACTCTTGTAATGACCGTTTTCATCACAATTCCAACACTTGATCCTGCTCTTGTCTTTGGGTTTATCCTTCCCTCTAGACTTCGATCTGCCACGATTCGACTTCTTAGAGTCTGACCTCCCCCTGCTACCCGTATTCAAAGCTGATCCAGAAGCAGTACCTGACGCCTTCCTGCGAATTTCTTCGCTGATAATCAGATCCCTGACTTCATCAAACTTGATCTTTGCCTTCCCCGCCGAAGCACTAACAACAGTAACTGTCCCGCTCCAACTTTCTGGTAAAGAGGATAACAAAATTAGGGCTTGTACCTCATCGTCGAAATCAATCTTAACTGAACTCAGTTGGGCGATCGTCATGTTGAACTCGTTCAAGTGATTGGTGACCGATGTACTCTCCGTCATCCGCAAATTGAACAACCGTCGCATCAGGTGAACCTTGTTCACCGCAGAGGGTTTCTCATACATCGCGAAAAGAATTTCCAGCATACCCTTCGTCGTCTCTGCCTTGACCGTGTGATGCGCCACGTTCCTGGACAGCGATAGGCGGACCACGCTCATCGCTTTCCTGTCCAGCAACTTCCACTCTTCGTCCTTCATGTCCTCCGGTTTCTCACCCAGCGGCAAATACAGATCTTTACCGTACAGGTAATCCTCGATCTGCATCTTCCAGAAGCCAAAATCCGTTCCATCGAACTTCTCCACCGGTGATTTTCCGCTTCCCATCGTCACCATCAGAACCAGCTCTGGTACCAGTTGTTAGGATTCGAACGCGGTAACGAATAGAAAACAAAGCAAAGAACACAAGAATTGTTAACCCAGTTTGTCAAGAGTTGACTACGTTTGGGGGCACTACCAAGCCAGGGTATTTCTCTCTCAATATTGTGATAACAATGACGACGACAACTTGAAGATTACAATTGATCAACTAGGGTTATATAACAAACACGGATTAAACCTAATGGGCCCAAAAATGCAACACGCGAGAAACGGCCCAGCGTCCACCGCGGGGCGGCGGATCCCATTGCGGGGCGGCGGCTTCCACCGCGGGGCGTCCACCGCGGGGCATCAGTCCCACCGCGACCCGGCGGCAACTCTCAGTTGTCATCCACTGCAAAACCGACGCCCACCGCGGGGCGTCCAGTCCTACCGCGACCCGGCGGCTCCTCCCAGTTGCCTTCTCTGCCTTTACGCGTACTTCCTTTACGCTTCAGGCTCCATAACCCAACACCTAGGAAGAGAAGAGTACCAACAGTCTAATAGCAATCTATACCAACTTCAAATAAATAAATCTACAATCCAATCATTGCAATAAGAACCAATAGCACAATAAGGTTCATTATGTTTCATCATGGCATATCATATTAAAGAAAGCCATACCCTTGATCCACTGCTTGCAACTCTCTTTTAACGAATGAAGTGCATAAGAGGTGTGTTTATTAAAGCCTCTTTGCCAGCAGCTTCAAACACACAAACCATCGAGAAATCAGGAAGCAGAAAGAATAATGTGTCATTGTGCCAGGATAATTAGAAGTCTAGAACTAAATTAAAGCCTGCTACTTGCTTGCTCTGCTTCGCTTCTCTCTAGTTGTATCGCTGCACTTGGAAGATGCTCAACAGGCTTTCCAAGAAATTCAAGGATCTCCACATACTGAGGATCTAGTGTTATTAATGGACAGAATTATAATATGTAAATACTCAACAAAAATGCATCTACATGAGTGATAGTCTTTGGCCAAGTCATGTACCTTTAAATATTCTCCCTTCACGGCCATCTCTCCTTGACCACTGCTGTGGAACACTTTGTGAAGGTGCATACTCAACAACAGCCTTGTACTGTGCACCAATAAGTTCTAGGTAAAGTCAAAAGATTGAATTTCAGTAGTGTGAAAGAGATGGTAAGTGGCCCTTTGGAATAACACCCAACCCAGCAGTGGCACTAAATTTAGCCCAATTGGTAGCTCTGCTAAGCCAGTCCTAATCAATCATCAAGGATAAGTAAGTAGATGAACTTCTCAAAGAGAAGATAAAGTATATAAGAAAAAAAATCACTAAAATGCTGGCAGACTGCTTTATAAAATGGGTTGAAAAAGAAAATGATGTTTAGCATACCAAATTCTCTATAAGAAATGTGTCCACTGTGGTACCAGCATGCATAATAGCATTTGCATGAATTGTTGCACTATGGCAAACACTATTTCTCATCTCAACCGACTGCTTTATTCTCTTTAGAATCAGAAGATCCGACCTAAACACATAGCACAACAGTATTATTAGAGGAGGGAAGGTGAACAACAACTTTGAATGCACGACAAATGGGAAACGAAAGTGTATCTCATTTGTTGTGACTATACAGAAACTGCAAGGTTAACTGGATACATGTATTTCTAGATACTATTCCCTTGATTTTAGTTAACCTCTCTGCATAAACCGCTTCTTTGGGATCTACTTCTTGCACACTTCCATCAGATGCATTTGTGTTCTCTGCCATTTGGGCATCCTCAGAAGCATTTCTATTTGCATTTTGAGTAGTCTCCTCTTTTCCTGAGATGCTTGTTGCACTTGCGCATTTGCAAGTGTCTTCGGGTTTGGAAGACGTTCCCTCACCTTCAACAGAAAAGCTTGGCGTTCATTCTCTACAAGATCAAAGGCTATTTGGAAAGCAAGTAAGGCATCATCCTTTTCCTCCGAACGTAGAAGCTTTTCCAGTATGATGGCCACACTTTCAGGCTCATCCAAAACCATGAGACACTGGCAAATGCTCAAATAATCAGGAGAAGGCAACCTCTGGTAAACTTTGACAAGGAGACGAAGGACCCGCGGTTGATAACCAATCAAGTAAAACACTATGCCAGTATATATCACCGAACTGTGAAACCTAAAATGTAATAGTCTATAAAGTGCAAGAGACTGAACCTAAATTTAATTTTAACAAGAGAAAATTGGGCACGAAGGGTCCTTAAGGGAAAAAATAGCAAGTTTAGACTCATTTTTTCCAAAATTGCAAGTATAACCCCCTATTACTATATATATGGCCCAAAGGGGTGGAAGTGTTTTTTTTAGGGTTTAGGGTTTAAGGGTTAGGGTGTAAGATTTAGGGTTTATGAGTTTTTAAAGGCTTAAGGGGTCAATGAGTTAATTTATTTAATTAAGAGTCCAAACTTGTTATTTGACCCCCCTTAAGGGGTCAAAAATCCTAAGGATCGTTTTAACAAATGGATTAGGGAGGGTCTAATTGGATACTCACTTTTTGTAATTAGCAACTATTTGGTAAGGAACATGTTTTGTTAAATTAGAGCATGCTCACAAATCAATCATCTCAAAATTAACTAAAAGAACACAATGAAAATTCGTATATGAAACAAGCCCATGTCCAAAAAGAACAAATTGAAGTGCTTCCATATCTTTAAATGAGTTCAATCTGCCTACCAAAGAAATTACTTCCACTTACATGCCCAAGAAACTGCCTAGAAGAAGCACCCTCCTTCGTAGTCTATCCATCAAAATGGTTGCAACAAGTGAACCTACAAGATTGTAGAAAAATAATCAATAAGCATATATGCCTTATTTCTGAACTTCACTGTCCTAGAATCCTAATTAGTCATGCTCTAAAAGTATCCAAGCTGGCAATGACAGCAATAAAGAATAAAATGATAGGATTACCCACCAAGTTCACAATTCAAACATTTATGTTTGCAGTATTCGCGGGAACTCTAGCTTTTTTAAATACAACATACGAGAAGTAGAACACATCATTTATTCCAGATAGTTGTTGTAAAACAAACAGGGTAAAAACCTCTATTAAATGAAGTATTACAAGTGAAAGTAAAGGAATATATTGCACCTATCATAGCGACATTCAATTAAAATAGAAGAATACAGAAACTGTGAGTCCGCAGTTCCAATTAACGATGGTGCTAAGCCTCCATATAGCCAACCCCAACCTTCTTGCTTGATAACCTAAAACGACCACCAGAAATCAGTAAAAAGAAAAAAGAAGAGCAATTAGTGTTAGCACTCATGGCAAGAAGGTCGGCCCATATATCGTTTATAGTCGTAAGCCCAAGATGGGGAGGAGTCCAGGGGTGTCATAAGGGCTTCATATGGGATTATTATTATTATTATTGGCTGGTTTATGATTATTATTGGATTATTATTATTATTGGCTAGTTTATGAATATTATTAGCATTATATAATAAGTGTTTAGGGTTTGTTATGGGGCATCCAGGAACTGGAGAGGAACGGCAGTGTGCCTAGGCTCATTGGGGGTGTGTCTCCTTTGAGAGTTTGAGTTGTTATCTTCGTTTAAGTTATCAATAATAGCAATGCGTTTGTTAGTCATCCTTATGTCTAACAAGTTGGTGCTCTTGTTGAGAGAGGAATTCCTAGCCATGACTAGGACCGGAGAGTTAGATTCGAGGATGACTGTGATGGAAGGAGAGATTGGAAAACTTCAGGAAGAAGTACAAGCGTTGGGATAGGAATCTGATCGGAGAATGGGTAGCATTGAATCTAGCGTGACCGCCATGCTTCAAGCGATGCAGAGCACCATCACAGAACAGATTCAAAAGGGATTTGCAGCGATACAGGGAGGGACGGGAGAGTCCCTAACGCCGCCGGTGGGAAAGGAAAGGCAGAAATCCCCGGTGGTGAATTTAGTGTCGGGAATGGATGACAATCCGTCGTCCAGCCGCGCAGAAGGAGAACTCCCTTCGAGACCTCTGGTGGCACGAAAGGTGGAACTTTCGATGTTTGAAGGGGAAGATCCTTTGACATGGATCTCAAAGGCCGAACAATATTTCTCCATCCAATCAACGACACCCGCAGACCGAGTCACTATCGCGATGGTGAGCATGGAGGGAGCGACGCTGAATTGGGCAAGGTGGATTGGGCAACAACGACCTAATTTTCCGTGGGAAGAGTTGAAGGCAGAACTGGTGAAGCGATTCATGGGAACCCAAGCCACGAATCGTTTCGAACACTTGAGTCTCCTAAAACAGAAGGGATCAATAGAGGAATTCATTGATGACATCGTAACTTGCGTCGCTCACACCACCGGTTTGGGAAATGATCAACTCCTCGGTTACTTCTTGGCCGGAATTAAGCCGGAGATTTGAGTCGACTTACAGAAGTATGAAGAGTCAGAGCTGTTTGCTGCCATGGACGGGGCAAGGAGAGTGGAGAGGAAGCTGAACTTTGATAAGGGCTTGGGACGAGGGCCTTGGAAGAAGGAAGGTACTAAATCTGGATATAAGTCTTGGCCCAATAGAGGCCCAACGGGCTCTATTGCTTTAAACCCACAAGGATCTAAAGAGGGCTTTTCCTATCAGAAGCCCAAGAGCAGCTGGCAACCATCATCTCCCTCGACTGGTTCCACAGCTTCGACGGCTTCCAAACCTAAATTCTCAAAGTCATTATCGCCAAGGGAGCTGAACGATCTGAGAGCCAAAGGACTGTGTTTCAAGTGCCGTCAGCCCTATAGTCCGCTTCATAAATGCGGAGAGAAGAACTTCAAGCTAATCGAGTTTCGTGAGGAGGAACTCGACGACTCTGACATCGACGCCGACGTCGAGTTGGTCCATATCGGCGGTGACGACTCCTTGCTGCAGGAGGAGAGGAGATCGGATTCAGACCTACAATGGTTGGAGTTGCCCCTAAATACGATGGGGGGTAGCTGCAATCCCAGAGCATTGAAAATCCGAGCCCGTTTAGGAGATAGGAAGGTGGTGGTGTTGGTGGATAGTGGAGCTAGCCACAATTTCATCAACAAACGCATTGTGGAAGTGGAGGAGTTCGCTGTCGAGTCCACCGGAACTTTCGGAGTGAGGTTGGAAAATGGGCAGAAGGTGGAGACGAGAGGAATTTGTAAGCGACTGCCTTTGCAATTTGGCACTTGTGAAATGGCCGTGGATTGTTATCCCTTCGACTTAGGTGGGATCGATTTAGTTTTGGGCTATGCGTGGTTGTTGTCGATGAAGAAGACTATGGTTGACTGGGAAACCATGACAATGGAATTCGATCAGGAAGGCAAGAAAGTTACAATCCAGGGGGACCTCACCTTGGCAATGGCTGCTGTATCCTTCAACTCTCTCCAGAAGCTCAGCGAGGTGGAGTTTGGGGCTCTACTTTGGGAAACAGAAAATGAGGAAGATGAACTTGGGTTGGCTGGAATGTCAGGCGACTCGACCTCAGAGCTGCAATCTGTGTTGACTGAGTTCGGGGAGGTTTTTGGGGACTTGACGGGGCTGCCTCCCAAGCAAACAGTGGACCATCGGATAGTGTTGAAAGATGGGGTAAAAGCAGTCAATGTGCGGCCATACCGATATGGGCACCATCAAAAGGATGAGATCGAAAAAATGGTGGCCGAAATGTTAAAGAGCGGGATAATCCAACCCAGCCATAACCCGTTCTCGAGTTCAGTGCTGCTAGTAAAGAAGAAAGATGGTAGTTGGAAGTTTTGCGTTGACTATCGAGCGCTCAATCAGGCCACTATACCGGACAAGTACCCAATACCGGTTATACAGGAAATGCTAGATGAGTTGGGAGGAGCCAAAGTGTTTTCAAAAATTGATTTGAGGTCGGCTTACCATCAGATTCGGGTGGCTGCGTCAGACGTTGAAAAGACAGCCTTTAGAACTCATACGGGGCACTATGAATTCCTAGTAATGCCCTTTGGGCTTACGAACGCGCCGGCCACCTTCCAAGCTACCATGAACGACATCTTCCGACCATTCCTCCGGAAGTTTGTGTTAGTATTCTTCGACGATATATTGATTTATAGCGGCAGTTGGAAAGAGCATTTGGGGCAGCTAAGAATCGTGCTGCAAGTCCTTCGTGAGCATTCATTGGTGGCCGACAAGAAGAAGTGTGCGTTTGGCCAGCCCTCGATGGAATATTTAGGGCATCTGCTGTCGGAGGAAGGTGTGGCGATGGACCCCTCCAAGGTGGCCAGCGTGCTGACTTGGCCTACACCTCGTTCTGTCAAGGGTGTTCGGGGCTTCCTGGGCCTCACCGGTTATTATCGGAAATTTGTCCGAGATTATGGTAAGATTGCAAAGCCTTTGACTGAGTTGCTCAAGAAGGAACATACGAAGAAGTTTGAGTGGAATGAGAATGCTCAGCTAGCTTTTGAGACTCTCTAGAGAGGAATGACGACAGCCCCGGTTCTGGCCTTGTCGGATTTCTTGAAACCCTTTGTGATTGAATGCGACGCATCCGGTGTGGGAGTGGGTGCAATCCTCATGCAAGAAGGCAGGCCACTCGCGTTTTTTAGCAAAGCATTCGATGGAAGAAGGGTGATGGGGTCGACATACGAAAGGAAGCTAATGGCTTTAGTATTGGCGGTTCAACATTGGAGACCGTACTTACTGGGGAGTAAATTCATAGTCAAGACGGATCATCGCAGTCTCAAGCAATTGCTTACCCATACAGTAACCACCCCGGCTCAGCAGAAATGGGTGGCGAAATTGATCGGTTTTGACATGGAGATTGAGTACAAGACGGGAAGTTCTAATCAGGTCGCTGATGCACTGTCCAGGAGAGATGAAGGGCAGTTAAGTGTGTTGTCTGTTCCCCAATTGGCCTGCTGGGAAGAGCTGTAGAAAGAAGTGTTAGCTGATCCGAAGTTGCAAGAAATCCGTCAGAGGCTGGAGAACGGAGAGAAACTGAAGCAACCGTTTGCTTTAGTTGGGGGAAAATTGTTTCACAAAGGGAGAATTTGCGTGTCCGCCAAATCAACTTGGATTCCGCAACTCCTGGAAGAATACCATGCCACCCCCACCGGGGGGCACTCCGGTGCTTGGCGGACTTATAAGCGGTTTTCGGCCAATGTATATTGGCCCGGGATGTTCAAGGAGGTATAGGCCTTTGTGGTTGGTTGCTTGATCTGCCAGAAAAGCAAGTACGAGGCTCTCTCGCCAGCCGGGCTCTTGCAACCATTGTCGACACCTCAAAGGGTATGGGAGGATATTTCTATTGACTTCATAGGTGGGTTGCCGAAGTCGTAGGGGTTCGACTGTGTATTAGTGGTTGTGGATCGGCTTACGAAGTACGGCCATTTCCTCCTGTTGAAGCACCCGTATACAACAAAGGGAGTGGCCGAGCGTTTTACTAAATAAGTGGTTTGGCTACACGGAATTCCGAGATCGATGGTGAGCGACCGTGACCCACTGTTTCTGAGCAGTTTTTGGAAAGAACTTTTTGCCAAACAAGGTACTAAGCTGAAGATGAGTAGCGCGTATCATCCCGAGACCGATGGGCAAACCGAAGTGCTTAATCGTTGCCTCAAGGCCTATTTGAGGTGCTTTACAGCTGATCAGCCCAAGCAATGGCCGAAGTGGGTACCGTGGGCTGAATTTTGGTATAACACTAACTTCCAAGGTGCTGCTGGCATGACTCCTTTTGAGGGTGTGTATGGGAGAAAGCCGTCGGGGCTCCAGCAGCACTTGCCGGGGGAATTTGTCGTGGCAGCCGTGGCGGAGGAATTCTGGAACCGAGACGAAATATTGAGGCAGCTGAAGTTTAACCTGGATCGGGCTAGGAAGAGAATGACTACGGCTGCCAATAAGAGGAGACGAGAGGTGGAATTTCAGGAAGGGGGTCTCGTGTTCTTGAAATTACGACCACATCGCCAATCCAGCCTCATCAAGAGGGTGAACCAGAAGCTGACGGCCAGGTATTATGGGCCTTTTGGGGTGTTGAAGAGGATCGGGGCAGTAGCCTACAAGCTGGATCTTCCTCCGTCTTCAAAGGTACACCATGTCTTCCATGTGTCTCTTCTCAAGAAGGTGGTGGGAAATCACCAGGCTATCACTGAGTTGCCTCCGGACTTAGTCATGGAGGAGGAGGAGTTTGTTCCTGCTGAAATCCTCAGGGTGGTGTGTCATGCTGGTCAGGCAGGGGCGTGCCATAAGGTGTTGGTGGCGTGGGAGGGTAAGCCCTTGGAGGAGGCAACCTGGATGACTTGTGCTGATTTTAAGGACCAGTTTTCTTCTTCCAACCTTGTGGACAAGGTTTGTTCAATCGGGGGTGGTATTGTGATCGGTGCTATTTTGTAGTGCATATCTGGGGGTTATTACCAGGTTTGAGGCGCCATTTGGATGGATTTAGAGCACAATCGTGGATTATGGAGTTAGAGTGGAGAAGTGAAGAAATCATGGGATTTATAGAGGTTTGAAGTGTATTGAAGAGTAGAAGAACAATGTGCTGAATTCAAATGGTTCGTTCTCTCTAATCAGATGTCCAAATGAAGTGATTCCAAATCGAAGAGTTAGATCTTGAAGTCTACTGCAAGTCCTCAAAATATGAGCGCAATCCGAGTTGGGAATCAAAAGTTATGGCATTTTTATTAAAGTGTCGTAGAAGCTGAAAAAGGCACCGCCGCCCCGCGGTGGAACTCACCGCCCCGCGGTGTAACTTGACGCCCCGCGCCAGAAGCCACCGCGACCCGGCGGTGGATCTCAGAGAAGACTGACGCCCCGCGGTGGGCACGTAGCGCCTCGCGGCCAAAAGACTTTATTTCCTTATTTTTGTTGTTTCGGATTTCCTTATTTTCTATTATTTTATTTCCTTTGTTATTTTGCATTAGGTTAACTTTATTTTCCAAAACCTATTTAAGACAATTTCCTAGGTTAAGAGGCACAGAGACTACTACTTTACTTTTATCAACAATTTACTTTTCTATTAGGGTTTCATTTACATCTGGTTGGAGCACTAATTTCCCTTTGTTCTACTAGACGTTTGAAGCAATACAGTTGATTCGTTTGTGAGATTTCTATTCCTTGTTCCTATTCTTATGTGTGTTGGTTTGATTCTCTTGGTTATATTGATTATTGATTTATCGTTATTCTTCATAGTCTGGCCAACTAGGTTGAATACTATTTATCAATTGCTAGGATTTGCATATAGTGGAATACGAGTGCATATCTAGTAGCATACACGATTGTTGCATATAGTGGAATACAAGTGCGCAATCGTGAGTGAGAATCATTTGCATGTTGAATAGTAAGGTTTTCTTCTATTTGCATGTATCCTATATCCTTGTGTGCATTGCTATTTCTTTGTTAGTGGTAAGGTTTTCTTCCATTGATATTGTGATAAGTCTATCAACAACCGTGAGAATTGGTAGGACTTAAGATTAGGGTGGGAACAACCATAAGAATAGTGAAAGAACTTGGATTTAATAGATTTATGTGATCAAATTATATCTCTGTATTGTGGATCTCGTTCTAGTGGAACTACTTTCCCCAATCATATTCTCAAGTCAACTTAACCTTGTTTACTTTGCTCAGTTTGATAACTAAAACCCCCCTTGTTACTTTGCATGCTTTTAAACACATAGATTGATTACTTCCTCCTTGTGGGTTCGACCCTTACTTGCTTACTATACATCCATTTAGTAGGTCTGTTAGGACATTTACTTTGACTAGGCCATTCAACGATATTTTCATTGCATATTTCGGCCACGTCATATTGTTAGCACTCATGGCAAGAAGGTCGTCCCATATATCGTTTATAGTCGTAAGCCCAAGATGGGGAGGAGTCTAGGGGCGTCATAAGGGCTTCATATGGGATTATTATTATTACTGGATGGTTTATGATTATTATTGAATTATTATTATTATTGGCTAGTTTATGATTATTATTAGCATTATATAATAAGTGTTTAGGGTTTGTTATAGGGCATCCATGAACTGGAGAGGAACGGCAGTGTGCCTAGGCTCATTGGGGGTGTGTCTCCTTTGAGAGTTTGAGTTGTTATCTTCGTTTAAGTTATCAATAATAGCAGTGCGTTTGTTAGTCATCCTTCTATCTAACAATTAGCAATAATGCTATTAGTTAGATATGAAAATTATGTGACTTGATCAAATCTTATTTCTCTGACAATATCGTCAATATCTGACTAACTCGTATAGCTATTGGACTCACAACTCAATGTAGTCTTGTACCTCTTCAGAGAGGAAGCAATGTCAATAGGTTTTCCATTCTCCATACTTTCTTTCCAATCTTTATCCAGCTTCAAAGCGAGCTATCTTGCCATTAGTTAATCATCAGTTTATATAAGATCCAAGATGAAAACAAAGTGTATTGACTACCAATACAAAAAGGAGAGTACCTCGATGGCCATGCAACCACCCTGACCATATTCGGCTGCATAGCATGGACAGAATCCCCAAAACAAAGTCACACTTCCCTCTCCCTAATTAAACATTCGAGTTCTGTCATATATGTCACCATTGTCACGGCATAGAATTGCATTTTCGTCTGTTGCGACGATAAGGTCTATCACATTATCACACCAACCCCCAAATATTTTCAGCAGCCTTTCTTTCTTGCCTGCAATTTTGGTGCCAAAACAGATCACGAGAGAAAGCTAAGTAACGCGTCGTTACCATGTCAAACAAAAGCAATCCAATTTCAATTTCCCGCATTTTTTAGCCACAAGAAAGCAAAACAAAAATTGAATTCTTACTGCACATACCATTTCGGCGCATTCCCCGCTACTTCCTTACTCTTACGGGAAATTAAAGGGGGAGTGGTCTACAGCAAGAAGATGTTGGGCGCCAAGTTGTAGAACCCAGAAACACATCGTTTGATTTTGAAAACAAGGCCTGATCAGCCGACAACTTCATCGAACAGTGAGAAGATTGATAAAGACCCAGGTGCGGTTTTGGCACTTCGGAGAGGAATGTGGAGCTTGCAAGGGCTTCCATGGAGTCTTTTGCAATCGAACAGAGAGGCACGATTGCAGAAGTACACAGAGAGAGAGTAGGGAAAAAGTAGCTACATCCTTTATTGTAACAACGCCGTTTAGCAGAAAACTATCTCCTCTAGATTCGACATTGATCTTGCTCTGCATCTTCGACTCCGCCTCGACGATCGAGCTGGATTCCACACACGAGTTTTACGACACCTCAGTTTCTCCTCCTAACCTCCATTTCGCTCGATCGATCTCCTTCTGCTTGGAGTAAGACCTCATCATGAGGAACTTGACATTTCCGTTTCCCGCTCCAGCAGTAGAGTCTCTGGTGGTCTTGCATGAGACCTCGTTGCACATTATGGAACTTGACATTTTAGCCATCAAACTAAAGGCTATCAGACACCTTTAGAGATATGCATATTCCTGAAAAGGGTTATTTCCACAGCATATACCAATAGGAAAGGCACGTCTTAGGCCACCTATTAAGCACAACAGGAAAAAGAAGGTGGAAAAGCAATCACAACATAGTGGTAAGTGGTAACACAAACAAAATTACAACATGATTGTTGCAATCTTACAAATGAAATGCATGCAACTGGTATTATTAATAACACACAAGGGTAACTTTTAAAAGAGGACACTAATTACACACAACTCATGGGCTAAAAAGGAGAGATTTCCATGCGCGTAAAACAAAATGATCCCGTTCATGATTTGGGATCTAAATTCATAATCCAAAGCACCATGCCAAATCACACTACTGAAATTCAATCTTTTGACTTTACCTAGAATTTTTGTTCTAATGTTCCACTGAAAACCTCAGAGAAATATACCAATACACGAATAGAGCTCCAAGGAGGGCAGGTAAGCTTGATACTTTCTAATGTCAAAATGTAATTAGTATCTTTAGTTTACTCATTGTTATCTTATATATTCCTTTAATCCCCAAGAGTTTAAGAAGGGCATTTGCGGATCCCATCAAGCGAGAAGGAATTTTTTTAGTTGGTCCTCTTGCTGACAAATTATACCTAATGAAATCTAGAAACCTGCGAAGGTGCTATCTGTGGAGGGCTTAAGAAAAGCTCGAAGGTATAGAGATAATCAGTGTATATTCTCTCTTTTTTCATTCTTTTTTTTTTCTGCTTTGTCTCTAACAATGTCATTATCAGTTATAAGTCATAAACCCTGATTCAATCAATAACAAATAAATTATGACCAGATTCAAAAGGATAAAACTTTTACCTAGCCTTAAATGGCGACGATTCGACGACGGTGACGCACTGGAGACGAAGAGGCCACGACAAGCCGGCGAACGACTGTAGTTAGAATGGTAGATGGCGACGAGCCAACGACGGTCGAAGATCTGGCGACTTATGCAATGAACGGATTAATAGCAATCAAATCGAAAGGAAATTGGAGAGACGAGAAGGCGATTACAGTTTGGTTGTGAATGGGATCGAATGACATGAACTCCTCCATATCTGAATCGGACAAAGAAGGCAAGGGATCTTGCACATGGTGAACTTGGAGTAGTGATCGAAGCGGCGAAAAAGGAAGCCGATGATTCCGCACTCCCTTCCATCTTCGTTCGTCTTCTCTGACTGCTCTCTCTGAAATTGGACTGGGCAAAGAGAGAAGAGGAGAGGAGGTGGAGATGAAGCAGTGAGCGTGGTAGGATGATAAATATTACGAAACTCCAGGTGTTATTACAAGGACGAAAACTGATGAACTAAAAAAAGGAAAATAGAATCTGAGAGTAAATTAGATCAGCCAATGAAAGTGCAACGACTCAACAAAACAGGACATGTGTCATGTTGATACCACTCCATGGAAGAAAAATCATGCATATATACGGGAAGTGCACCTCCCACTTTTTTCATTGTAAGGATATTAGTACTAGACATGTGCATTCAAGGGTTGGCCTACCTGCCCACAAAAGAAATAGGATTAGGATTGAATCCTATTCAGGTTAAATGACTCTTTAAGTCTAGTGATATTAGATAAATACCCACAATAAACTTATTCTAAAACCATGACACATGGTGATGTCATCACTATGTAACGATGACATCACCAAAAGTCAATCAAACTAACACATTTGACCATTGACCAGTCAACGGCCGTTGACCGGCATTGACCGGCGAAATTTTTTCCCGTCAAAAAAATATTTTTGGTGACATCATTATTTTGATGACAGTAACTGTCATCAAAACACAAACTGTCATCAAAATATAAACTGTCATCATCTGGATGACATTCACTGTCATCAAAATACAAACTGTCATCAAAAACATAAACTGTCATCAAAACACAAATTGTCATCAAAAACACAAACTGTCATCAAAACACAAACTGTCATAAAATACGAACTGCATCGCAAATAGTTAATGACACATACTGTCATCAAAACACATACTGTCATCAAATACAAACTGTATCGCAACTAGTTGATGACACATACTGTCATCAAAACACAAACTGTCATCAAATACAAACGATATCGCAACTAGTTGATGACACATATTGTCATCACAACTAGTTAATGTCACAAACTGCTATCACAACTAGTTGATGACAATACAAATCTAGTTTTGATGACAATTATCGTTGAAATGTCACCACCACTAGTTGGTGGCATTTACGAAGTATCACCTCCACTAGTTAGTGCACGTTCAAAGTGTTATCAAGACTAGTAATTAGTGGCCCTTTCAAAGTGTCATCAAGACTAGTAATTAATGGCGTTTTCAAAGTGTCATCAAGGCTAGTAAGTGGTAACACTTTCAAAGTGTCACCGAGACTAGTTGGTGGCCCTTTCAAAGTGTCACCGAGGCTAGTCGGTAGCGCTTTCAAAAGGCTAGTAATGATGTGAACAACCCTTGAAGTGTCGTTACAATCGCAGGATCTTCGTTTTCTCAAGCTTGTAGTCGATTCTCCTCTTGTGTAGCCAAAGAGATGGTTTTCTTGAAGGTGCGTGAAACAGGCCAAAGTGATGGCCAAAACTCGTCCAAAAGAGATGAACGTAGGGATCAACGCGATGATCGCGAGATACCGAAGAGACGGTGTTTGATTGCTCGAAGCGATGAGCTACGGGATAGTTCGATCATTGGGATCGTAGGGAAGATGCAAATGATTTTGGAAAGGAGTATGACTCAACTTAATTCTCAAAATCTGCATAATATAACAAACTAGGGTTTGCTAGCTTAAATAACTACTTAGAAATAATAATAAAACAATAATAAGTTTAGAAATAAAACGTATGTCGCCGAAGCCCGGTCAGAATTCCGCGGGCGCAGAAACAAAACCACGGGCGCGGATTGGCCTCTACAAAGGGGGTCTTCTGCAGTGTCGAATCTGCGGGCGCGAAAGGGGCTTCCGCGGGCGCGAAAAGCATTCTGTAAAACATGGTCTTCTGCAACGTCGAATCCGCGGGCGCGGAAAACCTTCTGTAAATTGGCTAAGGCAGGACCTCACCCAACCCTTCATAGGTCAAGAGAAGGACCCATTTAGGACTAGATGAACCCGAGTCACTCGCGTAAGCCCGGGAGACTAAGGATTGAGTCGCGCGTTCCATTGCCCTTGCGCGAGCTCTTGTTATCGGGCCATTCGAGCGTACTCCCATTGCTTCATCTTCGTCCTTCGCCGTCATCGAGGGGGTCATGGAGCTATCAATCTCCCCTTCTTGGCAGCGAAGCGTCTCCGCTTCATCCTCGTCGTCAAAAGCAGGAGGCGTATAAGGAGACAGATCGGCGACGTTGAAAGTAGGATGCGCACCATAGTCATCGGGTAAATCCAAGCGGTAGGCGTTGGTCCCAAGGCATTGTAGTACCTGGAAAGAACCATCACCTCTTGCATCCAGCTTGTGGCGTCGCTTCAAAGGAAAGCGTTCCTTGCGCAAGTGCAGCCAAACCAAGTCGCATGGCTCATAGGCAACCGGACGTCGGTTTTTGTTGCATTGTGCGGCTATCTGCTCGGACCTCCGCTCCATCTGCTGCCTCGTCCTCTCATGTAGGGCCTTGACCTGGTCCGCACGCTCCACTCCCTTGATGCTTTTATTTTCCTTCATTGGTTGTGGTACTAGATCCAAGGGGGTGAGCGGATTGAGGCCGTAGACCACCTGGAAGGGAGTCTTCTGCATAGCCGAGTGCATGGACCTGTTATATGCAAATTCAACAAAAGGCAAGCACTCTTCCCACTTGCGGAGGTTAGACTTTAACATAATACACAATAAAGCACCTAAAGTCCTATTAGTAACTTCCGTCTGGCCGTCCGTCTAGGGGGTGATAGCTAGTAGAAAACAACAACTTAGTCCCCAGCTTGGACCATAAAGATTTTCAAAAATAACTCACAAATTTGGCATCACGATCCGACACTATACTCCTAGAAATACCATGCAATCTAACAACATGCTCAAAAAATAAAGAAGCAATCTCAGAAGCATTATTAGTAGTCTTGCATGCAATGAAGTCAGTCATCTTAGAAAACCTATCAACTACCACAAATATCGAGTCCTTCCCCTTCTTAGACATGGACAAACCAGTGATAAAGTCCATACTAATATCTTCTCATGGGATGTCCGGGATAGGCAAAGGGGTATACAATCCTTGGGGACTCGACCTAGACTTAGCATGCACACAAGTAACATAAGCCTTGCAAAAACGTGTAACATGATGCAACATTTAGGCCAAAAGAAATATTCCTTTAATGCAGCCAAAGTCTTAGGAATGCCAAAATGTCCTCTACCTTCATGAGCTTCCTGAATTAGCAACCTACGTATAGACGTTTTTGGGATACATAGTTTCCCGGCCTTAAATAGGTAGCCATTATCAACATATAATTCATTAGACTCTCATTTTTCCATGCATGTTTTAAAAATTGCAGCAAAATCATCATCATGCATATACACATCTTTAATCAAGGAGAAACCTATGATAGAAGCATTAAGATGAGTAAGTAACACATACCTGCGAGAAAGGGCATGAGCAACCACATTCTCTTTACCTTTCTTGTACTTGACCACATAGAGGAAGGTCTCCATGAACTCCACCCATCGTGCATGGCATCTGTTGAGGTTGTACTGGCTCTTCAAGTACTTCAACGCCTCGTGGTCCGAGTGAATGACAAACTCCTTAGGCCAGAGATAGTGCTGTCAAGTCTTCAACACCTGAATAAGAGCATAAAGCTCCTTGTCATAAGTTGGGTAGTTGAGTTGGGCGCATGTGAGCTTCTCGCTAAAGTAAACAATGGGATGCCTATCTTGCAGCAAGACCCCTCCAATTCCATGATGAGAGGCGTTACACTCTACCTCAAAGGTCTTGGAGAAGTTCGGTAATTTCAGCAAAGGAGCGTTGCACAACCGGTCCTTCAAGGTAGTGAATACGGCCTTGTGTGCGTCCGTCCATTCAATTGATGCGGCTTTCTTTGTAAGCTCATGTAACGGGGCTGCAATGGTGGAGAAATCACGCACAAACCTGCGGTAGAAGCCAGCCAAGTCAAGGAACGACCGAACCATGGTTGGAGTTGTGGGACGTGGCCATTCTTCTATGGCACGGACCTTCTCTTGGTCGACTTTCAGCCCATCCTTGCTTACAACAAAACCAAGAAAAATAGTAGATTCCGAGCAAAAAGAACATTTACCAAGGTTAGCATAAAGTTTCTCTAACGACCTGCTGTAAACAAGGATATCATCGAAATAGACAACTACAAATTTTCCTAAATAAGCCCTTAAAACATGATTCATCAATCTCATAAAAGTGCTAGGGGCATTGGTCAAATAAAAAGGCATAATCAATCACTCATAAAGGCCATACTTAGTCTTAAAAGCAGTTTTTCACTCATCACCCTCATGTAACCTAATTTGATCATAACCACTCTTAAGATCAGTTTTAGAAAATAAAGTAGCACCATGCAATTCATCAAGCATATCATCAAGTCTAGGAATAGGGTGGCGATACTTCATTGTAATTTGGTTGATTGCCCGACAATCAACGCACATGCGCCAACTACCGTCCTTCTTAGGCACTAGAATGACCGGTACTGCGCAGGGGCTTAAGCTTTCTCGGACGTGGACCTTATCCATCAACTCTTGCACTTGACGCTGCAATTCCTTGGTTTCTTCCGGGCTCGCGTGGTATGCAACTCGGTTAGGAAGAGAGGCATTGGGCACAAAGTCGATTTGATGCTCAATTCCACGTTTAGGTGGCAATCCTTCGGGCAGCTCTTCGGGCATCACATCCTCAAATTCCTGCAAAAGAGAAGTCACTGCCGAGGGTAAATCAACAAGATCTTTAACATTAAAAGACACGCGAAAGAAACAAGTAAAAAACAATGAAGACGTCCCTGAATGATTGGGGAGACATCTCGAGACCTAGCCAATAGAAGCCGGTTTTCACAAGAGCCTTGAATGCCGTTTTGAGCTGGCTTGGGGGGCTGTTTTGTTGCTGATTTTTGTGGCTTCTCACGGCCAGCTGAGGTCAGTGTATGTCCCTTGGCTTGTTCAAGTGCCTTGACTCGGTTTCTTTCAACTTGATCTTGCATAATCTCCTGAGGGCTCATAGGAAGCAATGTTACCTTTCTTCCATTGTGCATGAAGACGTAATTGTTGAGGAATCCATCATGAAGAGATTTCTTGTCAAATTGCCAAGGTCGCCCAAAGAGAAGATGAGTTGCATCCATAGGAACTACGTCACAAAGCACCGAATCCTTGTAATGACCAATGCTGAAGTTTATTGTGCATTGGTGCTTCACAACATTGGAATCATCACCCGCGGAGATCCATTGTAGACTATAGGGTTATGGGTGCGGAGTTGTATCGAACTTGAAGTGCTTGATCACCTTTTCATTGATGATATTACAACAACTTCCACCATCTATAATGACACTCAAAGAAGCACCCTAGACCACACACTTAGTATGAAACAAATTTTCACGTTGGTCAAGTAAGGTACCTTCTTTGGCGGTAAGAACGCAGCGTGTAACCAAGCTAAGAGGCACATTGCCTTGCTCATCCATAGGGTTGCATATGTATCCATCCATCTCCTCCTCCTCCTCCTCATGGCCGTAGGTGTCAAATACCGGCCCGGCTTCAGAGGTGTCCTCGTCAAAAGACTCGTAGCCGGAGGTGTTCGAGAAGAGGACTCGCTTGTTGTTGGGGCAGTCCCGCTGCATGTGGTCACGCCCTTGGCACTTAAAACAGACCTTGTCCCTTGCCCTATCATCGGAAGGAGGAGCTCGACGCTGCGGTAACTCGTTGACGCGCGTCGGTGTGTTGCTCGGCCGAGTGGCCGGCGCCGGTGTTGTAGTCGCGGGAGTGGACTGCGAAGAGGAGTGCACATTAGAATTAAATGAACCTGAATTAGGGGAAGGAGCATACCTTGTATTAGGGCGAGACCAAGACGCTCTCTTAGCCGCTTGAGCTTGCGACCATATCTCTTGTGCCGTATGTGCGCACTTTTGGAGGTCTCGTATGTGCGCACTTTTGGAGGTCTTGTGCCATAGTCCGAGGCACAGTCATCGTCATCAGCAAGCTCGTATGTTGTCATACCTCGTATGTTGTCGGTCTCCTACCCGACGACGACGACGGGAGCGATCCGAGGAGTAATCATCATTTCTAGGAGCAAACGTAGGATTATACCGAACGCTGGGGTCGACATGCTTAGGAGGGTAGCCTTCGATTTGAGAGCGAAGGCGATCATGAGGGGTAGACAAGGCGCCCTTACCCTTGCGGTCCATTGGCCGGCTGGTTAAGGCCGTAGGGTTCAACATTGGGTCACCCGTAATTTTGTAAGGCTATTTTGGGAATTATGGTTTTCCCGAACGTCCGTTTGGTACGTCGGATTTAATTCTGAAGGTTTGAGACATTCTGTAATGTGCTCTGTATCTGTACTATTTTTCTCAGTGAAGAATTATACAATCGAGATGTTTTGGAAGTTCGTACTCGTTCGTGTACGACTTTTGTTAACGCGGGTTAAGATTCGTACAAGTTTATTGCCCAAGAGTTGTTATCTAATGGGCAATAGTACAAGATTCTTTATCCAAAGGTTATTGTCCAAGAGCTATTATCCAAGAGGCAAAGTGCAAGGTTATTACCCAAGGGACGGGAAGGAAGCTTCCTACCACCTTCCTCCTCCTTGGATTTGCCTATAAATAGAGAGCATTGGGTGAGAGTGAAAGGGGCTGAAAAACGCGGAAGCGCTGTCAAGCTCTCGTCTCTAAAAAACGCTCTCAAAACGCTCTCTCTCGGGAAGGCTCTAGTGGATCGTCGGAGCTCGTTTAGTGTCATTTCCGGTGGCCAAGAGGAGCATTAGAGGCTCTCGGACGCCTAGAAGCCAAGCAAGGCGAAAGACGAGCCAAACCGATCATCGAGGGTGAGTTTTCTCCTCTCGTATTTCTGTTTTCGTTCGCGATGGCGACCGCCGTGAGGATCACGGCGACCGTCGGCATGAGACGGCGCTCGCCGTGAGGAACACGGCGACCGCCGGCATGAGACGGCGCTCGCCGTGAGGAACACGACGACCGCCGGCATGAGACGGCGCCCGCCGTGAAGATCCCGGCGCCCGCCGTGAAGATCCCGGCGCCCGCCGTGAAGATCCCGGCGCCCGCCGTGATGTTGTAGCCAGCCGCCGTGAAGAAGGGCCAAGGAGCGGCACCCGCCGCAGTTGGTCGGCGCCCGCCGTGCTTGAGGCGGCGCCCGCCGTATTTAAGGCGGCGCCCGCCGTGATTGTTATGGCGCCCACCGGCGAGTTGTTGTTGGCCGGGTTGATGTGTTGGCTTCCGTAGCCTTCGTTCGGGTTTCGTTTTCGTCGATTCCTTTCGTTCTTTCGTAGATCGGTATTGTTGTTTGTCGAATCCAACTTAGGGTTTCTTTATGGGTCGATCCGAAGGTATCGGAGTTGTCAGATTCATCTCTGCGTCGAGCCCGGAATCCCGTCGTTAGACTTCGTTCAATCTCTACGGACTCAGGCAAGTGGCGGTTCGCTCTTGCTCATCGTTCCATATTTACATTAATTATCAGTTGTTTATCTGAGTAATTAATTTGGAATGATTACTGTGTTTGTCTGGAATTGGTTTTATAAACTGTTTTGGAAAATCACATAATAGGTTGTATATCTGTTAGAACGATGCTATTATCTGTGATCGCCTTCCGGGCATTTATGTGGATTTATCTTGTATTGTGGTTGTGTTGTAACTGTAAGTTAGCACGAGTATTTGTAGGAACGCCTGGATCCTGAGAGTTCCATGCGCGTTCCTTTATAACTGTAAGGG
The DNA here is from genome assembly GCA_027886185.1 of Rheum nobile. Lineage (NCBI taxonomy): Eukaryota > Viridiplantae > Streptophyta > Magnoliopsida > Caryophyllales > Polygonaceae > Rheum > Rheum nobile. The sequence goes on from WOAB01000163.1 coordinate 5,838,687, forward strand.
CGATGAAGACCCAACGATTGTTGAAGTTTGAACTCCGTGAGGTTCATTCTTTTAAAGGGCGAGCAAGACCCTGCGATAGTAGAAGTTTGGACTCTGTGAGGTTCATTCTTTCGATGTAGATTCAGAGGTTTGGACTCGGTGAGGTTCATTCCTTAGATATGGGTCCTGCGTGACAGGGACATATATTAAAAGTTTTTAATGTGTTAATCGTTTTGGAATTAAATAAGATAAGGTGCCCGAGAGCACTTAATTAATATACCTTTGGCGAGTAGTGCAGCTAAGTAAATAGTGCAGCTAGGAAAGCTCGTCTTGACTTTTGATCAGAGTACGTTCTCTTTCCAATTTGGATTCGCTGTAAGCAATGAGGTTGGTCGTGAACCGAAACACCTTAGTCAGTTTTTAAATCATCGTTATGTGGTTCTGTAAGATCCAGACTTGAATGTAGTACGTTCTCTTTCCAATCTAGATTCGCTGTAAGCGGTGAGGTTGGTTGTGAGCCGAAGCATCTCAGTCATCTTTTAATCGCTGTTGTTTGATTCTGTAAGCTTTCCAGATTTGTCATACTTCCTTAAAGACTCATTTCCGTTGGAGTCTTCTTTCAGGTCGATTTCTGTGAATATTAAGTCTTCCAGAATCTTCTCTTGTGCATACCTCTTGTTGTTATTCCGTGAAAGTGTCGGGTTATGTATCATCCCTTCGGTTATTATTCAAGGGACAATGATAGTAAACGGTTACGATCACTTGAACCATTCTGCTTTTTACCCTTGCTAGTCTATTCAAGTAGACTAACCCACGAACATTGTTCTCCGCATGTGGGCTGGTGTCATCCGTTCGATTCGGCACATCAGATAGAGCGAATATATGAGGAGACTAGATTGACTATGAAGACGACGGTTGTTTTGGATGTTTTAATAAATTTCTTTTAATTAGGTTGAGATCCTTGGGCAGGTGATCATTACGATCACAACCCTTTTTGTAATATCTTTGTTTAAGACTTCCGCTGTACTTTGTTTAAACTCTGTATTTGTCCTATTCGGGATTGGGATGTAATCCTGTAACTCATGTTTTATTTGATTGATGTTTTGATTTGAATACTTTGATCATTATGTATCAATTGTATTCCATGAATTGTATTTAAACCGGTAAAGTCTTGGGTGATCTCGGTAAGGAACACTAGGGTCACTGGCGGTAATACCTTTCCAAATGGGTTAAGATTTGGGGGTGTTACAGTTGTGGTACCAGAGCTAAAGTTTTTAAAACGGGTTGGGTATTTGAAAACCATTTACTCGTTTTCGATTGAAAGGTATTTTCAAAAAGGCTCTGAGTTTAAAAATAAAAACGGTGTTTTCATTTCCAACCGTTTATAGTCATGTCTTCTGTACAGTCTGATATAGTAAGCTTGCTTCTATATCTAGAAAGACTAATTCCTTCCCCGTTGCCCCGTTAGATATGGGTGCATTCTGTTCTCTTCAGAGGAACCCGGGAGAAGCCGAGGTGGTTTCGCCATCTCCAGTTAGGCTTGATTCCCAATTCGCTCGTTGTGAGTTGAGGTTGTAGAACCTAGTAACTCGATTTGAGTTCATCAATAGAAATTACCAAGTTGATCTATTCTAAGTTGATTTTATTACGATAAATATATCAGAATGATATTAATGTGATAAAATCCTTGGAATTTGATCGGTAAACAGATGGTGAACACGAGGAACGTTATCCGTGCTGGTGCTGGGCCGAGTAATGACCCCAGACCAAACCCGAGGAATGTTGCAGACCCATCAAGAGAGCGTGAGTCTGTCTTCAATAATAATCCAGGAGGCAATGGCCAAGCTCAGGCCGACGCTCCAGTAGTGCTCGATGCAGCGATAGTCGCAGCAATTCGGGGGATTATTCTGCAAGCAATCATCGAGATAATGAGGCCAATCGCACCTTAGGCACAAGGAGTGCCAGTACCTCCAGAAGTTCCGAGGTTTGAGGAACCAGAGAACCAGGTACTACAGGGAGGCGTGATCAGGAATAGAGGGGAGTATGGCCGAGCTCTGAAGGTCATTAACTCTATGAGACCTGACAGCTATGATGGAAAAGGAGAGCCAGTCAGAGTGGCTCATTGGTTCTCACATATGGAACGGTTGTTTCGTAATGTTGAGTGCACTGAAGCAGAGAAAGTGCACATAGGTTCTCTACAGTTGAAGGAAGAAGCTAGTGAATGGTGGGAGAGTACCGGCTTAGCTGATAGCCCGGTGTTGACCTGGTCAATGTTTAAGACCAAGATGACGGACCGTTTCTTCTCTCGTGCTATTAGAGAGGAGAAACACAAGGAGTTCTTGTATCCTAAGATGGATGGATTGAAGGTGACCGAGCTGGCCACTAAATTCAATCATTTGCTATAGTATGCTGAACCAGAAATATCCAGTGAGACACAGAAGATCTGGTACTTCCATGAATGGATGAGCCCGGATATTAAACCATGGATGGTGCACTATACATGCTCTACTCTGGAGCAGTACGTGGATGCGGCCTACAAGTTAGAAGTCACACTGGAGGAGTCTGCTCATAAGCGGGAGAATCAAGTTAAGGGAAAGGGTGGGCAACAGGATCGCCAGGTTAGTTCATTCAAACGACCGGCATCGCCTACCAAGTTTGAGAAGTCTGGTCATGCTAAGACCGAGACAACTCAGTCTGACTCTGCCAGGGGCTCAGGTTGGAGCAGCGGAGTGATTCAGTGTCACAATTGTGGTGCATCTGGGCACAAAAGTTTTGCATATCGGTATGAGAAGAAGGCATGTTTTGGTTGTGGGAAGGAAGGGCATATGCAGAGGTTCTGTCGGCAGGAAATGCAGAAAGGAGCGGAGTCTCATCAGGGGTTTGTTAATCCAAACAACAGACCTAGGTTTAAACCAGCAGAGGCTTCCAATCCTTCGATGCAGACAACTGCGCAGAATAAAGGGAAAGCCCCAATAGCTTCTGGAAATCAGAGTCAACGTCTTTACGTGATGCGTGAGGCGGATGGACCCTATGATCCTAATGCTTAGAGTACTTTTTATCTGCGTTCTACTTTTGTTAATGTGTTGTTGATGTGGGTGCTACCCAGACTTTCATTTTGGATGGTTGTAAGTTAAGTTGTGTGTGCAACGAGGTTGTGAACCTTTTGTTGTAACTCTTCTTATATATGAACCTTTGGTTTATACCAAGTTAATGTTTCGTTGCTTGGTATGGGGTAAGGTCTCGTGTTCGAGACTCACCAACAACCTCTTAGGAGATGGCTGCCTATTAATTTGGTGGAGCTACCAAGGATGGGTTGAGATGTATGGACAGCGGCTCATGGCAACAGTGGACGCTGGTAATGGCTGGGCCTGGGCTCAGAGCCACTAGTGAGTCCTCTGTGAACCATGTAGTGGGTTGGTCCAAGATGATGACCATTTAGTGGGAACCAATCGTCTGTCGGATTGTCGATTACCATCAAGGGTAAGAAATTCAAAGCGATTTGACCTAAATAACCATGGTCCCATATGATAATTATTCTCGGTATGGATTGACGAAAGCGTCATAAGGCAGTGATCGACTTTATTTTTTGATATTCCTGTGGTTAGAGGATTTCCGGGTGTCTTTCCAGAAGATATTCTTGGATACCCCGAATCGTGTTGTGGAGTTTGCAATTGATCTCGAGCCGAGTACCACGCCGATCTCAGAGGCACCGTACCGGATGGCTCCTGTTGAGATGCAAGAGTTGAAGAAGCAACTCAAGGATCTTCTTGACAAAAGTTATATAAAGCTGAGTGCATCACCTTGAGTAGGAGTGCCCTAGTTTTATTTGTCAAAAAGAAAGATGGACCATTTCGACTTTGTTTTGACTTTCGAGAGTTGAATAAAGTCACGATCAAGAGCAAGTATCTGTTGCCAAGAGGTGATGATCTGTTGGATCAACTACAGGGAGCAAAAGCTTTCTCCAAGATCGACCGGAGGTCTGGTTTTTATCAGCTCAGGATTCGTGAGGATGATATTTCGAGGATTGTGTTCGGACGAGAGATGGTCACTACGAGATTGTAGTCATGCCATCTGGATCTACGAATGCCCCATCAGTTTTCTTGAACCTAGTGCATCGATGTTTTAGACCAGTACTTGAATAAGTTCATAGTGGTCTTCATCAATGGCATTTTGATATTTTTCCCGAGCAAGGAAGCTCACAGGGAACATCTGCGGATTGCTTTATCGGTCCTTAGACCAAGTCGACTGTACGCAAAGTGGGCTAAGTGCGATTGTTGGATCTAGAAGTGGCTTTCTTAGGCCATGTGATCAATAAGAATGAGGTTATGGTTATTCCCCAGAAGAGTGAATCAGTAGTTGTTTGGAAGCGGCCTCAGGGTGTGAGCGAGGTGTGCAGTTTCCCAGAGCTTGCTGAGCATTATAGACGGTTCACAGAAGGATTTTTCTAAGATCACTCCACCTATGACCAGTCTGTTCCGTAAGGTCAACAAGAAGTTGTCTGGGATGACAAGTGCAAGACCAGTTTTCAAGAAGTTGAAACAGTGTCTGACTTATGCACCAGTTTTGGCGTTGTCGGAAGGAATGATGGTTATATGGTCTATAGTAATGCTTCGAGAAATGGGTTAGGATGTGTCTTTGATGCAGAGGGGCAAGGTTATTGCATACGCATCTAGACAATTGAAAACCTATGAAGAAAACTAACCAACACATGACCTAGAACTAGCAGCAATAGTGTTTGCATTGGAAGCCGAGGTTACTTGGGTAACCCAGAGGTCAACATAAGTTTTCCACCAGAAGATTATCCATTTACATGGCATTTCTAAGACCATTGTATCGGATCGAGATGGCCGATTCATGTCAAGTTTATAGCAAGAACTTCACAAGGCCATGGGAACTGAATTGAGATTCAGCAGCGTTTCATCCTCAGACAGATGGTCAGTATGAAAAGACCATCTAGACCTTGGAGGATATGCTAAGAAGCATACGTACTCGATCATCCGACTAGTTGGGAAGACAGCCTAAGTCTGATTGAGCTCACGTACGATAATAGCTGGCATGCTACGGTCAAGATGGCTCAGTTCGAAGCTTTATATGGTCACAGATGTAGATCTCAGACTTGTTGGGATGAGAACGCCGACAAGATTCTACTTGGACCAGAGTTGGTCGAAAGGACAGCTTCGGACATTGCTTTGATTAGACAGAGGTCGTTGACCGCTCAGAGTCGACAAAAGTCTTACGCATACCAAAAGCGTTAAAGTGTTGAGTTCGAGGTTGGTGGCAAGGTAGTTGTCAGAGTATCGCCACCCAAGGATGTTTTCAGGTTTGGTAAGCGTGGGAAGCTTAACCCTCGCTACATGGGACCATTCAAGATTATGGATAGAGTAAGATCTCTAACGTACCATTTGGCATTGTCGCCATCGGCATACCCAGTGTATAATGTGTTCCACGTATCATTGCTAAGGATATTCATGCCAAGATGAGTCTCGTAGGCTGAGCTATAAGGACGCCGAGATTCAGGCAAATGGTACTTGAGAGGAGATGCCAGAGCGCATTCTCGAACGCCGTGTGTAGCAGCTGTGCAACAAGATCGTACTGTTGGTACGAGTTCTGTGGTCTAGGTCTGGGACTGAGGAAGTTACTTGGGAAACCGAGGCAGAGATGCTCAGACACTTTCCCGAGTTGTTTTTCGGCCAAGTTTCGGGGTCGAAACTTCTTTTAAGGGGGAGGTGATGTGATACCCCGTAATTTTGTAAGGCTATTTTGGGAATTATGGATTTTTCCCGAACGTCCGTTTGGTACGTCGGATTTAATTCTGAAGGTTTGAGACATTCTGTAATGTGCTCTGTATCTGTAATATTTTTCTCAGTGAAGAATTATACAGTCGAGATGTTTTGGAAGTTCGTACTCGTTCGTGTAAGACTTTTGTTAACGCGGGTTAAGATTGATACAAGTTTATTGCCCAAGAGTTGTTATCTAATGGGCAATAATACAAGATTCTTTATCCAAAGGTTATTGTCCAAGAGCTATTATCCAAGAGGCAAAGTGCAAGGTTATTACCCAAGGGACGGGAAGGAAGCTTCCTACCACCTTCCTCCTCCTTGGATTTGCCTATAAATAGAGAGCATTGGGTGAGAGTGAAAGGGGCTGAAAAACGCGGAAGCGCTGTCAAGCTCTCGTCTCTCAAAAATGCTCTCTCTCGGGAAGGCTCTAGTGGATCGTCGGAGCTCGTTTAGTGTCGTTTCCGGTGGCCAAGAGGAGCATTGGAGGCTCTCGGACGCCTAGAAGCCAAGCAAGGCGAAAGACGAGCCAAACCGATCGTCGAGGGTGAGTTTTCTCCTCTCGTATTTCTGTTTTTGGTCGCGACGGCGACCGCCGCGAGGATCACGGCGACCGCCGACTCGAAGGCGGCGACCGCCGGCATGAGACGGCGCCCGCCGTGAGGAACAAGGCGACTGCCGGCATGAGACGGCGCCCGCCGTGAAGATCCCGGCGCCCGCCGTGATATTGTGGCCAGCCGCCGTGAAGAAGGGCCAAGGAGCGGCGCCCGCCGCAGTTGAGCGGCGCCCGCCGTAGTTGGGCGGCGCCCGCCGTGCTTGAGGCGGCGCCCGCCGTGATTGTTGTGGCGCCCGCCGGCGAGTTGTTGTTGGCCGGGTTGATGTGTTGGCTTCCGTAGCCTTCGTTCGGGTTTCGTTTCCGTCGATTCCTTTCGTTCTTTCATAGATCGGTATTGTTGTTTGTCGAATCTAACTTAGGGTTTCTTTATGGGTCGATCCAAAGGTACCGGAGTTGTCAGATTCGTCTCTGTGTCGAGCCCGAAATCCCGTCGTTAGACTTCGTTCAATCTCTGCGGACTCAGGCAAGTGGCGGTTTGCTCTTGCTCATCGTTCTATATTTACATTAATTATCAGTTGTTTATCCGAGTAATTAATTTGGAATGATTACTGTGTTTGTCTGGAATTGGTTTTATAAACTGTTTTGGAAAATCATATAATAGGTTGTATATCTGTTAGAACGACGCTATTATCTGTGATCGCCTTCCGGGCATTTATGTGGATTTATCCTGTACTGTGGTTGTGTTGTAACTGTAAGTTAGCACGAGTATTTGTAGGAACGCCTGGATCATGAGAGTTCCATGCGCGTTCCTTTATAACTGTAAGGGCGATGAAGACCCAACGATTGTTGAAGTTTGAACTCCGTGAGGTTCATTCTTTTAAAGGGCGAGCAAGACCCTGCGATAGTAGAAGTTTGGACTCTGTGAGGTTCATTCTTTCGATGTAGATTCAGAGGTTTGGACTCGGTGAGGTTCATTCCTTAGATATGGGTCCTGCGTGACAAGGACATATATTAAAAGCTTTTAATGTGTTAATCGTTTTGGAATTAAATAAGATAAGGTGCCCAAGAGCACTTAATTAATATACCTTTGGCGAGTAGTACAACTAGGAAAGCTCGTCTTGACTTTTGATCAGAGTACGTTCTCTTTCCAATCTGGATTCGCTGTAAGCGATGAGGTTGGTCGTGAACCGAAACATCTTAGTCAGTTTTTAAATCATCGTTATGTGGTTCTGTAAGATCCAGACTTGAATGTAGTACGTTCTCTTTCCAATCTAGATTCGCTGTAAGCGGTGAGGTTGGTTGTGAGCCGAAGCATCTCAGTCATCTTTTAATCGCTGTTGTTTGATTCTGTAAGCTTTCCAGATTTGTCATACTTCCTTAAAGACTCATTTCCGTTGGAGTCTTCTTTCGGGTCGATTTCTGTGAAGATTAAGTCTTCCAGAATCTTCTCTTGTGCATACCTCTTGTTGTTATTCCGTGAAAGTGTCGGGTTATGTATCATCCCTTCAGTTATTATTCGAGGGATAATGATAGTAAACGGTTACAATCACTCGAACCATTCTGCTTTTTACCCTTGCTAGTCTATTCAAGTAGACTAACCCACGAACAGTGTTCTCCGCATGTGGGTTGGTGTCATCCGTTCGATTCGGCACATCAGATAGAGCGAAGATATGAGGAGACTAGATTGACTATGAAGACGACGGTTGTTTTGGATGTTTTAATAAATTTCTTTTAATCAGGTTGAGATCCTTGGGCAGGTGATCATTACGATCACAACCCTTTTTGTAATATCTTTGTTTAAGACTTCCGTTGTACTTTGTTTAAACTCTGTATTTGTCCTATTCGGGATTGGGATGTAATCCTGTAACTCATGTTTCATTTGATTGATGTTTTGATTTGAATACTTTGATCATTATGTATCAATTGTATTCCATGAATTGTATTTAAACCGGTAAAGCCTTGGGTGATCTCAGTAAGGAACACTGGGGTCACTGGCGGTAATACCTTTCCAAATGGGTTAAGATTTGGGGGTGTTACACTCATGGCCCGACGAAGTTGCGCAAGCTCGGCATCCTTCGCGGCCAGTTGGCGGTCTTTATCTTCATTCGATGCATGAAGTGCGTCAATTTGCTCATAGGCGGAGTCCATGTGTTCGAGGCTGCGGTGGCCCGTAGAAGGAGAGTAGCTTGTCGTAGGAAACTCCATAATACCTATACGAAGCATACAACACAATGGGGTAAGTTGCACCAAGCAAAAGAACAAGTCCAAACCAAGTCCTTGTCTCAAAAGTGAACCAAGAAATTATCCGCTAGGCGTATTAATTTTGGTTGTTCGTGAGGAGGGAGAGGCTTGAACGAAAGGCAACAAAGCAAGAACTAGCAAATCAAGTCCCAAACAACACACAAATTCCCAAGTTCAAGCAAATCAAATCAAGTTTCTTAGAATTAATCACAAGAGAGTTGAAAATATTTCCCTCTTCAAGGAGAGTTGCGTAGAGACATGAAAGGGGTGAAGATGAAGTATAGCCGTATGGTGCGTTCTCTGCCTATTTTAAGGATTTCGTCTTCTCAAACCTTTTTGTTTTTTATTTGATGGAAGGTGAGAATTGAATTATTTTTTGATTTTTTTGATTTACGACCACACTTTTTTTTTTGATTTGATATCTAATCAAACAAGAAAGAACCACACAAGCAAGTGCAGGAGAAAGAAGGAAGAGACGTATGCAACTATGAGGGAATAAGATCTAACTACTAGTCGAGCAATTAATCTAAAGATGAAGCAAGAAGTAATCAAACAAAGAAACAAGGAAATCAACGTATGCAAAGAAGGAAACAAGATATTGCTAGAAGGAGAGATTTGAAGACAGTTGAAAAGTCAAAGATTACTCTTACTTGAGAATAACCAAAACCTAAAGGGAAGTAGGGTATGCAGGCCATGAGGGAGAGGGTGGCGGACGGTGGTGGTGGTGGCGGGATGATGGTGGTGGTGTGGTAGTGTTCACGGTGGTAGGGGAATCCGGCGAGTGGTGGTGGGAAAAAAAATTGGGCTTGTAAGCGGAAAATTGTCAAGGAATCACAATAAGAGAGAAGAAACAAACTTAGCTTGGATAGGCTCTGATGCCAGTTGATGCGAACAACCCCTGAAGTGTCGTTGCAATCGCAGGATCTTCGTTTCCTCAAACTTGTAGTCGATTCTCCTCTTGCGTAGCCAAAGAGATGGCTTTCTTGAAGGAGCGTGAAACAGGCCAAAGTGATGGCCAAAACTCGTCCAAAAGAGATGAACGTAGGGATCAACGCGATGATCGCGAGATGCCGAAGAGACGGTGTTTGATTGCTCGAAGCGACGAGCTACGTGATAATTCGATCCTTGGGATCGTAGGGAAGATAGAAGGGATTTTGGAAAGGAGTATGACTCAACTTAATTCTCAAAATATGCATAACATAACAAACTAGGGTTTGCTAGCTTAAATAACTACTTAGAAATAATAACAAAATAATAGAAAGTTTAGAAATAAAACGTCTGTCACCGAAGCCCGGTCAGAATTCCGCGGGCGCGGAAACAAAACCGCGAGCGCGGATTGGCCTCTACAAAAGGGGGCTTCTGCAGTGTCGAATTTGCTGTGATACCCCATAATTCTGTAAGGATTATTTTGGGAATTTATGGAATTTCCCGAACACCCGTTTAGTACGTCGGATTTAATTCTGAGAGCTTAAGACATTCTGTAATGTGCTCTGTATCTGTAATATTTTTCTCAGTGAAATAATATACATTCGACATGTTTTGAAAGTTCGTACTCGTTCGTGTATGACTTTTGTTAACGCGGATTAAGATTGGTACAAGTTTATTGCCCAAGAGTTGTTATCTAATGGGCAATAGTACAAGATTCTTTATCCAAAGATTTTTGTCCAAGAGCCATTGTCCATGGGGCAAAAGGGTTTGGATATTGTCCAAGAGGCAAGGAACCCTAATTTCTTCTATAAATAGAGGTGTTGGGTGAGGGTGGAAGAGGGTGCGAAAGACGCGGAAGCGCTCTCAAATTCTCGACTCTCAAAAACGCTCTCACAGAAAATGCTCTCTTCGGGAAGGCTCGTGGATCGTTGGAGGCTCGTTTGGTGTCGTTTCTGGTGGCCAAGTGAATCCTTGGAGACCCTCGGACGCCTAGAAGCAAAGCAAGGCGAAAGACGAGCCAAATCGAGCATCGCGGGTAAGATTTCCCCTCGTATTTTCAGTTTCTGTTCAGCGACGGCGACCTCCGCCAGAGAGACGGCGACCGCCGCCAGGGAGACGGCGACCTCCGCCAAGAAGGGCGCCCGCCGTATTGAACGGCGACCGCCGTGATGAAGGAGGCCAACCGCCGTGGTGATGCTGCGATCGCCGGAGAAGGGAGGCCGTGGAGCGGCGCCCGCCGTGGTTGAGCGGCGCCCGCCGTGGTGGAGCGGCGCCCGCCGTGCTTGAGGCGGCGCCCGCCGTATTTAAGGCGACGCCCGCCGGAATTGTTACGGCGCCCGCCGACAAGGTGGTTGTGGCCGGGAGTTGTCGTTGGCTTCCGAGGCCTTCGTTCGGGTTTCGTTTACGTCGATTCCTTTCGTCCTTTCGTAGTATCGGTATTGTTTGTCGAATCTAACTTAGGGTTTCTTTGTGGGTCGATTCGAAGGAATCTGTGTGCCAGATCTGTTCCTGTGTCGAGCCCAAAATCCCGTCGTCGTTAGGCTTCATTCAAACTCTGCGGATTCAGGCAAGTGGCGGTTCGCTCTTGCTCAATCATTCCATGTTTCATTAATTATCAATTATTTAATTGTTAATTAAATTGGAGTGAACTGTTGTTTTGCTTGGGAACTAATTTCATAAATAAACGTGATTAAAGTAATGTTATAATAGGTTGTATATCTGTTAGAACAACGCTATTATATGTGATAATTACCGTGATGGTATTATTGTGAATTTAATCTTAATGCTAGAATAGCATACGGGTTAATAGGAAAACTAATCCAAGTAAGGATTAGCTGTTTCTATTATCTCTACATTTAAGTTGATTGCCTGGATGGCTTTAATGTGATTAATTGTTGTGTTAGACTGTTTAGTTAACACGAGTGTTCGTAGGAACGTTAATCCAAGTAAGGATTAGTCGTTTCATTATAACTTAATGTTCGTAGGAACGCTGATCCAAGTAAGGATCTGTCGTTTCTTTAAATCGTAATATTCCTCGGGTTAATTTCCGAATATTAATTTAAGGGTCATGACCTATGCTTCTTATCCACCTTTAAGGATCTGAAGTGTTTTAAGCGCCTTGCAAGCGCCATTGGATGAGCATAATTGCAGTCCTGTGTATTAAGCACTTAGCTAGTGCAATTGGGGTGGACGTAACTGTCATCCTGTAAATTAAAGTGTAAGCACTGTGGCAATGTAATCTGGGTGAACATAAGATCACCCTGTGTAATAATAATAACTCCGTTGTTCTCGGAATAATGTTAAGCCTCGTGTGTGTGCGTGCGCGTGCGTGTGTGTTTGTGTGTGTTAATTTGGGTCGACATGATTGTCACCCTGAGATTTAAGCTTTGTGCCGCTCTTAATAACATTAACGTGTTCCAGTAAAGTGCGTTTTGTAATTAAATAAGATATGTGCCCGAGTGCACATGATTAATAAACCTTTGGCGAGTAGTGCAGCTAAGTTATAGTGCAGCTAGGAAAACTCGTCTCGACTTTGATCATAGTACGTTCTCTTTTCAATCTGGATTCGCTGTATGTGATGAGGTTGGTTGTGAACTGAAGCATCTCAGTCAACTTTTAAATCATTGGTCCTAACAGTTGTCATAATTTCCTATAAGGCTCATTTCAGTTGGAATCTTCTCTTCAGTGCATATCTTAATTGTTAAATCATTCCGTGAAAGTGTCGGGTTATATACCGTTCCTTCGGTTTTTATTCAAGGGACAATGATAGTAAACGGTCACGATCACTCGAACCACTCTGCTTTGTACCCTTGCTAGTCTATTCAAGTAGACTAACCCACGAACTTTGTTCTCTGCATGTGGGCTGGTGTCATCCGTTCGATTCGGCACATCAGGAGTTGTTTCCCGGAGTTTAAGTAATCTATTGAAGGATAAGAAGCTTGCAGACTAAGATTTAAAAGTCAGTGTTCTAAGTTGTTAAGTGTTTTAAGATTGTTAAAGTGTTACTTCAATGTATCTTCATAATTTAGCCATGTTTTAAGTTGGCTCTTTAAAGTCTTCCGATGTGTAATTTAAAGTCTTCCGCTGTTTAATCTTTCAATTAATATGTAATTATGTTATGTATATAAGCTTAATCGTTCTGGAAAAGCCTGGGGTGACTTTGGACGGTAAAGTCTGAGGTCACTGGCATGTAATATCTCCGGTATAAATTGGGGGTGTTACATTTGCGGGCGCGGAAAGCATTCTTTAAAACATGGTCTTCTGCAGTGTCGAATCCGCGAGCGCGGAAGGGGCTTTTGCGGGCGCGGAAAACATTCTGTAAAGTGGTCTTCATCAGCGATGAATCCGCGGGCGCAGATGTGGCTTCCGCGGGCACGGAAAACCTTCTGTAAAGTGGCTAAGGCAGGACCTCACCCAACCCTTCATAGGTCAAGAGAAGGACCCATTTAGGACTAGATGAACCCGAGTCACTCGCGTAAGCCCGGGAGACTAAGGATTGAGTCGCGCGTTCCATTGCCCTTGCGCGAGCTCTTGTTATCGGGCCATTCGAGCGCACTCTCATTGCTTCCTCTTCGTCCTTCGCCGTCATCGAGGGGGTCATGGAGCTATCAAGTAAGTGGTGACACTTTCAAAGTGTCACCGAGGCTAGTTGGTGGCGCGTTCGAAGCGTCACCGAGGCTAGTCGGTGGCACGTTTGAAGCGTCACCGAGGCTAGTCGGTGGTGGGTTCGAAGCGTCACCGAGGCTAGTTCGGTGGCGCGTTCGAAGCGTCACCGAGACTAGTCGGTGGCGCGTTCGAAGCGTCACCGAAGCTAGTCGGTGGCGCGTTCGAAGCGTCACCGAGGCTAGTCGGTGGCGCGTTCGAAGCGTCACCGGCGCGTTCGAAGTGTCACCGAGGCTAGTCGGTTGCGCGTTCAAATGGTCACCGAGGCTAGTCGGTGGTGCGTTCGAAGCGTCACCGAGGCTAGTTGGTGGCGCGTTCGAAGCGTCACCGAGGCTAGTTCGGTGGCGCGTTCGAACCGTCACGGATGCTAGTCGGCGGCGCGTTCGAACCGTCACCAAGGCTAGTCGGCGGCGCGTTCGAACCCGTCACCGAGGCTAGTCAGCGGCGCGTTCGAACCGTCAGCGAGGCTAGTCGGCGGCGCGTTCGAACCGTCACCGAGGCTAGTCGGCCGCGCGTTCGAACCGTCACGGAGGCTAGTCGGCGGCGCGTTCGAACCGTCACCGAGGCTAGTCGGCGGCGCGTTCGAACCGTCACCGAGGCTAGTCGGCGGCGCGTTCGAACCGTCACCAAGGCTAGTTCGGTGGCGCGTTCAAACCGTCACCGAGGCTAGTTTGGTGGCGCGTTCGAAGTGTCACCGAGACTAGTTCGGTAGCGCGTTCCAAGCGCCATCGAGGCTAGTTCCAAACGCCACCAAGGCTAGTTCGGTGGCGCATTCAAAGCGTCACCGGGACTGTTTGGTGGCGCATTCAAAGCGTCAACGGGGCTGTTCGGTGGCGCGTTCAAAGCGTCACCGAGGCTGTATAAAATCATTCATGATAGCCTCAGTCTGATAAGAATATTATACACACATGGTCAGAAGATGCTCGGAAAATCAAGACTGTCCTAGAAGAATCTAGAATTAGACGGTTAGCCAGTGGAGTTTAACTACAGTCAAATCGTGGCGACTTACGCAACTAGAATTTCTATTTAGCCCTCATCACCTAATCATCCAGGAATTATACATGTGCAAAGGCATTAGCCTCTTGGGCTAGTTTGAGAGTTATAATCATCTGGTAACTTAGTGAAATAGATGTGGCCGACTAATTCATCAACTTCTAGTCGTTTCCCTGAGCATGTGCTTCTTTTATAGTGTATTTGTGTGATTTCCCGATTCATTCTATCAGAAAATTGCCAAACAATTTACCAATCAGTGACTTGATGTCTTTCATAAGATGAGATAGACCATACAAGTGAAGGAATTATTAAAGTCACTCATGGTAGCCACAATCTGATAAGAAAATAACAACACAATTTAGCGATTAGGCACTTAATGTCTTTCATGAGATGGAAAATAGATCATTAAAAGAGAATGAATTACTTCTTAGCAAATAAGCAAATCTACCCTACAGTGAAATCAGCACGAGAGAGAATAATTACGAATAAAAGGAAAATTTTGAATGCAAATTAGATAGTCTACAAACCTTTGCCTCTGAAGGGCCAACACTGACCTGGACAAAAAGAAATAACTCATTTCTCAGTATGGATTTGGTCTACTACAGAACAAGAATTTTTACTCTAACATAGTAAAAGATGGGGAAAGAGAACCACATACAACACAAAATGTCATTGAAGGAATGATTGTAGTTCTGTATATAGTCCCTGAAATATGGTTTAAAATGCAAAGAGGTTTAGAGTTATCCAACGAAGTAAAAGATGCACACCTAGCAACGAATTTTCATTGATTTCAGATGCAATATTTGTTACAATTCAAACCTTTTAAATCCAGAAGCATTTCTCTGTCTCCAGGTGGGTTGCCTGAAACAATCACACGTCCAACAGCACCCACATCTCCGCTTAAATCAATGGAGATCCTCACACAAGATTGAACATGCTTCTCGGATGCTCTCTCTGCTTTATGTACATCAACAAGATCACCTATCATCGTTGAATAAATATATGAGGACGGACTCTCTGAGAGTAAACAAATTTGATGTAGACTAATTCTAGACGTTTTCATTTTTCTTAGTTCAAAATTATCTGCACCATTAAGAAACTTCCTACAAGTGCCAATATCATAGGAGGACAGAGGGTAAAAGAGCAAGAAACTTGATGGTTTCTTGCTATGCTAATAAAGGTTGTCAAATAACTCTAAATCAATCCATAATTCAGATCCAAATAATCACATATCACCAGCTTCTCTCACAATCTCCCCCATACCTTTTGTTTCCATTTTCTTCTTGTCTGTAGGTGTATGATCTG
This sequence comes from Rheum nobile, assembly GCA_027886185.1. Taxonomy (NCBI): domain Eukaryota; kingdom Viridiplantae; phylum Streptophyta; class Magnoliopsida; order Caryophyllales; family Polygonaceae; genus Rheum; species Rheum nobile. The sequence goes on from WOAB01000163.1 coordinate 5,854,128, forward strand.
GTGGCACGTTCGGAGTATCCCCAAGGCTAGTCGGTGGCACGTTCGGAGTGTCACCGAGGCTAGTCGGTGGCATCTTTCTTATTTATATCACCATTTTCATAAACGATAATGTCAAAGGAACGAACACAAATTGGTGCCTCGATATACCTGCATAAAGTTGTAGCACTCTCTACCAATGGACTCGTTTTCGGCAATGGCAAAATATGCAAGCATAGGGTAGTGCCCAATATATGATGCATAGCTATCACGTTGGATGTTAACAGCCCATTCACTACACAAGTTTACCAACATCAGAGCTATGCCTATGATGGGAAGTGCAACAATGATACATAAACAAAAGAGAGACCATGTATCAAAGAACTCACAATCTGTTCAAATCAGCATGTCCTGTCCCAACATATTTGGCCTGAAGATGCTCAAGCTGAGAATTGATATTAAACCTATCACTAGCCTGCACACGTACAACAAACAAGAAAACTTCAGCATCTTATTAATTAGTAGTGTCAAATTGACAATGATCTGAAGAAAATCACCAAGAATCACTGTGCCAAATTTCACTAAATAATGACCACAAATAAGTTTAGTACATGACAAGAAAACTACCAAATGAGTATGATTTAGACATATGTTTGAAGTGTTGTAGTGTTAAAACAACTTCATAACACAACCAATCACTTGCAGCAGCGTGATCAAAATGGGAAATATGAAAACTAAATGTTGTGAAGTATGATAATATGTCTTCAGCCACGAAGAGGGAAAACAAGGTAAGAGGAGAAATTAGGCTAGTTGAGAAATCCGCACTAATATCATCAGTTATGGTCCAACAGTTTTCTGCAAGCAAGTTCAGTAAATAGCAACAAAAAATAGATGCAGCTAACAAACTCTTTTTTAAGAAGTATACTCTTTCAGTTTTGTAATATTTGCGCCACGGACTAGCCTCGGTGACGCTTCGAACGTGCCACCGACTAGCCTCTGTGGCGCGTTCGAAGCGTCACCGAGGCTAGTCCGTGGGTCGTTCGATGCGTCACCGAGGCTAGTTCGATGGCGCGTTCGAACATAACAAAACTAAAAACATGGCATTATCTGCGAGTTCATTCTTCTGCAAATGCAACAAAACCATGATTCCATGAACTGGCCAGTTTTCAAGTTTCAATCCCATTCACTTATTTCTCCTTTGTGATTTGGTATTTATTAATTAAATTGCAATTATCAACCAAAAAGGGTACTTGCACGATATACATATTGATAATTCAAGACAGACCAAATTCAATGAATAAGAGCAGCCAGTAAACTACAAATAACATACCACAACCAATATCCACTACCAGAGGCAATGTAGCATCCCTGAATACAGCTTTCCAGTCAGGTACTTCTGCTGGCACCTGTCAAATTACATACAGGTTTTCTTAGTCTGAAACCCTAATAAACTGAATTGCAATGTTGCACAAGATTATGAGTTCCTCAGACAATAAAATCACCTAAAGTGAGAAGATCCTTACGGAAAAAGATGAACTCAGAGGATTGACATGCTGCTGAATTCGAACGTGACCTACATCCTGCAATCATAAAAAAAAACAAGCAAGGGAAAGAATATGAAAGGTTGAACATACCAGATTTTAGTGCCAAAGAATATAAATGGGGCTTGTTGACACCCATTTCTGCCTTTATGGATGCAATAGCAACATCACCAGCAGTCCCTAAACACTTTCTGCCTACCAAGTACCAACTTCACTCTAGTTTTTCACCAAGAAAATTTAGCCTCATATCATCACCACATCTCACCACTCTTAACTCAAGACCTTGGTATATGTTGGGCCTGACGTCCCCTGGGAAGGTGGATCGAGCAAGACAAGCCCAGGCCCACGACGGATCGGAAGAACAGAAGAGAAACCCAGAGAAGGCAACGAGGCTTCTCCAGTCGAACGTCCTCCGACAAGATCGCGAAGATCCCGCCAAGCATTAAATGCCAGGATTGATCAACGGCCACAGCATTTACACAACACCATAATAACAGCAATTAGTAACAGAATCTCCGTAATTAAATCCCGGCGTTGAAGATAAGGATGGGATCGAAATATAACGGTCAGAGGCACGAAGAACTTACCATATATGGACGAAGAGGAAGATAAGAGGGGGACGGATACAAGCACGTTACACACTCAAGCATTCTCGTTCAGAAACAAAACAGAACAACACTTTCACTGCCCGTCTAGCTCTCCAGCAATCACCCCCGCTTATTTGCCACCGGTCGCAACCTAAGAATTACCGGTCGAATCCAATAAGATCACTCTGCCTTATTACGATAAGTTGTATCTCGATTCAATCCGATCAATATATTATCTAATAAAGTCATTTCGCTATTCTGCTTTTGCTCTTTGCTTGTCTATTATCTATTTGGTTTGGATTGTTTTCTATCACCCGATCGACTAGTTATCCCGTCTAAGGCGATTGAGGTCGTCCGATCTTTTCGCCCCAAAACAATTTGGCGCCCACCGTGGGGCAACTTTGATAGCTCCATAACTCCCTTGATGACGGCGCAGGACGAAGAGGACGCAATGAAGTTGCGCTCGGCTGGTCCGATGACAAGAGCCCGCGCCAGAGCCATGGAACGTGCCACACACTCCTTAGTCTCACGGGCTTACGCAAGTGATACGGGTTCATCTAGTCCTAAATGGGTCCTCCTCGTGACCTATGAAGGCTTAGGTGGGGCCTCGTCCTAATCGACCCCACCAAGAAGACGAAGACGACGAGTTCGCGGAAGCGGAGCAACAGTGAAGAACTCGGCCCAGAACTCGACCGAGTTGTTGCTACAGTGAAGAACTCGGCCCAGAACTCGACCGAGTTCTGGACCGAGTTGTTGCTACAGTGAAGAACTCGGCCCAGAACTCGACCGAGTTCTGGACTGAGTTGTCGGCGATTTTTCTCCCCTGTTCGAGTGCGTTTACAGACAAGAACTCGGCCCAGAACTCGGCCGAGTTCTGGACAGAGTCGCGGCCCGCGTTAGCGATTTCGCTTCGTCGTCTCTTCGTTTGCTGAACAATTTTAATATTATTTTATGTTATTTTATTTGACCTATTTAAACACTTGAAACCCTAGTTTGTATTCTTTACGTTGGATTTTAGTTTACAAGTTGAGTTCGCTCCTTAGAAGTTGAGTACGCTCCTTCCTTGAATCCTAACGTCAACCCTTCGATCTCCGGATCAACCTATCCCGTAGCTCGTCGCTTCGAGCAAATCATTCACCGTCTCTTCGGCACTCAAGGTCATCTCTTTGACCTATTCGTCATCTCTTTGATGCGTTAGAAAGGGTTATCTCTTTAACCCTAGGAAAGCCATCACTTTGGCTACGGAGGAGAAGATTCAACCTAGCTTGAGGAGTCAAGATCCTACATCGCGACATCGCCCAGGGGTTGTTCGCATCAACTGGTATCAGAGCCTTTTCCAAGCTAAGTTTATTCTTCTCTCTTTTGTGATTCTTGAAATTCTTCCGCTAGCAAACCCTAGAATTTTTTTTTTCTACCACCACCACCACCGTTCGCAACCACCGCCGATCCCCACCACCACCGTTCGCCACCACTTCCGATCGCCACCACCGTCTGCCACCACCACCACCATCCGCCGCCGCCTCCCCCTCCTTCACGTATAACCCTCATCCCCTTAGGTGTTGGTTACTTATTCCCCAATCCTACAATCTACCCTCTAGCAATTCTTGTTTCCTTTGATTGCATATTTGTTTCCTTGTTCTTGTTGATCTCGTCTTGCTTCATCTTTGGTTTAATTGCTAGATTAGTTGTTGATTTCTTCCCTGCTAGTTGCTTGTCTCTTCTTTCTCTTCCTGCACTCGCTTTGTGTGGTTCTTTCTTGCTTGATTCGCAATCATATCAAGTCAAAAACAAAAAAACAAAAGGTTTGACCGTACAAAAATCGAAAACAAACATACTATTCTCACCTTCCATCAATCAAAAAAAGGGTTGGGAAGACGGAAGCCTTCAAAAATTAGGCAGAGAACGCACCATACGGTCATACTCCATCTTCTCTTCTTCCATGTCTCTATGCAACTCAGAGTAAAACAAGGGCAATTAGAAATTTTCAGCTCTCTTGTGATTAACCCTGAGAAACTTGATTTGATTTGCTTGCACTTGGAAACTTGTGTGTTGTTTGGGATTTGAATTGCTAGCTCTTGTTTTCTTGCCTTACGTTCAAGCCTCTCCCTCCTCACGAGCAGCCCAAATTAGTACGCCCTGTGGAAAATTTCTTGGGTCACTTTTGAGACAAGGACTTGGCTTGGACTTGTTTCTTTTGCTTGGTGCAACTTACTTCTTGTGGTTTATGCTACGTATAGGTTCTATGGACGTGCCAACCACACGCACCTCTCGTTCTACGGGCCACCGCAGCCCTGGACCCATCGTCGAGGACTCCACGTCGGACCACATCGACTCCCTTCACGCTGAGATTGACAACTTGCACGCTTCAAATGCTGAGCAAGCTGCTGAACTCGCTCACCTTCGTCGGGCCTTGAGCACCTTGACGTTGCCCACCGCTGATCCCTTGCTGAATCCTACGGCCTCCACAAGCCAGCCACGAGACCGCAAGGGGAAGGGTGTTTTGTCTACTCCGCAGGATCGCCTTCGTTCGCAAATTGCAGGATACCCCACCAGGCGTGGCGACTCCCACGTCCGGTACAACCCCACCTTTGCTCAGGGGGCGGACGATTACACGTCGGATCGCTCACGTCGTAGTGTTCACGTTTCCAAGGATCCCCTCCCGTATGTCAACACCAAGAACCGACGGACCCGAGGTCGGCAACACAACCGGTATGACGATTCCGAGTCCGAGCGTGATGATGATGCTGATGATCGTAGCTCCGACCATTCCCGGGACAACCTTGATGATCACGAGGCATATGAGATGGAACGCCACGAGGAGTTGCGCCCTACGCGACGCGGCTACCGCCGCCACTCACGAGACCGGCGTCGCCCGAGTCCCGGTCGACAGGGCCCACGGCGCCCTGACATTAAGGTAAAACTCCCTACCTTTTCTGGTGAATTTGATCCTCTTAAATTTCTTGATTGGCAGAAGTCTATGGAGTATGTTTTGAACCACTACCAATACCCGGATGAGGAACGGGTTGCTACCGCCGCTCTACACTTCGACGGCGCCGCCAAGGCCTGGTGGCATCGCTTCTGTGTTGACCGTGTGCATTACCGCGAGCCTCCAATCACTTCTTGGCGCCAGCTTATGCGGATCATGCGGAAGAAGTATGTCCCCGAGGACTTTACTTCTGAAATGTGCCTTAAGATACAACTCGCTTCTCAAGGTAATCGCTCCCTCATTGACTTCTATGCTGAACTTGAAGAGTTGTCCCATAAGGCAGGTATCCATCACACTGATGAGGACTTTTGGAGTATGTTCCTTCGTGGCCTTCATGAGCCCATTCGCAACCAACTCAGGGTGCTTAATATTCCGGATCTCCAAAAGTGCGCTCATACGGCACAAGAGATATGGACACAGGCTCAAGCGGCTAAGCGAGCATCTTGGTCCCGCACCAATTCCAGGTATGCCCCCTCTAACTCGTCTGGTTCCTTTCCTTCTAATATGCACCCCTCTTCGCAGTCCGCCCCCGCGATTGCACCACCGGCGCCGGTCACTCGGCCGAGCAACACCTCGGCGCGCGTCAATGAGCCACCGCAGCGGCGTGCACCGCCCTCAGATGAACGGGCGCGTGACAAGGTCTGTTATAAGTGACAAGGGCATGGCCACGTACAACGGGACTGCCCCAACAACAAGCGAGTCCTCTTCTCAGCCCTCACCGGATACGAGTCCTTTGACGATGACACCCCGGACAGCCCTCCAGTGTTTGACTCGTACGACCAGGATGAGGAAGCGGCGAAGTTGGATGGGTATATTTGCAGCCCTATGGACGCTCAAGGCAACGTGCCCCTTAGCCTGGTCACTCGCCGTGTTCTTACCGCCAAAAAAGGTACCTTACTTGACCAACGTGAAAATTTATTTCATACTAAATGTGCGGTCCAGGGTACTTCTTTGAGTGTCATTATAGATGGTGGAAGTTGTTGCAATATCATCAATGAGAAGGTGATCACGCACTTCAAGTTCGACACAACTCCACATCAGCCTTATAGCCTACAATGGATCTCCGAGGGTGATGACTCCAATGTTGTTAAGCGTCAGTGCACTATCAATTTCAGCATTGGCCATTACAAGGATTCTGTGCTTTGTGACGTCGTTCCCATGGATGCCACCCATCTTCTCTTAGGGCGTCCTTGGCAATTCGACAAGCGTGTCCTTCATGATGGTTTTCTCAACAACTACGTCTTCATGCACAATGGGAGGAAGGTGACATTGCTTCCTATGAGCCCTCAGGAGATTATGCAGGATCACGTCGAAAGGAACCGCGTCAAGGCCCTTGAACAAGCCAAGGAGAAGGCCGGCCGTGACACCCCCCAAAAATCAGCACCCAAGGCTGGCATCCAAGGCTCGTGTGAGAACTGCCTTCTTTTGGCTCGGTCCCGGGATGTCTCTCCAATCATTCAGGGAAGACTTCCTTGCTTTTTACTTGTTCCTTTCGCGTGTCTTTTAAATGTTAAAGATCTCATTGATTTACCCCCTGCAGTGTCTTCTCTTTTACAGGAATTTGAAGATGTGATGCCCGCGGAGCTGCCCGAAGGCTTGCCACCCATTCGTGGTATTGAGCATCAAATCGACTTTGTCCCGGGCGCCTCTCTTCCTAACCGCGCAGCATACCGCACGAGTCCAGAGGAGACAAAGGAATTACAGCGCCAAGTCCAAGAGTTGATGGATAAGGGCCACGTCCGAGAGAGTTTGAGCCCCTGCGCCATGCCGGTCATTCTTGTGCCTAAGAAGGATGGTAGTTGGCGCATGTGTGTTGATTGCCGGGCGATCAACCAAATTACGGTGAAGTATCGCCATCCTATTCCTAGACTTGATGATATGCTTGATGAATTGTCTGGTGCTACCTTATTTTCCAAAATTGATCTTAAGAGCGGGTATCATCAAATTCGGATGCATGAGGGTGATGAGTGGAAAACTGCATTTAAAACTAAGTATGGCTTGTATGAGTGGTTGGTTATGCCTTTTGGTTTGACCAATGCCCCTAGTACCTTTATGCGGTTGATGAACCATGTGTTACGTGCTTACTTAGGGAAATTTGTGGTTGTCTACTTTGATGATATCCTTGTTTACAACAGGTCTTTGGATGAGCATGTTGAGCATCTTAGGAAGGTCTTAGAGTGTCTTAGACGGGAGAAACTTTATGCTAACCTGAGTAAATGTTCTTTTTGCTCGGATTCCACTGTTTTTCTTGGTTTTGTGGTGTGCAAGGATGGGCTGCAGGTTGACTAGGAAAAGGTTCGTGCCATACAAGAATGGCCACGTCCTACTACACCAACCATGGTGCGGTCCTTTTTGGGCTTGGCTGGCTTCTATCGCCGCTTTGTGCGTGATTTCTCCACCATTGCAGCCCCGCTTCATGAACTTACAAAGAAGGAAGCGTCTATTGAGTGGACGACCGCACATGAGACCGCCTTCACCACTTTGAAGGACCGATTGTGCAACGCCCCCTTGCTGACATTACCGGACTTCTCCAAGACCTTTGAGGTGGAGTGTGACGCTTCTCATCACGGAATTGGAGGAGTTTTGCTGCAGGATAGGCGCCCCATTACATACTTCAGCGAGAAACTCACCGGCGCCCAGCTCAACTACCCCACGTACGACAAGGAGCTCTATGCTCTTATTCGGGTATTGAAGACTTGGAAACACTACCTATGGCCCAAGGAGTTCGTCATTCACTCAGACCATGAGGCGTTGAAGTATTTGAAGAGTCAGTACAACCTCAACCGCCGCCATGCCCGCTGGGTGGAATTCATGGAGACCTTCCCCTACGTGGTCAAATACAAGAAGGGCAAAGAGAATGTGGTTGCTGACGCCCTTTCTCGCAGGTATGTATTACTTACCCACCTTGATGCTTCTATCTTAGGCTTCTCTTTGATTAAAGATGTCTATATGCATGACGTTGACTTTGCTGAAAATTTTAAAACATGCATGAACATTGGAGAGTCTAATGGGTTCTATATTGATAATGGCTACCTTTTCAAGGCAGGGAAACTTTGCATCCCTAAAACATCTATGCGTAGGTTGCTCATTCAGGAAGCCCATGAGGGTAGAGGTCATTTTGGTATCCCTAAAACCTTGGCTGCATTAAAGGAACATTTCTATTGGCCTAAAATGTTGCATCATGTTACACGTTTTTGCAAGGCTTGTGTTACTTGTGTGCATGCTAAGTCTAGATCGAGTCCCCAAGGATTGTATACCCCTTTGCCTATTCCGGATGTTCCATGGGAAGATATTAGTATGGATTTTATCACTGGTTTGCCCATATCTAAGAAGGGGAGGGACTCGATATTTGTGGTAGTTGATAGGTTTTCTAAGATGGCTCACTTCATTGCATGCAAGACTACTAACAATGCTTCTGAGATCGCTTCATTATTTTTTGAGCATGTTGTTAAGCTGCATGGTATTCCTAGGAGTATAGTGTCTGATCGTGATGCTAAATTTGTGAGTTATTTCTGGAAATCTTTATGGGCCAAATTGGGGACTAAGTTGTTGTTCTCTACTAGTTATCACCCCCAGACTGATGGCCAAACAGAGGTTACTAATAGGACTTTGGGTGCTCTATTGCGTACTATGTTAAAGTCTAACCTCCGCAAGTGGGAAGAGTGCTTGCCTTTTGTTGAATTTGCTTATAACAGGTCGGTGCATTCGGCGACGCAGCGGACTCCCTTCCAGGTGGTCTACGGCCTCAATCCGCTCACCCCGTTGGATCTCATACCACGGCCATTGAAGGAAAAGGAAAGCTTGAAGGGCATGGAGCGTGCGGACCAGGTCAAGGCCCTCCATGAACGGACGAGACAGCAGCTGGAGCGGAGATCCGAGCAAGTAGCTGCCCAACGCAACAAAAATCGCCGCCCAGTTGCTTATGAGCCCGGCGACTTGGTGTGGCTGCATTTGCGCAAGGAACGCTTTCCATTGAAGCGACGCCACAAACTGGACGCGCGAGGTGATGGCCCTTTCCAGGTACTACAACGCCTTGGGACCAATGCCTATCGCTTGGAGTTACCCGATGACTATGGCGCGCACTCGACGTTCAACGTCGCTGACCTTGCTCCTTATACTCCTCCTGCTTTTGACGACGAGGACGAAGCGAGGACGCTTCACAGCCAAGAAGGGGAGATTGATAGCTCCATAACTCCCTTGATGACGGCGCAGGATGAAGAGGACGCAATGAAGTTGCGCTCGGCTGGTCCGATGACAAGAGCCCGCGCTAGAGCCATGGAACGTGCCACACACTCCTTAGTCTCATGGGCTTACGCAAGTGATACGGGTTCATCTAGTCCTAAATGGGTCCTCCTCGTGACCTATGAAGGCTTAGGTGGGGCCTCGTCCTAATCGACCCCACCAAGAAGACGAAGACGACGAGTTCGCGAAAGCGGAGCAACAGTGAAGAACTCGGCCCAGAACTCGACCGAGTTCTGGACCGAGTTGTTGCTACAGTGAAGAACTCGGCCCAGAACTCGATCGAGTTCTGGACCGAGTTGTTTCTATAGTGAAGAACTCGGCCCAGAACTCGACCGAGTTCTGGACCGAGTTGTCGGCGATTTTTCTCCCCTGTTCGAGTGCGTTTACAGACAACAACTCGGCCCAGAACTCGGCCGAGTTCTGGACCGAGTCGTGGCCCGCGTTAGCGATTTCGCTTCGTCGTCTCTTCGTTTGCTGAACAATTTTAATATTATTTAATGTTATTTTATTTGACCTATTTAAACACTTGAAACCCTAGTTTGTATTCTTTACGTTGGATTTTAGTTTACAAGTTGAGTTCGCTCCTTAGAAGTTAAGTACGCTCCTTCCTTGAATCCTAATGTCAACCCTTCGATCTCCGGATCAACCTATCCCGTAGCTCATCGCTTCGAGCAAATCATTCACCGTCTCTTCGGTACTCAAGGTCATCTCTTTGACCTCTTCGTCATCTCTTTGATGCGTTAGAAAGGGTTATCTCTTTAACCCTAGGAAAGCCATCACTTTGGCTACGGAGGAGAAGATGCAACCTAGCTTGAGGAGTCAAGATCCTACATCGCGACATCGCCCATGGGTTGTTCGCATCAAACTTGCCGATCATACTTCCGAAACTTTCCAACCATGACTATCGACCCATCTACCAACACCGAAGAACCATGTCTCGAAGACAGAACCCAAACTCCAGGGGACCCAACCGAAAACCCTACTCCAACCCAGTTCCAAGAACTTTCTCAAAAATGGCCGCCCTCCAAGAGGAACTAGCCCAGCAGCGCCAAAAAACCGAATCTCTCGCCGCCTTGTCAACCCAATCTGAAGCCGAGATCGCACAACTAACCCGTGAAAATGAGTCTCTTAAGTCGCATGTAGAATCAATAGCTTCGGGATATAAGAGTATGTCCATCCACAGCAATGTCCGAACACGCCTCGACATGGACAACGTCGAGCCAACGCCCCCGAGCGTGCGACGATCCGGATACGCAGAGGGTACATCTCGAACTCCTATTACCAATCCGTTTTCGACTAACCATGTCACTTTTTCCACACCGATCGGGTCGACAGGGGCCCGAATCGACGAACCACAGGTTACCAATCCACCAGACGTCCTGGCTCTCTTCCAGCAGACGCTCGACCAACACATGAAGACGATCGACGATCGCTTCAACATGCTTCCAGGAGTCCCACAGCCAATCGAGAGGGAAGCGACCGGCGGATTCGAAGAATCCCCGTTCATTGAAGAAATCGCCAGGGTCGAGATCCCCAAGAAGTTTCATCTTCCCAGCATGGCGACATTCGATGGCACCAGCGACCCAGATGACCATATTTCTATATATAAACAAAAGTTAATGGCTGCATCTGTTTCAAGGGAGAACCGCGAGGCCGTCATGTGCAAAAGCTTTGGCACGACCCTCACAGGTTCCGCACTAACTTGGTTTATGCGTTTGCCTCAAGGAACGATTGCATTGTTTGCGGATCTGGTCAACTCCTTCAAAAGTCAATTTGCCAGTAGTCGGAGGCTCGAAAAGCAGTCGAGTGACCTCTACCGAGTCACACAAAGGTATAACGAACCTCTCAGGAATTATCTCAACACGTACAATAAGGAGAAAGTGGAGATCCCCCACTGCGACGTCACAACCTCCATCGAAGCCTTCAGACAAGGTTTGATCAAAGACAGCAACCTTTACGACGAGATTACCAAGTATCCATGCAAAAGCTTCAAAGACGTCCAGGCCAAGACCATGGCCGAGGTAAGATTGGAAGAGGACCGTGAGTCGCGAAAAGCCTCACGCGGGCCCGATCCGTCTGATCGTAAAAATCTCTCCGACAACCGTAGAGACAGACGTCCACATCCTTACTCTCGTAATCGAAACGAGTTGAGTCAGGTAAACTCTTTCCAAGACAGGTCTCAGGACTGGAGAGACGTTCCGGCGTTGCCTCCCAGGATCCAATCTTACAACTTCAACGTTTCCGTGTCGGAGCTCGTCAAGAGTTTCGACAAATATGGAAAGGAAGTAAGATGACCCCGAAAGAACGACCGATCGGACGTCAAGAAAGACATGAGCCGATGGTGCGAATTCCATGGCGATCATGGTCATTCGACCGACGAATGCATCGCCCTGCGAAAGGAAGTCGCAAGACTGCTCGCACAGGGGCTCCTGCGCGACGTAATCTCGGAGCGGGCAAAAACCACCATGGAATGACGAGACCAGGTAAAACAAAACAAACCTCCATCCCCCGTCCATACAAAAGTTGTCAATACTATTTCAGGTGGATCGGACGTATGTGGGAACACATACTCCGCGGCTAAGCGACACGCAAAGGAAAGCAAGGGCAATAAGCCCGAGGCGTCAGAATTAAGGCCAAGGAAGATCTCCAACCTTCCGACAGTCACGTTCGACGAGTTCGATTCCACGAATCGGACGATCACCACGATGGTCTGGTAATCTCTTTGTCTATTGGTAATTGCTTAATACGAAGGGTACTAATCGATACAGGGAGTTCAACCAATCTTTTGACCCTCGACGCTCTTAAAGAAATGGGTCTAGTTGAAAACGACCTAATCAAAAAGTCGACCCCACTGGTCGGGTTCAGTGGTGAGGTTAAACATATGACTGGTGAAATCATTCTAACCACATACGCTGGAGGAATCAACCAACAGGTGAAATTCTTGATCCTAGATTGTCCATCTCCCTACAATTGTATTCTTGGCAGGCAATGGATACACGCTATGAGAGCGGTACCCTCGACGTATCATCAAGTCATCAAGTTTCCCACTGAATGAGGAGTACAAGAAATCCGAGGAGACCAAAGGACTGCTAAAGAGTGCTACGTCGCTTCCATGAAGAACGCAGTCGAACATCAGACCGCATAGCAATCACAGAGCGGCGAAGGATCCAGTCGGTACATCGAACCAGAAATGGAAAAACTCGACGAGATCGTACTGGACCCTTCAAAGCCAAACCAAACGGTAAGGGTCGGGTCGGACTTGGACGACTCGACCAGACAACAACTTCTTGATTTTCTTAGGATCAATGCCGATTGCTTCGCATGGTCGCATAAGGATATGGTCGGAATATCTCCAAACATTATTACGCATAAATTGAATGTAGATCCATCTCATCCCCCTGTTAAGCAAAAATGCAGGAAGTTTGCCCCTGAGCGGAACAAGATAATTGACGATGAAGTCAAGAGCTTATTGGAAACAGGGAAAATAAGAGAAGTCCATTATCCTGAGTGGCTAGCCAACGTGGTCGTAGTCCAGAAAAAGAACGGCAAGTGGAGAGTCTGCATCGACTTCACAGATCTCAACAAGGCTTGTCCCAAAGACTCGTTCCCACTACCCCACATCGACGCCATGGTCGACGCCACAGCAGGGCACGAAATGCTTACCTTCATGGACGCTTTCAGCGGCTACAATCAAATCCTCATGGAACCCGACGATCAGGAAAAAACAGCATTCGTCACTAGCCAAGGTATCTACTGTTACAAAGTAATGCCCTTTGGCCTAAAAAATGCAGGGGCTACCTATCAGTGACTAGTCAACAAGATGTTCAAAGATCAGATCAGAGACACGATGGAAGTCTACATAGACGACATGTTGGTCAAGTCCAAAAAGAAAGAAGATCACATAGACCACCTATGCGACAGCTTCGAGGTGCTCAAAAGGTACAATATGAAACTAAACCCTACTAAATGTTCCTTCGAAGTGTCATCAGGGAAGTTCTTGGGGTACATGGTGACACAAAGAGGAATATAAGCCAGCCCAGAATAGATCAAGGCTCTCGTCAATCTTCGATCCCCTCGATGCATCAAAGATGTACAAAAGCTCACGGGTCGGATAGCAGCTCTAAATAGATTCATCTCCAAATCATCCGACAAGTGCAAACCATTCCACGACGCTCTCAGGAAAAACAAGTCCTTTCAATGGACGGAAGAACACGAAGCAGCGTTCCAGAACTTGAAAGAGTACCTGGCCAGTCCCATGTTACTGACCAAACCTAAAGGCGACGAGCCCTTATTTCTATATCCTACAGTGTCAGAATCAGCCGTAAGCGCAGTACTGATCAAGGAAGAGGATGCCAAGCAGTCACCGATATACTACGTCAGTCGGACGCTGTTGCCAGCAGAAACAAGGTATTCGTCACTCGAGAAGCTCGTACTATCGTTGGTAATGGCCTCGAACAAACTCAAACCCTATTTTGAATCACATACTATTATTGTCCGCATTAATCATCCCATGAGAGCAATCATGAGGAAACCCGAGTTTATAGGACGAATGACCAAATGGGCTATACACCTCAGTGGTTACGACATCGAGTACGAGCCCAAGACAGCGACCAAGTCGCAAGCCTTAGCCGACTTTGTGGCCGATTTCAGTCCGACCCTAGAGCAAGAAGCCACAAGAGAAGCAACACAACTGCTCGCGATGGAAGAAACAGGTACATGGGAGCTCCACACAGATGGAGCGTTGAACTCCAGAGGATCGGGGCTAGGGGTCGTGCTAAAATCGCCACAAGGGGACAAGATAGCTCAGGCCGTCAGATGCGAGTGGGATGCGACTAACAACGAAGCTGAATACGAAGCACTCATATTCGGACTCATCTTGGCTCGTGACCTAGGGGTCCGAGAGATCGAAGTCGTTTGTGACTCCTTGCTGGTCGTAAACCAAATACAAGGATCATACAGTGCTAAAGACGTCAGGATGATAGCCTACCTGGAGGTAGCCAAGAAGCTGATCGGACAATTCCAAGCATTCAACATCAGACAGGTACACAGAGATTTTAACTCACAAGCTGACGCACTTGCCAATCTAGGATCCGTCCTAGACCCGAAGGAATTTCTGCACATACCATTGGCCCACATCATGACGCCAGCCGTCCCCAGGACGTCCGTCGAGTCAACGACACCGCTTGAAAAACTCGTCGCCATGGAAGTCGGCGGCCGACCAGAAGAAGACATCATCGACAACAATGACGATTGGGTGCTACCTTACATCAGATGGTTGAAAGACGGCATTCTGCCCGACGACAAAACAGAAGCAAAGCGGCTCAAGGTACAAGCACTCTCTTTCGATATCATAGATAAAATCTTGTACAAAAGATCTGTCATAGGGCTACTCCTACGATGCCTCAAGACCTCCGAGGTCGGACGCATCCTATAATCGCTACACGAAGGAGAGTGTGAGAATCATACTGGAGGACGAAGCCTCTCGGGAAAAGCCCTACGAAACGGGTACTACTGGCCGACGATGAACAAGGCCGCTATGGACTACACCAAAAAGTGCGACGCCTGTGAGCGGCATGCACCCGTACATCACCAACCTTCAGATCTCCTCCATCCGACTCTGGCTCCATGGCCCTTTATGAGATGAGGGATGTACATCGTCGGGAAGCTCCCTACCGCGTCGGGTCAAAGAGTCTTCTTCCTCGCCATGATGGACTACTTCTCTAAGTGGATCGAATATGAAGCCTACAGAGAGGTAAAAGATCAACACGTCATTTCATTCATAAAACGCAATATCTTGTGCAGATTTGACATCCCTTCAGAAATCGTGTGCGACAACGGTTCCCAATTCATCAGTCATAAGACTCGAGCCTTCTGCGACCAATGGAACATCAAGTTGGTCACGTCCACACCTCAGTATCCGCAATCCAACGGACAAGCCGAGTCTAGCAACAAAATCATTATCAATAATCTCAAGAAACGCCTCACTGGGGCTAAGGGCAAATGGGCCGACGAACTCCCATACATTCTCTGGTCCGATAGAACTACTCCAAAAAATGCGACCGGACAATCGCCTTTTTCCCTCATCTACGGGAGTGAGGCAGTCATTTCGGCCGAGTTACTGGTTCCGACCGCCCGTTGCAACCTCCAAACGAGCAAGTAAAACGATATTGAATTGGCTCATAACCTAGACACAGTGGACGAGATCAGAGAAAAAGCTCGAATCAGGATGGTCAGATTTCAACAACAGGTCGCAAGGAGCTACAACAAGAACGTCAGGATCAAGGCATTCACAGTCGGAGATTGGGTCCTTAGGAAAACCTTCCAGAACACCAAGAATCCATTCGACGGAAAACTCGCACCACAATGGGAAGGACCCTACTTGATCACCAAAGTGGTCGGACAGGGAGCGTATCAATTAGAAGACAAAGACGGACAACCAATTCCAAGAAGTTGGAACGCGGCACATCTAAAGCTATACCATTTCTGAACTGACAAGGTAAGACACTACAAAAACTCGCACATCGCTTATTATTGCATGCACATCTCTATCTTCCTTTACAAACTATCATTTGACACTAAGTGAGGACCTCATCCTTACAAAAACACGAATGCAGAACTGCATTGACACATACATTGGATCCAGTCATCCGCAAAAAGTGCTTACATTACACGATCGATCGGAACACGGGGATATGAACAACATAGGCACGTCAGCACACCGCCAGCCTTATACAAAACATAAGGTACGACACCTTATTACATTCACGCAATAGAAACATATTGCTTACCTCCCCGACATAAAGTCATGACTAACACATACACAAACATTTACATGCCTGTTTTACACACATACATACGGGGAGCCCCACTCGACGGAGCACACGGGCAAAACCGACACACCAAACACAAAACGTTATCGACAAGCAAACGTACGATCTTATATGTAAAGACAAATTCCATTGAATAAAAACACGAGCATTTTTATACAAAATATGCGACCCGCGATGGTGGACGGGTCGCCAAAACATATTGTCTGCCTACACATCTGTAGGACTTCATCAAGCATTCACTTAAAAACATTCTGCGACCCGCGATGGTGGACGGGTCGCCAAAAATACCAAATGTCCACACCCACGCACAAGTGGGACAACGAGTCAAACTATGCAAGAAAAACAAATCAGGCATCGGGGACAACGGCCTTACCTTCGACAGGGGCTGGCTCCAGAGAGGCTACACCATCAGTCGGCTCGACGTCGCCAGAATGGGCCTCGTCCTCGCCAGCGTCCTCATCCATGGCCTCCTCTCCGACGCCAGCCAACCGAAACAGCTCCTGACCAGGATTTCCCTTCGGAAACATGGAGTCTAGAGTCTCCTTTTCTGCCTTCAAGTCCCAGAGCTCATGCTTGCCTTCATCGAACTCTTCGATCATCTCGACACGCGACTTTAGTGCATAAAAAGCACCGACATCGCCTGCGATCTGACCAACAGCAATCCGAGCCTGCTTCACCTCTTCCTCAACGCCTGATCGGCTCTCCTCAAACTCTTTTCGACTCGCAACTAGCTCCTCTTGGCAACTATTTAACTCCCTTGTAAGGCGACGCTCAGTCTCACGACAACGGCTCTCCGCTCCCTCTAGTTTGGTCCTCAAGGACGCAAGGTCGGACTCTGTCCTAGCTGCCCTTTCCTCAGCCTTGGCGACCATTGTCTTGACACCAGAATAGCCCCCTAAGAGATACTGGAAAGTCTGAAATCTCACACGACAATGCAACACATAGTCAGAAGACATGGCCAAACGAAAGAAAAAGAGAAAAACCACAAACAGAGGGCAACTCACCATCCACGCGGAGCATCCCGCTTCACCAATGCAGTCCAAAGGGGAAACATCATCGACTTCCGATTTCAAAGTCGGATCCTGAGCGCGGAAGAGATCGGCAATCGATTGACCGACTGCGCCAATCTTTCCGATCCCCTCGGCAGTCGCCTCCTTCTTCCTAGGGATCTCCTCCAATTTGACATCATCAGACTGAACATCCGCCTTCCTCTTAGAACCAACTTTGGCTGGAAGCGCCGAGTCCGCCGGAACAAACTTACTCGACGCGGCTTTGGCCGCCGCCTTCCTTTGCTCAATCAAACATTTCCCAGATGCTCCCTTTAAACGAGCACTCGCTCGACCATCAGGGGAAGCTGGCACGACAAGACGAAGCAAAAATCTTAAAATACACGACAAAGTGAAAAAGAACAGAAAGAATTCTCAGGGTCGAGAGCTCACCCTTGGCACGAGATGATGAGACAGTCGACATGACTTCTTGACCAGAAGGAGGTGCTGACAACAGGTTGACGTTGGTAAAACTCCTCTCCGACGCTAGAACACCCAGAACAATCTTGGACAGACCTTCCGACCGAGCTCTCACCTCCAAATCTTCTGGCTCAGGAACTACGAAAAAGAAAAGTTAAAGCAAAGAGTTAAGACACATAAACAAACAAAAAAGAAGACAAATACATACTCTCAACTCGTCACTCCGTCAACAGGAACGAACATTCTCCCCCCTTCTCCAGAGAAGAACGTTCGACAAAGAAGAACTTCGACCCCCATCCGCGGTCGTTGACATCAAGATTCTGCACCAAAGGCTTCCGACCATGTCGGATACGTAACTGAACACGAGAGGAACTCTTCGACCCTAAGAAATAGTTGTACCATAAAGCATCAAAATCAGCCCCAGATCGGATGTTCACAAGGTCCAAGACCCTGAGAACCCTCCATGCTTGTGGCATCACCTGACACGGCGCCAATGCCAGAGCAGCCAAGAAATCCGTAACGAGGGGAGAGAAAGGAAACTTATGTCCTATCCGAAATGGATATGCATAGAAACAAACCCATCCTTCATATCGAGCATCGGCCCTCTCGTCCGGGTGAGGCAGCCTGGCGACCGCCTCCGGAGGAAAGCCTCCAACTTGAAGAATTTGCTCCAACTCCGCCTGGGACATGGTGCTTGTCAGAGCGTCCGATTCTTTCAGAATGAAGAGGGGAGGAGCTTCGCCCTCGCGCGAATCAGAGAGAGTCTTCGACGACTCGAAAGCTTCGCTAGAAACCATTTCAAGAACGGAAAAAGAAGGAAATCGAAAAGCTATGGCTAAAGAGGCTGGAAGACTTACCAAAGAAGCTTGCGAGAGAAGATGAAGTGAAGTCTAATCGCTCCCCTCTGCTCTGAATTTATGGATGGAAATGATGGTCTGCAGAGGAGTCGCTTCATGCTCCGATCTTGCACCACGTAGTCCTGGGCAACTACATCAAAAAAGGATGGTGCAGATCGTGTATGGAGAAGTTGCCTTGGATTCCGCTTACTTGCCTAAACCGCAAGCCCAAGGCAACTTGGGGCTATTGTTGGGCCTGACGTCCCCTGGGAAGGTGGATCGAGCAAGACAAGCCCAGGCCCACGACGGATCGGAAGAACAGAAGAGAAACCCAGAGAAGGTGACGAGGCTTCTCCAGTCGAACGTCCTCCGACAAGATCGCGAAGATCCCGCCAAGCATTAAATGCCAGGATTGATCAACGGCCATAACATTTACACAACACCATAATAGCAGCAATTAGTGACAGAATCTCCGTAATTAAATCCCGGCGTTGAAGATAAGGATGGGATCGAAATATAACGGTCAGAGGCACGAAGAACTTACCATATATGGACGAAGAGGAAGATAAAAGGGGGACGGATACAAGCACGTTACACACTCAAGCATTCTCGTTCAGAAATAAAACAGAACAACACTTTCACTGCCCATCTAGCTCTCCAGCAATTACCCCCGCTTATTCGCCACCGGTCGCAACCTAAGAATTACCGGTCGAATCCAATAAGATCACTCTGCCTTATTACGATAAGTTGTATCTCGATTCAATCCGATCAATATATTATCTAATAAAGTCATTTCGCTATTCTGCATTTGCTCTTTGCTTGTCTATTATCTATTTGGTTTGGATTGTTTTCTATCACCCGATCGACTAGTTACCCCGTCTAAGGCGATTTAGGTCGTCCGATCTTTTTGCCCCAAAACAGTATTCATTCCTGACTAAAAATCAGATTAGAAACAAGGAGAAGAAACAAACAAGTCCCTTGTCAAGTAGACAAAATAAGCACATGAAAAGTAGTCAATTAGACTATTTTACGTACTAATACTATGCCACAAAAGTGACGCAACCACAAGCTTATCTATCCTACAAAGTACGGTACCAGTCAGCACATCAAACTGTCACCGCCTTGAGTTGCTAAATCACCCACAACAGTCTCCAGACCCTTCCAGCTATGCTCTTTAATCGATCATACCTCCTTCTAACTCTATCAGCAGGCCTGGAAGTAGGGAAGGAATCAAATTCTTCATTCGATCCTTCATATTTATGAGTGCAAAATCAAGCACAAAATTCTTCATTCATTCAATCCAATGTCCAAAGCCCTAGACTCATCGGATTTCCATGAAATAAGTCAATAACAGCATAATTCAACTAAAAAGTGTTCAATGGATCAATTTCCTCACAAAAAGCAAGCACAAAAATAAAAGAAGAGAAGAAAGAGAGGGATTGACTGACATAATACTTGATTACGAGGCGAGTGCGTCGCCTGAACTGCTGGCAAAGCTGCTTACGACGGTTGTTAGAAATGACGAACCTCTTTCTCACCGGGTGTTCTCTCCGATCTTGTGCATCTCGTCATCTACTATCCACCATCCGACTTGTCGTTGTCCTTCTTCATCTTCGTCGCACTTGAGAGGAGGAGGCAATCTGGAGGTCTCCGGGGGAAGACAACAAAGGCGGGGATGGAGAGGGAAGAGGGGGAGACAACAAAGAAGAAGACGACGGAGATGGAGGACGCTGGAGGAAGAGGCGAGGGTTTGGGAGGCGGAGGAGTGAACGGAGTTCTGTCGGGAAGAAAGTGAAAGGCAGATGAACATGAAGCTGTCGGGACTCAGGGAGTGAGAGAGTGAGGGCCAAAATCCTAACGAGAATATTTTAAGGGCGTTTATCGAATTTACACACAGAAAAGGGTCAATGGGCCTTAATGCCATGTTAGGCCAGAGAAGCCCAAAAGGGGTATCCGCTAGGACGGGAGAGAGGTTTAGCCATGTAAGGCTAGGAAGCTTGAATCTATTGACAAGACATGTGTCCATAAACTAGCTAGCTACATTTCTTCTATATTTATATTTCAAAATCAACTATCAATTTGAATTTACTTTTTTAAATAAAAAAACATGACTCATAGTCTACCATGCATGGGATTACGAGCGGCCACAAAAAATGCTACGCAACAGTCCTCGGAAGGCTCGCCTCGTCACTATTCCAGTCCCATCTTTAAGGCAAGAAGCAAAAAATGTTACCTTTGGATGGAATTCTGGAATTCCAAGTCTAAGCTCTGAGAAAAAATCCTTCTGAATTTCGTGATTTTCGGAGGATAATTGCTCGGATCAAAAGAAAAGAACAAAATCTAGTCACAAGAAGTATCGATAACAAAGATTGGAGGATAAGATTGACTCGAAATCTATGCCAAGGTTTTTGAATCTCAAATTTGATTATTCAATAGAAATAAAGGAGTTTCGATAACCTAAGATTCATGCCTAATAAATAGATAAAGCTATACACCATGTTGCTAGACAATCTATCTTTAAACCTAAAATTCTATCTTTAAGCTATAAAGCAAAATGTAATGCATAAAACACTAAAGTAATCTAACAAAGTTCCTAAGATAGGCTAATGATGGATAAAATAACATAAAAACATGGATAGATCATCTCCCATGAAGACTGGGCCCACCAAGCCGACAAGGTGGCTCGCAAAATTGACTCATGTTCCCGAATTGACCTGCATCGATTAGGTCTTCCCAAGTCACTTTTCATACGGAATCAATATATATATCAAGGTAACTTCATGAACCAAAATATGGCCCACAAATTCATCAAAGTGCTCAGTGGAAACTCGAGCCCTAATTTAGTATGGCTTGCCGAAGTACGCGAACGATTATGGTTGGGTGGGCTTTTATTTGACTTTGTCTCTGATTTTTTGTAGGCTTTATTAGACCATAGAATAGCCCATATGATCCAAATATAGAGCAGGAAAACTTCATTGGTGTTTGATGGACTTTCTAGCCCAATTTGGGGCTCGTAGAGACGTATCAGAAGGTTGCTTGCATGGATGCACTTCCGAGTCTTCCATTTTCCATCATTCTCCCCTTATTTGATTTGAATCATCCTCGATTCAACGTGTTGGAAGCCAAGTTCGTTTGGAGAGCCGTGTTGTCGTAAATACGCACCTTAAGAACTCGTTATTCTTCTTTCTCAAGAGGCAAAACGGGCCTCTTTTCCCTTAAACCTTATGCATTGAGGGATGAGGGGTTATGGGGCGTGTTTTTGAAGTAGGAACAACTTGCAAATTTTTAGATGCAAGTGGTGTGGCTAGAGGTGGTGTTGTTGGCGTTTTGGGGGCGGTGACGGTCTTGGTGTGATTGGCGTTGCATTGGCTTTCTTCTTCCTCCAACTTCTTAGCAAGAAGGTTGTTTTTAGAAACAAGATCCTTCAATGTAGAATTTGGGGACAAGGAAAGAGGAGTATACTTCATGCCCTTAAACAATAAAGGGTATCGAATGCGGCCACCATCATATTTGACCTTGTTGTCCATTAGCCAAGGACTACCTAAGAGTATGTGGGTGACATCCATATACACTATATCACATAGGACACTATATAGAATAGGACCTATGTGAAGAGTGGCTAAGCATTGTGTATGTACCATAGCGCCGCAAAGGTCGTAAGGATTAGGTGTGGCATGGTCTCTAGATTGGGATGTTTGATCACCTTCTTGTTGATGAAGTTGTGTGTGCATTTTCTATCAATAATGATGTCGAAGCCCACATCTCATGCCATGTTTATGAATCATTGATGTTGGAACCACGTTGCATCGGTGTCATGTACCTTAAAGTTGTCCTTTGTGTAGTTCATGGCCTTGAACATGCACGTCAAGGCCTCTTGTTCCTTGTTAAGGCTCACCATCTCCTTATAAGTGTATTCCTCCTAGATAATCATCATCACAAATATGGAAAGTCTTGCCTTTCAACCCGTAAATGTGATACCAAATGATATGTGACGATCGTAGGAAGGATTGCCTCATCACTGTTTATGTCCCGCCTTTAAGGAATGATGCAAACAATGTTATTATTTTATGAAATTATGGAATTCCAATTTTTAGTATTTCATAAACAATTCCTCAAAATTTTCGTGATTGTGGAGGAAAATTGCTTGGTCAAAAGAAAAGAACAACATCTAGCCGCTAGAATGCTTAGTAACAAAGGTTGGAGGATAAGATAGATTCGAAACTTATTCCTGTAATGACCCTAAAAAATTGTAATTCTTATAAGAATTTTTTTTCCCTTTGATAATAAACATAAATTATAGAATTTATTTTATTTTAAAAGAAATAAAAGTTAAACAATATTATAATTGTATTGTTAAATTATATCTTGTAATAAATGTGAGACATATGTATATAAGTGGATAAAAAAAAATTGTTTTATAATTATGTTTGTCCAACATACAATTTGGTAAATGAAATTGGGTAAAATATTTACGTTTTGAAAATTTTTAATTAAATTTTGATTAATTAAGAATGAAAGCGCCAAAAATAAGGGTCTATTTAAATTACGCATTATCAAGCATTATCACACATTATAATGAAAGATATAATACAAAATTAAATTAAATCTTGCATTATAGTGGGCATAATCCAAACATACCCTAAGAAAGTTTGGAGGAAAGTTTGAAAAGTATCATGATTAGGAGTGATACGTGTTGTAGTATCTGATAACGAGGGTCAAAATTGTAATTATCTAAAAATGAATTGAGCTGCGACTGTTCTTCTACACCGAACCTTGGTTGGGGGAAATTCAAATTCCAAATTCGAGTTCCATAGATCAAATTAATCGTTTCCGTTAAATCCGAAATATTACGCATACCTACAAAATCTATCCAGTTACCGAATTAATTAACCCCAATAGATGATCCGATTCATTCGAGAAGGTTGAATGTATTTGGTTGAATGTACAAGTTAAATTAGGAGATTTAGTCTCTTTCGTTTCTGTTTTGAGATTACATTTGAGCTAAAGGATCAACCAATCAGCCCATACTATCGATCTTCAAGCTTCCCCTATAAATTGGACTCGAGTTCTAGCTTAATTCACCATGCTAAATCCGAGAATCCACCATTGAAGTACTTGAAAGTTCAAGCTGCTGTTTAGCCTTATCGAATTATCCCGGTCTTTTTCTTCCAAAAATGAGTTCATAGTCATCTACGTTACCCTTGAATTAGTGGAGTTTGATATATAATTTGTCCCAATCCATCTTGAAACCATCTTGATTTTAATCCCTAAAGATACTATCCTTGTTCACTATTTTAATCCCTAAAGATACTATCCTTGTTCACTATTTTAATCCCTAAAGATACTATCCTTGTTCACTATTTTAATCCCTAAAGATACTATCCTTGTTCACTATTTTCTTGCCAAGAAACGAAGTTGGTTTCCTTGCGACTTTGGAGCAGCCATTCACTACCTTACATCACCTTCTTCCAACACCCACCACCACGAACCACTACCTGATGTCACCATGAGTCCATACAAACCATAAGGAAACCGATTAGGGTCCATCCGTTATAAGTTATAACACACAAGTTCTCAAACACAAAATAGAAATATTTATCCCAATTTAATTAGAACAACTAAATAACTGTCAATTAAGGAAAATACGAAATAAATACAACAACGAACCGCTACTTGTCTTAAGTCGTTTTGTCGAAAAACTACATGTCGACGTGTGAGAGAGGATCGATTGTAGTCGACGAATTGGATTCCTGATTCGTCTCCATTTCCAATAGCGATTTCGAGACGTACCTAATTGACACAAAATAAATTATAATTAGATAATTTATTCATAAACGGAAATTGAACGTTACTCGTATCGATTACGATTTAAATTGATTTAAGCTTAGCTAAATTCATTGTCAGATAACATTATGATTATTTCCATTAATCATAAATCAACAACTTAATTAAATTAAATTGATCAAAATTATACTATTTCAACCCTTATTAATAAATGTAATTATTTATAAACTATATAAGCACATTTTATAATTGAATTACCTTATTAGGTAATTTTAAAACCTTAATTAAAATGAGAAGAATCCCCCAATAATCCCATTTTCATAACCCCCTTCCAAAAATGCACCCTTTCATTAATATTTTTAAAAAGTTTATTTATTTACATTTTAATGACTAAACTACCCTTAATTTAATTAACCTAATTGTAATCTTCTACGTATTCTTCCAATTGTCTCTTACACGATAGTCTCCATTCTCCACAGTTATTCGTGTTCCGCCGATACGGCTCCATTGCTCCGCCGATCGTGGTCCACCGTACTATTCCGCCGTCGTCTCCGTCGCTTCTTATATGTGTTCGTACCTTTGTATGTGTTTGTTCTGATCTCGTATGTGTTCCTATGTAGAAGAAGAGTAAGTAACGGATTAATTATCAGATTACTGATTCAAATGTTGAATCTAGACTTGATTTCCGTAGAAAACCAAGCAATTATGTACGTAACCTCTTTGGGTCTAGACTTGCTGATTCTAATTCTTATTCAAATTCTTAGTGGTAATCATCTAGTCCATTTATAAAAGTAATTATGACTTATTTCCATAGAAAACGAAGCAATTATGTACGTAGTCTACTAAATAAGTGCATCAACAAATTTTTAAGCAACTTGTAGATTTTATGTAGATGAGGAAAAACCCAGTTGTAGATTGGATTAGGAAAAACCCATCACGTAGATTTTAGTGTAAAGTAATTTAGGTATATAAAGTTTTTATGTAGATGAGATTTTATGTAGATGAGATTATACACTTTTAGTGTAAAGTAGAGTACAGTAAGTAAGCTCAAGTACACGGATTTTTCGTGTAGATGAGATTTTATGTAGATGAGATTACAAACATGATGTTAGTGTAAAGTAATTAAGTCTACACGATTTTAGATGAGTTTTTTTTCCGCATAAACAAAATGTATACAAGTACACAAGTTTTTAGTCTAAAAATAGATTTTAGTGTAAAGTAAGGGTACACGATTTTAGTGCAAAGAAGTAGATGAGTTTTTTTCGCGTAGGTGAGTTAGATTACACGATTTTATGGGATTCTATGTAACATTGATTGATGTAAACTAAATTAGTGTAAACATAATATTCGTATATGCTTTGTGTAGAAAATATTGTGTGTATGCTTTTACATAATATTCTCATATGGCATATGATATTATATAAGTTTCGTGTAAGTTGCTATATAAGTTCGTGTAAGTTACTATATAATATTCCTGTATGCTATTAAATAAGTTTCATGTAATCTACTATTTAAGTTTGTATAAGCTTCTACATAGTATTCGTGTATGCTATTATATAAGCCAACATTTACAACATTTATAGTAGGTTACACTAGTTAACTTACACTATTAATTAGTGTAACCTATTACAAAATAGATCACTAATGGCTTACACTAAATAGCTTACTACAAACTTTTCATGTAAGCTAATTTCGTGTAACCTATATTCTGTGTAAGCTACATACTTTCGTGAATTTCGTGGAAGCTATTACAAAATTTAATGTAAAGACTACCATGGGTTACACGACAAATTTTCATGTAGGCTAATTTATGGTTCTCATGTATGTTTTTCTTATGTATGCTACCTGATTTCATGTAACCCTTATTTCGTGTAGTTCGTGTAAGATATTACAACATTTAATGTAAAGTCATGGAGTTTGGGTAAGCTAATACCTAATTTTGGTCTTACACTAATTCGTGTAACCTACTATAAAATAGTTTACTAATGGCTTACACTAAATAGCTTATTACAAAATTTCATGTATGTCTTTCTTGTGTAGAAAACCTAATTCCGTGTAAGCTACATACTTTCATAAATTTCGTGGAAGCTATTACAAAATTTAATGTAAAGACTACCATGGGTTACACGACCAATCTTCATGTAGGCTAATTCGTGTTTCTCATGTATGTTTTTCTTATGTATGCTACCTGATTTCGTGTAACCCTTATTTCGTGTAGTTCATGTAAGATAATACAACATTTAATGTAAAGTCGTGCACTTCATGTAAGATATTACACAAAATACTATAATGTTACATAAAAAATTCTTCGTGTAGGCTAATTCGTGGTTTATATGTATGTTTTCATTGTGTATGTTACCTAATTCCGTGTAACCCTTATTTTGTGTAATTCGCGTAAAACATGCATATACATTTAATGTAAAGTCTACCATGGAGTTCGTGTAAGCGAATACCTAAATTTGAGTTACACAAAATACTATAATGTTACATAAAAAAACTTCGTGTAGGCTAAATTAGGTTGTATTTACATAAAATAATATGATTCATGTAGGCATATGACACCACACAAATTCTTCATGTAGGCTAATTATTTCGTGTAGCAGTTACGGTGGCAGTTTGAGGCGCAGGGTGGAGGCTGCATAAACCTTTTCAATAGGTCTTACACTAATACAGTGGCAGTTTTTTGGAACTCCCTATTGTGTTTTCTCTCTTGCAGGAGTTTGCGGATGTCATGCTAGATGACATTCCCCCAAGTCTTCCCCCTATCCGTGGAATTGAGCACCAGATCGATCTCATCCCCGGAGCTTCTTTGCCCAACCGAGCTGCTTATCGCACTAGCCCGGAAGAGACGAAGGAACTTCAGAGGCAGGTCCAGGAGTTGATGGACAAAGGCTATGTCAGAGAGAGCCTGAGTCCCTATGCCGTTCCAGTTATTCTGGTTCCGAAGAAGGACGGTACCTGGCGTATGTGCGTCGATTGTCGGGCGATCAACCAGATTACGGTCAAGTACCGTCACCCTATTCCCCGCCTTGATGACATGTTGGATGAGTTACATGGAGCCACCCTCTTCTCCAAGATCGATCTTCGCAGTGGCTACCACCAGATTCGGATGAAGGAAGGCGACGAGTGGAAGACGGCGTTCAAGACGAAGTACGGCCTCTACGAGTGGCTCATGATGCCTTTCGGTCTCACGAATGCTCCGAGTACTTTCATGCGGCTAATGAACCACGTCCTTCGCCGTTTTCTAGGTAAGTTCATCATTGTGTACTTTGATGATATTCTGGTGTACTCACGTTGCTTGCAGGATGATGCATTCCTACTAGGATTGAAAGGATCTCAGATCTTGTTTGGGAAGTCGCACGCGTCTTGCTGGAGGATGATAGGGTGGAACGCGGGCTTTGGAAGGCGGCAGCGGAGGAGAACGACTCGAAAGAGATCGAGTTCTTGGCCATAGCGTCGGCAGCGGAGGGATAATCTCGATGAAGATCGAGTGGTGGTCGTAGCGTCGGCGGCGGAGGAAGGGGTTAAGAAGACAGAGAGTGTTTGACGTTCGATCAAAGGGGATAAGGCAAATGGCTCTCAATACTCAAGCTTTGATTAAAAATGAACATAACCTAATACAAAAGAACGAGTTGTCCTTTTATGCTAGGTCGCGGGACTCGGATGGGCCGAGTCTCGATTAGTGGGCCGGCCCATGCGACATGCGGGGAGCACACGCCCCAAAAAGAAATAAAAACATTAATGTCTCAAGAGATTACATTCTGTTCAAAAAGAGCGCGTTCATTGGATGGTGGAGAGAAGACAGACAGAGAACGCGTTCTCTGGGCTTGGTTGAAGACGCTTCAAAGAGAACGCGGTCTCTTGGGTGCCTTGGCTCTGGACGACGCGAGAGACCAAGGATTGCGTCGCGTTGGCGATGGCTTTAGCGCGTGCTCTTGTGATTGGCCCGTCTGAGCGAATGCTCATAGCCTCTTCTTCCTCAGAGGCATTCATGGTGGGCAGGGGCGCATCACCCTCCCCCACTTGGCTGTGAAGCATCCCCGCTTCACCTTCATCGAACTCAGGCTCCACATAAGGCTCCAAGTCGGCGACATTGAAGGTCGCATGGACACCATAGTCTGGTGGCAGCGCGATCTCGTATGCGTTGTCCCCAATGGCCTTCACAACTTGAAAAGGGCCATCACCACAGGGGGCCAGCTTGGATTTGCGTTTTGTTGGGAAGCGGCCTTTGCAAAGGTGCACCCACACTAAGTCTCCTGGGGCAAATATAACGCGGCGGCGCCCACGGTTGTGTTGTGTGGCATACTGTTCATCATGACGCTCTAGCTGTGCTCGCGTTCTTTGGTGCAACTCCTGGATCATCGCGGCGCGGTTGGCCGCGGTGGGGTGCTCATTATTCTTCAGTGGACGCGGTAGCATGTCCAGCGGAGTCAATGGGTTGCGTCCATACACCACTTCAAATGGAGTGAGCTTTGTTGCTGAGTGCCTGGACCTATTGTAAGAAAACTCAACAATGGCAAGTAAGTCCTCCCAACGTTTTGGGTTGGATTTGAGCATGTTCCTAAGCAGGGCTCCTAAGGTTCGATTGGTCACCTCAGTTTGACCATCAGTTTGGGGGTGATAGCTAGTGGAGTATAAAAGTTTGGTTCCCAACTTCCCCCAAAGTGTTCTCCAGAAAATTCCTACAAATTTTGTATCACGATCACTCACTACAGTGCACGGTATCCCATGTAAATGAACCACGTTGTCAAAGAACAACGCGGCGATCTCACTGGCAGTGTGTGTGGTCTTGCACGCGATGAAATGGGCCATTTTGGAAAACCGGTCTACAACTACAAAGATAGAATCCTTACCTTGGCGAGAGAGAGGTAAACCTGTGATAAAGTCCATAGACAAATCTTCCCAAGGGCCTAAGGGGATAGGTAGAGGCGTGTAGAGACCATAGGGATGGGAAGTAGATTTGGCGCGTTGACATGTGACACAACTGGTGCAATAGCGCGTCACCTGGGTGGTCATACACGGCCAAAATAAATGCTCGCGAAGAGCAGCTAATGTCTTGGTGACCCCAAAATGACCGCGTCCTTCATGGGCTTCTTGGATGAGGAGTTTCCTAATTGGGGAGCTAGGAATGCACAAACGGACTGCTTTGTAAAGGTAACCCTCATGGAAGAAGTAGGTTTCAAACTCGCGGTCCCTAAGGCATTGTTCAAAATTGGCTTAAAGAAAGGATCAAGCAGATATAAATCCTTAATCAGTGTGAAGCCAAGAAGTTTAGATTGAAGATGAGTAAGGAGAACATACCTGCGAGAAAGGGCGTCGGCGACCACATTCTCCTTACCTTTTTTATGCACCACCACGTAAGGAAAGGTTTCCATAAATTCCACCCAGCGAGCATGGCGGCGGCTCAGGTGTGCTTGACTCTTTAGATAGCTGATGGCCGTGTGGTCCGAATGGATCACGAACTCGCGTGGCCACAGGTAGTGCTGCCATGTCTTCAGGACATGAACTAGCGCGTAGAGCTCCTTGTCGTATGTGGGGTAATTCAAGGTGGCCCTAATGAGCTTCTCGCTAAAGAAAGCGATGGGCCGTTTCTCTTGGTGAAGCACTCCACCAATCGCCACATTGGACGCGTCACATTCCACTTCAAAGTGTTTGTTGAAGTCGGGGAGTTGTAGCAGTGGCGCATTGTATAGGGCTGCTTTTAACGCGTTGAATGCGTTGTTGTGTGATTCCTTCCAAATCACCGCGGTGCCCTTCTGATGTGCTCGTGCTTTCCGAATGCCAAGATTGACCCAAGTCGGTACTAGGATCCAGGACTCGTGCTCAGTGCTTCGGATTGACTCTAGCGATCGTTGTGGAACCCTTGGCGCGAAGCCTTGTTGAATTGCACGGATGATCGTTAGCAGCGCCGGGGTGAACAGTAACTTGTGAGGTTTACTGACACAGTCGATGTCCGAGACGAAGGCGAGGACAACGACGTTGGCAAGGGCGACAACGATAGTGATGACGAGTGGCGAAGGCGGAAGCGATGCGATGGTGACTGCCGTAGCGTCGGCTGCGGAGGACTCGAAGGATTCGAGTAGGGGGCATAGCATCGCCTGCGGAGGACTCGGAGGATTCGAGTAGGTGGCGTAGCGTCGCCAGCGGAAGATAGGGTTTTGATTAGTGTTTGACGTCAAAACTCGAAGAAGGGAGGAATTGCCTCAACCGAATAATTCAAGTCTAAATTCAACGTAAAAAGTCTAAGTAACAAATAAGCAAAGTATAAATAGGGCAGAACTCGGATGGGCCGAGTTATGCCTTGGGCTAGCCCAACTAACATAGTGAAGCACACGCCCAAAATGGAAAGTACTAAAAATAGGCTTACTAAAAATAGAAACTTCTAAAAGAGGAAATGTCTCATACAATCATCCAGAAACCATCTAAATAACCTCTAAGTCAAACGGCCCTTGCTTTGGGCGAGTGGGCCGACCTGGGCCTTCATTTGAAGGGCTAGCAGCGTGTTGTTCGACGCCAGGGAGGCTCGCTCGAGAAAAATGGGGCACACTTGGACCTTGATCTTCTGGAGGTGAATGCCAATGAATGGTCGATCCAGAATAGTCGTTGCTTGCTTGAGCCTCCGTTGTGCCTGTGATGGTGCATAGAAGATAAACGGCGGGCTTGGCGTCGTGGCTGCTGTGGCCGGCAATGGCGCGCGCGATGAAAGATTGACTTGCCTCCTGGATAGCCTTGGCTTGTGCGTGCGTCATGGGACCATGGCTTGGCAAAGTGAATGCTTCTTCTTCTTGTGTGGCATTGAAGGAAGGCGAGGGCACATCACCCTCCCCCCCTTGCGAGGGAAGCGTCCCCGCTTCCACAATATCTTCAAACTCCGGTGCATAGTATGGCGTGAGGTCAGCCACATTGAAGGTGGAATGCATGCCGAAATGACTTGGCAACTCAATTTGATAGGCGTTGTCGCCGATTGCCCTCAATACCCGGAAGGGGCCATCTCCTCTTGGCGAGAGCTTGGATTTCCTTAGGCCCGGAAACCTGTCCTTCCTCAAATGGACCCAGACCATGTCCCCTGGTGCAAACACAAGCCTGCGCCGGCCAGAATCGCGGAGCGCCTTGTATTGGTCCGTTCGGTGCTGTAGTTGGGCACGCGTCCGGCGGTGGAGCTCTCGGATGTGTTCGGCGCGAGCGGCGGCGCCCACATGCTCTCCATCCCTCAATGGCTTCGGTGACATGTCTAAGGGTGTCAAGGGGTTGAGACCATAGACGACTTCAAAGGGGGTGAGCCGCGTCGCCGTGTGCCTGGACCTGTTATAACAAAACTCAACAAATGGAAGTAAGTCCTCCCAACGCCTGGGATTGGCCTTGAGCATTGTCCTAAGGAGGGCGCCTAAGGTCCTATTGGTTACCTCGGTTTGGCCATCGGTTTGCGGATGGTAGCTAGTGGAGAATAAGATCTTGGTACCTAGCTTTCCCCAAAGAGTTCTCCAAAAATTTCCAATAAACTTGGAGTCACGGTCACTCACTATCGTCCTAGGGACGCCATGTAGCGTAACCACATTCTCAAAAAACAACTCGGCTATGTCACTAGCACTATGTGTGGTTCGGAAAGGGACAAAATGGGCCATCTTGGAAAAGCGATCCACAATCACAAAAATAGAATCACGGCCCTTCCTAGATTTGGGTAAACCGGTGATAAAGTCCATGGATAAATCCTCCCAAGGGACGTGGGGTATAGGCAAGGGTGTGTACAATCCACTAGGGGTAGACTTGGCTTTTCCTCTTTGGCAACTAACACAACTCCTACAATACCTCAAAACTTGATTCGCCATCTTGGGCCAAAAGAAGTGTTCCCTCAAAGCCGCAAGGGTCTTAACAAGCCCAAAATGCCCTCGGCCATCATGAGCCTCCTGAATCAAAAGGTGCCTAATGGGAGAGCTAGGGATGCACAAACGACCTTGCTTATAAAGGAACCCTTCATCAATAAAATAGCCCTCATGCTCACGGCTTTCTAAACATCTCTCGAAGATAGGTTTAAAAAATGCATCAATCAAATACAAATCTTTAATTAAAGCAAATCCTAAAACCTTAGTTTGTAGATGAGTTGGAAGCACATACCTCCTAGACAAGGCGTCGGCCACAACATTTTCCTTCCCTTTTTTGTGCACAACAACGTAGGGAAAGGTCTCTAGAAACTCAAGCCAACAAGCATGCCTACGGTTGAGGGTGGACTGATTCTTCAAGAAGCTCAAAGCCACATGATCCGAGTGGATAATGAACTCCCGGGGCCACAAATAGTGCTGCCATGTCTTAAGCACACAGATGAAAGCAAAGAGCTCCTTGTCGTAGGTCAAATAGTTGAGAGTGGTGCCGGCCAACTTCTCACTGAAATATGCTATGGGGCGGCCTTCTTGATGGAGCACCCCGCCAATACCAATATCCTAAGCATCACACTCGACCTCAAAAGGCTTGTTGAAGTCCGGCAATTGAAGCAACGGCGCATGTGTCAAGGCATGCTTCAAGGCCTTGAAGGCCTCCTCATGTCTTGGCTTCCAATCCACCACGGCTCCCTTCTTGGTGAGCTCGTGAAGGGGCACGGCAATGGAGCTAAAGTTCTTCATAAAACGCCGATAGAAACCAGCGAGGCCGAGGAAGGAGCGGACCATAGTCGGCGTCGTGGGCATGGGCCAGTCTTGGATGGCCTTGATCTTGGCCTCATCCACGCGCAAGCCGTCGCTGGACACCACAAAGCCGAGGAAGTCCGTCTTGTCCTCGCAAAAGGAGCACTTGGCTAGGTTGGCGTAAAGCTTCTCTCGGCGTAGCCTCTCGAACACTTGGCGCAAGTGGCCAACATGATCCTCCATAGAACGAGAAAACACCAAAATGTCATCAAAATAAACTACTATAAACCTACCAAGGAAGTCGTGGAAGACGTGGTTCATGAGCCGCATGAAGGTGCTCGGAGCATTGGTGAGGCCAAAGGGCATGACGAGCCACTCATACAGCCCATACTTTGTCTTGAAGGCCGTCTTCCACTCGTCACCGTCCTTCATCCTTATTTGATGGTAGCCACTCCGAAGATCTATCTTGGAAAAGATGGTGGCGCCATGCAACTCATCCAGCATATCATCTAGGCGCGGGATTGGGTGCCTATATTTCACCGTGATTTGATTAATGGCACGACAATCCATGCACATACGCCAGGACCCATATTTCTTGGGCACCAAAATGACTGGCACGGCACAGGGGCTGAGGCTCTCTCGGACATAGCCTCGGTCAAGCAAATCTTACACCTGCCTTTACAACTCCTTGGTCTCCTCAGGGCCTGCCTTGTAAGCAGCTCTATTGGGCAGGGAGGCCCCGGGGAGTACGTCAATCTGATGCTCAATGCCGCGGACTGGGGGAAGGCCGCTAGGCAACTCATCGGGCGCAACATCGGCAAACTCAAGCAACAAGCTGGCAATGGAAGGCGGCAAGGCAGCACTCTCGGCCTGGACAGTGGCACACATGGGCACAAGCAAGAAACAAGGTAACTGTCCCTTCATGGCGCCCGTCATGGCGCTGGGCCATGCCATAAGCACTCGGTGCTCACATTTGCCTTGTAGTGAAGGCGATCTGGAGGCTCGGGAAGGCGCCGCAGGCACGGCTTTAGAGTCGGGCCCAAAATGACCTGTGCCACCAGAAAATGGGGTAGGGCCTGCAGAAAGTCCATCGGGCCGCGATTGTGCCGGTGATAGTGGCCCCGGAGCGGTGTTGCTCAGCCGAAGTTGTTGTTGAGGCAGGCCCCCTTAGGCACCAGCCTTTCTGGACCCTGTTCCAGCTCCAGGAACAGTATGGCCGGGGTTTTCCTTCGAACGCCTTAGAGGGCCTTTTGGTGCCATGGTCTCGGCCTTTTGTGCCTCGTCAATGGCACGTTGCCTATCTCGCTCCACCTAATCCTGCAAAATCTCATGGGGCGACATGGGTAAGAGGATGACGCGTTTCCCATGGTAAGTAAACACATATGTGTTTAAATAGCCATCGTGGAGCACGCGCCGGTCGAATTGCCATGGACGCCCAAGCAACAAGTGTGTGGCGTCCATTGCAACCACGTCACAAAGTATAGAATCATGGTATTGCCCAATAGAAAATGAAATCATACACTGGCGAGACACCATGTTACCTGGAGAGGAGGAAATCCACTGGAGACCATACGGCTGAGGGTGGGGAGTGGTCGCCAAATTGAAGTGCTGGACCACTTTGGAGTTGATGATGTTGCAACAACTTCCACCGTCCACAATAACACTCAAGGTCGCCGTTTTCATCACGGCCCTGGTATGGAAAAGATTTTCCCTTTGATCGGCGAGGGAAGTGTCTTTCACCGTGAGGACGCGCCTAGTGACAAGGCTTAGGGGTGTGCCCGCGGACATGTCAGCGGCATAGCAGTCATAGGACTCTTCCTCGGCATCCACAGCAGTGTGTACAATAGCTTGGGCCTCATCGAAGTCATCCTCGAATGACTCATAGCCATCGCCTGTGGCCGAGAAGAGAACGCGCTTGGCGTTTGGGAAATTTCGTTGGACATGCCCTCGGCCACCACAGCGGTAGCACTCCGTGTCGCGCGCGTGATCGGTGGTGGGCGCGCCTTCTGCCGTGGCCTTGGGCCCTCGCGTTGCCGATTGTGTCGGCGCTTGGCGAGCGGGCTTGCTTTGGCTCGAGCCGGAGATACCTACAGGCTTGTCACGCACATTAGAAGAAACCAAACCACTAGAAGAGGAGTCATACCTGCGTGGGGTATATGAGCCATAGGGGGCTTGGCGGCGGCGAGCCTGCTGCTCGTGGATCCTCATGGCCGTGTGCATCAAAGTGTTGAGGTCCTTGATTGGCAAGACCTCGAGTTGATCCCGGATGTTGATGTTGAGGCCGCTCAAAAATTTTGTTCGCATGCTGGAGGGGGCGACATTTATCCCGGCTTTGTAGTACATATCCTCCAACTTTGAGAAGAACTCTAATGGCGTGAGGGACCCTTGGCGAGCCATGGCGATCTCTATCCGCATCTTGTTCTTGTAGTCGGCAGACACGTACTTTTGTGTCATGATGTGCCTCAACTGGTGCCATTCGGTAATGGGCATCAAACGGCGCCTCAAGCGATCATCAACCACGCGGTGCCACCACACACGCGCGGCGTCACGAAATTGAAGGGTGGCCGCGTACACATAATCATGCGGCGGCACCTGTGTGTACTGGAGAGCGTACTCCGTTGTCTGCCACCACTCAAGAAACAAGGCAGGGTCATATAAACCATGAAAAGTTTTGAGCTTTACCTTTATATCGACGTGGTTGAGCCGAGGCGCGGTGGCTCCTGGCCGTAAGGGTGCTAACTGAGGCGGAGGAAGGTCCACGTACGCCGGAGGCTGCAGAGGAGACTGTCGTCCCTGAGCATAGTGGTCACGCCTTGGGACATGGCTGCGGCCCTGCCGTGGGCCTTGGTAGCCGGCGTTGTTGTACTCCTCATTGGCGCGATCAAGGCGTGGGCCAGGAAACTGAGCCCTATTCTGGCGGCCAACTCTTTGTTGCATGTGCCTTCCATCGAGCCCTGCTGCGCCGTGGGCAACATACTGCGCCGGTTGTTGCTTGTGCATGAGCAAAGGCGCCGGAATCCAGTCGGCGGGATTGTCCTACAGTTCAATAGGGTCAGCCAAAGGGGGGTGAAAATTACCTGGATTGAGTTGATCGGCGTCTTCAAGCTCCTCATCATCGAATTCATCAAAGTCGTCGTAGAGAGGAGTCGCCGAGAAGTAACCTTCGGAGCCGTAGTGAGGTGTGTGATCACTTTGATGGTGTAAGTGATCCTCCACGTGAAAGGAAGTGTTGTCTCATCCAGTGGCCAGGGGAGCCGAATGAGTGCCTCACGTTGCTCGTGTGCGCCGTCGCCGTGGACTTGAGAGATGTTCGTGTCGGCCATCGTGGCCGGTCGTCGGCGCAGCCAGCGGCGCGAGGTGGCTTTGGTTACCATTGGGATTGTACCTGTCATCAAAGACTAGAGGAGAAACGTCAAGACCGTGGGCGGTGAAATCGCCGTCTGCCTCCGTGTGGCCAAATGCCGGGGATTATTATTGCGCTTGCCACGACTCGATGACCGAGTGAATGCGGTTCAACTGAGGCTGGACATGGGAGGTCGAAGGCATGACCCCCTTTCCTTTGTCTTGGCGGGCCACAGAAGGCGTGGCGACTTGTCCGGTGACAAGGCCACCGGTGTCAACTTCAAACGCCGTGGCCGGTTGGGGAACCTCCTTAGCTTGGTATTGTGCCAAGAGCCTTCATAGCTCCAGGATCTGTTGTTGTGCCGCCGGGAGATCGGCGGGTGGCTCTTTGGTAGCCATGGTTGGCGGCGGTGTTTGAGAAGTAGAAGCCGTAGGCGCCACTTGCTCTGCGTGCGCGTCGACACCGTGAGTCCCAGTGTAGCTACCGATTTGGATGTGTCCTGACATCATAAACACAAACACAAAAAGAAAACACAAGAAACAAAGGAAACGAAGTGCTCACAATCAAAAGTTCGTTAGGGTTTTTGGTTGGTTGCCGAGAGGGCGACTAGGTTAACTTGGTGATTCACGTAAGAAATTCAAGAAATTGAAACCTAGAAATCCGAACAAACAAACAACCAATTAGCAACCACGTACCAAGTTTGTGAAGCGGGGAGGTTTAGAGATGAGCCTAGGCCGTGAGGAAAAGCTAACCCTTCTTCTTCTTTTTTTGAATTCGGCTTCGTTTTTTTTTTTTTTTTTTTTTTGGAATCAAATGCGAGATCTTAGATGGAGATCTCAGATAAGATAGTAGAAGATTTGTGGAGAAATAAAAATAAGGGAAGCAAATAAAATAAAAATAACGGCGTAAGTAACTAATTGGAGAGAGAGAGACGTGAGATTTGGAGAGAGAGAGATCCCGGATTTGGAGAGAGAAAATCCTTGAGATTTGATTATTGATTTAGGTAACTAATTAGGTGCGTGCGAATCCAAATTTTAAGGAAACAATTCCGAAAATCACTCTAGCAAATCACCAAAATCACGTAGGGTTAATTTTTTTTTTTTGTAGTAACTCGGCCAACCACGTGGATTGTATGAACCGAAAGCTTGAAGTAACAATAACAATGGCGGACAAAGGAAAAAAAAATTGTGATTTTTGCGGAAGGAAGTTGGGGGCTATTGTATGAAATAAACGAACTAGAGACAAAAGCACTTACGAGACCAAAGGCTCTGATGCCAGTTGATGTGCTCGTGCTTTCCGAATGCCAAGATTGACCCAAGTCGGCACTAGGATCCAGGACTCGTGCTCAGTGCTTCGGATTGACTCTAGCGATCGCTGTGGAACCCTTGGCACGAAGCCTTGTTGAATTGCACGGATGATCGTTAGCAGTGCCGGGGTGAACAGTAACTTGTGAGGTTTACTGACACGGTCGATTTCCGAGACAAAGGCGAGGACAACGACGTTGGCAAGGGCGAGGGCGACAACGATAGTGATGGCGAGTGGCAAAGGCGGAAGTGATGCGATGGTGACTGCCGTAGCGTCGGCTGCGGAGGACTCGAAGGATTCGAGTAGGGGGCATAGCGTCGCCTGCGGAGGACTCGGAGGATTCGAGTAGGTGGCGTAGCGTCGCCGGCAGAAGATAGGGTTTTGATTAGTGTTTGACGTCAAAACTCGAAGAAGGGAGGAATTGCCTCAACCGAATAATTCAAGTCTAAATTCAACGTAAAAAGTCTAAGTAACAAATAAGCAAAGTATAAATAGGGCAGAACTCGGATGGGCCGAGTTATGCCTTCGGCTAGCCCAACTAACATAGTTAAGCACACGCCCAAAATGGAAAGTACTAAAAAATAGGCTTACTAAAAATAGAAACTTCTAAAAGAGGAAATGTCTCATACAATCATCCAGAAACCATCTAAATAACCTCTAAGTCAAACGGGCCTTGCTTTGGGCGAGTGGGCCGACCTGGGCCTTCATTTGAAGGGCTAGCAGCGTGCTGTTCGGCGCCAGAGAGGCTCGCTCGAGCAAAATGGGGAACACTTGGACCTTGATCTTCTGGAGGTGAATGCCAATGAATGGTCGAGCCAGAATAGTCGTTTCTTGCTTGAGCCTCCGTTGTGCATGTGATGGTGCATAGAAGATAAACGGCGGGCTCGGCGTCGTGGCTGCTGTGGCCGGCAATGGCGCGCGTGATGAAAGATTGGCTTGCCTCCTGGATAGCCTTGGCTTGTGCGCGCGTCATGGGACCATGGCTTGGCAAAGTGAATGCTTCTTCTTCTTGTGTGGCATTGAAGGAAGGCGAGGGCACATCACCTTCTTTGTGAGTTCATGTAATGGCGCGGCGATGGAGCTAAAGTGGGGAACAAAATGCCTGAAGAAGCCAACCAAGCCAAGGAAGCTTCTAACCATTGTTGGCATTGTGGGTGTTGGCCAATCTCTAATGGCCTTCACTTTCTCCTCATCAACGCGTAGTCCTTCCTTGGAGACCACGTAGCCTAGGAAGTTTGTAGTGTCGGAGGCAAAGCGACACTTGCCAAGGTTGGCATACAAATGTTCTCGTTTCAAGCAATCTAACACAAGCCTAAGGTGCTGTGTAATACCCCTCATTTTAGTAAAGAGTATTTGGTAAGTTTTCCAAACACTCGAATTGTAGTCGAATTATTTTCAGAGAAATTCAGACTTTCTGTTAAATACTTGATCTCTGTAAAAATTCATTGAGTGGAATAAAATACATTCGACGTA
The DNA here is from genome assembly GCA_027886185.1 of Rheum nobile. Taxonomy (NCBI): domain Eukaryota; kingdom Viridiplantae; phylum Streptophyta; class Magnoliopsida; order Caryophyllales; family Polygonaceae; genus Rheum; species Rheum nobile. The sequence continues at coordinate 5,893,112 of WOAB01000163.1, forward strand.
TTTTGGGGCTTAGAATATTTGTTCGGATACGAATATCTTTAAACCGGGGTTAAAACCCATACCCATAATTCTTCTCGAACAAAAGTGGGCAAAAGGCACAAAATTTGCCTTGACCACACCCGCGGTCGGAATTGGTCGCCACCGCACCCCGCCGTGAGACCCACTGCACCCGCACCGTCATGATTTCTTTTCTGCTCAGTCGAACTTCGCGTGAGCTACTTGCCGATCTTGTCGGGGCTGAAGCGGTGAGGCGGTGGGGGAGGTGCCAGCTGAGCTCCTTGCTTGTCCTATAAAAGGAGGAGGCTTGGAGGAGGAAGACATCTCAATCTCTCTCTCTCCAATCTCTCTCTCTCGTTCCATTGTCGCTGGAGTTGCAAGCTTTCGCCGGAGTTCTTCAAGGTCGTCGCCGGAGCTACCATAGGAGGAGGAGGTGCCCTGAAGGTGGTGTTTGGTGGCCCAAGGATTTTGGAAGTCGAAGCCAATCCAAATCGAGCCCAATGCATCGTCCCCGGTAAGATCTCGTCTTCGTCCCCGATGACTGCATTTGTGACCGCACCCGCGGCAGGGCCACCGCACCCGCGGTGTGCCTTGGCGATTGTGGGTGTGGCCTTGGGTTTTGTGATTTCGATCGGGACTTTGTTCCTTCGATTTCATTCGGCTTTCTTTAGATTCGTACTGTTACTGTCGAATCTAACTTTGGGTTTCGTTGTGGGTCATTCCGTAGGAAATTATAATCCGAGTTCTTCCTCGTTTCGGACCCGGACGGTGTCATCTGGGGGCCAGTATGTATGCAAGTTTTATCTGCATAGCCATGGCTCCATACGATATTATTCTCGGTATGGATTGGCTGGCGCGTCATGGGGCGGTAATCGATTTCAGCTCAAGGACTATGACGGTGTCATCTGGGGGCCAGTATGTATGCAAGTTTAAGGGTCGGAATGACGCTGATAATGGCAGGCTTATCAATGCAATGGCTGCGTTTAAGCTACTTCGACAAGGATGTGTCGGGTACCTGTGCTATCTGGACAAGCCCAAGAAAGATGAACCTTCAATTCCTGATATTCCGGTTGTTTGTGAATATCTGGATGTCTTTCCGGAGGAGATTTCTGGTTTACCCCCGTATCGTGACGTAGAGTTTACTATCAATCTCGAGCCTGATACTGCGCCGATCTCTAAAGCACCTTACCGGATGGCTCCTCCTGAGATGCAAGAGTTGAAGAAGCAACTCGAAGATCTTCTTGAGAAGGGTTATATAAGGCCGAGTGCATCGCCCTGGGGTGCTCCGGTCTTGTTCGTCAAGAAGAAGGATGGATCGTTCCGACTTTGTATCGACTATCGTGAGTTGAATAAGGTCACGATCAAGAATAAGTATCCGTTGCCGAGGATTGATGATCTGTTGGATCAACTGTAGGGGGCAAAGGTCTTTTCCAAAATCGATCTGAGGTCTGGTTACCATCAGCTCAGGATTCGTGAGGAGGATATTCCGAGGACTGCGTTCTGGACGAGATATGGTCACTACGAGTTCGTAGTCATGCCATTTAGACTTACTAATGCTCCAGCAGTCTTCATGGATCTGATGCATCGATGTTTCCACCAATACTTGGATAAGTTCGTAGTGGTCTTCATCGACGACATTTTGATCTATTCCCCGAGTAAGGAGGTTCACGAGGAACATCTTTGGATTACTTTGTCAATCCTTAGACAAAATCAGTTGTACGCAAAGTTGTCTAAGTGTGACTTTTGGATCAAGGAAGTGGCTTTCTTAGGCCATGTGATCAATGAGAATGGGGTTATGGTTGATCCCTAGAAGATTAAAGCGGTAGCCAATTGGAAGCGGCCTCAGAATGTGAAAGAGGTACGCAGTTTTCTAGGACTCGCTGGATATTACAAATGGTTCGTGGAGGGATTTTCTAAGATCGCTCTACCCATGACCGGTCTGCTCCGTAAAGTCCATAAGAAGTGTGTCTGGGATGACAAGTGCGAGGCCAGTTTTCAAAAGCTGAAGCAATGTCTGACCTCCGCACCAGTATTAGCGCTACCGGAAGGGATTGATGGTTATGTGGTCTATAGTGATGCTTCGAAGAGTGGTTTAGGAGGTGTGCTGATGCAGAGGGGCAAAGTTATTGCATACGCATCCCGATAGTTGAAGACTTATGAGGCAAACTATCCGACGCATGATCTAGAATTAGCAGCGGTAGTTTTTGCGCTGAAGATTTGGAGACACTATCTTTATGGTGTAAGATGCCAAGTCTTCACCGATCATAAGAGTTTAAAGTATGTGTTCACTCAGAAGGAGCTAAATATGAGACAACGTCGCTGGTTAGAGCTACTCAAAGACTAGGACATCGAATTGCTGTATCATCCGGGTAAGGCTAATGTAGTAGCCGATGCATTGAGCCGGAAGACGCCACACGAGACTGTAGTGGCTTTACTCACTGCTCAGACCAAGCTAAACCAAGGGTTGTGCGATAATGAAGTCTTGTACGATCAGCGTAGAGGATATATGAGTATGCTGGAGTTCAGGCCACGCTACTTGATCAAATCAGGGATAGACAAGTTGATGTGTAGTCTTGGTGAAGCTAAGCAGTGAAGTGATGGACGGGAAAGCTCCCGGTTTGGTGATTTAGGAAGATGGATCACTCTGGTTTCAGAACCGGATCTGTGTACCTGACATTGATGGTCTTCACCAATTGGTGATGAAGGAGGCCCATTCATCAGCTTATTCTGTACATCCAGGCTCTAGCAAGATGTACAAGGACCTCAGGAATAAGTTCTGGTGGCCCAACATGAAGTGGGATGTAGCAGAGTTTGTGGCAAAATGCTTGACTTGTCAGAAGGTCAAGATAGAACATCGTAGACCAGGTGGTGAGTTGCTACCTCTTCCAGTGCCAGAATGGAAATGGGAAGATATTGCTATGGATTTCGTCACTGGGCTGCCAAAGACTCAAAGCCAGAAAGATGCTATATGGGTAATCATTGACAGGCTCACGAAGAGTGCTCATTTCGTGGCTATCAAGTCAACATGGGGAACCCAGAAGTTATCAGAAGTGTTTTTACACGAGATCATCTGTTTGCATGGTACTCCAAAGACCATTGTATCGGATCGTGATGACCGATTCATGTCAAGATTCTGGAAAGAACTACATAGGGCCATGGGAACCGAGTTGAGATTCAGCACTGCATTTCATCCTCAGCCGAATGGACAGTTTGAGAGGACCATCCAGACCTTGGAAGATATGCTAAGAGCTTGTACACTCGATCGTCCGACTAGCTAGGAGAACAGCCTGAGTCTGATTGAGTTCACATACAACAACAGTTGGCATGCTACCATTAAGATGGCTCCATTCGAGGCTTTGTACGGTCGAAGGTGCAGATCTTCGATTTGTTGGGATGAAAATGCCGACAAGGTTCTGCTCGGACCGGAGTTAGTCGAAAGGACTGCCTCGGACATTGCTTTGATAAGACAAAGGATGTTGACAGCTCAGAGTCGACAGAAGTCTTACGCAGATCTGAAGCGTAGGAATGTTGAGTTTGAGGTTGGTGACAAGGTGTTTGTCAGAGTGTCGCCATCCAAGGGTGTGTTTAGGTTTGGTAAGCGTGGGAAGCTTAACCCTCGCTACATGGGACCATTTGAGATCCTTGATAGAATGGGGTCTTTAGCATATCATTTGGCATTGCCGCCATCGGCACATCCAGTGCATAACGTGTTCCACGTATATTTGTTGAGGAAGTATGTGCCAGATGAGTCTCATGTGCTGAGTTATGACGACATCGAGATTCAGACAAATGGTACCTACGAGGAGATACCGGTGCGTATTCTCGAACGCCGTGAGAAGCAGTTACGGAACAAGGTGGTACCATTGGTACGGATTTTGTGGTCCAAGTCAGGAACTAAAGAAGTTACTTGGGAAACCTGAGAAATGGAGGCGGATATGCTTAGACGTTTTCCCGGGCTATTTTCGGCCTAGTTTCATGGTCGAAACCTTTTTAAGGGGGTAGTGTTGTAACGCCTCGCTTTTCTTTGGTTTATTCGGCCACGTTTCGGGGTCGAAACTTTTTGTAAGGGGGAGGTGATGTAATACCCCTCATTTTAGTAAAGAGTATTTGGTAAGTTTTCCAAACACTCGTATTGTAGTCGAATTATTTTCAGAGAAATTCAGACTTTCTGTTAAATACTTGATCTCTGTAAAAATTCCATGAGTGGAATAAAATACATTCGACGTATTTTGGGGCTTAGAATATTTGTTCGGATACGAATATGTTTAAACCGGGGTTAAAACCCATACCCATAATTCTTCCCGGGCAAAAGGCACAGAATTTGCCTTGACCGTACCCGCGGTCATACCCACCGCACCCGCGGTCAGAATTGGTCGCCACCGCACCCCACAGTGAGACCCACCGCACCCGTGCCATCATGATTTCTTTTCTGCTCCGCCGAACTTCGCCTGAGGTTCTTGCCGGTCTTGTCGGGGATGAAGCGGTGAGGCGGTGGGGGAGGTGCCAACTGAGCTCCTTGCTTGGCCTATAAAAGGAGGAGGCTTGGAGGAGGAAGACATCTCAATCTCTCTCTCTCCAATCTCTCTCTCTCGTTCCATTGTCGCCGGAGTTGCAAGCTTTCGTCGGAGTTTATCAAGGTCGTCACCGAAGCTACCATAGGAGGAGGAGGTGCCCTCAAGGTGGTGTTTGGTGGCCCAAGGAGTTTGGAAGTCGAAGCCAATCCAAATCGAGCCCAACGCGTCGTCCCCGGTAAGATCTCGTCTTCGTCCCCGACGACTGCATTTATGACCGCACCCGCGGCAGGGCCACCGCACCCGCGGTGTGCCTGGGCGATTGTGGGTGTGGCCTTGGGTTTTGTGATTTCGATCGGGACTTCGTTCCTTCGATTTTGTTCGCCTTTCTTTAGATTCGTACTGTTATTGTCGAATCTAACTTTGGGTTTCGTTGTGGGTCGTTCCGTAGGAAATTATAATCCGAGTTCTTCCTCGTTTCGGACCCGGAAACCCGTCGTCTCGAGCTTCGTTGAGCCTCGTCTAATCTAAGGCAAGTGGCGGTTCGCTCTTGCTTATCATTCCATATTTATATTGATTATCAATTGTATAATTGTTAATTAATTTGGGATGAATATTGTTTTCGTCTGGGAACAGTTTTGATAAATGTATGTGATTTAAAAAGAGATATTATAATAGGTTGTATATATTGCTAGAAACAACGCTATTATATATATATACATATGATTGAAATACAAATATTATAATAGGTTGTATATATTGCTAGAAACAACGCTATTATATCTGTTATTGGCCTCGATGGCTTTGATGTGAATTATTGCTCTTATGTTTTAACTGTTTAGTTAGAATGAGTATTCGTAGGAACACTATGTACCTTGCGAAGTTTAGTGGTTTCTTGATAATGGTGCTAGGAGGATTTTCCCTAGTATCTTCGGTCATGACCTTACCCTTACTTAGGGTATGTGCACACAGCTGGTGCCGCCATTTGGGATGTATTCCCTTTGATATCTCTTGTGAGGAGATCCGATGTCTCTTGTGAAGAGATCTTAAAAACTTATAACGTAAAATGTACGTTTTGGAATTTAATAAGATAAGTGCTTTAGTGCACATAATTAATATACCCTCAGGCGAGTAGTGCAGCTAAGAGAGTAGTGCAGCTAGGAAACTCGTCTAGACTTTGGTCAGAGTAAAGTTCTCTTTCCAATCTGAATTCGCATTGTGCGGTGAGGTTGATCGTGAACCGAAACACCAAGTCAGTTTTAAAACGCTTGTGTGAAATTGATGTTCCTAAGCACTTGTCATACTTTCCGATAAGACTCAACCTTTTGGAGTCTTCTCTTCATATGTTTCCGTAAGACTCATTCTTTCAGAGTCCTTTATCTTGATCATGCCTTTTCGTATATTTCAGTAGGAGTATGGTGGTTGACTATCGTCATCGACTTTTATTCGAGAAGCGATGATTCTAACCTAATACGACTACTGAGAACCTTTCTGTTTACCCTTGCACAGTCTTTCATTAGACTAACCAACCGGTTATATTCCCTTGCATGGTTGGCTGGTGTCATCCGTCTCATACGACACATCAGATAAACTGCAGTTCCGATGAAGGCTAGAAACGACAATGATGGCAGTTGGAATTTGGAAGAGTTTTACCAGGTTGAGATTCCTTGGCGGGTGATCGTTTAGATCAAGACCCTTGTGTCCTTTATGTATTAAGACTTCCTCTATAATATATTTGATTATGTATTTTGAATCATGGATGTAATTCCGAAACATTTGCTTTAATCAAAAGTTATGATATTTTGTATTATAACTGTTGTTTTATGATTTATATAAACGGGTTAAGCCTGGGGTGGGTTCGGATGTGAAATCTGAGGTCACTGGCGGTAATACATTTCAAGGATATATATTTGGGGGTGTTACATGCTGTACATGAGTCTCAAGACTACGCAAATAGACCAAAATGTCATCAAAGTACACCACTACGAATTTCCCTAGAAAGTCCCTCAAAACATGGTTCATGAGCCTCATGAAGGTACTTGGCGCGTTGGTGAGGCCGAAAGGCATGACTAGCCATTCATAGAGACCATATTTTGTCTTGAATGCGGTCTTCCATTCATCACCCTCGTTCATGCGAATCTGGTGATATTCGCTCTTCAAGTCAATCTTGGTGAATAGAGTCGCGCCATGCAACTCATCTAGCATGTCATCAAGGCGCGATATGGGGTGCCTGTACTTGACTGTGATCTGATTGATGGCGCGGCAGTCCACACACATTCTCCACGAGCCATCCTTCTTTGAAACTAGGATCACTGGGACCGCGCAAGGGCTTAAGGATTCCCTCACATATCCGTAATCCAGAAGTTCTTGGACTTGTCGCTGGAGCTCCCTGGTTTCATCGAGGCCAGCGCGATAAGCAGCTCGATTGGGGAGGGAGGCACCAGGCACCAAGTCAATTTGATGCTCAATGCCTCGCAAAGGGGGGAGGCCTTGGGGAAGCTCTTCTGGGAACAAGTCGTTGAACTCTTCAAGCAACTCAGCGATCTCGCTCGGCATGGCTTCTAGTATGGGGGTGGCTTGGGTACAAGGCGTTGGAACGAGTAGGAAGCAGGGTGCCTTGCCACTCAAAGGGGCAGTGAGGTCACTTGGCCACGCCAGGAGCAGCATGTGCTCACAGGTGCCTTTCAAGGTGTTGTTGCTCGGCGCGGTCTTTGACCCTTCTTTGGTGCGCGTTCTTTCCATTGATGCATTGTCTTTGGCAGCGTCTTTGTTCCCAGGTGAAGAATGCGTGCTACTGGAAGTCTGGTTCTTTGAGGCTTCAATTGCCTTCTGTTTATCACGCTCAACCTGGTCATGTAAAATCTGATGAGGCGTCATAGGTAAGAGCGTGACGCGCTTCCCGTGGTAAGTAAACACATAAGTGTTTAAATACCCATCGTGAAGAACGCGCCTGTCAAATTGCCATGGGCGGCCCAACAAAAGATGTGTCGCGTCCATGGTAATGACATCACATAGAATAGAGTCTGTATATTGACCAATGGAGAAGGAAATGAGACATTGACAAGTTACAGTGTTACCAGAACTCGAGGAAATCCATTAGAGGCCGTAAGGTTATGGGTGAGGAGTGGTTGGCAGGTTGAAATGAGTGACCACCTTCTCATTAATGATGTTGCAACAGTTGCCTCCATCAATGATTACGCTCAAGGTCGCGGTCTTGACCAAGCAACGCGTGTGGAAAAGATTCTCGCGTTGATCACCAAGGGTTGCTTCCTTGACAGTGAGCAGACGTCGCGTGACAAGGCTGAGAGATGTGCCTTCATGCAACGCGGTGGCTTCACAGGTGTAAGCATCCTCGTCATCTTCGAGCCCTTCCTCAATGGTCTCAAGGGCGGCGTCGTCCTCCTCAAAAGATTCATAACCCGCGGAGGTTGTGGAAAAGAGGACTTTCTTGTTGTTTGGGCAACTCCTCATGATGTGCCCTCTGCCTCCACACTTGAAGCATTTTATATCACGCGCGCGTTCCTAGGTTGGTGATGTACCCTTTGGTGGTGGCGCGCGTGGAACAATGGTGGGTATTGCCGCGGTCTTTCCTTGTCTGTTGGGATTAGACGCGGTGGTTTCTGGGGAAGGACCGCGCACATTAGTAGAAGGAACTTGACTAGTTTGAGAGTCATACCTTCTTTGATCATAGGGTTGGTAGGGTCCTTGACGCTTGCGCACAATTTGGTTGTGGAGTTGCATTGCAGTGTGCGTTAGCGTGTTGAGGTCCTTGATGGGAAGGATCTCCAACTGGTCTCGGATGTTAGTGTTGAGACCACTCAAAAACTTCGTCCTCATCGTGGAGGGAGCCACACTAATGGACGCCTTGTAGTACATATCCTCAAGTTGCGAGAAGAACTCAAGGGGGGTCTTCGAGCCTTGTTTTGCCATGGCAATGTCTAGGCGCATTTGGTTCTTGTAATCCTGGGGCACATACTTGAGTGTCATCACAAACTTGAGCTGGTGCCATTCGGTGAGGGGCACCAAGTTCCTCCTTATGCGATCATCCACGAAGCGATGCCACCAAACTCTCACGACGCCATGGAAGTGGACTATGGCGGTGGCCACGTAGTCCTCTTCTGGGACTTGGCAATAGATCAACGTGTACTATGTGGCCTGCAACCATTCAAGAAAAACTACAGGGTTGTATTCACCAAAAAAGAATTCAACTTTTACCTTTATGTCGTGGCGATTGAGCTTGGGAGCATTGGCTTGAGGCCTTTGTTGCAAACGCGGCGCTGGGATATCCAGGGGGGCATACCCGTGGCCTCGGTCTGGTGGAAAGTGGGCATGTCTTTGTTGTTGCCTTCGCGTGCCAAAATTGCCGCGTTCATTGCCAAGCGGGGCCTGTTGCTCCATCTCCTGGGCGAGTCGGCTTTGGTGGTGTCCTTGTTGGGCCGCGTCGTGGCGAACATCATAAGGCATGTCATGCCTTCTGTCCATGTTATCGCGCCTATTGAAGGACGCGTTGGCCATGTTTGCGCCTTGGTTGAGCCTAGCTGGGGGGATCCAATCGGTTGGCCTGTCTTGCAACTCCATAGGGTCGCCGAGTGGTGGATGGAAATTTCCGGGATTGTTCATCCCTGAGTCCTCCATCTCTTCATCATCAAACTCCTCGAATTCGTCTTGGTGGAAAGGAGTGTGGGAGAAGTAGCCATCTGAGCCATAATGAGGCGTCCGCGTACTTTGGTGGACCAGATGGTCCTCCACGTTAAATGGGACTGGGGTGGGAGCATGGCGACGTTGACGCGGCACTGCGTCTTGGGCGCGATTGGATCATCGCGGTCTGCCTTCGTCGCGTTCTGCTCATCTGGCTCTGCCGGCTAGCGGTGTAGAGGCAATCTCGCGTTAGCGCCTTGTTCCCCTGACTTCGTACCTGTCATTGAAATCATAAGGTTCAGAAAACTCACCATGGGAAACCTCTTCGCGGTCGGAGTCGGTTTCATCGCGGACTGGTGTTGCATGTGGTGCATAGCGGTCGCGATGTGAGACGTAGCCTTGGCGGCTTTCTATCACGGATTGGATCCGTTGAAGACATGGTTGCAAGTTGGAGGATGAGGGCATCAATCCTTTTCCCTTGTCGACGCGTTGTTTGCTTGGCCCGACTTCTGTTTGTCGCGGTGGGACTAGAGGATCCATGGGTATTTGCAAAGTTGGTGTTGGTTGTACCATCACAGCGCGTTCCCTTGCCTGAAATTCGGCAAGTTGGCACCGAAGGGCTTGGATCTCGCGTTGTTCCTCCGAGAGCTCCAGAATGGGTTCTGTTGGAGGATTTGCGAGTGGCACCACTTCATGTTGGGCGAGCTGTTGTTGTTGTGGGGGATGATTATTGCCGTCTCCTTGAACATTCCCACCAGTGGGTGCCATAAGGCTACCTATAACAATATGTCCATCCATCGCGAGTAAAAATGCACAAAAGACAATATAAAATGAATGAACAAGTAAGCACTCAGCAAGTAGCAAGTGTTCATGTAGGATAGCGTGTTCTTTTGGCCTTGAGGGCGGCTAGTAGGCAAGCAAAGCAAGTGTGATATGCAAGCACAAAAGCAACGAAACCAAAAGAAAGAAGTCTTAACCTCTTGCGTAAAGAACGCTTACACACAACACACACTTACACGCGTGACACTAGACGGTGGAGAGGTGAAGAAGATGAGCCTAGCCGTTGAGGGAAGAAGGTTGCCTTATTTTGGCTTTACTTCTCTTGTTTCTGAAAGTCGCGTTCTTTTTTTTTTTTTGATATGCGACTTGTTTTTTTTTTTGAATTTGAAATTCAAATCCGAGATATTAGTCTTAAATGAAGATCGGATAAGAATAAAATAAAATAAAAATAAACGGCTAAGTAACTTAAGGAAAGAAATCGCTAGATTTACACGATAGAAGAGAGAAAGTGTAATGCAGATTTATGACGGTCACACAAGCAAATATGGCAAGATATGAATGCGAGATTCACGCGATCAATTAAGGCAATTTTCGAATTAATTACGCAGATTTCATGCAAACAAATCACACAACTTTTGCTAGGTGATCAAACAATTATCGGCCAAGAGATTCTCTTGTAGACACTGATGGGACAAGCATGTGTATGAGAGAGAAAAAAATTCAGTGATTATGGCGGAAGCAAGGATGATGGGTGATTAAAAAAAAAATCGTGAACAATTGAGAACTTGATAAGTGACTTACAAGATCAAAGGCTCTGATGCCAGTTGATGCGTTCCTACTAGGATTGAAAGGATCTCAGTTCTTGTTTGGGAAGTCGCACGCGTCTTGCTGGAGGATGATAGGGTGGAATGCGGGATTTGGAAGGCGGCAGCGGAGGAGAACGACTCGAAAGAGATCGAGTTCTTAGCCGTAGCATCGGCAACGGAGGGATAATCTCGATGAAGATCGAGTGGTGGCCGTAGCGTCGGTGGCGGAGGAAGGGGTTGAGAAGACAGAGAGTGTTTGACGTTCGATCAAAGGGGAGGAGGCAAATGGCTCTCAATACTCAAGCTTTGATTAAATGAACGTAACCTAATACAGAAGAATGAGTTGTCCTTTTATGCTAGGTCGCGGGACTCGGATGGGCCAAGTCTCGATTAGTTGGCCGGCCCACGCGACATGCGGGGAGCACACGCCCCAAAAAGAAATAAAAACATTAATGTCTCAAGAGATTACATTTTGTTCAAAAAGAGCACGTTCATTGGATGGTGGAGAGAAGACGGACAGAGAACGCGTTCTCTGGGCTTGGTTGAAGACACTTCAAAGAGAATGCGATCTCTTGGGTGCCTTGGCTCTGGACGACGCGAGCGACCAAGGATTGCATCGCGTTGGCGATGACTTTAGCGCGTGCTCTTGTGATTAGCCCGTCTGAGCGAATGCTCATAGCCTCTTCTTCCTCAGAGGCATTCATGGTGGGCAGGGGCGCATCATAGGACCATGTAGCCCATCTTAGACAGGTTTTGGAGTGTCTCCGCACCGAGCATCTATTCGCCAACCTGGCGAAGTGCGTATTCTGCCCCGATACTACCGTATTTCTGGGGTTTGTTGTGTCCAAGGATGGACTTCGAGTGGACCAGGAGAAGGTCCGAGCTATTCAAGAGTGGCCTACCCCCATGACCCCCACCATGGTTCGGTCATTTTTGGGGTTGGCTGGCTTCTACATGCGATTTGTGCGAGACTTCAGCAGTATTGCCGCACCGTTGCATGAGCTCACTAAGAAGGGCGCCTCTGTGGACTGGACTGAGAAGCACGAGGCGGCCTTCCATACCCTGAAGAATAAGCTCTGCAATGCTCCACTTCTACAGCTCCCTGATTTCAGCAAGACCTTTGAGATTGAGTGTGATGCCTCCCACTTCGGGATTGGTGGCGTCTTACTTTAGGAGCGGCGACCCATCGCCTACTTTAGTGAGAAGCTGTCTGGCGCTGCACTCAACTACGAGACATATGACAAGGAGTTGTACGCCCTCATCCGGGTCCTACAGACGTGGAAGCATTATTTGTTGCCCAAGGAGTTCGTCATCCACAGCGACCATGAGGCTCTCACCCACTTGCGGCACCAGTCCAATCTTACTGGTCGCCATGCACGTTGGGTGGAATTTCTGGAGACGTTCCCCTTTGTCTTCATGTATAAGAAGGGAAAAGAGAATGTGGTTGCTGATGCACTATCTCGCAGGTATGTTCTCTTGACTCAGCTCGACGCTTGTCTTCTTGGTTTTTCGTTGATTAAGGATTTGTATTCTCAAGATACTTTCTTTACTTCTATTTATGAGACTTGCGCATCTCGGGGTGAGTATGAGGGATATGTGTTGGATGATGGATTTTTGTTTCGGGTTGGGAAGCTGTGTATACCCCAATCCTCTATTAGGGCTCTACTCATACAGGATGCACATGAGAGTCGTGGTCATTTTGGGATAGCTAAGACGGTCGCTGCACTTAAGGAACATTTCTATTGGCCTTATATGACCCGACATGTGACTAGGTTTATCAATGCTTGTGTGACATGCCATAGAGCCAAGTCTAGGTCGAGCCCTTCCTTATATACACCCTTGCCTGTACCCTCGGCCCCCTGGGAGGATATATCCATGGATTTTGTGATGGGGTTTCCGTTGTCTAAGAAGGGGAGGGATTCGATCTTTGTGGTTGTAGATAGATTCTCCAAGATGGCTCACTTTATCCCTTGTAGGCAAACCAACAATGCTTCGGACATAGCTAGCCTTTTCTTTGAGCATGTGGTGCGATTGCATGGGATTCCTAGGTCTATAGTGAGTGACCGGGATGTGAAGTTTGTGAGTCATTTTTGGAGGACATTGTGAGGTAAGTTGGGTACTCGCCTCCTATTTTCCACTAGCTACCACCCCCAGACCGATGGACAGACTGAGGTGACCAACCGCACCTTAGGGAACTTGCTTAGAGCCATGCTTAGGGCCAACCCGCGCCATTGGGAGGACTTACTTTCTTGTGTTGAGTTCTCTTATAACAGGTCTATGCATTCGGCGACGCGCCTCAATCCTTTTCAGGTTGTTTACGGTCGGAACCCGCTCACTCCGCTGGATCTCACTCTGCATCCTCTCTGCGACGGCGATCATATCAAGGCCGCAGACCGAGCTGCGTTCATTCAGGAGCTGCATGCTAGGACCAAGGAGCAGCTGGAGCGGAGGACCAGACAGTACGAGCACAAGGCCAACAAGGGCCGGCGCCGCATCACATTCACGCCCGGTGACCTTGTCTGGATTCATATGCGCAAGGAGCGCTTTCCCGCCCGCCGCCGTACCAAGCTAGATCCCCGCGGCGATGGCCCCTTTTGAGTCCTCGGGGCGCTTGGTCCCAACGCCTATAAGCTGGAGCTCCCCGACGACTATGGCGTCCACGCCATATTCAATGTGGCCGACTTGTCCCTGTATGTTCCCCCTGACGTTGACATTGATGAATCGGGGTCGATTCGAGGCCAAGAAGGGGAGAGTGATACACCACCGGACGTGAGGTTGACGGAGGCCGAGGAGGATGACATGCTGAGAGTCAGATCCGAAGGCCCGATCACCAGATCTCGAGCCAGGAACATTGCCCAGGCTACATAGTCCATCACGACCAAGGTCAGGGCGCGGGACGGACGTGCCTCACTATTCACGACCCGAGCCATCACTTGTACGACAATTGGCCATGCTGCGGCCATCGACGAGGCTCGGTGACTTTTCACAGGCACTCTCTCAGGCATTCGACTTTTCTTGGCATTGTGATGGTCACATGCCAATTTCGAGACATTCCGAGACACTTTATAGTTTTAGTAGTTTTCGCATTTAGCAATTTCCGTTTTTAGTAGTTTCCATTCTTAGAATGTTTCTAAGTATGGAAAGTTTCCATTTCTATCACTTACCACATTTAGGTGTTACTATATTTAGGAAGTTACTATTTTGGGACATTGGGCCTCTCTTAGGCCAATGATTGTATTTGCTTTAATAAGGTCACTTTGACCTAGTGTTTTAGCACATTGAATTGGATTAATGCAGCCGTTAGAGCATGGCTCCTACGCACTAGTTCTCTTCTTCTTCTCCAACTTGCACCGCTTATTCCGATCATCTCTCCCGCCACGATCGATCATCGCCGACCACCCTCGGTCACGACTTCGCGCCCTCGCAAATACTCGGCATCACCTTGACCGAGAACCCATTCCGACGTTGCCATCCGTGTTGTCTTCAACCTTGTCCTAGATCCACCCGGAGACACATTTCGGGAGACCGATTCGTATCATTGCGTGAAAGAGGGTTTCACGTTGAGTAGGCACACTAGGACTTTCCGAGGCAATCAATGTCTTTTTAACCAAAAAACATTCACCCTCGGCTGCCATCACAAGTAACTCTTTCACCTTTTCTCCCTACTCAACAACTTCTTCTTGCCACTCATCCTCGGACTCATAGTCCCCTAGAGTGTTAAGAAGAACTTGCCTCTTAGAGGGGCAATCCTTAGCCATATGCCCTCTTCTAAGGCACTTAAAGCACTTGAGATCTCTAACTCGACCCTCCCCCTCTTGTGGTTGGGGTTGAGACTGAATTTGAGTGTCTCTCTTAGGATGACTTTGTGGGTCAAGCCTAGGCTATAGGCATCTTGTAATAGCTTGGGGAGCACTACCTTTGGGAGTCCATGGCTGTGGGTTTACATCTTGGGGGCGCCTTTGAGGGAGGTTCTTGTACACATGGTTAGTGTAATAAAGAACCTCTTCAATAGGTGTCCCTCGTATAAAATGTTGCATGTTCACCACATCCCTAAGGTCCAGATTTAAGCTATTGATGAACTTAGAAATAAGATTCGGGAAATCTAAGTCCGGACCTAAAGACCAAAGTCCTTAGCTCCTTATAGAATTCATTTGGGGTCTTACTCCCTTGTCTCAATTGCTCAAGCCGAGCATGGACCTTCTCATTATAATCATCCGGCACAAATCGATTTCTCAAGGCAACCTTAAACTCTTCCCAAGTTTCAATTTGGGGATAGCCTCTATAGGCCCTATCCTCCTTATCCTCTAGCCACCAATGGTAAGCAAATCACAAACTTGATTGAGGCTATAGCTACTCGTTAAGCATCCAAGTAGTTATAAAACTCAAAAATTTGCTCGGTCTTTTGCTCCCAATCTTAGATAAGACTCTACCTCACATGTACCTCCAAAAGGCTGAACTTCAATCTTGATCCCATGGTGAGGTGGGCGGCCTAGCTGATCTCCATACTCATCCTCGTAGGCCACACATTGAGCTTGAAAGGCCGGCCTTGGGGCTGGAAATGGGCCACAACCAAAGCCACGACCGACTGTGATTCTCCTCGGCAACAAGGGCGGCGCCAGGCTCCGGGGTTGGTAGTATTCGGCCTGAGGTTCGGCATGATTTCTCCCTCCATAATCTGCATGGTTAATGCGCAAGGGAGGAATAGTATGTAAGCTTGAAGACACATGAAATTTGGAGTTCATACCTTGGCCTTCTCTTGGCACGCTGTGGCCTTCTCTAAATGTAGACACAATGGGAACTTGAGAGGTGGTAGGCTCATGCAAAGATAGCCTTGATAGCTCTTGAGACACGCCCCCATGAGTGCCTCCATGATGGCCGCCGTCGGCTGCGTAAGAATTGGAGGAAGCGCCGACATCTTGGCCACCACCTAGCTGGGCACTCCCTTGGACTTGCTCCCATTTGGACTCCATGATCCTCATGAAAGCCACTTTATCTTCCCTCATGGCTTGGAGTTGTTGGTTCACCTTGGCATCTGTGTCCTCCTTGTTGGCTCGGATGGCTTGAAGAGGTGTCTCCAAGGTGATAGGAGCATTGGCTGGATTTTCTTCATTTGAGGGCCCCTTATCCTTATTGTGGTCGGCCATGGATCCCGATCTTGTCATAGCAACCAACAAAGGACATCCAAGCAACAATAATCCTCCAAAGAAACTTAACTACACAATGGACCTAAGCTAGCAAGGAGCTCTCGACTTGGTTCAAAGTCAAGAATTTCAGCAAGCAAACACTCCTAAATTGGCTAGGCTTAGGGTCACTAAACTCAACAAAAGAAATAAAAGAAAACAAGCAACACACGTCTCAAAGAGCTTGATACACTCGAGCAACAATTAAAGCAAGCAACGATAGGAAGCTACTAAGTTCAATTGCCTTACAAATGTAGCACTTGTGTAACAAGAAGGAGAAAAATGGAAGGAAATCACACGACTAAGTGCAGCAACTTCTTTTGAATTTTAACAAATGATGAACCACTTTTCCTATGGCTTTCTCTCTTGTACTAGCCGAGTTTTTCTGGTTTCATCCACTTTTTCTTGTCCAAATGCAATACTTTTTGTTTGTTTTTGTTTGATGAGGACGCTATAATGCAGAATTGACACTTTACAATGGTGAAAAACAAGTGCTCAAAAACAGCAACGAACCTTTCCCGTATCCTGACATTGAAGTTTTAATTCAAACTCGAATAGCATGTAAATTCCAAGGGACGAAGGCTGCTATGAAACACGACCAAAGACTCAACAAACTAAATGACACGACCAACAAATTTACTCAACAAATGGAGCAAAAACCGGGGTTGCAACAACAAGGAATCGGATGCAACAACTCAAACAGAAAATCCCTAAAAAATAGGATCTCAACAACAACCAAGATCTTCTCATCAAATTCGGTTTTCTCCTTGGTATTTCCGTCCCTATTGCAGCCAATTGACTCATGAGAATTCAATACACAACGACATAATTCAAGACAAAGAACTAGACTCAACAACAAGACACAAAGACACAAACAACAACAACAATCCTAGGGTTGACGTCTAAAACTTGCAAGCTGAATTCTCACGACTTAAAAACCAAGTTTAAGAGCATTACCTTGCTTAGGCTCTGATACCAAATGATGTGCTATGCACTTGCAAGGATCTTTTTCTAGCAAGGTGAAGGGCGCCAAGATACTTCAATGGTGATGATCTCGGCCAAGCTCTCTAAAAGGAATGTGTTTAATGTGTTTATGGAAAGGGAAAGATATAACTCACCAAGATGAATCAAAGAGAGTTTGGGATAAGCAACTCAATTCTGTGGATATGACTCACCTAGAAGAATCAAGAAGAGGGGACAAGCAACTTGGCTCCTTAGGATATAACCCACCAACGGAATCAAGAAGAAGCCAATTGATAGTAGATAAGACTTACTACTCTCAATCAACCTAGCCATGGATATTACTCACCAAGGTCATGACATGAACATTTAGATATGACTCATTAAATACATCAAATCATTCAAGAAGACTCTCAAAAGAGAGAAGACACAAGAGTTGCTCAAATCTTCCTTTTTAATTCAAGCGTTTTCATCCCCATTACAAGTGCAAGGCAACCTTTTTAAACTGCCAAAGAACACCGAATTGAAACCCACTACTTGGCCACTAACTTAGCCACTATGTTGGCCACTACTTGGCTATTGTTTTAGGGAAATAAACACTAAAAATAACACCTAAAATCTGATCCTAAGAATATGGCATTTACTAAAAAATAGGGATCTTCAAATCTTCAAGAATCCATGAGATCTTCCCAAATCAAGCTAGGGCATCCGTAACTTCCAAGCAGCATATCTTTCGTATCAAGCTAGAGCATCCGTAACTTCCAAGCAGCATACACTAAAAATAGCAGCATAGTCTTCTCCAAATATCAGCCCAATCCGATGAGTTGTTTGTCTGTTACGGCTTGTTTACTCCTGGGAACGAAACGTCAATATCTCCTGGCTCATAATTCCGTTGGACCCTAAATTTGGACATTTTGCAGCTAAGACCAGGGTCCCAAACATATACTAAAATCAGACCAAGTGGCTAGACCAATTGAGAACGCCACCTTTCCCTAGTTCGGGTCATCAGTATTGTCGGCGTTGCTAGAGGAAGCCGCGATGCGCATATGGTGTAATACCCCTCATTTTTTAGTAAGGGTAATTGGGTAATTTCCCAAACCCTCGTCAATTATTCGGGACGCGTTAGGCAAAGTTCGGATTTTCTGTATCATGTATGATCTCTGTAATATTTCCCTGAGTGGTATAAAATACATTCGACGTATTTTCGGGGCTTAGAATATTTGTTTGGGTACAAATATATATAATTCGGGGTTTAAACCCACGCCAAGCTTTTTCCCGGGCAAACAGACGCGAAAAGGACAATTCCGCAACCGCGGAAGCAATTCCGCGACCGCGGAAAATGGCTCTCAGAAGAGCTGGGCACAGGAATATTCCGCGACCGCAGAAAAAGTTCCGCGACTGCGGAAAACTACAACACGCCAACATCGCGTCGTCTGTCTCCTCGTCGTTCATGCCCGCCGTTGATCCTCTGTGCCACCGTTGATCTGGGCAGGGAGAGCTCCTCCTTTGGGCTATAAAAGGAGGACGGCATGGATGGTTTTGAGCACCCAAACATCAAATCTCTCTCTCTCTCTCGTTTTTCTTGCTCGCCGGAGTTTCGAAGTGTCGCCGGAGCTCTCGCCGGTGGTCGTGGAAGCCTTGGAGTGGTGCTTTGGAGGCGCAAGGAGGTCAAGAGTCGAAGCCCCTTCGAATCGAGCCCCATCGAGTTGTTACCGGTGAGGTTTCCTCCATTTTGGGTCGCCAGAGTTCATGGCCGCGACCGCGGGCATGAACTGCCGCGACCGCGACAGTGACAAGGCCGGCCGCGTCCGCGGCCGCTGTCCTCGATGCTCATGGACGCTGTCCTCGATGCCCGCGACCGCGGAATCCCAGCCGCGACCGCAGATTGCCTTGGGAATCGCGATCGTGGCCTTGGACGATCCGGTCTCGGGCGGGACTTTCGTCCTTTCGATTTTGTTCTTTCTTTCTTAGATTCGTATCATTTTATTGTCGAATCTAACCTAGGGTTTCATTGTGGGTCATCGTCATAGGAATCTGTAATCCGACGTCCGTTCCCGTTCCATACCCAGAAACCCATCATCGTTCAATCGTTCGTCTAGACTAAGGCAAGTGGCGGTTCGCTCTTGCTTATCATTCCATGTTTTCGTTAATTATCAATTATTTCGAATTGTTAATTAAATTGGGATGAATTGTTGTTTTCGTTTGGGAATAGATTTTTATAAACAATATGATTTAAAATGTGATATTATAATAGGTTGTATATATTGCTAGAAACAACGCTATTATATCTCTTATTACCATGATGGTATTAGTGTGGATTTTATGTGTGAACTTATACATTATAGTTAGAACGAGTATTCGTAGGAACGTTATGTACCTTGTGAGGTCTAGTCGTTTCTTTATAACTGGTATTAGGAGGATTTTTCCCTAATAATCTCTCTGGACATGACTATACCCTTACTCAGGGTAGGTGCACACAGCTGGTGCCGCCATTCGGAATTTATTCCCTTCGATATCTCTCGCGATGAGATGATATATCTTAAAAGCTTATAACGTAATTGTGCGTTTTGGAATTAAATAAGATAAGTGCGATTATGCACATAATTAATATACCCTCGGGCGAGGAGTATAACGTGGAAACCGCCCGGACTTCGATTAGAGTAAGTCCTCCTTCCAAATCTGAATTCGCATTACGCGGTGAGGTTGGTCGTGGACCCAAATGGTCAAGTCTTTTTAAACGCTTGTGTGAAATTATAACGTTCCCAAACATTTGTCATACTTTACCGTAAGACTCAATCTTTTGGATTCTTCTCTTCATACGTTTCCCATAAGGCTCATTTCCTTTTTAGTGCATGTCTAAACTTTAATCATTCCGTGAAAGTTCCGGGTTATATATCGTTCCTTTGGTTGTTATTCAAGGGACAATGATAGTAAACGGTTACGATCACTAGGACCATTCTGTTTTCACCCTTGCATAGTCTTTCATTAGACTAACCAACCGCGTTTTATTCCTTGCATGGTTGGCTGGTGTCATCCGTCCTATACGGTACATCAGTGGTTGGTCTCCGAAGTCCGAAGTAACCGTTGAAGAAGAGACTTGCAGTTGGAGATTCAAGTATTAGTATTTTTTTAAAGGTTGTCAATTATTATTTATTCTTACCACTAAGTCATGTAATAGATTTATTCTTCAAGTCTTCCGCTGTGTAATTTATAAGTTTTCCGCTGTGATTTCACTCTGTTGTAAAATTACTTCTCTCGTTTGATGAGAGATCTTTTAATATAAATGGTTGAGTTTCATTTAAAAATGTCTTCCGCTGTTTAATCTTTCGTTATTTAACATGTTTAATTAAGATTAATTGTTCCGATTAAAGCCTTGGGTGACATCGGACAACAACGTCTGAGGTCACTGGCGTGTGGCACTACCGATGTAAGTCGGGGGTGTTACATATGGTTTGCTTCTTGATGTGAGCCAGGCACACATCATCCTCCCCTTCTTGAGAAAGATTCGTCCTCGAATCTTCACCGCCAAGGAAAGATCAATCTACCACTTTTCTTGCAAAGATCTGAAGGAGACGAGCAATTGTTGATCCCTTCGCCTTGAACCGCTCTGATACCACGTGATGTAGTAAGGATCTAGGGGTGACTCGGTGCAAGGCAAGGCCCTCCGAAGGCCTCCAAGGCAAGACTGCGGCGAAGGACGCTTGTGGCTGGCGATGGGGCTTCCTTGGTTTTGACGATGCTCTCCCAAGGAAAAACTGAGGAAAATGACTTAGAAATACCTTGGAGAAGTTGATAAAGGTGGTGGATAGAAAGGGCTTGGTGGGATGCAGCGGTGACGGATATGGCCGGCGATTGAGGCGATGAAGGCACTCCGCGGCAACGGTGAGACGGTAAGGTGAAGGATGGCCGGTGTTGTTGATGGCTGGCAGAAGTGATGGATAATCTCTTCCCTTGGCTGGATATGACCCACCAACAAAGAAGAAGAGGAAGTCGAATCCCTAGAGATATTACGCACTCAAGGAAAACAACAAGGAATTGCTTTGATATGACTCACAAAGCAGGCTTTAATGTTACGCACAAAGCAAGAGGAAGAAGGAGAGCTTTTCTGATGAAAATAACTATCTTTGATTCAGATTAAACGTGCCTAAGGAAATGAACAAGCTGCTCCTTATATAGGAGAAAACACAAGGAACGACTAAGGCCAAAAGGCCTCCTAATGGATTGTCGGCCCAACACATGGTCCACACGGCCAAACTGAAATAAAAAGCCAAAAACAACTTAAATCATGTCTTTAAAATGTCATAAAATCCATCGGAAAAACTCTAATGTAAATCATGCACTCGGACGTGCCACAATAAGAGAAACGAGCTCCTTTGAGGCTTGATTGAGGGCTCCAAGGCTTGGAAGGACTTTCATGCTCCATGAATCCTTCTTGAGCTCCCTTGATTGACTTGACCTCCATCTTCAATGCTTGAGCCATCTTGGATGTCCGGGCTCCTTTGAGGTTCTTTATGGGGCGTAGTCACATCACTGCTCCTCGGCGGCCATGACCTTCCCCTCTTGGCGCCGCTCGGCCTCGGCGATGGTCTCGTTACGGCGGCCCGCGGTGAGAGTGAAAGCCGGAGGGGGCTCCTCCATGGAAATTGTGGGCACCGCGGGCGCGGGGAGGAAGGCGGTCAAGTGGTGCTCAAGGGCGGCCATCCGAGCGTCGATGGCCTTAACACGCTCCTTCTCTCAGCGGAGGGCGGCGCGCAAGGCCTCGGCGGTGACCTCATCACGGCGGCCGACAACTTCCTTGGCACGACTCTCTTATGCTAGTCTAGCCGCAAAGGACTCGTGGGATAGCGTGGGTGTGGAGCTGGCCAAGAGGCGCCGACCTTGGTGGTGGTGGGGAGCATGGCCATCGGCGCAGCGGTTGGCGCGGGGAGGCGGCAGCCAATATGGGTCATGGCGGTCGAGCGGGCGTCGGGGCTAGCTCCGGGTGCGATCATGTCCCCGGTGGTTCACAACCGCCCAAGCTTCCTCTTCAAAGGTCTCAAGATACTCGTCATATGGGTCTTCCTCATCATAGTGGCGGCTGAATTGATCATAATCGGCTGCGGGCCTAGGGACGGCGTATGGATAAGGATCCCCATACAAGGGTGTGGGGTCACGGTGTGGCTCCGGAGGCATCGGCCCGGCAGCGGTCGGGCGGAATAAAGCAAATATGGCTCGGCCATGGGGACTCACCTAGCACAAGCAATAGGCAAACCAATTAAAAAGTCACAAGCAAACAAAGCAATCATACTAAGAAGATGTTAATACCTTAGGCCTATGACAATCTAATCAAAGCAATACAAGCCAAGGAAATCCTAGGCAACCAAGGAAATCACTACAATTGATGGCAACAAGCTAATCCTAAGGCAAACAAGTAATGCAACAATGAAGGCTCAAGTCAAAGAACAAAGTCGGAGAAGAGCATGTGACTTGAGAACTTGAGTGGGGCCGAGACACTTGCAATCCATGCCAAATTGTATCACTTAGGCTAGGTAGTAAAGTCCAACATCGAAACTAGAGTGATGGGCTTGGACAAGAGGGAAAGTTGGATGCCATATGCGCCAAGGAAGAGGAGAATGGAAGTGACAAGAGACTAGAGGAACATGGGGGGTGGGCTTAGTGGCCTAAGTTGCCAAGTGGAGGTGGGAGATCCCACGAAATGGTTGTGGCCCAACCAAAATGAAAAACTTTCTACCTTCTTTTTTATCTGTTTTTTTTTTTAATTCGGGCCTTTTGCCTTTTCTTGGCCTCTTGACTTTCTTTAGGCTTTTTCAAATGCTTGGATGAGTGAGGCCGAAATAGGAAGGCCTTTTGTGTGGGAAAAGATGAGTGGGCCACAACACTTGTGTTTGAGTTTGGAGAGGGGTGGCAACAAGGGTTTGTTTGGATTAGCAATGTCCCTTTTTGGGGTGGGACAAAGTTTGAGACAAGAAGAAGAGAGGGTTGTCTTCTTGCCACTTAAGTTTCTACCCCTTTTGGAGTCTCACAAGGGAAGCTTCCTAGCTCTCTACCCCAAACCAATTAGCCAAGGTACAAATTTGGCCTTTACCCAAATAGGCTAAGTGAGCCAAAAAGTAAAGGAGAAAAAGTGGGTGTGGTCCCTTCCAAAATCAACAAGTCACATGCATGAGAGATTCAAATGGGAGGTTACAAGTACATGGGCGGCCAAGGGCAGGGGTGGGCGGCGGGAAGGTGGCAGGGGAGGTGGCGCAGTGGTCGATGGTGGGCGACGGTGAGATTTTTTTGTGGTTTTTGGGGGCGGTTTTGGGAGGGGAATAAAAGGCAACTAAAATAAACACAAATTCATCATGCAAACAAGAAAAAAATGGAGCATAAAAACTGAACACAAAGTCATCATGGAAACAAGAAAAAATCATGCAAACAAGAAAAAAATGAGCATAAAAACTGAGATTGAAAGAGAAGAAAGGGGGCTTAACTTAGTCTTTGCCTCTTGATACCAATTGATGAGAAACAAGGGGTTGAATGCCCTTGTCTCACAAGCTTGAGTTTCGGATCATGGCACAAGAAGGCTCGATCTTCTCCTAGAGGCACCAACTGGTTTGATGGCTCCTTTGGGCTGTCTTTGAGAGCGGAAGCAAAGGGAGAGCTTGGGTAGATGAGGCGGAGCAAGGGCCAGCCGAGGGTGAACCCTAAAGCACAAAGTGAATAAGCCTAAATCATCAAAATGTTGCATATAGATGTCACCCTTAAATTAAACAACCAAATAATGCACTCTACTATGGGAAACTATAGCATATTCATCATCACTTACGTTCTTACAAATAAACAACATATACTAACTGCATTATCAACTATACAGATGAAAAAAATATCATTTCTTAAGCTTCCCCAAAATCAGTAAAACCTTTTAAATCTAAGAATGAACAACATATAAGCGATTAGTATTGAACATTTGTTCATGAACAAATGTTCAAATTATCTTGAACAAATGTTCAAATTATCTTGAACAAATGTTCAAATTACCTTGAACAAGTGTTCAGATGAACAAATGTTCTTATGAACAAATGAACAACACATATAAAGAAGAAAATGATACAATGAACAAGTGTTCATATGCACAATAAACAAGAACACATTATTTACCACAAATGTCAAAATGGTTCACATTAACAGTTGAGAATTTAATTTCTCAATCTCCCAAGTACGATAATCAAAGACAATATTTAAAGGTGCAAGTTTTTCTAGGTTGAACAACTTCATCTCACTTTCAACTTCAGAATCGAGATTCGACAAACAAATTGTTTGTGAACAAATGTTCAAATGAACAAATGTTCTTATGAACAACACGTACATATGAAGAACAAGGGTTTAAGTTTGTGAATAACTGCATCCCACTTTCAAATACAGAATCGAGATTCGACAAAAAAATTGTGCAACAAATTTTGCACTAGAAAGATTACATGCACCAAAAAGAATGAGTGTCAAGGCTTATAATTTTAGCCCTAAAATACCTACGAATCCGCCCAATACAATTATGAACATCTCCAGCGTAATCGATTGGAACCAAGTAAAAGTAGAAGATATTACATAGAGACGGCGAGTACAGATCCGACGAATCGCTTGGAGACGAGACAGTGAAGCCGAAAGGGAGCACAGATCCGGCGAAGCCGAGAAAGAGCAGAGATCCGGCGAAGCCGAGAAAGAGCAGAGATCCGGCGAAGCCGAGAGGGGCACATATCCGGCGAGAAGGAGATCGATGCAACTACGCATGAGAATTGAGGGAGAGAGCGTAAATGGTAGAGAAGACAAGAAGACCAAGGGTCAAACGATTTTAGTTTTAGGAAACCGCTCTCATAAAATCAAAATCTTTTTAGGGGAGAGATTTTAGGAAACGAGTTACTTAATTTCCTAATAGAATTTCTTTTAATTTTAGGAGAGTGTTTTCCTATGAACAAGTTGTATACTAATGAGAATGAACGCTATTGTATTAATCGTAGGATCAAAATCATCAACGCTTCATATAACTCTCTACTATTTACTATAGGAACTCTCCTCACCGGAACCCGACCCTATATATATATAGAGGGACGCTCTAGTAAAATGACTCTTACGATAAAACGAGTGGATAATTTTGGAGCGTTGGATTGAGGGTGATAAATGACTACATTAGGAGAGAGAAAATAGGGTGTAGTGGGGTGTGAATCATGGAATAAATATCACAAAAAGATTTTTTGAATTTTATTAATTAACCACCTCCAAAATAGGAAGTTAAATATAGATTTGGAGAGAGAAAGATATTGCATATCCCCATCAGCGTTATTCCTTAAGCCTCCACCGACATCCGCGTTATTCACTGTGTTTTTAATTAATACGCATATTCAGTGGAAGTTCGTGCATATCAATACATTTAATTAGTTGAAAATTAACATTATGCATATCGACACGAAAATTGTGAATATCGTTAAATGTTCTTTGCATATCTGTTTATTTTGTTCATGTTCCATCGTATTCATGCTGATATTCACTGTCCTATATTTGATATTCAAGTATTGTGAGTGCTTATTCACTATGTATATAATGCATCCACTGAATTGAAAAAAAATTGTGCATATCAAAACACATTATTTGAATATCGTTCAAGTATTTCTAAATATCTGTTATTCGTTATCATGTTCAGTCATATAAACGTGCCTAAGGAAATGAACAAGCTGCTCCTTATATAGGAGAAAACACAAGGAACGACTAAGGCCAAAAGGCCTCCTAATGGATTGTCGGCCCAACACATGGTCCACACGGCCAAACTGAAATAAAAAGCCAAAAACAACTTAAATCATGTCTTTAAAATGTCATAAAATCCATCGGAAAAACTCTAATGTAAATCATGCACTCGGACGTGCCACAATAAGAGAAACGAGCTCCTTTGAGGCTTGATTGAGGGCTCCAAGGCTTGGAAGGACTTTCATGCTCCATGAATCCTTCTTGAGCTCCCTTGATTGACTTGACCTCCATCTTCAATGCTTGAGCCATCTTGGATGTCCGGGCTCCTTTGAGGTTCTTTATGGGGCGTAGTCACATCACTGCTCCTCGGCGGCCATGACCTTCCCCTCTTGGCGCCGCTCGGCCTCGGCGATGGTCTCGTTACGGCGGCCCGCGGTGAGAGTGAAAGCCGGAGGGGGCTCCTCCATGGAAATTGTGGGCACCGCGGGCGCGGGGAGGAAGGCGGTCAAGTGGTGCTCAAGGGCGGCCATCCGAGCGTCGATGGCCTTAACACGCTCCTTCTCTCAGCGGAGGGCGGCGCGCAAGGCCTCGGCGGTGGCCTCATCACGGCGGCCGACAACTTCCTTGGCACGACTCTCTTATGCTAGTCTAGCCGCAAAGGACTCGTGGGATAGCGTGGGTGTGGAGCTGGCCAAGAGGCGCCGACCTTGGTGGTGGTGGGGAGCATGGCCATCGGCGCAGCGGTTGGCGCGGGGAGGCGGCAGCCAATATGGGTCATGGCGGTCGAGCGGGCGTCGGGGCTGGCTCCGGGTGCGATCATGTCCCCGGTGGTTCACAACCGCCCAAGCTTCCTCTTCAAAGGTCTCAAGATACTCGTCATATGGGTCTTCCTCATCATAGTGGCGGCTGAATTGATCATAATCGGCTGCGGGCCTAGGGACGGCGTATGGATAAGGATCCCCATACAAGGGTGTGGGGTCACGGTGTGGCTCCGGAGGCATCGGCCCGGCAGCGGTCGGGCGGAATAAAGCAAATATGGCTCGGCCATGGGGACTCACCTAGCACAAGCAATAGGCAAACCAATTAAAAAGTCACAAGCAAACAAAGCAATCATACTAAGAAGATGTTAATACCTTAGGCCTATGACAATCTAATCAAAGCAATACAAGCCAAGGAAATCCTAGGCAACCAAGGAAATCACTACAATTGATGGCAACAAGCTAATCCTAAGGCAAACAAGTAATGCAACAATGAAGGCTCAAGTCAAAGAACAAAGTCGGAGAAGAGCATGTGACTTGAGAACTTGAGTGGGGCCGAGACACTTGCAATCCATGCCAAATTGTATCACTTAGGCTAGGTAGTAAAGTCCAACATCGAAACTAGAGTGATGGGCTTGGACAAGAGGGAAAGTTGGATGCCATATGCGCCAAGGAAGAGGAGAATGGAAGTGACAAGAGACTAGAGGAACATGGGGGGTGGGCTTAGTGGCCTAAGTTGCCAAGTGGAGGTGGGAGATCCCACGAAATGGTTGTGGCCCAACCAAAATGAAAAACTTTCTACCTTCTTTTTTATCTGTTTTTTTTTTTAATTCGGGCCTTTTGCCTTTTCTTGGCCTCTTGACTTTCTTTAGGCTTTTTCAAATGCTTGGATGAGTGAGGCCGAAATAGGAAGGCCTTTTGTGTGGGAAAAGATGAGTGGGCCACAACACTTGTGTTTGAGTTTGGAGAGGGGTGGCAACAAGGGTTTGTTTGGATTAGCAATGTCCCTTTTTGGGGTGGGACAAAGTTTGAGACAAGAAGAAGAGAGGGTTGTCTTCTTGCCACTTAAGTTTCTACCCCTTTTGGAGTCTCACAAGGGAAGCTTCCTAGCTCTCTACCCCAAACCAATTAGCCAAGGTACAAATTTGGCCTTTACCCAAATAGGCTAAGTGAGCCAAAAAGTAAAGGAGAAAAAGTGGGTGTGGTCCCTTCCAAAATCAACAAGTCACATGCATGAGAGATTCAAATGGGAGGTTACAAGTACATGGGCGGCCAAGGGCAGGGGTGGGCGGCGGGAAGGTGGCAGGGGAGGTGGCGCAGTGGTCGATGGTGGGCGACGGTGAGATTTTTTTGTGGTTTTTGGGGGCGGTTTTGGGAGGGGAATAAAAGGCAACTAAAATAAACACAAATTCATCATGCAAACAAGAAAAAAATGGAGCATAAAAACTGAACACAAAGTCATCATGGAAACAAGAAAAAATCATGCAAACAAGAAAAAAATGAGCATAAAAACTGAGATTGAAAGAGAAGAAAGGGGGCTTAACTTAGTCTTTGCCTCTTGATACCAATTGATGAGAAACAAGGGGTTGAATGCCCTTGTCTCACAAGCTTGAGTTTCGGATCATGGCACAAGAAGGCTCGATCTTCTCCTAGAGGCACCAACTGGTTTGATGGCTCCTTTGGGCTGTCTTTGAGAGCGGAAGCAAAGGGAGAGCTTGGGTAGATGAGGCGGAGCAAGGGCCAGCCGAGGGTGAACCCTAAAGCACAAAGTGAATAAGCCTAAATCATCAAAATGTTGCATATAGATGTCACCCTTAAATTAAACAACCAAATAATGCACTCTACTATGGGAAACTATAGCATATTCATCATCACTTACGTTCTTACAAATAAACAACATATACTAACTGCATTATCAACTATACAGATGAAAAAAATATCATTTCTTAAGCTTCCCCAAAATCAGTAAAACCTTTTAAATCTAAGAATGAACAACATATAAGCGATTAGTATTGAACATTTGTTCATGAACAAATGTTCAAATTATCTTGAACAAATGTTCAAATTATCTTGAACAAATGTTCAAATTACCTTGAACAAGTGTTCAGATGAACAAATGTTCTTATGAACAAATGAACAACACATATAAAGAAGAAAATGATACAATGAACAAGTGTTCATATGCACAATAAACAAGAACACATTATTTACCACAAATGTCAAAATGGTTCACATTAACAGTTGAGAATTTAATTTCTCAATCTCCCAAGTACGATAATCAAAGACAATATTTAAAGGTGCAAGTTTTTCTAGGTTGAACAACTTCATCTCACTTTCAACTTCAGAATCGAGATTCGACAAACAAATTGTTTGTGAACAAATGTTCAAATGAACAAATGTTCTTATGAACAACACGTACATATGAAGAACAAGGGTTTAAGTTTGTGAATAACTGCATCCCACTTTCAAATACAGAATCGAGATTCGACAAAAAAATTGTGCAACAAATTTTGCACTAGAAAGATTACATGCACCAAAAAGAATGAGTGTCAAGGCTTATAATTTTAGCCCTAAAATACCTACGAATCCGCCCAATACAATTATGAACATCTCCAGCGTAATCGATTGGAACCAAGTAAAAGTAGAAGATATTACCTAGAGACGGCGAGTACAGATCCGACGAATCGCTTGGAGACGAGACAGTGAAGCCGAAAGGGAGCACAGATCCGGCGAAGCCGAGAAAGAGCAGAGATCCGGCGAAGCCGAGAAAGAGCAGAGATCCGGCGAAGCCGAGAGGGGCACATATCCGGCGAGAAGGAGATCGATGCAACTACGCATGAGAATTGAGGGAGAGAGCGTAAATGGTAGAGAAGACAAGAAGACCAAGGGTCAAACGATTTTAGTTTTAGGAAACCGCTCTCATAAAATCAAAATCTTTTTAGGGGAGAGATTTTAGGAAACGAGTTACTTAATTTCCTAATAGAATTTCTTTTAATTTTAGGAGAGTGTTTTCCTATGAACAAGTTGTATACTAATGAGAATGAACGCTATTGTATTAATCGTAGGATCAAAATCATCAACGCTTCATATAACTCTCTACTATTTACTATAGGAACTCTCCTCACCGGAACCCGACCCTATATATATATAGAGGGACGCTCTAGTAAAATGACTCTTACGATAAAACGAGTGGATAATTTTGGAGCGTTGGATTGAGGGTGATAAATGACTACATTAGGAGAGAGAAAATAGGGTGTAGTGGGGTGTGAATCATGGAATAAATATCACAAAAAGATTTTTTGAATTTTATTAATTAACCACCTCCAAAATAGGAAGTTAAATATAGATTTGGAGAGAGAAAGATATTGCATATCCCCATCAGCGTTATTCCTTAAGCCTCCACCGACATCCGCGTTATTCACTGTGTTTTTAATTAATACGCATATTCAGTGGAAGTTCGTGCATATCAATACATTTAATTAGTTGAAAATTAACATTATGCATATCGACACGAAAATTGTGAATATCGTTAAATGTTCTTTGCATATCTGTTTATTTTGTTCATGTTCCATCGTATTCATGCTGATATTCACTGTCCTATATTTGATATTCAAGTATTGTGAGTGCTTATTCACTATGTATATAATGCATCCACTGAATTGAAAAAAAATTGTGCATATCAAAACACATTATTTGAATATCGTTCAAGTATTTCTAAATATCTGTTATTCGTTATCATGTTCAGTCATATAAACGTGCCTAAGGAAATGAACAAGCTGCTCCTTATATAGGAGAAAACACAAGGAACGACTAAGGCCAAAAGGCCTCCTAATGGATTGTCGGCCCAACACATGGTCCACACGGCCAAACTGAAATAAAAAGCCAAAAACAACTTAAATCATGTCTTTAAAATGTCATAAAATCCATCGGAAAAACTCTAATGTAAATCATGCACTCGGACGTGCCACAATAAGAGAAACGAGCTCCTTTGAGGCTTGATTGAGGGCTCCAAGGCTTGGAAGGACTTTCATGCTCCATGAATCCTTCTTGAGCTCCCTTGATTGACTTGACCTCCATCTTCAATGCTTGAGCCATCTTGGATGTCCGGGCTCCTTTGAGGTTCTTTATGGGGCGTAGTCACATCACTGCTCCTCGGCGGCCATGACCTTCCCCTCTTGGCGCCGCTCGGCCTCGGCGATGGTCTCGTTACGGCGGCCCGCGGTGAGAGTGAAAGCCGGAGGGGGCTCCTCCATGGAAATTGTGGGCACCGCGGGCGCGGGGAGGAAGGCGGTCAAGTGGTGCTCAAGGGCGGCCATCCGAGCGTCGATGGCCTTAACACGCTCCTTCTCTCAGCGGAGGGCGGCGCGCAAGGCCTCGGCGGTGGCCTCATCACGGCGGCCGACAACTTCCTTGGCACGACTCTCTTATGCTAGTCTAGCCGCAAAGGACTCGTGGGATAGCGTGGGTGTGGAGCTGGCCAAGAGGCGCCGACCTTGGTGGTGGTGGGGAGCATGGCCATCGGCGCAGCGGTTGGCGCGGGGAGGCGGCAGCCAATATGGGTCATGGCGGTCGAGCGGGCGTCGGGGCTGGCTCCGGGTGCGATCATGTCCCCGGTGGTTCACAACCGCCCAAGCTTCCTCTTCAAAGGTCTCAAGATACTCGTCATATGGGTCTTCCTCATCATAGTGGCGGCTGAATTGATCATAATCGGCTGCGGGCCTAGGGACGGCGTATGGATAAGGATCCCCATACAAGGGTGTGGGGTCACGGTGTGGCTCCGGAGGCATCGGCCCGGCAGCGGTCGGGCGGAATAAAGCAAATATGGCTCGGCCATGGGGACTCACCTAGCACAAGCAATAGGCAAACCAATTAAAAAGTCACAAGCAAACAAAGCAATCATACTAAGAAGATGTTAATACCTTAGGCCTATGACAATCTAATCAAAGCAATACAAGCCAAGGAAATCCTAGGCAACCAAGGAAATCACTACAATTGATGGCAACAAGCTAATCCTAAGGCAAACAAGTAATGCAACAATGAAGGCTCAAGTCAAAGAACAAAGTCGGAGAAGAGCATGTGACTTGAGAACTTGAGTGGGGCCGAGACACTTGCAATCCATGCCAAATTGTATCACTTAGGCTAGGTAGTAAAGTCCAACATCGAAACTAGAGTGATGGGCTTGGACAAGAGGGAAAGTTGGATGCCATATGCGCCAAGGAAGAGGAGAATGGAAGTGACAAGAGACTAGAGGAACATGGGGGGTGGGCTTAGTGGCCTAAGTTGCCAAGTGGAGGTGGGAGATCCCACGAAATGGTTGTGGCCCAACCAAAATGAAAAACTTTCTACCTTCTTTTTTATCTGTTTTTTTTTTTAATTCGGGCCTTTTGCCTTTTCTTGGCCTCTTGACTTTCTTTAGGCTTTTTCAAATGCTTGGATGAGTGAGGCCGAAATAGGAAGGCCTTTTGTGTGGGAAAAGATGAGTGGGCCACAACACTTGTGTTTGAGTTTGGAGAGGGGTGGCAACAAGGGTTTGTTTGGATTAGCAATGTCCCTTTTTGGGGTGGGACAAAGTTTGAGACAAGAAGAAGAGAGGGTTGTCTTCTTGCCACTTAAGTTTCTACCCCTTTTGGAGTCTCACAAGGGAAGCTTCCTAGCTCTCTACCCCAAACCAATTAGCCAAGGTACAAATTTGGCCTTTACCCAAATAGGCTAAGTGAGCCAAAAAGTAAAGGAGAAAAAGTGGGTGTGGTCCCTTCCAAAATCAACAAGTCACATGCATGAGAGATTCAAATGGGAGGTTACAAGTACATGGGCGGCCAAGGGCAGGGGTGGGCGGCGGGAAGGTGGCAGGGGAGGTGGCGCAGTGGTCGATGGTGGGCGACGGTGAGATTTTTTTGTGGTTTTTGGGGGCGGTTTTGGGAGGGGAATAAAAGGCAACTAAAATAAACACAAATTCATCATGCAAACAAGAAAAAAATGGAGCATAAAAACTGAACACAAAGTCATCATGGAAACAAGAAAAAATCATGCAAACAAGAAAAAAATGAGCATAAAAACTGAGATTGAAAGAGAAGAAAGGGGGCTTAACTTAGTCTTTGCCTCTTGATACCAATTGATGAGAAACAAGGGGTTGAATGCCCTTGTCTCACAAGCTTGAGTTTCGGATCATGGCACAAGAAGGCTCGATCTTCTCCTAGAGGCACCAACTGGTTTGATGGCTCCTTTGGGCTGTCTTTGAGAGCGGAAGCAAAGGGAGAGCTTGGGTAGATGAGGCGGAGCAAGGGCCAGCCGAGGGTGAACCCTAAAGCACAAAGTGAATAAGCCTAAATCATCAAAATGTTGCATATAGATGTCACCCTTA
This sequence comes from Rheum nobile, assembly GCA_027886185.1. Classification (NCBI taxonomy): domain Eukaryota; kingdom Viridiplantae; phylum Streptophyta; class Magnoliopsida; order Caryophyllales; family Polygonaceae; genus Rheum; species Rheum nobile. Next base: position 5,925,818 of record WOAB01000163.1, read on the forward strand.
AATTAAACAACCAAATAATGCACTCTACTATGGGAAACTATAGCATATTCATCATCACTTACGTTCTTACAAATAAACAACATATACTAACTGCATTATCAACTATACAGATGAAAAAAATATCATTTCTTAAGCTTCCCCAAAATCAGTAAAACCTTTTAAATCTAAGAATGAACAACATATAAGCGATTAGTATTGAACATTTGTTCATGAACAAATGTTCAAATTATCTTGAACAAATGTTCAAATTATCTTGAACAAATGTTCAAATTACCTTGAACAAGTGTTCAGATGAACAAATGTTCTTATGAACAAATGAACAACACATATAAAGAAGAAAATGATACAATGAACAAGTGTTCATATGCACAATAAACAAGAACACATTATTTACCACAAATGTCAAAATGGTTCACATTAACAGTTGAGAATTTAATTTCTCAATCTCCCAAGTACGATAATCAAAGACAATATTTAAAGGTGCAAGTTTTTCTAGGTTGAACAACTTCATCTCACTTTCAACTTCAGAATCGAGATTCGACAAACAAATTGTTTGTGAACAAATGTTCAAATGAACAAATGTTCTTATGAACAACACGTACATATGAAGAACAAGGGTTTAAGTTTGTGAATAACTGCATCCCACTTTCAAATACAGAATCGAGATTCGACAAAAAAATTGTGCAACAAATTTTGCACTAGAAAGATTACATGCACCAAAAAGAATGAGTGTCAAGGCTTATAATTTTAGCCCTAAAATACCTACGAATCCGCCCAATACAATTATGAACATCTCCGGCGTAATCGATTGGAACCAAGTAAAAGTAGAAGATATTACCTAGAGACGGCGAGTACAGATCCGACGAATCGCTTGGAGACGAGACAGTGAAGCCGAAAGGGAGCACAGATCCGGCGAAGCCGAGAAAGAGCAGAGATCCGGCGAAGCCGAGAAAGAGCAGAGATCCGGCGAAGCCGAGAGGGGCACATATCCGGCGAGAAGGAGATCGATGCAACTACGCATGAGAATTGAGGGAGAGAGCGTAAATGGTAGAGAAGACAAGAAGACCAAGGGTCAAACGATTTTAGTTTTAGGAAACCGCTCTCATAAAATCAAAATCTTTTTAGGGGAGAGATTTTAGGAAACGAGTTACTTAATTTCCTAATAGAATTTCTTTTAATTTTAGGAGAGTGTTTTCCTATGAACAAGTTGTATACTAATGAGAATGAACGCTATTGTATTAATCGTAGGATCAAAATCATCAACGCTTCATATAACTCTCTACTATTTACTATAGGAACTCTCCTCACCGGAACCCGACCCTATATATATATAGAGGGACGCTCTAGTAAAATGACTCTTACGATAAAACGAGTGGATAATTTTGGAGCGTTGGATTGAGGGTGATAAATGACTACATTAGGAGAGAGAAAATAGGGTGTAGTGGGGTGTGAATCATGGAATAAATATCACAAAAAGATTTTTTGAATTTTATTAATTAACCACCTCCAAAATAGGAAGTTAAATATAGATTTGGAGAGAGAAAGATATTGCATATCCCCATCAGCGTTATTCCTTAAGCCTCCACCGACATCCGCGTTATTCACTGTGTTTTTAATTAATACGCATATTCAGTGGAAGTTCGTGCATATCAATACATTTAATTAGTTGAAAATTAACATTATGCATATCGACACGAAAATTGTGAATATCGTTAAATGTTCTTTGCATATCTGTTTATTTTGTTCATGTTCCATCGTATTCATGCTGATATTCACTGTCCTATATTTGATATTCAAGTATTGTGAGTGCTTATTCACTATGTATATAATGCATCCACTGAATTGAAAAAAAATTGTGCATATCAAAACACATTATTTGAATATCGTTCAAGTATTTCTAAATATCTGTTATTCGTTATCATGTTCAGTCATATACTACTGATATTCATAAACTCTGAACACATACTGATGTTCAGTCATAACGATTAAGAAGACGATAATGATGAAATACGGGGAAAACCAATATATACACTGCATATCACTGTCTAAAAAATGCATATCCCATCCACATAAATGAATATCATATTCACGATCAAGGAAATAATCCATAATTACAAATTGCATATCATACAAGTATATTCTGCATATCACTATATGGAAAATGCATTTCTCATCCACACAAATGAATATCACATTGATGGCCAAAGAAATAATCTATATTTATAAATTGTATATCATACAAGTATATCTGAATAACATCACTGTTAACATGAATATCATAACGCCTAACGTCGCTGTCGTGAGAGTTCTCAAGCAGTCTGTCGCCGACTGACATTTCCATGTCCACACCACCCCTCTCCACGTCGCTGCCGCGCTCCTCGCCTGCCCCACCGGATTTCTCCGGCACGTCTGCATCCTCTCCATTGAAGAATTGAAAATATTGAGAGACCAAAAGGATTTAGGGTTCAAAAAAATATGATTCAAAAAAATAGAGTAAGATTGAGTAACCGAAATTGAAGACGATGGAGAAATTTGAAGAGTGCAGACAAGGAATATCAGTGGGGCAGTTATTTTAGGGTTACCTGTAGAGCCATGCTTCCTGCCGCCGCCCCTATACATGCTCGGCTTCTCCCATCTCGCCATCTCTCTCTCTCTCACCCTCACCCGACCTCCCCGTCGACCAACCGTGTTGCGCTGGCCATGGCTGCTCCTCGTTGAGCCACACCAATACCAGACCCACATCAGAACCACCCCCAATACCCACTCCCTGTCGTCACCCCATCTCACCCTCAACATTAATCTCCTTTCAGCAACCAGACCCACACCACAACCTCGTCGGACCTCCCCGTCGACCCATCTGAACCACACCGACCCAAACCCTTGCCCGCTGTCCTCACAGACTCGCTGTTGGGTTTTCGAGAGAGAACGGCGGTGAAAATCAATGCTTGACCGGATGCTTCAATGGAGGTGGAAGAATTTTCGAGAGAGAGAGAGCATTGAGGAAGACGATGAACGATTTAATGGGAAAGTGAATCGGTGGGGTGGAGAGAGAGGGAGTAAATTGGGGAAAACAAATCCCATAAAATTAGGTAATCTAGTGTGTGCCTTCTATTTAAATTATTTTGTACCTCCCTCCATTAAATCTTGTCCGTCAATCTCATCAACATCCAACGCACTAGAATAATTCACCCGTTTTACTATAAGAGCTTGTTTTACTAGAGCATAGATCTATATAAATATAGATTAAATAATCACATCAACTAATAAATCTATCAAAAGAATTGATTTTTATAGTATCTCTTGGGAACTTAAGTTGACTGAATTTTTAATTAAATTTATTTGATTAAATAAGTTTTATATATATTTAAGTTGGACACATTGTTATAATTTTTTTATAAAAGGATGGATGATGTGATGGATTATGGTTGGATGAGTAATGACACATAGGCGAATTGAGCGTGGTAACGACACGTAGGATTTAGGCCCCTCCTTTAATATACGGAAAAGCTATATGCACACAAAATTTTATCTAAATGCACACTATTCTGTGCGCTAAAACTAACCGTACAAGTTTGGTGCGCTTATATTAGCAGCACAAGGGCATAATCGGCAAAAAAAAAGGACCATCACATATGTGCGATAACATTTAGCGCATAGAGCTGTGCGCTTAAATCAACTGCATAGCTGTGATGTGCTTAAATGGACTGGTCTTTTGCAAAGCCCAATCCATTTAAGTGATACAGTAACAATTACCGCATAGCTCTATGCGGTTAATGTTACCGTACAACTGTGCGCTATATCTCGCACACAACTTCTTCTTCCTCCCTCTGTCATTTCTGCGATTTCGTGATCTAAAAAATTCACCTCCGATTCTTCGTCCTCCTCCATCTCTTCTTCTCCCTTAAACACAAAAGAAAGAATGGATTCTTCTTCCTCTCGACTCGGCGAGCATTCCGGAACAAACAAGGCGGCCGACGGTGGTTCTAGCGGTGGCACAGGAGGCGGTGCAGAGGTGGCGGCGATTCAAGCAGCCTCCGGCGGTGGTTTTTCCCCTCAGCCTGGTGGCGGTGCAGAGGAGATCCGAGCAGGAGGAGTCGGTCCGGTCGGTGGTGGTCCGGTTGGTGGTGGTCCTGTCGGTGGTGGTGGTGGTCCGCTCGGTACCGTTTGGGTGATGATGGAGGAGGAGGCAGAGGAGGATGACTCATTTAGACGATCAGCGAGTGGTGGTGCCAGACAAACCCGATCCACACGCGTGCCAGATGTGTCGGTCAACGTTACTGTCACTCCCGCACCGATATGAGTCCACCAGGTATATAATGTGTTTTAAATTCGAAATTAAATTGTAAATTTAAATTCATTAGATTTTGGATTTCATTAGATTTTAGATTCAGTAGATTTTGGATTTTAGGATTTTAGAATTGAAAATATAGATTTGTTAGATTTTAGAATTAAAAATTAGAATTTATAATTTAGATTTCATTAGATTTCGGATTTTAGGATTTTAGAATTGAAAATACAGGTTTTCAAATTAAATTGTAAAATTGATTTCATAATATTTTAGATTTTGGATTTTTGGATTTTAGAATTGAAAATATAGATTTGTTAGATTTTAGAATTCAAAATTAGAATTTATATTTTAGATTTGAATTTAGATTATTTAGTTTTTATTTAGATTTTAGAATTCAAAATTCGAAAAGAACATGTTAGAATTTTGTATTTTATTTCATTATTATTTTTATTGAATATTATCGTATAAATGAATATTTTATTGTTGCAGTATGTAATTTTATAATGAAAATACGATTAGAATTTAGATTATTAGGAATTAGATTTGATTAGAATTTGGAAATAGAAATTATTATATAATTAGATTTCATTATTAGAAACGCGGATCTAATTATATACAAATCTAATTCGATTAAAATGCAATGGGCCGATTGGTCCTTATTGGGCCATATATGGCCCCAAAAACTAAATGTTAAACTTATTGGGCCATATATGGCCCCAAAAACTAGAATGTTGATTAAAATGCAATGGGCCTTATTGGCCCAATAAAGCATTATTGGGCCATATAAGGTCTTGTTGGGCCTTATAGGGCCAAATGGGCCTTTAATAAGGCCCAATAAAGACTTATTGGGCCTTATATGGGCCAATAAGTCCTTATTGGGCCTTATTAAAATGCAATGGGCCAATTAGTCCTTATTGGCCATATAAGGCCTTGTTGGGCCTTATAGGGCCCAATAAGCCTTTATTGGGCCTAATAAGGCCCATTTGGCCCTATAATGCCTTATAGGGCCAAATGAGTCTTATTGGGCCTCATAAGGACTTATTAGGCCCATTCGGCCCTATAAGGCCTTATTAAAATACAATGAGCTGATTGGTCCTTGGGCCCAATAAGGCCCATTCGGCCCTAAAAGGCCTTATTGGGCCATATAAGTCCTTATTGGGCCCAATAAGGCCTTATAGGCCCTATAAGGCCCAATATGGGCTTATATGGCCCAATAAGGCCTTTTATGGCCGAATGAGCCTTATTGGGCCCAATGAGGACTTATTGGCCCAATAGGTCCTTATTGGGCCCAATAAGGACCAATCGACTGAATAAGTCTTTATATGTAATTATATCATAACACTTCGTCATATCACATTATAACTTCATAAGACTTTGTCATATCACATTAGTATATAATACAAGTGATAACTTCTTAAGAAATAATAATAATACATTTGTATAAACTATAATTATCGACTTCTTCAAACTTCATGCTATAGCGTAAGTATAAAGTTCAAGTTATAACTTCATAACACTTCATCATATCACATTAGTATATAGTACAAGTGATAACTTCTTAAGAAATCATTATATTACATTAGTATAAACTTTAATTAGCGACTTATTCATACTTCATGCTATAGCGTAAGTATAAAGTTCAAGTTATAACTTCATAACACTTCGTCATATCACATTAGTATATAGTACAAGTGATAACTTCTTGAGAAATCATTATATTACATTAGTTTAAACTATAATTGATGAATATTGTATAAGTATCACTAGTGGAAAAAACACTTTTTGAGGCTCCCTTTTAGAGGCGTACATAGTTCAAAACGCCTCAACAACGACTTAGGCAATCACTTTTTTTGGTTTTTGAGGCGGATCACTATACGCCTCAAAAACATCTTTTGAGGCGGGCAAATTAATATACGCCTCAACAAGTATCCGAAAAAACATTTCCTGCTAAAGTATTAGAGGCGGGCCAGGGTAAGGCCCGCATCTAATGCTAACTAATTGAGGCGGGATAAGTAGACCGCCTCAATTAAAGCTTGTTGAGGCGGGCCTCTTAAAGCCCGCCTCAACAAGTATGTCCAATAGAGGCGGGCATGTAAGGCATGCCTCTATTATACCATTACTGTAATACTTATAGAGGCGGGCGTGTTAGGCCCGCCTCTATAAGCTCAACCCTTAAAAAAAAATAGCTGCGCGAGGTTTCATTTTCCTCTTCGTATCCTCCTCTTCGTCTTCAATTCGTTCGTCGCCGAGCTCCGTCTTCCCGAGCTCCGACTTCATCTCCCTTCGCCGAGCTCCCTCTAATACTCCCTTCAACAAGTATCAACAACGCACTCGAGGTTTCACCAAAACGAGCTCCCTTCAACTGCGGGTAATCACAGTTTTAATTTGTTTCTGTGCACCTGTTTTGGATATGAGAGTTGGTGGTTTCTTGTACTGTAATGAATTTTTTTGTTACTTTGAGATTTGAAGTATAAGTTTGTATGATTCGTGTTGTTTGCATCTCTCAAAACGAGCTCCCTTCAACTGCGGGTAATTACTTTGAGATTTGGCTTGTGTGTTATTTAGTCTGAGTTGGTGGTATCTATCCGGCAAAACTAAGCTGGGAGATAAGATCTAATTGCATCTCTCACAATATACTATGTGATTTGAATAGTAACAGGAAGACTAGGTATTTCATTATCATTAAGGTTATAAGGCTCTGAATTACATATTCAAGATAGCTCTGGAATTGAAGTGAAATTTGGTGGCAGTTGAACTATATGCTAAATGACATTGAGCTTTTGCTTCATGCTAGGTCTGCTTATGATCAGCAAGCATTCTGTGATGCATTCCATGGGGATGAAACTGGTTGGCGTCATTGTGCTGTGTGTGGCAAGGTAGAAATTGTCATTATATACATAAATTCTTTTGACATTCTCCTCCGTCTTCGCCGAGCTCCGTCTTCCCGAGCTCCGACTTCATCTCCCTTCGTCGAGCTCCCTCTAATACTCCCTTCAACAAGTATCAACAACGCACTCGAGGTTTCACCAAAACGAGCTCCCTTCAACGCACTCGAAGCCAAGTCAGGTATTAATATTTTAGATTTCTACCCTAATTCCTTAGGCCCTTGGCGGGATAGAATTCATAATTTAGGCCCTTGGCGGGATAGTTGAGTTTGTATTTTTTCTTGCTTGGTTGCGTATTATTATCTATTTAGGCCCTTGGCGGGATAGTTACTAGAAATGAGTATTTAATCTTCCTTGCATGTTATTTTGCATGTATTACTAGAAATGAGTCATGATCAAGTTCATGCCCATATCATCAAGACTCAGCAGATGCTTCTCTGTAAAGGGATTTGTCCACATGCATGTGTTCATAGAAGGCGCTATGAAAATCGTCTTTCTATCGTCCCAAGCTCTTACGATGCACGTTAGTAGATTGTCACACACTCCACCGGCAATCTAGACGACAAAGTGACCATGAAACATTTTAGTAGGAGATCAAGGAATCAAACTATAAACCATGTAGATAGATTAGAGACTAATGTGGATTCCAACATCCAACATTTAGTCGTTTTTCAAGGCTATTGATCCTTAAATAAAAACATCTTAATAGCAGAAAAGCACATCCAGGATCGGACTGATAAGAGCACGTTTTGACTAACATAATACAAGTCTAACTACTAAGGTAGCATGCTAAAAGCCTACACTTCAACTTTTTAGTGAGTCATTTGTGTAAATAGCAAATTGATCCCAATGGCTACTGATCAACCAAACATCACTTATAGTTATGATATCAATGGGTTCACATTCTACACTAGAAGACAAGATGAAAAGAGTGTGGTGCAGAATAGTGGAGTGAAGGTAGTTGCATCATCTAGGGTCTATGCGAGCGCTAAGGACAAAAGACCGGTTGATGCGACACAATCGTATTATGGTGTTATCGAAGAAATATGGGAGCTTGATTATAACAATTTTACAATCCCTGTTTTCCGGTGCAAGTGGGTCAACAACCCTAACGGGGTAAAGCAAGATGAAATTTATCCGGGTTTGACATTGGTAAACTTTGACCGATTAAGTGATAGTGACGAGCCATTCATCCTAGCATCACAAGCTAAGCAGATTTTTTATGTGGTAGACAATGTTGATCCTAGATGGCGTACAGTTGCCCAAGGCAAAAGACATATTCTAGGTATTGATGATGTTATGGATGAAGATGAGTATGATGACACACACTTGTTATCAACTGTTCAACCATTACCGGAGGAGGAAGATACAAATAATACTAATCATATCCGTATAGATCATAGGGAAAGAATATGGATTACAAATCATAAATCAATAAGATGAGGTAATTTATTGACAAGTAGATTTAATTGCATTATAAATTGTCTTCCTTGGATTTTTTTTTGTGATATGTACTCATATGCTTTTTTTGTGTGCTTGTTGCAGGAATTCTAGCCACTATGTCTAACGAAAGTGGAAATGCTATTCTCCCTACCCAAGGTGATCATGAATCACAAGGTGTTAGCGCGATTACACAGATCGCTAAAGGGCGTGGTCCGTCAAAAGGAGTTCAAGTAAAAAAGCCTATGCACCTTGAGTTTAATGAGTTTAATGTCCCTGATGGCGAGTGGTCGAAAGAATACGGAAAGCAAGTTGGGAGTTGTGCTCAAAGAATTAATACTAACGAGAAAGAATACCGAAAGATAGATGAGCAGACGAGGCAAGGGTTTTGGGAGGAGACCAAGGTATAATGACATTTTAAATTGTTTTAAATATATACTATATTAACAATTAATCTAACTTATTGTAAAAATCCACAGCTTATGTTCCACATCATTGAGGATGTAGATAAATCAAGGGAAAAATACTTTCATTCTTGTGTGGCAAAACGATTTAGAGATTTCAAGAGCAAGTTGGTGCGTCGATGGATAACTAAGAAGCAAAAGCCGTTGAAATATCCTACAAACAAGATGCCTTGGGAAATCTACCACCACATTACAGAGGCTGATTGGTCAGTTTATCTTAAAGAATATTACAAGCCGGAGTCATTGGTAATAATGCTATTTCTTTTTACTATTAAAGATTTCTAGTCAGCGGAAATCGTTGGTTATAAATCTATGTGCCTTTTGACAGGCTCGTAGTGAGAAAGCAAGGGCAAGTGCACTATTAAACAAGAATCCTCATCTCACCGGCCAGGCGGGTTATATTAGAAAACGACCCGAGTGGATAAAAGAGGACGACTCCCATCGGAAGCAGCTTTATCTCTGTCAAGTAGTCCTCAGTGAACTCATCGGTTCCTAGAGCTAGAAAATATAGATCAAAGGAGTGGGTTTTGGATCATCAAGTTTGAAGTAAGGATGGAAAGTGGGAAGTTAACCCGAACGATAAGGAAGCCGTAGAAACTGCAAGAAAAGTTGTAAGTAGTGCTTTTTTAATGAATATTTACTTAAATTGACTTGGAAATATGAACTAATTTATACTTTCCTAATTGGCATTATAGGAGGAGTATATCGAAGAAGAAGAAAAAGGAAACCTTACTTTCGAGGATGATGAGGATGCCCTCACCAAAGCTATTGGGAAAAAAGATCACCGTGGCCGTGTCAAGGCAATAGGTGGAAATGTTGGTTATAGAGTTGCTTTCGGTCCAAGAGAATGACGGAGAAGATGTTCTAGTGAAGCTTCATCAGATCTGATCGAATCGATCAGAGCTGAAATTAGAAAGGAGTTTGAAGGTGAAATAGATAAAAGGGTGGCTGAGGCCCTCCAAAAGCAACTACGCTCCATGTTACATATAAATCAACCAAACTCCACTTCTACTCCCGTTCTTGAACTTAATGTTAATGCTTCCTATACCACTCGTCCTGATTCCACACCGCAACCACGTGAGCTAAAGGTATGATTGAGTTTGAGTATTGTCATGAACTCTTCATGCTAAGACCTCTTATAACATGAATTCAAATTCCATGCCGCAACCTTAGTCTTGCATTTTTCATTTTACTTTATATGCAGGAAAGGACTCCATGCCATCTTGCCCTTGAGGATAAAGATTCTGGTAACAAAGTGCTCGTAGCGGATGGTATGGTACAACCCTCAAACGGTGCATCGTCCCAACACTTTACACCGATGAAGCCTGATCACTACAAAGTCCAAGTTGATTTTGTTTATGATGGACATAATGATGATATTCTTCCGGTACCTATGGGTGATGGTTTCACTAACTTAGGCGGTGCTCAGGGTAGTTTCGTGCAATGGCCGATCCGCTTAGTGATTTTCGAAGACGACGAGGTAAGACCTTTGTGCTCAATAATAATGTACACCACATTACTCACTCTTGCTCATCTATAATTCTATATATAGGACTATACTCCACGCCCAACAAAGAAGTCCAAGTCATTTCTCTCTAAAAAGGTGGATGACAGCGCCAAAAATACAAAGGTAAGACCTTTGTGCTCAATAATACAAATGTTACTTCATTATTATTTTTTGGAAATTTCATGTCCAAATAACTCTTAAGTCTCAGTCCAACAAAGAGGCGGTTGGTAGCTGTGATCGTAAAACGGAAGAATCAGCCGCCAAAAGGAAGAAAGCAGAAAACGAAGAAATTCAAGGTCATGGCTAGTCATGCAAATACTTGCATTCTATTATGTCTTCGGCGCCGGGTGGTATATATGATAGTACTCCCATCCCATTGGATGCCTCGGTTTGGAAATATGTGAGAGATCAAGAAACATACGTCACTGCATCCGATGTAGAAGAGTTCCTTAAGGGGGCGTGCTTAAACATTTCTGTGATTCAAGTCTACATGATGTAAATGTTTTGATCAGTCTTTATCTTTTAATTGTCAACTATCATTCTTACTCGTTTTTTCTTTAATCATTTTTACATTACCATTCATAATCGTTTAATCAAATACCTTTAAATGTGCATGTATTTATTGGACAATCACACATATGCATTTGAAAATTCTCGAATTGGGTTCATTTGTCCTGAGATGGTGTCAAGCACTAGAATCAAAGCCGATCCAACTGTTCCAGCAGATTACTTGCAACGTGTGTTCAATGCTGAAACTGCTAAGAATACGATTAAAGATTCTAACAGTGCCAAATTGTTTTTTCTCCCATATAATCAAGAGTAAGTGTTTTCAATAAGTTTCATATATAATTAGTATTTTAAGCAATCATTAATATTTATCAATTTACTTTTAAATGATGCAGCAATCATTGGATTCTGTACGTGATAGACCTATTTAGAGCACAGGTCTATCTTTTCGATTCTCTAAAAGGTCAAGGCAACAGAACGACTGATGCATCTGGAATCATGAATTTGTAAGTTATTTTGCTTACGAATTAGTTTTTTTTGGAATATTAACAATATCAGTTTCATGAGTGTATTATGTTGATTTTCTAGGGCATTTCAAGTGTATAAGTATCAAGGTGGGAAGTGCGAGAAATTAATAGGAAAACATAAGACGTTGAGAGTCTGCAATATAGAGGTACATATAGCATTTTATACGCTTTAGGTTTGTTTATTTATAATCAAAGGCCTTGTATCTAAGACAGCCCCCTTATGTTGTGTAATTAGTGTGCTCAACAAAGCGGCGGAACCGAGTGTGGCTATTATGTCATGAAGTTCATGTTAGATATAGTCACGGGACTCTATGACGCTAATGACCGACTAGATAAGGTATGTAACTTAACTAACTATATATTGATAGTATTTGTGTTTTTTGTCAATAATTTCTGTGTTTTTTATGAAGCTATATCCTATGAGGAAGACATCGTATACTTATGAAGAAATGGATGTTGTTCGTGAGCAATTGGCACAGTATTTTACATCGAAGTATTTATTATCGGATTGAACTTGTTTTTACTTGTCATGTAAACTGTTGTTGAGAACCTGACTGTACTCTGATGAAATCTGTTGTTGGTTGTATATTATTCTGTGAATAAAATCAGGAACCTATTCTGCAATGTGTGTATGGTGCATCATAAATCCAAAAAACATCCGAAAGAAAAGAAGGGACTTATAGAGGCAGACTTGTATGTCCGCCTCTATAAGTACATAGATGCTGACTCGGACGAGTTCTGGGCCGAGTCAGCGTCTACTTGTTGAGGCGGGCCTCCGAAACCCGCCTCAACAAGTCCCTCATTTTGGCGCCAAAGTGAGGGACTTATTGAGGCGGGCTTCGGAGGCCCGCCTCAATAAGGTCCTTTTAGAGGCGTAAAATGCCCGCCTCAAAAAGTGTCCCTACTTGTTGCAGCCCCCTTAGTTGAAGCGAACGGTGTTTGCCTCAATAAGTGTCCAAAGGCCCGCCTCTATAAGGATTTTTTCCACTAGTGTATAAAGTATAAAAGTTTTAAAATAACAATTAACATTATCATAAAGTTATCTTATGAATGCCTTAAATCACGAAAAAAAAATATTTAACCACTGTGCGTTAACATTTAACGCACAACAGTGTGCGTTAACAATAAACGCATAGAATTGGGCTCCAATACTATGTGTTTATAGTATTGGGCCCAAATTCAGGCCCTGTGCGGTTAACCTTAGCGCACAGAGCTGGGCCTGAATTTGCCCAATTCTGTATGGGCCTCTATTAGAAAAATGGCGGTTACAAAAATCCGACCGTTTGTGCGTTAATTGTTAACGCACAAACGGTCATTTTTTCTAACGGCCTAATTTCCATCCTATATATACACACGCCATTTTCCTTTCTCTTCCGCATCCAAACACAACATTCAACTCACGCCTTTTGGCTTTAATTGTCAACGGTCATTTTTCTGGCTTTAATTGGCATGTCAAGCCAATAATCCTTGCCGCAAGGGGTCTTCATATAGTTAATTTGAACCATTAGATCATCCCATGACCCTGTAGCTCATGTAAGTTCTTGTTTCGGCTCCCACATTTGTCGGTTGGCACAGAACTCCTTTGCCAGCGCGCTACAGATCAAAGGATATTGACCCTGACTCATCCCCACAAGCACAGCCAAAGACCGATATCCATAGTGTTCGTTTGGACGTACATCCATAGCACTGTTAATGTACCCAAACCAGAAGTAATCGATATTCTGAACCCCAAAGTCCACCCCACGATGAAGCATGTGTTCTTCAGGCCACTCCGAGAGACCGACTCCCACATGGTCGGTCTCGACGTATATCTCCTCAAATTGTGATTCTTCTGGTTGCGGTTGGGATTGCATATCCTCAGCGTCGATCACAACGAAACTTGCTCGCTTTCTGGGATGGCCTGGCCCTTTCACATTCTCCTTTGCCTTCTCCTTTCCCTTTCCCTTTCCCTTTCCTTTTGCCTTCTAAGATTTTAGTAAGTTTTCTCTTACGTGCTCATGCATGCTCTTTTCCCTAGTCGGCAACCCCTTTGCCTTGTTCTTCATACCACTTGGCCTTCCCTTTCTATAAATGTCCGTCGGCTCCATAAACGTACTATGTTCCGGATACTCCAAGGCCATGTACAGATCACTCACTTGCCATAATGTGGCTTCGTTCAAAGTTCGGCCTTGCACTCTCGACCACATCTCACACAATCTCAACTCTGGAACGGACATCAGAACACTGTCGTCGGCAAGCGCAAATGTTATTGGATCCTCTTCCCAATGCAAGTCCTTCGTGGATGCACGGCAACCCAAGGCAGTCTCTCACCCAATGATCGTCGCATACTTATTAATAGTTCAGGGTTTCTTTTGACCCGATTCTATAGATGGATGAGACCGACCCTCCATCCGCTCCTTTTGTCCCCTCCCCTGTTCCTTCCCCTCCACCCGCTCCTTGCCATGCACCACCTCCAGCTGTTAGTCCCGTTCTAGGGCAGGCTCCTTGGAAGACAGGAGGGCCACGCATCCCTCTCCTCCTTCAGAGCTACACCACATACATCGCCAGGGCAATTTTTGACCTAACCCCTCTTGCCCCTCCTCTCGATATTCCTTCCCCCATCCTTCCGCGATAGCGATGCAAGAGAGACCGCTCCAGAGGAGGCTGCAACGGTTGTTCAGGCTCCCCGTCGTTCGAGGCGTCAGCGGCGCCAACAAATTCAGGATTTGATATGTATTTAGGGTACAATCCCGTTTTAGGTGAAGTATAATATTTAATTTTAATTTTTGTAACTAATATTAATTATCGAACATTCAGACTCGTAAGGTCTTGAAGGTCCACTTCCACGTCGGCTGGACCACTCCGCTCGAGCAGTACATCAAACCCGGGCCAGAGACATGGTTTCAGCTGGTAGAGCATAGCGGTCTCGCCCATCTACGCATTCTAGGCACCGGGGCAGTGGATCACGTCTTGATCTCGGCTTTTGTCGAGAAATGGCACCCTGAGACATCCTCATTCCATTTTCCATGGGGCGAGATGACCATTACATTGCATGATATTTATGAGATTCTCAAGGTGCCGATTGACGGGAGGAGCTGCACGACAGTAGGGGGTCCAGAGCTGAGACGGAGGATCACGCTGTTACTTGGAGATGACGACACTACATGGGTGGACAAGTGGTACTCCACCGGCGGCATTCCTTTGGATTGGCTACAGAAGGAGCTCACCACGATGATGAAGCGCGAGTAGAGGGACGAGAGCACCATTGCTTCATTGTATTTGTTCTTGCTGCTTGGCAGTACAGTGTTGGTTGACAAGTCTACGACGCGGATCAAGCACAAGTGGATGGCACTGCTTTTCGACCACGAGGCCACATGCCGGTATGCATGGGGAGCTGGCATCTTGGCGTTCCTATACTGAAACTTAGGACATGTGTCGAGATGAGAGGCATAGGGCATTGCTAGATGTGGCATACTTTTGAGGGTAAGAAATGTCATTTTAATTAATAAATTTAAAATATACGTTATAACTGTTTATTTTTTTAATTTTTATCATTTGATCTTGATCTACAGTCATGGATATGGGTGTATTTTCCCCATTTCCGTGGACATTATGTCACGGACCCTGCTGCCATCAAAGACGGCCAGGAGGTCCCACAGGGCAAGGATCCTGGTCGTTTGGTCTGTATGCGCCGGATGCTGGACATCATCAGATATGAGGAGGTAATCTATTTCGTTATATTAATATTTTATTTTATAATATATATATACGCAAAATACTAACTTGATAATAATTACTTGTTATAGGTACAATGGTTCCCTTTTGTTGGGGTATCATTCGACCGGCCAGAATACGCTATTTCCCTGTTCAGAGGCATAATCCATATCATGGATATACAGGAGTTGTATCTGCCGGAACGCGTCCTCCGTCAGTTTAGGCATGTACAAGCGATCCCAGACTTACCTCCAGAGCCGAAATCAGTCACCCGCCTGAACGACCTGACCCACTACTCGGTGGCATTCGAGGATCATCTGCTGGGGGCATGGAATGAGGATCTGAGGCCTCTGATCCAAATTGAGCATCCACTAGCCACATTATATTGGGCCGTGATGGAAGATTATCTGGATTGGTTGGACGATTATTCTCATGTGCTGGTGGATCCCAGATCCATTAGACAGGATCGTCCCGCGGGCCCTGTCCATCCCACACTTTCGGTGGACACTCTTGCGGTATGTTTGATTCATTTAATTCAATAAACGTTTATTATTAATTTGTCATATATAAATTCTAATGGGTATTATCATTATGAATACAGCGGAACCAGTTGGTTGCTGGTGAGATCCGTGCATATTTAGAGACGCCAAGGGATATGAGTGCTATTCCCGTTGAGGAGGTTGAGGAACTCATGTGTCGTCTACTGCATATGCTGACTGATGAGACTCCTCTGATGGCCCTCCCTCCTCCTCGTGCATCACAGGTTTTTCGGGATTCTATACACGAGCATGGGGAGGGTAGTGGAAGTCAGCCGGGTGTAGATTAGGGATGTTATGTATTTTTTATTATGTATGTCTTTTTGTTATATATGTATTTTTTGTTATTGTTCGTACTTTTCATGAAATGGGCCAAAAACTAACAGCATCCGAATAATTACAGCATTGAGTTGGAGTCATTTCCTTGTGGCCATTATCCCCTTCACCGACTTAAGAATCCTACAACAGGGTGAGGCTCCTATTACCAAGTCAAATCTGTCGAACTTGCTGATTTGCCCCTTTTCTTGGAAACAACACAAAAACACTTAGAATCCACAAACTACGGTTCAATCTCTCGGTTCTTATATGATATTGAACCGGAGTTTGTGAATTCCAAGTATTTATGTGTTGCTGCCAGGAAATGGGGCAAATCAGCAAGTTCAACGGATTTGACTTGGTAATAGGAGGCTCACCCTGTTGTAGGATTCTTGAGTCGGTGAATGAGATAATCTATACAACGCAATGACACTGGTAGAAGGCTAAAGTCGTATCACCTTATCAGAATAATCCTAACAAACCTAACTCAGTAGAATAGGCAAGCAAGGGTCGAATCCCACATGGAGGAGTTATCTTTCTTTATGTGAATTAGCATGCAATAGTAACAAAGGGGGGTTTTGTTGGTTGTTTGAGTTTCAAGTAAACAAAGTAAAGTAAACAAAACAAAGGGTTGTAATCAATTGGGGAAAAGTACTGATAACATGCATTTAGGCTAGTTTAGGTCACGTTTATTTCTGCTAATTTGGTTTGTTTTGCTCTTTTTCCTTTTAGTTTTATTTGGTTTTAGTAGATTTGTAGTGTCCGGAGTCTACTCTTGCATTTGTTTCATTTCAGGATTTTTAGGAGGCGTTTTTAGAGAATATGAGCCTTAATACGAAGATGTTTGAGTAGAGGGCTCGAAGGGATGACGCCAACGTCAAGTGTGCGGATGACAAGAAGAAGGCGGGACCAAGGTCGATCAAGGAGAGAGTCCGAGGCAAGAACCAAGGAAGAAAACTGCGCCAAACTCGGCCCAGACCCGGCCGAGTTTCGGCCCGAGTCATGAAGCCCACTCAAGACGTCATCTGGGAGCAACTCGGTCGAGACCCGACCGAGTTTCGGCCCGAGTCAGCCAAAGGAAGTTAACTGAGAACAACTCGGTCGAGACCCGACCGAGTTGTCTCTCGAGTCAGCCCAGGAGTTGTTAACTGGACACAACTCGGTCGAGACCCGACCGAGTTGTCGCCCGAGTCAGTGTCGCTGACTGAAACTCGGCCCGTGACCCGGTCGAGTTTCTGGCCGAGTCGGGCCACGTGTTTTGTCTCCGACTTGTTTTATCTCGTGCTTCGTTTGCTATTTGGAGACGGGGTATAAAAGACTTGTAAAAACTTCTATTTGGGGGGGCTAGCAGCTGCATCTACGTTTTTAGATATCTCAAAAACCCTAGGGAAGATTTTGGAGATTTTGCTACATTGGATCGTTTGAGAATCGAATCTCTTTTGGAATACAATTGGTATGTTGTCTCTTTTAATGAATTTGATTTCTCTTTCTCTCATGTCTAGCTAAACCTTCTTTTCTAGGGTTGGGTGAACCCAATGGTGAATTAGGTAGGTTTGATTGCGGTATTTGATTGAATGAATATGTGAATGAGATTTGATTCTATCCTAGGATGCTTAATGACCTAATTGATTCGTAATTAGGATTTCTATTGGAATTTGAGACCGAAAGGAGAAAATGATAATAGAAGATTGATACATGATAGATCCCTAGGATAGAACTTGAGGATTATTTGTGCGAAAGTGACTTAATCCCTCTTGTGGTACTTGACTATCGAATTGATTTTTGGATGAGTAGATTCCGTGGAGCGCAAAAGTGAATGTTGTTTCTATTTGTTCATTGATCTTTACAGAACTTAATGGACCTTAATGAGATTAGCTTTGTGCGAAAGTGACTGCTAGTCGAGTCTAGGTACATACACTATTCGTCTGAAAAGAGGTAGTGTTGACATTAGATAGTGAGTCCTTCAAATGACATTCATATTGAAATCTAATTAGATATTGTCTAGAACCTACCGAAACACCATTGTGGGGATCCTAACCTTGGAAGCTTTTTCCCAACTGATAATTCATTTTTACTTGACATTTGTTACCATTGAAACCGAATTGCAAACCTTTCTTACTTATGACTTAGTCTATTAGTTGATCTGACAATTGGTACTATTACATAGTCCTTGAGTTCGATACCTTGATACCACAACCGAACCCGTACACTTGCGGGGTAGGATTTGGACCTATCAAGTTTTTGGCGCCGTTGCCGGGGACTATTGCTAGTATTGGTTGTTACACGCAACCGATAGATTAGGTCTTATTTTGTTTTTTACTTTGTTTCTTTTGTCTTTGGTTTCAGATTTTGTTCTCACTCCTATGCGAAGAGCCCTGAGCGCTGGTGAATTCTACGAACCAGATCCTGAACCCGAGCGTGCTTTTCACAAAAGAAGAGGAGAACAGGAAGAA
The DNA here is from genome assembly GCA_027886185.1 of Rheum nobile. Taxonomy (NCBI): domain Eukaryota; kingdom Viridiplantae; phylum Streptophyta; class Magnoliopsida; order Caryophyllales; family Polygonaceae; genus Rheum; species Rheum nobile. The sequence continues at coordinate 5,944,433 of WOAB01000163.1, forward strand.
ACTAGAGCCCGAGCAATGGATGAGGCGGCACAACAGCAACAACAACAGCAGGAGTTGCTGCAACAACAACAGCTGCAACTACAAGAGTTACAACAACAGCTACTGAATCAGCAACAGGAGATGCAACAGTTGTTGAATGTGCCTCCGCCTATGACATTGGGTGACTATGTGCTGTCACGTCACCAAGGACCCACATCTGGTGTGGTCCGACCTCCATTTCAGGCCAGGAATTTTGAGCTGAAGCCATCTCTGATTAATATGGTTCAGCAAAATCAGTTTGGAGGTCTTCCATCCGAGAATCCTCACCAACATCTCAACACTTTTCTGGAGCTTATGGATACGGTAAAGATTCATGATGTCTCGAATGACGCGCTTTAGTTGCGCGCCTTCACATTCTCTTTGAGAGACAGGGCTAAAGCATGGTTCAAGGCCCTGCCTCATGGCACTATCACAACATGGGATGAGTTGGCTAAAGCTTTCCTAACCAAGTATTTCCCCCCAAATAAGACAGCTGAGATGAGGAATCAGATCAGTTCATTTCAGATGAAAGATGGGGAGTCTCTGTATGAAGGTTGAGAGAGATTCAAAGAGCTCTTGTTGTTATGTCCTCACCATGGACAAGATAAGTGGGTGTTGCTTCACACCTTTTACAATGTTGTGGACAACGCTAATAGATTGCTCATTGATGCCTCATTTGGAGGCACAATCATGAATATGCATGTTGATATGGCTTGGGAGAAGATTAAGAATATTGCCCAACACAACCACTATTATAATGATGCTCGATCTACTCCAGGCTCTAAGAGAACAGCTGGTCTTTATGAGGTTGAGAATGAGGTTTCGCAACAAGCAAGGATGGAGGCTATGGCTCATGAGATAAAGCAACTGAAGTTGAGTATGAGTAGAGCTAAGCTTAAGAATGAGGAGAGTCCAGCTCCAGTTGTTTCAAATGTGGTTTGTCAATTCTGTGGGGAAGGTGATCACACTATATCATCTTGTCAACTATTTGCTACAAAGGATGAGCCACAAGAGGGAGAAGTGAACTACATAAACAACTTCAACAGGGGTCCTAGAAATGATCCATATTCCAACACCTATAATCCCGGTTAGAGGAATCATCCTAATTTTTCATATGCCAACAACCAAGCTGCTCCAAGACCGCCTCCTGGTTTCCAACAAAGAGCTCCTCCACCTCAAAATCAAGAACGTGCCCAATCATCCGAGGATTCCAAGCTTGACTTGATAATGAAAGAGCTTCAGAACATCAACAAGGTATTGTAGAATCATGATAGCTTGCATGCTCAATATGCTTTGAATGCTCCTAGACCCCAAGGTCAGCTTCCAGGTCAAACTGAGGCAAATCCAAAGGGGCAAATCAATGTTGTGTCCTTGAGGAGTGGGAAACAACTTGAAGATCCAAAGGTTGTGGATCTCAAGCAAAAGGGCAAGGTTGTTGAAGAGTCCGAAGAAGTAGTGATCCAAGAGAAGGAGCAAGAGGAAGTGCCCAAATATGTGCCACCACCGCCTTTCAAGCCTCCTCTTCCCTCCCCACAAAGGAAAGCTCAAGCTCAGTTGGATCAGCAGTATGGCAAGTTTGTGGAGGTGTTGAAAAAGCTCTACATCAACATTCCCTTCACCGATGCTCTTAAGCAAATGCCATCTTATGTGAAGTTTTTGAAGGAGATCTTGTCCAACAAGAGGAAGCTGGATGACTACCAATCAGTTTCTTTGAGTCAGGAGTGCAGCGCTCTAATCCAACACAAATTGCCTCCAAAGCTTGGAGATCCTGGTAGTTTCAATGTCCCCATGGTGATTGGTGATTGCACCTACGATGCTTTGTGTGATTTGGGGGCTAGTGTGAGTTTGATCCCGCTCTCCATATGCAAGGACTTGGACTTGGGAGAGCCGAGACCTGTGAAGATGACTCTATACATGGCTGATAGGTCCTCAACTCGTCCGGTAGGTATTTTGGAGGACATACCCATCCAGATAGGTACGTTTTTTATTCCTGTTGACTTCATTGTTTTGGATATTGATGCTGATTCTCCTGTCCCTATTATTTTGGGAAGACCCTTTCTAGCTACTGCAGGTACTCTCATTGATATGAAACAGGGTATTCTTTCCTTTACTATTGGGGATGAGAAAATTGAGTTTAATTTATCCAAAGCTATTAAGCGACCTTCTTTTGAGGATGATGTATCCAGGATTGATGTGGTTGATCACGAAGCTCAAGAATCCATGATGTCCCTCATGATTGAGGACCCTTCAGAGCTTTACTTGATGGAAAGTGTGACCCAAGCTGAAAATCTAGAGCTACTTGCTGATGTGCTCTTTGATTTAGAGTCCACTAAGGAGATGCCTGAGGCCATTGTTGAAGCCCTTACAAGAGAAGACCTTATTCCTAAGGAGGAGACCAAAGAGGCACCAAAGGTAGAGTTGGAGTCACTTCCATCTAATTTGAGGTATGAGTTCCTTTGACCTAATTCGACCTATCCGGTGATTGTCAATGCTAGTTTAAGTGATTGTGAAATTGAGAAATTATTGCATGAACTTAGATTGCATAGAAAAGCCATTGGATATTCTATTGATGATTTAAAAGGAATTAGTCCCTCAATGTGCATGCATGGGATTTTAATGGAAGATGATCATAAACCCTCCATTGAGCATCAAAGAAGACTTAATCCTATCATGAAAGAAGTAGTGAAAAAAGAAGTGTTGTAATTGTTAGATGCAGGCATTATTTATCCTATTTCTGATAGTACATGGGTTAGTCCTGTTCATGTTGTGCCTAAGAAGGGGGGAATGACTATGGTGAATAATGAAAAGAATGAATTGATTCCTACTAGGACAGTCACAGGTTGGAGGATGTGCATTGACTATAGGAAATTGAACAAAGCCACTAGAAAAGATCATTTTCCACTTCCCTTCATTGATCAAATGCTAGAAAGGTTAGCCAAGCATTCACATTTTTGTTATTTGGATGGTTATAGTGGATTCTTTCAAATCCATATTCATCCTGATGACCAGGAGAAGACCACTTTCACATGCCCCTATGGCACATTTGCATATAGGAGAATGCCATTTGGTTTATGTAATGCACCGGGAACCTTTCAAAGATGCATGATGGCTATATTTTCTGATTTGATTGAGGATATCATGGAGGTTTTCATGGATGATGTCTCTGTGTATGGTACATCTTTTGATGCTTGCTTGTCTAACTTGTCTCGAGTTTTACAGCGGTGTGAGGAAGTAAACCTTGTATTGAATTGGGAAAAATGTCATTTCATGGTAAGTGAAGGAATTGTGCTAGGACACTTGGTTTCTAACCGTGGAATTGAGGTTGACAGGGCCAAGATTGAGATTATAGAGAAGATGCCACCTCCAACTTCAGTCAAGGGCATAAGAAGCTTTCTTGGACATGCTGGGTTCTATAGAAGGTTCATTAAGGATTTCTCCAAAATCTCTAAACCTCTTACTAACTTGCTCTTGAAGGATGTCTCCTTTGAATTTTCAAAGGAATGTCTGGATGCTTTTTGCAGGTTGAAGGAGGCTTTGATTTCAGCTCCTATTATGCAACCTCTTGATTGGAACCTTCCTTTTGAACTTATGTGTGATGTCAGCGACTATGCTGTAGGGGCTGTTCTCGGCCAAAGGAAGGACAAGAAGCTACATGCTATCTACTATGCTAGTAGAACTCTTGATGAAGCCCAAGTGAATTATGCTACCACTGAGAAAGAGCTGCTTGCTATAGTATTTGCTTTTGAGAAGTTCAGGTCCTATTTGGTGGGTGCCAAAGTCATTGTCTATACTGATCATGCTGCTATCAGGTATCTCTTGAGTAAGAAGGAGGCCAAGCCTAGACTGATTCGTTGGATTCTTCTCCTTCAAGAGTTTGACTTAGAGATCAGAGACAAGAAGGGCACAGAAAACTTGGTTGCTGACCATCTTTCTAGGTTGACTCAAGAGCAGTTGGAGTGCACAAAAAATGAGCCCCCTATTGATGATTCATTTCCTGACGATCATATTTTCAGGATCGCCAATGAAGTCTTGACTCTTGCAAATTCAAGAATGCCATGGTATGCTGATTTTGTCAACTACTTGGTTTGCAAAGAGTTACCTCCTAAGCTATCATTCCAACAGAAGAAGAAATTCATGTCTGATGTTCGACATTATTTTTGGGATGAGCCATTGCTTTTCAAGAGGTGTGCTGATGGAGTTATCAGAAGATGTATCCCTGAGGAGGAAGTAGAGAGTGTTATCACTCATTGTCATTCTCTACCATGTGGAGGGCATGCTGGTTCCTCAAAGACAACCACCAAGATTTTGAATCCAGCTCTCTATTGGCCTTCTATGTTTAAGGATGTGCACCGTTTGATTGCTTCATGTGATGCATGTCAGCGTACGGGGAACATTTCTAGGAGGAATGAAATGCCTCTTAACAACATTCAAGAGGTTGAGATCTTTGATGTTTGGGGAATTGACTTCATTGGGCCTTTTCCTCCGTCCTACTCTAACAAGTATATTCTTGTGGCGGTGGATTTTGTGTCCAAGTGGGTGGAAGCCATTGCCTCACCGACAAACGACTCAAGAGTGGTGTCCAAGTTCTTTAATAAGGTGATCTTTCCAAGGTTTGGAACTCCAAGAGTTGTGATAAGTGACGATGGATCTCATTCATTGAAAAGAAGTTTGAGAGCTTGCTGAGGAAGTATGGTGTCACTCACCGGATAGCAACCCCATATCATCCACAAACAAGTGCACAAGTTGAGGTCTCTAACCGGGAGATCAAGGCCATATTACAGAAGATTGTGTCCCGATCCCGGAAAGATTGGGCAATGAAGCTAGATGATGCTCTTTGGGCCTATAGGACAGCATTCAAGACTCCCATTGGCACAACACCTTACCGATTGATATATGGGAAGTCTTGTCATTTGCCGGTGGAACTTGAGCATAGAGAGTATTGGGCAATCAAGTTGTTGAATTTTGATATGAAGGCAGCTGGAGAAAAAAGGATGCTTCAGTTACAAGAGCTTGAGGAGTTGAGGTTGGATGCTTATGAGAATGCCCAAATCTATAAGGAGAGGACCAAGAGGTGGCATGACAAGCATATTGTCCCTAGAGAATTTCATGAAGGCGATCTCGTCTTGCTATATAACTCTAGGTTGAGACTTTTTCCGGGAAAGCTGAGATCCCGATGGAATGGTCCGTTCCAAGTGTAGAAAGTGTACCCTCATGGTGCAATTGAGATATGGAACGAAGGAACGGGACAATTCAAGGTGAACGGGTAGCGGTTGAAGAAGTACATCCCGGGTGCCCCGATTGAGAAGACAGTTTTCGTCCTCCTTCTCGATCCAGTCCCCTAAAAGACGAAGGAAGGTCAAGCTAATGACTGTAAACAAGCGCTGGATGGGAGGCAACTCATCAGGTACGTTTTCTTTCTTTCTTCTCTTTCAAAAAAATAAAAATAAAAATTGTGCAGCTTAACTGGGCGAAACTCGGCCGGGACCCGACCGAGTTTCGAGCGACTTCAGTGTTTTAATTCAATAACCCGACCGAGTCTCCCCCTAAACCCTTCTTCTCTCTCCTTGCTGCCTTCCCTCCTTTCTCTCTCTCTCTCGCCGCGCACCAGCCCCGCCTCCTCTTCCGACCGGACCGAGCCCAGCGACCCACCGGAGCAACCACCGATCTACGTGCCGCTCAGCACCACAAGCCTCTTCCTTCGTTCCCCCCCCCCCCCCTTTACCCACTCTTAAGAAATCAAGGTATATTTCTAACCCTAGATCTAGTTTGGATTGTTGGATTTTGGGTGTTTGTAGGTTTGTATTCTTGATTTGGATGATTAATTGCTTGAATTGGGGGATATTTGGGTGTAAATTTTGGATCTTGTTGATTCCCTTGAAATATTAGGTTAATTTCAAGATCTCTTAATTTGGGGTGGATTTGGGTCACATTGATAGTGCTTGGTGGCTTGCTTGATCTTTTGTGTAATGATTGTGGTTCGTTCTTGCTAGAACGGCATATTTGTTTTTTGGGATTGGAATTGCTTGACCCTTTTGTGCTGAAATTGTTGGCCGTTCTTGCCAGAACGACGGTTATGTGGTTTTGCATTGCCTTGGTTGTGCTTGATTTGTTGTGTGTGTAGGAATACACGAAAAAAATGGCTACATCCAAGCGACAAAGGCAGACCGCTAGCACTTCTAGGTCCCGTGCCAACCCTTGTGGGGTAGCAGAGGACGCAACCGAGTTCTTCGGGATTACCTTCACCTCTGATGCTCACCGCAAGCGGTTTCGGACAATTAAGACACGGCCGTTTATGCCAACACGCTATTTGGATTTTGGGATGCTCGCCACTCTGGGTATTGATGAAGATATTGAGTGGATAGCTGAACGTTTGGGATGGCAAAACTTCATTCATTTTCAGCAACCAACCCACAAGAATCTCACTCTAGAGTTTCTGAGCACTCTAGAATGCCAGATTATACAAGGGCCGCGCTGCGATGTGGGACTTTGCATGTTCCGACTTGGGAACGTAAAAAGAGAGCTCAATTTGGCTAACGTTAGTAGGATATTCGGTTTTCCCATTGCTAGCGAGGGTGCTTCTCGGGCTGAGACCAGGGCTCACTTCTGTTATTATGAGCCTTTCTGGACGACAATTGCAGTAACTCGAGGCTATGACCCTGCGAAGACCAAGGCCTTCGGGATCACTAACCCGGCAATCCGCCTCTTTCACCGCTTCATGGCCCACACTATCTTTGGCCGCGGTGATGGAGGTGAGAACAATGCTTCAAAAAAGGAGGTCCTTGTTCTTTGTGCTGCGCTGAACAACCATGAGATTGACCCTGCTGCCTTCCTGATGGGTCATTTGAGATTGGTGAGCCGCAAGGTCAGTGGGACTATTTCCATTGGTGGGTTGGTGACTGCTTTGGCTCAACATTTTGGCATTTCTTTGACGGGGCGTCATGATTACCTTCCCTCCTGCGCCATTGATTTTACCTTGCTCACCAATATGAGGGTGGTAGTCCAGCACAATGCTTCTTGGTATTGGGTGCTCCCTACAGTTGAGGCTCCTAGGGGTGGCCGGCTCCTCCGTCTCCCCAATGCAGCGCGGACTTCACTCCGGCAGCAAGCAAATTGGAATGTGAGTCCTATTGCCTCTAATCCCCGTCGTGACTAGCTTAGAGCGCACCCAGCCGACCCCGAGGAAGAAGAAGAGAATGATGAGGATGAAGAGGAGGATGATGATGATGATGATGAGTCCGGTCCCGCTGCTAGTAGTTCACAGGGCCATGATCCACGTTTTTATTCTATGCTCGAGACTATGCAGCGGGACATGGTGGCTGGTTTTGCTGCTATGAACTCACGCATGGACACTATGCATACTGACGTCAACACGCACATTGATAATCTGCGTGAGGACATTCGTAGTTGGCACTATCCCGGTCCTCCACCTTCGCGAGAGTAGATTCTTCGTCACCACCTACACCGTAGTAGATTCATTGTGAGTACTTCTTTTTCCTTACGCTTTACTTTCTACATTGGGGACAATGTAGGGTTTTAGCTTGGGGGAGGGGTGTATTCTTGTTTTGCATTGCATGTAGTTGCATTGTTAGTTGCATTTTTAGGTTTGCATTAAAATCAGAAAAAAAAAAAAAAAAAAATATTGCATGATAGGAGCTATCATTCCCTTTGTCTTCTAAAAAGTGTCAATTCGATCCCATAGACTTGCTTGAAGTGTTTGAAGTTTTGATGATGTCTAGCTTGGTTTTGAACTTGTTTGATGATTGGATGAGCATGCATATTCTTTGAGATTTAAGTTGGCATTGAAGTTCTAGACAAAAAAGCCATATGAGGTTCTTTTGGCCTGTATTTAGGACTACTATACCTTCATGAGTCCTTTCTCTTTATGTGTGATGCTCACTCTTGATTGCTTACTCTAGAACTTGCATTTGTACTGTTTTTCAAGACCACATCATAACTTTTGTACATGCATAGAAAATGATTGAGGCAATTAGTTTGATAACCCATTTACCCATGACTACCCTTTACATTAAATTCCCCTTAGGTTAGCCCCTTTGAGCCTTCATTCTCCAAATTTTATGATAAGCTTCACAAAATTTGGCCAAGCCTCATTTTATGAGCCTTTCTCCCCTTCGAGGAGCTAGGAAGATTCTATATTGATTTGTATGAGTGCTTGGGAAGTAAGCTTGGGGGAGTTGGTGTAGGTATTGCAATTGTAAAGTTCTTGGGTATGTTTCAAAAAAAAAAAAAAAAAAGAGTGAAAGTCGTTCTCCACATTACTTAGTGTTCGAGTGCATTCACAAATGCTTGTATCTCGATGAATCATTGGAGTGGAAACAATTTTGCTAATGGTGGGGTCAATCAAAATCAAGTGAAGCATAGTGGTTGGGATTGATTGTTGAGTTCTTCAATTTCGGTGCATTCTTTTGTAATGTCGAGATAGAATATTTCCGATGTTCCTCGGACTAGCACCACATGGCCACCCAATTCCCCTACCTACTTGTCATTACCTTGACCCCATTACAACCTAATAAAAGACCTCTTGATTTGTGTATTGTGCAAGGTTTCTTGTGGTGGAGATTTATGTGATACCCCGTAATTCTGTAAGGATTATTTTGGGAATTTTTGGAATTTTCCCGAACACCTGTTTTGTACGTCGGATTTAATATAGAGAGTTTAAGACATTCTGTAATGTGCTATATCTCTGTATTATTTTTCTCAGTGAAATAAAATACAGACGATGTACTTTGGATGTTAATTACTCGTTCGCGTACGATAATTTTTATCCCGGGTTAACATCGTTTCCGTCTAAGAGCTGAGGAGGCAAAGCCAGGGTGGCGGCGCCCGCCGTGGGTATGGCAGCGCCCGCCGTCGCTGGGCTCGAGGAGCCGGCGAGTCTCCTCCTAGCTGGGGACGCCAGGCCTATGGCGGCGCCCGCCGCATTGATGGGGGCGCCCGCCGCATTGATGGGGGCGTCCGCCGCATTGATGGCGGCGCCCGCCGCATTTATGACGGCGCCCGCCGTCGTTGTTGTCCGGAGGTCCTTGCCCGAAGGTCGCCGACGAACGTCTGACGACGCCGAACTAGCCTCGCCACGCCTCCATTTAGGCCATCATTGTGCTCCCTCGATCTATGGCTATAAAAGGAGAGGCTTGGGGGTCGGATTCAAGCTAAAATCAGAAGCTCAATCTCAGAATTTGTCTCGCCGGAAAAGCTTGCCCTCACCGGAGTTCTTTGGAGAAATCGCCGGTGTTGTTTGGTGTGTTTTCCTGTAGCCTAGAGGTCCCTTTGGAAGCTTAGTGGAGGTCTGAACCCAAAGCCAGGCCAAAGGAGTGACCCACGTGTGTGTATTGGTGAGTTTTCTCACCGTTCTGTTGGCCGCCGTTCTTCACGGCGACCGCCGTGTTCATGGCGGCGACCGCCGTGATGAACACGGCGACCGCCGCCAGTGGCCAGAAGCCCCTTTGTTGGCTTGGTCTTGGTGGTCGTCGTTATGGACTCGTTCCTTTCGATTTCTTTCGTCTTTCCTTAGATTTGTACTAGTTTATGTTGAATCTAACTTAGGGTTTCCTTATGGGTCGACTCGAAGGTCGTTGTGCTATCGGAGCTATACCTGTGTCGAGCCCGGAATCCCATTGTCTCTGCTTTGTTCCAGATCTGCGGACTAAGGCAAGTGGCGGTTCGCTCTTGCTGAATCATTCCATGTTTCATTAATTATCAATTATTTAATTATTAATTAAATTGGAGTGAACTGTTGTTTTGGCTTGGGAACTAATTTCATAAATAAACGTGATTAAAGTAATGTTATAATAGGTTGTATATCTGTTAGAACAACGCTATTATATGTGATAATTACCGTGATGGTATTATGGTGAATTTAATCTTAATGCTAGAATAGCATACGGGTTAATAGGAAAACTAATCCAAGTAAGGATTAGCTGTTTCTATTATCTCTATATTTAAGTTGATTGCCTGGATGGCTTTAATGTGAATAATTGTTGTGTTAGACTGTTTAGTTAACACGAGTGTTCGTAGGAACGCTAATCCAAGTAAGGTTTAGTCGTTTCTTTATAACTTAATGTTCGTAGGAACGCTGATCCAAGTAAGGATTTGTCGTTTCTTTAAATCATAATATTCCTCGGGATAATTTCCGAATTATAATTTAAGGGTCATGACCTATGCTTCTTATCCACATTTAAGGATCTGAAGTGTTTAAGTGCCTTGCAAGCGTCATTGGATGAGCATAATTGCAGTCCTGTGTATTAAGCACTTAGCTAGTGTAATTGGGGTGGACGTAACTGTCATCTTGTAAATTAAAGTGTAAGCACTGTGGCAGTGTAATCTGGGTGAACGTAAGATCACCCTGTGTAATAATAACTCCGTTGTTCTCGGAATAATGTTAAGCCTCGTGTGTGCGCGTGCGTGTGTGTGTTATCTTAATTTGGGTCGACATGATTGTCACCCTGAGATTTAAGTTGTGTGCCGCTCTTAATAACATTAACGTGTTCCAGTAAAGTGTGTTTTGTAATTAAATAAGATATGTGCCCGAGTTCACATGATTAATAAACCTTTGGCGAGTAGTGCAGCTAAGTTATAGTGCAGCTAGGAAAACTCGTCTCGACTTTGATCATAGTACGTTCTCTTTTTCATCTGGATTCGCTGTATGCGATGAGGTTGGTTGTGAACTGAAGCATCTCAGTCAACTTTTAAATCATTGGTGTGTGTAACTTTAATGTTCCCTAGCAGTTGTCATAATTTCTGATAAGGCTCATTTCAGTTGGAGTCTTCTCTTCAGTGCATATCTTAACTGTTAAATCATTCTGTGAAAGTACCGGGTTATATATCGTTCCTTCGGTTTTTATTCAAGGGACAATGATAGTAAACGGTCACGATCACTCGAACCACTCTGCTTTGTACCCTTGCTAGTCTATTCAAGTAGACTAACCCACGAACTTTGTTCTCTGCATGTGGGCTGGTGTCATCCGTTTGATTCGGCACATCAGGAGTTGTTTCCCGGAGTTTAAGTAACCTATTGAAGGATAAGAAGCTTGCAGACGAAGATTTAAAAGTCAGTGTTTTAAGATTGTTAAAGTGTTACTTCAATGTATCTTCATAATTTAGCCATGTTATAAGTTGGCTCTTTAAAGTCTTCCGCTGTGTAATTTAAAGTCTTCCGTTGTTTAATCTTTCAATTCATATGTAATTATGTTATGTATTTAAGCTTAATCGTTCTGGAAAAGCCTAGGGTGACTTTGGACGGTAAAGTCTGAGGTCACTGGCATGTAATATCTCCGGTATAAATTGGGGGTGTTACAGTTATGGTATCAGAGCAATGGTTTTAAAATTCTTGGCCTATTGTTAGGTTTGAGAATTTTTAAAAATTAATTTTGAAACTGTTTTCATGCCTAGTTTTTATTTAAAAAGAAATTTTGAGAATTTCAATGTTAAGAGTTATAAGTAACTCGGTGATTTAATATTAAAGGATTTAGCATTTTGAATTTCAAATGCTATTCATAAATTGGTTTATAAAAGTATTGTGTTATAAGCAAGTTTAAAGGTCTGAAGTTTGAAAATAAGGTTGTTAATAAGTGGTTTCAAACTTCTGCAAGCTTCAAGTGTTAATTATTCCTTAGATCCATTCTTAGGAATATTGTCTATTCTCGGGATTGATGTCATTTAAAGGTTGACATTTCTCCCAGGTTCTCAGTCTTTAGTGAGCAGAAGAAGGTCGTTCTTGCAGTTAACAGTGAAGGATAGTCAGACTTATATAAAGTTATTAGTTTGGACCCCTATAATCTGTATCATGACGTATTTGACTATATTGTCATAATTAAGTTGGATAAGTTCTAAAGTAACGTTATGATTCACCAGAAGATGGTGAACACAAGGGACACAGCCCATGCTGGTGCTGAACCAAGGTTGATTCTAAGGAGCGCCGCTAATCAAAGGGAAGAGCGTGAGGCTGCTTCTAACAATAACCAGGGAGGCAATGGCCAAGCTCAGGCCAACGCTCCGATGTTGTTTGATGTTGCAGCAGTGGAGGCAATTCGAGGAATTGTCATGCAGGCAATCACAGATGTTATGCGACCAGTTGCACCACAAGCACAAGGTAGTCCAGTTCCTCAAGTTGTTCCTGAAGTTGAGGAGTCAGTGGAGCAAGTACCACGGATCAATGTTGTTAGGGACAGAGAAACTTACGGGCAAGCATTAAAAGCCGTGAGTTCAATGAGACCTGACAGCTATGACGGTACTGGAGAACCAGTCAGGGTGACATATTGGTTCTCACATATGGAACGATTACTCCGGAACATTAATTGCACTGAGGCTGGGAAAGTGCACATTGCCTCTCTTCAACTCAAGGATATGGCTAGCGAATGGTGGGAGAGCACCAGTCTGGCAGATCATCCCGAGCTGAATTGGAGCATGTTTAAAACAAAGATAACTGACCGTTTCTTTTCCCGTGCTATGAGGGAGGAAAAGCATAAGGAATTTTTGTACCCGTAGACGGATGGGTTAAAGGTGACTGAGCTCGCAGCTAAGTTCAATCACTTGATGCAGTATGCTGGACCTGAGGTGTCAACCGAAGAGTAGAAGATCTGGTACTTCCATGGATGGATGAATCTAGAGATCAAGCCTCTAATGTTGCGTCATGGTTGTTCTACGTTAGAATAGTATGTGGATGCAGCCTTCAAGACAAAAGTCACACTGGAGGAGTCTGCCCTTAAGCGGGAAAAGCAAGTCAAGGGAAAGGGTGGGCAACAGGATCGCCAGGTTGGTTCGTTCAAACGACCGGCATCGCCTACCAAGTTTGAAAAGTCTGGTCGTGCTAAGACCGAGACAAATCAGTCTGACTCTGCCAGAGGCTCAGGTTGGAGCAGCGGAGTAATTCAGTGCCACAACTGCGGTGAAGCTGGGCATAAAAGTTTTAATTGCCAAAAGGACAAGAGAGTATGTCATAATTGTGGAAGAGAAGGCCACATAAAAACATACTGTAGACTGAAGGGTCAAGGACCAATGCAGTCTTACCAAGCGTCAAATGTGGGAGGTGGGCAGAACCCAAGGCCAGTGGTATCTACTCCTGAGCAGTCCATGGCTCGTAATAAAGGCAAAGCGCGTATGGGGTCTTCAGGCCAAGGGCAACGACTCTTTGTAATGAGCCAAGCCAACGGAGAAGAACCCTGATCCATTAAGTTATATCTGTGCTAAGTCTTTCTGTAAGATTAAGGAGTAACGACGTGTGTCAGTAATCTCCGTAGCATCATGATCTGGTTGTGCAACTTTTGTCAGTAATGTAATGCTTAATGTTAATGAAGTGTTTCCTTGTTTTGGAAAATTCTGAGTGCGTTATCAGTACGAATTAGTTGTTCATACGAAACCCCGTAAGTGTCAAGAACAGCTTATGCCAAGTAAGGATAAGGACTGTCGGACTTATGGTGGTGGAGTTTTGTGGACAACTTAGGTGTTCGTCCCCTTGTGGTTAATCCCAAGGTCGACTCTGTTTTTTAAATCTAAATCCACTCCTAAGGTTCTTCTTCATACATAGAGTATGTCATCTATAAGAACGGATGCAACTCTTTGAGGAAGATTAAGTTGTGGAGCGGTCATGTTGAGAGGAAAGGTTGCAGTTAAGGATGGGATATGTTGATGATCCCGATGTATTAAAGATTCAGTAAGGAGAATTGTCTATATACATCTAAGGAGTACTGTGGTAAGCGTTATCTCATACGATGAGTTCTTCCGAGATTTCTTAAGGAAAGGGAATTAAGAGTAATATCTCTTGTGCGAGTTTGTGTCATAAGGAGCTATCTCTCATGTGCGAGTTTGTGCCATAAGCATTAAGGCGGATGAATCATTTTCAGAATGATATCCTAAGGAATTAAGAGTAATATCTCTTGTGATCCATTTCAAGGATGAAGTGATTGAGGATGTTGGATCCATGTGGTAAGATTGGTTTCGAGGCAGTGTCCTCATTGGCTTCTTGTAAGTTTCGGGGTCGAAACTTCTTTTAATGGGGAGGTGATGTGATACCCTGTAATTCTGTAAGGATTATTTTGGGAATTTTTGGAATTTTTCCGAACACCTGTTTTGTACATCGGATTTAATACAGAGAGTTTAAGACATTCTGTAATGTGCTATATCTCTGTATTATTTTTCTCAGTGAAAGAAAATACAGACGACGTACTTTGGATGTTAATTACTCGTTCGCGTACGATAATTTTTATCCAGGGTTAACATCGTTTTCGTCTAAGAGCTGAGGAGGCGAAGCCAGGGTGGCGGCGCCCGCCGTGGGTATGGTGGCGCCCGCCGTCACTGGGCTCGAGGAGTCGGCGAGTCTCCTCCTAGCTGGGGACGCCAGGCCTATGGCGGTGCCCGCCGCATTGATGGCGGCGCCCGCCGCATTGATGGCGGCGCCCGCCGTCGTTGTTGTCCGGAGGTCCTTGCTGGAAGGTCACCGGCGAACGTCTGACGACGCCGAACTAGCCCCGCCACGCCTCCATTTAGGCCATCATTGTGCTCCCTCGATCTGTGGCTATCAAAGGAGAGGCTTGGGGGTCGGATTCGAGCTAAAATCATAAGCTCAATCTCAGAATTTGTCTCGCCGGAAAACCTTGCCCTCGCCGGAGTTCTTTGGAGAAATCGCCGGTGTTGTTTGGTGTGTTTTCCTGTAGCCTAGAGGTCCCTTTGGAAGCTTAGTGGAGGTCTGAACCCAAACCCAGGCCAAAGGAGTGACCCTCGTGTGTGTATTGGTGAGTTTTCTCACCGTTCTGTTGGCCGCCGTTCTTCACGGCGACCGCCATGATGAACACGGCGACCGCCGCCAGTGGCCAGAAGCCCCTTTGTTGGCTTGGTCTTGGTGGTCGTCGTTATGGACTCGTTCCTTTCGATTTCTTTCGTCTTTCCTTAGATTCGTACTAGTTTATGTCGAATCTAACTTAGGGTTTCCTTATGGGTCGACTCGAAGGTCGTTGTGCTGTCGGAGCTATACATGTGTCAAGCCCGGAATCCCGTTGTCTCTGCTTTGTTCCAGATCTGCGGACTAAGGCAAGTGGTGGTTCGCTCTTGCTTAATCATTCCATGTTTCATTAATTATCAATTATTTAATTGTTAATTAAATTGGAGTGAACTGTTGTTTTGGCTTGGGAACTAATTTCATAAATAAACGTGATTGAAGTAATGTTATAATAGGTTGTATATCTGTTAGAACAATGCTATTATATGTGATAATTACCGTGATGGTATTATGGTGAATTTAATCTTAATGCTAGAATAGCATACGGGTTAATAGGAAAACTAATCCAAGTAAGGATTAGTTGTTTCTATTATCTCTATGTTTAAGTTGATTGCCTGGATGGCTTTAATGTGAATAATTGTTGTGTTAGACTGTTTAGTTAACACGAGTGTTCGTAGGAACGCTAATCCAAGTAAGGGTTAGTCGTTTCTTTATAACTTAATGTTCGTAGGAACGCTGATCCAAGTAAGGATTTGTCGTTTCTTTAAATCATAATATTCCTCGGGATAATTTCCGAATAATAATTTAAGGGTCATGACCTATGCTTCTTATCCACCTTTAAGGATCTGAAGTGTTTAAGCGCCTTGCAAGCGTCATTGGATGAGCATAATTGCAGTCCTGTGTATTAAGCACTTAGCTAGTGCAATTGGGGTGGACGTAACTGTCATCCTGTAAATTAAAGTGTAAGCACTGTGGCAGTGTAATCTGGGTGAACGTAAGATCACCCTGTGTAAAAATAACTCCGTTGTTCTCGGAATAATGTTAAGCTTCGTGTGTGCGCGTGCGTGTGTGTGTTTGTGTGTTGTGTTAATTTGGGTCGACATGATTGTCACCCTGAGATTTAAGCTGTGTGCCGCTCTTAATAACATTAACGTGTTCCAGTAAAGTGTGTTTTGTAATTAAATAAGATATATGCCCGAGTGCACATGATTAATAAACCTTTGGCGAGTAGTGCAGCTAAGTTATAGTACAGCTAGGAAAACTCGTCTCGACTTTGATCATAGTACGTTCTCTTTCAATCTGGATTCGCTGTATGCGATGAGGTTGGTTGTGAACTGAAGCATCTCAGTCAACTTTTAAATCATTGGTGTGTGTAACTTTAATGTTCCCTAGTAGTTGTCATAATTTCCTATAAGGCTCATTTCAGTTGGAGTCTTCTCTTCAGTGCATATCTTAATTGTTAAATCATTCCGTGAAAGTGTCGGGTTATATATCGTTCCTTCGGTTTTTATTCAAGGGACAATGATAGTAAACGGTCACGATCACTCGAACCACTCTGCTTTGTACCCTTGCTAGTCTATTCAAGTAGACTAACCCACAAACTTTGTTCTCTGCATGTGGGCTGGTGTCATCCGTTCGATTCGGCACATCAGGAGTTGTTTCCCGGAGTTTAAGTAACCTATTGAAGGATAAGAAGCTTGCAGACGAAGATTTAAAAGTCAGTGTTCTATACTGTTAAGTGTTTTAAGATTGTTAAAGTGTTACTTCAATGTATCTTCATAATTTAGCCATGTTATAAGTTGGCTCTTTAAAGTCTTCCGCTGTGTAATTTAAAGTCTTCCGCTGTTTAATCTTTCAATTCATATGTAATTATGTTATGTATTTAAGCTTAATCGTTCTGGAAAAGCCTGGGGTGACTTTGGACGGTAAATTCTGAGGTCACTGGCATGTAATATCTCCGGTATAAATTGGGGGTGTTACAATTTAAGTCTTATGCAACCTTATGGTAGTCAAGTTTTCATTAGTGAGATTTGAGCGTTAAATGTCCAACTTTAAACACTTGAGAGAGAGAGAATACATTGTCCTATGTGAGGTTTAGAATGGATATGCCTGCTTAGTCTCTTTGATGTTACATATGCATGTTATGACTTCAATTGTCAAGCCTTGCTTCTATAATTTTTGCCTAGACTATTGTTGAGATGAATGCATAGCTTGTTCGTCTTGTGGGGTGTCGAATTGATTTCTTACTTGAGGACAAGCAAGGTTCAAGCTTGGGGGAATTTGATAGCATGCATTTAGGCTAGTTTAGGTCACGTTTATTTCTGCTAATTTGGTTTGTTTTGCTCCTTTTTCCTTTTAGTTTTATTAGGTTTTAGTAGATTTGTAGTGTCCGGAGTCTACTCTTGCGTTTGTTTCATTTCAGGATCTTTAGGAGGCGTTTTTGGAGAATATGAGCCTTAATACGAAGATGTTTGAGTAGAGGGCTCGAAGGGATGACGCCAACGTCAAGTGTGCGGATGACAAGAAGAAGGCGGGACCAAGGTCGATCAAGGAGAAAGTCTGAGGCAAGAACCAAGGAAGAAAACTGCGCCAAACTCGGCCCAGACCCGGCCGAGTTTCGGCCCGAGTCATGAAGCCCACTCAAGACGTCAACTGGGAGCAACTCGGTCGAGACCCGACCAAGTTTCGGCCCGAGTCAACCAAAGGAAGTTAACTGAGAACAACTCGGTCGAGACCCGACCGAGTTGTCTCTCGAGTCAGCCCAAGAGTTGTTAACTGGACACAACTCGGTCGAGACCTGACCGAGTTGTCGCCCAAGTCAGCGTCGCTGACTGAAACTCGGCCCGTGACCCGGCCGAGTTTATCGCCGAGTCGGGCCACGTGTTTTGTCTCCGACTTGTTTTATCTCGTGCGTCGTTTGCTATTTGGAGGCGAGGTATAAAAGACTTGTAAAAACTTCTATTTGGGGGGGCTAGCAGCTACATCTACGTTTTTAGATATCTCAAAAACCCTAGGGAAGATTTTGGAGATTTTGCTACATTGGATCGTTTGAGAATCGAATCTCTTTTGGAATACAATTGGTATGTTGTCTCTTTTAATGAATTTGATTTCTCTTTCTCTCATGTCTAGCTAAACCTTCTTTTCTAGGGTTGGGTGAACCCAATGGTGAATTAGGTAGGTTTGATTGCGGTATTTGATTGAATGAATATGTGAATGAGATTTGATTCTATCCTAGGATGCTTAATGACCTAATTGATTCGTAATTAGGATTTCTATTGGAATTTGAGACCGAAAGGAGAAAATGATAATAGAAGATTGATACATGATAGATCCCTAGGATAGAACTTGAGGATTATTTGTGCGAAAGTGACTTAATCCCTCTTGTGGTACTTGACTATCGAATTGATTTTTGGATGAGTAGATTCTGCGGAGCGCGAAAGCGAATGTTGTTTCTATTTGTTCATTGATCTTTACAGAACTTAATGGACCTTAATGAGATTAGCTTTGTGCGAAAGTGACTGCTAGTCGAGTCTAGGTACATGCACTATTCGTGTGAAAAGAGGTAGTGTTGACATTAGATAGTGAGTCCTTCAAATGACATTCATATTGAAATCTAATCAGATATTGTCTAGAACCTACCGAAACACCATTGTGGGGATCCTAACCTTTGAAGCTTTTTCCCAACTGATAATTCATTTTTACTTGACATTTGTTACCATTGAAACCGAATTGCAAACCTTTCTTACTTACGACTTAGTCTATTAGTTAATCTGACAATTGGTACTATTACATAGTCCCTGAGTTCGATACCTTGATACTACAACCGAACCCGTACACTTGCGGGGTAGGATTTTGACCTATCAAGTACTTAGCCAGACAAATATCCACCATTCATTTGATTGGTTGATCCTAGATCATCTCTAATTCTTTCCTATGAATGTTCCTATTCCTTTTCTTAAGTTATAAACAGGACAAACAGACCCTGAGAATACTAACTATCAAACAACCAGGAAAACCTTCATGATTCAATTCAACAGCAGCAATGAGCACATGAATTTCGATAGATACATGCAAGAGTAGCAAACAGTCATACAATTGCATGCAATTAATTCTCTCTACAATAAACCAGTCCAAACAGTTCTTAGAATATTGTAGTTGCTACTCATGAATTAGGTAACTCAAACAGTAATTACCAACCCTAGCAATAGACAATTACTAATAACAACTAGTTGCGTCCAACAAGCGAAATCAGTAAGAATCAATGGGATGAAGCACAAGAGAATCAATACATTCAAAGGAAAAGAAAGAGAATTATAACCTCACAACCATTATTCAAACGAAGGCTTCAATTGTCGGACTAAGCAAAGGTGCTTAGTTCTTCATAACTCAAAGGGAAAATAATACTGAATGGAAAATTGAATAATAGTCTAGATTATGAATGGAGGCTATGGAACTAGGTTTAAATAACCTAGAAACCAAAACCTAAAGTAAAAAGATAACAAACCTAATCCTCAAAGGAAAAAAATATAAAGTACGAAATAAGAAAATAAAATAAAATCGAAAAAAGTAACAAATAAAGAACTTCGGACGAACGACGCGCTCCTCACTGAGCCACATTTCCGCGACCGCGGATGGAATTCCGTGGTCGCGGCAATCTCCAAACAAGGCCCAAACAAGGCCCAGTTGTAAGGATTAATCATGAAATGGGTCAAAAACACAAAAAATGCAAAAAGGGCCCAAACAAGGCCCAGTTGTAAGGATTAATCATGAAAATGGGCCAAAACCAGAAAAAATACATGATGGGCCCAAACTAGGCCCATTTGTAAGGATTAATCATGAAATGGACCAAAAACACAAAAATGCAAAATGGGCCCAAACTAGGCCCGTTTGTAAGGATTAATCATGAAATGGGCCTAAAACACAAAAAATGCAAAATGGGCCGAAACTAGGCCCATTTGTAAGGATTAATCATGAAATGGGCCCAAAACAAAAAAATTGTAAAATGGACCCAAACTAGGCCCAATTATAAGGATTAATAATGAAATGGGCCAAAACTAGAAAAAATGCAAAATTAGCCCAAACTAGCTCCAATAGTAAGGATTAATCATGAAATTGGCCAAAACCAGAAAAAAATACAAAATGGGCCCAAATTAGGCCCATTTATAGAAATTACTCATGAAATGGGCCAAAAACACACAAAAATGCGTGAATTTAAGGTACAAACGACAAAAAATGCAAAACTACTAAAGTATAAATTTCATAATACGTCATGAAAGTAATAATTTGATAAAAAAATCATAATATTTCATTAGTATAAACTATAATTGTTCGACTTCTTCAAGTTATAACTTACAATTCTCGAGTTCCTCATACTTCATTCTATAGCTTAAGTATAAAGTTCAATATATAACTTCAAAAGACTTCGTCATATCACATTAGTATATAGTACAAGTGATAACTTCTTAAGAAATCATTATATTACATTAGTATAATCTTTAATTAGTGACTTCTTCATACTTCATGCTATAGCGTAAGTATAAAGTTCAAGTTATAACTTCATAACACTTCGTCATATCACATTAGTATATAGTACAAGTGATAACTTCTTGAGAAATCATTATATTACATTAGTATAAACTATAATTCATGAATATTGTATAAGTATAAAGTATAAAAATCTTAAAATAACAATTAACATTATCATAAAGTTATCTTATGAATGCCTTAAATCACGAAAAAAAAAAATTTAACCACTGTGCATTAACATTGAACGCACAACAGTGTGCGTTAATAGTAAACGCATAGAATTGGACTCCAATACTATGCATTTACAGTATTGGGCCCAAATTCAGACCCTGTGTGGTTACCCTTAGCGCATAGAGCTGGGCCTGAATTTGCCAAATACTGTATGGGCCCTTATTTGAAAAATGGCGGTTACAAAAATCCGACCGTTTGTGCGTTAATTGTTAACGCACAAACATGAGTCCCGGGATTACATCCCAATCTTAACCCACTTGGAAATGTATTACCGCCAGTGACTCCGATATTCCTCACCGAAGTCACCCCAGGCTTTACCGTTTGAAAACAAATCATGAAATACAATGATACAAAATGATAACTTTATTCATATAAAACATGAGTCCCGGGATTACATCCCAATCCCGAATAAGACAAATACAGAGTTTAAACAAAGTATAATGAAAGTCTTTTAAATATATAACAGGGTAAATAAGTTACAACGAAAGTCTTTCTTGAAATATTACAAAAAGGGTTGTGATCGTAATGATCACCTGCCCAAGGATCTCAACTTGATTAAAAGATAATTATTAAAACATCGAAAAACAACCGTCGTCTTCATAGTCAATCTAGAATCCTCATATCTTCGCTCTATCTGATGTGCCGAATCGAACGGATGACACCAGCCAACCATGCAGAGAACAATTACGGTTGGTTAGTCTACTGAATAGACTATGCAAGGGTACAAAGCAGAAGGTTCGAAGTAGTTGTATTAGGTTAGACTCATCGTTTCTCGAATAATAACCGATAACGATAATCAACCTTCATACTTCTACTGAATAACAACAAGAGGTATGCACAAGAGAAGATTCTGGAAGACTGAATCTTCACAGAAATCGACCCGAAAGAAGACTCCAACGGAAGTGAGTCTTAAGGAAATATGACAAATCTGGAACGTTTAAAGAATCAGACATCAGTGATTTAAAAGCTGACTTAGATGTTTCGGTTCACGACCAACCTCACCGCTTACAGCGAATCCAGATTGGAAAGAGAACGTACTCTGATCAAAAGTCGAGACGAGCTTTCCTATTGCACTATTTACTTAGCTGTACTACTCGCCAAAGGTATATTAATTATGTGCACTCGGGCACTTTATCTTATTAAATTCCAAAACGAGCATTATGTTATAAGCTTTTAAATCTCCACCCGAGAGATATCGGATCTCCCCGCAAGAGATATCACACCTCCCCACAAGAGATATAGAAGGGATGAACCTTAGAAGATTTGGCTCTAGCGAAGTGCGCCAACCCCGAGTAAGGGTATGGTCATGACCAAAGAGAAAGTACTGGGGAAAATCCACCAAGTACCAGTTATAAAGAAACAGCTAAACCCCCACAAGGTACATAGCGTTCCTAACCACTAGTGCTAACTAAACAGTTCTAGCACAACAATAGTTCGGGATAAATCCACATAAATGCTCTCAAGGCGAACATAAATAATAGCGTTGTTCTAACAGATATACAACCTATTATAATATCATTATTACAGTTTCCAAAACAGTTTATAAAACCAATTCCATATAAACACAGTAATCATTCCAAATTAATTACTCAGATAAACAACTGATAATTAATGTAAATATGGAACGATGAGCAAGAGCAAACCGCCACTTGCCTTAGTCCGTAGAGTTTGACGAAGCTTAATGATGAGTTTCCGGGCTCGACACAGGGACAGATCTGGCAACACAAATTCCTTCGAATCGACCCATAAAGAAACCATAAGTTAGATTCGACAATGACGAGCACGAACGAAAGAAATCGAAAGGAACGACGTCCGATCGAAGGCTACCGAAGCCAAAGCCACAACAATGCAATAACTGAGGGTGGCGGTCGCCGCCTGCCTTACGGCAGGCGCCACCAGCCTCACGACGGTCGCCGGTGTTCGTGGCGGCGGGCGCCGCTACGAACATCGGAAATTTTACGAGAACAGAAATCTTACAAATGTCGATCGATTTGGTTCGCCTTTGCCTTGCTTTGGATTCTAAGCTTCTAAGGGCCTCCAAAGCTTCTCCTTTGCAACTGGAACGACACCAAAACGAGCTCCGACGATCGGCTTCAAACTTTCCGACGAGAGCTCTGTTTTCCGGTGAGGTGAATTTGAGAGATTTGAGCTTGTTTTTGTGCTCTAATCTGCTCCCAAACCACTCCTTAAATAGCCCCAACATCAAAGGGGATACGATTGGCCAGCAAAACCACGTGGAGGGCCAAGATCGGAGCGACGCTTCGATCGCCGACAGTTGGCGAGGCTACGCCTGCACAGGTGCGGCGGTCGCCGCCTGGTCGCCGCCTTGGTCGTCGCGGTTGGATTGCTGAAGCGGAGGTCGCCGCTTTTGGGCAGCGGTTGCCGTTTTCCTAGGCCACCTGGCGAGGATGAAGGCGAGACGAAGGTGCCGATGAGTTGACTTGCGGCGGTCGCCGCCACGGGGCAGCGGTCGCCGCCAAGTCAACTCTTATCCGATTAGCTTTTGGATAAGCTTGGCTTAGCCCGGGATAAAAATAATCGTACACGAACGAGTATTAAGTCCCAAAGTACGTCGACTGTATATTATTCCACTGAGAAAAATATTACAGAGATTGAGAACATTACAGAATGTCTTTCTATCTCCGAAATTAATCTGACGTACCAAACAGGCTTTCGGGAATAATCCCAGAACTCCAAAATATCCTTACAGAAATACGGGGTATCACATCACCTCCACCTTAAAACAAGTTTTGACCCCGAAACTTAGGTTGCAAATAACTCGGGAAAACGTCTGAGCATCTTTGCTTCGGTTTCCCAAGTAACTTCCTCTGTCCCAGACTTGGACCACAGACTTCGTACCAACAGTACGATCTTGCTGCCCGGTTGCTTTACACTCTGAGGCCGCTTCCAATACTACTACTGATTCAGTCTTCTGGGGATTAACCATAACCCCATTCTCATTGATCACGTGGCCTAAGAAAGACACTCCTTGATCCAAAGGTCGCACTTAGACCACTTTGCGTACAACCGACTTGGTCTAAGGACTGACAAAGCAATCCTAAGATGTTCCCTGTGAGCTTCCTTGCTCGGCAAAAGATCAAAATGCCATCGATGAAGACCACCGTGAACTTATCCAAGTACTGGTGAAAACATCGATGTACTAGATTCATGAAAACTGCTGGAGCATTCGTAAGTCCAGATGGCATGACTACAAACTCGTAGTGACCATCTCTCGTCTGAAATGCAATTCTCGGAATATTTTCCTCACGAATCCTGAGCTGATGATACTCAGATCTCAGGTCGATCTTGGAGAAAACTTTTGCTCCATGTAGTTGATCCAACAGATCTTCAATCCTTGGCAACAAATATATGTTCTTGATCGTGACTTTATTCAACTCTCGAAAGTCAAAACAAAGTCGAAACGGTCCATATTTCTTTTTGACAAATAAAACCGGGGCACCCTCCCCAAGGAGATGCACTCAGCCTTATATAACTTTTGTCAAGAAGATACTCGAGTTGCATCTTCAACCCCTGCATCTCAACAGGAGCCATCCGGTACGGTGCCTCTGAGATCGGCGCGGTACCCGGCTCGAGATCAATTGCAAACTCCACGTCACGATTCGGGGTAACCAGGAATATCTTATGGAAAGACATCCAGAACTTCTCTAACCACAAGATTATCAAGAATTGATGGTTTATCTTTCATGGGCGGATCCAGGTAGCAAAGATACTCGACACAACCTTGTCAAAGTAGCTTAAACGCAGCCATCACCTTGATGAGCCTGCCGTTATCAGCGTCATTCCGACCCTTGAATTTGCACACACTGGCCCCCAGATGACACCGTCACAGTTCTTGAACTAAATCGATGACCACCCCATGACGCGTCCGCTAATCCATATCGAAAAATTATCGTATGGAGCCATGGCTAATCAAATTAAATCCGCCTCGAACTCCTTACCCTGAATGGTAATCAGGAAGTCTGACAGACGCTTGGTTCCATCTAAATGGTCACCATTTTGGACCAGCCCATTATATGGTTCACAGACGGCCCACTAGTGGCTCCGAGCCCAGGCCTAGCCATTTCCAGCGTCCACTGTTGCCATGAGCCGATGTTCATCCATCTCAACCCATCCTTGGTGGCTCCACCTAATTAATAGGCAGCCATCTCCAAGAGGTTGTTGGTGAGTCTCGAACACGAGACCTCACCTCATACCAAGCAATGAAACACTAACTTGGTATAAACCAAAGGTATAAAGTACTTTGAGCAATTGGAGCATTCGGTCCTTCAGCCTTACACATCTTGTAAAGGTGCTGACCTTGACCTCCAATCGTTCCTCTAGTACTTGTGGCCTTGGCCTGACTGGTTGAGTCGGGACCACAACTGGTGTACCCATTGACTCCCACGGCCTTGCCCTCCAACGAGCACGCCCAACCGTCTCATCCACCTGGCGATGCGCTTCAGCACTAATCGCCTTCTAAGTGGCAGGAGACAATGGTGAGTATTCCCGCTCAGGTGACAACACCGGACTCGGATAGATAAACTCCACTACCGGGTCCTCGCTGCCCACCAATAAGCGCTCCAAGTCATCAGACTTGTGGCCCTGCCCCTCGAGGTCATCCTCGGGGTCCTTCTTCTCAGGATCTTCCTCAATATCCTCCTCTAGATTTTCCTTCAGATCTTCCTCATGATCCTCTTCCTCAGGGTCCTCTTCGGAAATCATTTCGATCAAAAAGTCGTCGTTATAGTACTCTCTAGCGTACCTTGACAACTTTTCTTCATCCTCAGTGTCCTCCCCTGGCTCCTCTGTAGGTTCTACCATAGGAACCACGGCCTCGTCGGACACTAGCACTACTGACTCATGGAGTACGATCTTCACCTCCTCGGGTGGACTACTAGGTTCACCAACCTCAAAACACGACGAGGGAACCGGGAACTCAAGCCTATCTAGAGATGGCGGAGCCATCTCGGCTTCTTCTGAGTCCCTCTGAAGAGAAAGGAATGCACTCATATCCTTCGAGCGACAAGTAGAGAGTTAGTCTTTCTAGATATAGAAGAAAGCTTACTATATCAGACTATATAGAAGACATGACTATGAACGATTGAAAATGAAAACACCGTTTTTATTTTTAAACTCAGAGCCTTTTGAAAATACCTTTCAATCGAAAACGAGTAAATGGTTTTCAAACACCCAACCCGTTTTAAAAACTTTAGCTCTGATACCACAACTGTAACACCCCCAAATCTTGGCCCACTTGGAAATGTATTACCGCCAGTGACTCCGATATTCCTCACCGAAGTCACCCCAGGCTTTACCATTTGAAAACAAATCATGAAATACAATGATACAAAATGATACCTTTATTCATATAAAACATGAGTCCTGGGATTACATCCCAATCCCGAATAGGACAAATACAGAGTTTAAACAAAGTACAACGAAAGTCTTTTAAATATATAACAGGGTAAATAAGTTATAGCGGAAGTCTTTCTTGAAATATTACAAAAAGGGTTGTGATCGTAATGATCACCTGCCCATGGATCTCAACCTGATTAAAAGATAATTATTAAAATATCCAAAAACAACCGTCGTCTTCATAGTCAATCTAGTCTCCTCATATCTTCGCTCTATCTGATGTGCCGAATCGAACGGATGACACCAGCCAACCATGCAGAGAACAATTGTGGTTGGTTAGTCTACTGAATAGACTATGCAAGGGTACAAAGCAGAAGGTTCGAAGTAGTTGTATTAGGTTAGACTCATCGTTTCTCGAATAATAACCGATAACGATAATCAACCTTCATACTTCTACTGAATAACAACAAGAGGTATGCACAAGAGAAGATTCTGGAAGACTGAATCTTCACAGAAATCGACCCGAAAGAAGACTCCAACGGAAGTGAGTCTTAAGGAAATATGACAAATCTGGAACGTTTAAATAATCAGACATCAGTGATTTAAAAGCTGACTTAGATGTTTCGGTTCACGACTAACCTCACCGCTTACAGCGAATCCAGATTGGAAAGAGAACGTACTCTGATCAAAAGTCGAGATGAGCTTTCCTAGTTGCACTATTTACTTAGCTGCACTACTCGCCAAAGGTATATTAATTATGTGCACTCGGGCACTTTATCTTATTAAATTCCAAAACGAGCATTACGTTATAAGATTTTAAATCTCCACCCGAGAGATATCGGATCTCCCCGCAAGAGATATCAGACCTCCCCACAAGAGATATAGAAGGGATGAACCTTAGAAGATTTGGCACTAGCGAAGTGGGCCAACCTCGAGTAAGGGTATGGTCATAACCAAAGAGAAAGTACTGGGGAAAATCCACCAAGTACCAGTTATAAAGAAACAGCTAAACCCCCACAAGGTACATAGCGTTCCTAACCACTAGTGCTAACTAAACAGTTCTAGCACAACAATAGTTCGGGATAAATCCACATAAATGCTCTCAAGGCGAACATAAATAATATCGTTGTTCTAACAGATATACAACCTATTATAATATCATTATTATAGTTTCCAAAACAGTTTATAAAACCAATTCCAGATAAACACAATAATCATTCCAAATTAATTACTCAGATAAACAACTGATAATTAATGTAAATATGGAACGATGAGCAAGAGCGAACCGCCACTTGCCTTAGTCCGTAGAGTTTGACGAAGCTTAATGATGAGTTTCCGGGCTCGACACAAGGACATATCTGGCAACACAGATTCCTTTGAATCGACCCATAAAGAAACCCTAAGTTAGATTCGACAAAGACGAGCACGAACGAAAGAAATCGAAAGGAACGACGTCCGATCGAAGGCTACTGAAGCCAAAGCCACAACAATGCAACAGCTGAAGGGAGGCGGTCGCCGCCTGCCTTACGGCGGGCGCCGCCAGCCTCACGGCGGTCGCCGGTGTTCGTGGCGGCGGTCGCCGCCGACCTTACGGCGGGCGCCGCTACGAACATCGGAAATTTTACGAGAACAGAAATCTTACCAATGTCGATCCATTTGGTTCGCCTTTGCCTTGCTTTGGATTCTAAGCTTCTAAGGGCCTCCAAAGCTTCTCCTTTACAACTGGAATGACACCAAAACGAGCTCCGATGATCGGCTTCAAACTTTCCGACGAGAGCTCTGTTTTCCGACGAGGTGAATTTGAGATATTTGAGCTTGTTTCTGTGCTCCAATCTGCTCCCAAACCACTCCTTAAATAGCCCCAACATCAAAGGGGATAAGATTGGCCAGCAAAACCACGTGGAGGGCCAAGATCGGAGCGACGCTTCGATCGCCGGCAGCTGGCAAGGCTACGCCTGCACAGGTGCGGCGGTCGCCGCCTTGGTCGTCGCGGTTGGATTGCTGAAGCGGAGGTCGCCGCTTTTGGGCAGTGGTTTCCGTTTTCCTAGGCCACCTGGCGAGGATGAAGGCGAGACGAAGGTGCCGATGAGATGACTTGCGGCGGTCGCCGCCACGGGGCAGCGGTCGCCGCCAAGTCAACTGTTATCCGATTAGCTTTTGGATAAGCTTGGCTTAGCCCGGGATAAAAATAATCGTACACGAACGAGTATTAAGTCCCAAAGTACATCGACTGTATATTATTTCAATGAGAAAATATTACAGAGATTGAGAACATTACATAATGTCTTTCTATCTCCGAAATTAATCTGACGTACCAAACAGGCTTTTGGGAATAATCCCAGAACTCCAAAATATCCTTACAGAAATACGGGGGATCACATCACCTCCCCCTTAAAAGAAGTTTCGACCCTGAAACTTAGGTCGCAAATAACTCGGGAAAACGTCTGAGCATCTTTGCTTCGGTTTCCCAGGTAACTTCCTCTGTCCCAGACTTGGACCACAGACTTCGTACCAACAGTACGATCTTGCTGCCCAGTTGCTTCACACTCTGAGGCTGCTTCCAATACTACTACTGATTCAGTCTTTTGGGGATTAACCATAACCCCATTCTCATTGATCACGTGGCCACTCCTTGATCCAAAGGTCGCACTTAGACCACTTTGCGTACACCGACTTGGTCTAAGGACTGACAAAGCAATTGTTGGATCGTTAGAGTTACGTCTGAGGGAACAAAAGCTTTGTTCCCATAGAAGTTACAGCGGATAAATATAGCAAGAAAGATAATAGAACGAACTCACGATGTATAGTGGAAACCCTGATTAGCAAAACTAGCTTTTCAAGGAAAAACCACTACCTTCAAGCTTCCGCTTGAGAGGATTTTGAAGTGTGTACTTGTCTTATTGATTTCTTGTTTGATTACACTTGTAGCATGGACTCCAAAACATTAGACCTCTCTGCTAGATTCGAAGATCACTCCTACAACGATGAATCCAAACTCAACCCTCAAAGACTTACACACACCTCACTCCTTTTCTTTCTCAATCTTCGTTCTCTCTGTTTTTCCCGTCGTCTATATTTCAAAGAAATGAATCCGCACATCTCTTAAATACAACTCGACTAACCCTAAAAGTAACAAGATAAGATTTATCCAATTAAGATAACAAGAAGATATGATTTGATAGAAAGAATAATATCCCAGCCGTCCATATTAATTAAGGAAAAGATTCCTTCAATTGATATAAACGGATAAGATAGAATTCTCTCTCTCCAATTATCTTATCTTAGGAAAGATTTCCTAAGATAACATAATCGGGCTTCTCTCTCCATATCTACTCAAATCGGCGTAATCCTTGGAGCTGAAGTCTTCAATCTTTGACCGCGTGATTCTTCTGATTTGTTTCCATAATTGGCACGCTGGATTTCTTCTTTCCTTCGCAGCATCGATCTTGTTCGGCGCTTGAGTTCCTTGCTAGGTAACAAAGCACATAACCAGAGCTTTGTTCCCCAGCGCTCCTTTGCTGCGTTGGTTCCCTGAGACAACTGACTTTGTTCCTGAAACACTTAGTATGCAGATTAGTTGAATGTTTGTCACTATCAAAACCTAAGGAATTCAACAAATTCCCCCTTTTTGATGGTGACAAACATCCTTGACAATAAAGCATATACATACGAGATAAAGACAGTTGTATGGGGAAAGGTTCCCCACACAAGATCATAATAGTTCCCCCTTAACTCAGCAACATATGAAACCATGTGCTGTTCCCCCTCAACCGAAGTTGCCTGTCATTTTCCCCCTTTTGTCATCATCAAAAACACAGTAGAGAGTTAGAGAGGAAAAGTCACATCCAGACGAACATCATTCCCAATCGCATTAGATTGAAACGCACAAACACAGACAGCATGTTAAGACAACAACAAAATAGGCAAGGATAACATTCATGATTAACATGTCAGTCAATGTCCACACGAGAATCAGAGACAAAGAAGTTCGAAAAGAGAGGGATAGGTATGCTAGGGAACCAAGGAGGGGTTGGTTGGCCAGAGAAATACAAATTAAGTACCATTGGGGCCACTAGCTAGAGCTGAAGTATGATTAGCAATGGAGTTCATCTTTTGTTCCCACTCAAAGTTTTTGCATCCTTATTGGCGTCAGCATCCATCATAGGCTCATCTAATAGTGAGTCTTTGATTCCTTAGTTTCCCTTCTTTGTGTATATTCTGATGTCCCCCTTTTTTTTTTTTTTTTTTGGAACATCACAACCTTCAGCTTGCCTTCTTTCACCAGGGATTCATTTTGAGCCTACTACGCGCATCATTAGCTTTTAAGCACGAACCCTCCTTAGGCAATTGTAAGCCGGCATCACACACCATACCTATCGAACCCTATCCACAGACCACAGTGACAACAATTCGTATTCTCGACTTTCCAGAAAAATAGAAGAGTGTGATGCGGGGGTAATGTTACCAGAGAGGGTACAAAGAACATCACACAAAAGCATATATGAAAATTTTGCAATGATGTGTAATCATGAATGAGAGGCTCCCAAATGTGGATGATTAGAGGGGCTCATAGGAAGCATCAAACATGATAGCTAAGGTAAGCTGTAGAGTCAACAATCATTTGGGCTTATAATCACTAGTACAAAATGGGCTATTTAGCTCGGGCGTTTTTATAAATATAGCCCGGATATAGAGCAAAATAGGTCCGGGCTTCAGGTTAATGTGATAATAGATCAATTAGCCCGGATGTAGAAAACACGCCCGGGCTAAATAATCATAGACCTTTTAGCCCGGATCTTTGGACATCCGGGCTAAAA
Organism: Rheum nobile; assembly: GCA_027886185.1. NCBI lineage: Eukaryota > Viridiplantae > Streptophyta > Magnoliopsida > Caryophyllales > Polygonaceae > Rheum > Rheum nobile. The sequence goes on from WOAB01000163.1 coordinate 5,975,108, forward strand.
AGTGTAGTTATTAACAAAAATAAAAAAAGGACCATTTAACCCGGATCTTTACAGATCCGGGCTAAAAAGTCCTATTTTTTGGAAAAAATAAAAACGTCCATGATGCAGCACCAGTCCACTGCAACACTGTAACATATTTTTACTGATGCATATAATTTCCACACTAGAAACATCCAAATGTTAAGCTACAATCGATACAACTACACACAATATCGACATTTCTTGAACAATCATGACCCCATACTTGGGTCTTCCACACTGTTTCACAATTGACCAAATCACAATGTATCAAACAGGAAGAAGTAAAGACATCTTGCTCCAGTTAGAAAAACTCTATGAACAAGTTAAATTGTTTAGACTTGAGAAATCTGGTTTCCTTGATCAAATATAAGAGCTCGTTGTCCATGCCACCAGGCTCTTCTTGGAATAAGATGGGAAAGAAGATAAGACATTTTCATTCATGTAATTAAGAATATGCAAAGTCTTGAGTGATTTCATTGTCTAACATCTTGCTTCCAAATGATATACCTTACACATGTGGATATCCCATCAAATAAATATAAAAAGCATCAAGACCGACTAATTTACTTAAAATGATATACCTTCCTCCCAACCTTACTCCCCCCGTACTCCTTGCAAACCCAGATCCCGAACGTCTCCATCTGGATCATGTCGGCGTTATAGCGCTGCGCGCAGGGATATAGCTTTTTCTTCAGTAGAATAATCTAAATGTAACCAGAATAATCTAAATGATCCAGATAGCCTCTGCAACAAGATCAGACAAGAAATCCATCAGGAAAGAGTAACCAGCATACTGTAAATATTCCTTGTCCCTTCTAGGACAACTTTCTTCAGTTTGTGCTGAAATCCTTAGAAAGAAATAATAAGTTGTAAAGGAGAAGCTAAGGAGAAGAATAATATGAAGTTTTATGGGAAGAAAAAGTAGGAGAAATCCTTATATGAACTCAATCTGCAATACTATGTTAATAGTAAGTTCAAAAAAAAAAATAGGATTCCCATGTTCAAATTTTAGACCTATAAGGCTATAACAGATTCTGAAAAAAGGACCTATAACTAGGAATCGGAGAGGGAAATTACACAAAATGACTATGAAAAAAAAGAGTGATATATAGGGTGAAATCCTAGTCATTTCTACTTCTAAAACACTGCATGTTATCAGTCAATACCATCAACAGGTGGATGCGAGGTGTTAAAACTGCTAATACATTCTTTTTATCCATATGCATATTCTGCACAAATAATAAACTATAGCATTATATTAACAAACACATAAGACACGGAAATTCATACTGGGAAAATGAAATACCTCCTCCTTAAGCAGATTATCCAACTCATATCTGCAATCATCGAGACGTCTAAGATCTAAACTATCAACAACCCACACTAAACCATCAGTTTGCTCAAAGTAGTTTCGCCAGTAAGATCTTATTGTCTTCTGCCCTCCAACATCCCATATATTAAGTGTGTACCTGCCAAAATCAAATCAAACATAGAATATACGTTCCACCTTAAAATAATCTAAACTCTACATAGATGGTGAACAACTTTTTATTAAGAAACATGTTTCATTTAAACTGAGCAAGATCAAAACCCATTAGATCCAAAAGCATAGTCTTTACACTTTTGGTAACTAAAATCACATGAGAAGAGCTATTTGACCCCTCAAGATGCCACAAAAGATGTGTTTGGTACAAAATACTTATAATACATACATGTTAACGAGATAAGGAAGCCTTAAAATCTAAACTATATGTTAATAAACACACCCCAAGACCCCCTAGTGAAGTTAATTTATAAGGAACTCGTATAATCTAAAAGGCATGTCACCAAACAGACCCCAAGACACCCTGGTGAAAAAAATGAGACAACTGCCTAGAAGAAGTTCCAAAAGAGAGAAATAAATAAGGAGTTCAAAGAGTTGCACTATCAACATTTGTATTGCCAATCAATAGTATAAAGGAAACCGAGAAGAATCACAATGTGACTGCCCATGTAATTAAGTTACGATATAGAGGGAAACTCAAGCTTTAGAGTTTCATGTTTATGACTACGAGCAGTAGAGATCCACACATATCTTTTAATGCTAATTAAATTTCAATTCGCTCATCCATATTTCCTTTACATAATTACAGCTCTAAAATATTTCCCCCTTCCATTTACATAAATTCACAATGATGAATTTACAGCTCTAAGCATCAACATTTCCTTTACATAATTATAGCTCTAAGCCCAACTAATAGAAACTATAAAATATTTCCCCCTTCCATTTACATAAGTTCACAATGATGAACTTGCAAGTTCAGTCATAGATTAAAATGGAGCCACACGAATACAAAACACTTGCTCTCAACAAATCTGTCTCAAGAGTCTAGAAAAATCTGGAATCTTCATGGAAGACATAAGCTTAAAAACATCAGAGAAGTACAAAGGGCAGGAACAATATCATCACTATAATTGCTAAAAGGGCCACAAAAATACAATCTTGATAGAAGATAATATAATTAGTTTAATATATGAACATATTAATAATAGAAGAATCCTAAGTAGTAATATCCAGATAAAGATCTACATCACCACATCAAAATTCAGAGATAAAAACTCTCACAAAATGCAAGAGTGGATAAGTAAAATCACATATATATAGTCCATCATCCTAAATTCAGACAGCTTTGGTATTATCTAATATCACATTTAACTCCACCTAAGACTACAAAGCACGTGATAAAACAGTGATGGCTACAACATACACACACCACATCAGAATGAGCCCCTGTAATCTTGTCTATAGAAGCTCCAAGGTCTCACATGGCATAGACAAACTCCTCACTGCTGTCGACGTCAATCTCGGAGTCGGACAAGTCTAAACCATTTAACTCCACCTAAGAACACTAATTTTCCCTTTTTCTATGCTTAATTCCCCAAAATCACGCACACAAGAGTAAGAAAAATGAAGAAAAACACAGTAAAAAACCCTGAATCCCTTCAGATTAGGAAGAATTAGATGCTTAATCCCGAGAAACAGCATCAGAGTCGGAAAATGGAAATCGAAAATGTTGCATAACGAAAAGCAGAGGAGGAGATTGCTTACTAAAGAAGATCGAGCCCTAGGAGACCACGAACAAGCACTGGAAGATCGAGCCCTAGGAGACCACGAACAAGCACTGGAAGATCAAGCCCTAGGAGTTTGCAGCAACCACGATCGAGCCCTAGAAGATCGAGCCCTAGGAGTTTGCAGCAAGCATTGGAAGATCGAGCCCTCGCGATTTTGTGAAGACGCAGGTCGAAGTAAAATAAATTGCTAAGTATGTGGCGGATCTATTATGCTGTGTATAGGGAGAATTTATCTTTTTAGCCCGATTGACTGAAAACCCGTGATGAATAATCAAGTTTATATGGATTAAATAGCCCGGATATTGCATGGTTATGTATATCCGGGCTAAATTTATCTATGCGGAATAAGATTGCAACTATATAGCCCGGATATGCATATTACAAACACGCCCGGGCTATATAATTTTAACGTAAAAATTGAAATTTAGTATTTAGCCCAGACTCCCTTCCATATATCCGGGTTATTTGTTAATCCTAAAATTAAAATGTAATTTTTGTGGCTTATTAGCCCGAATATAGATTATCCGGGCTATTTGTTTACGGGGTAAATGAGCATTTTTGTACTAGTGAATGAGGGATCAATGCATCAAGTTGACTCTTTTGGGCCGAAAGAAATCTGAGTCGTGTATAAACAAGATAGCATAGAGAATCATGCATGAAATTTTGCATATAAGTGAGGTATTAGCATGAGTCTAAGCAAGTCGTTCAACTAATGATCAAGAGAAGAGATGCAGACCAAGACATGATGATTAACCCTTCACACTTTACCATGTAAATTAGCCAATCATCGAGGGAACACAACAAGTAGACAGTCAATTTAGAGAAATCATACCTAGTTCCATACGAAACTGTTCGAATGGTTCCCTGTTTAGTGCCTTGGTGAAGATATCGGCGATTTGATCCTTAGTTCCATAGAAGTCCATTGTCACCAACCCTTTCTCCACACAATCACGTAAGAAGTGATGTCTTATCTCGATGTGCTTGGTACGTGAGTGTTGTACCGGATTCTTGGAGATATTTATGGCGCTGGTATTGTCACAGAGAATGGGAGTAGAGTTAAGAAGAATACCGTAGTCGCTGAGTTGTTGTTTGAGCCATAAGAGTTGAGTGCAACAAGCAGCAGCGGCTATGTATTCAGCTTCTACAGTGGAGAGAGCTACGGAGTTCTGCTTCTTTGACCCCCAGGAAACCAAGCACGGCCCAAGGAATTGAGCCATTCCAGATGTAGATTTTTTGTCCACCTTATTCCCTGCGAAGTCAGCATCTGTGTATCCGACAAGATCAAGGCTTCCTCCCCTTGGATACCACAGACATAGATCATCTGTTCCCTTCAAGTATCTCAGAATCCTCTTCACTGCTTTGAGATGTGTTTCTTTGGGATCGGCATGAAAGCGAGCACAAACACATACACTGTACATAATGTCAGGTCTACTAGCAGTGAGATAGAGAAGCGAACCTATTATTCCTCGGTAGAGAGATGGATCAATTCCTTGCTCATGTTCGTCTTTTCCCATTGGATTGTTTGGAGATATGAGAGTGGTGAAGGGTTTTGCATCATTCATACCAAACTTTTTGACGCACTCCTTGAGATACTTCTGTTGGTGCACCTTGGTTCCCTCATCCCCTTGAGAGACTTGAAGACCAAGGAAGAACTTGAGTTCTCCAACCATGCTCATCTCGAATTCACTGGCCATCAGCTTTGAGAATTTCTGAACCAGTTTGTCATCTGTAGAACCAAAGATGATATCGTCCACATAAACCTGAACCACCGGAATATGCTTCCCTTCCTTCAGCAGGAACAAAGTCTTATCGACCTTTCCTCGAACGTATCCATGCGTCAGAAGGAACTGTGAGAGCCTTTCATACCAGGCCCTCGGGGCTTGCTTGAGACCGTACAAGGCTTTTTCTAGAATGTAGACATGATCAGGTTGAGTGGTGTCCTCAAAGCCGGGTGTTTGCTCCACATAGACTTCCTCCTTGAGAACACCATTTAAGAAGGCGGTCTTGACATCCATCTGTTGCAGCTTGAACCCATGAAAAGAAGAATACGCAATTAGGAGTCTTATTGCTTCTAACCTGGCAACTGGAGCAAAAGTCTCATCATAGTCGATGCCCTCCTGCTGGTTGTAACCTTTCACCACCAGCCGAGCTTTGTTCCTTGTGACCTGACCTTGATCATCCAACTTGTTCCTGAACACCCATTTGGTTCCAATCACTGTTCTGTTCCTTGGGCGAGGAACTAACCGCCAAACCTTGTTTCTTTTGGGTTCTTACAACGAAAGAAAAGCATTGAAGGCACAGAAATTTTGTAGGGAGGAACGAGTGCTTTGAGGTGCTCCCTTCCTATAGTCTGTGACGATTAGTTTGACTGGATGAGCCCACTTTTGCTGGTAGTATGGAACTTGTAGATTGTTGATGTCGAACACCTCCGAATCAGCGTTGCCATCACTTGAGCCTTCACCACCAGTATCATCATTAGGATTGACACCCTCCGTTCCTTCAGCAGAAGGGCAGTCCTCAGAGGGCTCCGCTGTACCGTGACTTGGGCTCTATTCCCCCTGAGGTGCCTGAGAAGTATCTGGCGGGTTAGTGTGTTCTTCATTGTCACCAGAGCCAGCGGAGTTGGGAGTTCTTGGTGTTGAGGGATCATTCTGAGTTTCTTGATCTTGAGAAGTACCCCCATTGACACTGCTATCAACAAGCTGAAAGAAATCATCTTCGGAAGACTCGATGTTGCCTGATTGTTCCTGCACATTGTTACCAGCCATAACAGTTTCATCAAATACAACATGAACGCTTTCCTCTACCTTTCTGGTTCTCTTGTCGAAAACTTTGTAGGCCTTGATTTGCTGAGAATATCCTACAAAAGTTCCTTCATCACTTTTGGGATCAAACTTCCCAAGAGAATCTTTCCTGTTGTTGTGGACGAAGCACTTGCAACCGAATGTACGCAAATGAGACACATTAGGTATTCTTCCCTTCAGAAGCTCATAGGCAGTTTTGTTCAGAAGAGGACGAATGATTGCCCTGTTCAGAACGTAGCACGCAGCATTCAAGGCTTCGGCCCAGAAACTCCTAGGAAGACCACTTGAGATGAGAAGAGTGTGTGTCATGTCTTCCAGAGTCCTGTTCTTCCTTTCCACAACACCGTTTTGCTCTGGGGTCTTGGGAGCAGAGAAGTTGTGGTTGATGCCTCTGTTCCTATAGAGGGAAAGGAACTGAGAGTTCTCGAATTCGGTTCCGTGATCAGTGCGAATAGACCCCAAGGAATGACCAGTGCTTCTTTCGGCTGCCTTAAGCCAGGATTCAAACTCAGCGAACACTTCATCCTTTGTTGAGATAAAAATAGTCCATGTGTACCTAGAATAGTCATCAACAATAACAAAGACATATGCATTCCCCCCACGGCTCTTTGTGCGCATAGGCCCACAAAGATCCATGTGGAATAATTCCAGAGGACGAGTTGTACTTACGTCCCTTTTTTACTTGAAGGAAGACCTGACTTGTTTTCCTTTGATGCATGCGTCACATACGTCACTTCTCATTGCTTAAACCTTTGGAAGGCCGTTCACTAATTCATGTCTGTGAAGCTTGGAGAGGAGTTGAAGGCTAGCATGTCCAAAGCGTTTGTGCCACAGGTCTGTCGTCTCAGCAATAGACGACAAGCATAGATCCTTGTCAGGGATGAAAGCAGGGTCGACCTTGTAAACGTTGTTGTCGCAGATCCCTTTGAGTAAGATTTTCCATGTGCTTAGACACTCAACATGACAGTCATTAGTGGTAAAGACTACCCTATTTTTCTTGTTTTGACATAGTTGAGCCACACTAAACAGATCAAACTTGAGATTATTTACTAGATTTACGTTATCCACAGTGATGTGTTTAGAGAGTCTCACTTTACCGATACCACAAACCTCACCCTTACTTTTGTTCCCAAAAGTTATTGATGCCCCTGATGCTGGCTGGAGAGAAGTGAACCATTCACTGTTCCCTGTCATGTGACTTGAGCATGCACTGTCAAGGTTCCAAGAACCTTTCCTTGCTTCCTCTTCGAATTTATGAAAACCACCTTTTGATACGTTGTGACCTTTTGAGCTCATCAAATAGACCTCCTTAGAGGGAGGAGACACTTCAACATCTGAGCTGCGGTCTCCCCACTTCGCAACCCACGCTTGTTCCTCGTTGAAGACCTGAGAGGAACCTGCGGCTTTGTTGAGGCAATTTTTTTGCGAAGTGTCCGTTGTCATAACAGTGAGAGCAGACAACCTCCTTCATGTCATTGTGAACCATGACCGAACCCTTAAGCCCTTTGCTTCGAGGCCATATCTTCTTCATGGCTTGAGTGATGAGAGCCACATCTACATCACTTTCACGAGAGTCTCTGTCCAAGGCTTTTCCTGATGACATCTTTCCTGCAGAATCTGTAACTAAGACAAACAATCTAGAGCACCAGGCTCTGATACCAATTGTTGGATCGTTAGAGTTACTTCTGAGGGAACAAAAGCTTTGTTCCCACAGAAGTTACAGCGGATAAATATAGCAAGAAAGATAATAGAACGAACTCACGATGTATAGTGGAAACCCTGATTAGCAAAACTAGCTTTTCAAGGAAAAACCACTACCTTCAAGCTTCCGCTTGAGAGGATTTTGAAGTGTGTACTTGTCTTATTGATTTCTTGTTTGATTACACTTGTAGCATGGACTCCAAAACACTAGACCTCTCTGCTAGATTCGAAGATCCCTCCTACAACGATGAATCCAAACTCAACCCTCAAAGACTTACACACACCTCACTCCTTTTCTTTCTCAATTTGTGTTCTCTCTGTTTTTCCCGTCGTCTATATTTCAAAGAAATGAATCCGCACATCTCTTAAATAAAACTCGACTAACCCTAAAAGTAACAAGATAAGATTTATCCAATTAAGATAACAAGAAGATATGATTTGATAGAAAGAATAATATCCCAGCCGTCCATATTAATTAAGGAAAAGATTCCTTCAATTGATATAAACGGATAAGATAGAATTCTCTCTCTCCAATTATCTTATCTTAGGAAAGATTTCCTAAGATAACATAATCGGGCTTCTCTCTCCATATCTACTCAAATCGGCGTGATCCTTGGAGCCGAAGTCTTCAATACTTGACCGCGTGATTCTTCTGATTTGTTTCCATAATTGGCACACTGGATTTCTTCTTTCCTTCGCAGCATCGATCTTGTTCGGCGATTGAGTTCCTTGCTAGGTAACAAAGCACATAACCAGAGCTTTGCTCCACAACGCTCCTTTGCTGCGTTGGTTCCTTGAGACAACTGACTTTGTTCCTGAAACACTTAGTACGCAGATTAGTTGAATGTTTGTCACTATCAAAACCTAAGGAATTCAACAGCAATCCTAAGATGTTCCCCGTGAGCTTCCTTGCTCGGCAAAAGATCAAAATGCCATCGATGAAGACCACCGTGAATTTATCCAAGTACTGGTGAAAACATCGATGTACTATATTCATGAAAATTGTTGGAGCATTCGTAAGTCCAGATGGCATGACTACAAACTCGTAGTGACCATCTCTCGTCTGAAATGCAATCCTCGGAATATTTTCCTCACGAATCCTGAGCTGATGATACTCAGATCTCATATCGATCTTAGAGAAAACTTTTGCTCCATGTAGTTGATCCAACAGATCTTCAATCCTTGGCAACAAATATCTGTTCTTGATCGTGACTTTATTCAACTCTCGAAAGTCAAAACAAAGTCGAAACGGTCCATCTTTCTTTTTGACAAATAAAACCGGGGCACCCTCCCCAAGAAGATGCACTCAGCCTTATATAACTTTTGTCAAGAAGATACTCGAGTTGCATCTTCAACCCCTGCATCTCAACAGGAGCCATCCGGTACGGTGCCTCTGAGATCGGCGCGGTACCCGGCTCGAGATCAATTGCAAACTCCACGTCACGATTCGGGGTAACCAGGAATATCTTATGGAAAGACATCCGGAACTTCTCTAACCACAGGATTATCAAGAATTGATGGTTTATCTTTCATGGGCGGATCCAGGTAGCAAAGGTACTCGACACAACCTTGTCAAAGTAGCTTAAACGCAGCCATCACCTTGATGAGTCTGCCGTTATCAGCGTCATTCCGACCCTTGAATTTGCACACACACTGGCCCCCAGATGACACCGTCACAGTTCTTGAACTAAATCGATGACCGCCCCATGACGCGTCAGCTAATCCATACCGAGAAATTATCGTATGGAGCCATGGCTAATCAAATTAAATCCGCCTCGAACTCCTTACCCTGAATGGTAATCAGGAAGTCTGACAGACGCTTGGTTCCAACTAAATGGTCACCATTTTGGACCAGCCCATTACATGGTTCACAGACGGCCCACTAGTGGCTCCGAGCCCAGGCCCAGCCATTTCCAGCGTCCATTGTTGCCATGAGCCACTGTCCATCCATCTCAACCCATCCTTGGTGGCTCCACCTAATTAATAGGCAGCCATCTCCAAGAGGTTGTTGGTGAGTCTCGAACACGAGACCTCACCTCATACCAAGCAACGAAACACTAACTTGGTATAAATCAAAGGTATAAAGTACTTTGAGCAATTGGAGCATTCGGTCCTTCAGCCTTACACATCTTGTAAAGGTGCTGACCTTGACCTCCAATCGTTCCTCTAGTACTTGGGGCCTTGGCCTGACTGGTTGAGTCGGGACCACAACTGGTGTACCCATTGACTACCACGGCCTTGCCCTCCAACGAGCACGCCCAACCGTCTCATCCACCTGGCGATGCGCTTCAGCACTAATCGCCTTCTAAGTGGCAGGAGACAATGGTGAGTATTCCCGCTCAGGTGACAACACCGGACTCGGATAGATAAACTCCACTACCGGGTCCTCACTGCCCACCAATAAGCGCTCCAAGTCATCAGACTTGAGGCCCTGCCCCTCGAGGTCTTCCTCGGGGTCCTTCTTCTCAGGATCTTCCTCAAGATCCTCCTCTAGATTTTCCTTCAGATCTTCCTCAGGATCCTCTTACTCAGGGTCCTCTTCGGAAATGATTTCGATCAAAAAGTCGTCGTTATAGTACTCTCTAGCGTACCTTGACAACTTTTCTTCATCCTCAGTGTCCTCCCCTGGCTCCTCTGTAGGTTCTACCATAGGAACCACGGCCTCGTTGGACACTAGCACTACCGACTCATGGAGTACAATCTTCACCTCCTCGGGTGGACTACTAGGTTCACCAACCTCAAAACACGACGAGGGAACCGGGAACTCAAGCTTATCTAGAGATGGCGGAGCCATCTCGGCTTCTTCCGAGTCCCTCTGAAGAGAAAGGAAGGCACTCATATCCTTCGGGCGACAAGTAGAGAGTTAGTCTTTCTAGATATAGAAGCAAGCTTACTACATCAGACTATATAGAAGACATGACTATGAACGATTGAAAATGAAAACACCATTTTTATTTTTAAACTCAGAGCCTTTTGAAAATACCTTTCAATCGAAAACGAGTAAATGGTTTTCAAACACCCAACCTGTTTTAAAAACTTTAGCTCTGATACCACAACTGTAACACCCTCAAATCTTAACCCACTTGGAAAGGTATTACCGCCAGTGACTCCGATATTCCTCACCGAAGTCACCCCAGGCTTTACCGTTTGAAAACAAATCATGAAATACAATGATACAAAATGATAACTTTATTCATATAAAACATGAGTCTCGGGATTACATCCCAATCCCGAATAGGACAAATACAGAGTTTAAACAAAGTATAATGAAAGTCTTTTAAATATATAACAGGGTAAATAAGTTACAGCGGAAGTCTTTCTTGAAATATTACAAAAAGGATTGTGATCGTAATGATCACTTGCCCAAGGATCTCAACCTGATTAAAAGATAATTATTAAAACATCCAAAAACAATCGTCGTCTTCATAGTCAATCTAGTCTCCTCATATCTTCGCTCTATCTGATGTGCCGAATCGAACGGATGACACCAGCCAACCATATAGAGAACAATTACGGTTGGTTAGTCTACTGAATAGACTATGCAAGGGTACAAAGCAGAAGGTTTGAAGTAGTTGTATTAGGTTAGACTCATCGTTTCTCGAATAATAACCGATAACGATAATCAACCTTCATACTTCTACTGAATAACAACAAGAGGTATGCACAAGACAAGATTCTGGAAGACTGAATCTTCACAGAAATCGACCCGAAAGAAGACTCCAACGGAAGTGAGTCTTAAGGAAATATGACAAATCTGGAACGTTTAAAGAATCAGAGATCAGTGATTTAAAAGCTGACTTAGATGTTTCGGTTCACGACCAACCTCACCGCTTACAGCGAATCCAGATTGGAAAGAGAACGTACTCTGATCAAAAGTCGAGACGAGCTTTCCTAGTTGCACTATTTACTTAGCTGCACTACTCGCCAAAGGTATATTAATTATGTGCACTCGGGCACTTTATCTTATTAAATTCCAAAACGAGCATTACGTTATAAGCTTTTAAATCTCCACCCGAGAGATATCGGATCTCCCCGCAAGAGATATCAGACCTCTCCACAAGAGATATAGAAGGGATGAACCTTAGAAGATTTGGCACTAGCGAAGTGCGCCAACCCCGAGTAAGGGTATGGTCATGACCAAAGAGAAAGTACTGGGGAAAATCCACCAAGTACCAGTTATAAAGAAACAGCTAAACCCTCACAAGGTACATAGCGTTCCTAACCACTAGTGCTAACTAAACAGTTCTAGCACAACAATAGTTCGGGATAAATCCACATAAATGCTCTCAAGGCGAACATAAATAATAGCGTTGTTCTAACAAATATACAACCTATTATAATTTCATTATTACAGTTTCCAAAATAGTTTATAAAACCAATTCCAGATAAACACAGTAATCATTCCAAATTAATTACTCAAATAAACAACTGATAATTAATGTAAATATGGAACGATGAGCAAGAGCGAACCGCCACTTGCCTTAGTCCGTAGAGTTTGACGAAGCTTAATGATAAGTTTCCAGGCTTGACACAGGGACAGATCTAGCAACACAGATTCCTTCGAATCGACCCATAAAGAAACCCTAAGTTAGATTCGACAAAGACGAGCACGAACGAAAGAAATCGAAAGGAACGACGTCCGATCGAAGGCTACCGAAGCCAAAGCCACAACAATGCAACAGCTGAAGGGCGGCGGTCGCCGCCAGCCTCATGGCGATCGTCGGTGTTCGTGGCGGCGGTCGCCGCCGACCTTACGACGGGCGCCGCTACGAACATCGGAAATTTTACGAGAACAGAAATCTTACCAATGTCGATCGATTTGGTTCGCCTTTGCCTTGCTTTGGATTCTAAGCTTCTAAGGGCCTCCAAAGCTTCTCCTTTGCAACTGGAACGACACCAAAACGAGCTCCGACGATCGGCTTCAAACTTTCCGGCGAGAGCTCTGTTTTCCGGCGAGGTGAATTTGAGAGATTTGAGCTTGTTTCTGTGCTCCAATCTGCTCCCAAACCACTCCTTAAATAGCCCCAACATCAAAGGGGATAAGATTGTCCAGCAAAACCACTTGGAGGGCCAAGATCGGAGCGACGCTTCGATCGCTGGCAGCTGGCGAGGCTACGCCTGCATAGGTGCGGCGGTCGCCGCCTGGTCGCCGCCTTGGTCGCCGCGGTTGGATTGCTGAAGCGGCGGTCGCCGCTTTTGGGCATAGGTCGCCGTTTTCCTAGGCCACCTAGCGAGGAGGAAGGCAAGACGAAGGTGCCGATGAGTTGACTTGCGGCGGTCGCCGCCACGGGGCAGCGATCGCCGCCAAGTCAACTCTTATCCGATTAGCTTTTGGATAAGCATGGCTTAGCCCGGGATAAAAAAAATCGTACATGAACGAGTATTAAGTCCCAAAGTACGTCGACTGTATATTATTTCACTTAGAAAAATATTATAGATATTGAGAACATTACAGAATGTCTTTCTGTCTCCGAAATTAATCCGACGTACCAAACAGGCTTTCGGGAATAATCCCAGAACTCCAAAATATCCTTACAGAAATACGGGGTATCACATTCTCTTCCACATCCAAACACAGCATTCAACTCACCTCTTTTGGCTTTAATTGTCAACGGTCATTTTTCTGCGTTCGCGAGCTCCAGATCTGCCGTGCAGAGGAGAAAACTCGACCCCGCGAGGGATTATTCAGCTTTTTGGTAACACTATTCATCTTTTTTGGCTTTAGTTTTTGCAAGAGTTTATAGCTTGTGATACAATAATTCATATTCCAAATCCGGGATATCAAGTACATAGGAGAGGATGGCTTTGTCGTCCAGCAGTGCACAAACTCCGGTTACAATGTGCCAATGCAATTTCCCGGTCGTCATGTACACTTGCGACAAACCCAATCACTACAAAAGAAGGTATTTCACACGCAAGGATTACATCCCAATGGAGCGGGATGATACAATGAGAGGGTGTCGTACCTTTAAGTGGCTTGATCCACCGTATGACGACAATGTTGCCAAGATTATCAGAGAATTGGTGCTGGAAAGAAATGAGTACATCCATAGCACTGTTAATATACCCAAACCAGAAGTAATCGATATTCTGAACCCCAAAGTCCACCCCACGATGAAGCATGTGTTCTTTAGGCCACTCCGAGGGACCGACTCCCACATGGTCGGTCTCGACGTATATCTCCTCAAATTGTGATTCTTCTGGTTGCGGTTGGGATTGCATATCCTCAGCGTCGATCACCACGAAACTTGCTTGCTTTCTGGGACAGTCTGGCCCTTTCACCTTCTCCTTTCCCTTTCCATTTGCCTTCGCCTTATCATATTTTAGTAAGTCTTCTCTTACGTGCTCATGCAGGCTCTTTTCCCTAATCGGCAACCCCTTTGCCTTGTTCTTCGCACCACTTGGCCTTCCCTTTCTACAGATGTCCGTCGGTCCATAAACGTACTATGTTCCGGATGCTCCAAGGCCATGGACAGATCACTCACTTGCCATAACGTGGCTTCGTTCAAAGTTCGGCCTTGCACTCTCGACCACATCTCATGCAATCTCAACTCTGGAACGGACATCGGAACACTGTCGTCAGTAAGCGCAAATGTTGTTGGATCCTCTTCCCAATGCAAGTCCTTCTAGAAGTCGTGAATGTCATCTGGAGTGAGAGCTGTCCTCGTAATGATGGCTTTTGTAATATCGTGGATGCACGGCAACCCAAGGCAGTCTCTCACCCAATGATCATCGCATACTTATGAATAGTCCTCCTTGACTATCTGATCATACAAGGCCAACAACAAATCAAAATACCTATCTGACACTCTGCATAAGAGCCTTGAAAAGACCATTCGTGCAAGCTCCGGAAACCCTGGATCGTTGAACTCCATTGGTCGTGTAGACAGTGAGTTGTTCATGGTCGCCCTAATCGTGTCGATTTGAAGAATGATTGCATGGTGGATCCTCACGGTTACTCTGTTAAAGCCGCCTCTACTAGACCCCATAGTATCTTTCAACACACGATGCATCCCCTCAACCCTATCAAAACAGAAACATTTCTTGCCTTAGTACAACTTTCAAACCCAATATTAAAAACAATCAACTACACAAACAATCAACTATACAATGTTCAAAGGATACCTATTTGAAGTCCTCATGAAGAAGTGAAGAGTGTAATCCGTCCACGCTCTAACTATGCTTTCCTGGTAAGGAGTCAGCCATTCCCTCTCAACGTGTCCCACAAGGCCGCTCTTCCACGACGTCCTCAATGCTCTGAGCGTCTCCTCGTACCTTTCCTCGGTGGTCGAGCAAAAAAGTCCCCAACATTGGTTTGTAAACATATCGACCTTGGCACTGTCTTTTATAACCTTGTCGGCATGTGCCTTGATGTTGTTTCTAATATGGACCCAGCACAACAGATGTATTACCGGGACGTCTTTGAAAACTACCTTAATAGATTTGATGAGAGCCTTTTCACAATTGGTCATTATAGCCTTTGGCATTACTCCCAACTGCTCAAACAAGTTCCGAAGGGCCCTCACTATCCACCGGTAATGGAAAAACGTTTTCGCTCGGGTGAATGCATACGCAATGTTGAACGTCTTGTGGGTGCATGTAAAACCAACAATCTCCACCAAAGGCATATCATACCTGTTCATAGACATAAGAAATAAACGTACCAATATTTAGTGAATATAACTAATTAAAATGTAGCACATAGAAAACTATCTAACTATTATTAAAATGTATTACATACTTATTTGTCTTGTATGTGATGTCAATGATCACCACGTGCGAGAACTTCTTCAACAACCGTAGTGACTCCGGGTGAGCAAAAAACAGGATCTCCACCTCGTCCCCTTTCTTCACATTCCTAAGAGGATAAAAAAGATACCCGTTCTCTTTCAAAAAATGAAGGGACCACTTGGTAACCGTCAATTCCCCACGATCCTCGTAATGGAGCTTTTGCAAAAAGTTGGCAACCTGCTTCACTGATGTTACATTTCCCGGAAAGTTTTTCCTCAACTCCGAAACAATCTCTTTCGGAGTCTTCCGACCATCGCCCCATCTCCTAGCCATGACCTTCTCCTCCTAGGTCATTCGACCCATGATAGCTAGTCCGAAGCATGTGGTTGTGGGTGCCATGTATAACATCCAAGACCCATCTTTCAGTAAGAGACCCTAGCTCATTTTTCAAACGGCACCCATATAGCTGTAACACCCCCAAATATTACCTTGAAAGTATTACCGCCAGTGACCTCAGATTTCACATCTGAAGCCACCCAAGGCTTAACCATTTTATATCAACCATAAAACACACCGATGATATTAAATATATAACATTTTATTCAACCAAAGTCTCGGATTACATCTGTAAAAATCCCAAATACAATCTGAAATACAGAATTCATTTCAATACAGCGGAAGTCTTTTGATAAATAACATAAGGGTCTTGATCGGAGCGATCTCACGCCTAGGATCTTCAACCTTGAGAAAACTTTTAAAAACTCCATCTGCCTTCATCGTCGCGTACTAGCCTTCACGGAAGGGAAGTTTTCCTGATGTGTTGTATGAGACGGATGACACCAGCCAACCATGCAAGGGAAATAACCGGTTGGTTAGTCTAATGAAAGACTATGCAAGGGTAAAACAGAAAGGTTCTAAGTAGTCGTATTAGGTTACACCCATCGCTTCTCGAATGAAAGCCGATGACGATAGTGAACCTCAATACTTCTACGGAAAGATACGAAATAGAATGATCAAGAGAAGACTCCAAAAGATCGAGTCTTAGGGAAACGTATAAAGAAAAGACTCCAAAAGATTGAGTCTTATCGGAAAGTATGACAAATGTTTGGGAACGTTATAATTTCACACAAGCTATTAAAAAGACTTGACCATTTGGGTCCACGACCAACCTCACCGCACAATGCGAATTCAGATTTGGAAGGAGGACTTACTCTAATCGAAGTCCGGGCGGTTTCCACGTTATACTCCTCGCCCGAGGGTATATTAATTATGTGCATAATCGCACTTATCTTATTAAATTCCAAAACGTAAATTTACGTTATAAGTTTTTAAGATATATCATCTCATCGCGAGAGATATTGGAGGGAATAAATTCCGAATATCGGCACCAACTGTGTACACCTACCCTGAGTAAGGGTACAGTCATGACCAGAGAGAGTACTAGGGAAAAATCCTCCTAATACCAGTTATAAAGAAACGACTAGACCTCGCGAGGTACATAGTGTCCCTATGAATACTCGTTCTAACTAAACAGTTAAAACCACACAATAGTCCACACCAATACCATCATGGTAATTACAGATATAATAGCGTTGTTTCTAGCAGTATATACAACCTATTATAATGTCACATTTTAATCACATACGTTTATAAAGCTGTTCCCAAACGAAACAACATTCATCCAATTTTAATTAACAATTAAAAGCAATTGATAATTAACGGAAACAAGGAATGATGAGCAAGAGCGAACCGCCACTTGCCTTGATCGAGACGAACAAACGAATGACGACGGGTTCCTGGGTCCGGAACTGGGAACGAAATCGGAATACAGATTCCTACGACAACGAACCCACAACGAAACCCTAGGTTAGATTCGATAATTAAATAATACGAATCTAAGGAAACGAAAGAACGAGGGTCCCATCCGTGACCGGATTGTCCAAGGCCACGATCGCGTTTGCTAAGGCAAACTGTGGTCGCGGCTTGGATTTCGCGGTCGCGGATGTCTAGACATCGTCTGCGGTCGCGGATGTTCATGTCCGCGGTCGCGGCCATGAATCCGACAACCCTAGCGAACTAAATCCTCACCGGCGACGACACGATGAGGCTCCGAATGAGAGGGCTTCGACTCCCTATGCCACGCCGCTTCCAACGCACCACCACTCGACCACGAAAACCATCGGGGAGAGCTCCGTCGACGACGAGAAATTCCGGCGAGCAAACGAGAGCACGAGAGAGAGATTGAGAGCTTGAGATCTGGATGCCGAACCTCCCCCATCGATCCACCTTTTATAGCCATCGAGGAGGCCAGGCGAACCGCTCCAGATCCCCCCCCCCCCCGGCGAATCGACGGCCAACCAACCGGCGAGCCAATGAAGACGATGCTCGAAGCATTTTCCGCGGTCGCAGAAATATTCCGCGGTCGCGGAAAAATGCATGTTCGCGAGGCTGACGACGCTTCATTTTCCGCAGTCACGGAAATCTGCCGCGGTCGCGGAAAAGGCCTATTCGCGTCCTTTTGCCCGAGAAACAATTGAACACGTGATAAATTCTCGAAATAATTAATATTTGTACCCAAACAAATATTTTAAGCCTCCAAAATACATCGAATGTATATTATAATGCTCAGGGAATTATTACAGAGATAATACGCGTTACAAAAATTCCGAACTTCGCCAAATACGAAACGATTACAGAACGAGGGGTGGGAAATTACCCAAATACCCTTACTAAAAATGAGGGGTATTACATCATTTCCCCCTTAAAAGAAGTTTGGACCCCGAAACTTGGCCGAAATAACCAAAAAAAATGAGGCGTTATATCACTACCCCCTTAAAAAGGTTTTGACCCCGAAACTAGGCCGAAAATAGATCGGGAAAGCGACTAAGCATATCCGCCTCAGTCTCCCAGGTTTCCCAAGTAACCTCTTCAGATCCAGACTTGGACCAAAGAATCCGTACTAATGGTACTACCTTGTTCCGCAATTGCTTCTCGCGACGTTCGAGAATACGCACAGGTATCTCCTCGTAGGTACCATTTGCCTGAATCTCGATGTCCTCATAACTCAGCACATGAGACACATCTGGCACGTACTTTCTCAACAAGGACACGTGGAACACGTTATGCACTGGATGCGCCAACAGCGGTAATGCCAAACGATACGCTAGAGATCCTACCCTGTCAAGGATCCCAAACGGTCCCACGTAGCGAGGGTTAAGCTTCCCACGCTTGCCAAACCTAAACACACCCTTGGATGGTGACACCCTGACAAACACTTTGTCACTAACCTCAAATTTGACATTCCTGCGCTTCAGATCTGCATAAGACTTTTGTCAACTCTGAGCTGTCAACATCCTTTGTCTGATCAAAGCAATGTCCGAGGCAGTCCTTTCGACTAACTCTATTCCGAGCAGAACCTTGTCGGCATTCTCATCCCAACAAATTTGAGATCTGCACTTCCGACCGTATAATGCCTCGAATGGAGCCATCTTAATGGTAGCATGCCAGCTATTGTTGTATGTGAACTCAATCAGACTTAGGCTGTTCTTCCAACTAGTCGGACGATCAAGTACGCAAGCTCTCATCATATCTTCCAATGTCTCAGACTGTCCATCCGTATGAGGATGAAACGCAGTACTGAAGCTCAACTCGGTCCACATGGCCTTATGGAGTTCCTTCTAGAATCTCGACATGAATCGGCCGTCACGATCCGATACAATGGTCTTTGGTGTACCATGCAAATGGAAAATCTCGTGTAGGAACACTTCTGATAGCTTTTGGGTTCCCCAAGTTGACTTGATAGCCACGAAGTGAGCACTCTTCGTGAGCCTGTCAAAGATTACCCATATAGCATCCTTTTGACTCTGAGTCTTCGGCAGCCCTGTGACGAAGTCCATAGCAATATCCTCCCACTTCCATTCTGGAACTGGGAGAGGTAGCAATTCACCACTTGGTCTAAGATGTTCTATCTTGACCTTCTGACAAGTCAAGCATTTAGCCACAAATTCTGCTATGTCCCACTTCATGTTCGGCCACCAGAATTTCTTTATGAGGTCTTTGTACATCTTACTGGAGCCTGGATGTACAGAATAAGCTGACGAATGGGCCTCCTTCATCACCAACTAGCAAAGGCCATCAACGTCAGGCACACAAATCTGGTCCTGAAACCAGAGTGATCCATCTTCCTGAATCACGAATCTAGGAGCTTTCCCGTCCATCACTTCACTGCTTAACTTCACCAAGACCACATCATCAACTTGCTTCTCCCTGATTTGATCAAGTAGCGTAGCCTGAATCTCTAGCATACTCGGGTATCCTCGATGCTGATCATACAAGACGTCAATCTCGCACAACCCTTGGTTCAGTTTGGTTTGAGCAGTGAGTAGAGCCACTACGGTCTCGTGCGGCGTCTTCCGGCTCAATGCATCGGCTACTACATTAGCCTTGCCTGGATGATACAGCAACTCGATGTCGTAGTCCTTGAGTAGCTCTAACCAGCGACGTTGTCTCATATTCAACTTTTTCTGAGTGAACACATACTTGAGACCCTTATGATCGGTGAAGACTTGGCACCTAACACCATAGAGATAGTGCCTCCAAATCTTCAACGCAAAAACTACAGCCGCTAACTCCAGATCATGCGTCGGATAGTTTAGCTCATAGGTTTTCAATTGCCGAGATGCGTACGCAATAACCTTCCCTTTCTGCATCAGTACACATCCTAACCCATGCTTTAAAGCATCACTATAGACCACATAACCATCAGCTCCTTCCGGTAGCACCAACACTGGTACAGAGGTCAGACATTCCTTCAATTTCTAAAAACTGGCCTCGCACTTGTCATCCCAGACAAACTTCTTATGGACCTTGCGGAGTAAACCGGTCATAGGTAGAGCGATCTTAGAAAATCCCTCCATGAATCGTCTGTAATATCCAGCGAGTCCCAAGAAACTACGCACCTTTAAATTCTGAGGCCGCTTCCAGTTGGCTACCGCTTTAATTTTCTGGGGATCGACCATAACCCCATTCTCGTTGATCAAATGGCCTAATAAAGCCACTTCCTTGATCCAGAAGTCACACTTAGACAACTTCATATACAGTTGATTATGTCTAAGGACTGACAAGGTGATCCGAAGATGTTCCTCGTGAGCCTCCTCACTCAGGGAAAAGATCATAATATCGTCGATGAAGACCACCACGAACTTATCCAAATATTGGTGGAAACATCGATGCATCAGATCCATGAAGACCGTCGGAGCATTAGTAAGGCCAAATGGCATGACTATGAACTCATAGTGGCCATACCTCGTCCGGAAAGCAGTCCTCGGAATATCTTCCTTACGAATCCTGAGTTGATGGTAACCAGATCTCAGATCGATCTTGGAAAAGACTTTTGCTCCTTGCAGTTGATCAAACAGATCATCAATCCTTGGAAACGGATACTTATTCTTGATCATGACCTTGTTCAACTCTCGATAGTCGATACAAAGTCGGAACGACCCATCCTTCTTCTTGACGAACAAGACCGGAGCGCTGCAAGGTGATGCACTCGGCCTTATATATCCTTTCTCAAGAAGGTCCTCAAGTTTCTTCTTCAACTCTTGCATCTCAGCTGGAGCCATCCGGTATGGTGCCTTAAAAATTGGCGCGATACCCGGCTCAAGATCAATGGTAAACTCCACGTCACGATTCGGGGGTAACCCGGCAATCTCCTTTGGATATACATCCGGAAACTCTCGAATAACAGGAATATCAAGGATGGAAGCCTCATCTCTCTTGGGCTTATCCAGGTAGCATAGGTACCCGACACAACCTTATCGAAGTAGCTTACACGCAACCATCGCATTGATGAGCTTGCCGTTATCAGCGTCACTATGACCCTTAAACTTGCATAAAATCTGGCCCCCAGATGAAACTGTCACAGTCCTTGAGCTAAAATCGATCACCGCCCCATGGTGCGTCAGCCAATCCATACCGAGAATAATGTCGTATGGATCCATGGCTATACAGATCAAATTTGCTTCGAACTTCCTACCCTGAATAGTAATTGGAAATTCTGACAGACGCTTGGATCCTACTAATTGCTCACCATTAGGAAGATTCACTACAAAAGGCTCACAAGCCTCATTGCATACTAAGCCTAGCTTATTTACACAATCCTCCGAGATGAAAGAATGAGTAGCACCCGAATCAAATAGTATACACACAGAAGTAGAATGAAGGTATAGAGTACCTTGAGCAATAGGAGCATTCGGTCCATCAGCCTCACGCATCTCGTAGAGTCGCTGACCTTGACCTGCTGAAGCAGTAGGGCCTTTCCCCTTGTTCTGAGCAGTTGTCTGCGTTGAAGGGCTAGGAGCCTCCACTGGTTTGAATCTGGGTCGGTTGTTATGACTAACGGACCCTTGCTGTGACTCAGCTCCCTTCTGCCTCCTCTGCGGACAAAACGTCTGCAAGTGGCCCTCTTTCCCGCAGGCAAAGCACATCTTCCTTTCCTTCGGACACTCATTACTCTTGTGCCCGGGTGTACCACAGTTGTAGAACTGGATCAGATTCTTGCCCTGGCCCGAACATTGCGTAGACCCTCCTTGAGTCATCTCCGTTCTAGCTCGGCCAGACTTGGCAAAGTTTGACGGTGACGCGGGTCGCTTGAACCCACTTGCCTGAGGCTAGCTCTATGCCGGTCTCTGGCGATTGCGCTTCCTCGTCGACTCCTCTAGAGTCACCTCCAACTTGTAGGCAGCATCCACGTACTGCTCCAGAGTAGAGCATCTATGGCGCACCATCAGTGGCTTGATGTCCGGATTCATCCACTCGTGGAAATGCCAGATTTTATGCTCATCACTGGACACTTCCGGCCCAGCGTACTGTAACAGGTGATTGAACTTGGCCGCAAGCTCAGTCACTTTCAATCCATCCGTCTTCGGATAGAGAAACTCCTTATGCTTCTCTTCCCTCATAGCTCGGGAAAAGAATCAATCAGTCATCTTCGTCTTAAACATTCCCCAGTTCAACCCAAGGTGATCAGCTAGACCGGTGCTTTCCCACCATTCACTAGCCACCTCCTTCAGTTGAAGGGAAGCAATATGCACCTTTTCAGCTTTAGTGCACTCGATGTTTCTGAACAATCGTTCCATGTGTGAGAACCAATACGCCACTTTGACTGGCTCTCCCTTCCCATCATAACTGTCAGGCCTCATAGAGCTAATGGCCTTCAATGCTCGGCCATAATTGCCTCTGTTCCTGACCGCATCCTCATGAGGTACATGGATATCTGGCTCCTTGAACCTAGGAACCACATGAGGAATTGGCACACCTTGTGCCTGAGGCGCGATCGGTCACATAATATCGGTGACTGCTTGCATCACAATCCCCCGAATTGCCTCAATTGCCGCAACATCGAATATAACTGGGGCATTGACCGAAACTTGGTCACTTCCCACAGGATTGTTGTGAGAAACTGACTCGTTCTCATCCACTGGGTTCGCGGCATTCCCTAAATTTAGTCTGGGGTTGTTGCTTGGCCCAGCACCAGCACGAATGGTGTTCCTTGTGTTCACCATCTGTTTACCGATCAAATTCCAAGTATTTCACGACATTAATATCATTTCCATATGCACAACGTATAAAATTGACTCGGAATAGATCAAACTGGTAAACTTTTATTGATGAACTGAAACTGAGTTTGATAGGATCTACATAGAAAAGCTCTTCCAAGCGATAAGACAAAATTGCCAGAAGGCTATAATTCTACCAAAACGAAATAAAACAAGCACTAGAAAGAAAATGCTAGACGTTCAACACCGGCCCCCATCATGGTGCCCTGAAAAGATTCCTATAATCAGGAGCCTTCATGCACAACTTCTTCGAACGGGGTCTATCATCGGGGTCTGGCGTCGGACTCCTTGCCTTACTCGGCCCCGGAGTACACGACTCATCCCTCGGCCTCGGTGCCCTCGGCCTTTCTCTAGGCACGGGAACACTTGGTCCAGCCCCGTCGGATCCCGGTGGGTAGCAAAACTCCTCCAGAAACCCTGGTTGAAAGTCTGCCCTATTCACCTCGTATTGGGGGTTGAGTAGCAACCTTGCCTGGCGGATATACTCCTGGAGCTCGTGGACGTCCCCAAGCATTCGGGAGAGACCGAACTATGTCTCATACATCCTCTTCTCCATGTCGTATAGGGCGTTCGACCACTCCTCTAGTCGCTCCTCCAGTACTCGGGGCCTTGGCCTGGCCTGCTGAGTCGGGACCACCCTTGGTGTACCCATCGACTCCCACGGCCTTGCCCTCAAACGAGCACGCTCAACTGCCTTGTCCACCTGGCGACGCTCTTCAGGGGAAACCATCTGACTCAGGCGAAGCACATGTCGCGAGTCAGAACTCACAATTGGCCTCCTCGGAGTAGGAATCACTTGCGGGTCCTCTGGTGCATCCAGCGGCCCACTCCTTCTCCTGACGGTACCAGAAATACCAAGCGCCTCCCAAGCGGTAGGGGACAACGGCGTATACTCCTCCTCAGGTGGCGGCACCGGACTCGGGAAAATGAATTGCATTCCCGGATCCTCACTATCCTCCAACAAGCGCTCTAAGTCATAGCTGTATTCCTCGAGGTCCTCTTTCGGATCCTCTTCCGGGTCCTCCTCAGGATCTTCCTCAGGATCCTCCTTAATTTCGAAGTCGTCGTCGTAGTACCCTCCAAGGTACTGCACCGACTCCTCCTTTTCCTCGGTATCCTCCCTCGGGCCCGCTTCAGGCTCCGCCTCGGGAACCTCGGCCCTGTCGGACACCAACACTACCGACTCAGGGAGTACAGTCTTCACCTCCTCGGGTGGACAACTGGGCTCCCCGACCTCAAAGCACGGCAGGGGAACCGGAAACTCGAGCCTAACTGGAGATGGCAGGGCCACCTCGGCTTCCTTCGGGTTCCTCAGTTGAAAGATGATTGCGCCCATATCCTGCGAGGCGACGAGAAAAGAATTAGTCTTTCTAAATATAGAAGCGAACTTACAATATCAGACTGGAAAGAAGGCACGACTAGAATGGCAGAGATTTCAAAACAACACGTTTTTAGTCAAGTAAGGTTTTATTCAGAATTTTAAGTCTTTCGAATTTAAACAACTTTCTCAGTTCAAACGGGTAACCGGTTTCCCAAAATCTTTGAGTCCAGTAAAACATTTTGAAACCCAACCCGTTTTAAAAACTTTTGGCTCTGATACCAAATCTGTAACACCCCCAAATATTACCTTGAAAGTATTACCGCCAGTGACCTCAGATTTCACATCCGAAGCCACCCAAGGCTTAACCATTTTATATCAACCATAAAACACACCGATGTTATTAAATATCATAACATTTTATTCAACAAAAGTCTCGGATTACATCTGTAAAAATCCCAAATACAATCTAAAATACAGAATTCATTTCAATACAGCGGAAGTCTTTTGATAAATAACATAAGGGTCTTGATCGGAGCGATCTCACGCCTAGGATCTTCAACCTTGAGAAAACTTTTAAAAACTTCATCTGCCTTCATCGTCGCGTACTAGCCTTCACGGAAGGGAAGTTTTCCTGATGTGCCGTATGAGACGGATGACACCAGCTAACCATGCAAGGGAAATAACCAGTTGGTTAGTCTAATGAAAGACTATGCAAGGGTAAAACAGAAAGGTTCTAAGTAATCGTATTAGGTTACACCCATCGCTTCTCGAATGAAAGCCGATGACGATAGTGAACCTTAATACTTATACGGAAAGATACGAAACAGAATGATCAAGAGAAGACTCCAAAAGATCGAGTCTTAGGGAAACGTATAAAGAGAAGACTCCAAAAGATTGAGTCTTATCGGAAAGTATGACAAATGTTTGGGAACGTTATAATTTCACACAAGCTTTTAAAAAGACTTGACCATTTGGGTCCACGACCAACGTCACCGCGCAATGCGAATTCAGATTTGGAAGGAGGACTTACTCTAATCGAAGTTCGGGCGGTTTCCACGTTGTACTCCTCGCCCGAGGGTATATTAATTATGTGCATAATCGCACTTATCTTATTAAATTCCAAAACGTAAATTTACGTTACAAGTTTTTAAGATATATCATCTCATCGCGAGAGATATTGGAGGGAATAAATTCCGAATGTCGGCACCAGCTATGTGCACCTACCCTGAGTAAGGATACAGTCATGACCAGAGAGAGTACTAGGGCAAAATCCT
Organism: Rheum nobile; assembly: GCA_027886185.1. NCBI lineage: Eukaryota > Viridiplantae > Streptophyta > Magnoliopsida > Caryophyllales > Polygonaceae > Rheum > Rheum nobile. The sequence goes on from WOAB01000163.1 coordinate 6,000,687, forward strand.
CCTAATACCAATTATAAAGAAACTACTAGACCCCGTGAGGTACATAGTGTCCCTACGAATGCTTGTTCTAACTAAACAGTTAAAACAATACAATAGTCCATACCAATACCATCATGGTAATTACAGATATAATAGCGTTTTTTCTAGTAGTATATACAACCTATTATAATGTCACATTTTAATCACATACGTTTATAAAAACTATTCCCAAACGAAACAACATTCATCCTATTTTAATTAACAATTAAAAGCAGTTGATAATTAACGGAAACACGGAATGATGAGCAAGAGCGAACCGCCACTTGCCTTGATCGAGACGAACGAACGAATGACGATGGGTTCCTGGGTCCGGAACTGGGAAGAGAATCGGAATACAGATTCCTACGACAACGAACCCACAACGAAACCCTAGGTTAGATTCGATAATTAAATAATACGAATCTAAGGAAACGAAAGAACGAGGGTCCCATCCGTGACCGGATTGTCCAAGGCCACGATCGCGTTTGCTAAGGCAAACCGCGGTCGCGGCTTGGATTCCGCGGTCACGGATGTCTGGACATCGTCCGCGGTCGCGGATGTTCATGTCCGCGGTCGTGGCCATGAATCCGACAACCCTAGCGAAATAAATCCTCACCGGCGACGACACAACGAGGCTTCGAACGAGAGGGCTTCGACTCCCTACGCCACGCCGCTTCCAATGCACCACCACTCGACCACGAAAACCACCGGCGAGAGCTCCGTCGACGATGAGAAATTTCGGCGAGCAAACGAGAGCACGAGAGAGAGATTGAGAGCTTGAGATCTGGATGCCAAACCTCCCCCATCGATCCACCTTTTATAGCCATCGAGGAGGCCAGGAGAACCGCTCCAGATCCCCCCCCCCCCGGCGAATCGACGGCCAACCAACCGGTGAGCCATTGAAGACAATGCTCGAAGCGTTTTCCGCGGTCGCGGAAATATTCCGCAGTCGCGGAAAAATGCTTGTTCGCGAGGCTGACGACGCTTCATTTTCCGCGGTCGCGGAAATCTGCCATGGTCGCGGAAAAGGCCTATTCGCGTCCTTTTGCCCGGGAAACAATTGAACACGTGATACAATCTCGAAATAATTAATATTTGTACCCAAACAAATATTTTAAGCCTCCAAAATACATCGAATGTGTATTATAATGCTCAGGGAATTATTACAGAGATAATACGCATTACAGAAATTCCGAACTTCGCCAAATACGAAACGATTACAGAACGAGGGTTGGGAAATTACCCTTACTAAAAATGAGGGGTATTACAATAGCTCGAATCTACAACCGCACTTCTTCGATCTGCGTTTTCGACTCCTCGGAACCGACAACTCCGGATTTTCTACATTAACTTTCGGCCGCCCAGATCTCGGTTCACCATATCTATCGCATGTCAAACTACTATGTACAGATTTGAGGTACGTTTCACCAAAACTATCATCAACTCTTTTGCTCTAGCTCTCGCCCATTCAACCATTTCATCCATACTCTCCCAAACTAGGTTAGTACGAAATCGTTCTCCATAATCTTCCCCCTAGAATTATTTTTTATTTATGGATTATTATACTGTCTATAATTATAACAAACTAATAATACAACAAATTTGCAAAGTCGTTAATTCATAACAAATTTACCTATAAATCACTGAAGGGTTAGGTCTTGAATATTGATGAGAACATGAACACTACTAAACCTTCCCACATTTCCATATTTTGTTGCATCAATACTGAAACCCGAATCTACCACTACTTCCTAGGAGCTTGATGTTGCATCAGGAATGAGACCCGAAAGACCTTCGTAGATAGAGTGATCATTGCGGTTCTGGCCAATATCAAATAGATACTCATCATTGTCAGTTCTGTTTGATAGGCCAATGATGAGTATCTGTTTGATATTGGCCAGAACCGCAATGATCACTCTATCTGGGAAGGTCTTTCGGGTCTCATTTATGATGTTGCATCAAGCTCCCAAGAAGTTGTGGCAGATTCGGGTTTCAGCATTGATGCAGCAGAACAAGCATTATAGATGTACTGGAATTGGGCATGTAACGCAGCCCAATTCCAGTACAAGTCGTGCTGCTAATGTTAGCGCACAACTACTGTAGTTGTGGGCTAACATTAGCAGCACGACTTGTACTGGAATTGGGCTGCGTTACATGCCCAATTCCAGTACATCTATAATAGTTGTGCTGCTAAAGTTAACACACAGCTACAGTAGCTATATTGCTACTGTTAGCGCACAAGGGGAGGGCTTTTTCCCATTTTTGCCAATTTTGCCCCTTGTGCTACTACTATAACCACACCGGCCTGTACTGCAACATTAACCGCACAGAATAGTGTGCATTTAGGCAGTTTTTCGTGTGCATATAGGCAGACCATTAATATATATAGATATAGATAGATTTATGAGAATAGCAACCAATACCCTACCTTACTAACCAATTTGCAATTCTACCCTACCCATTTTGTTTTTTGCAGAAATACCCCACAAATAAAAAGGTAAAATGAAATTATACTTTTCTTTTTCTTTGGAAAACAAAATATGACATGGCATTGATTTTGGGATTAAAAAAACAAATTTTAATTCAGTTTCAATTTTAAATTGAAACTTGCTATAGAAACCCAAAATCAAACCATAGATTTTGTTCATCGTCATTCCAGCTCTCTCTCTCCAGCTTTCTCCGACGGATTCCATCTTTGTCCGACAGATTCCACCTTTGCCGGCCGAAAGGTTTCTCCTCCAGGTATGATATCACTTCAAACTCCATAATCTCTAGGTTTGATTTTGCTTCAAACCCCGGCGAAAGCTAATTCGCGCTTCCGATCCTTCCTCCGACGACGACGCGAAATTGATGGTGTTCCACCGACGGAGCCTTTCAACGCCGTTCGAGCTAGCTTCGGAATCATCCTTTGACGACGGCGCAAAATTGCAGGTCTTCTATCGACGAAGTGCAGGTGTTCCACCGATGACCCAATTCGGCTTGCGTTTCCAAGCCATCTTCCTCTTCTGTCTATCTCGTTCGAGCCTTGGAGGTATGTCTTTCGTTTTAGGGTTCCAGCCATTCAATACCGTTTTAGGGTTGCTTGATTGTTGTTCATTGGGTTTTAGGGTTGAGTCATTGTTGTTCGTTTTAGGGTTTAGTCACTGTTTTTCTTTTGAGCTGAAATGAACTGAACTTCAATGCAACGATTTATATAAACCTGTGAAAACTAGTTAGAAACATGAGAATGTCAGATTAGTTTAATTTTTTGTCACAATTGCACGAATTACCATTGGTTGAAAACTTCATGTCAGTGTTGATCAAATATTTGTCACATGGTATAGTTATATTGTTGAAATGAACAATTACAATGTCAGTTTTGTGAAACATTATTTTGTGTTAAAAGTCAATGTTTTTATTTGTCTGACTTTATAGCTCTCTTCCTCTCGCAACTTCCTTGTCTTCTCGTTTAATCTCTACATCTCAGTATGTTCAGTTTTGTGCATAGAAAAAACTGAAATGTTGATATTCTTTGTTGTTTGTCTATGTCCACCAGTGCAACTGAAGTGTTGTAGTCGATTAAAGAATACACAGAGGAAATTGAAATGGCTAAAAAGGTATATTTTGTTTAGCTCATTGTGACTAGTTTTCCATATTTCACATCCTGTCATGTAGTTTTTAAGTATATGTTCCTTTTGTATTTATTGACCTCATACAATTTGTATTGTTTAGGGTCATTTATTGAGATTTGAAGGTAAAAAATTTCAAGGCAGAGTCAACCAAAACTGTCGTCGTGAAATGCTAAAAAATATTGAGAAATACCTCTCCCCTGTGGACTGGCAGAGGATAATAGATGGTCCATTTGGACCTACTGTGAAGATGGTTCATCGACAAACCTTTTCATGCCAGCTTGTACATTACGTTTTATTCCGTCAAGTAGAAACGAGGAAGTTGTGGGAGGCGTGGTATGACCTGCAAGGACAGCTGCTGCATTTTTCAATGAAGGAGTTCGCACTTGTGACAGGGTTATGTTGTCATAAAATTAATGATAATGAGCTGAACCCGGATAAGAATGTCGTGAAAGAGTTATTTGATGTACATAATTTGACCTTGGGTGAGCTGGAGCTCCTATTTATGTGTACACAGCCTGATAGCCTTTTGAAATATAAGATGGCATTATTGATTATATTAGATGACGTCATTCTTGGGGTTGAGAAAAAAAGTTCGCATAAGCACGGGTCATGTCAAATTATTGACTGATATCGATCGATTCATGAAATTCTTGTGGGGCAGGGTTAACTACATTGAAACTCACCAGGGATTGAGTTCAACGGTGAAGAATAGATTGGAAACGGTTTAAACAAGCAGAGACTCAAGTGCAAGGTTGGGTTACAAACTCAAGGGGTTGCCAATGGCCTTTCCGGTAACATGACAGGATGTAATGTATATAGTTTTGAAGTTGGTATTGTAGTTACAATATATTGATCATACTGACAAGAAAAAAAGTGTGGTTCAGGTATGACTATTTGAAGTTGTAAAACCAATTACTTCAGCGTTTGCATATTTGGTGGATAAGGAGGCCTACCCATGCGGTCTATGGTGGTCATCCGATTCACAACCTGATGTGACGGCTGTGGAGTTTTTCTTGGGGAAGGCCACATCCCGTTTTATTCCAAATGTGGTGTTAATAGAGGAAGAAGCTGAGGTGGGGGTCTTAAAAGAATGCAAATTTGATGGAGAAGTGAAGGACACTTACTTTGACAAGGCAGTTGAGAAATTCAAGCTAAGTAATAAGAGGTCTATCAATGGTAGAAGAAAAGAAAAGAGTGATTCGGCCTCTGCCCCTGTTGCGAAGTCCTCAGGCCTAGATTCAAGACAGGTGATGTGCGCTATGAAAGAGCTTCATAAGCGTATGAGTAATTTGGAAAACAAAGTGGAAGCAAGATTTAGTGCTATGAAAAAAACCTTGGGCATAATGGAACAGATGATGAATAAGAGGACATTCAACAACTCAGATATCCACAACAACTCAGATGCAAGAAATGATGAAGAAGAGGAGATAAGATAACTGTCAACAATCGTTATTCTGTTTTGGGAACTTAGATTTTTATCTCCTACAAGATGAAGCAGTATTTTTGTCAGAATGTAGAATATGAATGTCATATTAAAAAGTTAATGTGTCACAATTTTTTAACTTCAGATTATAAAGTTAATGTGTCACAACTCTCTTTTTTCCAAACACTATAACAGGAATGTCATAGTAACAAAAATAAAAGTCAGTGTTTTTCTATTGGATAGATGCATAAAGCTCTCTTTTTGTCGAACTGTAGTTTAAGAATGTCATATTTACAAAGTAATGTCTAGATTGATGCACCTAGTTATTATTGTTGTAAGTTAAAGGTAATTTTTTATTTATTGAAGCAGAATGTTGTACATGGTCATGATGAGGATGTCAAAATGGATGGAATGGGGGGGGGGGTCTGCTTCAAGTCCCCTATAGGATGACGATGATGAAGGCGACATTAAAGCCGACAATGGAAATTTAGGATATATGGTTGTTTATCGAGAGAAAAAGGATGATGATGCTGATGGTGCACGCGACAATGCCAGTGTAGAAAAGCAGAAGGATGATGATGATGATGGTGCATGCGACAATGGCAAGCTACTGGTTGAAGGTAGTATAGTAAGGCAGAAGGTTGATGATGTTGAGGGTTCAGTCTAGAATGAGGTGAAATATGGAGAATCGATGACAGAAGAAGAGAAGAAGAAGAAAAGGCTTGTGGAATTGAAGAAAAATATAAGAAAGAACGAAAAGTATTCGCAAGGAACACTCGTTCAAAAAAAAGAAGGATGATGAAGTTGGTGCAGTTCAGAATGATGGGAAAACTAAAAAAGAGATGACAAAAGAAGTTGAGGTATGCATCAATAGTTGATGATGACATACTTTAATAAATATTCCAACATCTTATTTATGAAAAAAATTATTTGCAGACGCTAGCTATAGCGACAAAAGAAGCTGAGGTGGAAGGAGACGCTACCAAAGAAACAATTGGAGTCTCAACAAGAAAAAACCCGCTAACAAAATACAACTGGTGAACTGAGGGACCATCCTGTCAGGAAGAGAGGACTGTCCAGACAAGCCGATAATCCCAAACAATGCAAGGTTTCAACGTCCAAAGGTATTTCAGACACGACTAGATTGTGCCGTTGGTTAGAATCGAAGGAAATGTTAGGATGTTGTCCCTATTGTCTTGATGATATGAACGCATGTTTGAGATGTTAATTAAACCATCTTATGATGTAGTGAGGAATTCGAATCTCCAACTAGAGAACATCTACAGAAGGAATTTTTTGAGAAATTGTTGCAACCAATGGGGTGGCTGAGATCTCCGATAAGCCTCTTTCATTTTTTATATAAATTTTCGTGTCATGCAACAAGTCTTCAATTTCTGGTATGACATATTATATTTTTTGTTTGTAGCACTTTGACGAATGTATGTATTATGTTGGTTGCCGTGTGCGTGACAAACCAGTGGCAATATTGGACACCTATTTTCAGTGGAAGTTGGACAAGGAAATGACTAGATGGCTGTCAGATAAGGAAAATTATGTTACTGATCCATCTAAGATGAGATACCTGCGTGGGGAACTACATGCACTTTATGGGAAGGATTGGAAGGACGTGGATCGTATATACCTGCCCTTCAATTTCAAGGAGAAACATTGGGTAGCTCTAGAGATACAATTGAGTAAATGGTATATCACTGTATACGATCACGACGTCAATTTGTTCAAATTGCCGGACGTCCATAGGTTCCTTGCAGGGTTGACATTTATTCTGCATGTCATGATAGAACAGTATGATCCCTTGGCAACAATTTATGAAGATAGGGGGGAAAATCCCCTAAATGTGACTCTTGTTCCTTCTTTGGATCGAGAAACAAGAGAGGGTAAGTTGTTTACATCAATTGTTCAATATTTGGTGTGAAATTGGTTATAATATCAGGAAACCAACTACATTTTTTACTTGTGTGCAGAGGCGCTTGCGGTGTCTTCACGATCAAGTACATAGAAATGCTAAGTTCCAGACGTCAAAACATCGTGAACGTGGGTGAAAAATTTATGGATCACTATAGAAAATGATAGCCGTTAGTATTTTCGATATGAAATGGTTTGACTAGTGAAGGATATCTTATTCACTTTCATGTAATCTTCACTGTAGTTGGGATAGTGTGGTATGATTCCTTCTTGGGTGGTTTTTGTTGGAATTGACTTGTCTTCATGACAATAACTTGTGTTCAAATTATTTTGGAAATCTAGCAAAATTGGTTGGTGCATTTCTCTTGGCTACTTCATTATAGATGCATACTTCGTGTCGGTTGTGTCCTTAATTCCTGTCAATGAAGTTTATAGTTTGCATACTTCATGTCGTTTGTGTTCATACTTCATGTCAATGAAGTTTCTTTATATTTTGCATACATCGGTTTTTTGTCACATTGTATAATTCTATTATCGGAATTATCCTTTTGCTTTCCTTTTATTTTTGTTGTTTTGTGGTAAAAAAAGAATTTTTGAATAATATTTGTTTGTGTTTACCATTCAGTTGACCTTTTTAATAATATTTAATTTGGAATAAAAAGGTAAGACTAAACCCTGGTTCCCTTTCTTCCAATTCTCCCCAAATTCCCTCTAAAAAGCTTATTCCCGAAGCTTCATCCCTATTAACGCGACTCTGCAACATCCATCATTATCATCAGACATTTTCTTCTTCCCCAGAACGTAGGGTTGAGCATATTCCGGTCCGGCCCGGAAATTTGGATCGGACCGGACCGGTCTCCGGTCCAGGGAATTCTGAAATTCCGGGTCCGGGTCCGGTCCGGTCCGACGCGGTGTTTTAAAAAAATCTTAAAATTTTAGGTTTTTTTACATTTGAGGTTTAGGGTAAATTATATTTAAGAGTAAATTATATTTAGATTTGAGAGTTTTTTTCATGTTTAAATATAAGTAAATTATATTTAAATTTAATAAAACCTTAAACCGGTCCAAATCCGGTCCAAATAGGACCGGACCGGTCCGGACCCGGTCCGGGTTTCGGTCCACCATTTTTGGTGTTCCGGTCCGGGTCGGTCCGGTCCGGACCGGGTTTGGACCGGTGCTCAACCCCACCAGAACGTGACTCATCAACTCCTCCATCTTTCCCTATTAACGCGAGACTCGAGTTTTGCTTACTCTTCAAGTCCACTTTTTCTTACTCCCTCCAACTCCACATTTTCTTACTTACTCCCTCCATCTTTCTCCATTAACGCGACTCTGCAACTCCATTTTTACTTACTCCCCCTCCCCGAACTTATCCTCAACCTCTGAACCGCGTAACAAAAAAACCCTAGAAAATGGCAATGCTTAGAGGCGGTAAAGAATCGAGCCAAAAGAAGAGCGGAGAGAAAAGGAAGAGAAAATAAGAAAATAGCCAGGGTCAAAAGAAGAATAAGTAGAGAGACGAAGTGCAGGTGAAATGGGAAAAAAACTTGTGACACTCCCATAGCCAAAAAATCTGGGAAGGGTAGTTCAAGGAGGCCAAAAGCAAAAACAGTAAAGGCGAAAAAACCCTTAATCTTCAAAGGGGATGTAAGTTGTCTACATTATCTGTTTAGGGCTTAGGGTATTTTTCAATTGTCCTGTCAGGCTTCTGAAATGGTTCAATTTGTATATTTTGATTTTGTTTATGCTTTTTTTGTTGGATTTGTCCTATCAGGCTTCACAAATGGTTCAATTTGTATATTTTCTGTTTGTTTAGGGTATTTTTCAATTGTCCTATCACGCTTCTGAAATGGTTCAATTTGTATCGGGAGTATTTGTTTAGGCTTTTTTGTTTCATCTGTCCTCTCATGCTTCTCAAATGGTTCGATTTCGTTTGTTTATGGTTTTTTTCATTTCATTTGCAGATTAGGTACAGTTATTTCAGAGGGGAACCATTCTACGGAAGAATTAACATCAACTGTAGGGTGCACTTTGTTCGTGAGATCGAAAACAAGTTGACACATGCGGATTGGCAACGAGTTTTGGATGGCCCGTTTGGAAAAGTTCTGAAAATGTTGCAGTATGCATCATTTTCTTCACATACATTGCATGCAGTTCTATTCAAGCAACTTGAAACAAAAAAGAAGCGGGAGTCTTGTTATGAGGTGGCAGAGAAAGAGTTGAGGTTTTCGATCAAGGAGTTCGCTCTCATAACTGGACTGAATTGTGGTGAAATTCCATTTGTGGATACTAAAGCTGATGGGATAGTAATGGAGCAATTTTTTGGTAGTCCTGGTGGTCCTAAGACGACAGTACAAGATGTTTACAATAGATTCAAAGAACATCGTGAGTTGGACAACTACAAACTGAAGTTGGCACTGTTGTTGATAGTTGAGGGTATGTTGTTGGGAGGGGATAAGAAGAGGCTGGTGAAGCCGCTGCATGTTAGGTTGTTGGAGAATATGGATAAGTTTTGGGATTATCCATGGGAAAGGGTTGCTTATGAAGAGCTTCACAAGTCATTGACCACAACATTAGCCAAAAGGATGCAAACAGTAGAGAAGGCAAATCTACTTTCCAACGTACCAAGAATTCCATATTCCATTCAAGGCATGCCAGTTGTGTTTCAGGTAGTTATATTATTAATTTTTAATCGTTCAAATATGAATTACTGAGTGTGTTTTATTTGCAATATAGTAGTATACTTTATGCTATAGTTTGACCGGATGTTTGAATACAGGGTGACAGGATCATCGTGAATATAAAGGATGTTATTTGTTGTTTGATTGAAACAACATACTAGTTTTCCAACATAGTTTTATGTGCATTCCAGATAGGTTTATGTGTATTGCAGTCAGATTTTTGGTTACATGGTGACCTTATTTAAATTATAGGGTGACAGGATATCGTGATTTAATGTATCTTAATTTGCTAATGCTCAAATCACTTGTTTTTATAGATATGGGTATGGGAAGTTGTGCCAACATTTGGTCTCCAATTTGCATCAAAGTTGAGTGAATCTGCAATGCCTCGAGGTCTTCGTTGGTTTTCAGATGAAGCCCCTGAACATGGAGTGTTGGAGTTGTCTTTGGCATATCCTACAAATGTGGTTAAGCCCATTCTTATTCCCGATTAGGATGAGGTAGATAAGTTGTCCGACTACTACTATGTTGCTGAAAATGATGACCCGCATTTTGACAAGATTGTGAAGGAAGCAATGAAGGGTTTGAAAAAGAAGGGGAAGGGGGGGCAAGGAAAAGATGGAGCGTCATCGAGTAATCCATATGTGCATTCATCAGAGGTGATAAGTTAGATGTTCAGAATGATGAAGAGGATGGAAAAAGGAGTGCTTGAGAGGATGGGAAGGCTGAAAAATAGGGTATCAAAGTAGGAGGAGGTGCCTAAGCGTAAGAGTAAGGGAAAACCAAAGAGGTATTCCGATGAGGATGATGATGATTTTGAATCCTATGATAAGTCTGATGAGGAAGAGGAGGAAGTTTATAAGGATGACCAGAAAACAGAGGATGATGAGGTAAAGGATAAGGAGGTTGAGGGTGAGGAGTTTGAGAGTGAGGAGATTGAGAGTGAGGAGGTTGAGAGTGATGATAATGATGATTGTGGTGATGATGATGAAGTTGGTGATGATGATGAGGGTAATGACAATGAAGAACTTTGCCAGGGTGGTGATAAAGAGAAGAAGGAGGACAAGGTAGAGGCTGATGTTGTGAAGGATAATGATGAGCAAGTTTTTGATGATGATGATGAAGTTGGTGATGGTGAGCAAGTTTCTAATGATGATGATGAAGTTGGTGATGGTGATGAGGATAATGAGAGTGATGATGAGGGTAGTGACAAAGAGGAGGAGGATGAGAGGGTAGATGCTGATTTTGGGAAGGATGATAATGAGTAAGTTTCTGATGATGATGATGAAGTTGGTAATGGTGATGAGGATAGTGAGAGTGATGATGAGGGTGATAACAAAGAGGAGGAGGAGGAGGAGGAGAAGGTAAAGGCTGATATTGGGAAGGTAGAGGCTGAGGTGGAGAAGGTAGAGGTTGAAGGCAAAAGATGTATGAATATGCTCCTATGAAAATTTTCATTACTACTATGACATTCTTATTTGTACGACGGTGACAAGATTTTTAGTGTCTCTGTCAGGATGGGAGTTTATATGTTTTACACGAGAAAGTGTGGCATGGTGACATGATTTTTAGTAATGTATGTCAGTAGTTTGACATGGTTATTATGATTGCAGGATTTTGATAATTCTATTGAGGGTAACAATGATGTTGAGGGTCTGAATGTTGTAATGACCATTGTATAAGACCTAAATGAAAAAGTTGGCGATGGCGAAAAGGACTAGGAGCAGGATTTTACTTATGATCTTGAAGGAGCACCGGAGGTTACCCAGCAAGAGCTAACCACAACAGAGGTTGAGGAACCTCTTCAAGTGCTAGCCGCTGTGGTTGATGTATCCACCAAGGCGAAACCCAAAAATAAACGAAAGGAGCCTCTCCTACCGAAGAGGGTTCTTCCTAGTCATATCACGAAGCCATCCGCCAAAAAGCTAACACCTTACACAGATGAGAAAAAAGGGAAAAACTATGAAGAAGATAACCAAGAATTCACAGGTGAATAAGATGATTGCTTTGTTGTAATGGATGGATGATGAAAGATTAGTATCTCACGGATTTAATAATGTTCAACTATCTCATGGATTTAAGTACGCCTTCGTTATTTTTTAGCTCTGAGCCAAGAGTTAGACTGAGTGGTGAAAAGATGGACAAGGACTGGTTTGACCTAATACTGGAACCAAAAGCTTAGCTGGAAGATGGTGTAAATTATTTAGTTATGATGTCAAATTAGTTTACTGTTGTGATTTGTTGCAATGTCTGACATGATCATTTATATTTTTTTGAAGCAAATCGATAAAGTTTGTTGTTATATCTATAAGGCGCTTATGGAGTCTGAAGTTAAACGCAAGGTGATCAGCGCTACTTTGTAGTGCATATCTAGGAGTTGTTACCGGTGTTTTGGGTACCATTTGGAGATGTGTAGAGTGTTATTGTAGAGATCGGAGTTGAGGAGTAGATGTGAAGATATGGTGGTTTGGAGAAGCTTAAATGAAGATATATTGAAGAGAGAAGGAAGCCACCCAAGAAGACGAAGAAAGAAGTAGAGAAGAGGTCTACAGGAGCCAAACCGCAGTCGCGAAGGCCATGGCCGCGGTCGCGGGAATCAACGAAAGGCGAGAAGTGAAGAACGCGAAGATCCGCAATCACGGAATTCCAAGGCCTTGGTCGCGGAAAAGTCGAGAGCTCGGAGGTTTAAATTGTATTTTCCGCGATCGCGGAAGCTGTAGCCGCGATCGCGGAAATCTGTGTCTTCAGCGCGTCCGAGGAGTTCCAAAGTTTTACTTTATTTTATTTTCCTATTTTATTTTATTTCTTTATTTCGTTCCATTATTTTATTTCCTTTTAGAGTTTGTTTGTTATCTTTTAGTTTTAGGTTTTGGGTTAGGTTATTTAACCTAATTTTCCCAGCCACTTTCATACATTCAGATTCAGTTCATTATTCAGCATTCTTTTCCCTTTGAGTTTTTATTGTTTCAAGACTATGAAGAACTAAGCACCCTTTGCTTAGTCCGATAATTGAAGCCTTCATTTGATATATGATTGTGAGGTTATAATTCTATTTCCTATTCCTTTGGATTATATCTTTTCTCTTGAGCTTATTCTTATTGATTCTTATTGATTTGACTGGTCTGGCCAACTAGTTGATATTAGTAATTGTCTATTGCTAGGGTTTGGATATTTCGGGTTGAGATTCCTTATCTTTTGTAGCATCCATGACATTCTAGGACTAGTAGGACTAGTTTATTATGAAAGAGAATTGATTATGTGTTAAATGCTGCGAAAAATCGATGTTGCATGTATCCTGGTTAATTCTTATGCGTCTTGCTACTATTGTTCTAAATCTTGATGGTTTCTTGTGAGTTCGATAGTAAGGGTTGCCTGGACTGGTAACTAATTCAGAATAGGGACAGGGATAATCATAGGAAGGAATAGAGATAATCTAAGATCAATCAATCGAATGAATGGTGGATATTTGTTTGGCTAAGTGTTTTTCCCAATTTGATTACAAACCTTTGCTTTTGTTTCCTTTGTTTACTTGCAATTCAAACAACCAACCAATCCCCCCCTTTGTTACTTTGGCATGCAAATTTACATTAAGAAAGATAACTCCTCCCTATGGGATTCGACCCTTGCTTGCCTATTCTACTAGTTTAGGTTTTTAAGGATTACTTTGATTGGGCACACGACTTTAGCCCCTATCACAAGGCCATAGTATTTGACGTTTTTTGGGTTGTTGATTATACGGATGCATATAGATACTATGTAAAAAATGAATACACTGTTCCACCTATACCTGAACGTGCATTTCAATACTTTAGGGGAGATTGTCCTAAAGTGTATGGGTCCAGTTGGGATGATCTGGAGTTCATTTATGTCCCATTCAACATCGAAAACAACCATTGGGTGGATGTAGAGATCGATCTGCAGCAATGTCAAACAAATCTATATGATTGTAATATGGATTTGAACAGTAACTTGTTCGTAGAGACCTGGCTGCATAGGGTGAACAGGTTTCTTTCTCACTTCATCACACAGCACCCGCCTCTTGCCAAGAAATTTGAACATCGGGGTACTGAAGAGTTGAAATTTTCAAGAATTCAAGGACTGAAGCAGAACAAGCGCGGGTAAGTCAAAATAGCATTCCCCTTACCAATTTTATTATATACTTCATCTAAATAACTTTATTGCATTTTGTGTTCATAGTCATGACTGTGGGATATACACTCTAAAACACATCGAGTTGCTCAGTACTGGTTGGAAAAATCTTGACGTTGTGGCAGACAAATTTATCGACGGCTTCAGGAGCGATATGGCTCACATCGTGTTTGACGGGGTGTGGAGGTCGAGCCTAAGGAACCCCAACGTTTAAATTGGATGTTTGGATAAAACATTAGGTTCTTTTTGTGTTTTGGATGGCATTTGCTTAGATTATGTACAATTGGATGTTTTGGATGACATTTGCTTAGATTACATACAATGTTACGACAACTTATTTATAGATGTGGTAGTTGAATGGTAGTTAAATGACAGTTATGTGCGTGTAGGTTAAATGGCAGTTAAATGGCATTTGAATGACAATTGTGTAAAATAATATAGAGACATTGACTGACTTCATAATATACATATTATAAAGTAGCATGACAAGATGAATGTAAGAGGGATGTGGGATACATAACTTACTGTAACAAGATATTAACTCTACTAACTCCTTTATTAGGAGAGAAAATAAAACACTACTAACCATCATAAATCTATCCGTAACTGCCAACCAACTCCAATTTACGATGATTAGACATGATATATAGATAACTATGACATGACATTAACACTAGTAACTTATTTTTAGGAGATAGAAGAGCACCGTCATAAATGTATCCGTAACTGCCAACCAACCAACACCACTTTATATACCCCCTCTTCCGTAGCCACATTTCCTCATCCACAACTCGTCCCAACATCTTCCTAATCTACACACTTCCACATTCCCTCCTATTCCTTCGTTCCCATGGATGAACAACCGTATGAACATAAGGTGTATACCACGGTACATACCGGGGGGGAGAATCGTCCCTTCGAGGGGAGCAATGGCCAGAAATTTTACCCACTACTACGAAGGTGGCAATACCCAAAACATGTATCTGTTGGCTGAAATGGTAAAGGATGTTTGGTGGCTCATTAACCAACTTCATAATTTTAACAAATGTGAACGGGACGCTTGCTACTTCTTCGAAGTTAAGCCCCCCACGGCGGCCCTCGTACCTTGAGGGCCTTGCAGAATCGTGGAGACGTTGCCGCCCTTGGTAGAACAGTGGCTTTCATTAACATATATGTCGTGACCGGAGATGTCGTCGAAGTGCTTCCGCCATGCGACGGCCCAGACTCATATGTCTCCTCTGCAGGAGTGTTTATGTAATATTTAGTATTTTATCAAGTAGTTTAGTGTAGTGACTATGTAATGTCACATAGTATTTAGTATGTTATGAAGTATTTTGGAATGCATGTTAGTGTAGTGACTATATAATGTCATGTAGTGACTATATAATGTCACGTAAATGTAGTGCTTTATGAAGCATGTTATATATTTTTGTTTTATATAATATAGTACTTTATGATAATGTCGCGTAATTTCAAACCATATTAAAGACGACAAGCCAAGTCAGTGAGTATGACAGGATTGGTTATGTTTTTCCTATGTGTTTTTCAGATGCCACACATGTTGGTTGGTAGGTTATTTGAAATCATATTGAATTTGTCATGATATATATGAAAGAATAACAAGTGGGGTAAAGGGGTACATAATGGAGTGAAACTTGTGTCATATGAATTTAATCTAAAGTAGTCCATATTGATTACGTCAGGATATATATATAGTCATGACAGGATAGAATTACATTAACTACTTTCGACTAAATATCATTTCTACCAAATCAAACCACACAAATTATGTTAACTACTTTTAAACCATACCGATAATGACTTGCTTATGTGTTCGAAGAAAAGAGAGCAAAACAATAAATAGTCATAAGCAAATTACATTAACTAGGTTCAAAAGTAATATGAGTGATAAGAGATCCTTCAAGAGTTTGGATCTCTTACTACACATATTAACAAAAGAAGAGTTTTGATCTCTTACTACACATACTAACAAAAGAAGAGTTTGGATCTCTTACTACACATTTTAACAGGATGCATTCAACATAAACCGATTCAAACAGTTAACCTGATCATGGGCGGGCTGCGGGGTTAGGACAATTTTGTGAGTTATGGCCAAGGGTGCCACAACTTCCACACCTTCTCCTCGGACCCCTGCATTCTCCACGTGACGGGATTCTTTTCTTCCTTGGTCTTCCTGATTTCCTCCTAAAATCCTTGTATACTTCCTTCCACTTTTCATCCGTAAATAAGGGATAAACCAGCTGTACAAGATCGACACCACAATCCTTGGCAACCGCTATGGCATGCACACAAGGAATTTGGTCAATTTGGAATGCATTGCAGTAGCATGTTCAAGCATCGGGGTTCACAAAGAATGTAGTTCCATTGGCATGCACTTAAAACTCATAGTGATTCAGCCTAGTCACAACCATTGTCAACGATCTCAAATAATGAACTTGTAGCTCATGAGACAATGTCGGGGTCAACACTTCTGAACAAGATTCTCCCTTTTTCCTCCGTTCACAAAACCACTGAATCATGACATTCACTATACCATCAAGCAACCCAATCAGCGGTATTCGACGCGGTCCCACTAATCGACTATTAACGGATTCCGCATTGTTGGACGTCACAATATTGAATCTATTCGCGGGCATATGCGACCTTGTCCATGCTTCAAATCCAACACCCCTTAGGTAGGTACCCACTTTTGGGGACTGGGCGCAAAGTCTTGCAAACTCACGGTTGAACTCATGTTTGGTGTAGGCTTGATTTGCCTTTTGGTACAGAATCCACAAGTCATTCCTTTTAAACCTCGTCTTCATGTTTTGAAATAGGTGAAGTGTGCAACAACCATGCTTTGTGAAGATGTAGAGCTCTCTTAAACCTTTGTAAATGCTTTCATGACGGTCAGACACAAAGACGAGGTCATGATCATCGGCGACAATAGAGCGTAGGTGTCGGAAAAAATATGACCATGAGCTATCATTCTCGTTGTCAACAACAGCAAAAGCCATTGGATATATCTGTCTGTTTCCGTCTTGTGCTACTGCTACTAGAAGTGTGCCTCTCAACTTTGATCCCAGATGGGTACCATCCACAGTTATGACCTGCAATAATTTTCACTCAGCTTTACAAAGTGACATTGTACACATGACAATAGAAAACTTAAACGCTACAATATAATGCTTAGATTAGGAAAGATTCATTGACCGTGACATAACTTAAATTTAACTTTCTTAAAAACTGCATTACATTGCGCCAAGCACCCAAGCTGATAAAACAATACTTGAATCGACGATTAAAATCTACTTCAACATGTGTGACTGTCCATGTATTCATCATTTCCAGCATGTACATGTATCCATGAAGCCTATTGTAGCTTTGCTCAGCTGTGCCTCTTATCCTGTCTATGGCGGTTAAACGTGCTCGGTTTGCCTTGTCGTAACTAACTTCCACTCCCATCTTCTTCATTAAGTCTTGAATTTGTGCAGCACGAGGTCCAGTACATGTACCGGTTGTGTTAAAGCTGTAACATATTAAGGTTAGTTGATATACATGCTGATAAATATATATGATCGTACTGACAGGATTGTTTACTTACCTTGACATTATGTGGTCGACAATTATGCTTGAACTTGCATGTGTGTGGTGGTTATGTTTTAGCTTCATGCCACATGTGTGTTGTCCACAATACTTCCTCACTTCAAACAATCCTGTGTTGCCAAGAGCGGTCCCACGACAAAAAAAATGTGCAACTAGGATCAATGCACCTTACCACATATAACTTCTTATCAGACTTCTGGACATGCATCTGAAAGCGCCTCTGTAATGCCATCAAGGATAAACGATCCTTAAGATCCTTCTTTTAATTGAAATGCTCTCCAACTTTTATTTCCAGATCATTGCCATTCACCCCATCATCCTCCATTGGCTCTTCCAAATCATCAAATTGCATTTTACTAAACTTTTTGCTACGATAGTACTCGGCTTCAAATAAGTTGTCCATTTCATTAGTGTCATCCAACAATGGCCCTTCTTCAACATCTTTCTTAAAATCATCCTCAAAGTCATCCCAAACATCATGCACAACATCTTGCCCAACGTCTTCCCCATATTCATTGTCAATCTCAACACATTCATGTATTCTTTTCCTTCTCGTGGAAGACCTTGTTTCTCTCCCATCAGTTTCCAAATCTGCCTCAAATTGGCTCACCAAGTCAACTATTTGTACATCCCCATTGTTGTCACGACAAATTTTTGGTGTCATTTCATACATGTCACAATCAACTATATTCGGGACAACTTCAGTGGGACAATTGTCGCTTACCGCATTGCTCTTGTCGGATTTAGTACCATTTGTACTTGGATGACCACCCACCACAACCTCGGCCTCTGCCTCTTGACTCTGTGTTAACGGTGGCGGAGTCATACACACTGTTATGTCCTCGTCATCATTTGTACTTGGATGACCACCCATCACAACCTCGGCCTCTGCCTCTTTATTTCCTTTCTTTTTCATACTCGCATATAACTCGATAGGCCAAATAGCATCTTCTTATTGCAAGTTCAAAAATTTGAAAGCATCAAGGTCCTCGTCATCTTTGTCATTGAATGGTTGTGACTTTGGTTTTCGCGGTGACAAATATTCTAGCTCAATTTCATCTATCTCGTCAATGCATTTTATCTTCTCAGCCAACTTTTTCCTCAGATTTGAGTAATTGATATATGCCGACAAAACAAGTGCTTTTGTCGTTGTGATCCCATCGAAAACCCACTTGTTTCCCTTACATATCCATTCACCACATGTTCTCAGAGTCAAGTAGTATGATCTTGAACCTATTATACGAAGAAAAAGCAAACACAAGTAAAATACTTTATGACAAACGTTGACATTATAATGTCTAACACCGACAGTAATATGACCAATACCCTAACACCGACATTAGTTTTAAAAAGTTAGGGTTTTACCCCATCCTTAATTAAAGATATAAAGGGTTTTCTAGCCAAATGGGACAAAATTTGTAGGGAAAACAAATATTCTAGAATCAAGGAACGAATGTGAAAGTCAGATTTGAGTAATGATAAAAAAGAAGCGGAAAGGTTGTTCTCTCTTGTTTAGGGAACCACAGAAGAATGTCTTGTAAAGAAGAATAAATGTGCAAGTCAGAACTCACCCATTAATAAATTTCTTCTATTCCAAAGACATTGAAGATGTTGCGAAAACTTTTTGAAGATTTGTGGATTTAAGGTTTTGTGGTGTTACGGTGGTTTTGTGGTGTTACGGTGATTTTGTACAGGTTTACAGTTGGGTTATTTTAGGGTGGAGACTAACACGTGGGTAAAAGGGTAGAAATGGAGGGAAAACAGAGGTTAAAGGATGATGTGTACTATATTAACAGAGGTCATATCAGGTAAATATTTATGAAACAATATTAAATAAGGAATGACATGGTCAAAAATTGAACAAAAAACCTAAATAAATGCATGGACATGATCGACCTTTCCCCTTCTCATTCTTCAGTCAACAACCCTAAACCCTCTTTGTTCGTTTTGCTGAGCCAAGGTCCTTCACTGCTGCGCCGAACACAAGGTAACCCTCTTTGTTTTTTGTGTGCTTTTCATACTGGGTCAATAAGCAAGCATGTATTAGTGTTTTTTTAGCTGCAAATTTTGTGTTATTTCTATAGTTCAACTCAAGCCCAATGTCATACAGGGACACCTCAAGTTATCAAAGTAGGACCCCCAAAAATATGAATATCCACCTACATCTCCTATTCATTCTGAAATAGAGGAGAAGTTGCAAGAAGAGTTAGACATGTTGCTAATGAATAGCCCACGTTCCAACATCTTGGGTGAAATAATCACACGCCTACGTACTGAGATACATGAATTTGGACAAAGAATTATGGAACTCAATACAAGTGAGATGCACTTGGAGAATACAATTTGGCGACTAAATGCAAGGGTGGCAGAACTTGAAGCTGAAAAAAAGACACTACACTCCCAGGAAAAATTCAGCAAAATTGTGTTAAATCCTATTTGTGCGTTTGGTGTTGGTGTCATTGTAGGGAGTAGTGCTTTCAGCATTTGTTATCGATCATGTAGGTCATAACTATGAATTATGGACCTCATGACTTTGGTTTTTTATGTAAGAGGATGAATTAAATTTTGAATAGTATTCATAAGCATGGTTGATTCTACATGTCAGATTGCCAAAATTTTGATGTCGCTCTTCATGTAAGTTTTGTAAATTCAAACACAATGCCAGCACTAGACACACAGACAATAGTTGCCAGTACACTGGATACCATTACATTTCTAAAAAAAGGATAGTTGCCAACTGGACACCATTACATTACTAGCATTACATCGAAATTTCTGGATCATGCTCCTTCACGCGAAAAGCACAGCCTTCATAGGCGCTATTTGCAACACAATAGCATAACATTTTGTGCCAGTGCTAGTCCTGTCAATGACCAACAACACGGTTAATCAACATTTTAATGCATTTGATAAACAACTAAGTTTTTTTTACCGAGAATTACTTTTTCAATAATATAAGGGTTTCCAACATAATAAGCAATGATCTGACACGAGTCAGGGTAAAATTTAACCTCTTCGGGTTGCTCAGAAATCCCAACAGAAAGTCCTGTCAAATTCATCATGTTTCTTGGTTGATCTAACGGTTGACAGGATGATCACTTCCCTTTCTTTACCCTGAAACTGCTCAACCCCGCCAATCTTAATATCAGTCATATGTAGAGACATGAGAGCCTTCCCTATCTTTAGTACTTGTTGTGGGAAAGGGGTAATAATCCTGATGTCTTGCTCAGACACATTCTTTTTTTTGAGCTTTTGTACGAGCTCAACCACCTTGCTAGCTTCAATCATATTAAACCATGAAGGGCTGCCCTTTTCCCTCTCATCCAAGCCTTGGATGCCACAGAACATGACAAGGAAGTTTCCGTTGGGAAGTAGATCAGCCCAAGGTAAGGAAGATGTGTCACAGTCTTCTCGATATGTAATCAATGCTCCTCTATAAAATAGTCTTGAAGGAACACACAGAATTTCAGGGTGGCTCCGATAATTCTTCACCAACATTGTGACATAATTGCGATCCCCTGATTTATAAACTTCAAAGTCCAACAACCTCTCCAGAAAAGACCTTCCCAAACCATAAGCCTCAGCTTGCTTTGAATGAATATCATGCCCAAGTTGCTTGGGATCACCACAAAGATCAATAACTGTGTTGTTTTCTAAGAGGGTTGGTATGGGGATCATTGTCTCTGGCTCTGAAACATGGCTTGCATCATCTAAGATGATGTGGGAGAAGGGGCCACGGTTAATGATGTGTTCTTGCCTCCGATGACAAGCCAATTGTCAAAAGGTGGCGCCTTGGGATCTAGTCTTGGGTGAGAAGTCACGTTGAACGTCACAGCAGTGAAGAAGATGGCGAACGCGTTGATGAACGCGATGATGAACGTGTTGGTGAACACGGTGGTGGTGCGGTGGTGAACACGGTGGAAGCGGTTGTTGGGGCGAAAGGATAGCGTTGGTGGAAGCGATTTGATGAGGGATAGATGACTTGAAGAGACAAGTCGTTGGTGTCGTAGCGTCGACTACAGGTGTCGTAGCGTCGACTGCGGTTGAAGGGAGATGTGAAGGAAGACTGGCTTGAAGGTTCAAGCAATTGCCGTAGCGTCGGCGGCGGAGTGAAGGGGATGCGAAGATAGATGGTTTTGACATCCGATCAAGGGAAGAAGGATAAACACTCGACTTGAAACCTTGAATTAAATTGAACGTAATGAAATAACAATAACAAAGGAGGCTTTAAATAGCCAAAGAACTCGGCCAAGACCTAATGGGCTTGGACCGAGACGAACCTATGGGCTAGCCCATGCAAGCATGAAAAAGGCATAAACCCAAAAATAGAAAAGACTATAAAAGGAAACTATCTAAAATACGCAATAATACCAAATATAGAAAATGTCTCGAAATTATGAAAACGACGCATTGAATGAGTACAAACACCGCGAGGAACAACGACTAAGGGTCGATGGCCTCGCGAGTGGGTGCACGCGATGTTGGCTCTAAAGAACGCATTGTTTCGATGCCGATGGTGGAGAGGACGACGAGTCTTGGGTTTTCGTCTGGGCTTCCTTGGCCAGCGACGGCGCGTGTGACAAGTGATGCGACGTCGGCAGAGATGGATTTAGACCTAGACCTTGTCACTGGGCCCTCTGAGCGTAGGCTCATGGCTTCTTCCTTGTCTTGGGCCGTCATGGGAGGCAGGGTCACATCACCCTCCCTCACTTGGCTGTGAAGCGTCCCCGCTTCACCATCATCAAACTCTGGCTCAACATATGGTGTCAAGTCTGCCACGTTGAAGGACGGGTGTACTCCAAAATCTGGTGGGAGCTCGAGTTGATAGGCATTGTCCCCTATGGCTTTTATCACGCGGAATGGGCCATCTCCACATGGTGCCAATTTGTGCTTACGCTGCGAGGGGAACCTTTCTTTTCGCATGTGCACCCAGACGAGGTCCCCGGGTGCAAAAACAACGCGGCGTCTGCCAGTGTTCTTCTGGGATGCATACTGTGCGACCCTTCTCTCCAATTGGTCTCTGGTTCTTCGATGGAGCTCTTGGACTTGCTCAGCGTGATTGGCGGCGGAGACATGCACTGGGTCTCGCAGTGGTCGCAGCGACAAATCAAGTGGTGTCAATGGGTTCATGCCATACACCACTTCAAAAGGTGTCAACTTGGTCGTCGTGTGCCTGCATCTATTGTAACAAAACTCGACAAGTGATAGTAAGTCCTCCCAACGCCTAGGGTTGGCTTTGAGCATCGTGCGAAGGAGGGCTCCTAGAGTTCTATTTGTGACCTCCGTTTGGCCATCGGTCTGGGGGTGGTAGCTAGTGGAAAATAGGAGTTTGGTTCCTAGCTTACCCCAAAGAGTTCTCCAAAAATGACCAACGAACTTCGAATCCCTATCACTAACTATGGTACGCGGGACTCCATGAAGACGTACCACATGCTCAAAGAATAGATCGGCAATATCACTAGCACTATGGGTTGTCTTACAAGCTATAAAATGTGCCATCTTAGAAAATCTATCTACGACCACAAAAATAGAGCTTTACCTCGTCTAGAGAGGGACAAACCCGTGATGAAATGCATAGTCAAATCTTCCCAGGGGGCACTAGGAAAGGGCAATGGGGTGTAGAGGCCGTGTGGGCTTGACCTAGCTTTGGCTCTTTGGCACGTCACACAACTTCTACAAAACCTAGTCACTTGGTGGGTCATCTTAGGCCAAAAGAAATGTTCTCTTAACGCGGCCAAGGTCTTACTAATCCCAAAGTGTCCATGACTTTCGTATGCCTCCTAAATCAAAAGGAGCCTAATGGAAAACCTAGGGATGCAAAGGCGACTAGCCTTGTACAAATAACCCTCAGAAAGGAAATAGGACTCAAACTCACGCGATCTCAGGCAATGCTCTAAAATAGGTGCAAAGAAAGGATCACTAGCATACAATTCTTTAATCAAAGAAAAACCCAAAACTTTAGTTTGCACATGAGTCAAGAGAACATACCTTCTAGATAACGCGTCTGCGACAATGTTC
The DNA here is from genome assembly GCA_027886185.1 of Rheum nobile. Taxonomy (NCBI): domain Eukaryota; kingdom Viridiplantae; phylum Streptophyta; class Magnoliopsida; order Caryophyllales; family Polygonaceae; genus Rheum; species Rheum nobile. Next base: position 6,024,116 of record WOAB01000163.1, read on the forward strand.
TTCTTTCCTTTCTTGTGGACCACGACATGAGGAAATGTCTCCAGAAATTCCACCCAACGAGCATGGCGTCGATTGAGGTGGGCTTGGCTCTTCAAATAGCTCAAGGCTGCGTGGTCGCTGTGGATGACAAATTCACGCGGCCAAAGGTAATGTTGCCATGTCTTTAGCACGCGTATGAGGGCATACAACTCTTTGTCGTAGGTAGGGTAATTTAGTGTGGCCCCTATGAGCTTTTCACTAAAATATGCAATGGGCCTCTTCTCTTGGTGTAGCACACCACCAATGCATATGTCTGAAGCATCACACTCCACCTCGAAGTGTTTGGCAAAGTCGGGAAGCTGGAGCAATGGTGCCTGGCACAAGGCCCTCTTCAAAGCCGAGAAGGCTTTTTCGTGGGACTCAAGCCACAAGACAGTGCTTCCCTTCTTTGTCAATTCATGCAATGGCGCGGCAATGGAAGAGAAGTCTCGAACAAAGTGCCTATAAAATCTTGCGAGGCCTAGAAAGCTTTGCACCTGTGTCGGCATCGTCAGAGTTGGCCACTCTTTGATGGACGCGATCTTTGCCTCGTCGACGCGTAGACCATCACTACTCGCGACGTAGCCCAGAAAATTTGTGGATGCGGAGCAAAAACTGCACTTGGCCAGATTGGCAAACAGGCTCTCGCGTCGAAGGCATTCGAGCACAAGTCGAAGGTGATCGACATGCTCTTCCAGACTCCGTTTATACACAAGGATGTCATCGAAATAAACGACGACAAACTTGCCAATGAATGTTCTCAATACGTGGTTCATCACGCGCATGAAGGTGTTGGGCGCGTTCGTGAGCCCAAATGGCATGACAAGCCACTCGTAGAGCCCGTACTTTGTCTTGAATGCGGTCTTCCACTCAGCACCTTCTTTCATCCTGATCTAGTGATAACCACTCTTCAAATTAGACCTGAGCAAACGCGGGTCGGCCCGCCCGGCCCGCCCGCCAAATAATACGGGTCCGGACAAGGGTTTCAGCCCGAACGGACCGCTCAGCCCGGCCTGCGGCCCGTATACATATTTAATTATTTAAAAATATATTAAAAAAAAAACCTAACCTAAAGTCCTAAACTAAACGCGTTCACTCCATATTCTCCATCTCAAATGTGAGACGCCGCTCCCCTCAGATCTCCTTCTCCATCTCAGATCTCCTTCGTCCTCACGCCGCTCCCCCACCGACCAGGCGACCGCCTATCGTTGCGCCTCCGACCGTCGACCGCTGTACCTCCGACCGCTCCTCCTCCGAGTTTCGACCGCCGACCTTATCTTACATCTTCCGAGTTCCGATCGCGAGTCGCATCTTTCGAGTTCCGACCACCGGGCACCGACCATCTCTGCATCTTCCGAGTTCCGACCAGGCGACCCTCGACCGCTGACCATCTCTTGAGTCTCTCGCATAGCATCCCCGCATCTCGGTTAGTATTTCTCATCTCCGACCAAAATCATACCATCTTGTTTTGGCCTTCCATTGCCTGAGGTTTTGGGGGTCCTGGTAGGGGTAGATTTTCAATGCTGAATCTCAGTGCATTGAGATTTGAGAGGGTTCATTTTCAATGCTGAATCTCGGTTACTGATATATCAACATGGCTAATTTTCATGGCTGCTGGGAGTTGGATTCAACATATGTGTATTTATGAGTTGGTTTTGTGTGTGGTTTCAAGCATGTAGTTTAATTTCTGTTTGAGTAAACTTATTTTGTAGTGGGTTTTGTGTTGGGAGTTGGTTTGAAGCATTTTCATGGCTGTTACTCTGTTAGTAAACTTTTGGTGTTTAACTGTTTAGTGTTTAATTGTTTATATACTAAAAAATTCAGAATTCAGAATAATTAATTTCTGTGTTTTATTTTGTAGTGTATGGAACCAGAATCTGAGGAGGGTGACAATGGTATTTCTCCATCTGAAAATCCCTCTCAATGCACTTCTCGGGGAAAAAGACTGAAATCTAATGTGTGGGATCATATGACAAGAGATGTAAAAGATGTCGGAACAAAGGCTATCTGCAACTATTGTAAGCAAATTCTGAGTGCTAATTCTAAGGATGGTATGTCGCATTTAACTAGACATATACAGAAATGCACTATGCGTCGTCATCATGATTTGAAAATTTTCTGCATTGCTAGTGGTGGATCTAGTAGTATTGGAACCAATAACATGTCTTTGAAGAAGCCCGTTGCTAGTTTTGATGAAATTCGTGAAGCTATTTGTGTGTTTATCGTATCTCTTGGACTTCCATTTAGTGTTGTTGAATCGCGGGGCTTTAAGAATTTGATGAATATTGTTGTACCTGATTTCATTGTTACTAGTAGGCATACAGTTAAGAGAGATGCAATTTCTCACTATAAGGAAGACAAAAAATTGGTTTGCCTTGAGTTACTAAATGCACCTGGTCGGATTAGTTTTACAACTGATAATTGGAGAAGTGAGAATACTGATGATGAATTCATGTGTATAACAGCTCATTGGATTGATAGTGCTTGGATGTTACAAAAGAGAATAATTAAGTTTGCTGCCTTGACTCCTCCATTTGATGGTGCTTCTCTTGCTGATGAGATATTGTTGTCTTTGGGTGAATGGAAGGTTTCCCACAAGGTTCTAAGCTTTACACTTGATAATGCATCTTATAATGATACCATGATTGCGTCTCTTAAAAGTCGTCTTTTAAGGAAACACTCTTTGATGCTAGATGGGGAGTTTTTTCAGATGCGATGTTGTTGTCACATTATTAATTTGGTGGTCCAAGCTGGTTTGAAGCTTATTAATCAGGTGGTTGTGAAGATTAGGAAAGTTATCATTCATTTGAGACATTCTATTCCAAAGAACAAAAAGTTTTATGAAATTGCTACCACAAGTTTTGGGTTGAACTCGTCTAGAAGGCTTCGTTTAGATACCCCTACTAGGTGGAATTCTACTTTTACAATGCTTGATAGTTGCATTTACTTTCAAGATGCATTTGATAGCTTTGTTAGTAAGGATATGGAATTGAAGGTGCATCGCCTTTCAGAAGAGGATTGGGAAAAAGTTGATGAACTTCATCAGTTTCTGAAAGTATTTTATAATGTTACTACTGAGTTTTCTGCCTCTAAGACACCTACTGCAAATATTTATTTTCATGGGGTGTGGAAGCTTCATATGGCCTTAAATGTTGTTGTTGGGGGTGATAATGTTCTGTTGTGTGATATGGCTACTGAAATGTTGCTGAAATTTCAGAAGTATTGGTCAGATTATAATTTATTGTTGTCATATGCTGCTGTTTTGGACCCCCGTTTTAAGTTGGCAGCGATTAAGTTTTGCTATACAAGGTTGTTTGGTGAAACTTATGCTAAGGAGATGGTTGGAAAGATTAAGGCTACTTTGTTTGAACTGGTAGATGAGTACAAGCGATTTGTAGGAACATCAGGAAGTGGACCAAGTGGTGGAAATGATCAGGCTGGTGGTATTAATTCTGCACTTGCGAGTTCTCAAAGTAGGAAGGTTTCTGTCAATGTAGCTGGAGATGAGCTATTGGACTTTCTAATCCAGGAAGTTAGGACTATTGACAAGTCTGAATTGGAGGCTTATTTGAATGAAGATAATGAAAATGCTATAGAAAAGATTGATATTTTGGCTTTTTGGAAAAAGAAGTCTCAACGAGCACCCACACTTTCAGCTTTGGCCCGTGATATTTTGAGTATTCCCATCTTTAGTGTTCCTTCAGAATCTGCTTTTAGCCTGGGAAAGAAAACGATAACTCCATGTAGAAGCTCTCTTCGATCTAGCACAATTGAAGCACTTGCATGTTATGAGGATTGGTTGCGAGTGAAAGGCTTTGAAGCAGGTAATTTGTATTTCTTAGTTTTATTTAAATGTTTTTCTCATGTGTATAGATTTAATCACACTTTTAGTATGTTTCTATCCTGAAGGTACATCATCAATGCTTAAAATTGGTGTTGATTTCGATGATGATGTCGAGGATGAAGAAGATGATTCGGTAGTGACTGAGATCTCTTAGGATGAAGGAAGCTACATGAAGAACGACTAGATGCATTCACTTGTGTTTTTGGTTGTAAACTTGTAATGGATTTAGTAACTTTGTTATTTTATGTTCAAACTCTTGTAATGGATTTAAGCATGTTTTTGGATTAAACTTGTAATGGATTTAAACAGGTTTTTGAATTCTATTAAGCAGGTTTTTTAAAAACAGGTTATATATTATATTAATTGCGGGCTGCCCGTGGGCCGGCCCGGCCCATAATCCGGGCTGGGTACGGTTTATAATTTCGGCCCGACAAACGGGCTGGGCCCGGCCCGGGCCCGCAAAAACGGGCTCAAAAAATAGACCAGGCCCGGGCCCGTATATGCTCAGGTCTACTTCAAATCTATCTTGGAGAAAAGTGTGGCGCCATGAAGTTCATCAAGCATATCGTCGAGGCGTGGAATATGATGCCTATACTTGACGGTGATCTGGTTTATCGCGCGACAATCAACACACATTCTCCATATGCCATCTTTCTTGGGCACAAGGATCGCAGGCACAGCACAAGGGGAGAGAGATTCTCTTACGTAGCTGCGATCCAACAACTCTTGCACTTGGCGCTGTAGCTCTTTGGTCTCTTCTAGGCCAGCTCTATACGCAGCGCGATTGGGCAAGGAAGCACCTGGCACAAGGTCAATCTGGTGCTCAATGCCTCTCAGTGGAGGTAAACCTTGTGGCAACTCATCAGGAAATACATCGTCGAATGCGGCAAGCAAGGTCGCGATGACTGGCGGCACGGACGCGGTGTTCGACGACTCAGAGATGCATGGAGTCGGCACAAGCAGAAAACATGGAGCTTTGCCAGTCAAACACTTAGTGATGTCACTGGGCCTGGCTAAAAGCACGCGTTGCTCACACTTTCCTTGCAAATGAGTCGTCTTCGGCAACGGCGCGACAAACTTTGTCGATGGCGAGGCGCTACTCGAATGTTGTGGGGGCACTTGGTGTCCCAGCTATGGCGTTGTGCGTTTTCTTATCAGTGCCTAGTGGAGACAACATTTTGCCAGCTTTGGAGGAGTTTGGCCTCTGGAGTGCCACTGGACACTCTTTTGACCTAGTAGACGCGGCCTTTATGGCTTTCTGGCGATCGCGTTCAACCTGGTCCTACAAGATCTCATGGGGAGACATTGGATGCAAAGTGATGCGCTTCCCGTGGTAATTGAACACATAAGTGTTCAAATAGCCATCATGGAGCACGCTCCTATCGAATTTCCATGGGCGCCCAAGCAAAATATGGGTGGCATCCATTGCAATGACATCACAAAGTATAGAATCACAGTATTGCCCTATGGAAAAAGAAACTAAACATTGGCAAGATACTGTGTTACCTGGACTTGAATAAATCCATTGAAGGGCATAAGGTTGGGGGTGAGGCATCGTAGGCAACTTGAAGTGTGTGACGACCTTCTCATTCACATTGTTAGCACATGATCCTCCATCAACAATAACACTCAAGGAAGCTATCTAGACGAGAGCTCTTGTGTGGAACAAGTTCTCGCGTTGATCGCGTAAGCTTGCTTCCTTGACTGTCAGGAGATGGCATGATGTGACTATGGGAACCACCATTTTTGAAGAAGATCAAACACTTATCCAAAACAAATGGTTCGAAACTTAGAAGGAGTCAAAACCGAAGAATCTGTCTCGTCGACATCTTCTCAGTATTCTGGCCATATCCGGAGCTACGAAAGTCCAATGGAGGCCCATGAGTAGTCATTGGAAAGCTAAGGAAATTATCTACAATTCTGATGTGAAGGTCTTCCTCAAATTCGGGTCAACAAAACAGATAAATTGAAGAGCATCCAAGGCACTAGATTAAATAGCATTCCTTTTATGCATTTTTACCATGTATGGCATTACTTTCAAGGCAGACCGTTTTAGTACTTAATTTGGACGTTTATTTGCTAATTAAATTAGGCTTTGAAAGCCTTAGAAATTAGCTTAAGGGGCCGGCCATAGGATCTATAAAAGGCCACCTCTTCCTTTGTTATTAAAAAAAAAGCTTGAATTGAGAGAAAACATATTTGTTTGAATTCCAAGCTTCACTTGAATGATGGCTTCTTGGTGTGTATATCCATGAATGCTTAAAGTTCTTGTTTTGGTGCGTATATCCAAAACAACCTTTGGTGCGTATATCCAAAGAAGGTTGTTTGATATGGGTGAGTACATTTGGGTCCTCGTCTGGTTTTCTTATCCTTTCGTCTGGGTCTCACTTCTTAGCCTTTCTACCCTTCACCTTCTCCAAATCGTACATCCATGGTCAATCAATATCTTCTCATATTTCTTGGTGAGTTCATCCGAGGGTTATGAGTTGCTTATCCCAAACTCTTCGAGTCATACTTGATGAGTTATATCCCAAACTCGTCTAGATCCGTCTAGAAGAGTTATATCTTTCCCTTTCCACAAAGAAACACAAAACATAATCTCAACGCCCTTCACCTTGTACTGTTTTGGATCCTGGCGTGTACGAGAGCACAACACGGCGCGTCACCAAGCTCAATGGTGTGCCCGCGTGTAGAGAAGCGGGTTCACAGTCGTATGCGTCTTCTGCCTCTTCGATGCCGTCATCGATGGCCTCTAGGGTTTGGTCCTCGTCATCGCAAGACTCGTAGCCGGCGGCGGTCGTGGAGAACAGAACCTTTTGAGTGTTTGGGCAATCTTTCTTATAGTGGCCTCTTCCACCACAGTTGTAACACTCGACGTCGCGCGCACAATATGTGCTCACTGGAGCTTGTCGTGGTGTGTTCTGGCGCGGCACGGTGCTTGGCGGCAGTGGCTTTGCCTTGGGGGCTTGGCTTGACGCGGCTGTGGTAGAGGCACTAGGGCGAACATTAGTAGAAGGTAATCCACTAGGGTTAGAAGAATACCTTTGTTGGCCATTGGGATATGTGTAAGACTTTCGGCGAGAGATTTGTGCATGGATTTGCATCGCCGTGTGGGTGAGTGTGTTCAAGTCTTTGATGGGCAAAATCTCGAGTTGATCACGTGTTCAAGCCACTCAAGAATTTCGTCCTCAATGTAGATGGTGCAACGGAGATGTTGGCTTTGTAATACATGTCTTTAAGCTTGGAAAAGAACTCGAGTGGAGACATCGACCTTTGGCGAGCCATGGCTATCTCCATTCGTATTTGATTCCTATAGTCTGGAGGCACATATTTCTTTGTCATCACGTACACGAGTTGGTGCCACTCTGTGACCCGTGTCCTTTGGCGTCGGACATAGTCATCCTCGAAGCGATGCCACCACACTCTCGCGGCTCCTCGGAAATTAAGTGTCGCGGCGTCGACATGCTCCTCGGGGGGCACTCGACAATATCGAAGTGTGTACTCCGTAGCCTGCACCCATTCAAGAAAAACAGAGGGGTTGTATTCACCATAAAAATGCTCAATTTTTACCTTGACTTGGTATCATTGGAATCGAGTCTGGGCAGGTGCTTGGTTGAACGCATTGTTTGGCGCGGCGTCGTAGAGAGGGTTCTCAGAGGCGCGCACTCCATGTGGTCTATCGCGTCCAACCTGGCGTCTATCGCGGTCTTGGCGATCTTCGCGGATGTACTCATCCCTTGGCGCGTAGGCGTCATCGCGTTGACGTCTTCGCGGCTGGGCATCATAGTTTTCACGTCGAATGTCTCTGGGCATAACATCGCGGCACTCGCCGCCAATGTCACGAACGCGTTCTCCTTGTGGCTGGAGACGCGGTGGAGGTATCCAATCTGAAGGGTGATCCTGCAATTCAAGTGGATCTCCAAGAGGGGGGGTGAAAAAAATTAGGGTTGACCATACCTGAGTCCTCGATCTCTTCGTCGTCATACTCGTCGAAGTCGTCGTGGACATTGGGTGTGATCGACGGGTAGCCATCAGATCCGTAATGCGGCGTCCGAACACTTTGGTGTCGAAGGTGATCGCGTACATCATGGCTCCGTGGCTGGGTAGTTGGTGTCCTCAAGTAGGTCTCATCGCGTCGCGTATGCCCACTTGGTCGGCGACTAGGTCTCCTTAGCGTCGCGTCGGCTGGCTCGGCGAGGGCGGCCTTCACATAGCGCTGAGTCCGGTATGTGTCTCTGGGTTCTCCTAGAGGCATAGCGATCATCAAAGTTGTATGGTTCAGAATACTCACCTTGAGTGTCCTCGGCGTCGCGGTCATAGTCGGAGCCGTTGTCGAAGCCAACGGTTGTGGCTCTGGGCACGTAGCGGTCCGCGTGGGAAACGAAGCCTTGGCGACTCTCGATGACACTCTGCATACGATTGAGTTATGGTTGATGATGAGATGTCGAAGGCATGATTCCTTTGCCTTTGTCGACTCTTGTCTTTGATGGACCGGCGTCGGTGGATCGTGGTTGAGTCGGCGCGTCCATTGTACTCAGGGGAGTTGGGTTGGGCACGAGTTGTGCATCGCGTTGTTGGGCTCTCAAAGCTGCGTTCTCTTGTCTAAGGGCTTGGATCTCCCTTTGCTCCTCGGACAACGCGATGAGAGGGTCCTATTGTGGGGGGTCAACCAGTGGTTGGTCTTGGGGTAGATCCAACGGTGGTTGAGGTGGGTTGTTGTTGTCGACTCCAGGTTGGTTTTCACCATGTTCAATCGTTATGGTACCTATAACAATATGGCCAGACATGGGAGTAAAAACGAACCAAAAGACAACGAAGAACAACAACCAAACAAATCACTAGTCAAGTCACAAAGTTCACGTAGGTAGGGCTAGTTTGGGCTTGCCGTGAGGGCGGCTTGGCTTGACAAGAGATGGTGTATCAAGCAAGTTGCAATCAAACAAACAAGAACAAATTGAAACCCTAAAACAAACGTAAACAAAGCAACCTAATAAGCAAGAAAGTACCTTCTAGGAAGCTTGACCTAGACGGCGGAGAGAGATAGAAGATGAGCTTAGACCGAGAGTGGGTTAGGGTTGCCTTATTTTGGCTTTACCTAACTTTGGATTTTTTATTTTTTTTTAATAATATATTTTCGATATCTTTTTTTTTTAATATCCGAGATCTTATCTTTTGATCTTTTCAGATTTTGCAAAATGAAACAAAAATAAAATCGGTCCAAGTAACAAGAATATCACAAGTGTGATCTTAGATATAGGAGAGAGAAGATAAGATTTGATAGATATCTTATAAGGAAATTCGGTTAACTTAACTAAAAAGCAAAATCTAGCAAACAAGAAAACTCTATCCACGCGTGAAATAAGGAAACAAAATATTCTAGCATGCAAGATAACAAATTACCTAACACACCAAAACTTAGGGAACAAGGAAAAAAAATTCGGCCAAGATAGGATCTTGTAGAAACCGAAGGTGTTGCAAAGATGGAAATTCTGGTTTTCTCTTCTTTTCTCGCGAGATCTTTATGAAAGCAAACGATGGGGGTCAAGAAAAATTGTGAACAAAATGCAAACTTGAGTTCGTGACTTACAAGACTGCTGGGCTCTGATACCAGTTGATGTGTTCTTGCCTCCGATGACAAGCCAATTGTCAAAAGGTGGCGCCTTGAGATCTAGTCTTGGGTGAGAAGTCACGTTGAACGTCACAACAGTGAAGAAGATGGCGAACGCGTTGATGAACGCGATGATGAACGTGTTGGTGAACACGGTGGTGGTGCGGTGGTGAACGCGGTGGAAGCGGTTGTTGGGGTGAAAGGATAGCGTTGGCGGAAGCGATTTGATGAGGGATAGATGACTTGAAGAGACAAGTCGTTGGTGTCATAGCGTCAATTGCGGGTGTTGTAGCGTCGACTGCGGTTGAAGGGAGATGCGAAGGAAAACTGGCTTGAAGGTTCAAGCAATTGTTGTAGCGTCGGCGGCAGAGTGAAGGGGATGAGAAGATAGAGAGTTTTGACGTCCGATCAAGGTAAGAAGGATAAACACTCGACTTGAAACCTTGAATTAAATTGAACGTAAGGAAATAACAATAATAAAGGAGGCTTTAAATAGCCAAAGAACTCGGCCAAGACCTAATGGGCTTAGACCGAGACGAACCTATGGGCTAGCCCATGCAAGCATGCAAAAGGCACAAACCCAAAAATAGAAAAGACTATAAAAGGAAACTATCTAAAATACGCAATAATACCAAATATAGAAAATGTCTCAAAACTATGAAAACGACGCGTTGAATACGTACAAACACCGCGAGGAACAGCGACTAAGGGTCGATGGCCTCGTGAGTGGGTGCACGCGATGTTGGCTCTGAAGAACGCATTGTTTCGATGCTGATGGTGGAGAGGACGACGAGTCTTGGGTTTTCGTCTGGGCTTCCTTGGCTAGCGACGACGCGTGCGACAAGTGACGCGACGGCGGCAGCAGAGATGGCTTTGGACCTAGACCTTGTCACTGGGCCCTCTGAGCGTAGGCTCATGGCTTCTTCCTCGTCTTGGGCCGTCATAGGAGGCAGGGTCACATCAGTTAACCCCTTCAGCATAGAGATAAGATGCACTCGTGTATGTTGTTATTATTATCCTGTACCTGCAGAGTGCATCTCGAGAAGGGCAAGTGAAGAAACCTTCACCGTAGGTACAGAACCTCAACAATGCAGCGTTCATTTTTTCTAAGGGACGACGTGTGGCATTCAACTTGAAAATATCTTCCTTCCTAAGTTTCATCCCCTCGCAAAGGATTTTCTCTAATATGTGATCTACCGCGCAATTTGAAGAAGCGCATACCAGTATATGAGAATTCCATCTAGTTTTATTATAATACCCACACCACATTGGGCCGGCCCATCACAGGGCTATAGCCCATACACCCCAACCCATCCTTGGTAGCTCCTCCTAATTAATTAGGAAGCTATTTCCAAGAGGTTGTTCGTGAGGCTCGAACTCGAGACCTCCCGCTTTAACAAGAAATCCACCGCCCTCTTGTTACCAATTGTGCTGCAGCGCAATTGGTAACAAGAGGGCGTTGGATTTCTTGTTAAAGCGGGAGGTCTCGAGTTCGAGCCTCACGAACAACCTCTTGGAAATAGCTTCCTAATTAATTAGGAGGAGCTACCAAGGATGGGTTAGGGTGTATGGGCTGCAGCCCTGTGATGGGCCGGCCCAATGTGGTGTGGGTATTATAAAAAAGTATACTTTGAATGAGAGGGGCTCCGACCTTATTGGGCCAGCCATTTCTCTATCCATGGGCCGCAGCCCATGTACCCCAACCAAATCCCCATGGCTGGGAGGTTGTTGGTGAGAGTCGAACACGCGACCTCTCCACCCTTTATCAAGCCTTCGAAGAGCGCCTTGATACCAATTGTACTGATGTGATACCCCGTAATTCTATAAGGATTATTTTGAGAATTTTGGGAATTTTCCTGAGTACCCGTTGTGTACGTCGGATGTAATTCAGGTAGCTTGAGACATTCTGTAATGTACTCTGTATCTGTAATATTTTTTCTCAGTGAAATAATATACAGATAACATGCCTTGGATTTTAATTGTCGTTCGCGTACGATAATTTTTATCCCGGCTTAATGTCATATTCGTCCAAAGCTGAACGGGCGGGAAAAATGTGTCACGGCGACCGCCGTAAAGTCGCGGTGACCGCCGTAGTGAGACCCAAGCACGACGACCGCCGTAAAGTCACGACGCCCGCTGTCCCAATGCTCGAGGAGGTAGCTGGTGTGCCAGGCCGCGGCGACCGTCGTAAATTACGGCGCCCGCCGTAATTGCCACCTTCGTTATCCGGCGGTCCTTGCCTGTTGGTCGCCGGCGCGACTTCTGGCGAACGCCGAACTAGCTCTAGGCCCTCTCGTTTTGAACTCCAGATGCTTGGCTATAAAAGGGGGTGTTGGGGGAAAGGTTTTGAGCCATCCCAGCACCAAATCTCTGCCAAAATTCGTCTCGCCGGAGTTGTGCCCTTCGCCGGAATTTCTGAAGCCCTCGTCGGTGTCGTTTGGTGGTGTTTCCAGCAGCCCTTTTTAAAGCCTCTTGGTTGCCTTTGGAGGACAGAAACCAAGCAAGGCGGAAAGGGGTCGAAACGCGCTTTGTTTTGGTGAGATTTTCTCTCGTCTCTGTCAACCGTGTTCTTCACGGCGACCGCCGTGATGAATGCGGCGACCACCGCCAAGAACAGCGACCACCGCCAGTGCCCAGAATGCCTTCGTGGCTTTGGCTTGGTTGGTTGTCGTCGTGGCGTCGTTTCTTTTGGGTTCTTTCGTCTTTCCATAGATTCGTACTAGTTTATGTCGGATCTGACTTAGGGTTTCCTCATGGGTCGACTCGAAGGTCGTTGTGCTGTCGGAACTATACCTGTGTCGAGCCCGGAATCCCGTTGTCTCTGCTTTGTTCCAGATCTACGGACTAAGGCAAGTGGCGGTTCGCTCTTGCTCATCGTTCCATATTTACATTAATTATCAGCTGTTTATCTGAGTAATTAATTTAGAATGCTTATTGTGTTTATCTGGAAATGGTTTTATAAACTGTTTTGGAAACTGTAATAATGACATTATCATAGGTTGTATATCTGTTAGAACAACGCTATCATATGTGATAATTATCGTGATGGTATTGTTGTGAAATTAATCTTAATGCTAGAATAGCATGTGGGCTAATAGGAAAACTAATCCAAGTAAGGATTAGATGTTTCTGTTATCTCTATGTTTAAGTTGATTGCCTGGATGGCTTTAATGTGATTAATTACTGTGTTAGACTGTTTAGTTAACACGAGTGTGCGTAGGAACGCTAATCCAAGTAAGGATTAGTCGTTTCTTTATAATTTAATATTCGTGGGAACGCTAATCCAAGTAAGGATTTGTCATTTCTTTAAATCATAATATTCCTCGGATTATTCCGAATAATTTAAGGGTCATGACCTATGCTTCTTATCCACATGTAAGGATCTGAAGTGTTTTAAGCACCTTGCAAGCGCCATTGGATGAGCTTAATTGCAGTCCTGTGTATTAAGCACTTAGCTAGTGCATTGGGGTGGACGTAACTGTCACCCTGTAAATTAAACTGTAAGCGCTGTGGCAGTGCAATCAGGGTGAACGTAAGGTCACCCGGTGTAATAATAACTTCCGTGTTCTCGGCATAATAAGGTTAAGTCCTGCGTGTGTGTTGTGTGTGTTTTAATTTGGGTCGACATGATTGTCACCCTGTGATTTAAGCCTTGTTGTCGCTCTTAATAACATTAACGTGTTTCAGTAATGTGTGTTTTGTAATTAAATAAGATATGTGCCCGAGTGCACATGATTAATAAACCCATGGCGAGTAGTGCAGCTAAGTAATAGTGCAGCTAGGAAAGCTCGTCTCGATTTTGATCATAGTACGTTCTCTTTCCGATCTGGATTCATTGTATGCGATGAGGTTGGTCGTGAACTAAAGCATCTCAGTCAACTTTTAAAATCATTGTTGTATGATTCTTTAAACATTCCAGATTTGTCATATTTCCTTAAAGACTCAATCTCTTGGAGTCTCTTTTCGAGTTGATTTCAGTAAAGGTTCAGTCTTCCAGGATCTCCTCTTGTGCATACCTCTTGTTGTTATTCCGTGAAAGTGTCGGGTTATGTATCGTCCCTTCGGTTATTATTCGAGGGACAATGATAGTAAACGGTTACGATCACTCGAACCACTCTGCTTTTTACCCTTGCTAGTCTATTCAAGTAGACTAACCCACGAACTTTGTTCTCTGCATGTGGGCTGGTGTCATCCGTTCGATTCGGCACATTAGATAGAGTGTAGATGAGAAGACTAGAAGGACTATGGAGTCGACGGTGGTTTTCCGACGTTTTTAATAATTTTTTTTAATCAGGTTGAGATCCTTGGGCAGGTGATCATTACGATCACAACCCTTTTTGTAATATCTTTTAAAAGTCTTTCGATGTACCTTGTTTAAGATTTTCGTTGTAATTTATGTAAACTCTGTGTTTGGCCTATTCGGGATTGGGTTGTAATCCCGTAACTCATGTTTCATTTGATTGATGTTTTGATTTGAATACTTTGATCATTATGTATCAATTGTATTCCATGAATTGTATTTAAACGGTAAAGCCTTGGGTGATCTCGGTAAGGAACACTGGGGTCACTGGCGGTAATACCTTTCCAAAAGGGTTAAGTTTTGGGGGTGTTACAGTTGTGGTATCAGAGCCAAAGGTTGTTTTAAAACGGGTTTGATATTTTTATAAATCATTTATCCGTTTTTGAAAATGCTTTAAGAAGGGCTCTGAATTTTTCAAAGTGAAAAGAGTTTGAAAACACCGTTCATAGTCCTGTCTTCTATATGGTCTGATATAGTAAGTTTGCTTCTATATCTAGAAAGACTAATTCCTTCCCCGTTGCCCCGTATGATATGAGTGCATTCTATTCTCTTCAGAGGAACCGGGAGAAGCCAAGGTGGTTTCGCTATACCCAATAAGGCTTGAATTCCCAATTCTCTCATTTTGAGTTAAGGTTGTAGAACCTAGTAACTCGGTTTGAGTTCATCACTAGAAATTACCAAGTTGATCTATTCTAAGTTGGTTTTATTACAATAAGTATATCAGAAGATACTAATGTGATAAAATCCTTGGAATTTGATCGGTAAACAGATGGTGAACACAAGGAACGTTATCCGTGCTGGTGCTGGGCCAAGTAATGACCCCAGACCAAATGCGAGGAATGCTGCAGACCCAACAGAAGAGCGTGAGGCTGCTTCTAACAATAACCACGGAGGCAATGGCCAAGCTCAGGCCAACGCTCCAATGATGTTTGATGCTGCAGCAGTGGAGGCAATTCGAGGAATTGTCATGCAGGTAATCACAGATGTTATGCGACCAGTTGCACCACAAGTACAAGGTGGTCCAGTTCCTCAGGCTATTCCTGAAGTCGAGGAGTCAGTGGAGCAAGTACCTCAGATCAATGTTGTCAGAAACAGAGGAACTTACAGGCAGGCGTTAAAAGCCGTGAGTTCAATGAGGCCTGACAGCTATGACGGTACTGGAGAACCAGTCAGGGTGACATATTGGTTCTCGCATATGGAACGGTTGCTCCGGAACATTAATTGCACTGAGGCTGGGAAAGTGCACATCGCCTCTCTTCAACTCAAGGATGTGGCTAACGAATGGTGGGAGAGCACCGGTCTGGCAGATCATCCCGAGCTGAATTGGAGCATGTTTAAAACAAAGTTGACTGATCGTTTCTTTTCTCGAGCTATGAGGGAGGAGAAGCATAAGGAATTTCTGTACCCGCAGACTGATGGGTTAAAGGTGACTGAGCTCGCAGCTAAGTTCAATCACTTGATGCAGTACGCTGGACCTGAGGTGTCAACCGAGGAGCAGAAGATCTGGTACTTCCATGGGTGGATGAATCCAGAGATCAAGCCTCTAATGTTACGACATGGTTGTTCTACGTTAGAACAATATGTTGATGCAGCCTACAAGACAGAGGTCACATTGGAGGAGTTTGCCCTTAAGAGGGAGAAACAAGTTAAGGGAAAGGGTGGGCAACAGGATTGCCAGGTTGGTTCATTCAAACGACCGGCATCGCCTACCAAGTTTGAAAGGTCTGGTCGTGCTAAGACCGAGACAACTCAGTCAGACTCTGCCAGAGGCTCAGGTTGGAGCGGCAGAGCAATTCAGTGCCACAATTGTGGTGAAGAAGGGCATAAAAGTTTTGTTTGTCAAAAGGACAAGAGGATGTGTCATAATTGTGGAAGGAAAGGCCACATAAAAACATATTGTAGACTGAAGAGTCAGGGAGCAATGCAGTCTTATCAGGCGTCAAATGTTGGAGGTGGACAGAACCCAAGGCTAGTGGTATCTACTCCTGAGCAGTCCATGACTCGTAATAAAGGCAAAGCGCCTATGGGGTCTTCAGGCCAAGGGCAACGACTCTTCATAATGAGTCAAGCCAACGGAGAAGAACCCTGATCCATTAAGTTGTATTTGTGTTAAGACTTTCTTTAAGATCAAGGAGTAACGACGTGTGTCGGTAATCTCCGTGGTATTAAGATCTGCCTGATCGACTTTTGTCAATTAATGTAATGTTTAATGTTAATGAAGTGTTTCCGTGTTTTGGAAAATTTCAGAATGTGTTATCATTGCGAATTAGTTGTTCATACGAAACCTCGTAAGTGTCGAGAACAGCTTATGCCAAGTAATGATAAGGACTGTCGGACTTATGGTGGTGGAGTTTTGTGGATAACTTAGATGTCCGTCCCTTGTGGTTAATCCCAGGGTCGACTCTGTTGTTTAAATCTAGATCCACTCCTAAGATTCTTCTTCATACATAGAGTATGTCATCTATAAGATCGGATTCAGCTCTTTGAGGAAGATTAAGTGGTGAAGCGATCATGTCGAGAGAAAAGGTTGCAGTTAAGGATATGTTGATGATCCCGATGTATTAAAGATTCAGTAAGGATAATTGTCTATATACATCTAAGGAGTACTGTGGTAAGCGTTATCTCATACGCTGAGTTCTTTCGAGATTTCTTAAGGAAAGGGAGTGAACTTGTAGAGTTTTGTTCCAAGAGATCAGGAGCTATCTCTCATGCGTAAGTTTGTGCCATAAGCATTAAGGCGGATGAATCATTTTCAGAATGATATCCTAAGGAATTAAGAATAATATCTCATGTGATCCATTTCAAGGATGAAGTGATTATGGATGTTGGATCCAGGTGGTAAGATTGGTGTTGAGGTAGTATCCTCATTGGCTTAATGCAAGTTTCGGGGTCGAAACTTCTTTTAAGGGGGAGGTGATGTGATACCCCGTAATTCTGTAAGGATTATTTTGGGAATTTTTGGAATTTTCCCGAGTACCCGTTGTGTACGTCGGATGTAATTCAGGTAGCTTGAGACATTCTGTAATGTACTCTGTATCTGTAATATTTTTTCTCAGTGAAATAATATACAGATAACATGCCTTGGATTTTAATTGTCGTTCGCGTACGATAATTTTTATCCCGGCTTAATGTCATGTTCGTCCAAAGCTGAACGGGCGGGAAAAAGGTGTCACGACGACCGCCGTAAAGTCGCGGCGACCGCCGTAGTGAGACCCAAGCACGGCGACCGCCGTAAAGTCACGACGCCCGCTGTCCCAATGCTCGAGGAGGCAGCTGGTGTGCCAGGCCGCGGCGACCGTCGTAAATTACGGCGCCCGCCGTAATTGCCACCTTCGTTATCCGGCGGTCCTTGCCTGTTGGTCGTCGGCGCAACTTCTGGCGAACGCCGAACTAGCTCTAGGCCCTCTCGTTTTGAACTCCAGATGCTTGGCTATAAAAGGGGGTGTTGGGGGAAAGGTTTTGAGCCATCCCAGCACCAAATCTCTGCCAAAATTCGTCTCGCCGGAGTTGTGCCCTTCGCCGGAATTTCTGAAGCCCTCGTCGGTGTCGTTTGGTGGTGTTTCCAGCAACCCTTTTTAAAGCCTCTTGGTTGCCTTTGGAGGACAGAAACCAAGCAAGGCGGAAAGGGGTCGAAACGCGCTTTGTTTTGGTGAGATTTTCTCTCGTCTCTGTCGACCGTGTTCTTCATGGCGACCGCCGTGATGAATGCGGCGACCGCCGCCAAGAACAGCGACCGCCGCCAGTGCCCAGAATGCCTTCGTGGCTTTGGCTTGGTTGGTTGTCGTCGTGGCGTCGTTTCTTTCGGGTTCTTTCGTCTTTCCATAGATTCGTACTAGTTTATGTCGGATCTGACTTAGGGTTTCCTCATGGGTCGACTCGAAGGTCGTTGTGCTGTCGGAACTATACCTGTGTCGAGCCCGGAATCCCGTTGTCTCTGCTTTGTTCCAGATCTGCGGACTAAGGCAAGTGGCGGTTCGCTCTTGCTCATCGTTCCATATTTACATTAATTATCAGCTGTTTATCTGAGTAATTAATTTGGAATGATTATTGTGTTTATCTGGAAATGGTTTTATAAACTGTTTTGGAAACTGTAATAATGACATTATCATAGGTTGTATATCTGTTAGAACAACGCTATCATATGTGATAATTACCGTGATGGTATTGTTGTGAAATTAATCTTAATGCTAGAATAGCATGTGGGCTAATAGGAAAACTAATCCAAGTAAGGATTAGATGTTTCTGTTATCTCTATGTTTAAGTTGATTGCCTGGATGACTTTAATGTGATTAATTACTGTGTTAGACTGTTTAGTTAACACGAGTGTGCGTAGGAACGCTAATCCAAGTAAGGATTAGTCGTTTCTTTATAATTTAATATTCGTGGGAACGCTAATCCAATTAAGGATTTGTCGTTTCTTTAAATCATAATATTCCTCGGATTATTCCGAATAATTTAAGGGTCATGACCTATGCTTCTTATCCACATGTAAGGATCTGAAGTGTTTTAAGCGCCTTGCAAGCGCCATTGGATGAGCTTAATTACAGTCATGTGTATTAAGCACTTAGCTAGTGCATTGGGGTGGACGTAACTGTCACCCTATAAATTAAACTGTAAGCGTTGTGGCAGTGCAATCAGGGTGAACGTAAGGTCACCCGGTGTAATAATAACTTCCGTGTTCTCGGTATAATAAGGTTAAGTCCCGCGTGTGTGTTTTAATTTGGGTCGACATGATTGTCACCCTGTGATTTAAGCCTTGTTATCGCTCTTAATAACATTAACGTGTTTCAGTAATGTGTGTTTTGTAATTAAATAAGATATGTGCCCGAGTGCACATGATTAATAAACCCATGGCGAGTAGTGTAGCTAGGAAAGCTCGTCTCGACTTTGGTCGTGAACTGAAGCATCTCAGTCAACTTTTAAAATCATTGTTGTATGATTCTTTAAACATTCCAGATTTGTCATATTTCCTTAAAGACTCAATCTCTTGGAGTATCTTTTCGAGTTGATTTCTGTGAAGGTTCAGTCTTCCAGGATCTCCTCTTGTGCATACCTCTTGTTGTTATTCCGTGAAAGTGCCGGGTTATGTATCGTCCCTTCGGTTATTATTCGAGGGACAATGATAGTAAACGGTTACGATCACTCGAACCACTATGCTTTTTACCCTTGCTAGTCTATTCAAGTAGACTAACCCACGAACTTTGTTCTCCGCATGTGGGCTGGTGTCATCCGTTCGATTCGGCACATCAGATAGAGTGTAGATGAGAAGACTAGAAGGACTATGGAGTCGACGGTGGTTTTCCGACGTTTTTAATAATTTCTTTTAATCAGGTTGAGATCCTTGGGCAGGTGATCATTACGATCACAACCCTTTTTGTAATATCTTTTAAAAGTCTTCCGTTGTACCTTGTTTAAGATTTCCGTTGTAATTTATTTAAACTCTGTGTTTGGCCTATTCGGGATTGGGTTGTAATCCCGTAACTCATGTTTCATTTGATTGATGTTTTGATTTGAATACTTTGATCATTATGTATCAATTGTATTCCATGAATTGTATTTAAACGGTAAAGCCTTGGGTGATCTCGATAAGGAACACTGGGGTCACTGGCGGTAATACCTTTCCAAAAGGGTTAAGTTTTAGGGGTGTTACATTTATATAGTTGTAGGATCACCTCCACCAATGTTTTTGTCTTTCATGTTCCCGGGGGTCCATAAATCACATAAGGAGCTCCTCCTCTGTACCCTAAAATTAAGCGAACAACGTTTTTCTGCTCCTCGTTAAGAAGACGTGAGATAGGCACAAGATTGTTTGCTGTAATTCTCCGCTTTCCATGATACTCATGGAGAAAGAGGAACTTTTCGTGTAATGCCTCTATAGATAGAATGGCTTGATGGAGCCTACTGAAATTTATCCCATTGTACACAAAACATATTTCATACACATTGCTATCTATGTGCCTTTGGTAAAATTCATCATGAAATTGCAATAATACTTCATCAGCCTCAACACGGTGGATCCAACCATGTTCAAACAACATTGACAAGTTCAACATGAGAAAACAACATTGGCAACAATAATTCGTGCAATTATGACAACAAATATGAACTTCTATTTCATTGTTTATTCCGACAATAACACATAACACTTTGACAAAAAATTTAAGACAATTGACATTCTTCTAAAAAATTACCTTCACCCAATTTACCACAGATATCTGATCAAGAGAATATTCTCCATAAACATTTACCACATCCCCACGGACAATTGAGTGCCTTATTTCAGCTAGTCCTGGCACTTTAAGTGCTAAAAATTTAAAATCCTTTTGTCTCAAAGTAACAGACTTCATATTATAAGCTTTCACGTAGTCTTGTAAACAAATAGAAAAAGAGAATCATTCAACAAGTTGGTACTACGATAGAACCATGCCATCTAGATATCCCCTCAGTCCCCCACCCCCATACAGAGAAAATATAACAATTACCATAATGAGAAGTTCCTCCATCCCTAACAACGCATTGAAATACGACGCATAATTTTCATTTGTTAAGCCTTGTAAGACAACTTCAGGGATTTCCTCAAACTCTATCGCTTTCCTTATTTCTGGTGGTATGTTATATGGTTTCTCAGGTGCCAAAGCTTTGGAGACTTCATCTTCAGCCAAGAGGAAGACAAAACGTTCAATAGTCACAACCTCAGTTTCGATATGCACAATAGATGTGAAAACGCCAATCTCCTTGGGCACACAAGACAACCATATAATCAAGCTACCATATGGCCTCAACGTTCGTTCCTCCATATATAAATAACCCACAAAATATTCCTCATGTATGTCACCTGGCTGGCCAGATGGAGGTTTCATCAGTGACAAAACGAATGAATCTTCAGGATTTGAAGCATAAATCTTCATACCCCAAAGTACCACATCTTCTGAAGTGGTGTTTTCTATAGTGAATGATGTCGCGGCAACCTCGTTGACAAGAACCGATTGAGGCTTTCCTCCAGCAAATGGAAACGGTACAGAGACCATGACATGATCCTCCTCAGTAGGAGTGGAAGTAGTGGCTGAGGGAACATCCATGAAGTCAACCTCTCCCTTGTCTCCAATGGTGGAGTATTCATCACCCATACCTAGAGCTGTCAAAAAGTTACCGAACCCGTTTTACCGACCTGATCGACCCACTTTTGGACCCGACCTGACCGAAATTTTTGATAACCCGAAGTTACCGAACCCGAAGTTACCGAGACCGAACCTGACAAACCCGAATCCGACCCGGTTAACGAATAAATGTGGAGTATTAATAAAATATAACATAAAATAATATGATAAATGACATATAAATAATGATAATATGCTTAATATCCTAAAAAAAAAGAACATTGTTGTACTTATATAACTTTTTATAATGTAAAAATTTATAAATTAATAAATAAATAATAAAAATAAAAATAAAATATGATTTTGGTCTACTAATATCAATTACATTAAAATAATTAATAATATTATTATTATTTTAATCCATTTCAACTTATTTTGACATATTTAAATTAGTTTTTAACTATTTAATAATATTTAAATAGCGGACAAAATATTTTAAAAATGACGCTCTTGACCCGTTGGTTAACCCGAATCGCCCGCTGACCTGTATTGACCCGACCGTCTTGACCTGTTATCCGAAATGACCCGACTCGTTCTCAACCCGAACCGAAAATAACCGAACCGAACCCGACTTGACCGACCCGATTGACAGCTCTACCCATACCTATTTGGCACTCAATTAAATTCCAGCAAAGGAGATGGGTGAGATGAAGTGAAACAAAGAGAGAGTAGGAGTGACATCATGTAGCTAAAAATACTCAAACTTGAAGCATTTTCTAATTAAGATATCTGTAAAGTAGATGGGTGAAATGAAGTGCAATTAATATATCTGTAAGATCTCTATAAAGTAAAATAGTCAAAGAAGCAGAGCATTGGGAGAAGGAGCATTCTGAATACGGACAAAAATAGCGGTCAAATCTATTAAATATGTACAAACATGGAGCATTCTAAATACGATCAAAATAACGGTCAAATCTATTTAAAAAATTGTCATAATATTGAGAAACAATTGTCACAATACCAATTTCAAATGTCACACGTCCAAGTAAATATAAGAGAATTCAGGGCTTGTGAGTAGAAGTATTCAGCCAGATGTCACACGTCCTACACAAATTAGGCAAGCATGTAATATGGTTTAATGTGACATTACATACTAAAGTTTACTGTTGATTTTTGGGTGTTGAAATCACTATCCCTATTAGTACAAGAAGATGTAAATTTTAATTTATAGTTCTGACATTATTATTCTTAAGTATGACATTTGTTTTCCTAAGGCCGACATGAGTTTTCGATAATATTAGAAAAAAACAACCAAGTATAACGTAGTCATTTTTCCCGCTTGTGAATCTTTGGTTTTACATTATTTAGGCTCAAATTTTGTTTAACCTGGAAATCCGCTTGTGAATCAATTTGTATAATTCTAATACCTATACAAGGAAAGAGGAATAACTACCAGTTCATCTGCATAAATTTGAAATGTTGAGTTCATCAGTTCAAAAGGAATAACTACCAGTTATTTGGAAGATGGAGGTTCAACAGTCCATCGTCCATCGCCATTTTTCTTTCTGTTAAACAGTTCTTCACGTTCAACAGTCAGATGGGAGGGAGATGAGGTTTTGATTTTTTAATGGCGGGAGAATGGGCTTGCATAATGGGAGGGAGAGGGCGGGAGAAAGGGAGAAAATGAATTTGTCTTTCAGTTTCAACAGTTCATTGGCTGGCCGGCGGAATGGAGGACTGTAGAATGGCCGGGAGAAAGGGAGGGAGAGGGCGGGAGAAAGGGAAGGAGAGGGCGGGATATGCTACAGGAAAAAGGAAGGAAGTTTTGGGGTTTTAGAGAGAAATAATAATTAATGATATTTGTGTAGTTTTTTATTTTATTTTATTTTTCTCTAATTTTATTGATTTAATTTATTTTTTAATTTTTTTTTATAAAAATACATTAAATGATATATATATGAAAAAATAAAATAAAATACAAGCTTTTTTTTTTGTGCAAATGACATACCCATATAGGGTATCCATGCAAATCTGTGTAGATTTATCTCACGGTAATTTCAACCCGGTCCGGATTAAAATTAACCCGATCCGGTCTGATCTGGTCTATACGGCATTACCGGATACTGGAACATCAGTTGTGTAAACACTAAAATCCTAGTTGCCCACGGGGGCGGAGCTACGTTGGGTCCAAGGGAGACTATAGCTCCCTCTGAAAAAATTTTTTTTAAATAAATAAATGTTTTTTTTTAAAATTTAATTAATTCGATATGGTAATGCCCTTCGTTACCACTTACCAGCAGCCGGCCCTATTTTTTTCCAATCTCCAAATCTCCCTCCATCTTCTCCAAATCTCCCCAGAATCCCAGATCCAGTCGCTCGAGTGCTCGACGGCTCGACCAGCTCTTTCTTCACGGCGGCGGCGAGCCGGGCAAGGGGACCTGCGACTCCACGGCGGCGGCAGCGGCGACTCCACGGCGGGGCGAGTCACGACTCACGAGTGGAGTGTGTCTGTGTGGTCGTGTGGAGACTGTGGAGTCCACAGTGTGGACTGTGTCACTGTGGACCGGCGGCGGCAGCGGGCGACTGGGCGAGGCGGCGAGCCTTGGACAGACCGGCGGCGACTCAGTCCTCACGAGTCACGACCTCACTCCAGTACTCCACGAGACCACTGAGTCGGCCCACTGACCACGAGCCTTGGACCGTCCAAGGGGCTAGCTAGCCTTGTTAGGTTCGGTTCCTAACTTCCCTGTGCATCTTCAATTGTTCATTTGTTTAATTGTTTGCTGATTTTAGATTAATAAGGGTTGGATTTGAATTTGGTTAGCCGTGGATTTAGAAATTGATTATCTATGTCTATGTGAATATGTGATATTGTGATATTGTGATGTTTTTGTAAAGTTATTTTGTGGTACTGTGCTGTGGTAGTATTGATTGTTGAACATTTGGATTAATTTCTTTTAATTTTTATGATTTAGGTTTGATTTTTCCTATAAGAGTGGGACTGGGATGAATTAGTTAATTAAGATTTGATTATTTCTATGACTATATGGCTAATATAGTTACATAATTTAATTATTTCAGAAAAATGAAGAGATATTATTGTAAGATTTCAGAACATGGCATCTCGAAGGATGTTATTGTAACAAACAAAATTAATGTGATTTCATATTTTATGTATTATATTTATTGTATTTAAAATTTATTTTAGTTAAATCGGATTTAAGCTACGTCAGATTCAACTATATAAATTTTAGCCCCCCTACTGTGAAATCCTGGCTCCGCCCCTGGTTGCCCAACCATTCTCATATCCATATACCAATACCACAGCTACAAGAGAGCAGAAAAGGCTATGGAATTCCAGTTCGCCATATGAAATACTTCTCTTCTTATCACTCCTGGTGAGCAAGCCTTCTCTTTACAGTTTTTCCTCGCTGATTCGCATTCTCATCTTTGGAAAATACCGAATCTTTCTCCTCTATTCAGGCTTAATCTGCGACGTCTTTCAAGGACCTTATTTGCTTGTTCTCAGTTTTCTCAGAGGTAAAATCGATTCAAACTCTCAACTCTTTGCTCTCCCTTGCATCTGACATAGTTTACGGATTTAATTTAATATCGGTGGCCGGTTGATTTTGATTTTTGGCTTTCCCTGAACAAATCTGGATATGAAGTATGCTTTGTCTCGCCAAATCGTTAAGGTGTTGTTAGAACTATCAAATTTAGTTCCTGTGAGTGTATAAATGAGAACTATCAAGCTTTTCTATTTTCACAGCTTCAAGCCCTATGCTTCATTATTCCTATGATCAAGCTTTTCTATACCCAACTTTCTAATTCTATTATTCATTGCCGACCCCAAAAAATTCTATGATTCGTTCATTATTCCTGGTAAAAATCAGGCAGTCAGAATTCACCTCATCTCACAATGTATTTGTTTTTAAAAAATATCTTTCACATTTGTTTTTTTTGGATATCATATTTACAGTTCCAATTTTGATTTCTCTCCTTTAATTTCCTTCTCCCAATATTGACAAGGAATGATGATGGACACTCATTTTACTCACACATTATATATTTTCTAGTGACTTTCCCTATCATAAATTTTAACTTGTTTAGTTATTTATGTGATACACTGATACCTGATAAGCAGTGAGTTTTACACATTTGTCAAAGATCATTTTGATCATGAATACTTTACAAATGTTATGAATTTTTTTTATGAAACTAATTAGGATAATGCAAGTTCTAATTTAATATGTATTTAGTATTTATTTTTACTATGTGAGTTGTATAATCCTTTCGAAAAGTCTCTATCACTCTCTGTTCTATTATAAAATGCTGCTTTTATGTGTTAAAGTTTTCTTGCAAATTCTGTTTTGCATAGTTGAACCTATAAATTCTTCTCTGTTTCAGCCTTAATTTGGTAGAGAGGAGCTTACTTACTTCCTCTCAGTTTTCTCAGAGGTAAAATCTATTCCATCTCTCACTTCCATTACATCCGTCACAAATCAGATTCTGATTGGCATGTATGTATAATGAGCTGTGATGTTGGTTTTTCCCATTTTTCCTGAAGAGTAGTGCTATTAGTATTTAATAAGGATGTTCATCTTCCTTTTCCTTTTGCATATCTATCCATCTCTTGACAGCGATGAGATTTTAGTGGCTAATTCGTTGATTTTTGCTGCACGCTTTTTAGAACATTCTACTGTTTATAAGATTAGACACATGCTCCATTGCGTAATTGGTTTGATTGTGCCTTTTCAACTTCTTATTCCTGTTGATGCAATCCAACTTCCTCAGAACTCAACTAGAGGATTTTTATTTAGCAAGCTGTATATTCAATTTATTCAGATTCTGCTTTCCACTATTCCTGTACTACTTATTAGAGGATAAGGCAACATGTTTTATTATATCTCCACTTTGAGTGTGATAAACAGAAGAAATGCTAGAAAAGATCCATGTCCTATTATATAATTTCAGTTTTATATTTATATATCTTCAAATTTTTTTCTTCTCCAAAGTGACGAGCAAAGAAGATGAATACCTGTAGAATTTGCTAGCGGTTGGTTATGTTGCTTATATTTGGAGCGACTAATACATTTGATGTAGGTCTATCTCATTTATATGTATATGTGTTGTCTATCCTTTTCCTTTGTTTCCATTGTCCACCATGCTATTGTTCTATGTGTCTTTTCTGTTACTCACAAAGTTTCGTGAAACAGTTTCTGTGCAGTTTCATCAACCAGTATGGCTGAAGCTAAAAGCTTTGCTAGAAGGGACCGGCTCCTTGAGATTGAAACCAAAGTTCGTGACTGGTGGGAAGAGGGCTCCGTTTTTCTGTCGGAATCTTGTGAAAAGCCTCCTCAACCTGGTGAAAAGTTCTTTGGAAACTTCCCTTTCCCTTATATGAATGGCTACTTGCATCTTGGTCATGCGTTTTCACTGTCCAAGGTTGAGTTTGCTGCTGCTTATCATAGATTGAGAGGTGCCAATGTGTTATTTCCTTTCGGATTTCACTGCACTGGCATGCCAATCAAGGCTTCAGCTGATAAACTTGCACGAGAAATTAAGCAGTTTGGGAACCCACCTGTGTTTCCCACAGCAGAAGAGGAAGTTAGCCAAGTACAAGAACAGGAGGAGAGTGGAGATGCACAACCAGTACCTGATAAATTTAAAGGGAAGAGGTCCAAGGCTACTGCAAAAGCCGGCAGACAGATGTACCAGTGGGAGATCATGCGCAGCTATGGCCTTACTGATGATGAAATTGCCAAATTCCAGGATCCATATCATTGGCTATCCTTCTTTCCACCGTTGGCTGTGGAGGACTTGAAAGCTTTTGGATTGGGTTGTGATTGGAGACGGTCTTTTGTCACCACAGATATGAACCCTTTCTTTGACTCTTTTGTGAAATGGCAAATGAGGAAACTCAAAGCAGCAGGCAAGATTGTGAAGGACCTCAGATACACAATTTACTCACCATTGGATGGACAACCCTGTGCAGATCATGACAGGGCATCAGGTGAAGGGGTTCAGCCCCAAGAATACACTCTGATTAAAATGGAAGTGGTCCCTCCTTTCACCTCAAAGTTGAGCATTTTAGAAGGAAGAAAGGTTTTTCTTGCTGCTGCAACTCTTAGACCCGAGACTATGTTCGGACAAACTAATGCATGGGTTTTGCCTGACGGAAAATATGGGGCATTTGAAATTAATGATACAGATGTTCTGATAATGACACACAGAGCAGCTCTTAATCTTGCTTATCAGAGGTTCTCAAGGGTTCCAGAGAAACCGACTTGCTTGGTTGAACTTACGGGTCAGGATCTAATCGGACTCCCCTTGAAGTCTCCCCTCACCACTCATGAAGTAATATATGCTCTTCCGATGTTAACCATCTTGACAGATAAGGGTACTGGGATTGTGACTAGTGTCCCTAGTGATGCTCCTGATGACTATATGTCTTTGCAAGATTTGAAGGCGAAGCCAGCTTTCCGGGCCAAGTATGGTGTCGAAGATGAATGGGTTTTACCTTTTGAACTCATTCCAATCATTGACATTCCCGGCCTTGGTGACAGGGCTGCTGAGAAAGTGTGTCTTGACATGAAGATTAAGAGCCAGAATGAGAAAGAAAAGCTTACTGAGGCTAAGAAATTTACTTATTTGAAGGGATTCACAGAAGGAACTATGATCGTTGCAGGCTATGAAGGGAGGAAGGTCCAAGAGGTGAAGCCTATAATTAGAAATATGCTGATTGAGACAGGGCAGGCTCTAATGTACAGTGAGCCTGAGAAACGGGTCATGTCCAGATCAGGTGATGAATGTGTAGTGGCTCTGACAGATCAATGGTATATCACATACGGGGAACCTGAATGGAAGAAACTAGCTGAAGAGTGCTTGTCAAGCATGAACGTGTTCTCTGATGAAACAAAACATGGATTTGAACATACATTGAGCTGGCTTAACCAGTGGGCATGCTCACGTTCTTTTGGCCTTGGTTCTCGTATCCCCTGGGACGAACAGTTTCTTGTTGAATCCTTGTCTGATTCAACTATATACATGGCCTATTATACCATTGCCCATCTGTTGCATAATGGCGATATCTATGGAGGCAGCACCAACCCCATAAGGCCTGAGCAGATGACGGATGAGGTTTGGGATTTTCTTTTCTGTGGCGGGCCTTCACCTAAGTCATGTGGGATTGGACATGATGTGCTGGGAAAGATGAAGCAGGAATTCGAGTATTGGTACCCTTTTGATCTTCGGGTTTCCGGAAAAGACCTTATCCAGAACCACTTAACATTCTCAATCTACAACCATACTGCAATAATGGACAAGCGTCATTGGCCTCGTGGGATCAGGTGTAATGGGCATATCATGCTCAACTCCGAGAAGATGTCCAAGTCCACCGGAAACTTCAGGACATTGCGTGAAGCAATTGAGGAATTTTCAGCCGACGCCACCCGATTTTCTCTTGCCGATGCAGGTAATGGAGTTGATGATGCAGATTTTTATTTTTAGTAAATTCTCTCCGCTGATGTGAATCAATTTTCTCTTGCTGATGCAGGGGATGGTGTTGATGATGCCAATTTTGTTTTTGATACTTCAAATGCTGCAATACTCCGTCTCACAAAGGAGCTCTCGTGGATGGAGGAAGTTCTTGCTGCAGAAACATCATTGAGAGCAGGTCCCGCATCTACCTACGCTGACAAGGTCTTTGCGAATGAGATGAACTTGGCAGTAAAACTGACCGAGCAGCACTACAGTAACTACATGTTCCGTGAAGCTCTCAAGTCTGGTTTTTATGACCTACAAGCTGCTAGAGACGAGTACAGGTTCTCATGTGGATCTGCTGGAATGAACCGTGACTTGGTCCATCGGTTTATGGATGTCCAGACGAGGTTGATCACCCCAATCTGCCCCCATTACGGCGAGTTCGTCTGGAGAGAGCTTTTACACAAGAAAGGATATGTGGTGAATGCAGGATGGCCTACAGCCGACGAACCCGATTTGACTCTCAAGAAAGCCAACACATACCTGCAGGAAACCGTAGTTTCCATGAGGAAGCTTCTCCAGAAGCAGCTGTCAGGTTCGAAGAAAGGCGGTAAAGCACCACCAGTTGCTCAGCTTGCAGAGGATAAACGAATCAGCGGCTTGATTTATGTAAACGAACAGTATGACGGCTGGAAGGAAGTTTGCTTGAGCATACTCAGGAGTAAATATGACTGTGCCACTGGCACCTTTGCTCCTGACTCTGAAATTATGCAAGCTTTGCAGCAGAGCAGTGTTGGGCAGGCAACAAACTTCAAGCAAATCCAGAAGCAGTGCATGCCGTTCCTGAGGTTCAAGAAAGACGAGGCCCTTAAACTCGGGCCTCAGTCCTTGGACCCGAGGCTGCCATTTGGCGAGTTGGAGGTTCTTGCTGAGAACGTCGAGTTGATCAAGAGGCAGCTCGGTTTGGAACATGTGGAAGTCCTGTCAGCAGCTGATCCAGACGCTGTGGCCAAAGCAGGCGAGTTGGTATCACTCGTGAGTCAGAACCCGCCTTCCCCTGGAAACCCAACAGCCGTCTTCTTGACGAGGTGATGGTCTCTAGATGCTTAATTCAGAATCATTTTGAGTTGAGAACAAGAAAGACTGTTAATGTTGGTCATTCAAGTTTTTTTGTCTTTTGAAGGTTGTATGTTTTACAGCAAGTGATTTATTTTCATGTTATATGCTTGAGAACGATTGTTGGTCGCCTTTGGATTCATTCTCATTAGTGTTTCATCTTGTTCGACGACGCTGTCCGCTAGAATCTGTGTTTTCATTGGTTTTATGGATGACGAGTGTAAGAAGTTCTCCTTCCAAGTACAGGTATAGGTAGGAACGGAAGATTTCAATACAATGGTAAATTCACTCGACTCGTTTAAAGTCGATGTCAATCTGGAATAGCTATTGCTTGGAATCATGTTATCATAGCGAAGTGGACAAGAGAAACTTCAGAACACACATGCCATGATACTCATGTCCAAAGCTACATCTTATTATGTAACAAATCATACAAGAGATAGATACAATCATAGCCCGGTAGCCATTGTGGTTACTGGAGATGAGCACAAAATTTGTAGCAGCCAAAATCCATAGCACCTTTCATGCTTAACATATACTAGAAGGAAAAAGATGTCAGCCATCAACTATGAATTGATCGCCTTGGTTGTCTCCTTCAACTCTGGTGTTGTCAGGAACCATGCCATTCACATGGTGCAGGTTCTGCATCATTTGTGAAAGATAATGGTTGCTGGCGCTTGTATGATCAGAAAGCGCACTCAGATGGCCGGTCCACTGGGAGACGATCCCCAGCAACTGGCTCACGAGATTTTGCTGTTCATTAAATATTCGGGATTGCAGCTGACCCATCTCGGCTCTGTGCTGATTCAGCATCTCGTCCATTCTTTTCGTCCATTCGGATCTCCTTTGCTTCATCCTCTCCTCCCAATCCCTTTCCTGAATGAGCATTTCCTCTCTTCTTCGTCTTTCCCTCTCCTGGCTCTCCTTCTCCATGGCCGCCCACTCTTCCATCCATTGTCTTCTCAACCGCTTCCTCGTGTGCTCCCTCTCTTCTCTTTCCATTTCCCTCCCCCACTCGGAAGAGAGCTGCTCCCTTCTCTGCCTTTCCTGCTCACGCTCCGCTTCACGCTGCTCAAAGCAGGTCTGCATCTCCCTCAGCTGCCTTACCTGACTCGCAACGAAGCCCCATGCTTTCTTCTCCAAACCCTTGGATTCCTTCTTCCTCATAGACTCCGACCCATTGGCCTCAACTTCTTCATACACCAGCCCATCATCTCCATCATCCTTCAAATGATTACAGCTGCCATTGAGATTCTCTTCCCTTTCTTCCCCATCATACTCGCACCCCAATCTCAAAACCCCATTGTCACCTCCATCAATCCTTGCCTCAAAATCCCCGAACACCACTATCTCCAACCCATGGCTCCCCCCTTCAAAATCATGGCCATTCTCATCATTCCTAGGAGGACCCAAAACCGGATCATTCGTGAGTGGCACATCCCCGAAAACATCTCTATACCTAAGGAAGTTGGACCAATACGTAACGCCCTCCGGCCAATCGAATTCCTCCCTCCCAGAATCATCCCCAATGCTCAACTCCGGCTTCTTAATCTTCTGCTTAACCAGCAGATACTGGTGCCTCATGTTCTGCACCTTGGTTGGCACATCTTTCCAAGTCCACTGCCATGGATAAGCAACCGGGTCCCGTTCATGGTGCATACAGTTTACATAAATAGCAATGGGTCTAAATTTCTTCTCCCTAGTTTTCATTTTGGCTAAGATACCGTCTGAGACCATCTCCCCGTACTTATCAATTAGGGTTTTCTCCTCTGTTTCACTCCATTTCTTCCTTCTAGGAGGAGACATCATCAGGGCAACGGAATCAATCACTAACAATCCAAATAAAACCCCAATTCTCACCCACCATTCAAAATTACCCAGCAGAGCATCAAACCTGAGACGGGCACTTCAAATTCCAAGTAACAATCCAAATAGCAGCCAAAACAGCAGAAATTGAATAGATCATTGGGTAAAAACAATTTGGGTACTGACCTCTCGGGGACGGTGTCGTTTAGATGGGCTGCTGCGGGAAAGAAGGCAAATGGGAGATTGAGGGAGGGTGAAGATTGAGACAGAGAAGAGGTTAACGACTAAGATGGGTGGATTTCGCTTGGGATGTTGGAATATATGCAGATTTTTCTTTGATTCTTCTAGTTTGTTTACGCTGAGAATTTTGCTCAGAGGGGAAGGTATAAGAGGAGAGAGAAGGGTAAAGTGAAAACAAAAGCTGTGACTTGTTTCGGCGTCTTCAGTCTTCATAGAGTAAGGGTATCTTTTTTGGTAGGACTCAACACGAGACTTTTAGCTTTTTTTTTGGTTTAAAAAACTCATTAATTTTTTATTTTTTTTTGATAAGACTCAATAGAATCTCATCAAACTTATTAAAAATTACAATTATACTATTTTATAATATATTATCAATATATCTTTTATATTAAAATATTAATATATATTTATATTATATTATTAAACATAAAATAAAATAAATATATTTTAATTTAAAAATTTTATTATATTATTAAAAATTAAGAAAAATGACTCCGACCCCAAAAACGCTCTCTTTCTCTACCCTCAACTTGCTCCCTAACTATCCTTTGAACGGCCGTCGCTTGTGAAGTTTGCTCCTTCAACTTTCTCCAATAACCTCTATATCGATACCCTTGATCAAGATGACAATCTCATTCTTTACCCCTCCTCGCTCTCGGTTCCTTCTGGTTTTTCTGAACGGAGGGCGTTTCTTAGAGCCTTTTCCGGGGTGAATCGTGGGTCTTTTGGAGTGAAATCCGCTGATTTCTGCTTCCTGATCCCGAATTTGGATCTTCTCTTTCCTCCCCCCCGTCTCCACCTTAAGGGAGACTCCCAGGGCTGCTTCCTCTGGCTTGTGTGGGATTCGGGTCCCTGGATGAGGCAGATCTGGGACCAGATGAAGCTTGGTGAGAATAGAG
The DNA here is from genome assembly GCA_027886185.1 of Rheum nobile. Lineage (NCBI taxonomy): Eukaryota > Viridiplantae > Streptophyta > Magnoliopsida > Caryophyllales > Polygonaceae > Rheum > Rheum nobile. The sequence goes on from WOAB01000163.1 coordinate 6,056,526, forward strand.
GTCTTCCGTGTACTTTTGTACACAATCTGGACCTTTGGAACCTGCACATCCTGTGCCACTTGAAGAGGGAGACTTGGTGTTGCGCCGATTTCCCTGAGCTCCCCTCTGTTGCGAGAGGCGGGATCTGGACAAGTCAGCCGATTACTTCTCCAACTTCTCCTCCCTCCGGGACAGCGGCAACGCTCTCCATCGCTTTGTCGACAAGGACCTCCTTTGACAGGTGCTTTCTTTCCTCGCTATTTTTGTTTTTTTTTCTCTGTTTGATCTCTTGTCTGTGTTTATCCCTGTTTATGCGATCTATCATAGGCTGAACATGACTCTTCAACTCTTGTCCCCTCTTAAGTTGTTCGTTCGTTTTTTGAACTATTGTTTTTCCTGCTTTCTGTTCTTGCATTGTGACTATGTGGTTGGTTTGCCTCTATCTATCTCAGTGGAAAAAGGGGATAAAACTATGTTTGAGGTGCTGCGCATCTCTCATGGTGATTCTAACTCCTCGTCTGATGCGAAAAATTTAATACCTGAACCCTTTGTGTCTGAACAAACTGAGGTGAACCCTCTTGCTTTGAACAAATCTTCCATATCTACCAATCCTGAGAATGACGATCTCAAAGTTTTGACCAACCTCTTTGTTGTTTGGACCTATAAATTTGAATGGTATAAGCTTAAGTACTCCTTGAGTGATTTCTACTACTCTTACTCTGAAATTGACCATTATGCTGACTATTATTTCATGATTGAGATTAAACTTTTAATCTTGTATGAGATTGTCAGACTCGATATATATCACCAGTTATCTTGGCTGATTTTTGGTGAGCACCTTTTGGAGGTTCGGTTGACCTTTGATTATTTTGTGGAAAGGTTGGTTAATGATAATCTTAACCTGATCCTGAACATTGACATCTCTACCCATGTTCTTATGAAATTGTTTACCTTCCCCTTGTTTTTGTTTCCTTGCCTTTTTCTACTGCTTTTCTTGGTTGTCTGCTGCCTTGTTTTTTGTCTTTTCAGCTTGTTGGTGAGTCCTTCTTTCCTCCCTGGTGCTAGGTTTGTCTCCTCTGCTTTCTCTTGCTATTCTTGTCTCTCTTCTTTTCTTGCTTGTGCTAGTCTCTATTTCTTTTTTTTTGTCTCATGAACTTACCTTACCTAATACTCTCTATCCAGGAAATCCTTATTCTTGAACAAGCTTGGGACTTCAAGTCACAAGGAACAAAAAGAAAACAGAACCATGGGCAAAACCCTTTGTTGGATTCAAACTTTACACTGAACAAATATTCTATGAACAAACACACTGAAAACCTCAGTTTTTTGAGATTTGTTTCTCTTGAACAAAAATGTATCTAGATATATGATTATAGTTTCCCTGCCTCACAGGTTGTGACTCGATTGAATCCCTTAACTGGAAATGCTACCTTTCTCAAAAGGGTTGAGGAATTAGATTCCTTTTGGAATGGTGACTTTGTTATAACACAAGTCCAAATCTTTTACATGGATATGTTGAGTTATGGTTGGTTTCTCTTTGAATGTCCTACTGATCATCATCATGTACCCCCTGTATGCTTAAAGCATGAAATGGTTATCCATATTGAAAAACCTTACTCCCAGAACAATTGGAATCCTTTCGTGGACATATTGCACAGTTATCTAAAGTATAAAAATATTAAGCCTTTATCCTTAGAGAATGACCAACTTGAAATTAATTTGAACAATCTTATAGATGTTTTAATCTATGAAAATTTGAAAAAACAGACACAACTCTGTTACATGAATAAGAAGACCAACTTCTCGGAAATTAGTCATTATTTGGCTAAACAAAAACTAAACCTAAATGGAACAACTAAAAATAAGGGATTTAAACTTCCTTCATCTATTACATTTATTCAAAAAAAACTCCAATTAGAAATGATATTAAGTCCCCTAAATGTCTTGTGATATGGGACAAAATTAAAATTGGTTTTTCATGAAGATCACAACCTGGAATTGTCGTGGAATCGAGAAGAAAACTTTTTGGATGGATATTGAATCCTTCAGCAAAATTGAATGAATTCAATTAATTGCACTATTTGAAACAAGAACAAACAAAGTACCAAGTGAAAAACTGTGGAAAAAAGCGGGTTTCGATGAATTCTACTGTGTCCCAGCTACGGGTTTCTCGGGTGGAATTTGTGTAATGTGGAAAACCTACCAACTTACAAATGAAATCCTAGAAATTGACCAAATTGAAGCAAGATTTATTAGTATCAAGTATACAAACCTGCTCACGAACAGAAAACTTATGTTAATCCTAACCTATGCTCCTCCAAATGAATCTGCAAAGAATGAGTTCTGGAATGGACTCATTTCCTTTATTAAAAATTATTTTCTTCCGTGCATTATTATGGAAGATCTAAATGAAATACAAGACCAATATGAAAAACTAGGTGGTTTAATACCAACCTTGTCAAAAATTGCAAGACTACGACATTTTAAAAATGAATGTGATCTACTGGAGACCCCTATTCAAGGAAACATCTATACCTGGCGGAATAACATAACAGAAATAGACAACATATACGAAAAACTGGATAGGGTACTTATTCATCACCAGATCCTCCAATGGTACCCTGATATCTGCACTAAACACTTTGCTTTTACCAGTTCAGATCATTGTCCCATCTCTATCGAGCTTGACTCAACAATTCCTTTTAAAAATCAACCGTTTAAATTTGAAAAAATATGGATGACTAGAAAGGATTTCAGAAACGTTGTTAAACAAGCTTGAAGAACTAACTATCATGGATCTAGATTGTATAATATTGTATCCAAAACAAAATTACTCAAGAAACAAGCCAAGATCTGGAATAAAAATACTTTTGGAAATGTTTTCACACAATTACAAACCATAGAAAAACAGCTTTCTGAAATCCAAACTGAGATCTGTACTCACCCTACAAATTATCTCATTAAAAAACAAATAAGAATCATAGAAAAAAAAGAAAAACTTCTGTGTTTCCAAAAAATTTACCGGAACCAAAGAGCTAAAGTAAAACACATCGAATATAATGACACGAATGCTAGCTATTTTCACAAAATAGCAAATGGAAGAAGAAATAGAAAAATTATAAAAGAAATCAAAACACAAGAAGGAACAAGTATCACTGGAGAAGAAACCATTAGGAATGAAATCAAGAATGATTTCATTAAAAGATTCAGAAGTGAGGATATGAACCATAGATTATTCTAGGAAAATCTTGAACTAATTCAGTCTGAAATCTCTACAGAGGACAATTTAGAATTAATTAGAAACGTATCCAATGAAGAAATTAAGAAGGCTGTCTTTAACATTGGCTCGGATAAATCGCCGGGGCCTGATGGTATGACAGCAAAATTCTATCAAAAATATTGGGACATTGTAGGTCCTTCTGTTATTCAAGCAGTTAAAAGTTTTTTTCTTTCCGGGAAACTGCTCAAACAAATAAATCACACATTTATCTCTTTGATCCTAAAATATGACAATCCGAACTCTACGAATCACTATAGACCCATAAGTTTGTGCTCTATAATTTATAAGATTATCTTGAAGATCTTAACAACAAGACTTAAATGAACCATGGAAAAACTAACCCACCCCCTTCAGGGTGCCTTTGTTGCTAACAGAGCGATTCAAGATAATATCTTGATTGCCCATGAAATCTTTCACTCATTTAAATCGAAAAAAGGAACTGAAGGCTTTATTGCCCTAAAACTAGATATGGAAAAATCTTATGATAGAATCGAATATAACTTCATTATTAAAATTATGGAAAAGTTTGGATTCCATGAAAAATTTATCAATTGGATAAGAGAATGCATTACAACGGTATCTTTCTCGATGCTTGTTAACAACGGACCCACAAAAATATTTAAACCATCAAGAGGACTTCAACAGGGTGACCCCCTTTCGCCTTTCTTGTTTATTTTAGGATCTGAAATCCTTGCTAGAAAACTCCAAAAAACTTCAAAAAGATCTCGAAATCCTCTAGGATTTCAAATCATTAAACAAGGAACACGAATTCCGTTTCTGGCATTTGCGGATGACATTGTGATCTTCTCAAAAGCTAAACAGGAAAAATGCAAAGAAATCAATGATATTATTGATGAGTATTGCAAAATCTCAGGACAAAAAGTAAATTTTCATAAATCGACTTTTCAAGTTACAAAAAAGGTTATCAACCAAAAGAAATTAGCAATACAAGGTACTCTCACAATCACAAATATGATATCCCTTGAAAAATATCTTGGTTGCCTTATCATTAATGGTAGAGTCAACTCGCATACCTTTGCTGACCTCTTAATTAGCACCCAAAATCAATTATCTAAATAGAAAGCAAACTCTATTTCCCAAGCAGAAAGAACAACACTAATAAAAACCAATCTGGCATCAAGACCAAACTATCTTATGCAAAGTTTTATGTTACCTACACACACACAATGAACTTGACAAGTTAAATACATCATTTTTTTGGAACAAAGACAGCTCCTATAAACCTCTTATAGGATGAGAAAAAATATGTAAACCAACACATCAAGGAGGTCTTGGATTGAGAAAAGCAAAATACATGAATAAAGCCATACAATTCAAATTACTATGGAAAATCTTAGCAGAATCGAATAATTATTGGGTTAGAGTTGTTACTGAGAAATACTTGAAAACAATCCACATATTTCATTACGAGAAAAAAGGAAATTGCTCTTGGCAATGGTCCAAAATGATTGAACTCATGAATGAGTTCAAATCTAGACTAATTTGGCAAGTTGGCAATGGTAAAACAATCAAATTCTGGACGGATAACTGGGTCTTGAACACCCCTTTGTGTGGTATCATAAACACACAATCAATCCTTAATAAAGATGCCCTGGTAGCTGATTTTATATTGCCAAATAAAACCTGGAATAAAGAATTACTAGAATAATGTTTACCATATGATTTAACCAAAAAAATAACCTCGATCCCAATACCCTTAAATGACATTCATGATAGAATGTACTGGAAAACTAGCAAAAATGGTTGGTTCTCTACGAATTCTGTTATGGAACTAATTAACAGAAATAAGAGATATACTACCTATGATTCTTCATGGATTTGAAAGATGGACACATACCCCAAATTTAAAAATTTTGTCTGGAAAATAATGAAAAACAGACTCCCAACAAAAGCTAAATTAGCAGAAAAAGGTATAGCAATCCCCCGGGTTGTATCCGTTGTAATGCTTAGTTGGAGGATTTGAATCATCTCCTATTCAAATGTAACCATACCATAAAACAATCGAGCAAATGAATTATGATACCTATGGCATTATTAGATCCCTAAACATAGGAAATAAAAAAATCAATGAAATCATTGAAGAAATTCGACAAAAAACTGATAGATTACAATTTATAGAATTAATGGTCTCTTGGTGGAGAATTTGGTTTTATAGAAACCAACAAAGCTTTGGAAGAACAAACGATGATGCTGATTCCATAAAGGATGCACCAATTTACATTAAGAAACAAATTGAGAACTAGAATAAGACGAAGAGCTGGAACACTGACTGTTTAGCATAAGACAAACAAAAAACTCATAGAACGAACATTGTTAGACGATCAACAAAGAAATGGAAAAAATCACCTGATAATATTATTAAAATCAATACAGATGGATCCACTAAAACTAATGGTGAATCTAGCTTTGGCTACATTCTCAGGAACAATACGGGTAAACCAATCTTCCTCGGTGGGGATAAATGTGGTATCTCAACCCCTTTAAAAACGGAAATGCTTGCAGTAAGAAATGCTCTGGTAAAGGCCTATGAATTAGGCATTACCGACATTCAACTAGAATGCGATAACCTTACCATTGTGAATGTTCTGAATCAAATCTAGCACTGTATATGGGATATTGAAATGTTAATTTCTGATATCCTGTGTGTTTTATAACTTTTCTCTTCAGTGCAGATTTTTCATGTCTTCCGAGAAACAAACGTGGTGGCCGACTTCATCGCAAAGAAGGTCCAGCTGAGTTCCTTGGAAGATATTTGAACTAATCTAGAATTTGTAATTCTCATCCGAAAGGATGCTATAGACTGAGAAACCGACTCTCCTGTGGTTTCCAGACTAAGTTTTACCTTATCAAAAAAAAAGGAAAATGAACGACAAAAGTAAATAACCGAATTTATCGAAAGCACATACATATTAAAAACAACAAAGGATGGATGCATATATTGAAGAAAAAAAACATTACATTAAAACAACTTAAACCAATGTAAATAACCGAACTTAACAACAAACATCATACATGATACATGACTTAAATAATTAAAAAACAACACATAACACCGGAACAACTTAATTATCGCCAAATCGCTGCCAAATGTGTTCCTTCAAATCTTCCTTAAGTTGGCAGTGCATATTTTTGTCCCGAAGTCGAGCCATCCTCGTGATGAAGTTGCTCATACTCGGTGGTCTATCGGTGGAGTATGTCCAATCCGGGTTATCCACTGATGTACTCGCTCCACTTACTCCTTCACCAAATTGTGGGATTTCGTATCCATGATGAGTGTAAGAATCTCACTCATCTTCTACGATCATGTTATGTAGAATGATGCAAGCCCTCATTATCTTTCCAAGCTTCACAAAATCCCAAGTGAGTGCTGGATTACGAATTATTGCAAATCGAGATTGCAACACTCCAAACGCCCTTTCCACGTCTTTACGAACAGACTCTTGGTATTGGGCAAACAACTTGGCTTTAGGGCCTTGAGAGAGACGAATTGATTGGATAAATGTCGCACAAGATGGGTAGATACCATCAGTGAGATAATATCCCATGTTGTATTCATGTCCATTAACCGTGAAATTAACGTTTGGAGCTCTACCTTGCAAAACTTCATCAAAAACAGGAGATCGATCAAGAACATTAATATCATTACACGTACCTGGTACCCCAAAAAACGCATGCCAGAACCATAGGTCGTATGATGCAACAACCTCCAAAATAATTGTCGGATGGCCATGATCTCCACGGGCATATTGACCTTTCCATGCAGTTGGAAAAAAATTTCCACCCCCAATGCATACAATCGATACTACCCAACATTCCGGGAAAGCCACGAGACTCTCCCACGCTTAGAAGTCGTTGTATGTCTGCCGCAGTTGGACGCCTGAAATACTCATCACCAAGAAAGGCAATGATTCCATCAACAAAATGCTCCAAGCATTGCCTTGCGATTCCTCCAGAAAGACGGAGATACTCATCACAAGCATCAACGACAGTTCCATAAGCCAACATACGGATGTCACTACTACATTTTTGTAATGCAGATACACCAAGCCTATCCATTGCATCTGGTCTTTGTTGAAAGTACTCCATTCCATTCTCCAGTCTTTCCACAATGCGCTTGAAAACTTCCTTGCACATTCTGAACCTACGTCAGAATGCATCATCTGGATAAGTTGGTTGGTCAGAGAAATAATCTTTGTAGATTTGCTCATAGCCTTGTTCCCTGTCTCTTTCAATATAGGTTCGACGACGTCGCATTCGTGAACCTTCTGGTTGTGCAGTGTTTGTACGATGTTGAGCGCGTTCTTGAACTGCATCACACGCAATAATTGCCTCTTGTAAAAGTGTTGTCAGCTCATCATCTTCAGAGATATTGCTAGAAATGAAAGGGTTTGAGTTTGAGGAGTTTGAGGATGAACTAGACATTTTTAGAAATTGAAGATTTTTTTTGTAAATTTGAGGAGTAAAAATAAACCCTTAGTTTAGCCTCACTTATATAGATCTTTGAAAAGCTATGACATGTTATGCTTGCATATTTTATAAATTGCTTTATATGCTTAATTTAAGACCACATGAATTGTTATAAAATGCCAACCATAAAAGCATCTTTATGGGTTAGTCCAAGAAACATAAAAGCATGGTATCACATGTTATCATGCAGAAGCAATAATTTGCTTTCTCTGCATGATTTAACACCACAAGAAATGTTATAAAATGCCAACCATAAAAGCATCTTTATGGGTTAGTCAAAGAAGCATAAAAGCATGGTATCACATGCTATCATGCAGAAGCAATAATTTGCTTTCTCTGCATGATTTAACACCACAAGAAATGTTATAAAATGCCAACCATAAAAGCATCTTTATGGGTTAGTCAAAGAAACATAAAAGCATGGTATCACATGCTATCATGCAGAAGCAATAATTTGCTTTCTCTGCATGATTTAAGACCACAACAAAAGATATCAAATGCCAACCATAAAAGCATCTTTATGGTTTAGATGAAATGACTTTGCAAGAGCTATCACTTAACATAAAGAAGCTATCACTTAACATAAAATGCATTACATTAAGTAGAATGTTACAAAATTGAAAGCGCATTATAATATTGAAATATGCATTACAAGATAGAAAGATACATAACAAGATTGAGACATGCATTACAAGATGAAACATGAATGCATAAATAAAAACATGCAAGGCAAAAAATAAACACTACAAAGACATCTCCCTTACGAGTACATGGATAATACTTAACTAGATAATTATTTCATCAATCTCATCTTGAGAACCTCTTCTTCTGGTGGAAGATTAGGTTTCCCCATCAGAGATTGGAGCATGTCCCACTTCTTACTTCTGTCAATCACCAACGTTTGTTCCAACTCAATGTTTTTTCATCTGAACAATTTGTGCTTGCTTCTCCCTCTTTCGTTCTTGCTTCAGAATGCTCAATTCATGCACTTTTTCACACATGCTCAGGTTTTGTCTCGTAAGCTCCTTAAGTTCCTCATCATCTTCAGCACAACTTGTGGATGCTACTTTTTTCCCCTTTCTCTTATCCGCCTTAATACCTTCTGGACGCTGAATGTCAACCCCAGTGAAAGCACTTGTCGGAGTATCTTGATTATAAGTATCACCTTCCATATCAAACCTCGATCTTTTGGAACCACTTCCGGAGCTTGGGTTCATCCCGTTGACCTGGTTCAAATAAGAATGACTCCATTTTGGCTCATTTCGAAGAGCTTCCCATGCATGCATATAAGAAAACTTATTCCCCTCATGACCGACATAAATCTCATGTACCTTCTGCATAACATCATCCTCTGACTCCCCGCTAGCTTTATCTCTAGTGGCTGCATCATATGCAGAATTAAACTTAGAAACATCATGACTACACAAATGCCATCTTTGCTTACAACTTTTCAGAGTTCGCTCGCTGGCAGTTGAACGTTTCCACTGGTTCCAGTAGGCTTGAACCCGCTTCCAGAATGAATTTGTCGTTTGATTAGTGTTTGTTACGGCGTCAGTACTGGTGTTAATGTACCCACTAATGAGGATCAAATCATCACCCTCACTCCAGGGGCATTTTTTAGGTTTAGGGGTGCCACCAACATCACTAGCACGACCACGTCCACGTCCACGTCCACGTCCACGACCACGACCACGACCACGACCACGACCACGACCACGACCACGACCACGACCACGACCACGACCACGACCACGACCGCTATGCTGAGTTTGGTCGGGTGAATCATCAAGATCTTTTGGTTGGGTGCTAAATCTAGGGATCTCCATCGATTGATATGCACCTCCAGTTTGATTTTGTGGATTTTGAGAGAGGAGGTTCGTATAATACTGCATATCATACGATTGTGAAAAATCTTGAAAGTTGTTTGGATAGCCACCTTGGTTTGGATTCATGATAAGAGATAAGAAGATAGGAATCAAAGATTGAGAATGTTGGAATGAGAGATTAAGAAGAGAGAATGAGTGAGGAATGTGTGAGTATTGTAGTGACCACTACATCTTATTTATAGGCAAATAAATAATTTAAGTTACATTTATAATTTTAAACTACAATAATCTTACCTACCATGATTTAGGTAGTACATATTTATTATAAATAATTTTAGGTAGTACATATTTATTATTTTAAATTGAAATCTTATACCTACCATGAATCTCCCACCATAATTTAATATGAATAATTTTAGTTAGTACATAATAATAATAATAAGATCTATTTGGACTTAATTATATCAAAACTTGTCAAAATGTATACATAAATTTACAAAATTTCTCTCCAATGTTATTTTACTATAAATAAAGTTAAATTGGTTTTTATTTTATTTTAAACCAGCATAAATAATAAGGTAATGATTTTTTCACTTAATGATATACAAAAAACATGATTGTTTTTTAAAACTACCAAATATATCCAAAATGGGTGTCTATGGATAGAGAAAAATGAAATTAGAATAATGGTATTTTTTTTAAATTACTGATTTTAAGATAACACATTTTTTTAAAATTAAATATCGACGGCCAGGAATAAATCTTGGCCGTTGAATGCGTGCCACATGTCGCGCATCGCGCGCGACGCGTGATGCGCTGTGACGCGTCCAAAACGACGTCGTTTTGGGTCATTTCTGGGCAATTTTTTGTTGGTTTCCAAATGGCCCCTACAGCTAGAGACCCTCTCGGGCCGTCCCACAAAACCCACATTTTTGGGCCTCTCCTGCCCGTCCCATACCCAAAACCCATTATTTTAAACCCAAAAAATTGATGAGCCCCTTGCCCGTCCCACCGGTAAAGATGCTCTAAGACAGTATGGCCAGAAATTACGGTGGCGACCGATTTATTTGAAAAATCTGAATGATCATCCGAAATCAATTTAGTGAAGGGTGGTTGGTGGGTCAAGTAAAACGGATGACATGTGGGTAGATATGAGCAAATGTGGGCCGGTCCGTTCGCTCGTACAACCCGTCTGTATAAATAGGCGGATATGGTTATTATATTTAGCCCATTTTATCCGGATAGCTCGACCCACACGTATAAATAGGCAGAATCCGATCACTGATAATATCCCATCAACCCAGATTGTCAGCCCATAACCCCGAATGAATTTTTAAAAATAAGTAAAATAGATATGATTTTATGAATGTCTACTATTGTGGCATCTTTAAAGTGTTGAACATATTTTTTATGAGCGTTTTGTTGGACTAGTTTGGTTTGTAACTACATCATCAAAGTGTTGGACATATTTTTTATGGGCATTTCTGTTGGATAGGTTTGTAACAGGCATTGTCTACCTTTTGTAACAAAAGACAACTTTTATATGGGCAATGTGCGTTAGATTAGATTTGTTATGTTTCGTCTTTGACAAGTTTTTAATGTCTCACAGGCTATATGGGACATGCGGGCTGTCCGGGTCCGGGTGTCCGGGTCTGGGTGTCCGGGCGGATCTGGGAAGCCTCCCCAGTTTACTTGGGTTGCCCGGATTCGGCCCGCCCATCCGGGCATGACTTTTGGTCAAAGCCCGGCCCGGATCCGGATTTGCTCGAGTCTACGTGTGGGTGACTGATGAGTAATGTAAAACTCACCCATCATTCGATCCATCATCCGCAGTTCACCCGTTATAAATTGTAGTTATAATTTTATTTTATTATAATTTATATATTCAATTCTTGTTTGTTTATGTTTAAAAGTTTATTTTAAGAATATTTTCTAATAACATTCATCAAATCCTATTGTTAGAACAACTATTTTCATATATTGAAGAAAATTGATTGATTTTTACACTTGGTTATGTATTTTATTATATATAAATAATCATAAAAATATTAATAAAAATGTTATGCGGATGACCCGATTCACCTGTGGGTGATGGATGGGTCATATGCGAGTGAAAAGTTTTGTCGGTGATGGGTAGGTCGGGTGGAGGATTTAGCTTTACACGTCGTGTGGTGAAATGACTCCATTCATCCATCACCGACCTATTTCTACCCTTAGTCAATTGACCAAACTCTCATATAAGGGAAGACTCTCAAATTTTTTTCTAGTTACAGATAGACACAAGGCTTCCTTTCAGGTAAAGGGCATGTCTAAATCATCACAACGGATGAATTTACAAGTTGTTTACATAGACGGTCAAATATAGAATTCTGATTTAGAAATTCTAATCAAGCGGAGTATATGTTAAATGAAGAAGTATGAGTTTGCGTAGCCTTTGGAATGAAATTCCTTACTGTTATCGGACCAATATCATGTGTGGCGATGAAGTCAACAAACCTTATTAGATTCCCTGTAGCAATGAAAAACTGAGACAAAATCAAAGTGATTCATTAAAGAACCTATGTCTAGAATATTTGTTCTGATTTCGCATGGAATTTTCCAAATTCCTCTAATATCATTAATGATAGATAGATTGTCAGGTTCAATTATAAGGTTAGCAACTCGTAAGGAGACCGTTTTACGAACTCCTTCTAAGTGGCAAGAGACTCTTTTTGTAAGATATATGTCTCATGGATTTGTTTTCTATCAAAATAAATAATCTCTTCCATATGGTTATGAAGAATAAACCCAATATGGGTAGACATGTCAGTTCGTTTTGATCCATCAAAGTTCAGCTTGATTCAATTTGAAGGCGGTTTTCTCCAAGTGGCATGTTTGAGGTGGGACCGTTTTGGTATTGTAGATTTATACTCCGGATAAGTGGAGGACGCCACTTTCCAGTCACAAAGTTGCAAAATTGCAAGGTATGAAGGTGCAAAACTTTGTCTGCTAGTTTGTTGTCGAAAGATTATGGAGATTATGTGTTTCAATATCATCCACCTTAGAAAAAATATAAGTTTAGGAATTGTATTATAACTTCTAAAGAAATCAAGACTAGTCCAGAAGTCTGAAGTAGATTGAAAGGCAATGGAATGCCATGTTTTGCTTTCAACTTCACTTATCCTTTGTCTCGTGTATGGACATGTGAAGAAGAGATGATAAGCATCTTCGTTGTCTGGATTACACAAGCTGCACAAGGAAGGAACCTTTGCGTAGTGTCGATTCAGACGATCCGTTGTAGGTAGAATGTCAGTGCCAACTGCCAGCTTTCTTGAGAAAATTTTGTATTTTAGGAGGAACCTCTAATTTCCATATTCAATTTAGTGAATAGTTTGTACGATGTGTATTGGGAGCTTGAGTAAGGTGTCGTGTTGATTTAACAGTAAAGTTTACATCAGACGATAATTTCTAGGTTATTTTGTCCTCAATATTAATGCTAGGAATATGTATTTTTAAGATTTTATAGATAATATAAGGATGGAGAAGTCTTTGAAGCTTAAGTATATCTTAGTTACGTGATGGAGTAATGAAGTGTGAAACTTTGAGATTAATATATGTTGTCAAAATATGGTTGGAGGGAACAATCCTGAATCCAACAGTCAATCCAAAAGTTTATCCTATGACCATTTCCAAGTTCCCAAAATAGTCCATTTTTAGAGATATCACATATGGAGTAATCTAGAAAACTTCCAAGATAGCTTTGATCTATTTTTGTATGAGAAAATATCACTTGATCCTAAGTAGTTTTCCATAATAGTGCGTACCCAGATACTATCTGGTTCAACCAGAAGTTTTCATAAAAAAAAATCATTTATAAGGATTTTTTCAAGTTTTTCGATTTTTGCAACTATAAACCACCTTTGGATTTGGGGCGACATATATGATCCCAACTAATGAGTGGGTGATGATTTGCAGTAGCTTTATTTCAGAAGAATTCTTTATTTATTTTATCAATTTCATTGCATACCCTTGAAGGTAGAAGACAATTTTGCATCAAATAGTTGACTTTGGAAATAAGATTTGATTGAATTAAAATAGTTCTACCAGAATCTCATTGAGACAATTGTTTTTTAAGACTCAAAATGGAATAATCGAAAATGTATTTTTTAACCCGGCCTACCATGGGGATTCCAAGATATTATCCCATACTTTTAGTTATATGAATATTCAAAATAACAGCTAGAGAAGCTGCCTGTTGCGCAGTGATGTTACTGTAAGTTTGAAATATGCTCTTATAATAATTTATAGCTAAACCAAGTTTAAGAGTAAAATTCCAACGTGAATTGCGTCACCGTCAAATGGCCCCTGGATTTCTTCCTCTCTCTAGCCTTGCAAGTGTAAACTTGACTCCTTGATGTCAAGCATTTCGGGTCTACTCTGACAAAAAGAGAAATAATGTTCTTCGGCGTCGAGCTGGTGGCAGACAACAACTTCACCGCCTCGATTTGATCCGCATCAAGGCGTCCAGCAAAAGCATGCCCCATTAAGGATGTTGGGATGTCATGGTGTGCTGATAGCTCCATGACCCCCTCGATGACGGCGAAGGACTAAGATGACGCAATGAAGGTGCGCTCGAATGGCCCGATAACAAGAGCTCGCACAAGGGCAATGGAGCGAGCAACACAATCATTAGTCTCGCGGGCGCACGCAAGTGACGCGGGTTCATCTAGTCCTAAATGGGTCCTTCTCTTGACCTATGAAGGATTAGGTGAGGTCCTGCCTTAGTCGACGCCGGACGAAAAAGTATCAGAATGCCGTTCAGTAAAAGTGCACGGTTTGCTGCACGCCGTGCGGTGTTGCATGCAAACCGTGCACCAGCAAAATTTAGAGTTATCAGTTGAACTGCACGGTTTGCTGCAAACCGTGCGGTGTTGCATGCAAACTATGCACCAGCCAAAACATTGCTTTCAGTTGAACTGCACGGTTTGTAACAAACCGTGCGGTTGTGTTACAAACCGTGAAGTAGTCCTGACGCGGCGCGAAATATTTTTCCGAGATCTTTTCTTTTAGGAAATATTATTTTGACGGTATTTAAACTTAGAAAACCCTAGTTTGTAAACTTGATGTTGATTTGAGTAGTAAAGTTGAGTACGCTCCTTCCTTGAATCTCACATCCAAACCCTTCGATCCCACGGATCAAACTATCCCATAGCTCGTCACTTCGAGCAATCATTCAATCACCGTCTCTTCGGTGTCTAGTGATCATCACTTTGAGCGAGTTTGAAGGCTATCTCTTTAGCCCTAGGAAAGCCATCACTTTGGCTACGGAAGAGGAGAATCGAATTCAAGCTTGAGGAATCAAGATCATGCGTTGCAACGACACTTCAGGGGTTGTTCGCATCAACTGGCATCAGAGCCTATCCAAGCTAAGTTTGTTTCTTCTCTCTATTTGTGATTCCTTGCAATTTTCCGCTTACAAACCCTAGAATTTTTTTTCTCCCCAATCGCTGGAATCACCACCACCACTACAGTCCGCCACCACCACCGTCTGCACCACCAACACCCCCTCACGGCTACCACCCTTCGGTTTTGGTTACTTTTCTAACAACCCTAAACCTATCCTCTAGCAATCTTGTTTCCTTAATTGCATATTTGATTTCCTTGTTTCTTGTTGCTTAAGTTTTGCTTCATCTTTGGATTAATTGCTAGTTTAGTTGTTAGATTTCAGTCCCTAATAGTTGCATCATCTCTTCTTTCTTCTCCTACACTTGCTTGTGTGGTTCTTTCTTGCTTGATTCGCAATTCAATAAAAAAAAATAAAGGGCAGAGAACGCACCATACGGTCATACTCCATCTTCTCTTCTTTCATGTATCTATGCAACTCTCATTGAAAAGGGCAAAATTTTCAACTCTCTTGTGATTAATTCTGAGAAACTTGATTTGATCTGATTGCACTTGGAAATTTGTGTGTTGTTTGGGACTTGATTTGCTAGTTCTTGCTTTGTTGCCTTCCGCTCAAGCCTCTCCCTCCTCACGAGAAACCAAAATTAGTACGCCCAGCGGAAAATTTCTTGGTTCACTTTTGAGACAAGGACTTGGCTTGGACTTGTTCTTTTGCTTGGTGCAACTTACTTATAGTGTTGCATGCTTCGTATAGGTACTATGGATGTCCCTACATCGAGCGACTCTCCTTCTATGGGCCACCGCAGCCCCGGACACATGGACTCCGCCTATGAGCACATTGACCACCTTCAAGCTTTGAATGACGAGAAAGACCGCCTCCTGGCCGAGCAGGCTGCTGAGCTTGCGCATCTTCGTCGGGCCATGAGTAACATGAAGTTTCCCACGGCTGACCCCTTGTTGAACCCTACGGCCTCCACAAGCCAACCACTGGACCGCAAGGGTAAGGGCGTCTTGTCTACTCCACAAGATCGCCTTCGCTATCAAATTGAAGGCTACCCTCCTAAGCGTGGCGATTCTCGCATCCGGTACAATCCCACCTTTGCTCCGAGATTTGAGGATTACACTTCGGATTGCTCCCGTCGTAGTGTCCGTGTCTCCAAGGATCCCCTACCTTATGTCAACAGCAAGGACCGTCGGGAACGAGGTCGACAACATACGCGGTATGACGATTCCGAGTCCGAGCGTGATGATGATGATGACCGTGCCTCAGACCACTCCCGGGACAGATTTGATGACGAGGATGCATATTAGATGAAACGCCATGAGAAGTTGCGTCCACGCGTCGCGGCTACCACTGGCACTCGCCGGAACGGCGCCGCCCGAGCTCCGGGCGCTATGGACCGTGTCGCCCTGACATCAAGGTAAAACTCTCGGACTTTTTTTGGTGAATTTGATCCCATTAAGTTTCTTGATTGGCAGCAGTCCATGGAGTATATTATGAATCATTACCGCTACCCGGAAGACGAACGGGTTGCAACCGCTGCTTTGCACTTCGACGGCGCCGCCAAGGCTTGGTGGCATCATTTCTGCGCTGACCGTGAGCGTCCAGTCACTTCCTGGTGCCATCTTATGCGGATCATGAGGAAGAAGTATGTCCCCGAGGACTTTACTTCCGAAATGCGCCTCAAGATACAACTCGCGGCCCAAGGTAACCGTTCTCCCCTTGATTTTTACGCTGAACTTGAAGAGTTATCCCATAAGGTAGGTATCCACCACACTGACGAGGACTTCCGGAGTATGTTCCTTCATGGCCTACATAAGCCCATTAGAAATCAACTTCGGGTGCTTAACATTCGAGACCTCCAAAAGTGAGCACATACGGCACAAGAGATATGGTCGCAGGCTCAAGCGGCTAAGAGAGCGTCTTGGTCTCGCCCTTACACGAGGTATGTCCCTTCCCCTACTTCCGGTTCGTTTAATTCTAACGTGAGCTCCTCTTCGCAGTCCGCTACCGCGACTACACCGCCGACGCCGGCCACTCGGCCGAGCAACACCCCGGCGCGCGTCAACGAGCCACCACAGCGTCGAGCGCCTCCTACTGATGATAAGGCCAGGGAAAAGGTCTGTTATAAGTGCCAAGGGCGTGGCCACATATAGCGGGACTGTCCCAACAACAAGCGAGTCCTCTTCTCGCACACCTCCGGATACGAGTCCTTTGACGATGACACCGCCGACGCCGGACCAGTTGTTGACACCTATGGCCATGAGGATGAGGAGCTGGATGGCTACATTTGCAGCTCTATGGATGAGCAAGGCAATGTGCCTCTTATCTTGGTTACTCGCCGTGTTCTTACCGCCAAAGAAGGTACCTTACTTGACCAACGTGAAAATTTATTTCATACTAAGTGTGCGGTCTAGGGTGCTTCTTTGAGTGTCATTATAGATGGTGGGAGTTGTTGCAATATCATCAATGAAAAGGTGATCAAGCACTTCAAGTTCGATACAACTCCGCATCCACAACCATATAGCCTACAATGGATCTTCGAGGGTGATGATTCCAATGTTGTGAAGCAACAATGCACCATACATTTTAGCATTGGTCATTACAAGGATTCAGTGCTTTGTGACGTCGTGCCCATGGATGCAACCCATCTTCTCTTAGGGCGACCTTGGCAATTTGACAAGAGAGCTCTTCATGATGGGTTCCTCAACAACTACGTCTTCATGCACAATGGAAGGAAGGTACCATTGCTTCCTATGAGCCCTCAGGAGATTATGCAGGATCACATGGAAAGGAACTGCGTCAAGGCCCTTGAACACGCCAAGGCGAAGGCAGCTGGCCGTGAGACACCCCAGAAATCGCCCCCAAAACAGCCCACTAGGCCGTCCACAAATGGAATTCAAGGCTCGTGTGAGAACCGACTTCTATTGGCTCGGTCTCGGGATGTCTCTCCAATCATTCAGGGACGACTTTCTTGCTTTTTACTTGTTCCTTTCGCGTGTCTTTTAAATGTTAAAGATCTTGTTAACTTACCCCCTGTAGTGACTTCTCTTTTGCAGGAATTTGAGGATGTGATGCCCGAAGAGCTGCCCGAAGGATTGCCACCTAAACGTGGAATTGAGCATCAAATTGACTTTGTGCCAGGCGCTTCTCTACCTAACCGAGCTGCATACCGTGCGAGCCCGGAAGAAACCAAGGAATTGCAGCGCCAAGTACAAGAGTTGATGGATAAGGGCCACATCCGAGAGAGCTTAAGCCCCTACGCCGTACCGGTCATTCTAGTGCCTAAGAAGGACGGTAGTTGGCGCATGTGCGTTGATTGTCGGGCAATCAACCAAATTACGGTGAAGTATCGACACCCTATTCCTAGGCTTGATGATATGCTTGATGAATTGCATGGTGCTACCTTATTTTCCAAAATTGATCTTAAGAGTGGTTATCATCAAATTAGGATGCATGAGGGTGATGAGTGGAAAACTGCATTTAAGACTAAGTATGGCCTTTATGAGTGGTTGGTTATGCCTTTTGGTTTGACCAATGCTCCTAGAACTTTTATGAGATTGATGAATCATGTTTTAAGGGCTTACTTAAGCATATTTGTAGTTGTCTACTTCGATGATATCCTTGTTTACAGTCGATCGTTAGATGAGCATGTTGAGTATCTTAGGAAAGTCTTAGAGTGTCTTAGAAATGAGAAACTTTACGCTAACCTTGGTAAATGTTCTTTTTTCTCGGATTCCACTATTTTTCTTGGTTTTGTTGTCAACAAGGATGGGCTGAAAGTTTACCAGGAGAAGGTCCGCGCCATAGCAGAATGGCCGCATCCCACAACTCCAACCATGGTTTGGTCATTCCTTGGCTTGGCTGCTTCTACCGCAGATTTGTGCGTGATTTCTCCACCATTGCAGCCCCGTTACATGAGCTTACTAAGCAGGCTGCATCCATTGAGTGGACGAACACACACGAGATTGCCTTCACCACCTTGAAGGACCGGTTATGCAACGCTCCTTTGCTGAAATTACCGGACTTCTCCAAGACCTTTGAGGTAGAGTGTGACACCTCTCATCATGGAATTGGAGGGGTCTTGCTGCAGGATAGGCGCCCCATTGCCTACTTTAGTGAGAAGCTCACAGGCGCCCAACTCAACTACCCCACCTATGACAAGGAGCTCTATGCTCTTATTCGGGTGTTGAAGACTTGACAGCACTATCTATGGCCAAAGGAGTTTGTCATTCACTCAGACCATGAGGCGTTGAAGTACTTGAAGAGTCAGTACAACCTCAGCAGACGCCATGCACGATGGGTGGAGTTCATGGAGACCTTTCCCTATGTGGTCAATTACAAGAAAGGTAAGGAGAATGTGCTTGCTGATGCACTTTCTCGCAGGTATGTCTTACTTACCCACCTTGATGCTTCTATCTTAGGTTTCTCCTTGATTAAAGATGTGTATATGCATGATGATGATTTTGCTGCAATTTTTAAAACATGCATGGAAAAAGGAGAGTCTAATGGATTCTTTGTTGATAATGGCTACCTATTTAAGGCCGGGAAACTTTGTATTCCAAAGACTTCTATACGTAGGTTGCTAATTCAGGAAGCTCGTGAGGATAGACGTCATTTTGGTATTCCTAAGACCTTGGCTGCATTAAAGGAACATTTCTATTGGCCTAAAATGTTGCATCATGTTACACGTTTTTGCAAGGCTTGTGTTACTTGTGTGCATGCTAAGTCTAGGTCGAGTCCCCAAGGATTGTATACCCCTTTGCCTATTCCGAATGTTCCATCGGAAGATATTAGTATGGATTTTATCACTGGTTTGCCCATGTCTAAGAATGGGAGGGACTCAATATTTGTGGTAGTTGATAGGTTTTCTAAGATGGCTCACTTCATTGCATGCAAGACTACTAACAATGCTTCTGAGATTGCATCATTATTTTTTGAGCATGTTGTTAGGCTGCATGGTATCCCTAGGAGTATAGTGTCCGATCGTGATGCTAAATTTGTGAGTTATTTCTGGAAATATTTGTGGGCCAAGCTGGGGACTAAGTTGTTGTTCTCTACTAGCTATCACCCCCAGACTGATGGCCAAACGAAGGTTACTAATAGGACTTTGGGTGCTTTATTGCATACTATGTTAAAGTCTAACCTCCGCAAGTGGGAAGGGTGCTTGCCTTTTGTTGAATTTGCATATAACAGGTCCATGCACTCGGCGACGCAGAAGACTCCCTTCCAGGTGGTCTACGGCCTCAATCCGCTCACCCCCTTGGATCTAGTACCACGGCCAATGAAGGAAAAGGAAAGCATTAAGGGAGTGAAGCGTGCAGACCAGGTCAAGGCCCTACATGAGAGGACGAAACAACAGCTAGAGCAGAGGTCCGAGCAAGTAGCCGCACAACGCAACAAAACCCGACGCCCGGTTGTCTATGAGCCAGGCGACTTGGTGTGGCTACACTTGCACAAGGAACACTTTCCATTGAAGCGGCGCCACAAGCTCGACGCGAAAGGGGATGGTCCTTTCCAGGTGCTACAACGCCTTGGGGCCAACGCCTACCGCTTGGCGTTACCCGATGACTATGGTACGCATCCGACTTTCAACGTCACTGACCTTTCTCCTTATACGCCACCTGCTTTTGACGACGAGGACGAAGCGGGGACGCTTCGCAACCAAGAAGGGGAGATTGATAGCTCCATGACCCCCTCGATGACGGCGGAGGACGAAGATGACGCAATGAAGGTGCGCTCGAGTGGCCTGATAACAAGAGCTCGCACAAGGGCAATGGAGCGAGCAACACAATCATTAGTCTTACGGGCGCACACAAGTGACGCGGGTTCATCTAGTCCTAAATGGGTCCTTCTCTTGACCTATGAAGGATTAGGTGAGGTCCCGCCTTAGTCGACGCCAGACGAGAAAGCATCAGAATGCCGTTCAGTAGAAGTGCACGGTTTGCTGCAAACCGTGCGGTGTTGCATGCAAACCGTGCATCAACAAAATTTAGAGTTCTCAGTTGAACTGCACGGTTTTCTGCAAACCGTGCGGTGTTGCATGCAAATCGTGCACCGGCCAAAACATTGCTTTCAGTTGAACTGCACGGTTTGTTACAGACCGTGCAGTAGTCCTGACGCGGCGCATATTATTTTTCCGAGATCTTTTCTTTTAGGAAATATTATTTTGACGGTATTTAAACTTAAAAAAACCCTAGCTTGTAAACTTGATGTTGATTTGAGTAGTAAAGTTGAGTATGCTCCTTCCTTGAATCTCACATCCAAACCCTTCGATCCCACGGATCAAACTATCCCGTAGCTCGTCGCTTCGACCAATCATTCAATCATCGTCTCTTCGGTGTCTAGTGATCATCACTTTGATCGAGTTTGAAGGCTATCTCTTTAGCCCTAGGAAAGCCATCACTTTGGCTACGGAAGAGGAGAATCGAATTCAAGCTTGAGGAATCAAGATCCTGCGTTGCAACGACACTTCAGGGGTTGTTCGCATCATGTGCCATCCACAGATGACCTTTAAGCTCCACTTACTCTCTTTTGATAACAACCCGTGCATCTCAAACGGGCACTCACTCTTCTTTGTCCTCGTTGACCGGTTCGATTTACGGGTTGGCTCGGAACCTTTGACCGCCTTATTCTTCACCGGTCTGTATGATCCAGACTTCTCACACGATAGTATCACCTTTCGATACCATGATTTTTGTATGACAATCAAAATGTTCAGTTCCTTGCCCACTGAATGAACCCATTGAATCATACTCTGTCTATCACCCCATTCCTCATCCGTAGTAAAATGTGAAGAAAAATCGGCACTCACAAAGTTGGTGCCACTAGAATCATCCTATTTATTTCACAAACATTGGTATTCATTATAAATATACATAAATACAAACTAAGATAACTACTCATATTCTACACCAACAAAGTGTTTTATACCTAACCTAAAACCCTAAAAATCATGGTGCAAATATGATACACGTAGAAAATTTAAACATTTGTCCGTTCTCATCATTTACCTAAATTTAAATAAATACTTTCCAATTCTACGCTAATGACATAATTATCACATTTCTACAGTAACATGATGTTCTAATGTAAAAACCTATACTAATATTCTACAATAACATAGTCAATATAATTTATTACTGATATTCTATAGAAATATACATACAATATCTCTGGCATAAAATTATTACTAATAAGAATATGTTAACATATAACTTAGCACTAATAATGTGCACTAACATACATATAATATCTACAAAATATAATGTACAACTACTACACTAACATAATAATATACAAGTGTGGGAACGACATTCTCTCTCTTACTATTGTGCTTTGAAATTGTGTACATGTGAAGAAGGCATATGGAAGAAACAAATATATACAAGTGCGGGAAATTCGATCGTTGGGGAATTCGACCGTTCGAAAAAAGGGGCACTTTTTAAACGCTACGTAGTAGCATTTAAAATTCAAATGGTCACTTTTAAACGCTACAACACGCTACTACGTAGCGTTTAAAAAAAATCGGTTCGATTAAACCGGGTCCATTTGAAATGCTATGTCATAGCGTTTAAAATGGACCCGGTTTAATCGAATCGATTTTTTTTAAAATCTCAATAATTCCTAAAAAATACAAAAAAGTTAAACGCCATATTGTGGCATTTTAAAAAAAATAATTAAATGCTACGAGGCGGCGTTTAACACCTGGTGCGAAAACTAAAAAAAGCCGGTGCAAAACCGAACCCCCTTAATTAATAGAAATGATAATGATTAATCATTATAATGAAGGATCATTATAAATATGTTAAGAAATCATCATACATCGAATTCAAACAACATCGAATTCTAAGAGTAGAACTCATATCGAGAAAAATGAAGCTCGTGCTCAGAAAGGGTGGGAGAAGAATGAATATTATGGTGTCTTGTAAGACTAGTGGAATTGATGTCATGCGTAGGTAGGAAATCAATTGTGTGGTTTGTTTTCCTAAAGCAATGATGTACCCGTATAGAATAAAGAAAAGTTAAGTAGAGTAGTAATGTCAAGAATAATTGGGTGGATTTCCCACGATATCTTCCAGAACCTTTAATCGAGTTTATAATTGTTAAATTATCACCTTCTATGATTAAGCGTTTGATATTCAAATTGATAGCATTCTAAATATTAGACAGGGTTGCGAAAGCTTCCGATTGCATGACACCGATATCAAGAATATTGTCACGGAAAATGGACATGACCCATTTGAGCTACGTAATATGTATCCAATATGAGACGATTGATTATGTCTTTTGGAACCATCAAAGTTTAACTTGGCCCAGCCAGGAGGCGGTATTCTCCAAATACAATTAGCTATGCGAGGTCTCTTACGTTTAAAGGGTGGTGTAGATTTGAACCTTAAGCCTAAGGTGGAAGTATACCACAAGTTGAATTGAAAAAAAAAAGCATGGTCAGAAGGTAAAATATTACGATTGTTGTTGTTTCTACCAAAAATTATTGTGTTCCGATAGTTTCAAATAGCCCACCAGAGGAAGAACATGGGTTCAAGCGATTCATTTGAGGTTAATAGATAACTAATATATGTGAGGAAGTCTGAAGATGACTAGATGGAAAAAGTTCGGTTGGGTTAAGTTTGAAGATTAAAGACCATTTTTTTGGGTATATTGACATTCAAAGAAAACATGGTTGGGGTCCTCATTACATGAATTACATAAACTACTTTGGGAAGGAACTTTAGAAAAGTGTCAATTTAATCTTTTTGTAGTAGGAAGATAGTTAGTGACTGCTTTCCAAAGAAAATGTTGGATCTTTGGGGGAATCTTCAATTTCCAAATTCAAGACAAGAAGTCCATTTGAAGGATGTGGTTCAGTTATAGTTCTAGCTGATTTATTTGTGAAGTTACCATCCATAGAGTATTTCCATATTATACGGTCAAACACAAAAGTTGTTCGTATGTATATTCTTGTGATTTTAGAGATAACAAAAGGAGAAAGAATAACTTGTAATTTTTGGATATCCCATTGATGAGTAGAAGTAATGAAGTGAAACACCTGTAAAGTAATATCAGAAGTAGAATTAAAGTAGGATTGAAGGTCGCAATTTGGAATCCAAGAGTCTGTCAAAAAATGAATGGAATTACCATTGCCAAATTCCCAAGATATTCCCGTTTTGAAAACTTCACAAATACGGAGAAGCCTTGAAAATTGCCAAGATTGTTTGGTCTTCTTTTTGTAATCGGAAATTTTGCATGGTAACCCTGAGTTTTTGACTTTTTCGCGAAATACCCTAAGGTTTTGACAATTTCGCCTAGTAAACCTGAGTTTTTGACAATTTCACCTGGTAACCCTGAGTTTTTGACATTTCCGCGAAATCCCCTTAAGTTTTGACAATTTCGTGTGGTAACCTTGAGTTTTTAATTTTTTCGTCGGATACCCCTCCATCCATTCACTTGAAAAAATGTTAACTTTAATTTTTTAGGGCTTAGGGGTTTGGGATTTAGGGTTTAGGTTTAGGATTTATGTAAAGGGTTTATATTTAGGGCTTAGGGGTTTAGGGTTTATATTTAGGGTTTTGGGGTTTAAGGTTTATATTTATTTTAAGTGTGGAAATGTAAATCATAAACCCTAACCCTAAACACCAAAACCCTAAATCTAAACCCTAACCCCAAACCATAAACTCCTAAGCCCTAAACATAAACTCTAAACCCTACACCTAAACCCTAAATCCCTAAGCCCTTAACCCTAAAAGCTTTTTTAGGGTTTATGGTTTATTTTAAAAAAAATAAAATTGTTTGTATTTAACGATTTAAGTATTTTGCAAAAAATAATTAAAGTTAACATTTTTTAAATGAAATGGATGGAGGGATATTCGGTGAAAAAATAAAAAACTAAATGTTACCACACAAAATTGTCAAAATTTGAGGGGATTTCGCGAAAAAGTAAAAAACTGAGGGTTACCAGGCGAAATTGTCAAAAACTCAGGGTTATCCAGCAAAATTGTCAAAACCTTAGGATATTTCGCAAAAAAATAAAAAATTCATGATTACCAGGCGAAATTTTTGTTTTGTAATAGGATCCTAAGTATTTTTCAATAATAATACGAACCCAAAGACTATCCGTTTCTACAAGGATTTTCCATAGCAGTTTCATTTGTAAGGACTTGTTCATATATTTAGCTTTATGTAGTCCCAAGCCCCCCATGGATTTAGGCCGACAAATGTTATCCCAACTAATCAAGGAGTAAAATTGGGATTATTTTTATTCCAAAAGAACTCCTTATTAATTTTATCAACTTCATTACAAACTGTTGTAGGCAGAAAAAAAAACTTTGCATCACATAATTTACTTTAGATATTAGGTTTGATTGTATAATAATAGAATTATCAACTTGCGAAAGCTAACTTGCTTTCCATTTACTAAGTTGTTTTTTAAGGGAAAAGATGGAGTAATCAAACATATCTTTTTTTACACGGTCTCAGACAATAAGAATGTCAAAATATTTTTCCATAGATCGAATAACTTGAATATTTAAAATAGAAGCTAAAAAACTAGTTTGTTGGTAAAAAATGTTAGAAAATAATTAAAAAGAATTGTTATGAAAATTAATGTTTAATCCCGATGTACAAGTGAAAATTAGATTTTTTTTTATTTTAAAAGAAATCCTCAGTTTTCCTTCTTCTCAAATATTAGTACAACGTCCACACAAAATCATTCTAAAAATTATAGCAGAAAAGTTAGATGAAGATTCTTTTTTTTTTTTGGTTCAAAAGTTAGATGAAGATTCCTACTTCCAAGTCATAATCTCTTCCAATCCATGTGGGAAGAAAATCTTGAGTCAAATAATCTTCATCAGCTCTTGTACAAAAAAAAAAAAATCTTCATCAGCTGCCTTTTTTGCATAAATGCAAAAATTGCATAAATTTGTGGGTTTTTATTTTGAATCATATTGTCGGTGATCTGATAAAGAGGTGGCACTTCCAATTTGAACGGCAAAAGTTTGACTAGGTGACACTCAACATGTTAAATGCGGATGATGGGGGCGGCAACTAGCCGTCACTTTTTAAGAATGGCCAATTTCTGCTAACCCATAATTTGGGCTTCTAAGGAGGGCCATGAATCGGCCCTTCATTGTTTTTTTTTTCGGGCTCCGTCTCTGAAGCAAGCAGTCGGCTTCGGATTATACTTGCTACTTGCTAGTCACATAAGTCACATAGCGTCTATGAAAAATGGTTTATAGATTTTTGTTTATCAAACCGATACTTTTTAAAAAATGATTTGGTTAATCGAACATCGTTGAATTCCTTGGGTTTTGATAATAATATAATCCAGCTAATAGGTTTGTTGAGTGTTTTAGGGATGATAAGTATGTAACACGGAACTAAGACAATGATGCCTTGTGGATTGAGAGAAAACGCGAAGTCTGTCGGACGGAACATTACCACGAGAGGAACAAGGATGCTGATCTATTGACGGATGCATTGATAAAAAAAGTAGCTACTTATTTGGATAAGATCTCATCAAGATTGGATGAGATCACGATCAGAAGACTTGGAAATGATGAAGATCGTGATCCTTAGGGGATTTGAAGAAGAAAGAAAAATTAAAAGATTCTTCCTATCTTTAGATTATATTTTAGGATATTGTTTATTTTATTTAATCTTCGGTTTAGTTAGATTTGGTTAGGAGATCTTTTGCTTGCTGGAAAATAAGAAAATATATCATTTCGTGTCTATGTTTGTTTAAGAAACCGTATTGAAATGGATGGAAATGCCATTTGACGATTAACAAAGTTTAACCAAAGTACCGGCCTAGTTGCGAGAAGAAGCCTTCGAGTCTTTACAATTGAGTTGGTGTGTTGAAGTGGTAGGAGTGTTTCAAAATAAGGTGGGAAATCTAGGATTGAGTCCAAGCTACACTTGTAAGAGAACAAGAAATCAATAAGATAAGTAGACCTCTTCTTAATCCTCTTTAGTGAAAGCTAGAAGGTAATGGTTTTTCTCTAAGTAGATAGTTGGTCATTTGGAGTTTTCCACTCTAATTCTTGTGTTCGAAAGTTTATCTTTCTTGTGTTTTTTCTGTTGCATATTCTGTGGGAACAAAGCCTTTGTTCCCTTAGATGTAACACTAACGTTCCAACAACTGATATCAGAACTTGGTATCTAGATTGTGTCGTTAAGTTGCAAGAAAGATGTCTTCAAGTACGTCAATCAACAACTCGTTCTGGAAGCTTCTTGTTTTGAAGCATGGAGAATATGACTGGTGGATGGAACATCTGGAATTTCATGTTTGTTCCCTTGATGGTAAAATCTGGAAAATCATTAAGAAAGCTCTTGAACTAATTCTCGATGAAAAAGATTATGTGATGATACTTGGTGCACACATGATACTTGGTGATTATGTGATGCCAAATCACCTTGGTCCTATTTCTGGTGTGGTTCGTCCTCTAGTGCAAGCCCAAAACTTTGAGCTGAAACCTTTCCTGATCAACATGGTTCAGCAAAATCAGTTTAGAGGTCTACCATTTGAGAATCCACACCAGCATCTAAATACTTTTCATGAGCTGATGGACACAATGAAGATTCATGACATGTCCTAGGATGCGCTTCTGCTGCGCGCTTTCACATTCTCTTTGCGAGACAGGGCCAAAGCTTGGTTCAAGGCGCTGCCTCAAGGTTCCATAACGACTTGGGATGAGTTAGCCAAGGCCATCCTGATTTCCCACCCAAGAAGACCACAAAGATGAGAAATCAGATTACTGCCTTCTAGATGAAGGATGAAGAGTCTCTGTATGAAGGGTGAGAGAGATTCAAATAACTACTGATGTTGTGCCCCTATCATGGGCACCTTAAATGGAGTCTGTTGCATATCTTCTACAATGTTGTTGATAGTTCTACCCAACTAATCATTAATGCTTCAGCTGGAGGTAGAATTATGAGCATGAAGGTTGATGATACTTGGAACTTGATTGAGAGTACCGCTCAACACTATCATTATTACAATGATAATTGCTCTGCTTCAAGTTCTAAAAGGTCTACAGGGATGTATGAGGCCAATGCTGAGACATACCACCAAGCTTAGATAGATGCTATGTCTCAAGAAATCAAGAGTTTGAGTTTGTTGGTGTAGATTTCTCAGGGAAATGTGCAAGATAATCCATACATGTTGTTTCTGGTGTAGCCTCTCAGTTTTGTGGAGAAGGTGATCACACTATATCTTTCTGTCATCTTTTTACTTCCTATAATGAGTCTTAAGAAGAAGTGAACTACACGAATAACTTCAACAGGGGTCCCAGGAATGATCCATACTCTTAACACTTATAATCCTGGTTGGAGAAATCATCCAAACTTCTCCTACAAGAATGACGAGGCTCAGCAAAGACCACCTCTCGGGCTTCAACCAAGAGTCTCTCAACCGCAGAATCAAGCTCCTGCTGAGTCATCTGAGAATTCTGCACTAGAGTCCATGTTGAGAGAAATAGCTATAACTCAGGGGAACATGGTTACTTATATGGTTTCCTTGTCTAAGAAGGTTGACAATTTTGAGAGCTTGTCTAAAAGGATGGACAATTTTGAAAGTCAGTTGGCTCAAGTTGCTATGAGTGTTCCTAGGCCGACTGGTCAATTTCTTGGTCAACCTGAAGTCAACCCCAAGGAGCATTGTCGGGCTGTCACTTTGAGAGATGAAAAATAGTTGGAGGAGCACCGTCCAAGAGAAAAAGAAGCAACTAAGGAGCCTATAGATAATCCACAAGAAGAGGAACCCAAGTATGTTGCTCCCCCACCTTATAATTCACCTTTTCCATTTCCTTAAAGAAGGATTCAGATACAGCAGGAGCAACAATTTCTATAGTTTAAGGAGATGATAAAGAAGTTGTATATTGACATACCTTTCATAGAAGTCCTCACTCAAATGCCCGTGTATGCTAAGTTTTTGAAAGAGATTCTGATCAAGAAAAGAAGGCTGGAGGACTATGAGACAATGGCCCTAACAATGGATTATGCTGAGAACATGCCAAAGAAATTACAAGATCCACGTGAATTCTTTATCCCTGCATATTTTGGCAATCTCACCTATAATTGTCTTTGTGATCTTGGGTCTAGTGTCAATGTTATGCCTTTGTCAATTTGAAAAGAATTGAAATTGGGTAATCCTATTCCATCCAAGATGCATCTCCTTATGGTTGTTACTCATCCTGTGGGCATAATAGAAAATGTTCCTATGAAAGTGGGAAAGTTTTTCATACCAGGTGATTTTGTGATACTTGACATTGAGGTTAGTAATAAGACTCCCATCATCCTTGGGAGACCATTTTTGCCACCATTGAGGCTAATATTGATGTAAGAATGGGAAGCTTTCATTCATAATAGGTGAAGAGAAGATTGAGTATAAATATTTCAAGGATCACTTCCTTGAGATATACAAACAAACTTCACCAAATCCTATTACATGTACCTGTTGTAAGATTGAGGTTGATCTTAAACATGATGACATCATATCCGACATTGCTCAATTGCTTGATATATCCCTGGAAGACCCAGACTCAAACAATGGTGAAACCATTAAGGTGATGAAAATGGGAACTCCAAAGAAGGAAAAAGACTAGAACAAAGGTTGAGTTCAATAGTGAAAATATTGTGCTGTTATCCCATGAGAAATCTAGCATGTTTCCAGGTCCTAAGGGGACAAGATGGTCAAGACCATATCGGGTGACTTGAGTGCTGAGAGGTGTGACAGTTGAGTTATGGCATAAGAACTCTGGAAAGTTCAAGGTGTAACGTAGCCTGTTGTCACACCTGATCCGATCAAGCAGGGCACCACCGACCCTCTTGATACGAGTACTTAAAGATGATGGAAGGTCAGGCTAACAACCTAAAATTAGCGCTGTTTGGGAGGAAACCACCGCCCCCAACCTAGTCGAATCCAAACCAGCCAGCTCGAACTGCCCACTAAAGCAACACAGAACCCCGACTCGTGAACCAACCCGCCTCGCGACCTGTCCGCGCCCCACCTTGTGTCGCCTTGCCCCACACACCAGCCTCCGTGACCCAAGATCTGTTGAGACCACCAATGTCGGCCGACCACAGCGTGCTACGCACCGTTTCGCTGAACCAAGTCTTCACCCATTGCTGCGCGCCGCCATCTACAAGCCCAAAACCACCACCCGCGACTTGCTCTGGCCGCCGTTGTTCTCCGCTTAGTTTCTAGTTCCGACGTCGACTTCGAGCATTTGTTCGATTCATGTCCGACAAAGAAAATGTGCGTTCTTCGCCTTGTAAGATGGAGCATAATTCATGTTTGATAGGACAACTGGTTACTTGTTGAATGAGATTCTTAAATTTGGTTTTGCTAATTATCCTCTCATCATTATGTGCCTTGCTATGGTTAAATTTTGAATTTCTCTTCCTCTTTCTTCTTTTTTCTACATTGGGGACAATGTAAAATTTAAGCTTGGGGGAGGGATAACACCATTTGTAGCTCCGTTTGCATTTTAGTGATTTTTTGTGTGTTTAATTTGTTTTCATAACATTTCATGCATCATGCATTGCATTTAGGTGTTTGATATGATTCCCATGCTTTGTTTTGTTTGTTTATCTTGCAAATTCCCCTTGAAATACTTTGGCTATTGATATTCTAATTGATTTTAAGCATGTTGACGAGAACTTTTATATTTGATAATGTTTGAGTTGAAGTATATACATAGTCATTTGTTGAGACTAGTTATGACTGAAATTCTAAACATATAACCTGTGAGCTTTTGAGCCTTAGGACCGTATATAATTGAGTCCTCTTATTTCTTTTCGTGTGTGTGATCCTCGCTTTGATTGCTTTATCTCTAGAGCTTGCGTTTAGAACTTATTTTGAGGCCACGATTATGACTCTTGTGCCTGATATAAAAATGATTGAGGCATTATTTCTATTAGCCTATTATTTGCCCTTTACCACCGTTCCATGTTATTCCTCTGCTTGATGCTAGTCTGAGCCTAATTAGCCTATTTTTTTGGAAACTCCACAAAAACATCCCGAGCCTAATGATTAGCCTTTTATCCATCCGAGAATTAGGATGATTTATTTGTTTGTTTTTATGGTTGCAAGCCAAGCTTTGGGGAGTGTACAT
The DNA here is from genome assembly GCA_027886185.1 of Rheum nobile. Lineage (NCBI taxonomy): Eukaryota > Viridiplantae > Streptophyta > Magnoliopsida > Caryophyllales > Polygonaceae > Rheum > Rheum nobile. Next base: position 6,087,594 of record WOAB01000163.1, read on the forward strand.
GAATGGTGTGTTTTGTTGGAATTGTTTAGGCTTTTGAAAAAAAAAGAATCAAAAAAAGGAAAAAAAGAAAAAGAAAAGAGAATTAAGGGCATTTTGTTGAAAATAATGGTATGTGAAATCCTCTAAGGTTGGTGTTGTCTTGCTTAGTTCATCTTTCCCGGATTTAGCACCACATGGCCAAATTGTATCAATACCTTTCTTTTTACCTTGGCCTCATTACAACATAATAAAAGTCATCTTGATTTATGTCATGTACAAGGTCCCTAGTGGTGAAGATTTAGGATGTTGATGCAAGCTTATGGTAGATGAGTTTTCAAAGTAGAGATTTAGGACCCTAAGCACTTATCCCTAAATACATGAGTGAGAGTGATTCTTATTATTTATCCTAAGTGAGATCTAGTGTGGAGGAACTAACTTGTCTCTTTAATGATTATTGCCTGCTTTGATGATTACATTGTTAAATATTTAAGTTTTCATGGACTTGCTTGAGTATTGATTGGATAGAGACAACCTTTCTATTTCTTATGGAATTTTGAACAATGTTATTGTTTGAGGACAAGCAAGGTTTAAACTTGAGGAAATTTGATAACACCTAATTTATACATGTTTTAGGAGTCTAGTTGCATATTAGATTAGATCATTTTCATGCATATTTTATAGTTACTTTACATTATTTTACATTCAAACCCTACACTCGTGCTTTTATATATTTCAGGTATTTTTGGGCTATACTTGAAGACAAATATTGGGCCACAAAACATGCCCAATCATTGGCCTGACCCAAATCTTGGGAGTGGAAACGAGCAAAGTGGCAGTGAAGATTGAAATTGTGAGCTGCTTATACTAATGGGCTATGTTGACAATGTGGGCCCATTGATGAATTGCAATTTGAAACATTAGAGTACCCCTTGTGGGGCTTAAAGAGGGGCTTAAATGGAGGCTTTTTGAGTTTAAGCCTCTATTTAAGCCCTAACTCAAAATAACATTTTAATAGAGGGACTTTTGGTCCAAATTTACATTTATATTAAATTATAATTATATCATTATATTAAATTATCAAAATATCCTTTGTATTAAATTACTAATATATCCTTTATATTAAATTATAAAAATATTGATTTTATTAAAATTTATTAAATAAAATTTAATTCAAGTGTTTAATTATAGTATTAATTGAAAATTAATAAAACCAATATTAAGGCTTGAAGGAAATTAACGACAAACATATATATTACAAACAACAACGATGAATACATAAATTGAAGAAAAAACATTACAATGAAACAACATAAACTGAATGTATGAGTTTTGCAATGACCACTACATCTTATTTATAGGCAAATAAAAAATCATTTATAATTTTTCTATTTTGTGAAAATATTAATTATATAATAAATAATTTTAGTTATAACTACCCTAAATTCATACATAAAATATATAACTACCCTAAATACATACATAAAATATATAACTACCCTAAATTCATACATAAAATATATAACTACCCTAAATTCAAACATAAAATATATAACTACCGTAAATACATACATACAATATATAACTACCCTAAATTCATACATAAAATATATAACTACCCTAAATTCATACATAAAATTTATAAAAATTTTCCACAATGTCATTTTAATGTAAAGAAATGAAATTAGTATATATTTATATTTTAAACCACCATAGATAATATTAAAATGATTTATTTCAATTAGTGATATACAATATACAATAAACTGTTTTTTAAAATATACCAAATATATTCAAAATGGGTGTCCATGGATAGAGAAAAATGAAACTAGAATTATGGTATTTTTTATTTTTTATTTTGATGTTTAATTTTTAAAATAAAGCATTTTTAAAAAAAAAATAATGGACGGCCATGATTTAGCGCCACGCGTCGCTCATCGAACGAGCGACGTGGCTCCAGTATCGGAGCGACGCGTGACACTCGCTTTAGTAAGCAGCCGTTTGGCTGCTTACTAAATCCGCGGCGTTTTGGTCCTTTTTGGACCAAAACGCTGTGTTTTAATCGCGTCTGGGCAAATGTTTTTAACCCCAACCAAACAGGCCTTAAACTAACTTTAGTTTAAGCCCGTTCGGTTGGGACTTAAAAATTGCACTTTATTTAAGCCCCAAGGGAAGGCTTTTGAGACTTATAGAATATTTTAATAAAAAATATTCCAAAAGCCCATGAATAAGCCTCCCATAAGGGATGCTCTTATGGCCGTGTTTACGGAGGAGAGACAAGATTATATGAGGAATATATTAGATTAGGTTTAGTTGGAGCATTAGTTAGTTTTTGTTTTCTTTAGTTTTGCTTTTAGCTTTGGCAGCCGCATACATTAATTTTAAATAAGAATTTGACTTTTGACATATTTGGAAGACTTGGTATTATTGTTTTAGTCTTTGTCAACTTGATTTATTTTCGACATTGAGACTAAGTTTCTTATCTCTCCTTTTTATTGAATAATTTATATATGTTGATGGCTAGTTTAAATATGTTGATTATGTCTTCAATTATGTTTGACTAAATTCCTTTTTTTTTTTATCGAAAAAAGCGGTTAGCACCGCATTCATTCAAGCAAGGATTAAAACGGGGAAATACAAACAGTCCCGCCCAAGTCCTCTAATAGTAAGATCCTACAGACAAGGGGGATTAGGCAGAAAATGAAAGCCAAGAGGCCAAGAAAGCGCAAAATTGGTGACTAGGCTAAAGTCGTTATGCCTATCAAAGAATCCCTAAAAACCTAACTAAGTATAGCAGGCAAGTAAGGGTCGAACCCAAGGGAATCAAATGATCTATCTCTATGTAAGAAAGTAAGTTACCAACTAGGAACTAGGGGGGATTGTTGTTTGGTTTTCTATAACTAATGGATTAAAGCAGGAAATGGTTAAGATTGTTGTAAATATGATTGTGAAGGTGCTTCACCTAACAGATATCCACACTTCAGTATGATAGGTTAATCATTGATTATCTCAAGTTCATTCAATCCTATGACTGTTCCTATTCCGATCTTATGTATATTAACAGGTCAACCAACCCTGAAAATACTAACTATTAAACAATCAAGAAACCATCAAGATTCAATTTAACAATAGCAGTAAGCATAGAAATTAAGCAGGATACATGCAACACTTAACAACCAGTCAGTATTCAACATGCAATCAATTCTCTTCACAATAAACATTCACAACCAGTTCTTGTAAATTATGGTTGCTACTCTAGATAAGGAATTTCAACCAGAAATAACCAAATCCTAGCAATAGAAAATTACTAACATCAACTAGTTGTGCATGCTAGCGAAATCAGCAAGATTCAATAAAGATAAGTTCAAAGAGAATTAATACAACCCAAGGGAAATAGAACAAGATTTATAATCTCACAACCAAATCAACTGAAGGCTTCAATCGTCAGGCAAAACAAAGGTGTTTAGTTCCTTCTCATGGTTTGTAAGCAAAAACTAAGAGAAAGAGGCAGCATACGACTCCAAACTGAATCCTTATCTCAAACTAGGGTTTTATAAACTTAAATACCTCCTAATAATAATAATATAATAAGAATAAGTCTAAAAACGAAATACTGAAAGTACAAAATGGAACAACTCTGCTGATTCCCAGCCCATGATCCGCGGCCGCGGCCAGAACTTCCGCGGTCGCGGATGTGATTTCCGCGGGCGCGGATGTGATTTCCGCGGGCGCGGATGTGATTTCCGCGGGCGCGGATTAGCTCCTGTTTCCGATCTTCAGCGTCGCTTCTGCATCCGAGGCTCCAACTCCAAGTCTTCTGTAATTCTCTATATTTCTTCACTTCAACTCTTCTCTTTCGAATCACAGAATTGCCTCTAGAATGCCTCCAATCTTCTCCTAAACTATGCTAATAATTCCTAGTTACGCTATACAAAGTACAGCGTATCAAATTTCCCCATGCTTAGACCTTGCTCGTCCTCGAGTAAGTTAATGGAAACTTACTCCTCCAATGAAATACCCAAGGTCTCAGGAAGCACAACAAAACAATCTCCACTAAGAACTGTACCTACTCATGAATCTCCAGGGCACCAACACAACAACACAACACACCAGCTTCAAAGAAAGTAGAGTACTTCCCCCAAGCTTAACCCGAACACCATAGAGTGAATGTGACCATCTAATCCTAGCTCCAGTCTATCTTCTTATAACTCCTAAAGTGACCTACCCGAATCCTCCTTATGACTCCACCACTTATGTCTCCACGCCAGAATGAATGAATCCTAATAATCACTCCTCTTCTTTTCACTCATTTTGCCTAGGCGCCCTTTCGGGTTTTCACCTAGCCACTCATTTCATTTTTCATAGATGGGCTCACAAAACTCACATCAATCTTGACCTATTTTTACCCCAGCCTAATGCTGGTCCGGGCCGCCTGCTTATTGCCTAAGCCGCCTTTTCAGGTTTTTGACTTAGCCCAAGATTTTCTTTTCTTTTTTTCTTTATACAAAAATGAACTGCAATACGAAAATATTTACAAACAGATAGCTAGTAAGTATAAACTCCTCCCTCATACTTAAAGATCACATTGTCCTCAATGTAAGAAGGACATAATAATAGAGGGGAAGGAAGGAATATACTCACTGTGGTGGTGGAAAGAGAAAGGGACCATGGCCCTGGTAGTACTCCTCCTGCTGGCGCTGCATCTTAGCCAGTTGGCCCATCATGTTGGTCAAGTGACCGTCAAAATGGTCCTGTATATCCATATTGTATCGCTAATCACGAGCAAGATCCCTGAGTGTGGTGTCTATCGCCGCCCGACGAAACGCAAAATCCCTGTTCTGCGCAAATAGCTCATCCTGTCTCACAGAGAGTCGAGACATATGAGCTAGCATCTGGTCCTGCCAAAAACCACCCTCTCCAGACGGACCTGCATGACCACTAGAAGTGCCTGCCCCGTACTGTCTATCAGCAGCATATGCCTAATCAGTGAAATCAGTATCAACCGACATATCTGCAAAGTCCTCTTGCTGCTCCTCCTCATCATCATCAACTGAATCATGTCATTCCAAATAGAAATCTCAAGCTAATCTTCTCCTCCTCAGCAGCATGATGCGCGAGATCCTATCCTCATCGGTAGTAACACGTGGGCAGCAGGGCCGCGATCGCGGTTGGCAGACCTCGGTCGCGGCGTCTTCAGTTTTTGGTTTTTTTTTTGGTTTTTTTTCCAGATGAGGAGACTTATAGTGATAAAACCGCAGTCGCGGTTTTTGGGCCGCGATCGCGGTTTGCCCTCTGGTTTGCTTCTAAATCTGTCTTCGATTCTCCTACCTGCATTTTAGTCTAAAAACGAAACAACAATAATAAAAAATTGAAAATAAAAGACATGAAAAAAATTACATACCTCGGGTTGCCTCCCGTGCAGCGCCTTGGTTAACGTCGTGGCTCGACTCAATGCTTTCAGATCAATTTAAGTTAGCACATCAACAGAACACAAAGAATCATTATCAGGAGGGTGTTTCTTAGCGTCATCAATGTTATACTCTACCCTTACCCCATCAAATTCCATAGTGAGTGAACCACTACTCACATCAATCCTTGTGTTAGCCATTTTCAGAAACGGTCTACCTAACATCACAGGGGCTGAATGCTTGTCATGTCTCATATCCATCACAAAGAAGTCAGCAGGAAAAATCAAATTATCAACCTTTACCAGAACATCCTTTACTACTCCTTTTGGATAAACATTAGACAAATCTGCCAATTGAATCACTGTTCCAGTTTCATGCAATGGTCCAAGCCCCAAAGATTCATATAGCGAGTAAGGCAACACATTAATAGATGCACCTAAATCTAACATGGCTTTATCAAACTTGGTGTCACCTATCGTACAAGGAATGCTAAACATGCCAGGGTCGCTACAATTCTTAGGCATTCGCTTTTGAAGCATAGCGGACACATTTTCACTTACTTGAACCTTTTGCTTTACCTTTAACTTCTAGTTCCTCTTGATCGTACATAATTCCTTAAGAAATTTAGCATAACGATGAACACTTTTAATCAATTTTATCAAAGGGATGTTTACCTCACAGTTACTAAAGGTTTTGAAGATCTCCTTGTCGTTCTCCGGCCTTCTAGTGTCCTTCAGTGCCTCAGGGAATTACGCAAGTGGCTTTTGAGAGCCGAGGGGAGGAAAATTCGGACGCACATAGTCGTCCTGAACGTCAGTAGGAAATCCGCGGTCGTCGTTTGGGACCCGCGGCCGCGGATCGGCTTCTGGAAAATCTGGCATTTCAAGGACCAATCCACGATCGCGGATTTTGACGCTGTTCATCCTCCAAAATTTCTTCTTTCTGTAGTGTCTCCTCTGTAAGCAAACCACGGTCGCGGTTTTGGACCCGTGGTCGCGGTTTCTTGTCTGCAGCCTCCATCACTTCATATGATTCGTCCCTTTCAACTAAGGGACCTCTGTTATCCACGTGCTTCCCACTCCTTAGCATAATGGCACTCACATTCTCTCTCGGATTCAACTCCGTTTGTGACGGGAGTTTACGTGCATCCCTAGCCTCCAGTTTGCTCACTGCCAGAGAGATCTGTCCAACCTGATTTTCCAAGTTTTGAATGCTAGACTTGGTCTCATGCTGAAATTGCACCAAAGTGCTCTGCATTGTAGTCACAGTCTGAGTCATGGTGGTCATGCTCTGGGCAAGAGATTTAATCATGTCGTCAGCAGACATTGAGGAACTCAGACTCTGCCCCTAAGGTCTAGGATCATATGGTGATCGGAATTGTTGTTATGGACCTCCAGGCTGCTGAAATTGCTGCTGCCGCTGATTGAACTACTGGTTCTGTTGGTTCCCATATCTCAAATTGGGGTGATCTCTCCACCCAGGATTGTAAGTGTTGGAGTATGGGTCATATCTTGGTCTAGGAGGTCCGAAATCTCCCATAGCATTCACTTCAGCGGTGGGCTCTTGCAGTGTTGGACACGTATCAGTAGGGTGCATCCTATCATAGCAGATGCCATAGGCCTCAACTTGTTGCTGGTTTCCTTTCACCATGAAACGCCTCATCATCTCCTTCAACTCATCCACGTCAGATTGCAGTGAAGATGATGGATGAGAATATGCGGCCTTTATTGCTTGAAAGCTCGCTCTCTTGCTAAACTGCCTTGAGCCTTCAGATAGCTCAGAAAACATCTCAAATGCTGCACTTGCAGTTTTATTCAGAATGTTACCACCACAAGCTGCGTTCACCATTCTACGCTCATCATCAAGAAGCCCGCCATACAGATATAGAACGAGATCTTGGTTAGAATAACCATGGTATGGACAACTTGAAATCAACCTCTTGAATCTCTCAAAGTACTCATACTAAGTCTCAGTAGCGTGTTGTTCAATGTTGCTGATGTTTTTCTTCAGGCTATTGAGCTTTGTAGCAGGAAAGTACTTTTCTAGAAAGGCTTTCTTCATCTTAGCCCATGTATCAATGCTTCCTGCAGCCAGATAGTAGAACCAATCATTGGCCGAATCCTTCAGAGAGAAGGGAAAGGCCCTCAGCTTGATTTGGTCCTCAGTGATGCTCCTTGGTTTCATGCCGGTGCATACAGCGTGAAACTCAGATAAGTGCTTGTTGGGATCTTCGCCATTCATCTCATGGAAGTGGGGTAACAAGTGAATCAATCCAAGATTCAACTCAAAGTTGACACCATCAGCCAACTCAGGAAATTACACAGCAAGTGACTGCTGCTCTAGATTTAGTGCAGTCAACTGCCTCAAAGTCTGTTCTTCGTCAGCCATCTCGAGTTGCTCACGAACTTCTATGCGGTTCCTGGAGAGTGTTTGCTCAATTTCTGGATCAAGGTCTAAAATTGGAGAATTAGTAGCACGGGTGTGGACCATAAGACAGGTCCACACAACAGTTGGTAAACAAACAAACAAACAAACAGAAAATTGAGTTCCCCGACAACAGCGTCAAATTTGACTAGGCTAAAGTCGTTATGCCTATCAAAGAATCCCTAAAAACCTAACTAAGTATAGCAGGCAAGTAAGGGTCGAACCCAAGGGAATCAAATGATCTATCTCTATGTAAGAAAGTAAGTTACCAACTAGGAACTAGGGGGGATTGTTGTTTGGTTTTCTATAACTAATGGATTAAAGCAGGAAATGGTTAAGATTGTTGTAAATATGATTGTGAAGGTGTTTCACCTAACAGATATCCACACTTCAGTATGATAGGTTAATCATTGATTATCTCAAGTTCATTCAATCCTATGGCTGTTCCTATTCCGATCTTATGTATATTAACAGGTCAACCAGCCCTGAAAATACTAACTATTAAACAATCAAGAAACCATCAAGATTCAATTTAACAGTAGCAGTAAGCATAGAAATTAAGCAGGATACATGCAACACTTAACAACCAGTCAGTATTCAACATGCAATCAATTCTCTTCACAATAAACATTCACAACCAGTTCTTGTAAATTGTGGTTGCTACTCTAGATAAGGAATTTCAACTAGAAATAACCAAATCCTAGCAATAGAAAATTACTAACATCAACTAGTTACGCAGACTAGCGAAATCAGCAAGATTCAATAAAGATAAGTTCAAAGAGAATTAATACAACCCAAAGGAAATAGAACAAGAGTTATAATCTCACAACCAAATCAACTGAAGGCTTCAATCGTCAGGCGAAACAAATGTGTTTAGTTCCTTCTCATGGTTTGTAAGCAAAAACTAAGAGAAAGAGGCAGCGTAAAACTCCAAACTGAATCCTTATCTCAAACTAGGGTTTTCTAAACCTAAATACCTCCTAATAATAATAATATAATAAGAATAAGTCTAAAAACGAAATACTGAAAGTACAAAATGGAACAACTCTGCTGATTCCCGGCCCATGATCCGCGGCCGTGGCCAGAACTTCCGCGATCGCGGATTGGCCTCTATAACAGCTCTCGTCTAGTGAATTCCGCGGGCGCAGATGTGATTTTCGCGGGCGTGGATTAGCTCTTGTTTCCGATCTTCAGCGTCTCTTCTGCATCCAAGGCTCTAACTCCAAGTCTTCTGTAATTCTCTATATTTCTTCACGTCAACTCTTCTCTTCCGAATCACAGAATTGCCTCTAAATTGCCTCCAATCCTCTCTTAAACTATGCTAATAATTCCTAGTTACGCTATACAAAGTACAACATATCAATTGGTAATCGAGTCAGCGACCTGATTGCCCTCACGGTAGGTGTGAGACAGAAGAACGAGCCAATCTCGTTTTATCAAGCCTTGGCATTTGACCACCAGGTTGCGGAGGGGGTGAGTAGGTTCAATGCTCTTCTCGAGGAAACGCACCGTAAGCTCCGAATCAGATTCCACGTGTACCATACGATGACCATTGTCCCAGGCCAGCTGCAAACCATAAAAGACGGCCCAAAGCTCCGTCGTTGTAGTAGACCCATGTCCCAGATTGGAAATGAACCCAAACATCCACTCTCCTTTGTCGTCTCAGATCAGCCCACGCGTCGCCGGGCCCGGGTTGCCCTTGGATGCCCCATCACAGTTAACCTTGATTCACCCATTGCAGGGCATGTTCCAACCTCAAGTCCTCCCATTCCTCGCATGAGGATTCTGGTGGAGATGCAAATTGGCAAAAGCTCTCAAGCATTCACTAGTTCGTTCCCTGATGAAGTTAACTTTATCTGGCGGCCCATCGTCGTTGTTAATGCCTCCTTGGTTCCTCCAGTGCCACAACCACCATATAATAATATAAAAAGTAGAGATCCAATGTTCAACTCCCTCGATAGAGCCCACACCTTCCAAATTGTGTTGAAACCAGACCTCAAAATTTGCAGCAAAGAATTGCCCATGCCATTGTCGGGGAACGATTTCTCTCCAAATCCTGTCAGCCTATCTGCAGTCACAAAGCAAGTGGAAGAGAGATTCCATCGCCGGGGGGCAAGAGGAACACGATGCATCATCAACGAAGTGACGGCGAAAACGTTCAATATTCATTAGCATCTTCTTCTTCCAAACAAGCCAAAGGAAGATTCGAATACGTTCAGGGATCTTGATGGACCAGATGCTCTCGGACACCTTTTTTCCACATCGGGAATCTCTGCACACTTATGAATTCTGGTGTACGCTGATCTAGTAGAGAAATTACCCGACGACGTATCTTTCCAGGCAATGACATCCCCGTCTTCCCAAGTTTCTGATAAACACATTCCCGCCAGCATTAGTAAGACAGAGGACGGAAGAAGTCCTTGAAGACGAGTCCACTGCCATCCCGAAGAGTCATCACAGAAATCCCTCACTTTGGCGTTGAGATCAACAATGGAGGTCAGGGAGAGACAAACCGAAGTGAGTGGGGCATCTAAGATCCAAGGATTCTTCCAGAACAGAGCTGACCTCCCATCAGCCAAATTCCATCGAAGGCCTTTGTTCGCGACTTTGTTGAAACCCTCGACAATACTTCTCCATACAGCCGAGGATCCTTGCTTGATCGTAATGGACACCGGCCAACAGGACCCAAAAACCCTATACCGGGAGCGGAGCAACCGCGCCCACAGTTGGTTCGGGTTAGAGAACATGCGCCAGCTGAGTTTGTTAATCATGGCGAGATTGGCATCTTCTACCTTGCGGAGTGTCCATCCTCCATGTTGCTTAGGGTTGCAGATAGTATCCCAAGAGGCCAGGTGGATTTTCCTCCCATTCTCTCCATTACCCCAAAGGAAATCTCTACAAATCCGGTCAATATTAGAGCACACCGACGATGGGAGAAAGACTGACTACATAGTGTACAAGGGGATCGTGGACAGGACAAACTTGACAAGAGTTAAGCGGCCCGCTCTGCTAAGAGTTTTGGCCTTCCATCCCCCAAGCTTGGATTGAATTTTCTCCATAATAGGATTAAATACTTCCTTAGAAACATGCTTATGGAAGATTGGGATGCCGAGATAGGATCCAAGACTACGAGCAATTGGAATACCGCTCAGCCTGTCAAGGCTGTCTTCGAGGGGCCCATGCACATTCATATAAACGACAATTTTCAACTTCTCTAGACTCATCTTCTGTCCCAAAGCATTGCAAAATGAGTTCAGATACTCTCTAATGACTTCACATTGCTCAGTCGAGGCCTATGCAAACAGCAAGATGTCATCGGCGAAGAATAAATGCGACAATTTTGGCCCTCCCCTATTCAGTTGAATTGGTTTCCATCTGCCTTCCTCAACTGCTTTCTCAATAACATGCCCTAGTCTATCAAGGCATAGGACAAAGAGATAGGGAGAGATGGGATCCCCTTGTTTGATTCCACGGGTTATAGGGAAGCTAGCAGTTGCCTCCCCATTCTAGGATAGGTGTATCGTTCTCGATGACACACATTGGTGGATCCAATTGACCCAACAAGGGGGAGCATCAAATCTTCAAGTGTGTCCACAATGAACTCCTAACGGAGTCTTTCGCAGGCCTTTCCGAGGTCAAGTTTTAAGATCATCCAACCTTTCCTCCCCTTCTTTTTTTCATGGAATGCACCACTTCCTGCAGGATAGTCACCTTGTCCGAAATTAATCGGCCTGGAAGAAGCTGCTATACATAGGGCTAACCAACCCATTCATAAGGGGTTTGATACGGTTCACAAGCACCTTCGTGATCACCTTGTAGCAAACATTACATTAACTTATCGCCCGAAATTGGCTGATAATTTGAGGCTTAGCAACTTTAGCAATAATGACCAACAACGTATCATTAGTAGACGGAAGAAGAGTGTCATCAATGAAGATAGACAGAACAACAACTGTGAGGGAGGGACCCACCGTGTCCCAAAACTTCTGATAAAACAAGGGTTGAAACCCAACCAATCCAGAAGATTTAAACGCCCCCATGTCACTTACAGCATTGAAGACATCTATAGAAGAAAAGGCTCTGGATAGAGCCATCAAATCCGAGCCATTGAGGATGGGGAAGCCACCCTTGTAAAGTGGTTCCAGAACATCCAGGATCGCATAGGCATATAGTGACTGGAAGAATATCAGAGCATGGCCCTCCAACCTTCTTTGGTCTCGGAACCACGTCCCATCCTCCAGTTTAAGGGCCAAATTTTTTGTTTCTCAACCTACGAATGATAGTCGAGGTATGGAAGTAGAAGTGTTGCGATCACCACAAGTGACCCACTTCTCCCTAGATTTTTGGAACCATAGTAATTCTTCCTGCTCCATGGCCCCGTTCACTTCATCTTGAAGCTCGGAAATACGCTGATTCAACAATTCACTCGGCGTTGAGGCTATCAGTTGTCCCGTCTCCTCCAGTCTAGAGACAATATTATTTTTTTCGCATGTTAATGTCACCAAATACATTTCTATTCCATTGCACAAGGTGACCCTTTAGCTTGGCTAAATTCCTAGTTCTAAGGTTGGGGTGACCCGACGATTTGTATGTAATTAGAATTATTTCTTTGCCTGAATTGAAATAGTTTTTTATTCATTCCTAGCGTGCTTAATGCCCATAGTAGCTTATGCAATTGGATCCTGTTAGTGTTTGAGACCGAGAGGTGATAACGTTAAAAGGTAATCAGATAGGGTATGAGACCGAGAGGTAATAACTTATATTGGATTCCTAGGATTTTAACCTGAGATTTTATTATTACGAGAGCATCTTAATTTCTCAAGTGGATTAATAACTATCATAGAAACCCTAGAGTGGATCTTAGTTCAGTTTGACCTTAGATTCTAAATGCCCAAAGGGTGTAGATTTTGATTAGCAAGTCGTGAGAGTGGATGTTAATTAGATCTAGGCACATTTACTATCATCCGAGAGGATTTAGTAATTACCTTAGATAGTTACCTTCAAATAATTTGGACTAGATTTAGGTGAAGTGTAATTTTATTTACTGAGATATTGTTGCGGTGATCCTTAACCTTAGACACATTTATCCCAGAGATTTCTATCGGTTTTCTATTATTAATAGTTAGCTTAGTTCTAGTTGTCGCAAATTTCATATCTTTTCAGCCTAGTTCACTGGTAGCGTTTCAATTGATATTACATTGGTCTCTATGGGATCGACACTTGATTGCTACAACTGATCTCGTACACTTACGGGTAGGTTTTAGCGACATCAAATGCCAACTATTTTATAATTCTCATTAGTCATTATAGTAATGCAAAAGAACCAATTTTTTTTTTTTAATGAGAAAAGAATTCGACGTACCCGACATAACAACGTCGGATAGATCGAGAGGCCGATAAATCGGCGCCGGTCAAAACCGGACAGAAGGAACAATACAACAAGTATGGAAATTACAACAAAGCAAAAATAGAGCTAAAACGACCTAAAACGAGAGCTGAGCAAGCACGATCAGACGAAAGCGCCATCGGTAGACGAGTCAGACAGGAGAACTCCTGCGGAAGTGCTGAACGAACTACCATGATGTTGCCCTCTCTTCAAAGAGGGATCTTCAGGAGCCTCAACCATGACGTTGCCCTCGTACATGAGGGATCTTCATTGAGCCACAGACACGACCACAACCACTTCCGGACACTCAAGCAACACCTTAGATCAGCTCTACAACTGCAGCGAGGAATTTATCACCCATACTTGAAACAAATGAAACCGAATTAGATTACAAGGGTGAAAATTGATGTACAAAGAGAACATCAATTAGTCTTGTTGTTTGGTAATTCTTCATAAGAAGAAAGTTAAAGAAATAAATGTCTACATTTTTTTTTTGGGTGTTAAGGCCCAACTTCAAATTTTGGAATGAAACTTGAATTTGGGCCTTAAATAAGGTTTGATTTTGATCGAGTTGTGTACCAGGACAACCAATTTGGTAACATATGGGCCGAAAATTCACAAAGTAACTTATGGGCCGGGAATGGGCCAGGAATTTGATCAAGGGGATGAAACTAAAGCCCAAAGCCCATAATTAATATCTGATAACCTAACCTAGAATGCCAAAAGGAAACGATGGCAGTAAAGGGAGAGAGGTCGGTCTTGGCGGCGTCTAGATCGGGAGCACCCGCCGGCGAGAAGGAAATCAGCCTTCAGGCAAGGCAAACGGAGGTGCCGACAAAGCCAAATCCGACATACTTGGTGGTTTTGCGATGAAGCTTTGGTACGAGTGTGGCGTTGGCAGATCTTGTCGCCAATGAGGAGTTCAACCATAGGTTTGAACCAGAAGAGGTATGGCGTAGGGAGAGTTGGCCGGAGGAGGTGGTCCGAGTTGTGGGTCAAGCATTTAAGCGGTGCTGGAGAGACCTTAGAGAGGCGCGGAGACAGAAGGCCGAAGACAGATACCACGGTGAGACGTGGTTGCCGGTGAGGCACGGTTGCCGGTGAGGCGCGGGTGTCGGTGGGTCGGTGCGGTTCAGCATGGGCCGTTTCGAGGCGCGGATCTGAGCTCAAGAGAGGATATCCGGATCTGGATCAAAAAGCTGAACCGGATCTGGAATTTTGTTGTTGTTGATGTCGGTTTTGGGTGGGCTTGGTTCATGAGGTTTATCCTCATTAATTAGTTGTTGGTCTTGTATGCTTGTTGTTGGTATTTTGGGGTTACCCACTGAGGATTCAAATGATGTTTTACTGTATTTGTTGTTGATTGTTATTGTTGGGAGGGATTGCCTCACTGAGGATTCAAATGATGTTTTACTGTATTTGTTGTTGATTGTTATTGTTGGGAGGGATTGCCTCTTTGTTTAGATGGGGTTCTTCCAATAGCCTTGTATTGTTGATAGTTGTTGATTGGGGGTTGAGATGAGTTTGGGTTTTTGGATAAAGCGGCGGTGAAGGGGTTATCCCTAGAGCAGCGGCGGAGCGGGGTTACCCTTGGCGTGGTGGTGAAGGGGGTTGCCCCTAGAGTTGTGGTGGTGGGGGTTTACCCCGATAACGAGAGGCGGTGACAGTGGGTTGCAACAAGCGGAGAAGCGGGGGTTTCCCGTTACGGTGGCGGAGCTCGGCTTTGAGGTGTATGAGCCTTAGGGGTGAAATTAACACCGATTTGAGGTGTATGAGCATAGATTGTTATCTTCTGATAGAAGTTTTGATGGTGGGTTGCAGTTTATCTGCTTAGAAACAGATTAGAATGCTTGGTTAACAGGGGCGGTTGAGCTAGGGTGTCATCCTGGGAGCCGATGAGCTAGGAGAAGGGGGTTGTAGACGAGAGCGTTTAGCTCTTAGGTTTGTTTTCGCCGGTGAGGCTGGTGCCGGGTGGCAGTCGCCGGTGAGGCGAAGTGGGTAGGGCCTTTAGGGTCGGCTCGTTGAGAGCGTTGGGAGCGTTTAGCTCTTTTTGGGAGATTGGAGAACCAATTTTTTTTTATCAAACGAACCAACTATATTAACCATAAGAGGGAAATATTACAGCAGCTATGCTAGAAGGTAAACTAGAAACATGATGAAAAAGAGCAGGGGCCTCCAAGGGCAGAAAAAGACCAAACTTAGCACAAGTATCAGCAAAAGAACCAATTTTAAACTCATTTTTCGTGCACATTTATATAAGCTTTGTTATGAAATTACCATCTTGATAATAAAGTATAAAAAGAGATTATCGATTTCTTTCAACAAAGCCTTTATAATATTTTAATTAAACTAATGTATTTGAATTTCAGTTCACTTCTTCATCAATTTCACTTCGAACCTTATTTTCAATGAATGGTGCAAAGGAATGTTTTTTCAAATATATATATAATTCTTAAATTTGACCGATCATAAAATTTTGCATGAGAAACATATAATTATATTTGTGAATCATATAGTTTCGTATGAGAAACAAATTTTTTTCCATGATATTAAGACATACAGTTTCAAAGAAACATATAGCCTTGGCCTTGACATAGTGATTTTGAGACATATAATTTTATAGAAACATATAGTTTTGGCTTGATGCAATTATTTTTTTGAGATATATAGTTTCATAGAAACTTATATCCTTGGCTTGATGCAATGATTTTTTGAGATATATATTTCATAGAAACATATAGTCTTGACTTGATGGTGGATTTTTGAGACATATAATTTCGTAAAAATATATAGTCTTGATGATTTAGGAATATGCAACATAGTTTCAAAAAAACAAATAGTCTAGATGATTTAGGGATATGAGACATATAATTTTAAAAAAACATATAATCTAGATGATTTGGGGATTTAAAGCATATAGATTCAAAAAAACATATAGACTCAACCAATCACAGGTCTTCATTTTCTTGCTCGATCTAAGACAAGTGCATGTATTGATTAACATATAAGAGAAATTTAACAAAGAAAAAAAATATACCAGTGATTATCTTGATCACAAAATATGACGAAAAACACAATATCGATCTCTATATTTTCTTCTTTATCTTGCTCTCGGCTATATATAGCATTCTTATCTTTTAGATTCTCTCGAGATTATGAAAAATAAACCCACGTCCCACCCACGTAGTGATTCTTTTATACATAGGGTTGGCATTTCATTTAGGTTGAGTCAGCCTATAGGAGGTAATTATAACCGTTACATATATGGTGTGATAATGGCCATTTACATTTTACGAAATTATGGGCAAATACTAGCCACTTGTAGGGAGAAGATAAGTACTCATTAATTGGCATTTGAATGTCTTTTCATTTCATATTTTTCTTTCTTCTTCTTTCTTTCTTCTTCTTCTTCTTTGATGTCCTTTTGATTCCAAATCCTAATTTATATAAAAATTAACATTCTGGTAGTATTAATGACAGACGTGAATACATTTGTGAGAAGTAAAACAATCCATTTTTAGGAGAAAGTCAGCCCACATTCTCAATTAATATTTGTGTATTAATTGAGTTTTTGGAATATCTCAAAAGCTTTTTAAACGTGTAAACACATCCAGTAAAACCTCTTAACATGCTGCAGTTTTTTTGCAACTTGTTTTACATTTCAAAGCCTATAAAAGCCCATTAATCAACTTAATACCCCACCCCTTAGCTTTCTTCAGTTTTTTTGCAACCTGATTTACATCCATTAATCCGTATATAAATACCGCAAGCGAATATCAATTATCTCCGCTCACGCCATCGATGTTACTTCTTTCTCCTCTGAAAATCTCAAAAGTCGATTATTCACGCTGAGGCATGCTTCTAGCTCTTCCCCGACAACATCTTCACCACTTTCTTTGGATCCATCATCAATTGATCCCAATTTCCTCCCTTGCTCTACTCAATTTTTGCTCAATCGATCCAAATTGAAATTCAATAATTAATCTCTGTCCTCGACCGGTCAATTCTTCTCTAGTATATATTGAATCAAAAATATTAATAATTATTGAAATCAATTTATATATAAAAAATAGATCTAGATAATTTTGATAATAAATCAATTTCTGATCATAAATTCGTATCTCAATCATCCATATAATTATGACATTCTGGATTTGTATATAATTAGAAAACTTTGGATTTGTAATCTTTGTGATTAACATGTAATCTTTGTGCTTGATTTGTATTTAAATTAGGAAAAAATGAGTGATAGGTTTAGGATAATAATCTTTGATTTATAATTAGATTTATTTTTAAAAAATGGAAAAAAGTAGAAAATGACATGTGGCGGTTTTAATGAGGGAGTCTCATGTGGAGGTGTTAATGAGGGAGTATCATGTGGCGTAATTAAGTTCTAGTTTAGTAGATATATAGTAGATTAGAAAATTTTAGATTTGTAATCTTTGTGATTAACTTGTAATCTTTGTGTTTGATTTGCATTTAAATCAGGAAAAAAATGAGTGATAGGTTAGGATAATTATCTTTTATTTATAATTAGATTTATTTTAAAAAATTGAAAAAAGCAAAAAAATTAACATGTGACGATTTTAATGAGGGAGTGTCATGTGACGTAATTAGGTTCTAGTTTAATAGATTAGGAAATTTTGGATTTGTATATAATTAGGAAATTTTGGATTTATAATCTTTGTGATTAACTTGTAATCTTTATGCTTGATTTGTGCTTAAATTAGGACAAATGAGTGATATGTTTAGGATAATAATCTTTGATTTATAATTACATTTATTTTAAAAAATTGAAAAAAGCAGAAAATGACATGTGGCAGTTTTAATGAGGGGGTGCCATGTGGCGGTTTTAATAAGGGAGTGCCATGTGGCGTAATTAGGTTCTAGTTTAGTAGATATATAGTAGATTAGGAAATTTTGGATTTGTATATAATTAGGAAATTTTGGATTTGTAATATTTGTGATTAACTTGTAATCTTTGTGCTTGATTTGTATTTAAATTAGGAAAAAAGACTGATATGTTTAGGATAATAATCTTTAATTAATAATTACATTTATTTTAAAAATTAAAAAAATCAGAAAATGACATGTGACGGTTTTAATAAGAGAGTGTCATTTGGCGTAATTATGTTCTAGTTTAGTAGATATATAGTAAATTAGGAAATTTTGGATTTGTATATAGTTAGGAAATTATGGATTTGTATATAACGAGGACATTTTGGATTTGTAATCTTTGTGCTTGATTTGTATTTAAATTAAGAAAAAATGAGTGATAGGTTTAAGATAATAATCTTTGATTTATAATTAGAATAATTTAAAAAACTTGAAAAAAGCCGAAAATGACATGTGGCGATTTAATGAGGGAGTGTCATGTGGCGGTTTTAATGAGGGAGTGCCATGTGGCATAATTAGGTTATAGTTTAGTAGATATATAGTAGATTAAGAAATTTTGGATTTGTATATAATTAGAAAATTTTGGATTTGTATATAATTAGGAAATTTTGGATTTGTAATCTTTGTGATTACCTTATAATCTTTATGATTGATTTATATTTAAATCAGGAAAAAATGAGTGATAAGTTTAGGATAATAATCGTCTATTTATAATTAGATTTATTTTATAAAAAAATTTTAAAAAAAAAACAGAAAATGACATATGGCGGTTTTAATGAGGAAGTGTAATGTGATAGTTTTAATAAATGAGTGTCATGCGGCGTAATTAGGTTATAGATTATTAGATATATAGTAGATTAGAAATTGTTGGATTTCTATATAATTAGGAAATTTTGGATTTGTATATAATTAAGAAATTTTGGATTTGTAATATGTGATTAACTTATAATCTTTGTGCTTGATTTGCATTTAAATTCGGAAAAAATGAGTGACAGGTTTAGGATAATAATCTTTAAATAATAATCAGATTTATTTTAAAAATTGAAAAAACCCGAAAATGACATGTGGCGGTTTTAATGAGGGAGTGTCATGCAGGAATTTTAATGAGGGAGTGTCATGTGGCGTAATTAGGTTCTAGGTTAGTAGATATATAGTAGATTAGAAAATTTTGGATTTCTATATAATTAGGAAATTTTGGATTTGTATATAATTAAGAAATTTTGGATTTGTAATCTTTGTGATTAACTTATAATCTTTGTGCTTGATTTGCATTTAAATTAGGAAAAAAATGAGTAATATGTTTAGGATAATAATCTTTGATTTATAATTACATTTATATAAAAAAATTGAAAAAAGCAGAAAATGACATGAGGCGGTTTTAATGAGGGGGTGCCATGCGGCGATTTTAATAAGGGAGTGTCATGTGGCGTAACTAGGTTATAGTTTAGTAGATATATAGTAGATTAGGAAATTTTGGATTTGTTTATAATTAGGAAATTTTGGATTTGTAATCTTTGTGATTAACTTGTATTCTTTGTGCATGATTTGTATTTAATTTAGGAAAAAACACTGTTATGTTTAGGATAATATTCTTTAATTAATAATTAAATTTATTTTAAAAATAAAAAAAAAACAGAAAATGACATGTGACGGTTTTAATAAGAGAGTGTCATTTGGCGTAATTAGGTTCTAGTTTAGTAGATATATAGTAAATTAGGAAATTTTGGATTTGTATATAATTAGGAAATTTTGGATTTGTATATAATGAGGACATTTTGGATTTGTAATCTTTGTGCTTGATTTGTATTTAAATTAGGAAAAAAAGAGTGATATGTTTAAGATAATAATCTTTGATTTATAATTAGAATAATTTTAAAAAATTAAAAAAAGCAGAAAATGACATGTGACGGTTTTAATAAGGGAGTGCCATGTGGCTGTTTTAATGAGGGAGTGCCATGTGGCGTAATTAGGTTCTAGCTTAGTAGATATATAGTAGATTAAGAAATTTTGGATTTGTATATAATTAGAAAATTTTGGATTTGTATATAATTAGGAAATTTTGGATTTGTAATCTTTGTGATTACCTTGTAATGTTTATGATTGATTTATATTTAAATCAGGAAAAAATGAGTGATAAGTTTAGGATAATAATCGTCTATTTATATCTAGATTTATTTTATAAAAAATTAAAAAACAAACAGAAAATGACATATGGCGATTTTAATGGCAAAAGTTCAAATGAAGACAGATCCCCGTGTCAGGACTCAGGATGCACCAAGTGCGTTCAAAAATTTGGCCCGGCCGAATTATTCGCGAATTTTTGCCGAATTATTCGGCAAGAAAATCGCGAATTTTTCGGAAAATATTTTTCAAAAATTCGAATTTTTGCAAAAAAAAATCGATTTTGTGTGCATATGAAATACACTGTTGTGTGCATATGTCAGAACATATGTGTGCATATGTTAGGCTCGGTGTGTGCATGTGGTTTTCAGAATGTGTGCATGTCTGAGAATAGTTGTTAATGCTAGAGACATGTGTGTGCATACGCGAAAAAGTGTGTGTGCACATATAACCAACAAGGTGGATGATTTCCTGGGTATGAACACATGATTTATGCGGTATGAACACATGATTCCTGGGCTTATATTTGATACGCACACGCACGTAGTGGATATGCACACAACAAGGTGGATGATATGCACACAATAGTCTATTTGACATGCACATAACGAGTATTTGATATGCACACATGGTTTGTGTGCATCAACACTTGAGACCATATGCACACATGAGGTATGCACACATGGTTTGTGTGCATCAACACTTGAGACCATATGCACACACGAGGTATGCACACGATAGTGTAATGGATGTGCACACGACATATTATTTGGTATGCACACATGGTTTGTGTGCATCAACACTTGTTTCCATGTATGCACATGAGTTGAGACCATATGCACACACGAGGTCTACACACGATAGTATAATGGATGTGCACACGACAAGTTATTTGGTATGCACACACATGTGTGCATACCAACACTTGTTTTCAGGTATGCACACGACCCGAGACCATATGAACACACGAAGTATGCACACAGCAGTATAATTGATGTGCACACACAGGTTATTTGATGTGCACACAAGTCCTCTAAGCATAAACACTATGTTAAAGGCATTCACAATTTCAGAAACCATATACACACACACATAGTTACATATGCACACAACAGTGCATCTGATATGCACACACACGTTATATGATATGCACACAAAATCGATTTTTCTGGGAAAAATTTTGACTTGAATTTTTTTTTGCCGAATTATTCACGAATTATACGCGAAAAATTCGGCAATTGTAGTGCAAGGCCGAATTGAAGCTTTTCCCTATAAGGGCGCGCGCCTCCGCCACTGTTCACTCCATTTTTTTTGTTTTTCCCTCTAATTTTTTCCTCTTCTCTCATACATCCTCAATCCTATCATGAAGCACCGTCCTTACCGGAACCAGACCCGGTTTTAATGAGGGAGTGCAATGTGACAGTTTTAATAAGGGAGTGTCATGCGGCATAATTAGGTTCTAGTTTAGTAGATATATAGTAGATTAGAAAATTTTGGATTTCTATATAATTAGGAAATTTTGGATTTGTATATAATTAATAAATTTTGGATTTGTAATCTTTGTGATTAACTTATAATCTTTGTGCTTGATTTGCATTTAAATTAGGAAAAAATGAGTGATAAGTTTAGGATAATAATCTTTAATTAATAATCAGATTTATTTAAAAAATTGAAAAAACCCGAAAATGACATGTGGCGGTTTTAATGAGGGAGTGCCATGTGACAGTTTTAATGAGGGAGTGTCATGTGGCGTAATTAAGTTCTAGTTTAGTAGATATATAGTAGATTAGAAAATTTTGGATTTGTATAAAATTAGGAAATTTTGGATTTGTATATAATTTGGAAATTTTGGATTTGTAATCTTTGTGCTTGATTTGTATTTAAATTAGGAAAAAATGAGTGATAAGTTTAGGATAATAAACTTTGATTTATAATATATTTTAAAAATACAGAAAATGACATGTGGTGGTTTTAATGAAGAAGTGTCATGTGGTGGTTTTAATGAGGGATTACCATGTGCTGTAATTAGGTTCTAGTTTAGTAAATATATAGTAGATTAGGAAATTTTGGATTTGTACATAATTAGGAAATTTTGGATTTGTATATAATTAGGAAATTTTGGATTTTAATCTTTGTGATTAACTTGTAATCTTTGTTCTTGATTTGTATTTAAATTAGGAAAAAAATGAGTGATAGGTTTATGATAATAATCTTTAATTAATAATTATATTTATTTTAAAAAAAATGAAAAAAACATAAAACTAAAGCCAAAGAGGCTTAGCTCCTCATAGTTATGGTGAAACTTCAAAGGAAAAGTAAACAACGATTAAAATTGCAACTAAAGTGGAATAAGAGTGTGGACTCCTAAACCTAATGCTAAAAGAAAGTATTTATAGTGCTCTAACAAATGACCTAGCCCATTAAGAAAATAACTAAATTAGAAATAAGAAAAAGGGAAAATAAAACTAAAAAGATAATTCGGAATAAGTCCGAGCTCCTGCCGTGTCAGACCCGCGATCGCGGGTGGTGGACCTTGATCGCGGCCCATGTGGCTCTGCGCCCTTCAATCTCTCCGCGCCCGCAGAAAATTCTCGACATGCTCCGAGGCCCACGATCGCGGCACCCATGCCCGCGATCGCGGTTAATGCTCGGCATTCTTGTCCTTTGCCTTGCACCAACTCGTCTCCTCTTCACTCCTTGGCGTCTTCTCTTGATGGCTTCCTTCCTCAGTGTCTTCATGATATCCAAAGTAGCTCAAACACCTCCAAAAACACCAACTTCGCCTCCAAACGCCATACACAAGAATGTGTCTAAATCTACCCAAATGGCACCAATAAAACCTCTAATAACTCTTAGTTAAGCCCTATAAAGTAGTGCTTATCACTAATCTAAGGCAAGTGGCAGTTCACTCTTGCTCATCATTCCATACTTCCATTAATTATCAATTGTTAGTTGTTAATTAATTTGGAATGATTTACTGTTTATGTTGGGAACAGTTTTGATATATTATATGATGAAAAGAATATGATATTATAATAGGTTGTATATCTGCTAGATCAACGCTATTATAGATATATGGTTATGATAATTGCCTGGAAGGCTTTAATATGGATTATTACTGTGTTGAACTGTTAGTTAGCACGAGTATTTGTAGGAACGCCTGGACTCTGTGAGGTCCATTCGTTTCTTTATAACTTGGGGAAAAGGGCGATCAAGACCCTACAGATGTAGAGGCTTGGACTCTATGAGGTCCATTCTTTCGATATAGGTCCAGAGGCTTGGACTCTGCGAGGTCCATTCCTTTGATATATGTCCTGCGTGACAGAACATATATTTAAAAGCTTATAACGTGATGTGTGTTTTGGAATTAAATCAGATAAGTGCTCTTGACGCACATAATTAATATACCTTCGGCGAGTAGTGCAGCTAGGCGATAGTGCAGCTAGGAAAGCTCGTCTTAACTTTTAAATCGCTCGTATGCGATACTGTGATTCTATGATTATTTAAGTTCCCAACATTTGTCATATTTCCGATAAGATTCATTTCGTTGGAATCTTCTTTGGGTTGATTGCTGTAAGACTTGGTCTTCAGAATCTTCTCTTGTTCATGCCTTTTCATATGTTTCAGTAGAGTATGGTGGTTGACTATCGTTATCGGTTTTGATTCGAGGACGATGAATCTAACCTAATACGACTACTTCGAACCACTCTGCTTTGTACCCTTGCATAGTCTTTCATTAGACTAACCAACCGAAATTGTTCTCTGCATGGTTGGCTGGTGTCATCCGTTTGATTCGGCACATCAGATATGTTACAGATCCATGAAGGCTAGAACGACTGTAAAGACAAACGGTGTTTTTGACAAGTTTATTCAGGTTAAGATCCTTGGCGGGTGATCCTTTCGATCAAGACCCTGTTGTTATTTCAAAGACTTCCGCTATGTTAACTATGTTTTGTACTTAAAGACTTCCGCTGTAATAATTCTGATTTTGTATTTTGTTGAATTTGGAATTTATGTTATAATTCTGAGACTTTGGTTTTATAAAAGTTATGATATTTGGTATTATAACTGTGGTTTGATGGTTTATATCAACTGGAAAAGCCTGGGGTGACTTCGGGATGTAATATCTGAGGTCACTGGCAGTAATACTTTCAAGAGGAGATTTGGGGGTGTTACAATAGGTATTCTACTTTAGTAGATATATAGTAGATCATGCGATTGCAAGTTTAAGCTTAAAATCATTTTCATAATAATGATAATACTCCGTATTATATATATTGGGAACATTTACGAGTATAAACTAGGGAATATTACATATATTTTATGCATATAGTTATATAGTCAGATATATGATTTAACTTATTATAGTCCATTGTATAATAGTAATCCCAGCTAAGTAATTGATGAATCATCGTTAAGAATTCCTAATTAAACAAAATTCTGTAATGGCAGGAGCTGAGTAAGCATAACTGATGGGGGCTTAAATGGCAAATTTTGTCTCTCCTAATAAGCCCCAAATCAAAAAATCATTTTAATGGAGGGGCTTTTCAACCCAATATACATTTTAAATTAAAATTATGCCATTTATATTAAATTACCAAAATACTCTTTATATTAAATTACTAATATATCCTTTATATTAAATTATAAAAATATTTATTTTATTAAAATTTATATTTTTATATTTTTATAAAATTTATAAAATATATTTTAATTCAAGTGTTTAATTATAATATTAATTGAAAATTAATAACAAATATTAAGGCTTGAAGAAAATTAACGATAAACATATATATTAAAAACAACAAACGATGGATGCATAAATTGAAGAAAAAAACATTACAATGAAACAACATAAACTGAAGCAAATTATCGAATTTAACAAAAACATCATTAGACAATGCATAACTCAATAACTACATACACAAAACATGGTTCTCACTCTTACCATCAGGAAACCCTAGACAATCTCCGTCAAGCCATGCTTAATACTGGTATTCTTTGCATCGTTATGCTTGATACAAATCTATGGCATAAACTCAATCACATCTCAAATATCACCCCCCTCGATTAATCTCCCAAAGAAGAAAATCCTTGAGCTTTGCATTTAAATAGCAACCTCGGAACATGGAATCAATTAGCATGTATATAGCTTTCTTTCCAAAATGATTTCTTTTGGATCTTCTTTGGCCTTTAGGCTATACAACCAACATCTATCTTAATGTAATGAGAGCTATACTCTAATATGGTGACTAGATAGAACTCTTGGTGTTATTGTCCTTACTGGATGAATAATCTTAACCTATTTTGATTTGTTGGTCTGTACTGCAAGAAGTTCAAAATTAAGAGAGGTTTGCCTTGGAATCTGGTTTCCATTTCCCTCAACAATCTCTCTTCTAACGTTATGCATTACTATAACAATATTGTGCTAGACAAACATTGGAAGAAGTTCTTTTGAAAACTATAAATTTCTTTAGTGTTGGATCTTGATTTTACTGTCTGAATTACAGAGAACTATGAAGTATTACTTCCTTGTAGAAGAGTCTTATAACAACTAAAAGATGTAAGAGACACATGATTTGAGAGCAAAGGTCTTTTCTATTTTCTTTTCCACATGACTAACAAATTGCAGCAACAGAATTTATCTTTAGACTTTCTCCAGTTCTCACACAAGTTTCTGAAATCAGCCCAACGTCTCTCTCAACTTTTATCCTGCTTGCTTTGTTTGAATGTGTTAAAAGTCAGAGGCCAGTGATGGGCATATAACTTAAAAGTATGGGTACTTCACACGTGTACTTCACACGAGATACACACTAATGTAATTTTATTATTTATGTATCATACAAACACAAATAATAATATTTTTGGCCCGTTCGAATCACGTCGTGAACTATCTAGCTTTCTATAAGTTAAACTACAATATTTTACAACAAAAAATGATTATAAATAAACCGACATTCCCTAACAAAAACTATACAATCTGGTACGACAAACCCGTATTCTACGCAATCATATAAAATCAAAATTGATATATTATGAGAAAAATTGTGATACTTACTATAATTTGCGTATTGCCTACAAAGTAAAATGAATTATACGATTTATTTACTATTAATAAAAAAAGTCAATCACCTTTGAAATTTGTATAAGTTAATAATAACTAAAATAATCAAAATCATGATTTATAAAACATAGCTAAAAAACTTACAATAACACAATTAATACAAACAAATATACAAAATAAAAACATTTTAATGATAATAAAAAAGAATATTTTTGGCATTTCGAATCACGTAGTATTGTATAGCTTTCTATAAGTTAAACCATAATATTTTACAACAAAAAAATGATTATAAATAAACCGACATTCCCTAACAAAAAACTATACAATCTGGTACGACAAACCTGCATTCTACGCAATCATATAAACTCAAAATTGATATATTATGACAAAAATTGTGATACTTACTCTAATTTGTGCATTGCCTACATAATACAACGAATTATATGATTTCTTTACTATTCACAAAAAAGTCATTCACCTTCCAAAATTTCATAAGTTAATAATAACTAAAATAATCAAAAACATGTTTTATAAAACATAGCAAAACTTACTATAATGCATCAATTATGACCATTGCGAAGCACGGGCTTGAAGGAACAACAAAAGGACCTGTGCAAAAACCCAAACTTTGGACTACACTAACATTTTACGGGGCTTTCAAAACTACGACTTTCACTTCGCAACCCTAACATTTTACGGGGCTTCGTTTTAATTCAATACATATGATTACCAACAATATTAACAGTCTTACTTCATCTTCACATGTCTTACACCAAACACACTATTGCAAACAACATGTATCAAGTTGCTGCCAATCCATAAACATGCTAACCGCCATTTTTAACTACGCTAAGCGCATGATGATAGTACAACCATGATAAACCCCAACAAACACCATTTTACTAGCAAAAGGAAAACATCTAACACAAGGAACACAAATCTACCTTAACATATAAAATGTGACGACAAAAAAGGAGGATTTATAACTTAGACTACATCGGGAAAACGAGGATTAGCTTTTCGTTGGACCATCACAAACGAAGAGGGCAGATGAGATTCAGAAGAACAAGGCCGGCAGAGTAAACACAAAAGGATGAGTCTGTGTAGGGTTTCAGAAAAAATTCGCGTAAAATAGTGGCTGCCATCTTCAATTTGACTAAACGCTCAGACGCTTGAACTTCCAAACGCGTCAATCACACTGATGGCTTCACACTGCTCGAGATTCCCAGGGGAGACTTTGTGTTTATTGCTTAATATATTTCATTTTAAAACCACTTCACCGAACCAACACACATGCACATTAGCAAGCACTCAGTAATAATTAAAACAATTAATCACAAATGTACATCCCCATTCATTTTAAAAAAACTTCGAATAATTATCATTACAAGGATAAATGATATTGAATACATTACATAGAACTACATAACTAAAAAAAACAGAAAAACATGTTCGTGTTGTAATACCCCTCATTTTTAGTAAGGGTATTTGGGTAATTTTCCCATCCTTCGTTCGATAAATTTTTCGCTCTCAGTGGAGTTGGATTTTCGGTAAAATCCTTGCTCTCCGTAATAATTCTCTGAGTGGAATAAATTACATTCGATGTAATTTCAGGGCTTAGGTATTTACGCAAGATAATTGTGTAAGATATTTACGCAAGATATTTGTGTGAGATATTTACGCAAGATATTTGTGTAAGATATTTACGCAAGATATTTGTATAAGATATTTGTGAGATATTTGTTGAGATATTTTATATAAAATATCTAGGCTATATATAAGCCCTCTCTCTCATTTTTTTTCTCTCTCTCTGGGAGCCCTCTCTCTCTCTCGGCTCTCTCTCTCCCAAGGCCTTCGTCGAAAAGATTGAATCTCGCCGGAGTTTCGAAGCTCTCGCCGGTGTTGTCGCCAGAGATTGGTTGGTGTTGGTGGTGCTCTCAAGGTGGTGTTAGATGTCCAGAAGTTGGAGCCACCACGAACCAAGCCCCGACACGTCGCCCCGTCATCTTCCCCGGTGAGTCGTTGAGATCGTCTCACCACTGAAACGCCACCGCACCCGCGGTATGGCTAGGCAGTCGTGGTGTGGCTTGGGCTTTGTGGTCTCGATCAAGACATTGTTCCTTCGATTCCTTTCGTATTCTTTTAGATTCGTATATGTAGATATCGAATCTAACTTAGAGTTTCATTTTGGGTCGATCCGGAGGAATCTGTGGTCTCAGATCTGTCCCTGCGTTGAGCCCGGAAACCCATCGTTGTCTCCAAGCCTTGCTAAGCTTTTGTCGGATCTAAGGCAAGTGGCGGTTCGCTCTTGCTCATCCTTCCATACTTTCCTTAATTATCAATTGTTAGTTGTTAATTAACTTGAAATGATTTACTGTTTATGTTGGAAACAATTTTGATAAATAATTTGATGAAAAGAATATGATGTTATAATAGGTTGTATATCTGCTAGATCAACGCTATTATAGACATATGTTGCCTGAAGGACTTGTTCGTGCACTGCCGGAAATACCGGGCCAGTTCTGTAATTTTGATAAAGTTGGGGTTAAGCTCAGTAAATAGTAGACTTTCATACGAGCGTCTGGAACTTCACGGAATTGGATTCCGAGTTGTATAACTAAAGTTATGGCCAAAACCATATTGAATGCAGATTCGGGAATATTCTGCTGTTCGGATTTGGGCTAGGGCAATTAAAGTGATCTGTTTAATTAGCTCGAGTACTGTGTGTTAATTACCGTGATGGTATTATTGTGAATTTAATGTTGACTTAATGCTAGAATATCACGAGTATTCATAGGGAAGCTAAGTCCAGGTAAAGATTAGTCGTTTCTATTATATCTGTGTTTAAGTTGATTGACAGGATGGCTTTAATGTGAATTATACTATCGTTGTGCTTGAACTGTTTAGTTATCACTAGTAGTTATAATATTACTGTATTGAACTGTTAGTTAGCACGAGTATTAGTAGGAACGCCTGGACTCCGCGAGGTCCATTCGTTTCCTTATAACTTGGTGAAAAGGGCGATCAAGACCCTAGGGATATAGAGGCTTGGACTCTACGAGGTTCATTCCTTCGATAGATATAGAGGCTTGGACTCTGCGAGGTTCATTCCTTCGATAGATATAGAGGCTTGCACTCTGCGAGGTTCATTCCTTCGATAGATATAGAGGTTTGGACTCTGCGAGGCTCATTCCTTCGATAGATATAGAGGCTTGGACTCTGCGAGGTTCATTCCTTCGATAGATATAGAGGCTTGCACTCTGCGAGGTTCATTCCTTCGATAGATATAGAGGCTTGAACTCTGCGAGGTTCATTCCTTCGATAGATATAGAGGCTTGAACTCTGCGAGGTTCATTCCTTCGATAGATATAGAGGCTTGGACTCTGTGAGGTTCATTCCTTCGATAGATATAGAGGCTTGGACTCTGAGAGGTTCATTCCTTCGATAGATATAGAGGCTTGAACTCTGCGAGGTTCATTCCTTCGATAGATATATTGGCTTGAACTCTGCGAGGTTCATTCCTTCGATAGATATAAAGGCTTGAACTCTGCGATGTTCAGTCCTTCGATAGAAATAGAGGCTTGGACTCTGCGAGGTTCATTCCTTCGATAGATATAGAGGCTTGGACTCTGCGAGGTTCATTCCTTCGATAGATATAGAGGCTTGGACTCTGCGAGGTTCATTCCTTCGATAGATATAGAGGCTTGAACTCTGCGAGGTTCATTCCTTCGATAGATATAGAGGCTTGAACTCTGCGAGGTTAATTCCTTCGATAGATATAGAGGCTTGGACTCTGCGAGGTTCATTCCTTCGATAGATATAGAGGCTTGGACTCTGCGAGGTTCATTCCTTCGATAGATATAGAGGCTTGGACTCTGCGAGGTTCATTCCTTCGATAGATATAGAGGCTTGGACTCTGCGAGGTTCATTCCTTCGATAGATGTAGAGGCTTGGACTCTGTGAGGTTCATTCCTTCAATAGATATGGAGGCTTGGACTCTGCGAGGTTCATTCCTTCGATATATGTCCTGCTTGGCGGAACATATATTTAAAAGCTTATATCGTGTGTGTATGTGTGTGTGTGTTGTAATTTAATAAGATAAGTGCGGTTAAGAACATAATTAATAAGCTTTGGTAGTTGTATTAATTTGGATGAACATAATTGTCACCCTAAGGTTTAAAGCTTTGTAGCTGCTCTTAATCATGTTGTGAGCATTAGTGTGGATAAAGTGTTGTGATGGAATAATTGATTAAGGGAATAATTCTTCAGGATCTCATTTTCCCTATTATGGTCTTGAGTAAGACTGTGAAATCCGGAGTTAGGATGGTCAGGATCATAAGTAAAGTATGACCCATGTAGGACCAATGGTTAAAGCTTTTGAGAAAGCCAAGTGTACGAAATCATAGGTATCCTTTGGGGAGATCTATTTGAGATTCGTTTGAGGTTAATAAGGAAATGATGCGATTAAGTCCTGGGTGGATAGTAGATTGTGTACGGAATATAAGGATTTTAAGTTAGAAATAAGTTTGTTTAAAGACAGTACGAGTCATTGGACTCGATAAGTGGAATTTCCAGAGAATAAAGAGTTAGGACTCTTGGGAATTGTCAAGGATTGACATCTTGCGAGTATGTCATCTATAAGGCTTAAGGTATCACTCTCTTTGAGGAAATAGGAGTAAGATCTTATGTGATACGTTTCGAGGAACGTAAGAATAAGATATTGTGATTGTTCTTGAATCTTAAAAGAGTATGGTGGTTGACTATCGTTATCAGTTTTGATTCGAGGACGATGAGTCTAACCTAATACGACTACTTCGAACCACTCTGCTTTGTGCCCTTGCATGGTCTATTCATTTAGACTAACCAACCGCATTTGTTATCTGCTTTGTTGGCTGGTGTCGTCCGTTCGATTCGGCACATCAGATAGGTTGCAGGTCCAAAAAGGCTAGAACGACTATGAAGGCAAACGGTGTTTTGAAGAGTTTTATCCAGGTTAAGGATCCTTGGCGGGTGATCATTGCGATCAAGACCCTGTTGTTATTTCAAAGACTTCCGCTGTGTTAAAAAGGTATTGCATTAAGACTACTCTGTATTATAAAGACTTCCGCTGTATTTCTGATGTATTTGGTCGTATTTGGAATTGTGTTGAAATTCCGCGACTATGGTTTTAATCGAAGGTTATGATATTTTGTATCATAATTGTTGTTTGATGATTTATATCAACTGGAAAAGCCAAGGGTAACTTCAGGATGAGGAATCCGAGGTCACTGGCAGTAATACTTTCAAGAGAAAATTTAGGGGTGTTACACGTGTAATAAACGAAAATCTAACCATACACAAAAACATATACTCTAAAGCCGCACTTACGATCACACATTAATATATGTACAAAAAGTATATAATAAATTTATATATATCTCCCCTATAGTTCAAAACAATTGTAATGATTTTTAAAGATTCATAAAAAAGACAAAAAATACACACATAATCAAATGTGTTACTACTTGATATGTATGCTCACAACTTCATATATACATAAACGAACATTTGCCATTGACCCGTGCAAAGCACGGGCTACGCCTCCTAGTTTTAACAATAAATGGGAGATTCAAGGGTAAACATTAATGTGTAGAATTTTGTAATCAATCACCATCCATTGAATATAATATATGGACGCAACGAGGATTATGTGTAACATAATTCAATAGACTGTCCAAAGTTAACGTCATTTGTCCATAAAATTACTATATTATGGGTCTAGTTTAGAACAAGACCTTTTGAAATTTGTAACTTTTTACCCATCAACATGCTACAAAAAAGGAGTTTGCTTGTGGTAAAATCTCATCGCGTTTATTGCCCTCTCTCTCTTGCTCTCTTCTTTGTCTCCAAAAGTCCCAAAACACTCACCCTCCCAAATCTCCATCAATGGCATCTAGCTCCAAAGCAAACTCCATCACCATCGACTACTCTGAGAGTCCTCAAACTCTAATCCATAAGCTAATCACCATGGAAACACACCCCTCCATCATCGCCGCTCTCTCAAACGCCTTCCTTGCACCCGTTCCCATTGCTCCCGCCAACTCTCCTACACTCACTACCAACACTTAATCCTCACCTTCAGAGGAACTATTAGCCATCATTCACTACAACCAATTCACTTCTCCCTCCAACACTCTTGTTAATCCTCGAATCACCACCACCGCCTCCACAAATCCTAACCCTAATCCCCCAAAATCTCTCAAAACCGAGATCTCTTCCGCTGAAAAGGAGGATATCCTCTCATCTGTAACCAATCCTACCCCGCTGGAGACTAAGGGAGAGACAACCGTTGGTGACACCATCTTGGCAACACTGATTGGAGAGGAAATTCCTGAATTGTCAAAAGGCCAAGGTCAAGGAAGTTGGCTGCAATCTTCAAGAAGGTATGGATGAGGAAGAAAAGGAGTCTCCAGTAAAGGAGGTTCGCTTCTTTGGGAGAGTCAACGTCATGGGTGCGTCGGAAAGAAAGACAAACTCTAAGATCTAAATGACAATCCAACAAGCTCTGATGACGAGGAGGAACGAACAACCAAGAAGGGAAAGAAAACAAAAGTTATCCCCGCTCATGTCCACAAGAGTCTTAGAAAGGCGGATGCGAAGGCTTAATCCAAAGCAGATCCAAAGGAGTACAAGGACATGTGGGAAAAAGGGATTATGAGGGAGTTAGTATTGGATCACCAGTTCTTGGAATCTAATGGTCTGGGTAAGATTGTGCAATGCCTAAAGGCACACAAATGGGAAGGATTGTTCACTAAGGGAGAAGCTGTGAATGATGAGCTGCTTAGAGAGTTCTATGCCACTATTGTTATGGAGATCAGACC
This sequence comes from Rheum nobile, assembly GCA_027886185.1. Classification (NCBI taxonomy): domain Eukaryota; kingdom Viridiplantae; phylum Streptophyta; class Magnoliopsida; order Caryophyllales; family Polygonaceae; genus Rheum; species Rheum nobile. The sequence goes on from WOAB01000163.1 coordinate 6,120,729, forward strand.
CAATGGGATTCTGGGAGCTAGACGATGAATGGGATGACTCATGTCTTCTTGAGTCTTGAGTTGAGCGTCATTCTCAGTGTTCCTCATCAAGGACACGAAGATTATCCTAAGGGCCAGTGACCAAAGGACATCACTTACAGTGCAAAGATCAAGATAATTTCTGAAATTCTTACCTCTCCCATGTCTGAATAAGTGCATAACAATGCTATCAGTTCTGTTAACAAAGTACTATATCATTACCTCAACAATAACGTTACACGAAGGGAGCGGAAAAGGAACACTCTTCTAATTCTGTATGTACTAATCCTGGACAAGATCTTGCGAAAGGAGGTTGTTAATCTTCCCAAGATTATGATGCAACGTATGGCTCACACAAGGAAAAATGAGAAGCACACTCTTTAGTTCCTCAACACAGTCAAGAAAATTGTGCAATACCACAAGGTATACAAGAAATGGGATGATGAGACGCTCTTCTGTAGGGGGTTGGATGCTAGCAATATTTACAAGATGCATTTTGAATTTATCGATGAAATTGGTTTGGTGAAGATGTCTGAAGCAGGGTTAGAGGAAGAAGTCAAGGTGCTTTATGAGGAAGAACCTCAAGGGCAACAAGGTATAGAGCCAATTGAGTTTAGTGATCTCAACGTAGCCGTGAAACAACTACGTCAGTTAGTGGACTTTTTGATTGAACAATATAGACGATTGAAGGAGGAAATGAGTGTCTTTAGGACCAAAGTGCACAAGTTATTGGCCGAATCACAGCCCGCTCCTTCTGCAGGCACAGAGGATGTCTAATCCGTCTTTTGCCTACTAACCAAACTTCTTTTTTGCTCGCTAGCACATTATGCCTATTTTACCTTCTTCTCTCATTTGTGACCGTTTCATGTGAATGTCTTGTATGAAATTGTTTGTTGTTTTTTTTTTGATGTTGTGCGTGCTAGTTGGTTTGGCACGTTTTAAAAATTTCTAATGACAGTGTAGTCGGCCGGTTGTTTTGTTAGATGTGTGTTCCTTTAATTTTGATTTTATGCTTGTTTTTGATGATGCCAAAAGGGAGAATATGATGGGATGGTCAATCTGAGGGGGATCACACTCAATTTTATTCATGTTATTAGGGGGAACTATACATGTCTTAAGGGAGAACCTTTCTTTATGACTTAGTATTTATCTCTTCTTGCTCCTTATTGTCAAGGATGTTTGTCACCATCAAAAGGGGGATTTTTTTAATTTAATAGGTTTCGATAGTAACAAACATTCAACTAATTTGTTTTTCAAGTGTTTCAGAGATCATAAGTATGTCATATGGAGTAGAGACAATGACGCCTTGTGGATTGAGAGAGAACAAAAATTTTGCCAGACAGAACCTTACCACGAAACGAACAAGGATGCTAATCTATTGACAAAGGAATTGATAAAAAAAAAAGTTACTTATTTGGATAAGATCTCATCAAGATTGGATGAGAATACGATCAGACGACTTGGAAATGATGAAGATCGTGATCCTTGGTGGATTTCAAGAAGAAAGGAGAGAGAAAATATCCTTCTTATTTTTAGATTATAATTTAGGATATTGTTTATTGTATGTAATATTCGGTTAAGATGGATTTGGTTAGAATATCTTTTGCTTGCTGGGAAAGCAAGAAAAAATATCATTTTGTGTCTAGGTTTGTTTAGGAAATCGTATTTAGATGGATGGGAATTCCATTTGAAGGTTAATGAAGTTGAACCAAAGCACCAATGCAATTACGAGAAGAAGCCCTCAAGTCTACGTGTGAAGTCTAGGTTTAAATCTGATGTACACTTGTAATTGAAGAAAAAATCAATAAGATAAGTAGACCTCTTTTTAATACTCTCTAATGAAAGTTAGAAGGTAGTGATTTTTATTAAGTAGCTAGTTGGCTATTTGGAATATTCCACTCTAATTCATGTGTTCTAAAATTTATCTTTGTTGTGTTTATTCCGCTGCATATTATGTAGAAGCAAGACATTTGTTCCCTCAGACGTAACCCAAATGATTCAACAAACACCATCTCAATTTGTTCGGGGTATAGATTCATATATCTTAACCACCTAGACGCTGCTCCTACGAGATTATACTAGGTTGATGGTTTATTTGGTTAACACACTGAGGTGTTACTATAACGCATCACGATTTTGACATGAATTAACCAAACCAATATTTACACCTAGTTGTGAAGTAGAACTGAAGCAGCTCGGAAACTGAATCGAAACACAGTTAACAGAGCATTGGTGTACAATGATGGTAAACGATAAGTCATACTCCCTCCGATCACAAATACATGACATTTTAGCACTAGGAATTTTATCTTTTTTATTTGTGTTGAAGGATATTTGCAACTTTTTCCTATTCATTAGCTCTTGTTCCCATATCTTCTTTTACCAAAGTTGAGACTTTTTGTCGATGAATACTATTTGCACCGGGCAAATAGTGCCCTGACACACGCCTGCAGGCGCACGGCAGGGCAGCCACCGCCGCGCGACAGCCACTGCCGCGCGGCGGTGGGTGCCGGCGTGGCCGGCGGTGGCCGGTGGTGGGTGTCGGCGGTGAATGTTGGAGGTGGTCGGAGGTGGATCGATCGAGTCGTACAAATTTTTGGGTTGAGTTCGGGTCGGGTTTAGGTCGAGTCAGGTTCGGGTCGAGTCGGGTTCTTAAAATTCACCAAAAAATTGTGATTGAAATCCACCGAAAGTAATTCATTCACGGACGCAACAATAATTCTGATTGAAATCCACAAAATATTCTACCCTAAACCCTGAACCCTAAACCCTAAACCCATCATCGACGTCAATTAACAACGAGATCGTCCATCACCGGCGAGATCGAACTCCCGGTACCACCACCGCGCGACGGCGCCAGATCGAACTCCCTCCACGCGGCGCCCGTCGCCGGACCCACCGTCGGCCAGCACCCACCACCGGACCCACCGCCGGCGCGGCAGTGAGTGTCGTACGCCTGACACAACACAAATAGCACCGTGTCAGGGCGCAATTAGCCTTCCCGTTAATTAAACACATTTTTTTAAAATAATTTGTTTATGATGTATTAAACATAAACGTATATAGTCTAGTTGTAGGAGTGTAGCGTATTGGAAGACCTACACGAGAGAAAGAGTAAATGATATGGAGACTTAGATTCGAAATCGAACTCGTGTCCGTGATAGAGTAACAAATCATTGTCTTAAGGCTGATTTGGTAGAAAATATTTGGCAAAAGTTTAGATCGGACACCTAAGGTTAAATTTACATTGAACTATTTACTTTTTTCGTTATGTTTGCTTGTTTTATGTTTAATGTTTATGGTGGATTTGTAATACCCTAATGTTTGAATAATATTAACTATGTTTGTTTACATTTTAATATTATATAAAATGCTATTAAGCAAGTATACTAAACCCATTTATAAAAATCATGTATGAAAGTTATTATTAATTACAATAAAAGTAATTAATAATAATTATAATACTTGTTATTATTTAATATTTAATAAATTGATATATAGTTGGTAGTATATAGATGTAATAAAATGATGGAAGCATTACAAGTAAAGAAACCTTGTATGAATTTCTGGATTGTGAGAAAAAATAAGGTAGAGTCTCTTAAGCTGATGTGGTAGAGAGAGAAAGCTGAAAAGTAAAGTAAGAAACTCATTTTGTGTTTGTGGGTTGTGGTCTTTGTGGATGGCCTTAGGTGCATCCTCTTTCTTTTTAATTTTTATTTCTCGCATATTCCTTAATTATCCAATCACATCCCTTATTGAACAATTACAGTTTTAAACACATTTTCTTTTTAAGTTTTGCTCAAAAATATTACCTTTTTAGCACAATTTTTTTTTATCCAAAATAATTAAAGATTGAGTTTTATATATCGTAAATATGAACTTCGACGTAATCATATATGAATCATAGATGGCAATATATTGACATTAACATATAGCATATGAACCTCTAGTTTATTTTTATGGTACACAATATTGAAAATAAGTTAAAACTTTTAAAAGAATATATATATATATATATATATATATATATGAACTATAGGTGACTATATATGAACATGAACATATTGTATATGAACCCCGTAAATCATGGAGAAATAATTTTAGACACGAATGTACTCAAAGTTGTACATATGAAACCCAAGACATAGGTTCATATTTAGTACACTAAATGTTCATAATTAATATATTAAATGTTCACATTTAGTAACATGCATTTTTTTATACTAATAGTAAATGGTGCGTGGTTAATAACTATAAACTACACTTGAAGTTCATAACTACTACACTAGGCGTTCATATGTAGTACTACACTAAAGGTTCATACTTATATATTAAAGGTTCACATTTGAAAGACAAAGTAAACATCATTTTTATAATTCATTGTGAACCTAAGTATAAGTTTGTGAATATCTAGTATAACGTGTATTTTATAATTTTCTATTATAAAGTTTGTGAAGCTCTAGTAAAACTTCGTGAACATCTAGTATAAATATGTTAACCTAAGTACAATTACGCATTGTGATAAGAAAGAAATTATGATTTGAAAAAAATAAAAAATTACAAAAATGCCCCTCAATATCACTTAGGGGGTGTTTGGTATAAATGGGGTATCGGGTTGGGATGATGAATCGGTTTGAAAAGGTATGCGGTTGAAAATGATAGATTTCAATTTGGTGTTTGTTCTGTAATTTGGGATGAAAATTAACTCATAAAGTCTTCTCAATTTCTCAAACCCACTCAACCCTTGAAAAAATGAGAGGTTTATGATACCCATAACCTTTAAAAAAAATCGACATGTATAGGGTTAGAATTCATTAACCCTCCTCAACCCTAAACCCGATTCCCCAACCCCTCTTACCAAACACCCCCTTATTTACCTCTAATCCTAGGCCTCTTTCCACCTTAATCCAATGACCCATATTTCTTCCTTTTTTTTGTACCTTAGGAAAATGCCATGCATTACATGTAACTCATATCTGTAAGACTCAAGGGTTTAGAAGCGTCAACCCATGTCAATTCGAGGATTTCCTAGGAGGTCACCCATCCCGGTACTACTTTTTCCCTAGCACGCTTAGCTTCAAAATTCTTCGTCGTCACTTGTACCCTGAAAGAAAGAGATCTAGTTAATATGGGTAGAAATTAAATTCTTATAAACCTGTAACGACCCAGACCAGCCACCCAACCGGTGCCGCCTATTCGTTAACATGGGGCGCAGCCTATACACCCCAACCCATCCCATGTTGGCCCAAACCCTCAAGGTAGGAAACCAACCATGGAGGTTGTTGGAGAGAGTCAAACACGCGACCTCCTCTCCCTTTAACAAGTAGCACCTTTGTGATACCCCGTATTTCTGTAAGGATATTTTGGAGTTTTGGGATAATTCCCGAAAGCCTGTTTGGTACGTCGGATTTATTTCGAAGAGTTTAAGACATTCTGTAATATTCTCAATCTCTGTAATATTTTTCTCAGTGAAATATTATACAATCGACGTACTTTGGGACTTAATACTCGTTCGAGTACGATTATTTTTATCCCGGGTTAAGCCGGAATTATCCAAAAGCTAATCGGATAAGGCTGACCTGGCGGCGCCCGCCGTGGGTATGGCGGCGACCGCCGCAGGAAGCTTCACGGCAGCTTCCTCTCGCCTTCCTCCTCTCCAGGTGGCCTAGGAAAACGGCGACCGCTGCCTAAAAGCGGCGACCGCCGCTTCAACAATCCAACCGCGGCGACCAAGGCGGTGACCAGGCGGCGACCGCCGCACCTGTGCAGGCGTAGCCTCGCCAGCTGCCGGCGATCGAAACGTCGCTCCGATCTTGGCCCTCCACGTGGTTTTGCTGGACAATCTTATCCCCTTTGATGTTGGGGCTATTTAAGGAGTGATTTGGGATCAGAATTGAGCACAATCGAAGCTCAAATCTCTCACTCTTGTCTCGCCAGAATTCTGAGCTCTCGCCGGAAAGTTTGAAGCCAATCGTCGGAGCTCGTTTTAGTGTCGTTCCAATTGCAAAGGAGAAGCTTTGGAGGCCCTTAGAAGCTTAGAATCCAAAGCAAGGCAAAGGCGAACCAAATCGATCGACATTGGTAAGATTTCTGTTCTCGTAAAATTTCCGATGTACGTAGCGGCGCCCGCCGTAAGGCCGGCGGCGACCGCCGCCACGAACACCGGCGACCGCCGTGAGGCTGGCGGCACCAGCCGTAAGGCAGGCGGCGACCGCCGCCCTTCAGCTGTTTCCATGTGTTGGCTTTGGCTTCTGTAGCCTTCGTTCGGACGTCGTTCCTTTCGATTTCTTTCGGTTCGTACTCGTCTTTGTCGAGTCTAACTTAGGGTTTCTTTATGGGTCGATTCGAAGGAATCTGTGTGCCAAATCTGTCCCTGTGTCGAGCCCGGAAACTCGTCGTTAGGCTTCGTTCAAACTCTGCGGACTAAGGCAAGTGGCGGTTCGCTCTTTCTCATCGTTCCATATTTACATTAATTATCAGTTGTTTATCTGAGTAATTAATTTGGAATGATTACTGTGTTTATCTGGAAATGGTTTTATAAACTGTTTTGGAAACTGTAATAATGATATTATAATAGGTTGTATATCTGTTAGAACAACGCTATTATTTATGTTCGCCTTGAGGGCATTTATGTGGATTTATCCCAAACTATTGTTGTGCTAGAACTGTTTAGTTAGCACTAGTGGTTAGGAACGCTATGTACCTTGTGGGGGTTTAGCTGTTTCTTTATAACTGGTACTTGGTGGATTTTCCCCAGTACTTTCTCTTTGGTCATGACCATACCCTTACTCGGGGTTGGCACACTTCGCTAGTGCCAAATCTTCTAAGGTTCATCCCTTCTATATCTCTTGTGGGGAGGTCTGATATCTCTTGCGGAGAGATCCGATATCTCTCGGGTGGAGATTTAAAAGCTTATAACGTAATGCTCGTTTTGGAATTTAATAAGATAAAGTGCCCGAGTGCACATAATTAATATACATTTGGCGAGTAGTGCAACTAAGTAAATAGTGCTACTAGGAAAGCTCGTCTCGACTTTTGATTAGAGTACGTTCTCTTTCCAATCTGGATTCGCTGTAAGCGGTGAGGTTGGTCGTGAACCGAAACATCTAAGTCAACTTTTAAATCACTGATGTCTGATTCTTTAAACGTTCCAGATTTGTCATATTTCCTTAAGACTCACTTCCGTTGGAGTCTTCTTTCGGGTCGATTTCTGCGAAGATTCAGTCTTCCAGCATCTTCTCTTGTGCATACCTCGTGTTGTAATTCAGTAGAAGTATGAAGGTTGATTATCATTATCGGTTATTATTCGAGAAACGATAAGTCTAACATAATACAACTACTTCGAACCTTCTGCTTTGTACCCTTGCATGGTCTATTCATTTAGACTAACCAACCGCAATTGTTATCTGCATTGTTGGCTGGTGTCATCCGTTCGATTCGGTATATCAGATAGAGCGAAGATATGAGGAGACTAGAATGACTATGAAGACGACGGTGATTTTTGGATGTTTTAATAATTATCTTTTAATCAGGTTGAGATCCTTGGGCAGTTGATCATTACGATCACAACCCTTTTTGTAATATTTCAAGAAAGACTTCCGCTGTAACTTATTTACTCTGTTATATATTTAAAAGACTTCCGCTTTACTTTGTTTAAACTCTGTATTTGTCCTATTCGGGATTGGGATGTAATCCCGGGACTCATGTTTTATATGAATAAAAATATGATTTTTGTATCATATGTGTTTCATGATTTGTATTCAAACGGTAAAGCCTGGGGTGACTTCGGTGAGGAATATCGAGGTCACTAGCGGTAATACCTTTCCATTTGGGTTAAGATTTGGGGGTGTTACAGTTGTGGTATCAGAGCCAAAGGTTTTAAAACGGGTTGGGGATTTTATAAATCATTTTTCCCGTTTTTGAAAATGCTTTAAAAGGGCTCTGATATTTCAAAGTTAAAAGAATTTGAAAACATCGTTCATAGTCATGTCTTCTATATAGTCTGATGTAGTACGCTTGCTTCTATATCTAGAAAGACTAACTCTCTACTTGTCGCCCGAAGGATATGAGTGCATTCCTTTCTCTTCAGAGGGACTCGGAAGAAGTCGAGATGGCTCCGCCATCTCTAGATAGGCTTGAGTTCCCGGTTCCCTCGTCGTGTTTTGAGGTCGGTGAACCTAATAGTCCACCCGAGGAGGTGAAGATCATACTCCATGAGTCGGTAGTGCTAGTGTCCGACGAGGCCGTGGTTCCTGCGGAAGAACCTACAGAGGAGCCAGGTGAGGACACTGAGGATGAAGAAGACTTGTCAAGGTACGCTAGAGGGTACTATAACGACGACTTCATGATCAAGATGGTTTCCGAAGAGGACCTTGAGGAAGATCTAGAGGAGGATCCTGAGGAAGATCTTGAGAAGAAAGACCCCGAGGAAGACCTCGAGGGGCAGGGCCACAAGTCAGATGACTTGGAGCGCTTTTGGTGGGCAGCGAGGACCCGGGAGTGGAGTTTATCTATCCAAGTCCGGTGTTGTCACCTAAGCGGGAATACTCGCCATTGTCTCCTGCCACTTGGAAGACGATTAGTGCTGAAGCGCATCGCCAGGTGGATGAGACGGTTGAGCGTGCTCATTGGAGGGCAAGGCCGTGAGAGTCAATGGGTACACCAGTTGTGGTCCCGACTCAACCAGTCAGGCCAAGGCCCCAAGTACTAGAGGAACGATTGGAGGTCAAGATCAGCGCCTTTGTGAGATGCGTGAGGCTGATGGACCGAATTCTCCAATTGCTCAAGGTACTCTATACCTTCATTCTACTCCTGTGTGTATATTGGTTGATTTGGGTGCTGCACATTCTTTCGTTTCAGAGAGTTGTGTTAGTAAGAGAGGTTTAGTCTGCAACGAGGTTTGTGAGCCTTTCGTTGTGAATCTTCCTAGTGGTGAACATTTAATGGGCACCAAGCGTCTGTCAGAATTTCCGATTACCATCAAGGGTAAGGAATTCAAAGCGATTTGACCTAAAAAACCATGGTTCCATACGATAATTATTCTCGGTATGGATTGACGGACGCGTCATAAGGCGACTTAAGTTCTTGATATTCCCGTGGTTAGAAGATTTTTGGATGTCTTTCTAGAAGATATTCCTGGTTACCACGAATCTTGTCGTGGAGTTTGCAATTGATCTCGAGCCGAGTACCGCACCGATCTCAGAAGCACCGTACCGGATGGCTCCTGATGAAATGCAAGAGTTGAAGACGTAACTCGAGTATCTTCTTGACAAAAGTTATATAAGGCTGAGTGCATCTCCTTGGGGAGGGTGCCCCGGTTTTATTTGTCAAAAAGAAAGATGGACCGTCTCGACTTTGTTTTGACTTTCGAGAGTTGAATAAAGTCATGATCAAGAATAGATATTTGTTGCCAAGGATTGAAGATCTGTTGGATCAACTACATGGAGCAAAAGTTTTCTCCAAGATCGACCTGAGATCTGAGTATCATCAGCTCAGGATTCGTGAGGAAAATATTTCGAGGATTGCATTTCAGACGAGAGATGGTCACTACGAGTTTGTAGTCATGTCATCTGGACTTACGAATGCTCCAACAATTTTCATGAATCTAGTACATCGATGTTTTCACCAGTACTTGGATAAGTTCACGGTGGTCTTCATCAATGGCATTTTAATCTTTTGCCGAGCAAGGAAGCTCACGAGGAACATCTTAGGATTGCTTTGTCAGTCCTTAGACCAAGTCGGCTGTACGCAAAGTGGTCTAAGTGCGACCTTTGGATCAAGGAGTGACTTTCTTAGGTCATGTGATCAATGAGAATGGGGTTATGGTTAATCCCCATAAGACTGAATCAGTAGTAGTATTGGAAGCGGCCTCAGAGTGTGAAGCAACTGCACAGCATGATCGTACTGTTGGTATGAAGTCTGTGGTCCAAGTCTGGGACAGAGGAAGTTACTTGGGAAACCGAAGCAGATATGCTCAGACGTCTTCCTAAGCTATTTGCGACCTAAGTTTCGGGGTCAAAACTTCTTTTAATGGGGAGGTGATGTGATACCCCGTATTTCTGTAAGGATATTTTGGAGTTTTGGGATAATTCCCGAAAGCCTGTTTGGTACGTCGGATTTATTTCGAAGAGTTTAAGACATTCTGTAATGTTCTCAATATCTGTAATATTTTTCTCAGTGAAATATTATACAGTCGACGTACTTTGGGACTTAATACTCGTTCGTGTACGATTATTTTTATCCCGGGTTAAGCCGAAATTATCCAAAAGCTAATCGGATAAGGCTGACCTGGCGGCGCCCGCCGTGGGTATGGCGGCGACCGCCGCAGGAAGCTTCGCGGCAGCTTCCTCTCGCCTTCCTCCTCGCTAGGTGGCCTAGGAAAACGGTGACCGCTGCCTAAAAGCGGCGACCGCCACTTCAGCAATCCAACTACGGCGACCAAGGCGGCGACCAGGCAGCGACCGCCGCACCTGTGCAGGCGTAGCCTCGCCAGCTGCCGGCGATTGAAGTGTCGCTCCGATCTTGGCCCTCCACGTGGTTTTGCTGGCCAATCTTATCCCCTTTGATGTTGGGGCTATTTAAGGAGTGATTTGGGATCAGAATTGAGCACAATCGAATCTCAAATCTCTCACTCTTGTCTCGTCGGAATTCTGAGCTCTCGCCGGAAAGTTTGAAGCCAATCGTCGGAGCTCGTTTTGGTGTCGTTCCAGTTGCAAAGGAGAAGCTTTGGAGGCCCTTAGAATCCAAAGCAAGGCAAAGGCGAACCAAATCGATCGACATTGGTAAGATTTCTGTTCTCGTAAAATTTCCGATGTTCGTAGTGGGGGGCCTGCCATAAGGCCGGCGGCGACCGCCGCCACGAACACCGGCACCCGCCGTGAGGCTGGCAGAGCCCGCCGTAAGGCAGGCGGCGACCGCCGCCCTTTAGCTGTTGCCATGTGTTGGCTTTGGCTTCTGTAGCCTTCGTTCGGACGTCGTTCCTTTCGATTTCTTTCAGTTCGTACTCGTCTTTGTCGAATCTAACTTAGGGTTTCTTTATGGGTCGATTCGAAGGAATCGGTGTGCCAAATCTGTCCCTGTGTCGAGCCCGGAAACTCGTCGTTAGGCTTCGTTCAAACTTTACGGACTAAGGCAAGTGGCGGTTCGCTCTTTCTCATCGTTCCATATTTACATTAATTATCAGTTGTTTATCTGAGTAATTAATTTGTAATGATTACTGTGTTTATCTGGAAATGGTTTTATAAACTGTTTTGGAAACTATAATAATGATATTATAATAGGTTGTATATCTGTTAGAATAACGCTATTATTTATGTTCGCATTGAGGGCATTTATGTGGATTTATCCCGAACTATTATTGTGCTAGAACTGTTTAGTTAGAACTAGTGGTTAGAAACGCTATGTACCTTGTGGGGGTTTAGCTGTTTCTTTATAACTGGTACTTGGTGGATTTTCCCCAGTACTTTCTCTTTGGTCATGACCATACCCTTACTCGGGGTTGGCGCACTTTGCTAGTGCCAAATTTTCTAAGGTTCATCCCTTCTATATCTCTTGTGAGGAGGTCTGATATCTCTTGCGGGGAGATCCGATATCTCTCGGGTGGAGATTTAAAAGCTTATAACGTAATGCTCGTTTTGGAATTTAATAAGATAAAGTGCCCGAGTGCACATAATTAATATACCTTTGGCGAGTAGTGCAGTTAAGTAAATAGTGCAACTAGGAAAGCTCGTCTCGACTTTTGATCAGAGTATGTTCTCTTTCCAATCTGGATTCGCTGTAAGCGGTGAGGTTGGTCGTGAACCGAAACATCTAAGTCGGATTTTAAATCACTGATGTCTGATTCTTTAAACGTTCCAGATTTGTCATATTTCCTTAAGACTCACTTCCGTTGGAGTCTTCTTTCGGATCGATTTCTGCGAATATTCAGTCTTCCAGCATCTTCTCTTGTGCATACCTCTTGTTGTAATTCAGTAGAAGTATGAAGGTTGATTATCGTTATCGGTTATTATTCGAGAAATGATAAGTCTAACCTAATACAACTACTTATAACCTTCTGCTTTGTACCCTTGCATGGTCTATTCATTTAGACTAACCAACCGCAATTGTTATCTGCATTGTTGGCTGGTGTCATCCGTTCGATTCGGCACATCAGATAGAGCGAAGATATGAGGAGACTAGAATGACTATGAAGACGACGGTGATTTTTGGATGTTTTAATAATTATCTTTTAATCAGGTTGAGATCCTTGGGCAGTTGATCATTACGATCACAACCCTTTTTGTAATATTTCAAGAAAGACTTCCGCTGTAACTTATTTACTTTGTTATATATTTAAAAGAATTCCGTTGTACTTTGTTTAAACTCTGTATTTGTCCTATTCGGGATTGGGATGTAATCCCGGGACTCATGTTTTATATGAATAAAAATATGATTTTTGTATCATATGTGTTTCATGATTTGTATTCAAACGGTAAAGCCTGGGGTGACTTCGGTGAGGAATATCGAGGTCACTGGCGGTAATACCTTTCCATTTGGGTTAAGATTTGGGGGTGTTACAACATTTAAGCTCACTTGTACCAATTGAGCTGGTGTATGGGCTGCGACCCATGTTAACGAACAGGCGGTACCGGTTGGGTGGCTGGCCTGGGTCGTTACAAAACCAATATCAAGTCTAGGGTGTTAAAACTCCCTCACCTAAACCCCTTGACGTCCTCATCAAGGCCCAAAAACCATCCTATGGGTCGAGTGTCTGCCATCCTGTCCAAGTCCACTCTTAACCCAAAGTCAACTCTGATACCATTTGTTAGGCCCAAAGCCTTAGAAATGCCAACCCATAACACCTCGAGGATTTCCTAGTAGGTCACACATCCCGATACTACTCTTTTCCTAGAACGCTTAGTGTTCTTTATCCTTACTTGAACCCTGAAAAGGACGAGCTCTTGTTAGTATGGGTAAGACTTCAATTCTTATAAACTAATCTCAAGTCTTGGGTATTACAATATCGAATTTGATTTTTGCTCACCAATATAAGAAACCCCTCACGAGCAAGAGATATGAAAATCTTCATGTAAATTCTAAATAGTCATGCTGCGAGAGTCAATGACTGCATGATACTCGATTCAAGGCAATGTTGATGATCGAGGTTCTTGAATGGGATCATAAATTGGTGCAAAATCAGATTGTAAAATTGAATCGTAGGATCGTAAGATCCTATAGAATCAATGAGTTATAGCTATCATATTTTAAATATGTCATGTATTACTAAAATATAAGGTTATATGATCCAAATCATTCTCATTAATCATCAACTACTCCATATTACCATCCATAGATGAAAAAATTATCCATAACTATTCCATGACAACCAAAAGGCCGAGCACAAAATGGTAATTCTAGAATGTTTACATGTCAAAACAATAAAGTTATATAAGTAGGAAATGCATTAGAAATTTAGAATCAAGTCTAAATTAGTGATAGAGTAAATAGGAGGGAGCATTTACAACTAGAAGATAAATATCATCCAATGCTCCATATTTTATTGCAATATATTACCTAGGATTGATCACATGGAATAATTTCTTGAAATATCGAAATCTCCTTGTTTAGCTAATTAATAATCATTTTTTTGGGATAAAATACTAATTAATTCATTTGATTATGGCTTAAATCATACCTTTATATCCCAACTAGAAATCGAAGCCCGTGCTTCGCACGAGCCTTTTATGTATACGTAGTGTCACGATTTAAATTTGAGTTTCTAATATATGGATTGTTGTTTCATGTTTTATCTTAGACGATATATTGTTTGATATGTATTTAAACGTAATATCTATGTCTTGACAAAAAATGTAATATCTAAGTATTTTAGGTATAAAATGCTATGATTATACGAAGTATAATTTTATTTATTTATTTTGGTCAGAAGTTCAATTTAAATTTTGAATTAAGGTGGTAGTTGTTTTTTTGGAAGGATGCGTTTTTTCCTTTGAAAATATTTGGGAAATATTTTACAAATGCCTATCTAATTATATGTTGTGCTTGAACTCGAGTATTTGTAAGAAACTTGCTACAACAACTCTCAATTCTTACATGCTCCACTACCTTCCACATTTCTAATTTTTTGCCTTTATCTTACAAATTTATTGCATTTTAATAATGTCTTTTTTGTTATGCTTTAATTATTAAAATTCATTATGATATCATTTTATTTATTTGGTTTGGAATATATATCATTTTATTAGTCATGTTTACTTTACATATTCCTAGACATTAATATCATTTTAATTAAAATATATTAGTCATTAATTCCTATTCTTATTAAATACGCAGTAATATAAATAATTGGTGACTCTGCATTTTCTTAAACCTTGTTATATTTTATATAAAAGTACATTAGTTATTTTATCGGTACTTGCTTACTCTTCTTAGCGAAATTATAATTCATAACTTCTTCCTTGTACATTTCATATGTGAGAGTGAGTACATGTCTATTATTTCGGCTTTCATTCTTGATTAATTCCTCTAGACCAACACCAATGAGGCCAAATTTAGTATATATACATGATGAGTATAAAATGAATATGTATAAAATAGAACAATAAAAATCATTCTTAATCAAAATAACAACACACCTACCTAAAACGATTTAGTACAAAAAAAGAAACTAAAAATACAAACCTAATTGAATTTATGCTACCAATAGTTGAAGGGTTTACATCGTCCATAAAATAGTTTGCTTTATTTTTTACTAACAATCAGTCGTCCTAAATCGATTGTTCTTGTCCTTCTTCTAGGGAAAGCTATTGGTGCATGATGTAAACAATCGATGCCTCAATAGTTCTATTAGATTATCCAATTCTCTGACATCTTCACATAAAATTAACCTATCTCGATCAAAAGACAATTATATTAATAAATTTAAACCGATATATGTAAGTATTGTAGACTACAAAAGAGATCCAAATACATATAATCAAGGATAGTTTACCGTGAGGTGGATATAAACTTGTATCATCGACAATCAGGAATCCTCATTCACATCTTTAACTTAATAATTATGCTTACTTTAGTGACCATGTCTTTTTAAGGTGTTGCTCACTATCTCCCAAGCTTCACTATATGGCTTTCTAAAACTAATTTCCATGTAGAAGAATGAGATGATGGATGTCCAGAGCAAATGAACGGAATACCACCGTTTTTTCCCTTTTATAGATGAAAATGTTACTTGGAAAGTGAAGTGATTTTGACATATAACCGTTTAGACATCTTGACTATAATTTATTTTTAACCATTCACTGTGTAATAAATACGGAAGTTACATGTAGTAATTGGATAATATTAAAATAGGGGTAAATGAGAGCAAAATATAATGTATACAGTATGTAGTAACTATCACTAATTGAGATTTAGGTTAAAAAATGAGTCATAACCTAAAGAGTAGTCCCTACGTAGAGGCAAAATTTAGCTGAAAAAAGTGTGCGAGGGGGGGGGGGATAATTATTTACAAATAGTGCTCATTTTTATATATACACATAATTATGCTATGGTATATTAAAATAAACAAAGAAAAATTAATTACTTAAATTTCAAAGTAGCCTATAATTATACTTATGTATTTTATATTGGTTTATAAACCCTATAGTAAAAACCGATCGGAAAATCTAACATATTATATACATATTATATACTAAGGGTGATAAACTAATCCTACAAGCAAACCATAACCTTAGTGATGTGAATATGGATCCCATCAATGGCTCGGTTCGTGCATAAGACGAGAAGGCTGAAGTTGAAGTTGCTTTAAGTGCTTCTAGTTATTTATTTAATTTAGAAATCAATTAAATTAGCTAAGTTAGTGGATAAAGTAGTGCTAGATTAATAGCATTTTCTTTATTAATTAAATTAGCTAAGTTAGTGGATTAGTTAGTGGGTAGAGTTAGTGCTAGAATATTAGCATTTTCTAGCATTTTCTTTAATTCACTTTTGTAGCCTATTTAAGGCATGTTTCCCATCATTTGTAAGGTAAGCTTGAATTGACAGAAAATAGATTTTTTTGAATTCCAAGCTTCACGTGAATGATGGCTTCTTGGTGTGTCATATCCTAGAATGCTTAAGTTCTTGTTTTGGTGTGTCATATCCAAGACGCCCTTTGGTGCGTCATATCCAAAGAAGGTTGTTTGATCTTGGTGCGTTACATCCATGGTCAATCAATATCTTCTCATATTTCTTGGTGAGTTGTATCCGAGGATTGTGAGTTGCATATCCCAAACACTTCAAGATCATACTTGAAGAGTTATATCCCAAACTCGTCTAGAACCGTCTAGAAGAGTTATATCTTTCTCTTTCCAAAAAGAAACACAAAACATATCAACTCTGAGCATTTTGTCGGGACCTTGTTAAACAAAGTCTCGTCGCCCTTCACCTTGTACTGATTTGGATCCTGGCATGTGCTTGAGCACAACACTTAGGCTTATTTAAGCCTTTGATTTTGTCTTTAAAAGTTAGCATTCAATGACCTAGAATGCTAACTTTTAAATATACTAGATAGATGGTTGAACCCGTGCTTTGCACGAGCCAAAATATATTATTGTTTTTTTAATAAATAAATTATAAGTTTGCATTAGTGAGTATTATTTTTTTGTTTCATAAGAGATCGTCTATCCATTTTTTTAGATTTAGGGTCTATTTTATTAACGATTTGTAATTGGATAATTTAGTTTGTGATTGTCAATAATATTTAATAGAGTATTTAATTGTATTTGTTAAAATTTAGTATATTTTTATATTGATGATTTTCTAATAATTTTACTAAAGTTTATATGTTTTATTCTTTTAAATAAGGAGTAAATATGATATACGATAATGTCATTTTGTTATACAATAGAAGACATTAAGAGTTGAACTTTTTATAATATCAAATTAGAATACGAAAATTTATAAATAAGACTATAGTGTATTTTACGACAAGGAAAAGATTCATGTGAGAATGGGCGCTTAGTTGAGAATGTGAGAATGTCGGATGTGCATTGATTTATGACTGTATGTGCATGACTTTGGTAGGTGCAAACTCATGCACATACATGCACACCTCAAGATATGCATGGATTTTTGCTTGTATGTGCATAAATTTGTGATTATATGGTGACTAATTGACTATGTGTACGTGAAAACTCATGCACATATAGTCCAAAATTCATGAAAATCACAATATGTGCATGGATTTTTGCCAGTATGTGCATATATTTTTTACTATGTGTGTGACTATGTGTAGGTTAAAACTCATGCACATACAAACAAAAATTTATGCACACCTCAAAATGTCCATAGATTTTTGCATATTGTATGTGCATATTTTTTTTACTATATATGTGACTATGTGACGTGCTGTCGTTCGTAGCTGTCAAATATAAAACCTCACAAATAAACTAGTATAGTCAATAAGCAAGGGTCGATCCCACAGGGAAGGAGCGAAACTAATGGTGGTTGCATGCAAGTCACTAAAAGGGGGGGTTTGTAAGTTGGTTGGTCACAATCAAATCAAACACAACAAAGTAGATGAATGAAATATCAAGGAGAGAAAACACTTAGCCAAGTAATGTCCACATAAGTCATCCAACGGTTGTTCCTTGATTATGTCCTATCTTCCTATTCGGTTATTCCTGTCCTGATCTTGGGTAGATTCAAAGATCAACCAAACCTAAGAACCCTTACCAATGAATAACCCTAGCACTACTAGTGATTCAATCCAAAGGCAGCAATGCATATAAGAATTAACCAGGATACACATAACACCTCAACTAGAAGCATTCAACATGTAATCAATTCTCTACATAGATAAATTCCACAGTGGCAGATATAATCTATGCTCGCTACTCGAACTAGAGCGTTAGCCCAACAGTTCCCTAGTATTAGCAATATGAATGAAAGCAATAAACCTAGGTGATCAATCTAGATAAACCAACAAACATCCAAATAAGAATTTGCACAAGAGAAAAGATATAACTCAATAGTATAAGATAGATAGGAACAAAACCTCACAACCAGATGAATAAACTTATGCTTCCATCACCGGACTAAGCAAAAGAGGCTTAGCTCCTCATAAACATGATGAACTTCAAAAGTATGAAAAGTGGCAACGATGAAATGAAACTCTAGAATGGCGAACTCAAACCTAATGATAAAGAGAGTATATATAGGACTTCTAAAATTGACCTAGCCCAATAAGAAAAGAAGCAGAATAAAATGAAAAAATAAGAAGAGAAAACAGAAAAGATAGATTCGGGAAAAGTCCGAACTTCCTGCGTTGATGACCCGCGATCGCGGCCCATGGACTGCGATCGCGGCCCCTTGGGGCTCCGCGCTCTTCACACTTCTCCACGCCTGCAGATAATTCTCGACTTGCCCCGAGGAACCGCGATCGCGGCACCCTTGCCTGCGGTCGCGGTTAATGCTCGGCCTTTACTCCTTGGCTTCGCCTCCTAACCTCTCCTCTTCACTTCCTTGGAGTCTTCTCTTGGTGGCTTCCTTCCTCAGTGTCTCCTATGATATCCAAGATAGCTCAAACACTTCCAAAAACACCAAACTTCGCCCTCAAACTCCATACACATGAATGTGTCTAAATCTACCCGAATGGCACCAATAAAACCCTCTAATAACTCTTAGTTAAGCCCTACAAAGTAGTGCTTATCAAACTCCCCCATGCTTAGACCTTTGCTCGTCCTCGAGTAAACTAATAAAGAGTCTACTCCTCCAATGCAGCACCCAAGGTCTCAGGAAGCATGTCCTCCAACTAAAAGTCACCTAACCCATGCCAAGCTCCTGGCACCAATCTCATTCACAACACATCCACAACTCAACCAGCTTAAAAGGCAAGCAGAGTACTTCCCCCAAGCTTAACCCGGGCATCCAATGGTCTGAGTAACCTCTAATCCTAGCCTCCATCTATGACTCCTTATGCCTCCCAGAGTGACCTACTCGACAATCCTTCTTCGACTCCTCTTCTTATGCCGCCCCGTCGGTAAAATGAGATCCTAGAAAACTCTCCTCTTCTTTTCACTCATTTTGCCTAGGAGCCCTTTCGGGTTTTCATCCTAGCCACTCATATTTTTTTTTCATAGATGTGCTCACATAAGCTTACGTCACTCAGACACCTTCTTATCCCAGCCTAGAGCTGGTCTGGGCCACCTGCTTTTTACCCAAGCCGCCCTTTCGGGTTTTCGACTTGTCCCAGGATTTTTGTTTTTATTTTTTTTGTTAATTTTTTTTTTTTTTTTGTTTTTGAAATTGAAAATGCTAAAATTCAAAGTACAATGCTGGAAGAGAAATATGTACAAGATAGGTAGTGAATACTTTTACTCCCCCATGCTTAAATCATGCATTGTCCTCAATGTATGAAGGACAAATAAAAAGATAAGGGGAAAAATAGAAGTACTCACTGGGGTGGAGGCCAATGCAGCACCCAAGGTCTCAGGAAGCATGTCCTCCAACTAAGAGTCACCTAACCCATGCCAAGCTCCTGGCACCAATCTCGTTCACAACACATCCACAACTCAACCAGCTTAAAAGGCAAGCAGAGTACTTCCCCCAAGCTTAACCCGGGCATCCAATGGTGTGAGTAACCTCTAATCCTAGCCTCCATCAATGACTCCTTATGCCCCAGAGTGACCTACCCGACAATCCTTCTTCGACTCCTCTTCTTATGCCGCCCCGTCGGTAAAATGAGATCCTAGAAAACTCTCATCTTCTTTTCACTCATTTTGCCTAGGAGCCCTTTCGGGTATTCATCCTAGCCATTCATATTTTTTTCATAGATGTGCTCACATAAGCTTACGTCACTCAGACACCTTCTTACCCCAACTTAGCGCTGGTCCGGACCACCTGCTTTTTATCCAAGCCGCCCTTTCGGGTTTTCGACTTGTCCCAGGATTTTTTTTATTTATTTTTTGTTATTTTTTTTTTGTTATTTTTTAAATTGAAAATGATGAAATTCAAAGTACAATGCTGGAAGAGAAATATGTACAAGATAGGTAGTGAATACTTCTACTCCCCCATGCTTAAATCATGCATTGTCCTTAATGTATGAAGGACAAATAAAAAGATAAGGGGAAAAATAGAAATACTCACTGGGGTGGAGGCCAATATCCATAGGCGTTGAAGAAAGCCTCAACTCTCCTCTGCAGATGAACCACCTGGTCCTCAACGGTAGTGAGGTGGTTGTTCAGGCGGTTGGCGTGGTAGGCAAGGTTGACCTCCATGTTGCGCTGCCACTCAGCGCTCCGCCTCTCGTGCTCCTCCAGGCGGGTGGAGATTTGGCGCTCCCACTCAGCGCTTCTCCTCTCATGCTCCTCTAGCCTCTGGGAGATGCCGTATTCCCACTCGGCGCTTCTCCGTATCTTCTCATCCTGCCTCAGCTGTAGGTTCATCATTCTGTCCAGGAGCTGGTCCCAGGGAGCCCCTCCAGAAGCACTACCAGATCCAGATGCCTGATGAGTGTAGTCAGGATATACAGGAGGGCCCCTGGAACCCGACGGTGATGGCACATCTCTCTCCATGTCCTCCGTCGCAGTCTCTTCCTCGTCGTCGTCGTTGTCCCCTTCCTCATCGGACGATGATCCCTGCTCCCCGTTGGCATAGAGGTAGAAATCCCTCGCCCGGGGCCCAAAAGGCATCGGACGAGGCAACCTCATGCGGTGTATGTTGCCGGCTAGGGAGAGCCAGGTGTACTCTCCATCGCGGGCCTCCAGCAGATGGGACCTCCGCATGAGCCTGATATTGTATGTGTAGCTCTCGTCGGGGAATTCCCAATGGTCTGTGAGGATCTCGTACTGTCGGGAGACAAGCGTCACCATGCCTCCCATGGAGATCTTACCGCCCTTCTTCTCTCTCAGTCGTAGGCAGCTGGAGAGAAACAGCTCGACCCAATCGGGGATGGTGTGGCTCTCTGGTGTCAAACACCAGAGCACTGTAAGGTCCTGCCTGGAGACCTTGTTCACCTCCCCCTATCCCAGGAAGTTCATGGCTAGCACCTTGTACGCCAGCCTCAAACAGGGGTGCGTCAGCTTGTAGTTGTACTCGCCGGCGCTGGGGTTGATCACATCTCGGGTCGCACCTTGCCAGAAGAACTCTGGCAAGGCGCCTACAACTTCCCAATCCTCGGTGGGCTCCTTAGTAACGCCATAAAGGTCCCGCAGACCTTGGTAGGACATCCTTCTTTGCCGTCCTAACAGGTTGAACGTGATCCCGTCGTCGTGGCGTTCCAGCGTGGCTAGGAACTCTAGGGTCAGTTCGTCGGATGTCGGGGCAGACAAGTCAATGAAGTTACCGAGCCCTCCGTGGCTCAACAACTGATGAGTGCAGTCCTCCAAACCGAGTTGTGTCAGCGTCGGTCGATCGTAGAATTTCGTCTGGACGATCTTCCGCTGGCTGAACATCTCGAAATAGCGCCGATGCCTTGGGCTCCTCATGTTGGCTACAAAAGCAGACATTGTGGGAATAAGGAGCTAGAAGCACAAAAGGAATACCGGAGGGGCCCGCGATAGCGGGGTGTAGGCCGCGGTCACGGTTTATGCTCGAATGAAGTCCTCTGGAGAAGAAGGGCCGCGATCGTGGTGCTTGACAGCGGCGATCGCGGTTTCTGGGCTACAGAAAACTTCAAATAAAAATGGCTCCGGTGGTCCTCGGTGGCGCTATGGTGGTCGCGGGGGCTTCAGGCGATGGTCCGGCGATCGCGGCTCGTGAGGCAATGAGAAATCTGAGGGAAAAATGGAGATCTCACCCAAACGACGTCACGGTGGCGGGACGATGGTCGCGGGGCTGCAGGGTGTCATCGCGGTGGTCCGAGTCGGAGATCCAAGTGTTTGGAAAATGAGAGCGTGCGGTGGAGGTGTTGTAAAATGCCTCCGCCACGCCTCACTCTTATAGGCTCGGCGACGAGATATTGCGATCGCGGGGTTAATGCCCTACAGCGTAACAGTCGGCGCGAGTTACGAGGGTTTGACCGCCTCGGAAAATGCGCCGGAAATAAATTGTGTGGGCCAATTTTTTTTTTTTGTAGAACTAAACTCTGTGGAACACCGTGGTGGAACCGCGATCGCGGGTTGCTGAGGTCGGGACTCCGCTGCAAAGTTAGTTCTAGTGGCCCACAGAAGAAAGAAAAAGAAAATAACAGCTAATGCAACAAAATTAAAAACAGTAACAAATCCTAACGAAAACAAAAGACAAAGATGAGTTCAGCAACTCATACCTCGGGTTGGCTCCCGAGCAGCGCCATAGTTATCATCGCGGCACGACGTCCTGCTGTACCTTCTCAACCTGGGTTGCCTCCTGCAACCGTACTCTGCACTCTTGAATCTGGGGGATGCTCCTGAATGGACTCCAACCTGTGCTCTACCTTCCTCCGGTCAAATTCCATGCTTATCGTACCTATGCCCACGTCGATCTTTGTGTTGGAGGTCTTCATGAAAGGCCTCCCTAGCATTACTCGTCCTCCTTGTTTCCCTGTGTTCATGAAGAAGAAGTCTGCAGGGAAGACGAGGGTGTCGACGCTCACCAAAACGTCCTTCACAACGCCCTCTGGAATGATGACGGAGTTGTCAGCTAGTTGCATGACAATTTCCGTGCTTTCTAGTGGTCCGACATTGAGGGTGTTGTAGACGGACAGCGGTAGGACATTGATTGAGGCCCCCAAATCCAGCAATGTCTCGTTGAACTCGGTTTCCCCAATCTTGCAGGGTACGCTAAACATCCCGGGATCTTCACACTTTTTCGGGATCTTCTTTTGCATCACAGCCGAGACATCCTTCTTGACTTTCTCCTTTTTCTTCGACCGCTCATTTTGCTCCTTCTTGAGCTTGCATAGCTCCCTCAAGAAGTTTGCAAAGCGAGGCATCGTTTTGCTCAATTGGGGAGTCGCCTTGTAGTTCCTGAATGTCTTGTACATTCCCTTCAGTCCCTCAATGGGTTCGTCATCTTCTAGCACATCAGGGAATGGCACTGGGATGTCAAAATATCCCTCCGGGTAGACATACCGCGTCATAAATGTAAGTGGAGACGGCCCATTTTCGGAAGTTTGATCACGGTTTTCACCCCGCGATCGCGGTTCTTGCACTGGGGCCCCGCGGTCGCGGCTATCCTGCCCGTGATCGGGCTTAATCGGCGCATCTTGTCCATTCTCTTGCTCAATAGACCCGCGATCGCGGAAAATTGCCCGCGGTCGCGGTTCGTCCTCGTACTTCTCGGTTGGCAGCTTTTCTTCTTCATGCTCCTATCTGGGCCTTGACGTCATGGAGTTGACGTTTTGCCTCGGATTTATCTCAGTTTGAGATGGGAGTGCTCGTGACTCTCTAGCTTCAAGCTTGCTAACCGCTTGCGAGATCTGCCCCACCTGCTTCTCTAAGTTCTGTATGCTAGACTTGGTCTCGTGTTGAAACTGAACCATGTTTTGCTGCATGGTTCCCACGGTCTGCGTCAGCGTAGTCATATGCTGCGCCAGTTTGTTGACCTGGTCCTCAAGATTGGTGGTGCGGGGAGCTCCCTGCCCTTGCCGTCTTTGATTTGTTTGGCCTCTGAACTGCTGGCCTCCTTGAAACTGCCTCTGGGGGTACTGTTGCTGCTGCTGGTATTGCTGAGGGGGTCTTGGTCGGAACTCGGGGGGGTTCTCCACGTTCTGCGTGTTCCCGTACCTTAAATTCGGGTGATCTCTCCACCCGGGATTGTAGGTACTGGAATAGGGGTCGTACCGTGGTCTTTGTTGGTACCCCCCAACAGCGTTGACTTGCTCAGTGGAGTCCTCGTGGAGTGTAGGACATGCATCAGTTGCATGAGAAGTAGCATAGCCAAATTCGCACTCCTTGACCCTCTGCGGTCCTTCCTTCCTTATCAAAACCTTGATCATCTCCTTCATTTCGCTCATGTCTTTCACCATAGATGGGGGAGCATGATCACTTGTAGTGGCTTTCACTGCCTGGGTGCTCGCCCTCTTACTGAATTGCCTTGAGCCTTCCGACAACTCGCTGAATATCTCAAATGCTCCGGCATGTGTCTTGTTCAGTATGTTGCCTCCACATGCCGCATTCACCATTCGTCTCTCTTCATCCAACAATCCCCCATATAGGTATAAGACCAAATCTTGGTCTGAATACCCGTGGTACGGACAGCTGGAGCACAACCTCTTGAAACGCTCATAGTACTCGTAGAGCGTCTCCGTCCCATGCTGGTCTATGTTACTCAGGTTGCGCTTGAGACTGTTCAGCTTTGTTGTTGGAAAGTACTTATCCAGAAATGCCTTATTCATCTTTCCCCAGGTATTGATGCTACCTGGGGTGAGGTAGTAAAACCATTCGTTGCCTAAATCCTTAAGCGAGAAAGGAAAAGCCCTCAACTTGATTTGGTCCTCCGTTACGTTGCGTGGCTTCATGAAGCTACACACGGCGTGAAACTCCGAGAGATGCTTGTTTGGGTCCTCTCCACTTAGCCCATGGAACTGGGGAAAAAGATGGATAAGCCCAGACTTGAGCTCAAAGTTCACTCCCACTGGGAGCTCAGAGAACTCTATGGCCAGTGGCTGCTGCTCCAAGTTAGGAGCAGTCAGCTGCCTCAACGTGGGTGGATTGTCAGCCATCACTTCTTCTTCGTCGATCTCTTCCTGCAGTATCGCTCTAGGTGGATCGGCCAAAATCGTTGCTGCCCTCCGATTCTCCCTCAATGTCCGCTCAATCTTTGAATCAATAGCTAAAGGTGGAGAGTCAGCTATACGGGTGTGGACCATAAGATAGGTCCACACACACAAGCAAACACACAAAAATCACACAAAAATTTCGAAACACACACAAAGCACACAAAAACACCAAAAGCTCAAAACTTGCCTTCCCCGGCAATGGCGCCAAATTTTGACGTGCTGTCGTTCGTAGCTGTCAAATATAAAACCTCACAAATAAACTAGTATAGTCAATAAGTAAGGGTCGATCCCACAGGGAAGGAGCGAAACTAATGGTGGTTGCATGCAAGTCACTAAAAGGGGGGGTGGGGCGGTTGTAAGTTGGTTGGTCACAATCAAATCAAACACATCAAAGTAGATGAATGAAATATCAAGGAGAGAAAACACTTAGCCAAGTAATGTCCACATAAGTCATCCAACGGTTGTTCCTTGATTATGTCCTATCTTCCTATTCGGTTATTCCTGTCCTGATCTTGGGTAGATTCAAAGATCAACCAAACCTAAGAACCCTTACCAATGAATAACCCTAGCACCACTAGTGATTCAATCCAAAGGCAGCAATGCATATAAGAATTAACCAAGATACACATAACACCTCAACCAGAAGCATTCAACATGTAATCAATTCTCTACATAGATAAGTTCCACAGTGGCAGATATAATCTATGCTCGCTACTCAAACTAGAGCATTAGCCCAACAGTTCCCTAGTATTAGCAATATGAATGAAAGAAATAAACCTAGGTGATCAATCTAGATAAACCAACAAACATCCAAATAAGAATTTGCGCAAGAGAAAAGATATAACTCAATAGGATAAGATAGATAGGAACAAAACCTCACAACCAGATGAATAAACTTATGCTTCCATCACCGGACTAAGCAAAAGAGGCTTAGCTCCTCATAAACATGATGAACTTCAAAAGTATGAAAAGTGGCAACGATGAAATGAAACTCTAGAATGGCGAACTCAAACCTAATGATAAAGAGAGTATATATAGGGCTTCTAACAAATGACCAAGCCCAATAAGAAAAGAAACGGAATAAAATGAAAAAATAAGAAGAGAAAACAGAAAAGATAGATTCGGAAAAAGTCCGAACTTCCTGCGTTGATGACCCGCAATCACGGCCCATGGACCGCGATCACGGCCCATGGACCGTGATCGCGGCCCCTTGTGGCTCCGCGCTCTTCACACTTCTCCGCGCCTATAGATAATTCTTGACTTGCCCCGAGGAACCGTGATCGTGGCACCCTTGCCCGCGGTCGCGGTTAATGCTCGGCCTTTACTCCTTGGCTTCGCCTACTAACCTCTCCTCTTCACTTCCTTGGCGTCTTCTCTTGGTGGCTTCCTTCCTCAGTGTCTCCTATGATATCCAAGATAGTGTAACACCTTCAAATCTTAACCCATTGGGAAAGGTATTACCGCCAGTGACCTCAGTGTTCCTTACCGAGATCACCCAAGGCTTTACCGTTTAAATACAAATCATGAAATACAATGATACAAAATGATAACCTTATTTATATAAAACATGAGTCCCGGGATTACATCCCAATCCCGAATAGGACAAACACAGAGTTTAAATAAATTACAGAGGAAGTCTTAAACAAAGTACAACGGAAGTCTTGATAAACAAATAACAGAGTAAATAAGTTACAGCGGAAGTCTTTTAAATGTATTACAAACAAGGATCTTGACCACAATGGTCATCTCCCAAGGATCTCAACCTGATTAAAAGAAATGATTAAAAACATCCAAAAATAATCGTCGTCTTCATAGTCAATCTAGTCTCCTCATCTTCGCTCTATCTAATGTGCCGAATCGATCGGATGATACCAGCCAACCATGCAGATAACAATTGCGGTTGGTTAGTCTACTGGATAGACTATGCAAGGGTAAAAAGCAGAGTGGTTCGAATGATCGTAACCGTTTACTATCATTGTCCCTCGAATAATAACCGAAGGAACGATACATAACCCGGCACTTTCACGGAATAACAACAAGAGGTATGCACAAGAGAAGATTCTGGAAGACTTAATCTTCACAGAAATCGACCCGAAAAGAGACTCCAAGAGATTGAGTTTTTAAGGAAATATGACAAATCTGGAACGTTTAAAGAATCAAACAATCAGTGACTTAAAAGCTGACTTAGATGTTTCGGTTCACGACCAACCTCATCGCTTACAGCGAATCTAGATTGGAAAGAGAACGTACTCTGATCAAAAGTCGAGACGAGTTTTCCTAGCTGCACTATTTACTTAGCTGCACTACTCGCCAAAGGTACATTAATTATGTGCACTCGGGCACTTTATCTTATTAAATTCAAAAATCCACATGACATTATAAGCTTTTAAACATCCCTCGGGAACTAAATCCCTAAGGCAGAGTTGACTCGGGAACTAAATCCCAAGAGTCGAATCAAGAACTAAATCTCGCGGGAACTATATCCTCAGGCGAAATCAGGAACTAAATCCTTACAACGGCACTAAAAAAGAATGGTAGGAACTAAATCCTAACCACCAGGTTATCAAGAAACGACTAGCACTCGTACTGAGATACACAGTAGCGTTCCTACGAATACTCGTTCTAACCAAACAGTTACAAACGCAGCAATAACTCATATCAATGCCCTCAAGACCAGTTACAGATAAAATAGCGTTGTTCTAACAATATACAACCTATAATAATATCTATATTAATTCACATATATATATAATAGCATTGTTCTAACAGATATACAACCTATTATAACATCATATTTTAGTTTTCCAAAACAGTTAACAAAACCGTTTCCAGATGAACACAATAATCATTCCAAATTAATTACTCAGATAAACAAATGATAATTAATGTAAATATGGAACGATGATCAAGAGCGAACCGCCACTTGCCTTAATCCGCAGAGTAGAAAAAAGCCTAACGACAACGACGAGATTCCTGTGATACCCCGTATTTTTGTAAGGTTATTTTGGGAATTTTTGAATTTTCCCGAGTACCCGTTTAGTACGTCGGATTTAATTCAGGTAGCTTGAGACATTCTGTAATGTGCTCTGTATCTGTAATATTTTTCTCAGTGAAATAAAATACAGACGACGTGCTTCGGATGTTTATACGCGTTCGCATACGTTATTTTTTATCCCGGGTTAATGTCTTGCTCGTTCAAGAGCTGAATGGGCGGGAAAATGCAAAAACGGCGACCACGGTACAGTAACGGCGCCCGCCGTCGTTGGGCCCGAGGTGTCAGGCCGTCGTCTCCTACTCTGGGCTCGCCAGGGCTAGGAACGGCGACCGTCGTAATTACGGCGCCCGCCACGGCCCGCCGTAGGCAAAGTTGCGGCGCCCGCCGTGATTACCCAGAGGTCATTACCCATTGGTCGCCGGCGAGCTCTGGCCGTGCCGATCTAGCCCTGCTCGGCTTCGTCTAGGGTGATGATGATGTTCCCATTGCTTTGGCTATAAAAGGAGGTGTTGGGGGAAGGATTTTGAGCCATCCCAGCACTGAATCTCTGCCAAAATTTCACCTCGTCGGAGTGTTAATTTCGCCGGTTTTCGGAAGCTTAGTTGGTGTCGGTTGGTGGTGTTTCCAGAAGCCCTTGTGAAGCCTTTTGGTTGCCTTTGGTGGTTGGAACCCAGGCAAGGCAAAAAGGGGTCGAAACGCGCATCATTTGGGTGAGTTTTTCTCTCGTTCTGTCATTAGAGTTCTTCACGGCGACCGCCGTGTTCTTTACGGAGCCCGCCGTGATGAATGCGGCGACCGCCGCCAGTGCCCAGAATGCCTTCGTGGCTTTGGCTTGGTTGGTTGTCGTCGTGGCGTCTTTCCTTTCGATTTCTTTCGCCGTTTTTTTTTATTCGTACTATTGTTATGTCGGATCTAACTTAGGATTCCTTTTATGGGTCGAATCGAAGGTCATTGTGCTGTCGGAGCTATACCCGTGTCGAGCCCGGAATCTCGTCGTTGTCGTTAGGCTTGTTTCTATTCTGCGGATTAAGGCAAGTGGCGGTTTGCTCTTGCTCATCGTTTCCATATTTACATTGATTATCAGTTGTTTATCTGAGTAATTAATTTGGAACGATTATTACTGTGTTCTTCTGGAAGTGATTTATAAACTGTTTTGAAAATCATATAATAGGTTGTATATCTGTTAGAACAACGCTATCATCTGTGAACGCCTTTCGGGCCTTTATGTGGATTTATTCTGTAACTGTGATTGTGCTGTATCTGTATGGTTAGCACTGTTAGTTAGGAATGTACTCGGACTTCGTCCGGTCGTTTCTTTATAATCTGGTATCGGGGTGGCTCGTCTCCATCTGGTACTATTCTAAGATCATGATCGGTCTCTTTCACAAGTGTGTAGAGACAGGACACTTAGCTGGTGTCACAAACCTTCCGGTGTACGTCACTCTCGACGAAATGTATACTAAGATGTGTCGTCCCAATGGTGGGGTACACATGTAAAAGTCTAATAATGTGATGTGTGGTTTGTAATATATATCAGATAAGTGCTACTCTAACTCACATAATTAATAAACCTTCGGCGAGTAGTGCAGCTAAGTTATAGTGCAGCTAGAAAAACTCCTCTCGACTTTGATCATAATACGTTCTCTTTCCAATCTGGACTCGCTGTATGTGGTGAGGTTGGTCGTGAACCGAAGCATCTCAGTCAACTTTTAAATCATTGTTGTATGATTCTGTAAACATTCCAGATTTGTCATAATTCCTTAAAGACTCATTTCCGTTGGAGTCTTCTTTCGAGTCGATTTCTGTGAAGATTCAGTCTTCCAGAATCTTCTCTTGTGCATACCTCTTGTTTATTCCAGTAGGAGTATGATGGTTGACTATCGTCATCGGTTGTTATTCGAGAAGCGATGAGTCTAACCTAATACGACTGCTTCGAACCATTCTGCTTTGTACCCTTGCTAGTCTATTCAAGTAGACTAACCCACGAACTTTGTTCTCTGCATGTGGGCTGGTGTCATCCGTTCGATTCGGCACATCAGATAGAAAGTAGCTCAGGAGAATAGAAGGACTATGGAGTCGACGGTGGTTTTCGAATGTTTGAGTTATTTCGTTAATCAGGTTGAGATCTTTTGGACAATGACTTTGGTTGTAATGTATTTTATAAGACTTCCGTTGTACCCTACTTTATAAGACTTCCGCTGTATTTGGTTTAAACTCTGTGTTAGCCTATTCGGGATTGGGTTGTAATCCCGTAACTCATGTTTCCTTGACAATGTTATGTTTTGGAATTGAATGCTTTGATCATTATGTATCATTTGTATTTCATAAATTGTATTTAAACGGTAAAGCCTTGGGTGATCTCGGTAAGGAATACTGGGGTCACTGACGGTAATACATTTCCAAAAGGGTTAAGTTTTGGGGGTGTTACAGTTGTGGTATCAGAGCCAAAGGTTTTAAAACGGGTTTGGGATTTTTATATCATTTATCCGTTTTTGAAAATGCTTTTAAAGGGCTCTGAATTTTCAAAGTGAAAATAATTTCAAAACACCGTTCATAGTCGTGTCTTCTTTATAGTCTGATGTAGTAAGCTTGCTTCTATGTCTAGAAAGACTAATTCCTTCCTTATTGTTCGGTAGGATGGGTGTCTGCTTTTCTGTTGGTAGGGGGTCGAAAGACGCCAAGACGGACCAGCCGAGGCAAGATTTTTCGTTGCCTCAGCGATGTTTCGAGGTTGGAGGCCCGAGTAGCCCGCCCAAAGACGTCAAGCACGTTCTCTCCGAGTCGGTTGTCCTTGTAGCTAGGGATGCTATGGTCCCTGAGCTTGCACCTGTGCCGCCACCAAGGGTGGAGGAAGTACAGGAAGAGGAGCAGAAAGATGAGTTGTCAAGGTATGAACAAGGGGTTTACCAAGACGACTTTCTGCTGGGACCAATTACAGAGGAGATCGAGTACGAGGAGGAGGAAGAGGAGATGCTTGAGATAGATCCTGTCGAGGACGAGGATATGATTGAGGATGATCCCGAGGATGAGGATCCCATAGAGGATGATCCAGAGGAGGACCCCGAGATGGACCTGGAAGAACAGAGCCAGGAGCCAGACAACTTGAGGCACTTGCTAGTGGACAGTCAGGAGCCGGGGGTGCAATTTATTCCCCCCAATCCAGAACTATCACCAGTGTCGACTTATGCACTCATGATTGATGCTGATTGGGAGGCACTGTTCACTGAGCACGGTTTTAGGAGGAGATCAGAGACTGAGTTGAGAGAGATCCTTCGCCAGAGCGAAATGAACTCTCATATGGAGCAGCAGCAGCAGATGGATCAGGCGATCGCTAGCTCTCAGAGGAGAGCTGGAATTGGAGGACCTCTTATGAACGATCCTTTCTTTTCCGCAGCTGATATTGGAACTGAGTCACCAGAGCCGTGTGACCCAGGACCAAGCAGGGTGCGAAGCTCATCACCAAAGCAGGATGGTGAGCCAAGCCCGAAGAGACCTTGCATGGATAGCCGGTCTTACAAGAGACGTCTTGGAGCGCCTTAGTGTGGTTGGCGTTGCCTAGTGTCGTAGCTTCTTTTGCTAGTATTTCAGTTGTGTTTGTGTTTTGTTTCAGTGTTTCGGCTAGTGTCTGTGGATTTTCTAGATTTCCGAGAAAGTTCTATTTTGATGCTCGAAGATTTGACTCATGTGTTGCTTATGTAAAAGTTTGAAGGTTCATCTATAAAATGCCAAGTTGATCTATTCTGAGTAATTTATTTACGTTGGTATATTGCATAAGTATATTGCATAATATTAATGTATTGAATGCTTGGAATTGGATCGGTAAACAGATGGTGAACCCAAGAAGCAAGAGGAACTCGACTCGAGTTGGTGCTGGGACTAGCCAAGATCCCAGGCCAGCAGGAAGAGGTGTTCAGGATGAGCATGAGTCAGAGTCTCGCGTCCAGCATAGGCGTGAAGGTCAGGATCAGACCCAAGCGCCGGCACTGTTTGATGCCGCAACTGTTGAGGCGATTCGCGGGATTATGATGCAGGCAATCGCAGATGTATTGAGACCCAGTGCGCCTCAAGCGCAAGAAGTACCTACTCACCCAGCGATTCCTAATGTTGTGGAGCCCGGAAACCCTGTGGTTCAGGAGAATGCCGTCAGGGCTAGAGACAGCTATGGTCGCGCTCTTAAGACCATCACTTCCATGAGGCCCGATTGCTATAACGGGAAAGGGGAGCCAGTAGCAGTGACTCATTGGTTCTCCCATATGGAGAGGCTGTTTCGGAACGTGGAGTGTACTGAGGTCGAGAAGGTCCATATCGCTTCTCTTCAGCTGAAGGAGGAAGCTAGCGAGTGGTGGGAGAGCATAGGTTTGGAAGAGAGCCCAGTGTTGACTTGGTCGATGTTCAAGACCAAGCTGGTTGATCGCTTTTTCTCTCGTGCTATGAGAGAAGAGAAGCATAAAGAGTTCTTGTACCCAAAGACGGATGGTCTGAAAGTGACCGAGTTGGCATCTAAGTTCAATCATCTTTTACAGTACGCCCCTGCCGAGATTACCAGCGAGGCCCAAAAGATCTGGTACTTCCACGAGTGGATGAGCCCGGATATCAAGCCGTTAATGGTGTACCACACATGCTCTACCTTGGAGCAGTATGTGGATTGTGCCTTTAGGCTGGAGGTAACTCTAGAGGAGTCGACCAAGAGGCGCAACCGACAGAAGTCGATGCAGAACCAGAACCAGGGAGGTGGCTTTAAGCGCCCTGTGCCACCGTCTAACTTTGCCAAGTCCGGCCGAGCTAAGACGGAGATGACGCATGGAGGATCGACTCAGCAGTCAGGGCAGACCAGGAGTTCAGTTCAGTGCTATAACTGTGGCGTTGCTGGCCACAAGAGCAACTAGTGTCAGAAGGAGAAGAGATCGTGCTTTGGGTGTGGACGTGATGGTCATCTGCAGAAGTTCTGCAAGCAGGGAAAGCAGAAGGGAGTAGAGTCGCAGCAAGGGTCAGTTTATCAGAGCAACCGACCTAGGTTCAAGCCTGCCGAGACTCCTAGCCCGTCAGTTCAGACGACTGCTCAGAACAAGGGAAAGGCCCCAACTATTTCTGGAAGTCAGGGTCAACGCTTGTACGAGATGCGTGAAGCAGATGGACCCAATGCTCCAATTGCTCAAGGTACTTTATACCTTCACTCTACTTTAGTGTGCATTCTATTTGATTCTGGTGCTACACATTCCTTTATTTCGGATAGCTGTGTTAGCAAGTTAGACTTAGTGTGCAACGATTCGTGCGACCCTTTCGTCGTTAGTCTTCCTAATGGAGAACGTTTGGTGGGAACCAAACATCTGTCCGACTTTCCGATTACCATTCAGGGTAAGGACTTTGAGGCAGATCTGATCTGTATAGCCATGGCTCCATACGACATCATTCTTGGTATGGATTGGCTGACGCGTCACAAGGCGGTGATCGACTTCAGTTCAAGAACGGTGACGGAATGACGCTAATAACGGCAAGCTGATCAATGCGATGGCTGCGTTTAAGCTACTACGACAAGGATGTGTCGGGTACCTTTGCTACTTGGATTCGCCCGCGAAGGATGGACCTGAGGTTCTTGATATTCCTGTGGTTAGGGAGTTTTCAGATGTCTTTCCGAAAGAAATTCATGGATTACCCCCGAACCGTGACGTAGAGTTTTCAATTGATCTTGAGCCTGGTACGGCACCGATTTCCAAATCACTGTATCGGATGGCTCCAGTTGAGATGCAAGAATTGAAGAATCAACTGGAAGATCTTCTTGACAAAGGTTATGTCAGGCCGAGTGCATCGCCGTGGGGTGCTCCGGTATTGTTCGTCAAAAAGAAGGACGGATCGTTCTGACTTTGTATCGACTACCGAGAGTTGAACAAGGTGACGATCAAGAACAAGTATCCTCTGCCTAGGATTGATGACTTGTTGGACCAGTTGCAGGGAGCAAAGGTTTTCTCCAAGATCGACCTGAGATCGGGTTATCACCAGCTCAGAATTCGTGAGCAGGACATTCCTAGAACTGTGTTCAGGACCAGATATGGTCATTACGAGTTCGTAGTGATGCCTTTTGGGCTTACAAATGCTCCAGCTGTCTTTATGGACCTGATGAATCGATGTTTTCACCAGTACTTGGATAAGTTCGTAGTGGTCTTCATAGACGACATTCTGATCTACTCTCCAAGTGAAGAAGTCCACGAGGAACATCTGCAGATTGCTTTGTCAATCCTTAGACAACATCAGCTATATGCTAAACTATCCAAGTGTGAATTCTGGATGAAAGAGGTGGCTTTCTTAGGCCACGTGATCAATGAGAATGGGGTTATGGTTGATCCTCAAAAGATTAAAGCGGTGGCTAATTGGACACAGCCCCAGAACGTGAAGGAGGTGCGCAGTTTTCTTGGGCTTGTCGGGTATTATAGAAGGTTCGTAGAAGGATTTTCAAAGATCGCTCTACCTATGATCAATCTACACCGCAAGGTTCACAAGAAGTTTGTCTGGAATGACAAGTGCGAGGCCAGTTTCCAGGAGTTGAAACGATGACTGACCTCGGCACCCGTGTTAGCATTCCCAGAGGGGAATGACGATTATGTGGTCTATAGAGATGCTTCAAAGTGTGGTCTTGGTTGTTTTTTGATGCAGAGGGGCAAAGTCATTGCTTATGCATCCAGGCAACTCAAGACTTACGAAGAAAACTATCCGACACATGATCTTGAGCTAGCAACGGTTGTCTTTGCGCTGAAGATTTGGAGGCATTACCTCTACGGTATAAGATGCCAAGTCTTCACTGACCACAAAAGTCTCAAGTATATATTTACTCAAAAGGAGCTAAATATGAGACAACGCCGCTGGCTAGAGTTGCTCAAGGACTACGACATGGAGTTGCTGTATCATCCGGGCAAGGCTAATGTAGTAGCTGATGCACTAAGCCGGAAAACAACTCACGAGACTGTAGTTGCTCTACTTACTGCTCAGACCAAGCTAAACCAAGAGTCGTGCAACATTAAAGTCCTGTATGATCAGCGTAGATGTTTCCTGAGTATGCTGGAAATTCAGGCTACACTGCTGGATCAGATCAAGGAAAAGCAAGTCGATGACGTCATCTTGGTGAAGTTAAGCAGTGAGGTGATGGATGGGAAAGCTCCCAGTTTTGTGGTTCAGGATGATGGATCACTTTGGTTTCAGGATCGGATCTGTGTGCCAGACACAGAGAGTCTTCGTCAGTTGGTGATGAGAGAAGCTCATTCATCTGCTTATTCTGTGCATCCAGGCTCTAGCAAGATGTACAAGGATCTGAGGAAGAAGTTTTGGTGGCCAAACATGAAGTGGGATGTAGCGGACTTCGTGGCTAGGTGCTTGACTTGTCAGAAGGTCAAGATTGAGCATCGCAGACCAGGTGGTGAGTTGCTACCTCTTCCTGTGCCAGAGTGAAAGTGGGAAGGCATTGCCATGGATTTCGTCACAGGGCTACCCAAGACTCGAGGTCAGAAAGATGCTATCTGGGTGATCGTGGATCGACTTACGAAGAGTGCTCATTTCATAGCCATTAAGACCACGTGGGAAGTCCAGAAGTTAGCAGAGGTCTATCAGAAGGAGATTGTTCGTTTGCTTGGTATCCCTAAGACCATTGTATCTGATCGAGATGGCCGTTTCATGTCGAGGTTCTGGAAGGAGCTTCATAAGGCTATAGGGACCGAGTTAAGGTTCAGTACAGCTTTTCATCGTCAGACAGATGGCCAGTCTGAAAGGACCATCCAGACTCTGGAGGATATGCTTAGAGCTTGTGTGCTCGATCGTCCGACTAGCTGGGAGGACAGCTTGAGTCTGATTGAGTTCACATACAACAATAGCTGGCATGCTACAATCAAGATGGCTCCGTTTGAAGCTTTGTACGGTCGCAGATGCAGATCTCCAATTTGTTGGGACGATAATGCCGACAAGATTCTGCTTGGACCAGAGTTGGTCGAGAGGACAGCTGCAGATATTGCTTTGATCAGGCAGAGAATGTTGACTGCTCAGAGTCGACAGAAATCTTACGCAGATAAGAAGCGTAGGAATGTCGAGTTCGAGGTTGGCGACAAGGTCTTCGTCAAGGTGTCGCCTTCCAAAGGAGTTTTCAGGTTTGGTAAGCGTGGAAAGCTTAACCCTCGCTACGTGGGACCGTTCAAGATTCTGGATAGGGTGGGAACCTTAGCGTACCGCTTGGCGTTGCCGCCATCGGCTCACCCGATGCATAACGTGTTCCACGTATCTTTACTCAAGAAGTATGTGACAGATGAGTCTTATGTGCTTAGCTATGAGGACATCGAGATTCAAGCTAATGGTACTTATGAAGAGTTGCCCGTGCGCATTTTGGAAGTCGGGAGAAACGTTTGCGCAACAAGATCGTGCCGTTGGTACGAGTGCTGTGGTCCAAGTCAGGGACCGAAGAAGTTACTTGGGAGACGTGGGAAACCGAGTCAGATATGCTCAGGCGTTTTCCCGAGTTATTTTCGGCCTAAGTTTCGGGGTCGAAACTTCTGTTAGGGGGGGGGGAGATGTGATACCCCGTATTTTTGTAAGGTTATTTTGGGAATTTTGGAATTTTCCCGAGTACCTGTTTAGTACGTCGGATTTAATTCAGGTAGCTTGAGATATTCTGTAATGTACTCTGTATCTGTAATATTTTTCTCAGTGAAATAAAATACAGACGACGTGCTTCGGATGTTTATACGCATTCGCGTACGTTATTTTTTATCCCGGATTAATGTCTTGCTCGTTCAAGAGCTGAATGAGCGGGAAAATGCAAAAACGGCGACCGCCGTACAGTAACGGCGCCCGCCGTCGTTGGGCCCGAGGTGTCAGGCCATCGTCTCCTACTCTGGGCTCACCAGGGCTAGGAACGGTGACCGCCGTAATTACGGCGCCCGCCACGGCCCGCCGTAGGCAAAGTTGCGGCGCCCGCCGTGATTACCCAGCAGTCATTACCCGTTGGTCACCGGCGAGCTCTGGCCGTGCCGATCTAGCCCTGCTCGGCTTCGTCTAGGGTGATGATGATGTTCCCATTGCTTTGGCTATAAAAGGAGGTGTTGGGGGAAGGATTTTGAGCCATCCCAGCACTGAATCTCTGCCAAAATTTCACCTCGTCGGAGTGTTAGTTTCGCCGGTTTTCGGAAGCTTCGTTGGTGTCGGTTGGTGGTGTTTCCAGAAGCCCTTGTGAAGCCTTTTGGTTGCCTTTGGAGGTTGGAACCCAGGCAAGGCAAAAAGGGGTCGAAACGCGCATCATTTGGGTGAGTTTTTCTCTCGTTCTATCGTCGGAGTTCTTCACGGCGACCGCCGTGTTCTTTACGGCGCCCGCCGTGATGAATGCGACGACCGCCGCCAGTGCCCAGAATGCCTTCGTGGCTTTGGCTTGGTTGGTTGTCGTCGTGGCGTCTTTCCTTTCGATTTCTTTCGCCGTTTTTTTAGATTCGTACTGTTGTTATGTCGGATCTAACTTAGGATTCCTTTTATGGGTCGACTCGAAGGTCGTTGTGCTGTCGGAGCTATACCCGTGTCGAGCCCGGAATCTCGTCGTTGTCGTTAGGCTTGTTTCTATTCTGCGGATTAAGGCAAGTGGTGGTTCACTCTTGCTCATCGTTTCCATATTTATATTGATTATCAGTTGTTTATCTGAGTAATTAATTTGGAACGATTATTACTATGTTCTTATGGAAGTGATTTATAAACTGTTTTGAAAATCATATAATAGGTTGTATATCTGTTAGAACAACGCTATCATCTGTGAACGCCTTTCGGGCCTTTATGTGGATTTATTCTGTAACTGTGATTGTGCTGTATCTGTGTGGTTAGCACTGTTAGTTAGGAATGTACTCGGACTTCGTCCGGTCATTTCTTTACAATCTGGTATCGGGGTGGCTCGTCTCCATCTGGTACTATTCTAAGATCATGATCGGTCTCTTTCACAAGTGTGTAGAGACAGGACACTTAGCTGGTGTCACAAACCTTCTGGTGTACGTCACTCTCGACGAAACGTATACTAAGATGTGTCGTCCCAATGGTGGGGTACACATGTAAAAGTCTAATAATGTGATGTGTGGTTTGTAATATAAATCAGATAAGTGCTACTCTGACGCACATAATTAATAAACCTTCGGCGAGTAGTGCAGCTAAGTTATAGTGCAGCTAGGAAAACTCCTCTCGACTTTGATCATAGTACGTTCTCTTTCCAATCTGGACTCGCTGTATGCGGTGAGGTTGGTCGTGAACCGAAGCATCTCAGTCAACTTTTAAATCATTGTTGTATGATTCCGTAAATATTCCAGATTTGTCATAATTCCTTAAAGACTCATTTCCGTTGGAG